>CM060909.1:5000000-6250000 GCA_030737875.1 Allium sativum | reverse complement strand
CAATTCATCAGTCACTAACCGTAAATTAATCAAGAGAATAATTCCCCAAATATCAACCCCGAAGGCCGAAACCAACATCAGATCAATATCCAGAAAACCATTCTGCTTAGTTTACCGATAGTTAGTTTCTAAATTTCACATTCATAGGGAAAGGTTACCATTAATTTTATCAAAGATAAATTCCTTGAATTTATTCTTGTAATAACCCGCAAAATCTGGGCCAGTTTAAAATTTTTATTTTGGCAATTTTAGCGAAATTTGATTATTTAAAATAGATTATTTAAAATAATATCGACGAGAAATTTATTTTGAATGTAATTCGAACGTATATATTTATATGCGTCGTCGTTAGAACATAAATATTTATATATAATTATAAATAGAATTGAAAATGGCGCGGTAGTTCGATAATTCGATTTCAAACTTCAATTGAATGTACCGGGTGCAAAACAATCCAGATTTTAGTGAAACCAAAAATAATGGAATCTAATAGTGAATATCTTTCCAACGAAGTTAACAAACTGAGATTTCATCTTAGAAATAATAAGGTATGTCCAGTTTAAAATTAGAAATAGTCGTTGTGGAATTTATATATATTTTTATATATATAAGGCCCTTAAAAATAGCAATTTTGCAAACGACCTCGGATTTCGACGAAACCAGTTTTGTTGGGTCCAGGATGTAAAGTTATTGCTGGGTTTCAAATTTCATAATTTTTCGATTCAATATGTGAGCGTGGCAAAGGAAAACGCGTTCGGCCAGTTTCAGTTGATTTTAATCGACTGGAAATTGGCCATTTTTCAAACAGTCTCAGAATTCGACGAAACTAGTTTTGTTAGGACCGTATCGTCAATACGAAGCTAGAAAATATTTTTCGGGAATTTTTAGAACTAGTATGTAACCCCGGTAATTTGAAATGTACGTTTAAAATTCAATATAATGATTTAAATGTAAATTTAGCGGAAATTGATTCAAACAGTCGAATCAGCCTACGATACATTTCCCATTGTGTTCAGAATGGGGGTGAAACGCTATGGGCGACAGTCGGTGGGCCTCGTTTCGAAGTCAATTAAAAAGTCAACTCCTTGGGATAAAATAAATAAAAAAATTAATTAATTAAATCTCCCTCCTCCCCTTATCTTCTTCAGGTTGGCCCCCCCTTCATTTCTGATTCAATCGATTTCAACATAAAAAAAAAAAAAACCCTGGACACCTCGCCCGTCGCTCCTCCGATCCGCCCACGCCGGAGCACCCTGCCGTCGGCCAACCTCCTCCGCAACCCTCCCCTCCGATGTCCCTCAGCCTCGCGCCCTTCTCTCACCCGAACCCAGACCCTGAAGCCCGCAACCCCCCCCCCCCCTCTCTCCTCAAGCGATCGACAGAGAAACCCCCCCCCCCAAGCCTACCGCCGATCGATGAGAACCCCCCCCTAAGCCTGCTGCCGACAGAGAAAGCCCCCCCCCCCTGTAAGTTTTTTTGCTTATTTATTTTATTTGTTTTTTTATATAAAAAAGAAAACTGATTTTATAAGAATTTTAAAACTGATTTTTATAAGAATTTTAAAACTGATTTTATAAGAATTTTAAAACTGATTTTTATAAGAATTTTAAACTGATTTTTAAAGAATTTTAATTAGGTATTAAAACTGATTTTTGAAAAGGTTTTAACTTTAAAAGGAAAAAGATTTGATCTTTAAAATAGAAAAGGCGGAATTTTTATTAAGTAAAAGATGTAAGATATGATTTTTATATTTTTAAAAGCAATAAAAATATAATCTTTATATATTGAATAGCGAAATAAAAATATAATTTTTACATCATAGGAATATTAAAAATATAATCTTTATATTGAAAATATAATTTTTATATATTGAATAGCGTAGTAAAAATATATTTTTTATATATTGAATAGCGTAGTAAAAATTCGATTTTTATATATTGAATAGCGAAGTAAAAATTCGATTTTTATATATGTAGTGGCTACGGTCAACGAAGGTGACGAAGATGTGATAGCAAAGAAGATTTCTATCAATGAAGTGTCGTGGAGCTAGGATAGCTATATGTGCGAATTTCTCACCTTTCAATTTCTTTTTCTAGTTATATATATATACTAGGATGCAGACGGTGCTTAGTAGCACCCGACACAATCATCCACAGACCATGGACTTGTTTGTTTGGTTGCATAGATTAGTTATATGATGTGATTTGAATTTGGTTGTTTGGTGATTTTGATTGATGTGTGAATGGCGTGGGCCTTCACTAGACAGGGGATAAGGCTAGGCCTTGTCCCGTTTCTAGTATCGTGCCGTTATGCCGCCGAAATTTTCTAAAATATGTTAGAAAAATAAAAATGTCATTTATTGAATAAATGAACTGAAAAGAAAATTTATGTGTTGGAATAAATATTTTATCGTTAAAAATATAGTTTTTAACGTGAATGTGAATAAAATAAAATATTCATTTACAAACCAGACGGTTTGTTTATGTACACTGATTTGACTGATATTGATTGGGACGATAAATTTTACACATCGCCCAACAGCACAAATAAAATATGTGTTTGATTGTTTGAAACCCCACACGGGTGTTAGGATGAAATTTGAAGTTCACTCATCCTGATTGATTAAATATGTCGATCGATTGATTGACATGCTGTTATAAGCGTTAGATATCTTTATTTGATGCTTATACAGTGTAGTGCACTTTGGTTGATGGTTGATTATTTTTCAATGCTATTATATACAGGTGTTGTATGAAAATCCATATAATTAATTTTATATGGTAATTGATTGGGCCTCATTCCAGTTTAGAAATAGAAATATTTGAAATAGAAATATTTGAAATAGAATATTTGAAAATAGAAATTTATGAAGCCGTGTTGATTAGATTGACGCCATTTTGACGTGAACGATATTTATATCGATTTTAATCGAATTCAAAGTGAATTGAATTGAAAACGGTTTCGAAGTAAATTGAATTGAAAACGAATTCAAAGTGAATTGAATTGAAAACGAATTCAAAGTGAATTGAATTGAAAACGAATTCAAAGTGAATTGGATTGAAAACGAATTCAAAGTGAATTGAATTGAAAACGATTTCGAAATGAATTGAATTGAAAACGAATTCAAATTGAATTGAAAGCAAATTGAAATGAATTCAAATTGAATTGAAATTTGAATTGAATAGAAATGAATTTTAAAACGAATTTATAGAGAAGAATTCAATTTTGCTTTGAATTGAGATGGAAGTTGAAATAGATTTTGAAACGAATTTTAAAACTATTTATATAATTCGTTTTAAATATAAATCGACGAAGTATATATTATATATATTATATATATAATATAATGGCCTGAATAGAACGCGCCGCGCCGCGGCAGTTCGCGAATTTCGACCATTGATTTCAAATGGACATTACGGGAGATCCGACCGTCGGATTCTCCTAAAACCGGAACCGTTGGGTTCGTATCGAAAAGAACTTTCTAGCGAATGTTAGAAATTTGAAATCTAACGGTTGGATTTGGAATTATGTCCAAATCAAATTTGAAAAAGGTCGCTGTAAGTGCAGTTCGATGGCCATTGATGGAAATCGACTGTACGGGCCTTGATAAAATTATTAAAAATAGTAATAATTTGTGTAAAATCATAAGAAATGATTTGTGAAGATTTGGGATGAAAAACTTCATGTTTGAAAAGATAAAAATAGATTTTTATCGAAATGAACTAGTTTTGAACTAGAATTATAATTCAATTTATTTTTAAATGAATAAATTGGATTTGGAATGGTTTTGAAAATAACCAGAATTTCCAATGATTGCATTGGAGTGGATTTGAATCGAAATTGTCTTCGGAATATTTCGATGTTGGAATTCGTGATTATACAGGTGTTGTTATGGAAATTTGAAAGATATATATTTATATCGTTATTTCCAATACGACATTTGTTAGTCGTAGAATTCGATATTGAATATAAGCCGATATGTTTTCTACTCAGAGCCTTGTATTGAATATCGAATGTGATTTGGGTTTGTCGTGAATGGTGTCTTCACTAACACTGTTCTTGAACCCAGTTGAGAAATGATTAAATCTTTTTATTTAGATTTAATGAAGTGTACCAATTAAATAATATTTAATTGGAATTGAATTGATATTGATTTTTGGGTTTATCGTGAACAGTGTTTTAAATAACACTCGTTCTTTAACCCGATAATTAATGAATGTGACTTTGGGTTTATCGTGAACCGTGTTTTAAATGACACGGATTCTTTAACCCAGTTAAAGATTAAAACTAAGTGGAGTTTTAATGAATCTTTAATTAGATTGAAAAGATCGAGAATGGAGTATCACCAGTTTTACTCCAAGCGATAGTTAAATCTTTAATTAGATTTGAACGTGAAATGGTAATTGAATTTACCGATAACACCGTGGTGTTAGATATGAAGTATAACCAGTTTTACTTCATGGGATGAATAGGTTGGGATTGGGAAATAAAATAAATGATTACTTCAGTGTGGTTCGCTAATCCCGACTAGTTTAAATTGATATTCAAAGGAGATTAAAGAATAAATTTAAAGAATTTATCTTGGATAAAATTAATGGGAACTTTTCCCAAAGTATAGGAATATTTGAATAAAGGAATATTCTGAATTGGAATGAGGCGTATGTTGTGTTTGTGTAACACTTTTATAAGATATACGCGAGTTATTCAGAAAGACCGGGTTTATCCCATTCTGAATAACTGATTCGACGTGGTGTCGAAGATGAAGACGGTGGTCGAAGACCGGAAGTCTTCACGTCATTTGGGTGATTACTGATGATCTTGATTGGGCTGTACACCCAAGAAGATGGAAACAGTTAGTAATCGTCCAGACGTACTTGGAGATCGATGGATATGCGGGGTACTAGGTGCCTCCGGTTCCGTTTAGACCCAGAATGGACTTGTAAATGGACTGTGTGTCTGACATTGGATTTTAGTCTGTGTGATTGATCTCTATTAAATATATATCTGTTTGGCGGCAGAGAATTTATTCTCTTGCTTAACGCCCTTCTCTGAGACGTACGAGCTCAGGGGTTATATATTGATGGATATCAATCGCATGGAGTGAATTGCCTGTGTGGCATGCCTAAGTGGCAAGTGATCAAGGCTTCTGTTGAAAAGCAAAGTCTTGTGGTGATGATCAAAGCACAGCCTGTGTGGCACAGCTTTGTGTAACGTGAATTCGCGAGTTTCACACCCGATATGAACCAAAAACGGGAGAGGACATCAAGGAGGACTTGCGTTTCTTTCTAGCTAGAAGTGGCGTCAGTGGTTTTACACGCCCTGACGAGTTTGACTTATGTGGTTGTTGCTGTTGCGAGGCGCCTCGGATATATCAGTCGTTCTCGAACCGATGGAGTCATTTGTTGGCTCATTGACACCCCAAAGGGTGGGGAAACGCAGTGTTCAGGCATTTTAATCCACATCGGTGGACCGGCCCTGACGATCCAAGGGCCCACCTGTGTCTGGGTCCTGAGACACGGGCTAGAGCGTCTCGAACCGGTTGAGGACTATCTTTTGCCTCGGTTCATAGACGGAAATCCAATTTCCAAATACGCGACATTTGCGGTTTTAATTGTAGAACTAGTATGGCGACATGATATATGGTACCCATGCCGCCTATGATTGATACTTATGATTTGAAGTTGTTTTATATACTATGCACTTACAATAGTATCAAATGATTTGTTTTAAACGTATCAAGCATTCTTTGGCTATTATAAGGGAAAACCCTATCCCCCGGCTTGCGTTGCATTGTGTGATAGGACCTGGGTCTTATAACAGCTTCATTTTTCTTTATTTAGCATTGCGCTGTTTGTTTTATGCACTGGTATTCTTGGGAGGAAACCCGTTCCGTGTTATACGGCGTGGTCCCTTGATTTACCTAACTTTGAAAATAAAGATTAATAGCTGTTTTAGTTCTCACACCAGTCACATGACTGACCTGGAGTTTATTGTTTTAACCTAAACTCTGGGTGCCCTTATTTTCGACACGGGCAGCTAGTAGTTTTGGTTTTGCAGATTTATATTCACAGGATCCTGGTTTACAACTGGAACGATATCCGGAAAGCTTTGTATCCGTATATCTCTTCTAGTTGTGTATTGTATTATTTTCCGCTGCTATGTATTTAAATGTAATCTAAATCTCTGATATTTCTGTGTAATATTCTATTATACTCTGTATATTCTTGTAATCTGATGCATTGTTGTAATATGCAATGAAATGTTCTTCTGTCTGCGTTCTGTTGTGGCTTGTTCTCAAACGATAGGGCGTTTCGAACAGTCTGGGTCGGTTTAGCGACTGGTTCGGACCGAACGAAATTCTTGTTCGCCACATTTGGTATCAGAGCTTTGGTTTACAGAGCTCGAGAACAAGACACATTAGAACCATACGAAAGAATTCATCAGATATTGGATTAGTAATATCCAATTAGAATGACTCGTTAGAGATAGGATCAGTAGTATCCTAGAACGAGTGTAAAAAGTATATTTTTCAAATGAAAACAATTTTGTTTTGAAAATTTAAATCTCTTTATACGTATTTAAATATTTATTTATTTTGAATATGGACAATCGATTATATATAGATTTCGCGTATACGCGTCATAAACGTATATTCGAAGTTTTAATATACTGGGTAGATATAGAATCACATTCTAGATATCCGGGGATGATTCTGATGATGGTGCATCATCATTAGTATTCATATTCGTGTTTCGAAGGTGTGATTTCTATATATTTCCATTAGACTGGTGTGAGAACCAAAACTTATATAGTTAGAACACATTGTTATGAATTGCCATCAAAAACATGATTTTTTGTATAAATATATCAAAATTATGAATTTGAAACTCTAATTTACTAATTGATTGATGTTTGTGTTTTTTGTTTATTTGTTTGCTAATTTTTAACCATTTATGCCTAAATGAATCAAATATTGAACTATATTGAAAATTGGCCGCGTTTGCTTGCATATACATATACTTACATTGAACAGGTCATAGCAAGGAGGCTAGAGCCGAAGAATAAAATTTGTTTGCCTGACAAATAGGTACATGTTTACTACATAATTTCCTCTTTTGTTTGGGTGATGATGATTTTGTGAGCCTATTGGCTAGCCGCTTGGCTTTTTCTGTTTCTTTTTGAGATCTGAAGGACCGGGGAAGCTATTTGAAATTCCCCGATGCTCCCGGTGCAGGGGAGGTTATGGCGAAAATTTTCAAAAATTTAGGGTGTTAGCCAAATTTTTGAAGAATTTGAAAAATTCTCAGAAACTGAAAAGTTGGAGAATGGAAGCCAGATCGAGAGTACAGTTGAATAATCAAACCACTTTCGACTTTGTTCCTTTTCGGGACGAAAAGTTTTAAGTGGGGGAGATTGTAATAACCCGCAAAATCTGGGCCAGTTTAAAATTTTTATTTTGGCAATTTTAGCGAAATTTGATTATTTCAAATAGATTATTTTAAATAATATCGACGAGAAATTTATTTTGAATGTAATTCGAACGTATATATTTATACGCGTCGTCGTTAGAATATAAATATTTATATATAATTATAAATAGAATTGAAAATGGCGCGGTAGTTCGATAATTCGATTTCAAACTTCAATTGAATGTATCGGGTGCAAAACAATCCGGATTTTAGTGAAACCAAAAATAATGGAATCTAATAGTGAATATCTTTCCAACGAAGTTAACAAACTGATATTTCATCTTAGAAATAATAAGGTATGTCCAGTTTAAAATTAGAAATAGTCGATGTGGAATTTATATATATTTTTATATATATAAGGCCCCTAAAAATAGCAATTTTGCAAACGACCTCGGATTTCGACGAAACCAGTTTTGTTGGGTCCGGGATGTAAAGTTATTGCTGGGTTTCAAATTTCATAATTTTTCGATTCAATATGTGAGCGTGGCAAAGGAAAACGCGTTTGGCCAGTTTCAGTTGATTTTAATCGACTGGAAATTGGCCATTTTTCAAACAGTCTCAGAATTCGACGAAACTAGTTTTGTTAGGACCGTATCGTCAATACGAAGCTAGAAAATATTTTTCGGGAATTTTTAGAACTAGTATGTAACCCCGGTAATTTGAAATGTACGTTTAAAATTCAATATAATGATTTAAATGTAAATTTAGCGGAAATTGATTCAAACAGTCGAATCAGCCTACGATACATTTCCCATTTTGTTCGGAATGGGGGTGAAACGCTATGGGCGACAGTCGGTGGGCCTCATTTCGAAGTCAATTAAAAAGTCAACTCCTTGGGATAAAATAAATAAAAAAATTAAATAATTAAATCTCCCTCCTCCCCTTATCTTCTTCAGGTTGGCCCCCCCCTTCATTTCTGATTCAATCGATTTCAACATAAAAAGAAAAAAGAAAAAAAAACCCTAGACACCTCGCCCGTCGCTCCTCCGATCCGCCCACGCCGGAGCACCCTGCCGCCGGCCAACATCCTCCGCAACCCTCCCCTCCGATGTCCCTCAGCCTCGCGCCCTTCTCTCACCCGAACCCAGACCCTGAAGCCCGCAACCCCCCCCCCCCTCTCCTCAAGCGATCGACAGAGAAACCCCCCCCCCCCAAGCCTAACGCCGATCGATGAGAACCCCCCCCCCCCCCTAAGCCTGCTGCCGACAGAGAAAGCCCCACCCCCTGTAAGTTTTTTTGCTTATTTATTTTATTTTATTTTTTATATAAAAAAGAAAACTGATTTTATAAGAATTTTAAAACTGATTTTTATAAGAATTTTAAAACTGATTTTATAAGAATTTAAAAACTGATTTTTATAAGAATTTTAAACTGATTTTTAAAGAATTTTAATTAGGTATTAAAACTGATTTTTGAAAAGGTTTTAACTTTAAAAGGAAAAAGATTTGATCTTTAAAATAGAAAAGGCGGAATTTTTATTAAGTAAAAGATGTAAGATATGATTTTTATATTTTTAAAAGCAATAAAAATATAATCTTTATATATTGAATAGCGAAATAAAAATATAATTTTTACATCATAGGAATATTAAAAATATAATCTTTATATTGAAATTATAATTTTTATATATTGAATAGCGTAGTAAAAATATAATTTTTATATATTGAATAGCGTAGTAAAAATTCGATTTTTATATATTGAATAGCGAAGTAAAAATTCGATTTTTATATATGTAGTGGCTACGGTCAACGAAGGTGACGAAGATGTGATAGCAAAGAAGATTTCTATCAATGAAGTGCCGTGGAGCTAGGATAGCTATATGTGAGAATTTCTCACCTTTCAATTTCTTTTTCTAGTTATATATATATATACTAGGATGCAGACGGTGCTTAGTAGCACCCGACACAATCGTCCATAGACCATGGACTTGTTTGTTTGGTTGCATAGATTAGTTATATGATGTGATTTGAATTTGGTTGTTTGGTGATTTTGATTGATGTGTGAATGGCGTGGGCCTTCACTAGACCGGGGATAAGGCTAGGCCTTGTCCCGTTTATAGTATCGTGCCGTTATGCCGCCGAAATTTTCTAAAATATGTTAGAAAAATAAAAATGTCATTTATTGAATAAATGAACTGAAAAGAAAATTCATGTGTTGGAATAAATATTTTATCGTTAAAAATATAGTTTTTAACGTGAATGTGAATAAAATAAAATATTCATTTACAAACCAGACGGTTTGTTTATGTACACTGATTTGACTGATATTGATTGGGACGATAAATTTTACACATCGCCCAACAGCACAAATAAAATATGTGTTTGATTGTTTGAAACCCCACACGGGTGTTAGGATGAAATTTGAAGTTCACTCATCCTGATTGATTAAATATGTCGATCGATTGATTGACATGCTGTTATATGGGTTAGATATCTTTATTTGATGCTTATACAGTGTAGTGCACTTTGGTTGATGGTTGATTATTTTTCAATGCTATTATATACAGGTGTTGTATGAAAATCCATATAATTAATTTTATATGGTAATTGATTGGGCCTCATTCCAGTTTAGAAATAGAAATATTTGAAATAGAAATATTTGAAATAGAATATTTGAAAATAGAAATTTATGAAGCCGTGTTGATTAGATTGACGCCATTTTGACGTGAACGATATTTATATCGATTTTAATCGAATTCAAAGTGAATTGAATTGAAAACGATTTCGAAGTAAATTGAATTGAAAACAAATTCAAAGTGAATTGAATTGAAAACGAATTCAAAGTGAATTGAATTGAAAATGAATTCAAAGTGAATTGAATTGAAAACGAATTCAAAGTGAATTGAATTGAAAACGAATTCAAAGTGAATTGAATTGAAAACGATTTCGAAATGAATTGAATTGAAAACGAATTCAAATTGAATTGAAAGCAAATTGAAATGAATTCAAATTGAATTGAAATTTGAGTTGAATAGAAATGAATTTTAAAACGAATCTATAGAGAAGAATTCAATTTTGCTTTGAATTGAGATGGAAGTTGAAATAGATTTTGAAAAGAATTTTAAAACTATTTATATAATTTGTTTTAAATAGAAATCGACGAAGTATATATTATATATATTATATATATAATATAATGGCCTGAATAGAACGCGCCGTGGCAGTTCGCGAATTTCGACCATTGATTTCAAATGGACATTACGGGAGATCCGACCGTCGGATTCTCCTAAAACCGGAACCGTTGGGTTCGTATCGAAAAGAACTTTCTAGCGAATGTTAGAAATTTGAAATCTAACGGTTGGATTTGGAATTATGTCCAAATCAAATTTGAAAAAGGTCGCTGTAAGTGCAGTTCGATGGCCATTGATGGAAATCGACTGTACGGGCCTTGATAAAATTATTAAAAATAGTAATAATTTGTGTAAAATCATAAGAAATGATTTGTGAAGATTTGGGATGAAAAACTTCATGTTTGAAAAGATAAAAATAGATTTTTATCGAAATGAACTAGTTTTGAACTAGAATTATAATTCTATTTATTTTTAAATGAATAAATTGGATTTGGAATGGTTTTGAAAATAACCAGAATTTCCAATGATTGCATTGGAGTGGATTTGAATCGAAATTGTCTTGGTAATATTTCGATGTTGGAATTCGTGATTATACAGGTGTTGTTATGGAAATTTGAAAGATATATATTTATATCGTTATTTCCAATACGACATTTGTTAGTCGTAGAATTCGATATTGAATATAAGCCGATATGTTTTGTATTCAGAGCCTTGTATTGAATATCGAATGTGATTTGGGTTTGTCGTGAATGGTGTCTTCACTAACACTGTTCTTGAACCCAGTTGAGAAATGATTAAATCTTTTTATTTAGATTTAATGAAGTGTACCAATTAAATAATATTTAATTGGAATTGAATTGATATTGATTTTTGGGTTTATCGTGAACAGTGTTTTAAATAACAATCGTTCTTTAACCCGATAATTAATGAATGTGACTTTGGGTTTATCGTGAACCGTGTTTTAAATTACACGGATTCTTTAACCCAGTTAAAGATTAAAACTAAGTGGAGTTTTAATGAATCTTTAATTAGATTGAAAAGATCGAGAATGGAGTATCACCAGTTTTACTCCAAGCGATAGTTAAATCTTTAATTAGATTTGAACGTGAAATGGTAATTGAATTTACCGATAACACCGTGGTGTTAGATATGAAGTATAACCAGTTTTACTTCATGGGATGAATAGGTTGGGATTGGGAAATAAAATAAATGATTACTTCGGTGTGGTTCGCTAATCCCGACTAGTTTGAATTGATATTCAAAGGAGATTAAAGAATAAATTTAAAGAATTTATCTTGGACAAAATTAATGGGAACTTTTCCCAAAGTATAGGAATATTTGAATAAAGGAATATTCTGAATTGGAATGAGGCGTATGTTGTGTTTGTGTAACACTTTTATAAGATATACGCGAGTTATTCAGAAAGACCGGGTTTATCCCATTCTGAATAACTGATTCGACGTGGTGTCGAAGATGAAGACGGTGGTCGAAGACCGGAAGTCTTCACGTCGTTTGGGTGATTACTGATGATCTTGATTGGGCTGTACACCCAAGAAGATGGAAACAGTTAGTGATCGTCCAGACGTACTTGGAGATCGATGGATATGCGGGGTACTAGGTGCCTCCGGTTCCGTTCAGACCCAGAATGGACTTGTAAATGGACTGTGTGTCTGACATTGGATTTTAGTCTGTGTGATTGATCTCTATTAAATATATATCTGTTTGGCGGCAGAGAATTTATTCTCTTGCTTAACGCCCTTCTCTGAGACGTACGAGCTCAGGGGTTATATATTGATGGATATCAATCGCATGGAGTGAATTGCCTGTGTGGCATGCCTAAATGGCAAGTGATCAAGGCTTCTGTTGAAAAGCAAAGTCTTGTGGTGATGATCAAAGCACAGCCTATGTGGCACAGCTTTGTGTAACGTGAATTCGCGAGTTTCACACCCGGTATGAACCAAAAACGGGAGAGGACATCAGGGAGGACTTGCGTTTCTTTCTAGCTAGAAGTGGCGTCAGTGGTTTTACACGCCCTGACGAGTTTGACTTATGTGGTTGTTGCTATTGCGAGGCGCCTCGGATATATCGGTCGTTCTCGAACCGATGGAGTCATTTGTTGGCTCATTGACACCCCAAAGGGTGGGGAAACGCAGTGTTCAGGCATTTTAATCCACATCGGTGGACCGGCCCTGACGATCCAAGGGCCCACCTGTGTCTGGGTCCTGAGACACGGGCTAGAGCGTCTCGAATCGGTTGAGGACTATCTTTTGCCTCGGTTCATAGACGGAAATCCAATTTCCAAATACGCGACAATTGCGGTTTTAATTGTAGAACTAGTATGGCGACATGATATATGGTACCCATGCCGCCTATGATTGATACTTATGATTTGAAGTTGTTTTATATACTATGCACTTACAATAGTATCAAATGATTTGTTTTAAACGTATCAAGCATTCTTTGGCTGTTATAAGGGAAAACCCTATCCCCCGGCTTGCGTTGCATTGTGTGATAGGACCTGGGTCTTATAACCGCTTCATTTTTCTTTATTTAGCATTGCGCTGTTTGTTTTATGCACTGGTATTCTTGGGAGGAAACCCGTTCCGTGTTATACGGCGTGGTCCCTTGATTTACCTAACTTTGAAAAAAAAGATTAATAGCTGTTTTAGTTCTCACACCAGTCACATGACTGACCTGGAGTTTATTGTTTTAACCTAAACTCTGGGTGCCCTTATTTTCGACACGGACAGCTAGTAGTTTTGGTTTTGCAGATTTATATTCACAGGATCCTGGTTTACAGCTGGAACGATATCCAGAAAGCTTTGTATCCGTATATCTCTTCTAGTTGTGTATTGTATTATTTTCTGCTGCTATGTATTTAAATGTAATCTAAATCTCTGATATTTCTGTGTAATATTCTATTATACTCTGTATATTCTTGTAATCTGATGCATTGTTGTAATATGCAATGAAATGTTCTTCTGTCTGCGTTCTGTTGTGGCTTGTTCTCAAACGATAGGGCGTTTCGAACGGTCTGGGTCGGTTTAGCGACTGGTTCGGACCGAGCGAAATTCTTGTTCGTCACAATTCTTTAATCTCCTTTTGAATATCAATTCAAACTAGTCGGGATTAACGAACCTTACCGAAGTAATCATTTGTTTTAATTTCCCAATCCCAACCTATTCATCCCATGAAGTAAAACGGGTCTTACTTCATATCTAACACCACGGTGTTATCGGTAAATTTAGTTACCATTTCACATTTAAATCTAATTAAAGATTTAATTATCGCCTGGAGCAAAACTGGTGATACTCCGTTCTCGATCTTTTCAATCTAATTAAAGATTCATTAAAACTCCACTTAGTTATAATCGTTAACTGGGTTAAAGAATCAGTGTCATTTAAAAACACGGTTCACGATAAACCCAAAATCACATTCCCTTAATTATTGGGTTAAAGAACGAGTGTTATTTAAAACACTGTCCACGATAAACCCAAAAATCAATATCACTTCAATTCCAATTAAATATCATTTAATTGTTACACTTCATTAAATCTAAATAAAAAGATTTAATCTTTTCTCCACTGGGTTCAAGAACGGTGTTAGTCAAGACACCATTCACGACAAACCCAAATCACATTTGATATTAAATACAAGGCTCTGAAATAGAAAATATCCCGCCTCATATTCAATATCAAATTCTGCGACCAACAAAGTTCGTATTGGAAATAACGATATATATATATATATCTATATCTTTCAAATTTCCATAACAACATTTGTATAATCACGAAATCCAACATCGAAATATTCCGAAGACAATTTCGATCCAAATCCATTCCAATTCAATCATTGGAAATTCTGGTTATTTTCAAAACCATTTCAAATTCAATTTATTTATTTAAAAATAAATATAATTATAATTCTAGTTCAAAACTAGTTTATTTCGATAAAAATCTATTTTTATCTTTACAGATATGGAGTTTTTCATCCCAATTCTTTCTAAATCATTTCTTATGATTTTACACAAATTATTACTATTTTTGATAATTTTATCAAGGCCCGTACAGTCGATTTCCATCCACGGCCATCGAACTGCACTTACAGCGACCTTTTTCAAATTTGATTTGGACATAATTCCAAATCCAACCGTTAGATTTCAAATTTCTAATATTCGTTAGAAAGCACTTTTCGATACGAACCCAACGGTTCCGGTTTTAGGAGAATCCGACGGTCGGATCTCTCGTAATGTCCGTTTGAAATAAATGGTCGAAATTCACGAACAGCCGCGGCGCGGCGCGTTCTATTCAGGCCATTATATTATATATATAATATATATTTCGTCGATTTCTATTTAAATTGAATTTTATAAATAGTTTAAATTCGTTTCAAAAACAATTTCAACTCCCTTTTCAATTCAAATCAAAATTGATTTTTTCCTTATAAATTCGTTTTAAAATTCATTTCTATTCAATTCAAATTTCAATTCAATTTGAATTCATTTCAATTCGCATTCAATTCAATTTGAATTCGTTTTCAATTCAATTCGAATTGGTTTTATATTCAATTCATTTCGAAATCGATTTATATTCAATTCATTTCGAAATCGTTTTATATTCAATTCATTTCGAAATCGTTTTATATTCAATTCATTTCGAAATCGTTTTATATTCAATTCATTTCGAAATCGTTTTTCAATATTCATTTCGAAATCGTTTTATATTCAATTCATTTCGAAATCGTTTTATATTCAATTCATTTCGAAATCGTTTTATATTCAATTCATTTCGAAATCATTTTATATTCAATTCATTTCGAAATCGTTTTATATTCAATTCATTTCGAAATCGTTTTCCAATATTCATTTCAAAATGAATGAAATTGATGTAAATATCATTCACGGCACAATGGCGTCAATCTAATCAACACGGCTTCATATATTCCTTTATTCTATTCAACAAATGAATATTTATTTTTGTCAACACACGAATAATCTCAACGAATGAGTACTGTCCACCTGTGACTATTTTTGTTAAATTATTTCGTTCAACACATGAGTAATCTCAACGGATGAGTACAGTCAACACATGAACCTTTATTTTATATTGATAAAGACGTAAATTTTATTATTAAAATATTTCGTTCAACACATGACTAATCTCAACGGATGAGTACAGTCAACACATGAACCTTTATTTTATAATATTCTTTATTTTCTAAATTGGAATGAGGCCCAATCAATCACCATATAATGTTAATTATATGGATTTTCATACATCACACGTATATAATAGCATTGAAAAATAATCAACCATCAACCAAAGTGCACTACACTGTATAAGCATCAAATATAGATATCTAACGCTTATAACAGCCTGTCAATCAATCGATTGACATATTTACTCAATCAGGATGAGTGAACTTCAAATTTCATCCCAACACCCGTGTGGGGTTTCAAACAATCAAACACAGATTTTATTTGTGCAGTTGGGCGATGTGTAAAATCTATCGACCCAATCCATGTCCTTCAAATAGGTGTACATAAACAAACCGTCCGGTTTGTAAATGAATATTTTATTTTATTCACTTCCACGTTAAAAACTATATTTTTAACGATAAAATATTTTATTTCAACACATGAATTTATATTCAGTTCATTATTTAAAATAAAAGGATATTTTTATTTTTCTAACATATTTTAGAAAATTTCGGCGGCATAACGGCACGATACTAGAAACGGGACAAGGCCTAGCCTTATCCCCGGTCTAGTGAAGGCCCACGCCATTCACACATCAATCAAATCATTTTCATTTTACCAAACAATTCAATTTCAAACCAAATAATCTAACCAACTACACAACCAAACAATTAAACAAACAAGCCATCCATGGTCTGTGGATGACGGGTGTCGGGTGCTACTAAACACCGTCTGCATCCTAGTATATATAAATAACCAGAAAAAGAAATTGAAGAGTGAGAAATTCTCACTGATTGCTAAATCCAACGCGGCGACTCTTCTGATGTAGAACATCTTCGCCGTGCTTTCCACTTGGTCCCATCGCACTCTGGTTTACACAGTATATGTTAAAAATCACAGTTTTAACATCGCTACATGTATAGAGATAAAAATTATATTTTTACACGCCATATACATAGATAAAAATTGGATTTTTCCACGCTATATACATAGATAAAAATTGGATTTTTATACGCTATATACATAGATAAAAATTGGATTTTTACACGCTATATACACAGATAAAAATTGGATTTTTACACGCTATATACATAGATAAAAATTGGATTTTTACACCACAAAAAAAATCACATTTTTATTCATCTCTACTTATAGATAAAGATCCTAACCTACACCTACACCAAGATTCAAACTTTAAAGCTGATTTTAATTAACCTAACTAATTATTCTACCTAAATTACCAAATCAAATAAGTGAATAGGAAGCTTACAGTTGAATTGAAGTGGGTGGGGGAGATCGCACTCGCTAATTTGGTGAAAGGGGCTTCAGGTTGTCGCGAAAAAAGGGGGCGGAGGGCTGTCACGCGTTGGCCGCGCGATGGGGGACTCACGATCTTGAGGTGGCGGTGGCGCCGTCGATCTGACGGAGGGCGAGCTGCGGTGGTTTCTCGTGTTGGAGGGGTATTAGGGCTCGGATGGGGTACGAACGAAGGGAGGTGGATATGGCTGGGGGTTCGCCAGAGGGGAGGGGGTATTGTGTCGGGGTCTGGGCGACCGGAGGAGGCCGCGTGGGACTTGCAGCGGCGACGGGGTGTGTAAATGGAGAGCGACGGGTTTCAATCGAGATGGGGGCGGTTTCTGGTCTGTTGACCACGAGTGAAAATAAATGAAGGTTTTGAATTTACTAAGGGCATATATATTAATTTAATATATTATTTAATTTAATACCATATAGTTGACTTTCCGTTGGAACTCGAAATTGGGCCCAACGACTGTCGCCCCTAGCGTAATACCCCCATCCCGGACACAATGGGATATGTATCGTAAGCCAGTTCGGCTGTTTCGATAGGTTTTTACCAAATTTAAAATATAACACAGTGTATATTCTATTTTAAATGCACATTTCAAATTACCAGGGCCACATACGAACTCTAAAAATTCCAGAAAAATATTTTCTAGCATTGTGTCGACGATACGGTCCTAACAAAACTAATTTCGTCGAATTCTGAGACCGTTTGAAAATTGGCCAAATTCTGGTCGATGACATTCAAGTTTAAATTACCAAACCCGTTTAACTGTGCCACGCTCACATATTAACTCCAAAAATTATGAAATTTGAAACCTAGCAATAACTTTACACCACGGACCCAACAAAAGTGGTTTCGTCGAAATCCGAGGTCGTTTGCAAAATGGCTACTTTTAAGGGCCTGAATTCCATAACGACTATTCAGAATTTTCAACTGGACATATCTTTTGATTCCCGCTATCAAATCTTGCTTTTTCAGATTCGTTGGAAAGATATTCACTATTAGATTCCATTATTTTTGGTTTCACTAAAATCCGGATTGTTTTGCACCTGGTACATTCATTTGAAGTTTGAAATCGAATTATCGAACTACCGCGCCATTTTCAATTCCTTTTTTAAATATAAATAAATATTTATATTCTAACGACGATTCAAACGAATATATACGTTCGAATTATATTCAAAATAAATTTCTCGTCGATATTATTTAAAATAATTCATTTTACATAATCAAAATTCGCTAAAATTGCCAAAATAAAAATTTTAAACTGGCCCAGATTTTCGGGTTGTTACAATCTCCCCCACTTAAAACTTTTCGTCCCCGAAAAGGAACAAAGTCGAAAGTGGTTTGATCATTCAACTCTACGTTCGATCTGGCTTCCATTCTCCAACTTTTCAGTTTCTGAGAATTTTCAAATTTTCAAAAATTTGGCTAACACCCTAAATTTTCGAAAAATTTCGCCATAACCTCCCCTGCACCGGGAGCCATGGGAAAATCCCGAAATTGCCATATAGGCCTTCTGATCTCAAAAAAAAAAAAAACCCAAGCGGCTAGCCAATAGGCTCATAAAATCATCATCACCCAAACAAAACAGTAAATTATGTAGTAAACATGTACCTATTTGTCGGGCAAACAAATTTTATTCTCTGCTCTAGCCTCCTTGCTATGACCTGTTCAATGTAAGTACATGTATATGCAAGAAAATGCGACCAAATTTCAATACAATTCAATATTTGACCAATTTGGTTAAAGGTTCAACATTTAATTATTCAAACAATAATCAAACAACACAACCATCAATCATTTTGTTGATTAGCTTTTGAAATTCATAACTTTGATATATTGTCAAAAATCATGTTTTTGATGCCAAATCACTACAATAAGCCCTATCTAGTTTCGGTTCTCACACCAGTCGATTGGAAATATATAGAAATCTCACTTTCGTCGCTCGAAAATAAATACTGGCGACGGTGCCCCATGACCAGAATTATCCCCGGGCAACTAGAGTATGATTCTATAACTATCCAGTACATCAAAACTTCGAATACACGTTTGCAAGACATATATGCAAAATCTCTATATATTGGATTGTCCAAATCAATCTAAATGAATAATCAAATACGAATAGTTGATTTAAATTTTTAAAACAAAAATTGATTTTCAATTTATAAAAAAAATACCCTTCACACTCGTTCTAGGATACTACTGATCCCATCTCTAACGAGTCATTCTAATTGGATATTACTAACCCAATATCTGATGAATTCTTTCGTATGATTCTAAGGTGCCTTGTTCTCCAAGCTTTGTAAACCAAAGCTCTGATACCAACTGTGACGAAAAGGAATTTCGCTCGGTCCAAACCAGTCGCTAAACCGACCCAGACCGTTCGAAACGCCCTATCGTTTGAGAACACGACAAAATAGAACGCATACAAAAGAACGTTTCATAGTATATTACAACAATGCATCAGATTACAAGAATATACAGAGTATAAACAAATAAATATTACACAGAAATATCAGAGATTACAATATATTACATAGCAGCGGAAAATAATACAATACACAACTGAAGGAGATATACGGATACAAAGCTTTCCGGATATCCTTCCAGCTGTAAACCAGGATCCTATGAATATAAATCTGCAAAACCAAAACTACTAGTTGCCCGCGTCAAAATAGGGGCACCCAGAGTTTAGGTTAAAACAATAAACTCCAGGTCAGTCATGGGACTGGTGTGAGAACTAAAACAGTTATTAATCTTCATTTTAAAGTTAGGTAATTCAAGGGACCACGCCGCTTACGCGGAACGGGTTTCCTCCCAAGAACATCAGTGCATAAAACAACAACGCAATGCTAAATAAAGAAAAATGAAGCTATTATAAGACCCAGTTCCCATCACACATTGCAACGCAAGCCGGAGGATAGGGTTTTTACCTTATAGCCAAGAATGCTTGATACGTTTAGAACAAATCATTTGATACTATTGCTAGTGTTTATATGTTTTGAAAACTATTTCAAATCATAACTATCAATCATAGACGGCATGGGTACCATATATCATATCGCCATATATATATATACAATCAAAACCGCACGATGTCGTATTTGGAAATTGGATTTCTGTCATGAACCAAGGCAAAAGATAGTCCTTACCGAATTCGAGACTGCCTAGCCCGAGTCTCAGGATCAGAACGCATCGACCCTTGGATCGTCAGGGCCGGTCCACCGATGTGGATTAAAATGCCCGAGCACTACGTTTCGCCGCCCTTTAGGGCGTAAGCGAGCCAACGAATGACTCCATCGGACCCGGATCGTCCGATCTAACCGAGGCGCCTCACAACAGCAACAACCACATAAGTCAAACTCGTCAGGGCGTGTAAAACCACTGACGCCACTTTTAGCTAGGAGGAAACGTAGGCCCTCCCTGAGGTCCTTTCTCCCGTTTCTGGTTCATACCGGGGTGTGAGGCTCGCGATTTCACGTTATACACAAAGCTACGCCACACAGGCGGTGCCTTGATCGTCACCACAAGACTATGCTTTTCAACAGAAGCCCTGATCGTTTGCCACTTAGGTATGCCACACTAGCAATTCATGCCATGCGACTGATGTCCATCGATATACAACCTCTGAGCTCGTGCGTCACAGAGAAGGGCGTTAAGCAAAAGAATAAATTCTCCACCGCCAAACAGATGTATATTTAATAGAAATCAATCAACACAGAATAAAATCCAATGTCAGACACACAGTCCATTTACAATTCCGTTCTGGGTCTGAACGAAACCGGAGGCACTAAATAACTCGCAAACCCATCGATCACCACGTACGTCTGGACGATCACCACTCATTATCCATATTTCAGGTTGCCTCCCAATCAGGACCTCGGTTACCATCCAAACGAGGTGAAGATCTCCGGTCTTCGACCACCGTCTTCATCTTTGATTTCTTATCGTCGATTCAGTTATTCAGAATGGGATAAACCCGGTCTTTCTGAGCAACTCGCATATATAATAAACAAGTGTTACACAAACACAACATACGCCTCATTCCAATTCATCAGTCACTAACCGTAAATTAATCAAGAGAATAATTCCCCAAATATCAACCCCGAAGGCCGAAACCAACATCAGATCAATATCCAGAAAACCATTCTGCTTAGTTTACTGACAGTTAGTTTCTAAATTTCACATTCATAGGGAAAGGTTCCCATTAATTTTATCAAAGATAAATTCCTTGAATTTATTCTTTAATCTCCTTTTGAATATCAATTCAAACTAGTCGGGATTAACGAACCTTACCGAAGTAATCATTTGTTTTAATTTCCCAATCCCAACCTATTAATCCCATGAAGTAAAACGGGTCTTACTTCATATCTAACACCACGGTGTTATCGGTAAATTTAGTTACCATTTCACATTTAAATCTAATTAAAGATTTAACTATCGCCTGGAGCAAAACTGGTGATACTCCGTTCTCGATCTTTTCAATCTAATTAAAGATTCATTAAAACTCCACTTAGTTTTAATCGTTAACTGGGTTAAAGAATCAGTGTCATTTAAAAACACGGTTCACGATAAACCCAAAATCACATTCCATTAATTATTGGGTTAAAGAACGAGTGTTATTTAAAACACTGTCCACGATAAACCCAAAAATCAATATCACTTCAATTCCAATTAAATATCAATTAATTGTTACACTTCATTAAATCTAAATAAAAAGATTTAATCTTTTCTCCACTGGGTTCAAGAACGGTGTTAGTCAAGACCATTCACGACAAACCCAAATCACATTTGATATTAAATACAAGGCTCTGAAATAGAAAATATCCCGCCTCATATTCAATATCAAATTCTGCGACCAACAAAGATCGTATTGGAAATAATGATATATATATATATATATATATATCTATATCTTTCAAATTTCCATAACAACATTTGTATAATCACGAAATCCAACATCGAAATATTCCGAAGACAATTTCGATCAAAATCCATTCCAATGCAATCATTGGAAATTCTGGTTATTTTCAAAACTATTTCAATTTCAATTTATTTATTTAAAAATAAATAGAATTATAATTCTAGTTCAAAACTAGTTTATTTCGATAAAAATCTATTTTTATCTTTACAAATATGGAGTTTTTCATCCCAATTCTTTCTAAATCATTTCTTATGATTTTACACAAATTATTACTATTTTTAATAATTTTATCAAGGCCCGTACAGTCGATTTCCATCCACGGCCATCGAACTGCACTTACAGCGACCTTTTTCAAATTTGATTTGAACATAATTCCAAATCCAACCGTTAGATTTCAAATTTCTAATATTCATTAGAAAGCTATTTTCGATACGAACCCAACGGTTCGTGTTTTAGGAGAATCCGACAGTCGGATCTCTCGTAATGTCTGTTTGAAATAAATGGTCGAAATTCACGAACTGCCGCGGCGCGGCGTGTTCTATTCAGGCCATTATATTATATATATAGCGTATATAATATATATTTCGTCGATTTCTATTTGAAATGAATTTTATAAATGGTTTAAATTCGTTTCAAAAACAATTTCAACTCCCATTTCAATTCGAATCAAAATAGAATTTTTCCTTATAAATTCGTTTTAAAATTCATTTCTATTCAATTCAAATTTCAATTCAATTTGAATTCATTTCAATTCGCATTCAATTCAATTTGAATTCGTTTTCAATTGAATTCGAATTGGTTTTATATTCAATTCATTTCGAAATCGTTTTATGTTCAATTCTTTTCGAAATCGTTTTATATTCAATTCATTTCGAAATCGTTTTATATTCAATTCATTTCGAAATCATTTTATATTCAATTCATTTCGAAATCGTTTTATATTCAATTCATTTTGAAATCGTTTTATACTCAATTCATTTCGAAATCGTTTTACATTCAATTCATTTCGAAATCGTTTTTCAATATTCATTTCGAAATCGTTTTATATTCAATTCATTTCGAAATCGTTTTATATTCAATTCATTTCAAAATCGTTTTATATTCAATTCATTTCGAAATCGTTTTTCAATATTCATTTCAAAATCGTTTTATATTCAATTCACTTCGAAATCGTTTTATATTCAATTCATTTCGAAATCGTTTTATATTCAATTCATTTCGAAATCGTTTTATATTCAATTCATTTCGAAATCGTTTTTCAATATTCATTTCAAAATGAATGAAATTGATGTAAATATCGTTCACGGCATAATGGCGTCAATCTAATCAACACGGCTTCATATATTCCTTTATTCTATTCAACAAATGAATATTTATTTTTGTCAACACACGACTAATCTCAACGAATGAGTACTGTCCATGTGTGACTATTTTTGTTAAATTATTTCGTTCAACACATGACTAATCTCAACGGATGAGTACAATCAACACATGATCCTTTATTTTATATTGATAAAGATGTAAATTTTATTATTAAAATATTTCGTTCAACACATGAGTAATCTCAACGGATGAGTACAGTCAACACATGAACCTTTATTTTATAATATTCTTTATTTTCTAAATTGGAATGAGGCCCAATCAATCACCATATAATGTTAATTATATGGATTTTCATACATCACACGTATATAATAGAATTGAAAAATAATCAACCATCAACCAAAGTGCACTACACTGTATAAGCATCAAATATAGATATCTAATGCTTATAACAGCCTGTCAATCAATCGATTGACATATTTACTCAATCAGGATGAGTGAACTTCAAATTTCATCCCAACACCCGTGTGGGGTTTCAAACAATCAAACATAGATTTTATTTGTGCAGTTGGGCGATGTGTAAAATCTATCGACCCAATCCATGTCCTTCAAATAGGTGTACATAAACAAACCGTCCGGTGTGTAAATGAATATTTTATTTTATTCACTTCTACGTTAAAAAATATATTTTTAACGATGAAATATTTTATTTCAACACATGAATTTCTATTCAGTTCATTTTTTAAATAAAAGGATATTTTTATTTTTCTAACATATTTTAGAAAATTTCGGCGGCATAACGGCACGATACTAGAAACGGGACAAGGCCTAGCCTTATCCCCGGTCTAGTGAAGGCCCACGCCATTCACACATCAATCAAATCATTTTCATTTTACCAAACAATTCAATTTCAAACCAAATAATCTAACCAACTACACAACCAAACAATTAAACAAACAAGCCATCCATGGTCTGTGGATGACGGGTGTCGGGTGCTACTAAACACCGTCTGCATCCTAGTATATATAAATAACCAGAAAAAGAAATTGAAGAGTGAGAAATTCTCACTGATTGCTAAATCCAACGCGGCGACTCTTCTGATGTAGAACATCTTCGCCGTGCTTTCCACTTGGTCCCATCGCACTCTGGTTTACACAGTATATGTTAAAAATCACAGTTTTAACATCGCTACATGTATAGAGATAAAAATTATATTTTTACACGCCATATACATAGATAAAAATTGGATTTTTCCATGCTATATACATAGATAAAAATTGGATTTTTACACGCTATATACATAGAAAAAAATTGGATTTTTACACGCTATATACATAGATAAAAATTGGATTTTTACACGCTATATACATAGATAAAAATTGGATTTTTACACCACAAAAAAAATCACATTTTTATTCATCTCTGCTTATAGATAAAGATCCTAACCTACACCTACACCAAGATTCAAACTTTAAAGCTGATTTTAATTAACCTAACTAATTATTCTACCTAAATAACCAAATCAAATAAGTGAATAGGAAGCTTACAGTTGAATTGAAGTGGGTGGGGGAGATCTCACTCGCTAATTTGGTGAAAGGGGCTTCAGGTTATCGCGAAAAAAGGGGGCGGAGGGCTGTCACGCGTTGACCGCGCGATGGGGGACTCACGATCTTGAGGTGGCGGTGGCGCCGTCGATCTGACGGAGGGCGAGCTGCGGTGGTTTCTCGTGTTGGAGGGGTATTAGGGCTCGGATGGGGTACGAACGAAGGGAGGTGGATATGGCTGGGGGTTCGCCGGAGGGGAGGGGGTATTGCGTCGGGGTCTGGGCGACCGGAGGAGGCGGCGTGGGCCTTGCAGCGGCGACGGGGTGTGTAAATGGAGAGCGACGGGTTTCAATCGAGATGGGGGCGGTTTCTGGTCTGTTGACCACGAGTGAAAATAAATGAAGGGTTTGACTTTACTAAGGGCATATATATTAATTTAATATATTATTTAATTTAATACCATATAGTTGACTTTCCGTTTGAACTCGAAATTGGGCCCAACGACTGTCGCCCCTAGCGTAATACCCCCATCCCGGACACAATGGGATATGTATCGTAAGCCAGTTCGGCTGTTTCGATAGGTTTTTACCAAATTTAAAATATAACACAGTGTATATTCTATTTTAAATGCACATTTCAAATTACCAGGGCCACATACGAACTCTAAAAATTCCAGAAAAATATTTTCTAGCATCGTGTCGACGATACGGTCCTAACAAAACTAATTTCGTCGAATTCTGAGACCGTTTGAAAATTGGCCAAATTCTGGTCGACGACATTCAAATTTAAATTACCAAACGCGTTTAACTGTGCCATGCTCACATATTAACTCCAAAAATTATGAAATTTGAAACCTAGCAATAACTTTACACCACGGACCCAACAAAAGTGGTTTCGTCGAAATCCGAGGTCGTTTGCAAAATGGCTACTTTTAAGGGCCTGAATTCCATAGCGACTATTCAGAATTTTCAACTGGACATATCTTTTGATTCCCGCTATGAAATCTTTCTTTTTCAGATTCGTTGAAATGATATTCACTATTAGATTCCATTATTTTTGGTTTCACTAAAATCCGGATTGTTTTGCACCCGGTACATTCATTTGATGTTTGAAATCGAATTATCGAAATACCGCGCCATTTTCAATTCCTTTTTTAAATATAAATAAATATTTATATTCTAACGACGATTCAAACGAATATATACGTTTGAATTATATTCAAAATAAATTTCTCGTCGATATTATTTAAAATAATTCATTTTAAATAATCAAAATTCGCTAAAATTGCCAAAATAAAAATTTTAAACTGGCCCAGATTTTCGGGTTGTTACAATCTCCCCCACTTAAAACTTTTCGTCCCCGAAAAGGAACAAAGTCGAAAGTGGTTTGATCATTGAACTCTACGTTCGATCTGGCTTCCATTCTCCAACTTTTCAGTTTCTGAGAATTTTCAAATTTTCAAAAATTTGGCTAACACCCTAAATTTTCGAAAAATTTCGCCATAAGCTCCCCTGCACCGGGAGCCACGGGAAAATCCCGAAATTGCCATATAGGCCTTCTGATCTCAAAAAGAAAAAGAAAAAGCCAAGCGGCTAGCCAAGCGGCTAGCCAATAGGCTCATAAAATCATCATCACCCAAACAAAACAGTAAATTATGTAGTAAACATGTACCTATTTGTCGGGCAAACAAATTTTATTCTCTGCTCTAGCCTCCTTACTATGACCTGTTCAATGTAAGTACATGTATATGCAAGAAAATGCGACCAAATTTCAATACAATTCAATATTTGACCAATTTGGTTAAAGGTTCAACATTTAATTATTCAAACAATAATCAAACAACACAACCATCAATCATTTTGTTGATTAGCTTTTGAAATTCATAACTTTGATATATTGTCAAAAATCATGTTTTTGATGCCAAATCACTACAATAAGCCCTATCTAGTTTCGGTTCTCACACCAGTCGATTGGAAATATATAGAAATCTCACTTTCGTCGCTCGAAAATAAATACTAGCGACGGTGCCCCATGACCAGAATTATCCCCGGGCAACTAGAGTATGATTCTATAACTATCCAGTACATTAAAACTTCGAATACACGTTTGCAAGACATATATGCAAAATCTTTATATATTGGATTGTCCAAATCAATCTAAATGAATAATCAAATACGAATAGCTGATTTAAATTTTTA
This sequence comes from Allium sativum, assembly GCA_030737875.1. NCBI lineage: Eukaryota > Viridiplantae > Streptophyta > Magnoliopsida > Asparagales > Amaryllidaceae > Allium > Allium sativum. Next base: position 6,222,966 of record CM060909.1, on the reverse strand, counting down.
AAACAAAAATTGATTTTCAATTTATAAAAAAAAATACCCTTCACACTCGTTCTAGGATACTACTGATCCCATCTCTAACGAGTCATTCTAATTGGATATTACTAACCCAATATCTGATGAATTCTTTCGTATGGTTCTAAGGTGCCTTGTTCTCCAAGCTTTGTAAACCAAAGCTCTGATACCAACAGTGACGAAAAGGAATTTCGCTCGGTCCGAACCAGTCGCTAAACCGACCCAGACCGTTCGAAACGCCCTATCGTTTGAGAACACGACAAAATAGAACGCATACAAAAGAACGTTTCATAGTATATTAGAACAATGCATCAGATTACAAGAATATACAGAGTATAAACAAATAAATATTACACAGAAATATCAGAGATTACAATATATTACATAGCAGCGGAAAATAATACAATACACAACTGAAGGAGATATACGGATACAAAGCTTTCCGGATATCCTTCCAGCTGTAAACCAGGATCCTGTGAATATAAATCTGCAAAACCAAAACTACTAGCTGCCCGCGTCAAAATAGGGGCACCCAGAGTTTAGGTTAATACAATAAACTCCAGGTCAGTCATGGGACTGGTGTGAGAACTAAAACAGTTATTAATCTTCATTTTAAAGTTAGGTAATTCAAGGGACCACGCCGCTTACGCGGAACGGGTTTCCTCCCAAGAACACCAGTGCATAAAACAACAACGCAATGCTAAATAAAGAAAAATGAAGCTATTATAAGACCCAGTTCCCATCACACAATGCAACGCAAGCCGGAGGATAGGGTTTTTACCTTATAATAGCCAAGAATGCTTGATACGTTTAGAACAAATCATTTGATACTATTGCTAGTGTTTATATGTTTTGAAAACTATTTCAAATCATAACTATCAATCATAGACGGCACGGGTACCATATATCATGTCGCCATATATATATACAATCAAAACCGCACGATGTCGTATTTGGAAATTGGATTCCTGTCATGAACCAAGGCAAAAGATAGTCCTTACCGAATTCGAGACTGCCTAGCCCGAGTCTCAGGATCAGAACGCATCGAGCCTTGGATCGTCAGGGCCGGTCCACCGATGTGGATTAAAATGCCCGAGCACTACGTTTCGCCGCCCTTTGGGGCGTAAGCGAGCCAACGAATGACTCCATCGGACCAGGATCGTCCGATCTAACCGAGGCGCCTCGCAACAGCAACAACCACATAAGTCAAACTCGTCAGGGCGTGTAAAACCACTGACGCCACTTTTAGCTAGGAGGAAACGTAGGCCCTCCCTGATGTCCTTTCTCCCGTTTCTGGTTCATACCGGGGTGTGAGGCTCGCGATTTCACGTTATACACAAAGCTACGCCACACAGGCGGTGCCTTGATCGTCACCACAAGACTTTGCTTTTCAACAGAAGCCCTGATCGTTTGCCACTTAGGTATGCCACACTAGCAATTCATGCCATGCGACTGATGTCCATCGATATACAACCTCTGAGCTCGTGCGTCACAGAGAAGGGCGTTAAGCAAAAGAATAAATTCTCCGCCGCCAAACAGATGTACATTTAATAGAAATCAATCAACACAGAATAAAATCCAATGTCAGACACACAGTCCATTTACAATTCCGTTCTGGGTCTGAACGAAACCGGAGGCACTAAATAACTCGCAAACCCATCGATCACCACGTACGTCTGGACGATCACCACTCATTATCCATATTTCGGGATGCCTCCCAATAAGGACCTCGGTTACCATCCAAACGAGGTGAAGATCTCCGGTCTTCGACCACCGTCTTCATCTTCGATTTCTTATCGTCGATTCAGTTATTCAGAATGGGATAAACCCGGTCTTTCTGAGCAACTCGCGTATATAATAAACAAGTGTTACACAAACACAACATACGCCTCATTCCAATTCATCAGTCACTAACCGTAAATTAATCAAGATAATAATTCCCCAAATATCAACCCCGAAGGCCGAAATCAACATCAGATCAATATCCAGAAAACCATTCTGCTTAGTTTACTGACAGTTAGTTTCTAAATTTCACATTCATAGGGAAAGGTTCCCATTAATTTTATCAAAGATAAATTCCTTGAATTTATTCTTTAATCTCCTTTTGAATATCAATTCAAACTAGTCGGGATTAACGAACCTTACCGAAGTAATCATTTGTTTTAATTTCCCAATCCCAACCTATTTATCCCATGAAGTAAAACGGGTCTTACTTCATATCTAACACCACGGTGTTATCGGTACATTTAGTTACCATTTCACATTTAAATCTAATTAAAGATTTAACTATCGCCTGGAGCAAAACTGGTGATACTCCGTTCTCGATCTTTTCAATCTAATTTAAGATTCATTAAAACTCCACTTAGTTTTAATCGTTAACTGGGTTAAAGAATCAGTGTCATTTAAAAACACGGATCACGATAAACCCAAAATCACATTCCATTAATTATTGGGTTAAAGAACGAGTGTTATTTAAAACACTGTCCATGATAAACCCAAAAATCAATATCACTTCAATTCCAATTAAATATCATTTAATTGTTACACTTCATTAAATCTAAATAAAAAGATTTAATCTTTTCTCCACTGGGTTCAAGAACGGTGTTAGTCAAGACACCATTCACGACAAACCCAAATCACATTTGATATTAAATACAAGGCTCTGAAATAGAAAATATCCCGCCTCATATTCAATATCAAATTCTGCGACCAACAAAGATCGTATTGGAAATAACGATATATATATATATATATATATCTGTATCTTTCAAATTTACATAACAACATTTGTATAATCACGAAATCCAACGTCGAAATATTCCGAAGACAATTTCGATCCAAATCCATTCCAATGCAATCATTGGAAATTCTGGTTATTTTCAAAACCATTTCAATTTCAATTTATTTATTTAAAAATAAATAGAATTATAATTCTAGTTCAAAACAAGTTTATTTCGATAAAAATCTATTTTTATCTTTACAAATATGGAGTTTTTCATCCCAATTCTTTCTAAATCATTTCTTATGATTTTACACAAATTATTACTATTTTTAATAATTTTATCAAGGCCCGTACAGTCGATTTCCATCCACGGCCATCGAACTGCACTTACAGCGACCTTTTTCAAATTTGATTTGAACATAATTCCAAATCCAACCGTTAGATTTCAAATTTCTAGTATTCATTAGAAAGCACTTTTCGATACGAACCCAACGGTTCCGGTTTTAGGAGAATCCGACAGTCGGATCTCTCGTAATGTCCGTTTGAAATAAATGGTCGAAATTCACGAACTGCCGCGGCGCGGCATGTTCTATTCAGGCCATTATATTATATATATAACATATATAATATATATTTCGTCGATTTCTATTTAAAATGAATTTTATAAATAGTTTAAATTCGTTTCAAAAACAATTTCAACTCCCATTTCGATTCAAATCAAAATTTAATTTTTCCTTATAAATTCGTTTTAAAATTCATTTCTATTCAATTCAAATTTCAATTCAATTTGAATTCATTTCAATTCGCATTCAATTCAATTTGAATTCGTTTTCAATTCAATTCGAATTGGTTTTATATTCAATTCATTTCGAAATCATTTTATATTCAATTCATTTCGAAATCGTTTTATATTCAATTCATTTCAAAATCGTTTTATATTCAATTCATTTCGAAATCGTTTTATATTCAATTCATTTCGAAATCGTTTTATATTCAATTCATTTCGAAATCGTTTTATATTCAATTCATTTCGAAATCGTTTTATATTCAATTCATTTCGAAATCGTTTTATATTCAATTCATTTCGAAATCGTTTTTCAATATTCATTTCGAAATCGTTTTATATTCAATTCATTTCGAAATCGTTTTATATTCAATTCATTTCGAAATCGTTTTATATTCAATTCATTTCGAAATCGTTTTTCAATATTCATTTCGAAATCATTTTATATTCAATTCATTTCGAAATCGTTTTATATTCAATTCATTTCGAAATCGTTTTATATTCAATTCATTTCGAAATCGTTTTTCAATATTCATTTCAAAATGAATGAAATTGATGTAAATATCGTTCACGGCACAATGGCGTCAATCTAATCAACGCGGCTTCATATATTCCTTTATTCTATTCAACAAATGAATATTTATTTTTGTCAACACACGACTAATCTCAACGAATGAGTATTGTCCACGTGTGACTATTTTTGTTAAATTATTTCGTTCAACACATGACTAATCTCAACGGATGAGTACAGTCAACACATGAACCTTTATTTTATATTGATAAAGATGTAAATTTTATTATTAAAATATTTCGTTCAACACATGACTAATCTCAACGGATGAGTACAGTCAACACATGAACCTTTATTTTATAATATTCTTTATTTTCTAAATTGGAATGAGGCCCAATCAATCACCATATAATGTTAATTATATGGATTTTCATACATCACACGTATATAATAGCATTGAAAAATAATCAACCATCAACCAAAGTGCACTACACTGTATAAACATCAAATATAGATATCTAACGCTTATAACAGCCTGTCAATCAATCGATTGACATATTTACTCAATCAGGATGAGTGAACTTCAAATTTCATCCCAACACCCGTGTGGGGTTTCAAACAATCAAACACAGATTTTATTTGTGCAGTTGGGCGATGTGTAAAATCTATCGACCCAATCCATGTCCTTTAAATAGGTGTACATAAACAAACCGTCCGGTTTGTAAATGAATATTTTATTTTGTTCACTTCCACGTTAAAAAATATATTTTTAACGATAAAATATTTTATTTCAACACATGAATTTATATTCAGTTCATTATTTAAAATAAAAGGATATTTTTATTTTTCTAACATATTTTAGAAAATTTCGGCGGCATAACGGCACGATACTAGAAACGGGACAAGGCCTAGCCTTATCCCCGGTCTAGTGAAGGCCCACGCCATTCACACATCAATCAAATCATTTTCATTTTACCAAACAATTCAATTTCAAACCAAATAATCTAACCAACTACACAACCAAACAATTAAACAAACAAGCCATCCATGGTCTGTGGATGACGGGTGTCGGGTGCTACTAAACACCGTCTGCATCCTAGTATATATAAATAACCAGAAAAAGAAATTGAAGAGTGAGAAATTCTCACTGATTGCTAAATCCAACGTGGCGACTCTTCTGATGTAGAACATCTTCGCCGTGCTTTCCACTTGGTCCCATCGCACTCTGGTTTACACAGTATATGTTAAAAATCACAGTTTTAACATCGCTACATGTATAGAGATAAAAATTATATTTTTACACGCCATATACATAGATAAAAATTGGATTTTTCCACGCTATATACATAGATAAAAATTGGATTTTTACACGCTATATACATAGATAAAAATTGGATTTTTACACGCTATATACATAGATAAAAATTGGATTTTTACACGCTATATACATAGATAAAAATTGGATTTTTACACCACAAAAAAAATCACATTTTTATTCATCTCTACTTATAGATAAAGATCCTAACCTACACCTACACCAAGATTCAAACTTTAAAGCTGATTTTAATTAACCTAACTAATTATTCTACCTAAATAACCAAATCAAATAAGTGAACAGGAAGCTTACAGTTGAATTGAAGTGGGTGGGGGAGATCGCGCTCGCTAATTTGGTGAAAGGGGCTTCAGGTTGTCGCGAAAAAAGGGGGCGGAGGGCTGTCACGCGTTGGCAGCGCGATGGGGGACTCACGATCATGAGGTGGCGGTGGCGCCGTCGATCTGACGGAGGGTGAGCTGCGGTTGTAACAACCCGTATTTTCAACAACCTGTTATAACGAGAATCAAGGCAGAATTTAATTTTAAATTCTGAGTCAAGTAAAACGGGCTATGCCATTGCGTTCGTCTCGGAAAAATACGCGAAATAGAGTCCGAGTTTTCGAAAATCGGAGTCTGTATGACCCGATTAAGGCCCAACGAAGTTTTCAGAAAATTACTAAGTAAAAACAGATTTCAAATTCAAGTTTGAAATTGGAAATTTGGGCCAGTTTGGGCCAGGTGGGAAAATTCCCGCCAGAGCACCCAAGTCGACAGCCCTGTCGACTTGGGAGTCGACTTGCTTGGACCCAAGTCGACAGCCCTGTCGACTTGGCTGTCGACTTGGTCCAGCCGGGCTGTTTAGCATGGTGCACCATTTTGAGATTGTGCTGAACTTGGGGGCCAGATTCGGTTTTAAGGGCTAAGATTGCAACTAGGGTTTAATCCTATGGCCTTAAACACTTTCCTAATCTATAAATAAGACCCTAAACTAACCCTAAATCATTATTAATCAATCCTACAACTAAACTATGGCAAAATTTTACCTCTCATGGCCTCCACTCTCTTCATAAAATTTCTAAATTGTTTCTATGAGATATTTTCCATGCATACAAGTGTTTTCAAGCTTGTATGAGTGTCATAAGCTTGCATTCAAGTCAAGTTTCTATCTTTGCATCATAAAGCAAGGGTTTTGACCATTTTGGCTCAAGGGTTTTCATGTTAGAGCTTGCATTTTGGGTCTATTTGATTGCATAAGGGCTTTGTCATATCTTTTGTGCCTTCATAGCAATGTAAGCCCTTTCCCTACTCTTAGATATTAACTATGAAGTTAAATGTTCATGTTGCAAGTTTGGGTTTGATCATTGAGTATGATACATGCTATCATGTCATGCAAGTTTATGAAGTCATTATCTTGATCTTGTGGGCTAAAAGCTACAACCTTTATGTTGAGATGTTGCATTATGCAACATGATAACTCTCATAACCTTTATGCCAACTTGCATATGATGTCATAACCCTTATATGATGATATATGCGAGTTACTAGTCATCATTCCATGTCTTTTGTCACCATGATTCGCTTATGTGCCAAGTTTGGGTTTATGCATGTTTTGAGGCTTAAGAATGCAACATGTAAGTTAATGAACACATTTGTGCCTCATTAGCCACCATGATTAACATGTGGCTTAATATTCATTTTTGTCATGCCCTTGACAAGTTCCTTCTTTGAATCCATTATGCGAGTTTAAAAGCGTTGGGGTCACATTATGGAAAAACATAATGACATGAACATGATTTGGGTAAATGGGTATAAACATGACGACATGTAAAGTTAAATATGACATGTGTTTATACTTGAAAACGTGACTTGAAATATAACATGGAAGTTGACATGTAAGTATGCTTGAAAACTTAAGCTTGGGAATTTACCTATTAAGTTAGGTCTACCCATTGGGAATTTACCTATTAAGTTAGGTCTACCCAATTGCTTGAAAACTTGTAATATGTTTTGGAAACATAATGGACATGACACTTAGATAATATAAGTGTGGCCAACTCGAGGTTGGGTTGAGTTTGCAACGTGAAACTACCTGGAACCGACCGGCCTAACTAGTAGTTGCAAACAATAGGACCCAATGTGAGAAGTTGGTCATGTTGTGCTTAAATCCGAGGTTAGACCAAGTTGTGGTGTAAAGCTACCCGGAACCGACCGGCTTAACTAGTAACCGCAACAAAGTCTAATGTGAGAGGTTGAGGTGCATTAAGTAATTAATGCCACATGATAGGGTTAAGTTAATTTGATTAATGACTCTTAATCAAATATGACATGGACAAGTGGGTTAAGTAATTTGATTAGGCTAATGATACTTAACAAAACATGACAAGGTTGGGTAGGTTAAGTAACTTGATTTGCCTAACGACACTTAACCATTTTTATACGACTAGTGGACGGGGTTAAGTTAACCAACACTTAATCAACCCAACCCGATAACTTGGTAAGGTTAAGTAAGTTTTCTTAATGGCGCTTAACCAAAAAAATACAGTTAATGGATGGGGTTAAGATTAGACTCAACTAGTCTAAACATGGAAATCAGATGGGGTTAAGATTAGACTCAACTAGTCTAAACATGGAAATCGGATGGGGCTAAGATTAGACTCAACTAGTCTAAGCATGGAAATCGGATGGGGTTAAGTTAGCCTAGACTTAATTAATCCCACTTGGTAGTTTAATGGAGTTAAGTTAAACACTTAACTAATCTAACATGATGATTTGAGGTGGTTAAGTGACCTATACTTAACCAATCTAACTCGTGAATTTATGGAGGTTAAGTTAACCCATACTTAACCAATCTAGCGTGAAAACATGATAAGGCTAAGTCACGAATCGCATAAATACGCTTGACCGATTTGACTCAGTAATTTGATAGGGTCAAGTTAATATATACTTAACCAACTTAAGCATGGTTTGTAGGGTTAAGTCTTGAACTTGGATACTTAGCCAATTTTGACATGATTTGTAGACGGGTTAAGTCATGAACTTAAGTGACACTTAACCCATTATGTAAACCCTAGTTCGGAGGATTAGGTGGATAATCGTAGTTAACAAGGATAACGGGAATGAGGCTAAGTGGTAAACCTTAGTTGAAGAATAACTAAGTAATGATTCTTAGTCAAGGAAATTTAGACCAGTTCATAAATAGATGAGTAACCTGATACGGTAGGTCATCGTTTAAGTATACGAGTAGGAGCAAGTATCTGATTTAGATAAAGGCTCCAGCGAACTGGGTAACGAAGCAGCGGCTTCGGGGAATGTGAGGGTATTCTAGGTATCCCTCTATGAGCTGCCAGGTGATTATACTAGGCTCATGAGAGGTTAAGGTCTGCGTTAGAAGAACCAAGAGTATGCCTTGGTTGCTATACGAGCAACCTAAAGACAGGGATGGATAGGGGATAGTCGAAGATACACGGTCATACCCTAGATAGCATTTTCGTCAGGCTACCTACCATCTTTGGTCAAGCGTGTACGTACGGAAAGGCAGAGAACACCCAATAGACCATAATTGCTATCTAATTATGGTTGCGGTAAGGCTTGGATGTGGGTTGGCCAGTGTTGTGTTCTCATACAGGATTTATCCTGTCTTGTCTTTCACTAGTTGAGGGAGGGGTCTCGTGGGACCATAGCCACGTATAGAAAAAAACAGACCTTAGCATCTGCATCGGCAGATAAATCGAAAGCTCCCGACCGAGTCCTGTATTTCTTGATCTGCCCTGTGACAGGACTCGGATGGCACGATGTAATACATGTGCATACAGTTATGGAAAACGATTCACGATGAATGCGTGGGAAAAAGGGCGCGGTTGACAGTTAGCGTAATCCCTAGTGGCCCTGGGTGGTTGAACCAAAACCGAGATACGAAAACGTACAATAGGTAAGCATAATCCCTAGTAGTCCTAGGTAGCATAAGTCCTAGTTGTACAAACGATGATACATGTTGAAAGACCCTAGTTAGATATAGGGTGACAGTCCAAAACGATCTTAAGGATCATGGAACTATGTTAAAGTAGTATAGAATCTCATGGGAAAGCCCGTATGGTCTACGGCAAGGGACTGAACATTTACATACGAGTTGAGTAACCTATATATGCGGCATATTAGGTTGATATGGACCATTATACGACTTTTGAGTAAGGGTCATTCATGGATAACACATGATACGGTTGGGATACTAGTACGGTAGGTGCAGAGCAGATGTATAGGATAGATACCATAGGACGTTAGACTTGATAGATATCTTGGGATATTATACTTGATAGAAATCTGTCGACGTGATACCTTGTTTTATCTTGATATCGTAATTTATCATGACACCTTAGTTTATCTGAGTTCAGTAGTTCATCCTGTTATTTTGATTTACCTTATCTATCTTGTTATCATGCTTATGTTCATCTCAGTTTCTCATGTCAGTTAACTTTACTAGTTTTTAAGCTAATAGTAGATAGGGCTTACTCAGTCTTTTTGACTGACCCGTTTTGTTTCGCCTCTTTTCTTTCGTTTCCCCCCCCCCCCCCCAGGTTACAGGGAGGAAATACTGTTGTTTAGTTCGGACTTCTTCTGCTTGAAGGTCATCATGGATGGCTTGGACTTTTTTTGGCTATGGCTACTTTACTGCTTTTACTCGGGGAATAATTTATGAAAAAGTATTTATGCTTCTTTACTATTGCAAGACAGGTTTTGATGTACTCTGATGTAAAAGGCTTTAGACCTTAATTATTAATGTTTATGAAAGTTCGATTTTACTTCCGCTATTTTATATGTTCTGTCTTGTGATAATTCTGTGCATGTTTACCAATAATGCCCCTCTAAAGCTAGTGCATTCCTTTGCGAGTGACCCTAGCGGAGGCGGGGTGTTACATTTGGTATCAGAGCAGAAGGTTACCAGACTGGGCAAAAGTTTTTAAAGACCTTCTGAAAACTATTTGAAATACCGTTTACAAAGAAGCATTTTTCAAGAAAATTTTCTTTTAAAAGAAAAAGGCTATTCCCCAAAGGCCATTAGCACTATCCTTGTTTCCTTGATTGAATCTCTTTTCATTTCTTTCCTCCATCTGTAGTCACAGTGGTTTTAACTGCGACTAGTCTTTTCTAACTACGAAAGTGTTTTCCTTACGATGGAGGTGGTTCTCGAGAGACCAGTGGCCGTGTTATAAGAAAGGATAGTGAGAAAGAGGATAAAGGATACGAGCTTAAGGATGAGCAACTTGTTGGTATGGCTTAGTCCTCAAAGGAGGGAGAAAGATGAACAATGAAACCCATGACGAGAGAGTACCTTTGGCATGGTAAAACGGGGCGGATAGTTAAGTATTATGGGACAAGGGCAAGATCATCGGGAGGGCAATAGTATGCTCTCATTTCTAGGATACCTCGGAAGGTGGGTAATGATCTTGTTAAAGGTTTAGCTTTTCTTCTCTATCATCCCGTTAGGACTTCGTCTTTCGTATCATTTAAGTCCGCTTCGGTAGTTGAGCCTCTGCACCGTAGTACTAGTGTAATAGAGGATCCCATTTTTGTCTCAAAGTCCTATTGGAGAATCGGTCCATTTATACATGGCTTGTTTGGATTTGGGAATGTCTATGCCCAAGTATTGAGTTGGGAAATAATGCTTATGTTTATAAGCTATGGATGGATTCAAGGGATGAAGTGGTTATCCAGTAGGGGGTGCCACTCTCGGTTTTGATAGGAGGGTAGTTAGACCTTTTGACTAGCCTTGGTAATACCCTCAAAGTATCGTGTAACCTTTTTGAGGTTCTGTCATGACTAGTTACTTAGAATCCCTTGATGCCTTTGTTGGAAATTTGAAGCCCGATCGAGTGGTGTTCGCCAATAAGACGGATGGTTTACTTCATTTATGCATGGGTTATAGAGATCACCCCAGTAAGTGCGCATGATAACCTGGTTGACATCTGTTTACTTTCAAGAAAAAGTTCTTCTACATGGAATACCTTATAGTATATAAACTAGATCCAAGACTCACTAGTGAATTTTGGAAAGCTTGCATGAGATCATGAGTACACAGTCATGTTTGCGCCAAGTGTGCAAGTCGAACGAGAGGCGACGAACAAATGAGTTCCAGCTCATGTTATGGAAACATGAAATAAGAAGCTACGAAATCGCGAAGTTAAAAGACGGTCAAGGCACAATGGAATTAAGCTCAAGGAAATGAGACTTTGATGGTCAAAGACTAGATACGCACATGATAGCTCTTTTGGGAGTATATCCTTGATCCCAGTTTTCTGTAGAGCTTACTTGTAGGCTATCTTTTGTGGACATCCTCTCGGTCCTATTTTCTGTTACAAACCCCGTAAGGAGTTTGTCTTGTTTATCTTCTCGACCCTGTTTCAGGGAATCCTAGGTAGAACCCTATGGATGTAAACATGTATTTGAAACATGTTATGATTGATATGGTTGCAAGTGGTTGCAAGTGATTGCTCGTGGATGCGCGAATACACATTAGATACTAGCTCGACTCGGTCACATTTCATATTGCATATGCACGAGTATTTATACTTGTTTATGGATGAAATCAAATGTGTTATCATGCGGTTGTTGCATATGAATGAATGATTGTGCACGCATATAGTATCTATATGACTAGGATTATTTGCATACATGTTGGATTCATGGCACTATACATATTTTGCATTAGAAAGATTATTCAGGCCTGATCATTAGCATTAGCTAAGGAACATGTACACACACGTTTTGCATATATTCATACAGCATTAGAAATCATCTAAGGACAATGGTTGCTTGTGGATGATGTTTTGAGTAGATGGATGTTGGATGGTAGGGAACGTTCTTTCTAACTTGAAGATTTCGGGGACGAAATCCTTTAAGGAGGGGAGAATGTAACAACCTGTATTTTCAACAACCTATTATAACGAGAATCAAGGCAGAATTTAATTTTAAATTCTGAGTCAAGTAAAACGGGCTATGCCATTGCGTTCGTCTCGGAAAAATACGCGAAATAGAGTCCGAGTTTTCGAAAATCGGAGTCCGTATGACCCGATTAAGGCCCACCGAAGTTTTCAGAAAATTACTAAGTAAAAACAGATTTCAAATTCAAGTTTGAAATTGGAAATTTGGGCCAGTTTGGGCCAGGCGGGAAAATTCCCGCCAGAGCACCCAAGTCGACAGCCCTGTCGACTTGGGAGTCGACTTGGTTGGACCCAAGTCGACAGCCCTGTCGACTTGGCTGTCGACTTGGTCCAGCCGGGCTGTTTAGCCTGGTGCACCATTTTGAGATTGTGTTGAACTTAGGGGCCAGATTCGGTTTTAAGGGCTAAGATTGCAACTAGGGTTTAATCCTATGGCCTAAAACACTTGCCTAATCTATAAATAAGACCCTAACCTAACCCTAAATCATTATTAATCAATCCTACAACTAAACTATGGCAAAATTTTACCTCTCATGGCCTCCACTCTCTTCATAAAATTTGTAAATTGTTTCTATGAGAGATTTTCCATGCATACAAGTGTTTTCAAGCTTGTATTAGTGTCATAAGCTTGCATTCAAGTCAAGTTTCTATCTTTGCATCATAAAGCAAGGGTTTTGACCATTTTGGCTCAAGGGTTTTCATGTTAGAGCTTGCACTTTGGGTCTATTTGATTGCATAAGGGCTTTGTCATATCTTTTGTGCCTTCTTAGCAATGTAAGCCCTTTCCCTACTCTTAGATATTAACTATGAAGTTAAATGTTCATGTTGCAAGTTTGGGTTTGATCATTGAGTATGATACATGCTATCATGTCATGCAAGTTTATGAAGTCATTATCTTGATCTTGTGGGCTAAAAGCTACAACCTTTATGTTGAGATGTTGCATCATGCAACATGAGAACTCTCATAACCTTTATGCCAACTTGCATATGAAGTCATAACCCTTGTATGATGATATATGCGAGTTACTAGTCATCATTCCATTTCTTTTGTCACCATGATTCGCTTATGTGCCAAGTTTGGGTTTATGCATGTTTTGAGGCTTAAGAATACAACATGTAAGTTAATGAACACATTTGTGCCTCATTTTCCACCATGATTAACATGTGGCTTAATATCCATTTTTGTCATGCCTTTGACAAGTTCCTTCTTTGAATCCATTATGCGAGTTTAAAAGCGTTGGGGTCACATTATGGAAAAACATAATGACATGAACATGATTTGGGTAAATGGGTATAAACATGACAACATGTAACGTTAAATATGACATGTGTTTATACTTGAAAACGTGACTTGAAATATAACATGGAAGTTGACATGTAAGTATGCTTGAAAACATAAGCTTGGGAATTTACCTATTAAGTTAGGTCTACCCATTGGGAATTTACCTATTAAGTTAGGTCTACCCAATTGCTTGAAAACTTGTAATATGTTTTGGAAACATAATGGACATGACACTTAGATATTATAAGTGTGGCCAACTCGAGGTTGGGTTGAGTTTGCAACGTGAAACTACCCGCAACCGACCGGCCTAACTAGTAGTTGCAAACAATAGGAACCAATGTGAGAAGTTGGTCATGTTGTGCTTAAACCCGAGGTTAGACCAAGTTGTGGTGTAAAGCTACCCGGAACCGACCGGCTTAACTAGTAACCGCAACAAAGTCTAATGTGAGAGGTTGAGGTGCATTAAGTAATTAATGCCACATGATAGGGTTAAGTTAATTTGATTAATGACTCTTAATCAAATATGACATGGACAAGTGGGTTAAGTAATTTGATTAGGCTAATGATACTTAACAAAACATGACAAGGTTGGGTAGGTTAAGTAACTTGATTTGCCTAATGACACTTAACCGTTTTTATATGACTAGTGGACGGGGTTAAGTTAACCAACACTTAATCAATCCAACCCGATAACTTGGTAAGGTTAAGTAAGTTTTCTTAATGGCGCTTAACCAAAAAAATACAGTTAATGGATGGGGTTAAGATTAGACTCAACTAGTCTAAACATGGAAATCGGATGGGGTTAAGATTAGACTCAACTAGTCTAAACATGGAAATCGGATGGGGCTAAGATTAGACTCAACTAGTCTAAGCATGGAAATCGGATGGGGTTAAGTTAGCCTAGACTTAATTAATCCCACTTGGTAGTTTAATGGAGTTAAGTTAAACACTTAACTAATCTAACATGATGATTTGAGGTGGTTAAGTGACCTATACTTAACCAATCTAACTCGTGAATTTATGGAGGTTAAGTTAACCCATACTTAACCAATCTAGCGTGAAAACATGATAAGGCTAAGTCACGAATCGCTTAAATACGCTTGACTGATTTGACTCAGTAATTTGATAGGGTCAAGTTAATATATACTTAACCAACTTGAGCATGGTTTGTAGGGTTAAGTCTTGAACTTGGATACTTAGCCAATTTTGACATGATTTGTAGACGGGTTAAGTCATGAACTTAAATGACACTTAACCCATTATGTAAACCCTAGTTCGGAGGATTAGGTGGATAACCGTAGTTAACAAGGATAACGGGAATGAGGCTAAGTGGTAAACCTTAGTTGAAGAATAACTAAGTAATGATTCTTAGTCAAGGAAATTTAGACCAGTTCATAAATAGATGAGTAACCTGATACGGTAGGTCATCGTTTAAGTATACGAGTAGGAGCAAGTATCTGATTTAGATAAAGGCTCCAGCGAACTGGGTAACGAAGCAGCGGCTTAGGGGAACGTGAGGGTATTCTTGGTACCCCTCTATGAGCTGCCAGGTGATTATACTAGGCTCATGAGAGGTTAAGGTCTGCGTTAGAAGAACCAAGAGTATGCCTTGGTTGCTATACGAGCAACCTAAAGACGGGGATGGATAGGGGATAGTCGACGATACACGGTCGTACCCTAGATAGCATTTTCGTCAGGCTACCTACCATCTTTGGTCAAGCGTGTACGTACGGAAAGGAAGAGAACACCGAATAGACCATAATTGCTATCTAATTATGGTTGCGGTAAGGCTTGGATGTGGGTTGGCCAGTGTTGTGTTCTCATACAGGATTTATCCTGTCTTGTCTTTCACTAGTTGAGGGAGGGGTCTCGTGGGACCATAGCCACGTATAGAAAAAAACAGACCTTAGCATCTGCATCGGCAGATAAATCGAAAGCTCCCGACTGAGTCCTGTATTTCTTGATCTGCCCTGTGACAGGACTCGGATGGCACGATGTGATACATGTGCATACAGTTATGGAAAACGATTCACGATGAATGCGTGGGAAAAAGGGCGCGGTTGACGGTTAGCGTAATCCCTAGTGGCCCTGGGTGGTTGAACCAAAACCGAGATACGAAAACGTACAATAGGAAAGCATAATCCCTAGTAGTCCTAGGTAGCATAAGTCCTAGTTGTACAAACGATGATTCATGTTGAAAGACCCTAGTTAGATATAGGGTGACAGTCCAAAACGATCTTAAGGATCATGGAACTATGTTAAAGTAGTATAGAATCTCATGGGAAAGCCCGTATGGTCTACGGCAAGGGACTGAACATTTACATACGAGTTGAGTAACCTATATATGCAGCATATTAGGTTGACATGGACCATTATAGGACTTTTGAGTAAGGGTCATTCATGGATAACACATGATACGGTTGGGATACTAGTACGGTAGGTGCAGAGCAGATGTACAGGATAGATACCATGGGACGTTAGACTTGATAGATATCTTGGGATATTATACTTGATAGAAACCTGTCGACGTGATACCTTGTTTTATCTTGATATCGTAATTTATCATGACACCTTAGTTTATCTGAGTTCAGTAGTTCATCCTGTTATTTTGATTTAGCTTATCTATCTTGTTATCATGCTTATGTTCATCTCAGTTTCTCATGTCAGTTAACTTTACTAGTTTTTATGCTAATAGTAGATAGGGCTTACTCAGTCTTTTTGACTGACCCGTTTTGTTTCGCCTCTTTTCTTTCGTTCCCCCCCCCCCAGGTTACAGGGAGGAAATACTGTTGTTTAGTTCGGACTTCTTCTGCTTGAAGGTCATCATGGATGGCTTGGACTTTTTTTGGCTATGGCTATTTTACTGCTTTTACTTGGGGAATAATTTATGAAAAAGTATTTATGCTTCTTTACTATTGCAAGACAGGTTTTGATGTACTCTGATGTAAAAGGCTTTAGACCTTAATTATTAATGTTTATGAAAGTTCGATTTTACTTCCGCTATTTTATATGTTCTGTCTTGTGATATTTCTGTGCATGTTTACCAATAATGCCCCTCTAAAGCTAGTGCATTCCTTTGCGAGTGACCCTAGCGGAGGCGGGGTGTTACAGCGGTGGTTTCTTGTGTTGGAGGGGTATTAGGGCTCGGATGGGGTACGAACGAAGGGAGGTGGATATGGCTGGGGGTTCGCCGGAGGGGAGGGGGTATTGCGTCGGGGTCTGGGCGACCGGAGGAGGCGGCGTGGGCCTTGCGGCGGCGACGGGGTGTGTAAATGGAGAGCGACGGGTTTCAATCGAGATGGGGGCGGTTTCTGGTATGTTGACCACGAGTGAAAATAAATGAAGGGTTTGACTTTACTAAGGGCATATATATTAATTTAATATATTATTTAATTTAATACCATATAGTTGACTTTCCGTTTGAACTCGAAATTGGGCCTAACGACTGTCGCCCCTAGCGTAATACCCCCATCCCGGACACAATGGGATATGTATCGTAAGCCAGTTCGGCTGTTTCGATAGGTTTTTACCAAATTTAAAATATAACACAGTGTATATTCTATTTTAAACGCACATTTCAAATTACCAGGGCCACATACGAACTCTAAAAATTCCAGAAAAATATTTTCTAGCATCGTGTCGACGATACGGTCCTAACAAAACTAATTTCGTCGAATTCTGAGACCGTTTGAAAATTGGCCAAATTCTGGTCGACGACATTCAAATTTAAATTACCAAACGCGTTTAACTGTGCCACACTCACATATTAACTCCAAAAATTATGAAATTTGAAACCTACCAATAACTTTACACCACGAACCCAACAAAAGTGGTTTCGTCGAAATCCGAGGTCGTTTGCAAAATGGCTACTTTTAAGGGCCTGAATTCCATAGCGACTATTCAGAATTTTCAACTGGACATATCTTTTGATTCCCGCTATGAAATCTTGATTTTTCGGATTCGTTGGAAAGATATTCACTATTAGATTCCATTATTTTTGGTTACACTAAAATTCTGATTGTTTTGCACCCGGTACATTCATTTGAAGTTTGAAATCGAATTATCGAACTACCGCGCCATTTTCAATTCCTTTTTTAAATATAAATAAATATTTATATTCTAACGACGATTCAAACGAATATATACGTTCGAATTATATTCAAAATAAATTTCTCGTCGATATTATTTAAAATAATTCATTTTAAATAATCAAAATTCGCTAAAATTGCCAAAATAAAAATTTTAAACTGGCCCAGATTTTCGGGTTGTTACAATATTACTATGTTTTGTTATATTTTTATAACTTCAGATTAGGAAAAACATCATTTTGATATTACTATGTTTAAGTTGTATTAACTATCATGACACTATAATTTGGTACATATTTTCATCTTCCGTATATTGCAGAAATACAAAATTGTTATATACTACGATATTTTTTACACATCCATTACTATTGCAATATCTTAATTCATATTTACCACTTCCGACCAATGGGAGAAAATATAATTTTGTATCTCTATTTATTTACATATAAATCACGTATTATCAAGTACATTTTTTTTACTACTTAAAAGTATAGTCAACATTTAAAGTCCACTTCAAAATAGAGTACTATTCATATGAATATGTTTACTCCGTATATTAATGCTAGTACGTGCGAAATCTAGAACCATATAGTTTATAAGTTATAAGTGCAATATGACTCAATTGTGCACATCATCTACTATGAATTACACTTGTGAAAAGAAGATATGGAGCTTGTATGTTAACATGCATGGAGAATCAACTTTAAAAAGCACACAATGTCCTATTCAGAATACCATAAGCTTCTACTTCTTTTTATTCTCCAAAACTGCAAAATGTAGACTGATCGTTCTACTCAGAATACCATGAGCTTCTACTTTTTATTCTTGAAAATGAATGTGAAATAAATTTGTCCCTCTACAAACCCAAAAAAACTCAGCTGGACAATTGAACAATATCTATAATTTTCTTTCCATTGCAATAAACTAAGGAAAAAATGCAAAGTACTAAAAAAACTCGCAATGTTAGTGGTTATGGCAGCAATCTCCAACCAAATTTTGCCATGAAGAAACAAAATGATAAATGGAAGAAGTAATGTCTATAGAAAGCTAATGTTGTGAAACTTTTCCCAATGTAAAAAGCATATAGCATTTTTATCTAATCCATTTAATTTTTAAAAGGTAAAATATTAAAAAGAATTTATGGAACACTTCCTAGTGCAGAGAATGAAGGTATAGCAAACATAAAGCCTCACTTTGTTACACACAAGTAAGCAACAAAAAGCAGTAATCACGTGTTGACACTAACTATCCTATTGCATCACCAAGATGAATGGTGGGAACATTTTCCTTCAATATAGAAACTTGAAATGGTAGTGGAATAGAAATTAAATTATAAAACCGTCTATGCAATCGATAATACATGCAGGCTATGCTTATTTTCGACACTAATAATTATTTATTTTTCCAACAAAGAACATCAAGGATAGAAATAAACCTACTTTCGAAGAATTGCGCTAAATCCAACGATAAGGCCATTGAGATGTGAAATAAAATGGTAAAATCTAAGTACCTTTGAACGAACTCATAATGTATAAGTACAGTACTAATGTGATATCTCAATTTATTGGGCATCTACCCATTGAGACAGAACATTCTTCCACCATTCATCAATATAGAAAATAATTTTGTCATAACATAGGCTATAGATGAATTTATCAGCTAATATGCAAGAAACCTGAATCACCACTCTACCTCTTGTACATTTGAACACAACATCGCATCCTCAGCATTTGACCTGGTGCTGCAGTAAACAAAGCCATAATTGGGTTAACTAAGTGGTGACACAACTCTAGTATACAAATGACTGCCATATTGTAGGTAGAATTTATGATCTCGCTTTTAATATCAAAATTCCAATTATGATTTCTCAATTTATTTATTATTCATAAAAATATAAGTATGTCAGATGTGTCCCATATTAAACTGATTATGACGATGGCAATTTAAATGGAATCTTTAGTCGGTACTAAGAACAAACTTACCTCAGTAGTGTGCTATTTACTCTATTAGAGTTTAATCTGTAATGTACCGATTCATTCTCGCCCAAATTTAAGTTATTTGTACTTTATCAAAATAAAGTAAATACAGTTTTTGTACTTCATAGAAAATAAAGAAACTACGGAAATTTTGCCAATTTTGTCCACTAAAGATATTCAATTAAAGAGGTCATATATTATCTTCTCAAACGATGTCACATATATTCCTAAACTAAAACAATAAATATGTATCCTTAAGGGCTCACTTTTTCTTATAAAAAAACGTAAATACAATTTTCTTTGGCTTTTCATATATATATATATATATATATGTATATGTATATATATATATATATATATATATATATATGCGTGTGTGTGTGTATGTGAAAAAAACCTCTTTGAAGGTCTCACAAATTTTATATTCCCAACACAAAATGAGGGTGTATTTGATGACATGAGTTAATGCTTGTACAGCCTATACTGCGTACAATTAACATCATATCTTATGGGCAGATGATGCATGAAAGAGTCACAAACTCTGGCTTATTTTTTGTTGGCATGTTGCACATTACAGTAATAAAATTAAAATGGCTATGAATGGGCAAACAATTCAAGTAGACTTTAAAAAAATAGGGAAACAAATAAAGGCTAGAAACATCTATATATAGCTTAAGAATGAGTTAACTTATATAGATAAAATGAGTTTGATATGAAAATCATAGCAGATAAATAAAACCATGCCGAAACAAAAGAATTTAGCATTCATCAGTACCACTACCATGAATTAAAACAATTATCATGCTGTTCAACATAATTTATAGAAACAATGAGACGAACATTAATGGATTCATCGATGATAGGTCAAGTTAATACTTAATAGACAACATAAAACTAAAAGAAACTGACAACATGTCACAATTATAAAATCATGCTTAATACCGAAGCAACTCAGTTGTAGAAAGGACCAGTATTAATACATCTTCCATAGTCAAATCCAAAAACCCTAGAACCCAAATTTTATAAATGTTTAATGACAGGAGGAGAGTTTTGTAAACATTATATATAGCCTGCCAATACAGAAGAAATATAAAATCATACACAATATCCTATCAAATCACTTGTAGCAAGCACCGACATCAGCGCATCATTAAATGAGCCAATTTTCGAAATCAATTTATCGATGTATATATATATATATATCATATATATATATATATATATATATCGATAAATTGATGGGGAAAAAGCCCTTTTTACTGCGGCTAAATGTCAAAGTTGGCACCAAAATTAAATTACTCCATGCGGACATAAATAGAATGACCACATATGTGTAACTTATACCTATACACAAAGAGAATTATGATCGGTATGACAATAATAGGGGAAGACAGGCTTCAACTACAGAATATTAGAATGAACCCATGTTATGCACATGGGATTCAACCATAATTCATTTAATAAGAAAAAAAAGTGTGTGTGTGTCTAATAAGTTGTATACATTTTCAGGTACGTTGATGGCAACGATGTTGCTACTTGAAATGAATTCCATGCTAAAATTTTGAAGCATTTTCCGCCAATATATGTTATACAAAATATATGAATTTTGTGTTGATATGTTAATATTATTATTCTTCTCATGCTACTTGCTAGCTCAGCTTGCATAAGTGCCAGCATTTAATAGTTAAAAGTTTGATATAATATGAATGTAGCATGCATGAAATCGTAATTTTTTTTGAAACATTTGCTTTTTATAGTAGAAAATTGTAAGGTATTCTGTGATTTTTTTTTTCCAAATGCATTACCTTTACAGCAGTTGATTGTGTACCTAAGAAAACACATAAACTTTAATTTAACACCATTTAATAAATAAGTTTTTTCTAACCGTAGGAGCATGTCATTAATTGCATAATAGACACATTGAATGGTGACATAAGCATTAATGAAACATCACCTTTTAAACGCTATAGTCATTATTCTGAAAATGATGTAACACTTTCAATAACATTCATACAACATCATATTCAAGTACTAAACATGCTGTGTAAAACTGGGGAATGAAATTAAAAAAAAAGGAAAGTAAACTAATAAAGGAAAAACTACATAACAGCACAAATGCAATAGATATCATGAATGGATGAGAAAGAATGGTTTTGGTTATCCCTCATCAAAAACAAGCATGTCTTATAACCCTTCAAAGATAATTTCAAGAATATTTCTTTATAACAGCTCGGTTCCATTTACTTGTGCACTTAGGTCATGAAATAATATTTCACAACTTGTATACATTAATCTAATCATATATGTTTGTAGGCCATGAAATAATATTTCGGCATTGGAAGTTTCACATTTAAACCCTACAGTTTATTCGGTTTTCTCAAATAACATGGAATAATAAACTCCTACATACATATTCCTTCATTTATGGATTTTATAAGCGTATTAAAAAAACATACCACGCTGAATGAAACATACTTGTAATAGCAGACAGAAAAAAAGAGATGTTAATTCAGTATTAGAATAACCATGAACAGTTATTACCTAACAACCAAAACTAATTAAATCGCTTAGAATCTACCAATACAACCTACATCTAAACAAAAAAGCATCGGACTAAGAAATTAGGGCTAGACAGAAAATTACCTTTACATGTTGAATTAGAAAGAAAGTGATTCCAAATGGTTGCAGCCAACAGCAAATCAAATTGAATGTATGTGAAGCATCAACGTTTCTAAAGAACAATATGGCAAGAGGCAACCGCCATTTGAAGAGGCGAAGAGAAATCCCAATTCGGCGATGGTGGTTAATTACGCCGTCGATGTGCTGAGAAGAGAAGGAATAACGGTAGAAAGATACCAGCTGGGTTTAAGTGTTACTTGTGGCGGAGGAGGTCGACAAATAAAACGCACAACGGGCAGGAATGGGAAGATGGAAAAGGTGGAAGATCAGGAATGCGTAGGGATAGGTTAAGCGGTAGGGGTACAGATGAAAAATATTGAAAATGAGACTCTTCAGCTTTAGATAGGTGCCGAAATTCCAAGGGGGCTTGTGAGAGCTCCGTAGCTAACTCAGTAATTATAATATAGTATAGATTAGAAAGGTCTTCCCAACTACTTTTGCTAATGGCTAGCTATATTTTTTATTCAAATTTAGACGAATAAAAAGAGTTACTGATTTGTTAATGTTATTTTTTCAACTTACTATACTAAGTTAAAGTATATGAGTTTGGATAAAACAGTATTGCTAGCCGTTAGCAGAAGTCGTTGCGGCAGACCGTTCTGACCTGTATATAAAAGCAGGATCACAGTCAATGATATAAGTTATCCATTTGCATTTTCCAGCAATTATATGCATTTTATAAAATTCAGTTGAAAAAATCTAACAAAATCTAACAGCTTACTAGAAGTTGTTGGGCAAGACCGTTCTAATATATATATATATATATATATATATATATATATATATATATATATATATAAAACCAGTATCATAAATGTAACAACCCGCATTCTACGCATCGGAGGATCGTAGAATATTTATTTCTTTTTCTATGAAGTCGTATGGTCGTGTAACTTTGAGAGACAACTATTGAGGTCATTTCCCACGTTCATGATTTTTGCCTATTTTTAAATGACCGTTTTGCCCCTAGCGAATCCTGTTTTTCCTATAACTTTTGATTGGTGTGGAGTTTTGACTTGAAAACACTTTTACTAGATTCAATTGATGGTTTACCTCTCCGTAGAGTGGTCACATTTGTCAAACAGACATACCGTTTTGGAGATATGGCTGAAATAAGGTTTAGAAGGTGAAAAACATCTTAATTGGGCTTAACCGGGTGATTAGCAGCTAGGCCCATTGGGGGATTTCGGGATTAGAGCTATACGAGGGTTGATTAGGGTTAGAGAAACCTTTTCTTTGTCATTTTCCAACCGCCACTCACCACTCTTCAACCCTAACAATATCCTCCACTCTCTAAACTCATCCCAAATCAACATTTAATCGCGTATTAGCTTAATCTACACCAAATCATGGAAGATTAGTGTCAAATCAGAGATAGATCTGCTGTGTTGCATTGGAAAACGCCGCAAAATAGTAGATTTTCAGATCTAAAATTTTATTTGTGGCTAAGGTGAGTGATTTGCGTTATTTTTCACTAATTACGGCGAATTAAGGGTGATTAGTGTTAATTAGCGAAATTATAACTCAGAAAAATCTGAAATTCTTTTGTAAAATCCTTAAATATTATTTTAGGGTTCTGATAAAAATTTGGGCTAAATTGGATATGTTTTGCTAATCATATGGTTAAGTCATGATTAAGGGGATTAAGGAAAAAACATTGGTTTTGGGTATGTTTGATCCATATTGGCATGTTAAATTGTTCTTTGGTGTTTATGGTCGATTATACATGTTTCTATGACTGTTTGGAATGTTTTGTGATTGCATAGAAATGTTAGATTGGTCGAAAATGTCGTCGTATGGCGTAAATAGCTTGCTAGAAGAAGTTGCAGGAAATTGGTCATTCCCGTTCGTGACTAGCACAACACGACCACTACCCGATCCCCGATCGTGAAGCACCCATGAGCCACAAGGAGAGATGACCATGAACCAGTATTCACGAGCCGGCGCCTGGAGATGCACCACGATCCGATCGTGCCTAGGTACCATGAACCGGACCACCCTCCCACGAACCGCCTAGGCCACAAGCTGCTCCACTACATGAGCCTAAACCGAGAAGCATGCTCACAAACCAGAGCACGGGATCATCATGAGCCGACCATGAGTCACGAACTAGAGCATCCATGAACCGCGAGCCGAGCCTAGGATTTGAGCATCAAACTGAGACATGGCGAATGGTATGAACTGAACTAAATAGAAACGGAAGAGCCACGAATTGGGTTGATGACCAAAACCCAAGAAGCAAAGGTCGTCCAAATAGGAAGTAAGCACTCATGATCCAGATGGGAACCAGTGAGTTAACTTCATGATTGGACTTTGCTGCGGGACGTGTGCGAAGGGGTTATCGACGTCTATAGCTTTGACTCACCACTGAGAGAAGGATATTGGCTATGGATCTGTGCAGTGGGGTTATTATGACTCCATGGGGCAAAGTGATCGTAGCAGGGCTATGAGCCAATGCAGTGGAGTTGTCATTACTCCATGGGGCAGAGTGAACATAACAAAGTATTAATGGTTACGGATTAGTACAGTGGAGCCGTCATGACTCCATGGGGCAGAGTAATCGTAATAAAGAATTGGGTGATCAAAGTGGTAGATATCATATAATTTATGCACTGAGTGAGAGATGTGAGGTTGATTGCTATGTTTGATGTTTGATGTTTCCTATCAGCATGACATGCACACCCCCTCCCCGTTATTTTCACACCATTTGTTAGTGTCACCTTAGAGTATTGTACATCCTGTTGTGCTAACTCTTTGGTTGTAGGTCCAAGTACAGGTATGATTATGTATACCTGTTATTGTTTTGTTTTTGCTGCTTATCGCACATACAGAATTTTGTCTGACCTGGAGTTTTATGTCTCTTCTTATTACTCTAGGTGCTCTTATGTAACAACTCGAAAATCTGGGCCAGTTTAAAATTTTTATTTTGGCAATTTTGGCGAGTTTTGAACATCTAAAGTGAATTATTTTAAGTAATATCGACCAGAAATTTATTTTGAATGGAATTAGAACGTATATATTATATACGTCGACGTTAGAATATAAATAATTATATATAATTATAAAAGGAATTGAAAATGGCGCGGTAGTTCGATAATTCGATTTCAAACTTCAATTGAACATACCGGGTGCAAAATAATCCGGATTTAAGTGAAACCAAAAACGTTAAGATCTAATTGAGAATATCTTTCCAACGAATCTGAAAAATCGAAATTTCATAGCGAGAATCAAAAGATATGTCCAGTTGAAAATTCTGAATAGTCGCTATGGAATTCGGGCCCTTAAAAATGGAAATTTTGCAAACGACCTCGGATTTCGACGAAACCACTTTTGTTGGGTCCGTGATGTCAAGTTATTGCTAGATTCCAAATTTCATAATTTTTCGAATCAATATGTGAGCGTGGCAAAGGAAAACGCGTTTGGCCAGTTTCAGTTGATTTTAATCGACTGGAAATTGGCCATTTTTCAAACGGTCTCAGAATTCGATGAAATTAGTTTTGTTAGGACCGTATCGTCAATACGAAGCTAGAAAGTATTTTCTGGAATTTTTAGAGTTCATATGTGACCCCGGTAAAACGAAATGCGCGTTCAAATTCAGTATATAGAGTTATATGTTGATTTTAACGGAAACTGATCGAAACAGTCGAATTGGCCTGTGATACATATCCCATTGTGTTCGAAATGGGGGTAAAACGCTAGGGATGACAGTCGGTGGGTTTCGTTTCGAGTTCGGATTTGAAAGTTACTTTTTGGGATTAAAAATTTAATGAAAAATATATATTATTATAATATAAGTCAAAGGCCTTTATCTCCCCCCCCCCCCCCCCCCTTTTTATTTTCCAGATCGAGAATTTTAAAAGAAAAAAAAACCTCTCGAACCTCACCTCGTCCAGCCGCCTTCCGCCCACCGTAGACCAGACCTCCGATTATCCCTGCCCCTCCTCTCAACGGCGACGCCCCTTCCCTCTCCATTTGCAGTTCGAAACCCCAGGCCCCCCCAAACCGTAACCCTAGCTCCAATAGCTCACCGCATCGCCTCGTTTTGCACGCCGTTCAGGCCACCGAGTTGGCAAAGTGAGGTGTCGATGGGAGGCCCCCTCGACAGCGAAGCAGGAGGCGCACTCCGATCCCCTTCCGGCGCAGCGTTGAGTGAGAAACAGTGAACCCTAGCTATCGAGTAAATGGGTTTGAACGTGAAGCTGCTCTGGTTCAATCCTGCTGATGAAAGCAACAGTAAGCATCTCCTCTTTAGTTTATTTTAAATTCAGTTTTAAGTTTAATTACAATGTTCAAATTCAATTTTAAATTTATATAAAACATTGAAGAAAAAATGTGTTCTTTTATTAAAATAGAAAAGATATGATTTTTAAAATAGAAAAGATATGATTTTTAAAATAGAAAAGATATGATTTTTAAAATAGAAAAGATTAGATTTTTGAAATGGAAAAGGCGAAATCTTTATATTTGAAAAGGCGAAATCTTTATATATAGTAGCGGTGTAAAAATTTGATTTTTATATATTGAATAGCATAAAAAATAATTCGATTTTCATATATTGAATAGCATAAAAAAATTTCGATTTTTATATATTGAATAGCATAGTAAAAATTTGATTTTTATATATTGAATAGCAAAGTAAAAATTTGATTTCTATATATTGAATAGCATAAAATAATTTGATTTTTATATATTGAATAGCAAAGTAAAAATTTGATTTTTATATATTGAATAGCATAAAAAAATTGATTTTTATATATTGAATAGCAAATTAAAAATTTGATTTTTATATATTGAATAGCATAAAAGAAATTCGATTTTTATATATTAAATAGCATAGTAAAAATTTGATTTTTATATATTGAATAGCAAAGTAAAAATTCGATTTTTATATATTGAATAGCATAGTAAAAATTCGATTTTTATATATTGAATAGCGAAGTAAAAATGGGATTTTTACATATGTAGTGGCTACGGGCAACGAAGAGGACGAAAAGGCGAGAATGACGAAGATCTCTACAATAGGAATGTCGTGAAGTTGGGATAGCTTTCGGTGAGAACTTCTCACTCTACAATTTCTTTTTCTAGTCATATATGTATAATAGGATGCAGACGGTGTTTAGTAGCACACGACACCCGTCATCCACAGACCATGGATGGCTTGTTTGTTTAATTGTTTGGTTTTGTAGTTGGTTAGATTATTTGATTTGAATTGAATTGTTTGGTGAAATGAGATTGATTTGATTGATGTGTGAATGGTGTGGGCCTTCACTAGACCGGGGATAAGGCTAGGCCTTGTCCCGTTTCTAGTATCGTGCCGTTATGCCGCCGAAATTTTCTAAAAATAAGTTAGAAAAATAAAGATAACATTTTATTTAATAAATGAACCGAATGGAATATTCATAGGTTGAATAAAATAGTTTGATCGTTAAAAAAATATAATTTTTAACGTGAATGTGAATAAATAAATATTCATTTGCAAACCGGACGGTTTGTTTATGTACACCTATTTGAAGGACATTGATTGGGACGATAAATTTTACACATCGCCCAACTGCACAAATAAAAATCTGTGTTTGATTGCTTGAAACCCCACACGGGTATTGGGATGATATTTGACGTACACTAATCCCGATTGTTTAGTTGTATGTCGATCGATTGATTGACAGGCTGTTATAAGCGTTGAATATTTATATTGGATGCTTATACAGTGTAGAATGCACTTTGGATGATGGTTGATTATTCATCGTTGTTGATATATACCTGTGTAGTAGAAAATCCATATAATTAACATTATATGGTAATTGATTGGGCCTCATTCCTGTTTCGAAATAAAAATATTTGAAATAAAAATATTTGAAATAAAAATATTTGAAATAGAAATATTTGAAATAGAAATATTTGAAATAGAATATTTGAAAACAGAAACATATGAAGCCGTGTTGGTTAGATTGACGCCATTTCGGCGTGAACGATATTTATATCGATTTTATTCATTCTTCGATGAATGTTGAATAGATTTGAAACTGAATTGATTTGAAATTCGAATACACTGAAATGAATTGAAATTCGAATTATATTTAAAGTGAATTGAACTCGAATTAAACTGAATTGATTTGAAATTCGAAATACACTGAAATGAATTGAAATTCGAATTATATTTAAAGTGAATTGAAATTCAAATTAAACTGAATTGATTTGAAATTCGAAATACACTGAAATGAATTGAAATTCGAATTATATTTAAAGTGAATTGAAATTCGAATTAAATTGAATTGATTTGAAATTCGAAATACACTAAAATGATTTGAAATTCGAATAGAAATGAATTTGAATTGAATTTGAATAGAAATGAATTCGAATTGAAATTTAATAGAATTGAGTACGAATTGAATTGAAAACGAATTGAAATTGAATTAGAAATCAATTTGAATTGAAATCAATTTTAAATGAATTTTAAATGAATTTAAATTGGAATATTCAATTTTGATTTGAAATTGAATATGAAGTTGAAACCATTTTGAAAATGAATTTAAAATGATTTATAAAGCACGTTTTGAATTGAAATCGACGAAGTATATATTACATATATTATATATATAATATAATGGCCTGAATAGAACGCGCCGCGCCGCGGCAGTTCGCGAATTTCGACCATTAACTTCAAACGGATATTGCGGGAGATCCGACCGACGGATTCTCCTAAAACCGGAACCGTTGGGTTCGAATCGAAAAGAGCTTTCTAACGAATATTAGAAATTTGAAATCTAATGGTTGGATTTGGAATTATATCCAAATCAAATTTGAAAAAGGTCGCTATAAGTGCAGTTCGATGACCGTTGATGGAAATCGACTGTACGGGCCTTGATAAAACTATTAAAAATAGTAATAATTTGTGTAAAATCATAAGAAATGATTTAGAAAGGATTGGGATGAAAAACTCCATATTTGAAAAGATAAAAATAGATTTTTATCGAAATGAACTAGTTTTGAACTAGAATTATAATTCTATTCATTTTTAAATTAATAAATTGAATTTAAACAGGGTTTTAAAAATAACCAGAATTTCCAATGATTGCATTGGAGTGTATTTGAATCGAAATTGTCTTCGGAATATTTCGATGTTGGAATTCGTGATTATACAGATGTTGTTATGGAAATTTGAAAGATATATATTTATATCGTTATTTCCAATACGACATTTGTTAATCGTAGAATTTGATATTGAATATAAGCCGATATATTTTCTATTCAAAGCCTTGTATTGAATATCAAATGTGATTTGGGTTTGTCGTGAATGGTGTCTTCACTTACACTGTTCTTGAACCCAGTAGAGAAAAGATTAAATCTTTTTATTTAGATTTAGTGAAGTGTACGAATTAAATAATATTTAATTGGAATTGAATTGATATTGATTTTTGGGTTTATCGTGGACAGTGTTTTAAATAACACCCGTTCTTTAACCCGATAATTAATGGAATGTGATTTTGGGTTTATCGTGAACCGTGTTTTAAATGACACTGATTCTTTAACTCAATTAACGATTAAAACTAAGTGGAGTTTTAATGAATCTTTAATTAGATTGAAACAATCGAAATGGAGTATCACCAGTTTTACTCTAGGCGATAGTTAAATCTTTAATTAGATTTGAACGTGAAATGGTAATTGAATTTACCGATAACACCGTGGTGTTAGATATGAAGTATTAATGTTTTACTTCATGGGATGATTAGGTTGGGATTGGGAAATTAAAACAAATGATTACTTCGGTAAGTTTCGTTAATCCCGACTAGTTGAATCGAAATTCAAAAGGATAGATTAAAGAATAAATATAAAGAATTTATCTTTGATAAAATTAATGGGAACCTTTCCATATGAATGTGAAATTTAGGAACTAACTGTCGGTTAGCTAAGCAGAATGGTTTTCTGGATATTGATCTGATGTTGGTTTCGGCCTTCGGGGTTAATATTTGGGGAATTATTCTCTTGATTAATTTACGGTTAGTGACTGATGAATTGGAATGAGGCGTATGTTGTGTTTGTGTAACACTTATTTAAAATATACGCGAGTTATTCGGAAAGACCGGGTTTAGCTTATTCTGAATAACTGGTACGGCGATAAGTCGAAGATGAAGACGATGGTCGAAGACCGGAGGTCTTAACGTCGTTTGGGTGATTACTGATGATCTTGATTGGGTTGTACACCCAAGAAGATGGAAATAGTTGGTGATCGTCCAGACGTACTTGGAGATCGATGGATATGCGGGGTACTAGGTGCCTCCGGTTTTGTTCAGACCCAGAACGGACTTGTAAATGGACTGTGTGTCTGACATTGGATTTTAGTCTGTGTGATTGATTTCTATTAAATATATATCTGTTTGGCGGCGGAGAATTTATTCTCCTGCTTAACGCCCTTCTCTGAGACGTACGAGCTCAGGGGTTATATATTGATGGATGTAACACCCCACCTCCGCTAGTGTCGCTCTTTTCGGGGGCACTAGCTTCTGGGGGGCGTTAGAACTGGGTAAGCATGCATAATGATATATCAAGGCAGAACAAGAACATAAATATATATGTAAAGCAGAGTAAATAACAGCGGAAGATTTTCAAACCATTTCAAATCAAGTTTAGTACATCATAAAGTCATCTGCCAAAATAAACATGTCAAGTACAACATAAACATAAATACTGAAATACATAGTGCTATCCCGAAAATAAAGATGATAAACCATAGCGAGCTCAATGTCCAGACATACATGAGCTATCCAGCGAACAAGCAAGCGATCCAAGCTAAGCACCACTGTTCCCTCCCTGAGAACCTGGGGGGGGGGGGCAACGGAAGAAAAGAAGCGAAAGAAAACAGGTCAGTCAAAAAGACTGGTAAGCCCTACTACGATCAGTCTATAAACTAATAAAGCTAACATCATGATGGAAACTGAGATGAACATACTGGCAATAGATAAAGGTGTCATCACATAAAGAAGATTAGGCTTTGCACCACAGTGTACTAGCAAACTAACATAACAGGTATTGATCCCTCAGCCCAAACTTTGGCCCAATTGCATGAGGTGACCTTAATACAAGGTCCAGCCCAACGGTCTAGTCGATCGGCTCCCTATAAACCTAACACGTCAAGTGTTGGTGTCCATACGGCCCACATATGATTGTAGTCAGACTGTACTGGGTCCACCTTCGGGTGTATCAAGCCCTCGGGTGTCAACCCCAGACACCTAAGCAATAATGCACAGTCTAAACCTACTGGTACCCGTGCCTCGAGTTTGTCCAACACCGGACTACGTGCACATCCGTAGCCCGCCTGGACCCGCACCGCTGTACCACTCAGTCGTCCCTTGGGTCGCTTACATCAGTCCAGTAATCGTGCCCCGCCCTAGCCTAGCCTCTAGGGTTGTGAATGATACCAAACTGGGATTACTGCTGGAACAGACCACGTTGCTAGGATTTTCTAAGAGGGTTAAGTGTGGTTTAACCCCTCACTAATCATGGATTAAATTAGTTAAGTGTAACCAACAGTTCACCACTTAACCCCATTTAATCCCTCGTATCCCCAAAATTGGTTAAGTATTAGTGGGCCATGACTTAACCCTAATCATGAGGCATTAATTAATTTAATTGTGCCTTAACCTCTCACATTAGACTTTGTTGCGGTTACTAGTTAAGCCGGACGGGTCCGGGTAGCTTTACACCACAACTTGGTCTAACCTCGGGTCCAAGGTACACATGACCAACTTCTCACATTGGGTCCTATTGTTTGTAGCAACTAGTTAAGTCGGTCGGTTCCGGGTAGGTTTACGCTACAAACTCAACCAAACCTCGAGTTGGCCACACTTATGTTTTCTAAGTGTCATGTCCACTTTATTTTCAAAACATAATTACAAGTTTAACAAATACTTGGGTAGACCTAACTTAATAGGTAAATTCCCAAGGGGTAGACCTAACTTAATAGGTAAATTTCCAATCTCATATTTTCATGTATTTTTAAGTTTTACCCAAAACCCCCCAACGTCACTCTATCGCTTACATATTCGTCATAACGCATAAAGGATAGAAAGAGGGAACTTGGCACAACATACATGAGAAATCTTACATATCATAATAAACATGCATAACATGTTGAACTTGCATAACTTAGCATAGTGAACTTGCATAAACATGCATAACTTGTTAAACTTGCAAATCATGGCATAGTGAACTTGCATAACTTAGCATAGTGAACTTGCATAAACATGCATAACTTGTTAAACTTGCAAATCATGGCATAGTGAACTTGCATAAACATGCATAACTTATCAAACATGTGTAACATAGCATAGTGAACTCGCATAAGTATGCATAACTTATTAAACATGCATAACATAGCATAGTGAACTCGCATAAGCATGCATAACTTATTAAACATGCATAACATAGCATAGTGAACTCGCATAAGCATGCATAACTTATTAAACATGCATAAATCCCAACTTTCATCACATATTAACTTTTGAGTTTCTAAAATGAAGGTAAGAGGGCTTACAAATATTATGAAGACACAAATCTACTAATAAAGATTGAGAAGCCCTTTATGCAAGCATATAAAAACCCAAAACAAAGCTCCAATTAACAAAAATCCCAAAAACTCTAGCTTAGCAAATAAAACTTGCAACTTGATGATGTATGCAAGCTAATGATCATTCATACAACTTAGAAATGCTTGTATGAACATCATAATCTTCATAGGAATGATTTATGAAGAGGTTTGGAGGCTAGGGTTTTTAGGTGGAGGCCATTTGAGAATTCAATTTGACATAGTTTGGTTGCTAGAATGAATAATGAGGTTTTAGGGTAGGATTAGGGGCTTATTTATAGAAGATTAGAGTGTTTTTAGCCCTAGGATTAACCCTAGGTTAGTTTAGGTCCGTCAGATTTAGGAATTTTCTAGAACCAAGCCACAAGACCAAGCCCAAATCAAAAATGGTGCGCCAGGCAAAACTGCCCGGCCACCCCGTGTCGACAGGGCTGTCGACAGGGCAGTCGACACCCTTAGACCCCTGTCGACATGCCTGTCGACATGGGGGTCTGGGCGGGAGTTTTCCCGCCTAACGCCAGTTAGCCCTAATCCTTTTTTTTAATTTAAAATTTAAATCTGTTTTTAACATGGAAATTTCTGAAAACTTCAATGGGCCTTAACTGGGTCATACGGACTCCGATTTTCGAAAACTCGGACTCTATTTCGCGTATTTTTCCGAGACGAACGCAATGGCATAGCCCGTTTCCCTTGATTCAGATTTTAGAATTAAATTCTGCCTCGATTTATGTTATAACAGGTTATTGAAAATACGGGTTGTTACATTCTCCCCTCCTTAAAGGATTTCGTCCCCGAAATCTTCAAGTTAGGAAGAACGTATCCTACCATCCAATCATCCATCTACTCAAAGCATCATCCACGAGCAATCATTGTCCTTAAAAGATTCTAAATGCTGTATGAACATATGCAAAAGTGTGTGTATATGTACTTATCTAATGCAAAGATCAATGCAAAATATGCTAGTGAAATGTATCCATATGTATGCAAATCCCTAACATAATGTATAATATCTACATGCGTGCTCAATCATACATTCATATGCAACATCCATGTGATGGCATACAAATTTCATCCAAGAATAAGCATAAACACTCATGCACAAGCAATATGAGGAGTGTGCGAGCCGATCTAGTGCCTAATGTGTATCATGCATCCACGAGTAACCACTTGCAAACACTTGCAACCACTTGCAACCATCAAACATAACATGTTTCAAACACATGTTTCATCCAAAGGGTTTCTACCTAAGGTTCTCATGACAAGATTAGCACGATAACTAGATAAACATGGATAGCAAAGAGGAAGATATGCTAATAAAGGAAAGAGATTGAGAGTGTACCCTCAAAAAGAAATGGATAAAGCCCACGCATCTTCTCCTCGGTTTCCCAAGTTGCGTCTTCTTCGGCTTCACCCCATTGAACCTTCACCAGCTTGACCTCTCGATTCCTTAGCTTCTTGGTATCCGTCCCCAAGATATGAATCGGAACTCTCCTCAAAGTTGCCTCTTTCTCTACTTCCACGTCTTCAAGAATGCTAGGTTCAACCACCTCAGCGGACTCATGTAGGCACTTTCGGAGATGCGAGACATGAAAGACATTATGCACTCCGGACAGCTTCTCGGGCAATTGCACTTTATAAGCCATCTTCCCAATTCTCTCTATGATAGGGAAGGGTCCAACAAATCTCGGTGCTAACTTCCCAACAGCTCCAAATCGGACCACATTCCGCAAAGGAGAAACCTTTACGAAAACCATATCCCCAACATCAAACTCCAAATCGGATCTTCGCTTATCAGCATAGGATTTCTGTCGGTCTTGGGCCGCCTTCATCCGTCTCCGAATCAACTCGATCTTCTCGGACGTATCTCTGATCATGTCAGGCCCAAGTATGAGCTTCTCTGTAGTCTCCCACCAACATGTAGGCGACTTGCACGGCCTCCCATATAAAGCTTCAAATGGTGTCATCCCTATGCTTGCCTCATAACTGTTATTATATGCAAACTCAACAAGAGGAAGATGGTCTTCCCAAGTACTACCAAAATCCAAAATGCAAAGCCTCAACAGATCCTCGAGTACCCTATTCACCCTTTCTGTTTGGCCGTCCGTTTGTGGGTGATAAGCCGTACTCAGGTTCAACCTCGTGCCTATAGCTTCCTGCAAACTGTTCCAGAACTGACTAGTAAAGATGGGGTCTCGGTCACTGACTATGCGAGAAGGGACTCCATGTAGTCGTACTATCTCACGAAGATATACTGATGCTAGTCCAGATGCGGTCCTTTTGCTCTTCACCGGAATGAAATGAGCACTCTTGGTAAGCCTGTCCACAATGACTCATATGCTTGTATTCCCTTTTCTTGACCTTGGCAATCCGTCAACAAAGTCCATAGAAATACTCTCCCACTTCCAAAGTGGAACGTCTAGAGGATGCAATAGCCCACCGGGCTTCTTCGACTCGGCTTTTACTCTCTGACAAACAACACATCTAGCGACAAACTCTGCCACATCCTTCTTCATTCCTGGCCAGAAGAAAATGCGCTTCATATCCTTATACATCTTATCTCCACCCGGATGTATAGTCAACTTGGAGCGATGTGCTTCATCAAGAACTTTCCTCACCAAGTCTTCTACCATCGGAACACAAAGCCTTCCGTCTCTCCTCAGCCAACCCTTATCATCTATAGAATATCGAGCAAGGTAACTAGATGTCTCCCCTCGAATCAGCTTATCCATGATCTCAATTATCTGAGGGTCTTCCTTCTGCGAAGCCCCAACTTGTTCTAGAAGGGTAGGTCTGAGCTCAAGAGATGCTAAAGAACCGGTCATCGACTCAACTGTCAAAGAAAAATCAAAGGCTGCCAAGAACTCTAAATTCTTCATCTCAACAAATAGAGGACTTAGTGTCAACCTTTTTCTACTCAACGCATCTGCTACAACATTCCCCTTGCCAGGGGTATAGGCTATATCAAAATCGTAGGACGCCAAGAATTCCATCCATCTTTGCTGCCTCAAGTTCAGATCCTTCTGCGAAAAGAGATACTTCAAAGACTGATGATCAGTATATAGCTCAAATCTCGCTCCCAGAAGATAGTGACGCCAAGCCTTGAGTGCATATACTATCGCTGCCAGCTCTAGATCATGAGTGGGATAATTCTTTTCATGCACCTTAAGTTGCCTACCACCAAAACATATAACTCTGCCTTCTTGCATCAGAACGGCGCCCAATCCCGTGCCACAAGCATCATTGTACACGGTAAACATCTTACCACCATCGGGTAAAGCTAGAACTGGTGCTGAGGTAAGGGCTCTCTTGAGTCTCTGAAAAGCAAGCTCACAGTCCATATCCCAAGCAAAAACTAAGTTCTTTTTCGTCAACTTAGTAAGAGGAGCGGATATCTTCGCGAAGTCCTTGATGAACTTCCGGTAAAAACCCGCAAGACCTAGAAAACTTCTCACCTCGGTTGCATTCCTTGGAGTCTTCCAATCCTGAACTGCAACCACCTTAGCGGGATCCACCGCTAAGCCTTGCTTGGATACGATATGCCCAAGGAATCTAACTTCCCTTCTCCAATAGTGACACTTGGAGAACTTGGCCTTTAACTGATGCGCTCTAAGCGTACCCATCAGCTCTACAAGATGCCTCGCGTGCTCTTCTTCATCCTTGGAGAAGATCAGAACATCATCCACAAAGACCACGACAAACTTGTTCAAGAACTCTCGAAACACCCTACTCATCAAGTCCACGAAATACGCAGGTGCATTCGTCAAACCGAACGGCATAACAAGCCATTCAAAGAATCCATCTGGAGTTCTGAATGCAGTCTTGTCTATACTATCTTCAGCCACTCTGAGCTGATGAAATCCAGTAGCAAGATCAAGCTGAGAGAAAATAGAAGCACCAACAAGCTGGTCAAAGAGATCATCGATCCTTGGTAACGGGTGTCTGTTCTTCTTAGTCAGCTTATTCAACTCTCGATAGTCAACGCATAGCCGAAGAGAACCATCTGCCTTAGTAGCAAACACCACAGGCGCTCC
Source organism: Allium sativum (assembly GCA_030737875.1). Classification (NCBI taxonomy): domain Eukaryota; kingdom Viridiplantae; phylum Streptophyta; class Magnoliopsida; order Asparagales; family Amaryllidaceae; genus Allium; species Allium sativum. The sequence goes on along the minus strand of CM060909.1, from coordinate 6,186,050 downwards.
CCATTCGGATATACTTCGTCTGATGAAGTTCTTCTCAAGCAACTCCTTTACTTGCTTGCTGAGCTCCCGTCTCTCACGCGGAGCCATGTGCCGAACGGGCAAAGAAACAGGCTTAGCATTATCCACCAGATAAATGCGAAAATCAATCTCTCGTTTAGGGGGCAACCCCCTAACTTCTTCAAAAACATCTGGATAATCTCGGACCACCCTTACAGACTGAAGGGCTTCCTCTGACGAGTCGAGAGATTCAAGATAGCACAACATGACGGGATCCTTCGGATTGCATGAAATCTCTAAGGTGTTGCCAAGGCGAGTCACAAGCCTCACAACCCTATGCTCACAATCAAGAATGGCTCCATATCTAGACAGCCAATCCATGCCCAATATCAATCCGTATCCCCTGAAACCAAGAACATACGCACTACACAAGAACTCTACACTGAGTATAGAGATCCTTAGATCCTCACATATCATAGATAGATAAGCAGAACCCCCAATGGGATTCGAAACACAAACGGGATCATCCACTAAGCCAGTACTAAGGTGCAAACTATCAACAAGATCAGATGAAATAAAGCTATGTGATGCACCAGAATCAAACAAGGTACGAACTGGAAGATCGGAAACATAAACAAGGTTCTCAACAGAAACACTACCTCGATCGGGAACTGGAGCGGTATTGAGAGCATGAACTTGCCCTCCTGAAGGTCCAGTCTGTCCTTTCTTCTTCGGGCATTCCTTGCTGAAGTGTCCAGTCTCACCACAGGAAAAACATCCACCACTAAGCTTCCTTTTCTTCTTCCTACAATCCTTAGCAAAGTGTCCAGGCATACCACAGTAATTGCACTTTCCCTTGCCTTTGTTGTTGTTCCCCTTCTTGTTCTTGCTCTGATTCCCCTGACTGCTTTGACCACCTTGATTGCCTTTACCTTGAGAATCAGCCTTCTTTGCTTGAGTATCACTCGACTTGACCTCTTTCTTTCCATCTCCCTGAAGTAGAGCCATATCGACCAAACTCTCAAAAGTAGCCCCATGCGGAATATGTGACATCGCCAAGCCCTGCAGCGGCTCATTCAACCCTCTAGCAAATCGAAGAGCCTTCTTCTCAGGAGTGTTCACCATATCCAAACCAAAACGGGCCAGCTGATTAAACTTGTTCACATACTCCTTGACAGACATATCACCTTGCTTTAATGCAATGAACTTCTCCATCTGTAAATTCGCCTCAGCAGAAGATAGAAACTTGGCCACAAATCTAGCCCTCAAATCGGCCCAAGTCTTGACAGGCCTCGTCCCATTGGTGACCTCCCACCAATAGGCTGTTCCTCCTTCGAAAGCCACACTGTCAATAAGATCTTCCTTTCGTCATCAATCCGAAAGATAGCAAATAAGTCCTTAGTGTCTTTCAGCCAATTCCTAGCTTCAACAAAAGATTCCGTGCCTAGGAAATTCTTGCCTCCCATCGCCTTGAAGTCCTTACAAACCTTCGTGAACTCAACCTGAGGATGCTGAGGGGGAGGAGGAGGAAGAGGAGCCTCAGCAACTGGAGGAGGAGGAACAATAGCAACGGGAGGAGGAACAGGAACCACCGGAGGAGGGACATTAGGGGGAGGATTTTCAACTACAGGAGGAGGAGTGGGAGTAGGGTTTGCGGGGCCGGCTGCCGCCCTAGCTTCTAGAAGTCTCCTATACCAGAGTGGTACGTTTACTCCATCGGGGATGGAAAGATCCTCAGCCATACTGAAACGAAAGCTAAGATAAGATTAGGTCAAGGGAACGAAGGATAACGCTAATGGCTTTTTGGGGAATAGCCTTTTAAAATACTAGACTTTTCTTTGGAAAATACTTTATACTTGTTTTGAAAATAGTTTTACAAAAGTCTTTTAAAAACTTTTTGTTCTTTCTTGTAAACCATATGCTCTGATACCAAATTTGTAACACCCCACCTCCGCTAGGGTCGCTCTTTTCGGGGGCACTAGCTTCTGGGGGGCGTTAGAACTGGGTAAGCATGCATAATGATATATCAAGGCAGAACAAGAACATAAATATATATGTAAAGCAGAGTAAATAACAGCGGAAGATTTTCAAACCATTTCAAATCAAGTTTAGTACATCATAAAGTCATCTGCCAAAATAAACATGTCTAGTACAACATAAACAGAAATACTGAAATACATAGTGCTATCCCCAAAATAAAGATGATAAACCATAGCGAGCTCAATGTCCAGACATACATGAGCTATCCAGCGAACAAGCAAGCGATCCAAGCTAAGCACCACTGTTCCCTCCCTGAGAACCTGGGGGGGGGGGGGAAACGGAAGAAAAGAAGCGAAAGAAAACAGGTCAGTCAAAAAAACTGGTAAGCCCTACTACGATCAGTCTATAAACTAATAAAGCTAACATCATGATGGAAACTGAGATGAACATACTGGCAATAGATAAAGGTGTCATCACATAAAGAAGATTAAGCTTTGCACCATAGTGTACTAGCAAACTAACATAACAGGTATTGATCCCTCAGCCCAAACTTTGGCCCAATTGCATGAGGTGACCTTAATACAAGGTCCAGCCCAACGGTCTAGTCGATCGGCTCCCTATAAACCTAACACGTCAAGTGTTGGTGTCCATACGACCCACATATGATTGTAGTCAGACTGTACTGGGTCCACCTTCGGGTGTATCAAGCCCTCGGGTGTCAACCCCAGACACCTAAGCAATAATGCACAGTCTAAACCTACTGGTACCCGTGCCTCGAGTTTGTCCAACACCGGACTACGTGCACGTCCGTAGCCCGCCTGGACCCGCACCGCTGTACCACTCAGCCGCCCCTTTGGTCGCTTACATCAGTCCAGTAATCGTGCCCCGCCCTAGCCTAGCCTCTAGGGTTGTGAATGATACCAAACTGGGATTACTGCTGGAACAGACCACGTTGCTAGGATTTTCTAAGAGGGTTAAGTGTGGTTTAACCCCTCACTAATCATGGATTAAATTAGTTAAGTGTAACCAACAGTTCACCACTTAACCCCATTTAATCCCTCGTATCCCCAAAATTGGTTAAGTATTAGTGGGCCATGACTTAACCCTAATCATGAGGCATTAATTAATTTAATTGTGCCTTAACCTCTCACATTAGACTTTGTTGCGGTTACTAGTTAAGCCGGGCGGGTCCGGGTAGCTTTACACCACAACTTGGTCTAACCTCGGGTCCAAGGTACACATGACCAACTTCTCACATTGGGTCCTATTGTTTGTAGCAACTAGTTAAGCCGGTCGGTTCCGGGTAGGTTTACGCTACAAACTCAACCCAACCTCGAGTTGGCCACACTTATGTTTTCTAAGTGTCATGTCCACTTTATTTTCAAAACATAATTACAAGTTTAACAAATACTTGGGTAGACCTAACTTAATAGGTAAATTCCCAAGGGGTAGACCTAACTTAATAGGTAAATTCCCAATCTCATATTTTCATGTATTTTTAAGTTTTACCCAAAACCCCCCAACGTCACTCTATCGCTTACATATTCGTCATAACGCATAAAGGATAGAAAGAGGGAACTTGGCACAACATACATGAGAAATCTTACATATCATAATAAACATGCATAACATGTTGAACTTGCATAACTTAGCATAGTGAACTTGCATAAACATGCATAACTTGTTAAACTTGCAAATCATGGCATAGTGAACTTGCATAACTTAGCATAGTGAACTTGCATAAACATGCATAACTTGTTAAACTTGCAAATCATGGCATAGTGAACTTGCATAAACATGCATAACATATCAAACATGTGTAACATAGCATAGTGAACTCGCATAAGCATGCATAACTTATTAAACATGCATAACATAGCATAGTGAACTCGCATAAGCATGCATAACTTATTAAACATGCATAAATCCCAACTTTCATCACATATTAACTTTAGAGTTTCTAAAATGAAGGTAAGAGGGCTTACAAATATTATGAAGACACAATTCTACTAATAAAGATTGAGAAGCCCTTTATGCAAGCATATAAAAACCCAAAACAAAGCTCCAATTAACAAAAATCCCAAAAACTCTAGCTTAGCAAATAAAACTTGCAACTTGATGATGTATGCAAGCTAATGATCATTCATACAACTTAGAAATGCTTGTATGAACATCATAATCTTCATAGGAATGATTTATGAAGAGGTTTGGAGGCTAGGGTTTTTAGGTGGAGGCCATTTGAGAATTCAATTTGACATAGTTTGGTTGCTAGAATGAATAATGAGGTTTTAGAGTAGGATTATGGGCTTATTTATAGAAGATTAGAGTGTTTTTAGCCCTAGGATTAACCCTAGGTTAGTTCAGGTCCGTCAGATTTAGGAATTTTCTAGAACCAAGCCACAAGACCAAGCCCAAATCAAAAATGGTGCGCCAGGCAAAACTGCCCGGCCACCCCGTGTCGACAGGGCTGTCGACAGGGCAGTCGACACCCTTAGACCCCTGTCGACATGCCTGTCGACATGGGGGTCTGGGCGGGAGTTTTCCCGCCTGACGCCAGTTAGCCCTAATCCTTTTTTTTAATTTAAAATTTAAATCTGTTTTTAACATGGAAATTTCTGAAAACTTCAATGGGCCTTAACTGGGTCATACGGACTCCGATTTTCGAAAACTCGGACTCTATTTCGCGTATTTTTCCGAGACGAACGCAATGGCATAGCCCGTTTCCCTTGATTCAGATTTTAGAATTAAATTCTGCCTCGATTTATGTTATAACAGCTTATTGAAAATACGGGTTGTTTCAATGGATATCAATCGCATGGAGTGAATTGCCTGTGTGGCATGCTAAGATGCAAATGAACAAGGCTTCTGTTGAAAAGCAAAGTCTTGTGGTTCAGGATCGAAGCACGGCCTTTGTGGCGTAGCTTTGTGTAACGTTTAATTCGCGAGCCTGACACCCCGGTTGTGAACCAAAAACGGGAGGACATCAGGGAGGGCATGCGTTTCTTTCTAGCTAGGGTGGTGTCAGTGACCTACCAGCCCTGACATTTATATACTTTTCACCTGTGTGGTTGTTACTGTTGCGAGGCGCCTCGGTTCGATCGGATGATCCGGGCCCGATGGAGCCATTCGTTGGCTCATTTACGCCCCAAAGGGCGGGGAAACGCATGTTCAGGCATTTTAATCCACATTGGTGGACCGGACCTGACGATCCAAGGGTCACTCGAGCTCCGATCCTGAGGGGTGGGCTAGAGCGTCTCGAATCGGTTGAGGACTATCTTTTTCCTCGGTTCATAGATGGAAACCCAATTTCCAAATACGTGACTTTGTGATTTTGATTGTATAACCTATATATGGCGACATAGTGGTATGGGGCATTCATGCCGCCTATGATTGATATTTATGATTTGAAGTTGTTTTATACACTATACACTTATAATAGTATCAAATGATTTCTTTTAAACGTATCAAGCATTCTTTGGCTGTTATAAGGGAAAACCCTATCCCCCGGCTTGCGTTGCATTGTGTGATAGGACCTGGGTCTTATAACAGCTTCATTTTTCTTTATTTAGCATTGCGCTATTTGTTTTATGCACTGGTATTCTTGGGAGGAAACCCGTTCCGTGTTATACGGCGTGGTCCCTTGATTTACCATATTTTGAAAGTAAAGATTAATAACTGTTTTAGTTCTCACACCAGTCACATGACTGACCTGGAGTTTATTGTTTTAACCTAAACTCTGGGTGCCCCTATTTTGACACGGGCAGCTAGTAGTTTCGGTTTTGCAGATTTATATTCACAGGATCCTGGATAACAGCTGGAACGATATCCGGAAAGCTTTGTATCTGTATTTCTCTTCTAGTTGTGTATGGTATTATTTTCCGCTGCTATGTATTTAAATATAATTTAAATCTCTGATATTTCTATGTAATATTCATTTATACTCTGTATATTCTTGTATTCTGGTGCATTGTTGTTATATACAATGAAATGTTCTTTTGTCTGCGTTCTGTTTTGTCGTGTTCTCAAAACGATCGGGCGTTTCGAACGGTCTAGATCGGTTTAGCGATTGATTCGGACCGAGCGAGATTCCTTTTCGTCACAGTTGGTATCAGAGCTTTGGTTTGCAAAGCTCAGAGAACAAGACACATTAGAACCATACGAAAGAATTCATCAGAAACTGGATTAGTAACATCCAACAGGAATGACTTGTTAGAGATGGGATCAGTAGTATCCTAGAACGAGTGTGGAGAGTATATTTTTAAGAAGAAAACCAATTTTGTTTTGAAAATTTAAATCAATTATTCGTATTTGATTATTTATTTGTATTGATTTGGACAGTCCAGTATATAAAGATTTTGCATATACGCCTTGCAAACGTGTATTTGAAGTTTTAATATACTGGATAGATATAGAATTACACTCGAATCGCCCGGAGATGATTTTTATGATGGAGCTCCATCATTAGAATTCATGTTCGAGTGACGAAAGTGGACTTTCTATATATTTCCTACTGACTGGTGTGAGAACCAAAAATTAGATAGGGCATATTGTGGTGATTTGGCATCAAAAACATGATTTTTGTACATGTATCAAAATTATGAATTTGAAACTCTAATTCACTAATTGATTGATGTTTGTGTTGTTTGTTTATTTGTTTGCTAATTTTGAACCATTTAGCCTAATTATATCAAATATTGAACGATATTGAAAATTGGTCGCATATGCTTGAATATATGTACTTACATTGAACAGGTCATAGAAAGGAAGCTAGAGCAGAGAATAAAATTGGTTTGCCCGAAAAATAGGTACATGTTTACTACATAATTTACTGTTTTGTTTGGGTGATGATGAATTTATGAGCCTATTGGCTAGCCGCTTGGCTTTTTCTTTTTCTTTTTGAGATCAGAAGGCCTGTATGGCAATTTCGGGATTTTCCCGTGGCTCCCGGTGCAGGGGAGGTTATGGCGAAATTTTTCGAAAATTTAGGGTGTTAGCCAAATTTTTGAAGAATTTGAAAATTCTCAGAAACTGATAAGTTGGAGAATGGAAGCCAGATCGAATGTGGAGTTGATTAATCAAACCACTTTCGACTTTGTTCCTTTTCGGGGACGAAAAATTTTAAGTGGGGGAGATTGTAACAACCCGAAAATCTGGGCCAGTTTAAAATTTTTATTTTGGCAATTTTGGCGAGTTTTGAACATTTAAAATGAATTATTTTAGTAATATCGACGAGAAATTTATTTTGAATGGAATTAGAACGTATATATTATATACGTCGACGTTAGAATATAAATAACTATATATAATTATAAAAGGAATTGAAAATGGCGCAGTAATTCGATAATTCGATTTCAAATTTCAATTGAACATACCGGGTGCAAAATAATCCGGATTTTACTGAAACCAAAAACGTTAGGATCTAATTGAGAATATCTTTCCAACGAATCTGAAAAATTGAAATTTCGTAGCGGGAATCAAAAGATATGTCCAGTTGAAAATTCTGAATAGTCGCTATGGAATTCAGGCCCTTAAAAATGGAAATTTTGCAAACGACCTCGGATTTCAACGAAACAACTTTTGTTGGGTCCGTGATGTCAAGTTATTGCTAGATTCCAAATTTCAAAAATTTTCGAATTAGTATGTGAGCGTGGCATAGGAAAACGCGTTTGGCCAGTTTTAGTTGATTTTAATCGACTAGAAATTGGCCATTTTTCAAACGGTCTCAGAATTCGATGAAATTAGTTTTGTTAGGACCGTATCGTCAATACGAAGCTAGAAAGTATTTTTCTGGAATTTTTAGAGTTCATATGTGACCCCGGTAAAACGAAATGCGCGTTCAAATTCAGTATATAGAGTTATATGTTGATTTTAACGGAAACTGATCGAAACGGTCGAATAGACCTGTGATACATATACCATTGTGTCCGGAATGGGGGTAAAACGCTGGGGACGACAGTCGGTGGGTTTCGTTTCGAGTTCGGATTTGAAAGTTACTTTTTGGGATTAAAAATTTAATGAAAAATATATATTATTATAATATAAGTCAACGGCCTATATCTCCCCCCCCCCCTCCTTTTTATTTTCCAGATCGAGAATTTTAAAAGAAAAAAAAACCTCTCGAACCTGACTTCGTCGATCACCTCATCCAGCCGCCTTCCACCCACCGTAGACCAGACCACCGATTATCCCTGCCCCTCCTCTCAACGGCGACGCCCCTTCCCTCTCCATTCGCAGTTCAAACCCCCATGCCCACCCAAACCGTAACCCTAGCTCCAATAGCTCACCGCGTCGCCTCGTTTTGCACGCCGTTCAGGACACCGAGTTGGCCAAGTGGGGTGTCGATGGGAAGCCCCCTCGACAGCGAAGCAGGAGGCGCAATCCGATCCCTTTCCGGCGCAGCGTGGAGTGAGAAACAGTGAACCCTAGCTATCGAGTAAATGGGTTTGAACGTGAAGCTGCTCTGGTTCAATCCTGCTGATGAAAGCAACAGTAAGCTCTCCTCTTTAGTTTATTTTAAATTCAGTTTTAAGTTTAATTACAATGTTCAAATTCAATTTTAAATTTATATAAAACATTGAAGAAAAAATGTGTTATTTTATTAAAATAGAAAAGATATGAATTTTAAAATAGAAAAGATATGATTTTTAAAATAGAAAAGATATGATTTTTAAAATAGAAAAGATATGATTTTTAAAATAGAAAAGATTAGATTTTTGAAATGGAAAATGCGAAATCTTTATATTTGAAAAGGCGAAATCTTTATATATAGTAGCGGTGTAAAAATTTGATTTTTATATATTGAATAGCATAAAAAAAATTCGATTTTTATATATTGAATAGCATAAAAAAAATTCGATTTTTATATATTGAATAGCATAGTAAAAATTTGATTTTTATATATTGAATAGCAAAGTAAAAATTTGATTTTTATATATTGAATAGCATAAAAAAATTTGATTTTTATATATTGAATAGCAAAGTAAAAATTTGATTTTTATATATTGAATAGCATAAAAAAAATTTGATTTTTATATATTGAATAGCAAAGTAAAAATTTGACTTTTATATATTGAATAGCATAAAAAAAATTCGATTTTTATATATTGAATAGCATTGTAAAAATTTGATTTTTATATATTGAATAGCAAAGTAAAAATTTGATTTTTATATATTGAATAGCATAGTAAAAATTCGATTTTTATATATTGAATAGCGAAGTAAAAATGGGATTTTTACATATGTAGTGGCTATGGGCAACGAAGAGGACGAAAAGGCGAGAACGACGAAGATCTCTACAATAGGAATGTCGTGAAGTTGGGATAGCTTTCGGTGAGAACTTCTCACTCTTCAATTTCTTTTTCTAGTCATATATGTATAATAGGATGCAGACGGTGTTTAGTAGCACCCGACACCCGTCATCCACAGACCATGGATGGCTTGTTTGTTTAATTGTTTGGTTGTGTAGTTGGTTATATTATTTGATTTGAATTGAATTGTTTGGTGAAATGAGATTGATTTGATTGATGTGTGAATGGTGTGGGCCTTCACTAGACCGGGGATAAGGCTAGGCCTTGTCCCGTTTCTAGTATCGTGCCGTTATGCCGCCGAAATTTTCTAAAAATAAGTTAGAAAAATAAAGATAACATTTTATTTAATAAATGACCCGAATGGAATATTCATAGGTTGAATAAAATAGTTTGATCGTTAAAAAAATATAATTTTTAACGTGAATGTGAATAAATAAATATTCATTTGCAAACCGGACGGTTTGTTTATGTACACCTATTTGAAGGACATTGATTGGGACGATAAATTTTACACATCGCCCAACTGGACAAATAAAAATCTGTGTTTGATTACTTGAAACCCCACACGGGTATTGGGACGATATTTGACGTACACTAATCCCGATTGTTTAGTTGTATGTCGATCGATTGATTGACAGGCTGTTATAAGCGTTGAATATTTATATTGGATGCTTATACAGTGTAGAATGCACTTTGGATGATGGTTGATTATTCATCGTTGTTGATATATACCTGTGTTGTAGAAAATCCATATAATTAACATTATATGGTAATTGATTGGGCCTCATTCCAGTTTCGAAATAAAAATATTTGAAATAAAAATATTTGAAATAGAATATTTGAAAATAGAAACATATGAAGCCGTGTTGGTTAGATTGACGCCATTTCGACGTGAACGATATTTATATCGATTTTATTCATTCTTCGATGAATATTGAATAGATTTGAAACTGAATTGATTTGAAATTCGAAATACACTGAAATGAATTGAAATTCGAATTATATTTAAAGTGAATTGAAATTCGAATTAAACTGAATTGATTTGAAATTCGAAATACACTGAAATGAATTGAAATTCGAATTATATTTAATGTGAATTGAAAATCGAATTAAACTGAATTGATTTGAAATTCGAAATACACTGAAATGAATTGAAATTCGAAATACACTGAACTGAATTGAAATTCGAATTATATTTAAAGTGAATTGAAATTCGAATTAAACTGAATTGATTTGAAATTTGAAATACACTGAAATGATTTGAAATTCGAATAGAAATGAATTTGAATTGAATTTGAATAGAAATGAATTCGAATTGAAATTTAATAGAATTGAATACGAATTGAATTGAAAACGAATTGAAATTGAATTAGAAATCAATTTGAATTGAAATCAATTTGAAATGAATTTAAAATGAATTTAAAATGAATTTAAATTGGAATATTCAATTTTGATTTGAAATTGAATATGAAGTTGAAACCGTTTTGAAAATGAATTTAAAACGATTTATGAAGCACGTTTTGAATTGAAATCGACGAAGTATATATTATATATATTATATATATAATATAATGGCCTGAATAGAACACGCCGCGCCGCGGCAGTTCGTGAATTTCGACCATTAACTTCGAACGGATATTGCGGGAGATCCAACCGTCGGATTCTCCTAAAACCGGAACCGTTGGGTTCGTATCGAAAAGAGCATTCTAACGAATATTAGAAATTTGAAATCTAACGGTTGGATTTGGAATTATGTCCAAATCAAATTTGAAAAAGGTCGTTGTAAGTGCAGTTCGATGACCGTTGATGGAAATCGACTGTACGGGCCTTGATAAAACTATTAAAAATAGTAATAATTTGTGTAAAATCATAAGAAATGATTTAGAAAGGATTGGGATGAAAAACTCCATATTTGAAAATATAAAAATAGATTTTTATCGAAATGAACTAGTTTTGAACTAGAATTATAATTCTATTCATTTTTAAATTAATAAATTGAATTTAAACAGGGTTTTAAAAATAACCAGAATTTCCAATGATTGCATTGGAGTGGATTTTAATCGAAATTGTCTTCGGAATATTTCGATGTGGGAATTCGTGATTATACAGATGTTGTTATGGAAATTTGAAAGATATATATTTATATCGTTATTTCCAATACGACATTTGATAATCGTAGAATTTGATATTGAATATAAGCCGATATATTTTCTATTCAAAGCCTTGTATTGAATATCAAATGTGATTTGGGTTTGTCGTGAATGGTGTCTTCACTAACACTGTTCTTGAACCCAGTAGAGAAAAGATTAAATCTTTTTATTTAGATTTAATGAAGTGTACCAATTAAATAATATTTAATTGGAATTGAATTGATATTGATTTTTGGGTTTATCGTGGACAGTGTTTTAAATAACACCCGTTCTTTAACCCGATAATTAATGGAATGTGATTTTGAGTTTATCTTGAACCGTGTTTTAAATGACACTGATTCTTTAACCCAGTTAACGATTAAAACTAAGTGGAGTTTTAATGAATCTTTAATTAGATTGAAACAATCGAAATGGAGTATCACCAGTTTTACTCTAGGCGATAGTTAAATCTTTAATTAGATTTGAACGTGAAATGGTAATTGAATTTACTGATAACACCGTGGTGTTAGATATGAAGTATTACCAGTTTTACTTCATGGGATGATTAGGTTGGGATTGGGAAATTAAAACAAATGATTACTTCGGTAAGTTTCGTTAATCCCGACTAGTTGAATCGAAATTCAAAAGGATAGATTAAAGAATAAATATAAAGAATTTATCTTTGATAAAATTAATGGGAACCTTTCCATATGAATGTGAAATTTAGGAACTAACTGTCGGTTTGCTAAGCAGAATGGTTTTCTGGATATTGATCTGATGTTGGTTTCGGCCTTCGGGGTTAATTTTTGGGGAATTATTCTCTTGATTAATTTACGATTAGTGACTGATGAATTGGAATGAGGCGTATGTTGTGTTTGTGTAACACTTATTTAAAATATACGAGAGTTATTCGGAAAGACCGGGTTTATCCCATTCTGAATAACTGATACGACGATAAGTCGAAGATGAAGACGATGGTCGAAGACCGGAAGTCTTCACGTCGTTTGGGTGATTACTGATGATCTTGATTGGGCTGTACACCCAAGAAGATGGAAACAGTTGGTGATCGTCCAGACGTACTTGGAGATCGATGGATATGCGGGGTACTAGGTGCCTCCGGTTTCGTTCAGACCCAGAACGGACTTGTAAATGGACTGTGTGTCTGACATTGGATTTTAGTCTGTGTGATTGATTTCTATTAAATATATATCGGTTTGGCGGCGGAGAATTTATTCTCTTGCTTAACGCCCTTCTCTGAGACGTACGAGCTCAGGGGTTATATATTGATGGATATCAATCGCATGGAGTGAATTGCCTGTGGGGCATGCTAAGATGCAAATGAACAAGGCTTCTGTTGAAAAGAAAAGTCTTGTGGTTGATGATCGAAGCACGGCCTTTGTGGCGTAGCTTTGTGTAACGTTTACTTCGCGAGCCTCACACCCTTGTTGTGAACCAAAAACGGGAGAAGGACATCAGGGAGGGCATGCGTTTCTTTCTAGCTAGGGTGGTGTCATTGACCTACCAGCCCTGACATTTATATACTTTTCACCTGTGTGGTTGTTGCTGTTGCGAGGCGCCTCGGTTAGATCAGACGATCCGGGTCCGATGGAGCCATTCGTTGGCTCATTTAAGCCCCAAAGGGCGGGGAAACGCATGTTCAGGCATTTTAATCCACATCGGTGGACCAGCCCTGACGATCCGAGGGTCATTCGAGCTCTGATACTGAGGGGCGGGCTAGAGCGTCTCAAATCGGTTGAGGACTATCTTTTGCCTCGGTTCATAGATGGAAACCCAATTTCCAAATACGTGACTTTGCGATTTTGATTGTATAACCTATATATGGCGACATAGTGGTATAGGGCATTCATGCCGCCTATGATTGATATTTATGATTTGAAGTTGTTTTATACACTATACACTTATAATATTATCAAATGATTTCTTTTAAACGTATCAAGCATTCTTTGGCTGTTATAAGGGAAAACCCTATCCCCCAGCTTGCGTTGCATTGTGTGATAGGACCTGGGTCTTTTAACAGCTTCATTTTTTTTATTTAGCATTGCGCTGTTTGTTTTATGCACTGGTATTCTTGGGAGGAAACCCGTTCCGTGTTATACGGCATGGTCCCTTGATTTACCTTATTTTGAAAGTAAAGATTAATAACTGTTTTAGTTCTCACACCAGTCACATGACTGACCTGGAGTTTATTGTTTTAACCTAAACTCTGGGTGCCCCTATTTTGACACGGGCAGCTAGTAGTTTCGGTTTTGCAGATTTATATTCACAGGATCCTGGATTACAGCTGGAACAATATCCGGAAAGCTTTGTATCCGTATATCTCTTCTAGTTGTGTATGGTATTATTTTCCGCTGCTATGTATTTAAATGTAATTTAAATCTCTGATATTTCTGTGTAATATTCATTTATACTCTGTATATTCTTGTATTCTGATGCATTGTTGTTATATACAATGAAATGTTCTTTTGTCTGCGTTCTGTTTTGTCGTGTTCTCAAAACGATCGGGCGTTTCGAACGGTCTAGATCGGTTTTGGCGATTGATTCGGACCGAGCGAGATTCCTTTTCGTCACATCTTAACTGGGCCGACTGAAGACAGGTTAGGTGGTATGCACAAGTAGCTGTACCGGAGACAAGCAGGAGGCTTCCAATATGATATACATAGATATTCTCCTTGTGTTGCTGTTGGTCACTACTTTGGGCATTAGTAGTGCACCTCTTTCTTTTCTTTAGAGATAGTATGTTAGAGTTGTAATAAGCCGTATTTTGAATTTTCGCCACTATGGTGATTATGGTTTAGTTTTCAGCTTATGCAATGTCTTGCCTGTTTTATGTCAAGCATGTTATTACTGTATTTTATTCCATGCGCTGTGAGACATTCTACAGGTTCTTTGTTGATTCTTTCTTTCCTTTTCCCTTTCTATTTGCGACCGTCCCGTGGTAGTCGGGCATCGGCACAACGCATTTCAAAGGAAATGTCGGCTTATCCAGGGCGGGCCTTCACACTAGGTATCAGAGCTTTAGGTTGCATAGTTTACCTAGGAAAGGCACCGGGGAGAGATAGTATACGTATATGAGAGAGTGTATTTGTGATATCTCGGTTTTTAAAAGTTATATATATACTATTAGTATATCTAAGGATGAAGTCGCACTGCACTGACACCACTGAAGAGATGGTTAATCGTTTTCTCTTTACAGATTGAACGATAAGCCGATATACGAGGAATACTGGTCCAAGAGCCAATAATAGGAATGCTCCTGGTATGAGGATGATGTTCACTGACTTCATGAGAGAGATGTTTAGGGATGTTCAAAGGGCAGTTCCTAATGCCGCCAATGGTGGTGGTGGTGCAGTGGTGCAAGCGCCTAGGGCCAATTTCGCCAAGTTCTGTAATTACTACACTAGTCTTGGTGGGAAGCCGTTCCACGAAACGGAACCGACTATGGAAGTTCAAAATTCGCTAGATAGTTGTGAGCGCATCTTTGAAGATTTGGGAATCGAAGATGCAATGAAGAGGAAGCTAGCATCCCGTCAGCTGCAAGGACGGGCTATGAATTGGTGGAATGCTATTAAAACAGCTACTCCCTAGGATCAAGTTACTTGGGATCAGTTTAAGACCCGATTCAGTGATAAGTTTATCCCAGCTGCCCAGAAGTTAGAGTTGTTTAGGAAATTCTTGGAGCTTAAACATTATGGTAGAGCAGGCTCGAAGTATATTACTGAGTTCGATACTTTATCGAAGTATGGATTTTCCCTTATTGACACTGCTGAGAAGAAGAACGAGAAGTTCATAACTGGCTTAGATGGGTACTTGGGAGAAAGGCTTATAAAACATATTGATGAAACTTTTGAATCGATTGTTGGGAAAGCATTGCGATAAGAGAGCCTTTTTCCTAAGCCCAAGACTGGAGTCGCTATGGTATCTACAGGAGAGCCAAAACCGCAAGCAGGCGGTGGAGGAAAGAATAATTTGCAGAATAAGAGGAAACATGTAATAACCCGGAAAATCTGGGCCAGTTTAAAATTTTTATTTTGGCAATTTTAGCGAATTTTGATTATTTAAAATGAATTATTTTAAATAATATCGTCGAGAAATTTATTTTGAATGGAATTCGAACGTATATATTATACGCGTCGTCGTTAGAATATAAATATTTATATATAATTATAAATAGAATTGAAAATGGCGCGGTAGTTCGATAATTCGATTTCAAACTTCAATTGAATGTACCGGGTGCAAAACAATCCGGATTTTAGTGAAACCAAAAACCTTAGGATCTAATTGATGATACCTTTCCAACGAATCCGACCAATCGAAATTTCGTAGCGGGAATGATAAGATATGTCCAGTTGAAAATTCTGAATAGTCGCTATGGAATTCAGGCCCTTAAAAATGGACATTTTGCAAACGACCTCGGATTTCGACGAAACCAGTTTTGTTGGGTCCGGGATGTGAAGTTATTGCTAGATTCCAAATTTCATAATTTTTCGAATCAATATGTGAGCGTGGAAAAAGAAAACGCGTTTGACCAGTTTCAGTTGATTTTAATTGACTAGAAATTGGCCATTTTTCAAACGGTCTCAGAATTCGACGAAACTAGTTTTGTTAGGACCGTATCGTCAATACGAAGCTAGAAAATATTTTTCTGTGATTTATCAAGTTAGTATGCGACCCCGGTAATTTGAAATGTACGTTTAAAATTCAATATAGTGATTTAAATGTAAATTTAACGGAAACTGATTCAAACAGTCGAATCAGCCTACGATACATATCCCATTGTGTTCGGAATGGGGGTAAAACACTATGGGTGACAGGCGGTGGGCCTCGTTTAGGGGTCGTATGTATAAGTCAACTTTTTACAGATTAAAATAAAAAAAAAAAAAATTAAATCTCCCCCCTCCCCTTATAACCGATGCCCCCCCTTTTTTTTCTTTCATAATCGATTTTTCAGAGAAAAAATAAATAAATAAAAAAACCCGACGATCTCGATCTCATCGCCGACCCCTCCCGCGTCGTCGCCCTCCTCCCTGGCGCCTCCACGGCCACACCGCACCCCCCTCCACCAGACTCCAGCAACGACGGAAACCCCCCATCTCCGATTCGAAGCTCCACCGCACCTCCCTGAAACCCTAGGACGCCGCCGCCTCAGCCACCTGAGGGTCCACCGCAACCAGACCTAGCGCTGACCTCCCAGTGCCCCCTTCCGACAGTGAACCTCTGGCATTCTCTCTCCTTTTAAAAACAAACAACACACTGTAAGTTTTATTTACTGATTTATTTCTGTTTTTATTTATTTTAGCAACTAAAGATAGGATTTTTAGGTGAGATAAAATGGTTTTGACAATCAGATTTCTTTTTTTAAAAAGAAAGTGTTGAATTTTATTTTCAGATTTTAAAATTCATAGTAGAAAGAAAATGTAATTTTTATAATATAGGAATGTTAAAAATATGATTTTTATATTTTTAAAGTATTAAAAATATGATTTTTATATTTTTAAAGTATTAAAAATATGATTTTTATATTTTTAAAGTATTAAAAATATAGTCTTTACTATATAGGTGATGTCAAAATATGATTTTTATATTTTTAAAGTATTAAAAATATGATTTTTATATTTTTAAAGTATTAAAAATATAGTATTTACTATATAGGTGATGTCAAAATATGATTTTGTTTATGTAAAGAGTTAAAAATATAATTTTTACATGATCGGGATATTAAAAATGTCATCTTTATGTGTGTAGAAAAATAAAAATGAGATTTTTATAAAGATGAAATCTTTAAATTTGAAAAAGCAAAGTCCATGTTTTTATAAAGGCGAAATCTTTATATGGAAAATAGCGTGATAAAAATATAATTTTTATCTATATAACATAGTAAATAAAAATAGAATTTTTATATATTGAACTTCGAAATAAAAATAGAATTTTTATATATTGAACTTCGAAATAAAAATAGAATTTTTATATATTGAACTTCGAAATAAAAATAGAATTTTTATATATTGAACTTCGAAATAAAAATAGAATTTTTATATATTGAACTTCGAAATAAAAATAGAATTTTTATATATTGAACTTCGAAATAAAAATAGAATTTTTATATATTGAACTTCGAAATAAAAATATGATTTTTATATATTGAATAGCGAAGTAAAAATTCGATTTTTACATAGGTAGTGAAAGCGGGCAACGAAGATGAAAAAGGATGCGATGGCGACAAAGACTTCTCTAAAAGAAGTGCCGTGGAGCTAGGATAGCAATATGTGAGAACTTCTCGCTCAAATTCTATTTTTCTAGTTATATATATATACTAGGATGCAGACGGTGCTTATTAGAAGCACCCGTCCACAGACCATGGACTTGTTTGATTGGTTGTGTAGTTGGTTAGATTATTTGATTTGGATTGGATTGTTTTGGTGAAATTGAAATTGATAGGATTGATGTGTGAATGGCGTGGGCCTTCACTAGACCGGGGATAAGGCTAGGCCTCGTCCCGTTTCTAGTATCGTGCCGTTATGCCGCCGAAATTTTCTAAAATATGTTAGAAAATAAAAATATCATTTTATTGTGTAAATGAATTGAATAGAAATTCATAGGTTGAAATAAAATGTTTTATCGTTAAAAATATAATTTTTAACGTGAATGTGAATAAATAAATATTCATTTACAAACCAGACGGTTTGTTTATGTACACTTATTTGAATGACATTGATTGGGACAATAAATTTTACACATCGCCCAACTGCACAAATAAAATCTGTGTTTGTTTGTTTGAAACCCCGCACGGGTGTTGGGATGAAATATGAATTTCACTCATCCTGATTGATCAAATATGTCAATCGATTGATTGACAGGCTGTTATAAGCATTAGATAGCTATATTTGATGCTTATACAGTGTAGTGCACTTTGGTTGATGGTTGATTATTTATCGTTGCTATTATATACATGTGTTGTATGAAAATCCATATAATTAACTTTATATGGTAATTGATTGGGCCTCATTCCAATTTGAAAAATAAAGAAAATTTGAAAATAGAAATTTATGAAGCCGTGTTGATTAGATTGACGCCATTTTGACGTGAACGATATTTATATCGAATTGAAAACGATTTCGAAATGAATTGAATTGAAAACGATTTCGAAATGAATTAAATTGAAAGCGATTTCGAAATGAATTGAATTGAAAACGATTTCGAAATGAATTGAATTGAAAACGATTTCGAAATGAATTGAATTGAAAACGATTTCGAAATGAATTGAATTGAAAACGATTTCGAAATGAATTGAATTGAAAACGATTTCGAAATGAATTGAATTGAAAACGATTTCGAAATGAATTGAATTGAAAACGATTTCGAAATGAATTGAATTGAAAACGATTTCGAAATGAATTAAATTGAAAACGATTTCGAAATGAATTGAATTGAAAACGATTTCGAAATGAATTAAATTGAAAACGATTTCGAAATGAATTGAATTGAAAACGATTTCGAAATGAATTGAATTGAAAACGATTTCGAAATGAATTGAATTGAAAACGATTTCGAAATGAATTGAATTGAAAACGATTTCGAAATGAATTGAATTGAAAACGATTTCGAAATGAATTGAATTGAAAACGATTTCGAAATGAATTGAATTGAAAACGATTTCGAAATGAATTGAATGGAAAACGATTTCGAAATGAATTGAATGGAAAACGATTTCGAAATGAATTAAATTGAAAACGATTTCGAAATGAATTGAATTGAAAACGATTTCAAAATGAATTGAATTGAAAACGATTTCGAAATGAATTAAATTGAAAACGATTTCGAAATGAATTGAATTGAAAACGATTTCGAAATGAATTGAATTGAAAACGATTTCGAAATGAATTGAATTGAAAACGATTTCGAAATGAATTGAATTGAAAACGATTTCGAAATGAATTGAATTGAAAACGATTTCGAAATGAATTGAATTGAAAACGATTTCGAAATGAATTGAATTGAAAACGATTTCGAAATGAATTGAATTGAAAACGATTTCGAAATGAATTGAATTGAAAACGATTTCGAGATGAATTGAATTGAATAGGAATTCAAATTGAATTGAAATTTGAATTGAATAGAAATGAATATTCAAACGAATTTATAAAGAAGAATTCAATTGTGATTTGAATTGAAAAGGAAGTTGAAAATGTTTTTGAAACGAATTCAAAACTATTTATATAATTCGTTTTAAATAGAAATCGACGAAGTATATATTATATATATAATATAATGGCCTGAATAGAACGCGCCGCGCCGCGGTAGTTCGTGAATTTCGACCATTTATTTCAAACGGGCATTACGGGAGATCCGACCGTCGGATTCTCCTAAAACCGGAACCGTTGGGTTCGTATCGAAGAGAGCTTTCTAACGAATGTGAGAAATTAGAAATCTAACGGTTGGATTTGGAATTATGTCCAAATCAAATTCGAAAAAGGTCGCTGTAAGTGCAGTTCGATGGCCATTGGTGGAAATCGACTGTACGGGCCTTGATAAAATTATTAAAAATAGTAATAATTTGTGTAAAATCATAAGAAATGATTTGTGAAGATTTGGGATGAAAAACTCCATATTTGAAAAGATAAAAATAGATTTTTATCGAAATGAACTGGTTTTGAACTAGAAGTATAATTCTATTTATTTTTAAATAAATAAATTGAATTTGAAAGGGGTTTTGAAAATAACCAAAATTTCCAATGATTGCATTGGAGTGGATTTGAATCGAAATTGTCTTCGGAATATTTCGATGTTGGAATTCGTGATTATACAGATGTTGTTATGGAAATTTGAAAGATATATATTTATATCGTCATTTCCAATACGACATTTGTTAGTCGTAGAATTTGATATTGAATATAAGCCGATATATTTTCTATTCAGAGCCTTGTATTAAATATCAAATGTGATTTGGGTTTGTCGTGAATGGTGTCTTCATTGACACTGTTCTTGAACCTAGTGGAGAAAGGATTAAATCTTTTTATTTAGATTTAATGAAGTGTACCAATTAAACGATATTCAATTGGAATTGAATTGGTATTGATTTTTGGGTTTATCGTGAACAGTGTTTTAAATAAAACTTGTTCTTTAACCCGATAATTAATGGAATGTGATTTTGGGTTTATCGTGAACCGTGTTTTAAATGACACTGATTCTTTAACCCAGTTAAAGATTAAAACTAAGTGGAGTTTTAATGAATCTTTAATTAGATTGAAATGATCGAAAATGGAGTAGCACCAGTTTTGCTCCAGGCGATAGTTAAATCTTTAATTAGATTTGAACGTGAAATGGTAATTGAATTTACCGATAACATCGTGGTGTTAGATATGAAGTATAACCAGTTTTACTTCATGGGACGAATAGGTTGGGATTGGGAAATAAAATAAATGATTTCTTCGGTGGTTCGCTAATCCCGACTAGTTTGAATTGATATTCAAAGGAGATTAAAGAATAAATTTAAAGAATTTATCTTGGATAAAATTAATGGGAACTTTTCCCAAAGTATAAGAATATTGGAATAAAAGAATATTCTGAATTGGAATGAGGCGTATGTTGTGTTTGTGTAACACTTTTATAATATATACGCGAGTTATTCAGAAAGACCGGGTTTATCCCATTCTGAACAACTGATTCGACGTGGTGTCGAAGATGAAGACGGTGGTCGAAGACCAGAAGTCTTCACGTCGTTTGGGTGATTACTGATGATCTTGATTGGGCTGTACACCCAAGAAGATGGAAACAGTTAGTGATCGTCCAGACGTACTTGGAGATCGATGGATATGCGGGGTACTAGGTGCCTCCGGTTTCATTCAGACCCAGAACGGACTTGTAAATGGACTGTGTGTCTGACATTGGATTTTAGTCTGTGTGATTGATTTCTATTAAATATATATCTGTTTGGCGGCGGAGAATTTATTCTCTTGTTTAACGCCCTTCTCTGAGACGTACGAGCTCAGGGGTTATATATTGATGGATATCAAACGCATGGAGTGAATTGCCTGTGTGGCATGCCTAAGTGGCAATTGATCGAGGCTTCTGTTGAAAAGCAAATTCTTGTGGTGATGATCAAAGCACGGCCTTTGTGGCGTAGCTTTGTGTAACGTTTACTTCGCGAGTTTCACACCCGGTATGAACCAAAAACGGGAGTCGGACCTCGGGGGGGCATGCATTTCCTTCTAGCTAAAAAGTGGCGTCAGTGGTTTTACACGCCCTGACGAGTTTGACTTATGTGGTTGTTGCTGTTGCGAGGCGCCTCGGATTGATCGGTCGTTCTCGAACCGATGGAGTCATTTAGTTGGCTCGTTTACGCCCCATAGGGCGGGGAAATGCATGTTCAGGGTTTAAGTTTAATCCACATCGGTGGACCGGCCCTGACGATCCAAGGGTCACTCGAGCTCTGATCCTGAGACATGGGCTAGATTGTCTCGAATCGGTTGAGGACTATCTTTTGCCTCGGTTCATAGACGGAAATCCAATTTCCAAATACGTGACATTTGCGGTTTTATTTGTAGAGCCTAGTATGGTGACATAGTGGGATGGGGCACTCATGCCGCCTATGATTGATACTTATGATTTGAAGTTGTTTTATATACTATGCACTTATAATAGTATCAAATGATTTGTTTTCAACGTATCAAGCATTCTTGGCTCTTATAAGGTAAAAACCCTATCCTCCGGCTTGCGATTGCATTGTGTGATGGGAACTGGGTCTTATAATAGCTTCATTTTCCTTTATTTAGCATTGCGCTGTTTGTTTTATGCACTGGTATTCTTGGCAGGAAACCCGTTCCGTGTTATACGGCGTGGTCCCTTGATTTACCTAACTATTTAAAATAAAGATTAATAACTGTTTTAGTTCTCACACCAGTCACATGACTGATCTGGAGTTTATTGTTTTAACCTAAACCCTGGGTGCCCCTATTTTGACACGGGCAGCTAGTAGTTTTGGTTTTGCAGATTTATATTCATAGGATCCTGGTTTACAGCTGGAATGATATCCGGAAAGCTTTGTATCCGTATATCTCTTCTAGTTGTGCATTGTATTATTTTCCGCTGCTATGTATTTAAATGTAATTTAAATCTCTGATATTTCTGTGTAATATTCATTTATACTCTGTATATTCTTGTAATCTGATGCATTGTTGTAATATACAATGAAATGTTCTTTTATATGCGTTCTATTTTGTCGTGTTCTCAAAACAATTCGTTCTTTCTCTTCTCTTCGGAGGCCGGGGAAGTTCGGGTCGTTTTAGTTGGTATCAGAGCTTTGGTTTACAAAGCAGAGAACAAGACACATTAGAACCGTACGAAAGAATTCATCAGATATTGGGTTAGTAATATCCAATTAGAATGACTCGTTAGAGATGGGATCAGTAGTATCCTAGAACGAGTGTGAAGAGTATGTTTTTCAAATGAAAACCAATTTTGTTTTGAAAATTTAAATCAATTATTCGTAGTTGATTATTTATTTATATTGATTTGGACGGTCCAATATATAAAGATTTTGCGTATGCGCCTAGCTAGCGTCTATTCGAAGTTTTAATATACTGGATAGATATAGAACCGCACTCTAGTAGTCCGACAATGTTCTGATGGTGGTTCGAAACATCATCAGCATTTATTTTCGAGTGACGAAGGTGTGATTTCTATATATTTCCATTAGACTGGTGTGAGAACCAAAATTAGATAGGGCCTATTGTTGTGAATTGGCATCAAAAACACGATTTTTGTATATGTATCAAATTATGAATTTGAAACTCTAATTCACTAATTGATTGATGTTTGTGTTGTTTGTTTAGTTGTCTCCTAATTTTGAACTATTATGCCTAATTGAATCAAATATTGAATTATATTGAAAATTGGTTGCATTTGCTTGCATATACATATATATCATTGAACAGGTCATAGCAAGGAGGCTAGAGCAGAGAATAAAATTTGTTTGCCCGACAAATAGGTACATGTTTATTACATAATTTCCTGTTTTGTTTGGGTGATGATGATTTTGTGAGCCTATTGGCTAGCCGCTTGGCTTTTTCATTTTTCTTTTTGAGATCTGAAGGACCGGGGAAGCTATTTGAAATTCCCCGATGCTCCCATTGCAGGGGAGGTTATGGCGAAATTTTTCGAAAATTTAGGGTGTTAGCCAAATTTTTGAAATTTTGGAAATTCTCAAAAACTGAAAAGTTGGAGAATGGAAGCCAGATCGAACGTAGAGCTGAATAATCAAACCACTTTCGACTTTTTTCCTTTTCGGGGACGAAAAGTTTTAAGTGGGGGAGATTGTAATAACCCGGAAAATCTGGGCCAGTTTAAAATTTTTATTTTGGCAATTTTAGCGAATTTTGATTATTTAAAATGAATTATTTTAAATAATATCGTCGAGAAATTTATTTTGAATGGAATTCGAACGTATATATTATACACGTCGTCGTTAGAATATAAATATTTATATATAATTATAAATAGAATTGAAAATGGCGCGGTAGTTCGATAATTCGATTTCAAACTTCAATTGAATGTACCGGGTGCAAAACAATCCGGATTTTAGTGAAACCAAAAACCTTAGGATCTAATTGATGATACCTTTCCAACGAATCTGACCAATCGAAATTTCGTAGCGGGAATGATAAGATATGTCCAGTTGAAAATTCTGAATAGTCGCTATGGAATTCAGGCCCTTAAAAATGGACATTTTGCAAACGACCTCGGATTTCGACCAAACCAGTTTTGTTGGGTCCGGGATGTGAAGTTATTGCTAGATTCCAAATTTCATAATTTTTCGAATCAATATGTGAGCGTGGCAAAAGAAAACGCGTTTGACCAGTTTCAGTTGATTTTAATTGACTGGAAATTGGCCATTTTTCAAACGGTCTCAGAATTCGACGAAACTAGTTTTGTTAGGACCGTATCGTCAATACGAAGCTAGAAAATATTTTTCTGTGATTTATCAAGTTAGTATGCGACCCCGGTAATTTGAAATGTACATTTAAAATTCAATATAGTGATTTAAATGTAAATTTAACGGAAACTGATTCAAACAGTCGAATCAGCCTACGATACATATCCCATTGTGTTCGGAATGGGGGTAAAACGCTATGGGTGACAGGCGGTGGGCCTCGTTTAGGGGTCGTATGTATAAGTCAACTTTTTACAGATTAAAATAAAAAAAAATTAATTAAATCTCCCCCCTCCCCTTATAACCGATGGCCCCCCCCTTTTTTTTCTTTCATAATCGATTTTTCAGAGAAAAAATAAGATAAAAAAAAAACCCGACGATCTCGATCTCATCGCCGACCCCTCCCGCGTCGTCGCCCTCCTCCCTGGCGCCTCCACGGCCACACCGCACCCCCCCACCAGACTCCAGCAACGACGGAAACCCCCCATCTCCGATTCGAAGCTCCACCGTGCCTCCCTGAAACCCTAGGACGCCGCCGCCTCAGCCACCTGAGGGTCCACCGCAACCAGACCTAGCGCTGACCTCCCAGTGCCCCCTTCCGACAGTGAACCTCTGGCATTCTCTCTCCTTTTAAAAACAAACAACACACTGTAAGTTTTATTTACTGATTTATTTCTGTTTTTATTTATTTTAGCAACTAAAGATAGGATTTTTAGGTGAGATAAAATGGTTTTGACAATCAGATTTCTTTTTTTAAAAAGAAAGTGTTGAATTTTATTTTCAGATTTTAAAATTCATAGTAGAAAGAAAATGTAATTTTTATAATATAGGAATGTTAAAAATATGATTTTTATATTTTTAAAGTATTAAAAATATGATTTTTATATTTTTAAAGTATTAAAAATATAGTCTTTACTATATAGGTGATGTCAAAATATGATTTTTATATTTTTAAAGTATTAAAAATATGATTTTTATATTTTTAAAGTATTAAAAATATAGTCTTTACTATATAGGTGATGTCAAAATATGATTTTGTTTATGTAAAGAGTTAAAAATATAATTTTTACATGATCGGGATATTAAAAATGTCATCTTTATGTGTGTAGAAAAATAAAAATGAGATTTTTATAAAGATGAAATCTTTTAATTTGAAAAAGCAAAGTCCATGTTTTGATAAAGGCGAAATCTTTATATGGAAAATAGCGTGATAAAAATATAATTTTTATCTATATAACATAGTAAATAAAAATAGAATTTTTATATATTGAACTTCGAAATAAAAATAGAATTTTTATATATTGAACTTCGAAATAAAAATAGAATTTTTATATATTGAACTTCGAAATAAAAATAGAATTTTTATATATTGAACTTCGAAATAAAAATAGAATTTTTATATATTGAACTTCGAAATAAAAATAGAATTTTTATATATTGAACTTCGAAATAAAAATATGATTTTTATATATTGAATAGCGAAGTAAAAATTCGATTTTTACATAGGTAGTGAAAGCGGGCAACGAAGATGAAAAAGGATGCGATGGCGACAAAGACTTCTCTAAAAGAAGTGCCGTGGAGC
This sequence comes from Allium sativum, assembly GCA_030737875.1. Lineage (NCBI taxonomy): Eukaryota > Viridiplantae > Streptophyta > Magnoliopsida > Asparagales > Amaryllidaceae > Allium > Allium sativum. The sequence continues at coordinate 6,160,109 of CM060909.1, read as the reverse complement.
TAGGATAGCAATATGTGAGAACTTCTCGCTCAAATTCTATTTTTCTAGTTATATATATATATACTAGGATGCAGACGGTGCTTATTAGAAGCACCCGACACCCGTCCACAGACCATGGACTTGTTTGATTGGTTGTGTAGTTGGTTAGATTATTTGATTTGGATTGGATTGTTTTGGTGAAATTGAAATTGATAGGATTGATGTGTGAATGGCGTGGGCCTTCACTAGACCGGGGATAAGGCTAGGCCTCGTCCCGTTTCTAGTATCGTGCCGTTATGCCGCCGAAATTTTCTAAAATATGTTAGAAAATAAAAATATCATTTTATTGTGTAAATGAATTGAATAGAAATTCATAGGTTGAAATAAAATGTTTTATCGTTAAAAATATAATTTTTAACGTGAATGTGAATAAATAAATATTCATTTACAAACCAGACGGTTTGTTTATGTACACTTATTTGAATGACATTGATTGGGACGATAAATTTTACACATCGCCCAACTGCACAAATAAAATCTGTGTTTGTTTGTTTGAAACCCCGCACGGGTGTTGGGATGAAATATGAATTTCACTCATCCTGATTGATCAAATATGTCAATCGATTGATTGACAGGCTGTTATAAGCATTAGATAGCTATATTTGATGCTTATACAGTGTAGTGCACTTTGGTTGATGGTTGATTATTTATCGTTGCTATTATATTCATGTGTTGTATGAAAATCCATATAATTAACTTTATATGGTAATTGATTGGGCCTCATTCCAATTTGAAAAATAAAGAAACTTTGAAAATAGAAATTTATGAAGCCGTGTTGATTAGATTGACGCCATTTTGACGTGAACGATATTTATATCGAATTGAAAACGATTTCGAAATGAATCGAATTGAAAACGATTTCGAAATGAATTGAATTGAAAACGATTTCGAAATGAATTGAATTGAAAACGATTTCGAAATGAATTGAATTGAAAACGATTTCGAAATGAATTGAATTGAAAACGATTTCGAAATGAATTGAATTGAAAACGATTTAGAAATGAATTGAATTGAAAACGATTTCGAAATGAATTGAATTGAAAACGATTTCGAAATGAATTGAATTGAAAACGATTTCGAAATGAATTGTATTGAAAACGATTTCGAAAACGATTTCGAAATGAATTGAATGGAAAACGATTTCGAAATGAATTGAATTGAAAACGATTTCGAAATGAATTAAATTGAAAACGATTTCGAAATGAATTGAATTGAAAACGATTTCGAAATGAATTAAATTGAAAACGATTTCGAAATGAATTGAATTGAAAACGATTTCGAAATGAATTGAATTGAAAACGATTTCGAAATGAATTGAATTGAAAACGATTTCGAAATGAATTGAATTGAATTGAAAACGATTTCGAAATGAATTGAATTGAAAACGATTTCGAAATGAATTGAATTGAAAACGATTTAGAAATGAATTGAATTGAAAACGATTTCGAAATGAATTGAATTGAAAACGATTTAGAAATGAATTGAATTGAAAACGATTTCGAAATGAATTGAATTGAAAACGATTTCGAAATGAATTGAATTGAAAACGATTTCGAAATGAATTGAATTGAAAACGATTTCGAAATGAATTAAATTGAAAACGATTTCGAAATGAATTGAATTGAAAACGATTTCGAAATGAATTGAATTGAAAACGATTTCGAAATGAATTGAATTGAAAACGATTTCGAAATGAATTGAATTGAAAACGATTTCGAAATGAATTGAATTGAAAACGATTTCGAAATGAATTGAATTGAAAACGATTTCGAAATGAATTGAATTGAAAACGATTTCGAAATGAATTGATTTGAAAACGATTTCGAAATGAATTGAATTGAAAACGATTTCGAAATGAATTGAATTGAAAACGATTTCGAGATGAATTGAATTGAATAGGAATTCAAATTGAATTGAAATTTGAATTGAATAGAAATGAATATTCAAACGAATTTATAAAGAAGAATTCAATTGTGATTTGAATTGAAAAGGAAGTTAAAAATGTTTTTGAAACGAATTCAAAACTATTTATATAATTCGTTTTAAATAGAAATCGACGAAGTATATATTATATATATTATATATATAATATAATGGCCTGAATAGAACGCGCCGCGCCGCGGCAGTTCGTGAATTTCGACAATTTATTTCAAACGGGCATTACGGGAGATCCGACCGTCGAATTCTCCTAAAACCGGAACCGTTGGGTTCGTATCGAAGAGAGCTTTCTAACGAATGTGAGAAATTAGAATTTTAACAGTTGGATTTGGAATTATGTCCAAATCAAATTCGAAAAAGGTCGCTGTAAGTGCAGTTCGATGGCCATTGGTGGAAATCGACTGTACGGGCCTTGATAAAATTATTAAAAATAGTAATAATTTGTGTAAAATCATAAGAAATGATTTGTGAAGATTTGGGATGAAAAACTCCATATTTGAAAAGATAAAAATAGATTTTTATCGAAATGAGCTGGTTTTGAACTAGAAGTATAATTCTATTTATTTTTAAATAAATAAATTGAATTTGAAAGGGGTTTTGAAAATAACCAAAATTTCCAATGATTGCATTGGGGTGGATTTGAATCGAAATTGTCTTCGGAATATTTCGATGTTGGAATTCGTGAGTATACAGATGTTGTTATGGAAATTTGAAAGATATATATTTATATCGTCATTTCCAATACGACATTTGTTAGTCGTAGAATTTGATATTGAATATAAGCCGATATATTTTCTATTCAGAGCCTTGTATTGAATATCAAATGTGATTTGGGTTTGTCGTGAATGGTGTCTTCATTGACACTGTTCTTGAACCCAGTGGAGAAAGGATTAAATCTTTTTATTTAGATTTAATGAAGTGTACCAATTAAATGATATTTAATTGGAATTGAATTGGTATTGATTTTTGGGTTTATCGTGAACAGTGTTTTAAATAACACTTGTTCTTTAACCCGATAATTAATGGAATGTGATTTTGGGTTTATCGTGAACCGTGTTTTAAATGACACTGATTCTTTAACCCAGTTAAAGATTAAAACTAAGTGGAGTTTTAATAAATCTTTAATTAGATTGAAATGATCGAAAATGGAGTAGCACCAGTTTTGCTCCAGGCGATAGTTAAATCTTTAATTAGATTTGAACGTGAAATGGTAATTGAATTTACCGATAACATCGTGGTGTTAGATATGAAGTATAACCAGTTTTACTTCATGGGATGAATAGGTTGGGATTGGGAAATAAAATAAATGATTTCTTCGGTGGTTCGCTAATCCCGACTAGTTTGAATTGATATTCAAAGGAGATTAAAGAATAAATTTAAAGAATTTATCTTGGATAAAATTAATGGGAACTTTTCCCAAAGTATAAGAATATTGGAATAAAAGAATATTCTGAATTGGAATGAGGCGTATGTTGTGTTTGTGTAACACTTTTATAATATATACGCGAGTTATTCAGAAAGACCGGGTTTATCCCATTCTGAACAACTGATTCGCCGTGGTGTCGAAGATGAAGACGGTGGTCGAAGACCAGAAGTCTTCACGTCGTTTGGGTGATTACTGATGATCTTGATTGGGCTGTACACCCAAGAAGATGGAAACAGTTAGTGATCGTCCAGACGTACTTGGAGATCGATGGATATGCAGGGTACTAGGTGCCTCCGGTTTCGTTCAGACCCAGAACGGACTTGTAAATGGACTGTGTGTCTGACATTGGATTTTAGTCTGTGTGATTGATTTCTATTAAATATATATCTGTTTGGCGGCGGAGAATTTATTCTCTTGCTTAACGCCCTTCTCTGAGACGTACGAGCTCAGGGGTTATATATTGATGGATATCAAACGCATGGAGTGAATTGCCTGTGTGGCATGCCTAAGTGGCAATTGATCGAGGCTTCTGTTGAAAAGCAAAGTCTTGTGGTGATGATCAAAGCACGGCCTTTGTGGCGTAGCTTTGTGTAACGTTTACTTCGCGAGTTTCACACCCGGTATGAACCAAAAACGGGAGTCGGACCTCAGGGGGGGGCATGCGTTTCCTTCTAGCTAAAAAGTGGCGTCAGTGGTTTTACACGCCCTGACGAGTTTGACTTATGTGGTTGTTGCTGTTGCGAGGCGCCTCGGATTGATCGGTCGTTCTCGAACCGATGGAGTCATTTAGTTGGCTCGTTTACGCCCCATAGGGCGGGGAAATGCATGTTCAGGGTTTAAGTTTAATCCACATCGGTGGACCGGCCCTGACGATCCAAGGGTCACTCGAGCTCTGATCCTGAGACATGGGCTAGATTGTCTCGAATCGGTTGAGGACTATCTTTTGCCTCGGTTCATAGACGGAAATCCAATTTCCAAATATGTGACATTTGCGGTTTTATTTGTAGAGCCTAGTATGGCGACATAGTGGGATGGGGCACTCATGCCGCCTATGATTGATACTTATGATTTGAAGTTGTTTTATATAATATGCACTTATAATAGTATCAAATGATTTGTTTTCAACGTATCAAGCATTCTTGGCTCTTATAAGGTAAAAACCCTATCCTCCGGCTTGCGATTGCATTGTGTGATGGGAACTGGGTCTTATAATAGCTTCATTTTCCTTTATTTAGCATTGCGCTGTTTGTTTTATGCACTGGTATTCTTGGGAGGAAACCCGTTCCGTGTTATACGGCGTGGTCCCTTGATTTACCTAACTATTTAAAATAAAGATTAATAACTGTTTTAGTTCTCACACCAGTCACATGACTGATCTGGAGTTTATTGTTTTAACCTAAACTCTGGGTGCCCCTATTTTGACACGGGCAGCTAGTAGTTTTGGTTTTGCAGATTTATATTCACAGGATCCTGGTTTACAGCTGGAATGATATCCGGAAAGCTTTGTATCCGTATATCTCTTCTAGTTGTGCATTGTATTATTTTCCGCTGCTATGTATTTAAATGTAATTTAAATCTCTGATATTTCTGTGTAATATTCATTTATACTCTGTATATTCTTGTAATCTGATGCATTGTTGTAATATACAATGAAATGTTCTTTTATATGCGTTCTATTTTGTCGTGTTCTCAAAACAATTCGTTCTTTCTCTTCTCTTCGGAGGCCGGGGAAGTTCGGGTCGTTTCAAAACAGAACCAAGCTAAGGATGGTCAGAGAAAGAAAGGCAAGAAAGATGTTGAGTTCTTTAGATGTGGCAAGAAGGGCCACTATGCCAAAGAATGTCGAGCGAAACCAGCGGACAAGAAGTGCTTCAACTGTGGCCTAGTGGGACATCATAAGGATAAGTGTCCGCAGCCCTCTAAAGAAAAGCAGAATGTGAAAGCATATTCTATCAATGTTGTTCCTTCTTCGTCGAATGCCCAAACTGCGGCGTTGAAAGGAAAGAATATCGTTATCTCAGGTATGCTTTCCGTTTATGATGTTCCGATTAGAGTGTTGTTTGATACAGGGGCTTCCCATTCCTTCATATCTAGTGACCTGGTAGATAGGTTGGGATTGGAGCCCAAGATAGTCGATAGACCTTTAGTTGTAACGAACCTAATAGGTGGTTCGACTAGCCTTAGCATGATTTGTCGTAATGTGGTCTTATCGAGGTTATTGATGCATGTTTGATTGTGATTGCTTTGTTTTGGGCTTTACTTGGTTTGGCATTATTTTGGTAGTCGATTGGCTCCAAAGATATGGGGTGGTGGTAGACTGTGAGGGCTTTTTGGTGATCGTTAGAGCGGATGATGGGCGGAGGGTAGTGTTTGGTGGTCTACCTAGTGATGGGGTAATGGATAGTTTTCTAAATTCCCTCGACATCCAACATGATGAGTTGTCAGATGTGCCTGTGGCTAGCCAGCATCCTGACATCTTCAAGGAAGTGACTGGACTTCCACCACACCGAGAGGTAAAGTTTCAGATTGATTTAGTGAAACATGCCAGACCTATAGTGATGCTACTTCGTCGTATGGCACCAAGAGGGCAGCGAGAGATCGGGGTGCAAGTGAGCAATCTTTTGAAGAAGCGATTATTTAGAAGAAGTTTCTCCAAGTGGGGAGCACCAGTTGTGTTTGCTACCAAGGAAAATGGTTCCCTTCGATTGTTTGTGGACTACCGCGAACTGAATAAGGTGACGAGGAAGAATAAGCATCCACTTCCACAGATAGATGATTTGTTTGATCAGTTGAGTGGAGCGAGAGTGTTCTCCCAATTGGATCTCGCAACAGGTTTTCATTAGCTTAGTGTGGAAGCTGAGAATATAGCTAAAACGCCATTTCAAACGATGTCTGGATTCTATGAGTGGTTGGTCATGCCATTCGGATTGACCAATGCACCAGCATATTTTGTGGATCTTATAATAGGGTATTCAGGGATCAACTAAATAAGTTTGTTCTTGTGTTCGTGGATAATATCTTGGTTTACTAGGGGACAGAGGAAGAACACAAGGAACATTTGAGGACAGTGATGGAGCTGTTGAGGAAACACCAATTGAAAGCGAAGTTTTCTCAGTGTCACTTCTGGAGGAGGGAAGTGAGATTCTTGGGCCATGTTGTTTCAGAGAATGGAATTGTCGTGGACCCTGCGAAGGTGGCTACGTTACAGGATTGGTCTACGCCCAAGAATGCAACAGACATGAGGAATTTCTTGGGATTAGCTGGATATTATTGTAAGTTTATCTAGGACTTCTCCAAGATAGCAACACCGTTAACTCAGTTGACTAATAAGAATCAGGCTTTTATTTGGGACGAAAGGTGCGAGTATGCATTTAAAAGTCTAAAGGAAAAGTTAATGCGTGCACCAGTGTTAGTCATTCCTAAGGGGAATAAAGAGATGACGGTATACACGGATGCCTGTGGTACCGGACTAGGTGCTGTATTGATGCAAGGGGGTACGGTAGTAGCTTATGCAACGCATGAGAAGAGATATCCTACCCACGATTTGGAATTGGTTGCGATTATGTTCGCGTTAAAGATGTGGAGACACTATCTCTTGGGAGAAAGATTCGAGTTGTTTACCGATCATAAGTCGTTAAAGTATCTCCTCACTCAGAAGGATCTAAATCTCCAACAGCAAAGATGATTAGAATTCTTGGCTTTTTACGATTTCGATTCACATTTACACCAGGAAAAGGCAATGCAGTAGCTGATTCCTTGAGTAGGAGACATGCCAGTTTAGGGGCTACATTTCTTGAATGGAAACAACTAGAGTATATTGCAGGGTATGATTTCAGACCAAAGTGCGAATTGGATCCAGCAATGTTAGCAAGTTTGACGATCAAACCCACTTTGATTGAGCAGATTGACTCAGGTCAGGGGGACAATCCTAACCTTTTGGAAATCATCTCCAAGTTAGAGATGGGTATCGACAGTGAGGAGATGAACAAGTATGGGCTTGATCAAGATGGATGGCTTCGAAAGAATGGAAAGTTAGTTGTACCCAACGTGAATGGATTGAGAGATGAAGTGCTTAGAGATTGTCATCACTCAAAGCGGACCATGCACCAACCACTCACATTAGACAGATATTGTTGTGGTTAGTGGATGTGCTGGTCGGTTACGGGCAAGTTTACACCACAACTCAGTCTAACCTCGGGTCTTTCTGGGCTTGATGCACTAACCACCCATATTAGACAGTTATTGTTGTGGTCACTGGATGTGCCGGTCGGTTCCGGGCAATTTTATACCATAACTCAGTCTAACCTTGGGTTAGGCATATTCGTCTTTTACTAAATTTACTTATTTGTCATTTATGTCAAGTATATATGTAAATTTTTCTTCAAGTTTTCAAGTCACAGATTTTAATTATGTCCAAGCCTAATGGTATATATGGAAGGGCTATTTAGAGTATTACGGATAGGATCTGATAGATGGCATTTTTACTAAATTCACACATTTTGAGAGAAATTTGGTAAGTAAGGGCTATTTAGAGTATTACGGATAGGATTAAAAAGAAGGGTTGTTTTGAAGTATTAAGAGAAGTAGGTGTAGTTTAAGCATAGTAGGGGTTGATCGACAAATATGAAAGATGATGAATCCTTTTGGTTGGGTGATGCAAAAACCAATCCTTCACAGTAGTTAAAAAATAGGGCTAATTGTTGGAAGTAAGGGCTATTTAGAGAATTATGGATAGGATAAAAAGAAGGGTTGTTTTGAAGTATTAAGACAAGTAGGGTTAGTTTAAGCATAATAGGGGTAGATTGACAAATATGAAAGAGGATGAATCATTCATATTGGGTGCTACAACGACTAACCCTTTACATTTGTTAAAAAAATAGGGTTAATTGTTGGTAGTTAGGGCTATTTAGAGAACTAGTGGTAGGATTAAAAAGAAGGGTTGTTTTGAAGTATTAATAGAAATAGGGTTTTTTTAAGCATAGTAGGGATAGATCGACAAATATGAAAGATGGTGAATCGTTTGGATAGGGTGCTGCAAAAACCAACCCATCACAGTAGTTAGGGGTAATTATTGGAAGTATGGGATATTTAGAGAATTAGGGATAGGATTAAAAAGAAGGCCTGTTTTGAAGTATTAAGAGAAGTAGGGGTAGTTTAAGCATAGCAGGGGTTGATCGACAAATATGAAAGATGATGAATCGTTTGGATTGGGTGCTGCAAAAACCAATCCTTCACATTAGTTAAAAAATAGGGGTAATTTTTGGAAGGAAGGGCTATTTAGGTAATTAGGGGTAGGGTTAAAAAGAAGGGCTGTTTTGAATTATAAAGATAAATAGCGGTAGTTTAAGCATAATAGGGGTAGATCGACAAATATGAAAGATGATGAATCATTCGGATTGGGTGCTGCAAAAATCAACCCTTCACAGTTGTTAAAAAAATAGAGGTAATTGTTGTAATTAAGGGATATTTAGAGAATTAGGGGTAGGATTAAAAAGAAGGCTGTTTTGAAGTATTAAGAGATGTAGGGGTAGATTAAGCATACTAGCGGTAGATCGACAAATATGAAAGATGATGAATCATTTGGATTGCGTGCTGCAAATACCAACCCTTTATAGTAGTTAAAAAGTGGAAGTAATTGTTGGAAAGAAGGGCTATTTAGAGAACTAGGGGTAGGATTAAAAAGAAGGACTGTTTTGAAGTATTAAGAGAAGTAGGGGTAGATTAAGCATAGTAGGGGTTAATCGACAAATATGAAAGATGATGAATCATTTGGATTGGGTGCTGCAAAAACCAACCCTTCATAGTAGTTAAAAATTAGGAGTAATTGTTTGAAATAGGGGCTATTTAGAGAATTGGGGATAAGATTAGAAAATAGGGTTGTTTTGAAGTATTGAGAGAAGTAGGGGTAGTTTAAGCATAGTAGTGGTAGATCAACAAATGTGTAAGATGATGAATCGTTTGGATTGGGTGTTGCAAAGACCAATCGTTTGGATTGGTTGCTGCAAAAACCAGCCCTTTAGTGTAGTTAAAAAATAGGGGTAACTGTTGGAAGGAAGGGCTATTTGGAGAATTAGGGGTAGGATTAAAAAGAAGGGTTGTTTTGAAGTATTAAGAGAAGTAGGGGTAGTTTAAGCATAGTAGGGGTAGATCAACAAATATGAAAGATGATGAATCATTTGGATTGGGTGCTGCAAAAACCAACTCTTCATAGTAGTTAAAAAATAGGGTTAATTGTTGGAAGGAAGGGCAATTTAGAAATTAGGGGTAGGATTAAAAAGAAGTGCAGTTTGCAAGTATAAAGAAAAGTAGTGGTAGATTGAAACGACTCGTAACTTCCCTGTGATGGAAAGAGCGGATTACCTTGAAGACAAGCCACATCGGAATGCAAACAGAAGAACATTTCATTGCTTATTACAACAATTTCATCAGATTACAAGAATATACAGAGCACAGACTAATATTACACATTAAATATCAGAGATTACGATACATTACATAGCAGCAGAAAAATAATACAAACACAACTGAAAAAGTTACACGAATACAGAACTTTCCGAATATCATTCCAGCTATAAATCATGATCCTATGAATATAAATCTGCAAAACCAAAACTACTAGCTGCCCATGGAAAATAGGGACACCCAGAGTTTAGGTTAAAACAATAATCTCCAGGTCAGTCATGTGACTGGTGTGAGAACTAGAACAGTTATTAATTTTTATTTTAAAGTTAAGTAAATCAAGGGACCACACCGTATAACATGAAACGGGTTTCCTCCCAAGAATACCAGTGCATAAAACAACAGCGCAATGCTAAATAAAGAACAATGAAGCTATTAAAAGACCCAGGTCCCATCACACAATGCAACACAAGCCGGAGGATAGGGTTTTATATTATAATAGCCAAAGAATGCTTGATACGCTAAATTTCATCTTTTATTATTACTATAAGTGTATAGTTTTAAAACAATTTCAAACATAAGTATCAATCATAGACGGAATGGGTACCATATATCATGTCGCCAATACTAGGCTCTACAATCAAAACCACAAATGTCATGTATTGGAAGTTGGATTCACATCTGTGAACCGAGGCAAGGGATCGTCCTTACCGAATTCGAGATGCTCTAGCCCATGTCTTAGGAACAGAACGCATCGTCCCTTGGAGCGACATGGCAGGTCCACTCGATGTGGATTAAAATGCCTGAACACTGCGTTTCCCCACCCTACGAGGTGTCAATGAGTTCAATGACTCCATCGGTAACAGATCGACCGATATATCCGAGGCGCCTCGCATTCCAACAACCACATAAGTCAAACTCACCAGGGCGTGTAAAACCACTGACGCCACTTCTAGCTAGAAAGAAACGCATGTCCTCCCTAAGGTCCTCTCCCGTTTTTGGTTCACACCGGGGTGTGAGGCTCGCGAATTAATGCTACACAAAGCGATGCCACATAGGCCGTGCTTTGATCATCAACCACAAGACTTTACTTTTCAACAAAAGCCTTGAACATTTGCATCTCAGCGTGCCACACAGGCAAACCACTCCATGCAACCGATATCCATCGATCATATAGAATGATATCCAAAGTCAGACACACAGTCCATTTACAAGTCCGTTCTGGGTCTTAACGAAACCGAGGGAACCTTGTACCTCGCATATCCATTGATCTCCAAGTACGTCTGGACAACCACCAGATGATTCCCTCCTCTTGGGTGTACGACCCAATCAAGATCATCAGGAATTATCCAAACGATGTGAAGACCTCCAGTCTTCAACCACCGTCTACATCTTGACTAATCGTCGTATCAGTTATTCAAAATGGGATAAACCCGGTCTTTCCGAATAACTCGCGCATTTTATAAAAAAGTGTTACACAAACACAACATACGCCTCATTCCAATTCAGAATATTCTTTTATTCAAATATTCACATTATTAGGGAAAGGTTCCCATTAATTTTATCAAAGATAAATTCTTTAAAATTTATTCTTTAATCTTCCTTCGAATATCATTCCCAACTAGTCGGGATTAGCGAACCACACCGAAGTAATCATTTATTTTATTTTCCAATCCCAACCTATTCATCCCATGGAGCAAAACTGGTAATACTCCATATCTAACACCACGGTGTTATCGGTAAAACTAATTACCATTTCACGTTCAAATCTAATTAAAGATTTAACTATCGCTTTGGAGCAAAACAGGTGATACTCCATTCTCGATCATTTCTTGAATTTGATAATTTTAGTTATCAAATTCACCTTTCAATCTATTTAAAGATTTATTAAAACTCTAATTCAGTTTTAATTTACAAAAATCATTACTTAATGATTATTCAAATACAGGAAATATATCATATCTTTAACTGGGTTAAAGAACTAATGTTATTTTGAACACAGCTCACGATAAACACAAAATCACATTCCATTAATAATGGAATTTTCACAGAAAACAGATCAATATATATAATCGATATAAGTTTCCATATCCGACTAATTATATAAATGGAATAACGGCAAAGCCTTTTAAATTCCATATATATTAGAAGTCTTCCTCCATAGAAATTCACTTTGATCATTACCAAATCGAATTCCAATCAATTCCAATTTATTTTATTAAATTGGAAAACTTTAATTTGGAAAATCTCATTTAAACCTTATCAAAAAGATTTATAAATTCCAAATCACATTTCACTGTAAATCGGGTTAAAGAACGAATGTCGTTAAAACATAGTTCACAACAAACCCCATTCACATTCCATTAATTATCAGGTTAAGAACAAGTGTTATTTAAAACACGATTCACGATAAACCCAAAAATCAATTCCAATTCAATTCCAATTAAATATCATTTAATTGGTACCTTTCATTAAATCTAAATAAAAAGATTTAATCTTTTTCTCCACTGGGTTTACGAACAGTGTTAATGAAGACACCATTCACGACAAACCCAAATCTCATTTGGTATTAAATACAAGGCTCTGAATAAATAATATATCGGCTTATATTCAATATCAAATACTATAACCAACAAATATTGTATTGGAAATGACGATATAAATATATCTTTCAAATTTCCATAGCAATATCTGTATAATCACGAAATCCGGTATCGAAATATTCCGAAGACAATTTCGATTCAAATCAATTTATATATTGGAAATTCTGGTTATTTTTAAAACCATTCAAATCCACTTTATTTATTTTAAAAATAAATGGGATTATAATTCTAGTTCAAAACTAGTTCATTTCGATAAAATTCTATTTTTATCTTTTCAAATATGGAATTTTTCATCCCAATTCTTTCCTAATCATTTCTTATGATTTTACATTAATTGTTGATATTTTTAATAATTTTATCAAGGCCCGTACAGTCGATTTCCATCAACGGCCATCGAACTGCACTTACAACGACCTTTTCTAAATTTGATTTGGACATATTTCCAAATCCATCCATTAGATTTCAAATTTCTTGTATTCGTTAGAAAGCTCTTTTCGATACGAACCCAATGATCCTGGTTCTAAGAGAATCCGACGGTCGGATCTCCCGTAATGTCCATTCGAAATCAATGGTCGAAATTCGCGAATTTCCGCAGCGCGGCGCGTTCTATTCAGGCCATTAAATTATATATAGTATATATAATATATATTTCATCGATTTCCATTAAAAACGAATTTTATAAATCGTTTTAAATTCGTTTCAAAAACAATTTCAACTTCCATTTCAAATTCAAATCAATATTTTAGATTCAATTCAATTCGAATTTCAAATCCATCTCAATTCGAATTAATTCGAATTTCAATTTAATTTGAATTTCAATTCTATTTCAATTTAATTCAATTTCAAATCATTTCAAAATATCAGATTTTGAAATCACTTTTCGGTATTCATTGTAAAATGAATAAAATCGACAAAATTCCCGTTCGTGTTAAAATGGCGTTTAACTACATATCACGACTTCACATTTCAATATTCACTGAATATTATTTTAAAATATTCGACAATTCTGAACTGGAATCAGACACACTCAATTACCATATAATGTTGATTATATGGATTTCACACAACAAATGTGTATAACAATGAAAACAGCAATCTATCATCCAAAGTGCATTCTACATTGTATAAGCATCAAATATAAATATTTACCGCTTATAACAGCTTGTCAATCAATCGATCGACATACAACTAATTATTGGGATTAGTGTATGTCCAATTTCATCCTAATACTCGTGTGGGGTTTCAAATAATCAAACACAGGTTTTATTTGTGCAGTCGGGCGATGTGTAAAATTTATCATCCCAATCAACATCAGTCAAATGTGTGTATAAAAACAAATCGTCCGATTTGTTTATAAGTATTTATTTTATATACACGTTAAAAATTATATTTTTAACTACAAAATATTTATTCATTCCACATCACACAATCAATTTTCACAACACATCAATCAAACAACAAGTCATCCATGGTCTGTGGACGACGGGTGTCGGGTGCTACTAAGCACCATCTGCATCTCAGTATATATTTCAAATAGAAAATAAATTAAAAGTGAGGATTTCTCACCTTTGGGATCCACTCCTCCATTCTATTCTGAATTTCTGAATGGTTCAGATTTGCCCAACTTTCAGCGCAATCTTTTTCATGCTGTTCATATAAAAAATCACATTTTTAATTGACGATATTTATAAATAAAAATCACATTTTTATACTATTCGTATATAAAAGATTATATTTTTAATTCGCTACTTACCTAATAATCGAATTTTTATTTTGCTACCACATATATAAAAATCGTATTTTTATATTCTCTGCTATATAAAAATCATATCTTTCAATATTTAAAATTCATATCTTTCTTAAATAAAAAAAATATCGCGTTTTACAAATTAAAAATCTCGCCTTTTACAAATTAAAAATCTCACCTTTAACAAATTAAAAATCTCGACTTTTACAAATTAAAAACATTGCCTTTTTACAAACTAAAAAATTCGCCTTTTTACAAGTTAAAAATTGAATTTTTATCTCGCATACATATTAATAAAAATTAGATTTTTATACACGATATTATATATTTAAAACTAAAAAATAAAATAAACATAAAATAAAACTCACTGTTGATTTTCAAGATGGGGGTGGAGTTATTGTGTCGCTTGGGGAAAGAGATGGCCGGCGTGGGGAGCAATCGGCGGACAATGGTGGTGGTCGTGCTCGAAATGGCTGGTGGCGGTACCGATTTAGGGCGTGGGGCCTTAAATAAGAAGAGAAGAGAGAAGAGGAGGTCGGAGGAGGGGATGGGTTGGTCGGAGGTGATGGAGAGGGGGCGGCACGCCTGGGGAGGGGTGGCGCTACAGGTGCGGTGGAAATGGTAGGGGATCGGCGGCGGTTTCATTGATTGGAGAGGAGGGTATCGGGTTTAGAAAGAATGGTTTGGAGTGAGAGAGAATGGTTATTTTTTAATGTATATATTATTTTATTTTCAAAAGGTGTGTTTTCGCATTCGAACTCCAAAATAGACCCAACGACTGTCGTCCCTAGCTAAGTACCCCCATTCCGAACACAATGGGATATGTCTGGTTAGCTGATTCGACTTTTTCGAATAGTTTTCATTCAATTCAAAATATAAATCAGTATATATTGAATTCGAACCTACATTTTAATTTACGGGGCTACATACTGCCTCTAAAAATTCCCAAAAAATATTTTCTCGCTTCATATTGACGATATGGTCCTAAAAAACTAATTTCGTCAAATTTGAAGACCGTTTGAAAAATGACCATTTTCTGGTCGATCCAAATTGACAAATACTGCCAAAACACGTTTTCTTTTGCTACACTCACATATTGATTCAGAAAATTACGAATTTTGTAATCTAGCAATAACTCGACATCCCGGATAAAAAAAAGTGGTTTCGTCGAAAACAGAGGTCGTTTGCAAAATTTCAATTTTTAAGGGCCAGAATTCCACAACGACTACTCTGAATTTTCAATTGGGCATAACTTTTTATTCCCGCTATGAAATTACAATTTTCAGATGCGCTGGAAAGATATTTTCACTAAAATCCGGTTTATTTTGAATCCTTTACATTCATTTAAAATTTGAAATCAAATTTTCGAACTACCGCGCCATATTTAATTCCTTTTTTATTTAAAAATAAATATTTATATTCTAACGACGATTCAAATAAAAATATACGTTCTAATTCTATTCAAAATAAATTTCTCGTCGTTATTATTTATAATAATTCAATTTAAATATTCAAAATTCATTAAAATTGCCAAAATAAAAAATTTAAATTGGCTCGAATTTCCGGGTTATTACAATCTCCCCAAGTTAAAACTTTTCGTCCCTGAAAAGAAACGAAGCTGAAAGTTGTTTAACTAATCAACTCAACTTTCATTATTTTCATTATGGCTTAAGTTCTTCAACTTTTCAGTTTCTAAGAACTTTTCAAATTTTTCAAAAAAATTGGCTAACACCCTAAATTTTCGAAAATTTTCGCCATAACTTCTTCTGCACGGGAGCACCGGGAAAATCCCGAAATTGCCATACAGGCCTTTCCAATCCAAAAAGAAAAAGAAACAGCCAAGTGGCTAGCCAGTCGGCTCATAAAATCATTAAAAACCCCAAGAAATAAAATAAACATGTACCTATTTGTCGGGCAAACAATTTTATTCCTCTTCTTTAGCCTCCTTGTAATGACCTGTTCACACATATATATGTACATGCCTGCAATTTCAAACAATTTTCAATTCAGCTCAACATATGATTCAATTTGGCTAATTAGTTCAAATTTTAATTAATCAACTAATAATCAAACAACACAACCAGCAATCAATTAGTGAAATAACATTTCAAATTTATAATTTTGATACATAGTCTAAAAATCAGATTTTTGATGCCCAATCACAACAATAAGCCCTATCCAGTTTTGGTTCTCACACCAGTCAATAGGAAATATATAGACATCCCACCTTCGAAACTCGAACATGAATACTGATGATGCGATCGCTATAGTGATCATCAGAACCATCTTCGGGCGACTAGAGTGTGATTCTATATCTATCCAGTATATTAAAACTTCAAATACGCACGGATCGGACGTATACGCAAAATCTTTATATACTTGATTGCCCAAATCAATATAAAAATAATATTTAAGTACGAATAATTGAATTTAATTTTTCAAAACAAAACTTGTTTTCACTTTTACTTTTAAAAACATCACTCTTCACACTCGTTCTCGGGTACTGCTGATCCTATCTCTAACGAGTCATTCTCGTTGGATATTACTAATCCATTCTCTGATGAATTCTTTCGTATGGTTCTAACGTGTCTTGTTCTCGAGCTCTGTAAACCAAAGCTCTGATACCAAAATGAAACGACCCGTAACTTCCCAATGAAGGAAAGAGCCGATTACCTTGAAGACAAGCCACAACGGAACGCAAACAGAAGAACATTTCATTGCTTATTACAACAATTCCATCATATTACAAGAATATACAGAGCACGAATAAATATTACACATAAAATATCAGGAATTACAATACATTACATAGCAGCGGAAAAATAATACAAACACAATTGAAAAAGATACACAGATACAGAGCTTTCCGAATATCATTCCAGCTGTAAACTAGGATCCTGTGAATATAAATCTGCAAAACCAAAACTACTAGCTGCCCGTGGAAAATAGGGACACCCAGAGTTTAGGTTAAAACAATAAACTCCAGGTCAGTCATTGTAATAACCCGGAAATGCGAGCCAGTTTAAAAATTTTATTTTGGCGAATTTAGCGAATTTTGAATATTTTAAATGAATTATTTTAAATATTAACAATGAAAAATTTATTTTTAATGGAATTCGAACGAATATATTTATATAGCTCGTCGTTAGAATATAAATAATTATTTAAATTATAAAAGGAATTGAAAATGGCGCGGTAGTACGATAATTCGATTTCAAATTTCAAATGAATGTACATGATTCAAAATGAACAGGATTTTAGTGAAACCAAAAATAATAGAATCTAATTGAGAATATCTTTCCAACGAATCCTAAAAATCGAAATTTCATAGCGGGAATCAAAAGATAAGTCCAGTTGAAAATTCAGAATAGTCGTTGTAGAATTCTGGCCCTTAAAAATGGAAATTTTGAAAATGACCTCGGATTTCGACGGAACCACTTTTGTTGGATCCGCGATGTAAAGTAATTGCTAGATTCCAAATTTCATAATTTTTGAAGTTAATATGTGAGCGTGGCAAAGGAAAACGCGTTTGACCAGTTTTAGTTGATTTTAATCGACTGGAAAATGTCCATTTTTCAAACAGTCTCAGAATTCGACGAAATTAGTTTTGTAAGGACCGTATTGTCAATACGAAGCTAGAAAATATTTTTCTAGAATTTTTAGAGTTCGTATGTGGCCCCGGTAAATTGAAATACGCATTCAAAAATTCAGTATGTAGATTTAAACTTTGATTTAAAAGAAAACTGATAGAAACAGCCGAATTGGCTAATGAAACATATCCCATAGCGTTCGGAATGAGTGCATTTGGCTAGGGGCGACAGTTGTTGGGTTTGATTTGGAGGTCGGGACATTAAACAAATAAATTTGTGAATTAAAATATTATTAAATAATATTAGTATATATATATATCCTTTAAAACCCTAGGCCCTAACCCTATCATCGAATTGCCACCGCCAGTGAAAAGCGGAAGGGTGAAAAGCTCCAATCCTTCCTCGTTAAATCCTCCAAATCTAAACAATAATTTCAGGAATTCCCAACGTGAATATCGATCAGCATGATGGGATCTAGAACGTGAACGGTTAAGATCGTTTCTAGAGTGGCGAGCTGTGAGATTTTTGAGTCCAAACCTGCTGCGTTCGCCCTTGATTTTAGGGATGGAGGGGGTTTCGAATTTCAAGATGATGGTGGCGTTGGGGAGCTGCTTCGAAGCCGCACATGGAGGTGAACGCCGATCGGATTCCGATGTTGGCAATAGGGTGCGATTTCAAACCCTACGGGATTGACAGATGGGTTCTACTTCGTTGCACCTGGAACGGGTTTACAGAGAGGTAGGAGAAAGGAAGAAAGGGTATGAAGGAGATTAATGAATTTAATTATTAATTAACTAAATAATTAGTTAATCAAATGTATTTATTATCGTATCTCTCTCATACGAGGTCGGAATTCAACGAAACTGGATCCGTTCCGATCGTGGAGCCGAGAGCTTCACAACAAAACTGATTGCGTCCAAAATAGAGCACGTCAGAATTTCAGGCAATTTCAAATCGAAACAGAATATAAATTCAGATAAAACTGACGGAGTGGAACCCACTATGAGAAATTCTCTCACTATAATTTTCTGTACAGTTATTTATTTTGTAATTGCATATATGAACTGCTCCCCGTCGTCCACAGACCACGGTTGTTTGATTGTATTCTGTGTGAAAATTGATCGTGATGTGAAATGAAATAAATTGATCGTGACGTGAAGTGAAAATATCATGTATATTGAAAGTGAAAATATCATATATATTGAAAGTGAAAATATCGTATATATATTGAAAGTGAAAACATATCGTATATATATTGGAAGTGAAAATATCGTATATATTGAAAAGTGTAAATATTATATATATGAAAGGTGGAAATAATATATATATATATATATGAAATGAAAACGATATATATATATATATATATATATATATATGAAATGAAAATGATATACATATGAAATGTGATAACGATATATATAAAATGAAAACGATATATATATGAAATGTGAAAATGATTTGATTGTTAAAAATATAATTTTTAACATATATATATATACACTGCATAAAATTATCATGTATATGAAATATTTGATTTTGAAATAGAGTAGAAAATGAATTCGAATTGAATTGAATAGAAAATGAATTCGAATTGAAATTGAATAGAATCGAATTTGAATTCAAATCAATTTGAAATGATTTTAAAACGAATTCATATTGGAAAAATTCAATTTTGATTTGAATTTGAAACAAAATTGAAATCGTTTTGAAAACGAATTTAAAATGATTTATAAAATTCGTTTTTAAAAGGAAATCGACGAAGTATATATTATATATATTATATATGTAATATAATGGCCTAAATAGAACGCGCCGCGCTGCGGCAGTTCGCGAATTTCGACCATTGACTTCGAACGGACATTATGGGAGATCCAACTGTCGGATTCTCCTGAAACCGGAGCCGTTGGGTTCGTATCGAAAAGAGCTTTCTAACGAATATTTGAGATTTGAAATCTAATGGCAGGATTTGGAATTATGTCCAAATCAAATTTGGAAAAGGTCGCTGTAAGTGTAGTTCGATGACCGTTGATGGAAATCGACTGTACAGGCCTTGATAAAATTATTAAAAATATCGATAATTTGTGCAAAATCATAAGAAATGATTTGTGAAGAATTGGGATGAAAAATTCCAAATTTGAAAAGATAAAAATATATTTTTACCGAAACAAACTTGTTATTAACTAGAAAAATAATCCAATAGTTATAAACAAGTAAATTGGATTGGATTTGAATTGAAATTATCTTTGGATATTTTCGATATTGGATTCCGTAATTATACAGATATTGTGATGGAAATTTGAAAGATATCGATATCGCTATTCCCGATATGGTATCTGTTGGTTTCAGGATTTGATGTTGAATATAAGTCGATACTATCTCTATTCAAAACCTTATATTTAATGTCAAATTGGATTGATTGATTGTTTGGATTGTGCTCGACCAGTTTATGAGCAAAATATGCTTTTACATTAAGCATTGGGTTGGGTAGAAATATCTGTGTGTTAACACCTTGTGAAACACTTCACGATTTGACGATAATGTGTTTAGCGATGTTGTGTTCATTTCAAATTTAATGAATGATTGTGAAATGATATCTTTCTTAAGTGAAAAGAATGTATTCCTGATTTTGGATAGGGAATGTTTTATAAAAATGTTTTATAAAACAGAAAGAATTTCGAGGGCCTAAACCCAATGATTTCTAAAATGATATAGAAATGTATTATGTTTTACATTGCGGTTCATCGCGTATTCGATTAGTTGCTATTGATAACATATCTGTTTGGTGGCGGAGAATTTATTCTCTTACTTAACACCCTTCTTTGAGACGTACGAGCTCAAAGGTTATGTGATTAATAGTGACTAATCCTATGTGTGAATTGCTGATGTGAAGTACTATGTTCTGAAAGTACTTGTGATTATTATGTTGTGAAATGATTTTCCCTACTTCGGGATATGAAATGATTTAGTATGTGGCTAAAGAGTCGGGTAACCCTGAGACTAATATTATGGGCGAGAGGGCGGTGTATGCTCTCCATGTGTGGGAGGTGCATCGTCGGTGTAGCCTGCTTCTATGTGGGGTAGGTGCACATTTATATATATCGAGTTGTGAGGTGCGTAACCTTTGCCTAGTCGATGGGGAGCATAATATTTGGTTGCATACTTGTTTGTATGCATTGTTATGCTTTTGAATTCATATTTCCAAATGATTTTATTTGAGATCCCGAAGTGAAATATACTTTGATATAGAAAGTTAGATAGGTATTTCAAATGATTTGAAAAAAAATCGGGAATAAAATCCAAAGGAAAAATTTCTGTAAATGGAATTGGATTTGGAAAATCTAAGTGTAGTGATTAATCTAAGTGGGTAGATTTGGATATTGCATGTTGATTGATGCATAGTAGATCCAGATATCTATATTGATTGTTGTTTATACACTGGCATTCATGGGGGTAAACCCGTTCCGCGTTAGCGGCGTGGTCCCGTGATATGCCATATGATTTATATAAGGTTATAACTGTTTAGAGTTTCTCACACCAGTCCCATGACTGACCTGTAGTTTTCTTTTCCTTTGCAAACTCGGGTTCCCCTATTTTCAACACGGGCAGTCGAGTAGTTTTATTTTGCAGATGTATTAAGCAGGATTCTGGATTGAAGCTTTAAGCTGTGTCCAGGCATTTACAGTCTTCCGCTGTGTAGTTTATATTTCCGCTGTGCATTGTAGTACATTTATTGTAAAATTATCTTCCGCTGTATTATTATTTTTTGATATACTCTGATATTCTGTACTCTGATGTAACATTACTATGATGTTTATAAAAGTCTTTTGTTATTTGTTCTGATGTGTTGTATACCGAAAGTTAGCGTATACGGGATTCGAACGGTCTTGGTCGATTTAGCGATCGATTAGGTCCGGGCAAAATCCGTGTCGTTCCAGCTGGTATCAGAGCTTTGGTTAAACTCAAATCTTTGGGGTACAACTCGTTAGAACAGAATAAAAGACTCATCCGAGGTAGGATTAGTAATATCCTATGAAAGAATCCTCATTAGAGATAGAATCAGTAGCATTCTAGAATGAGTGACTCGTTAGAGATGGAGTTAGTAATGCCCCAGAATGAGCTGAGGATTATATGTTTATAATAACGTATATGTGATTATATATATAATCTGGTTTTAGAAAATATGATTTTAAATATATAAAATAAAATTTGTTTGAAAAGTTAATCAACAAATTGATTGCTGGTTGTGATGTTTGATTATTAGTTAACTAATAAGATTATTGAAACCAATATGACAATGTAAGGTAAATTAAGCCAATTTGAATCAAATATTGAATTGTATTGAAAATTGGTCGCAAATTCATGTATATACGTGTACTTACATTGAGCATGTCATAGCAAGGAGGCTAGAGCAGAAGAATAAAATTGTTTGCTCGACAAATAGGTACATGTTTACCATAATTTACTGCTTTGTTTGGGTGATGATGATTTTATGAGCCAATTGGCTAGCCGCTTGGATTTTTCTCTTTCTTTTGGATTGAAGATGGCCATGGGAGGCTATATGAAATATCCCGAAGTCCCCGGTGCAGGGGAGATTATGGTGAAATATTTCGAAAATTTAGGGTGTTAGCCAAATTTTTGAAAATTTTGGAAAGTTCTTAGAAACTGAAAAGTTGAAGAACTTAAGTCGTAGTGAAAATATTGAGAGTTGAGTTGATTTGTTAAACAACTTTCGGCTTCATTCCTTTTTGGGGATGAAAAGTTTTAAGTGGGGGAGATTGTAATAACCTGGAAATGCGAGCCAGCTTAAAATTTTTATTTTGGCGAATTTAGGGAATTTTGAATATTTAAAATGCATTATTTTACATATTAACGACGAAAAATTTATTTTTAATGGAATTCAAATGAATATATTTATATAGCTGGTCGTTAGAATATAAATAATTATTTAAATTATAAAAGGAATTGAAAACGGCGCGGTAGTTCGTTAATTCAATTTCAAATTTCAAATGAATGTACAGGATTCAAAATAAACCCGATTTTAGTGAAACCAAAAATAATAGAATCTAATTGAGAATATCTTTCCAACGAATCTGAAAAATCAAAATTTCATAGCGGGAATCAAAAGATAAGTCCAGTAGAAAATTCAGAATAGTCGTTGTAGAATTCTGGCCCTTAAAAATGGAAATTTTGCATACTACCTCGGATTTCGACGAAACCACTTTTGTTGGATCCGCGATGTAAAGTAATTGCTAGATTCAAAATTTCATAATTTTTGAAGTTAATATGTGAGCGTGGCAAA
This sequence comes from Allium sativum, assembly GCA_030737875.1. Taxonomy (NCBI): domain Eukaryota; kingdom Viridiplantae; phylum Streptophyta; class Magnoliopsida; order Asparagales; family Amaryllidaceae; genus Allium; species Allium sativum. The sequence goes on along the minus strand of CM060909.1, from coordinate 6,137,065 downwards.
GGAAAACGCGTTTGACCAGTTTTAGTTGATTTTAATCGTCTGGAAAATGGCCATTTTTCCAACGGTCTTAGAATTCGACGAAATTAGTTTTGTTAGGACCGTATCGTCAATACGAAGCTAGAAAATATTTTTCTGGAATTTTTAGAGTTCGTATGTGGCCTCGGTAAATTGAAATAGGCGTTCAAAAATTCAATATATACAATTAAACTTTGATTTATACGAAAACTGATCGAAACAACCGAATTGGCTAACGAAACATATCCCATTGTGTTCAGAATGGGAGTATTTGGCTAGGGTGACAGTCATTGGGTTTTATTTGGAGGTCGGGACATTAAGCAAATAAATTTGTGAATTAAAATATTATTAAATAATATTAGTATATATATCCTTTTAAAACCTAGGCCCTAACCCTATCATCGAATTGCCGCTGCCAGTCAAAAGCGGAAGGGTGAAAAGCTCCAATCCTTCCTCATCAAATCTTCCAAATCTAAACAATAATTTCAGGAATTCCCAACGCGAATATCGATCAACATGATGGGATCTAGAACGTGAACGATTGAGATCGTTTCTGGAGTGGCGAGCTGTGAGATTTTTGAGTCCAAACCTGCTGCGTTCGCCCTTGATTTTAGGGACGGAGGGGGTTTCGAATTTCAATATGATGGTGGCGTTGGGGAACTGCTTTGAATGCGCGCATGGAGGAGAAAGCCGATCGGAGTACGACGTTGGCAATAGGGTGCGATTCAAACCCTCCGGGATCGATAGATGGGTTCTACTTTGTTGCACCTGGAACGGGTTTACAGAGGGGTAGGAGAAAGGAAGAAAGGGTATGAAGGAGATTACTGAATTTAATTATTAATTAACTAAATAATTAGTTAATCAAATGTATTTATTATCGTATCTCTCTCATATGAGGTTGGAATTCAACGAAACTGGATCCGTTCCGATCGTGGAGCCGAGAGCTTCGCAACAAAACTGACCGCGTCCCAAACAGAGCACGTCAGAATTTCAGGCAATTTCAAATCGAAACAGAACAGAAATTCAGATAAAACTGACGGAGTGGAACATACTGTGAGAAATTCTCTCACTATATTTTTCTGTACAGTTATTTATATTATAATTGCATATATGAACTGCTCCCCGTCGTCCACAGACCATGGACGACTTGTTTGATTGTATTGTGTGTGAAAATTGATCATGATGTGAAATGAAATAAATTGATCATGATGTGAAATGAAATAAATTAATCATGATGGGAAGTGAAAATATCATATATATTGAAAGTGAAAATATCATATATATTGAAAGTGAAAATATCGTATATATATTGAATGTGAAAATATATTATATATATGTTGGAAGTGAAAATATCGTATATATTGAAAAGTGAAAATATTATATATATGAAAGGTGGAAATAATATATATATATATGAAATGAAAACGATATATATATATGAAATGAAAACGATATACATATGAAATATGAAAACAATATATATAAAATGGAAACGATATATATATATGAAATGTGAAAATGATTTGATTGTTAAAAATATAATTTTTAACGTATATATATATATTGTATAAAATTGTCATGTATATGAAATATTCGATTTTGAAATTGGGTAGAAAATGAATTCGAATTGGATTCAATAGAAAATGAATTCGAATTGAAATTGAATAGAATCGAATTTGAATTCAAATCAATTTGAAATGAATTTAAAACGAATTCATATTGGAAAAATTCAATTTTGATTTGAATTTGAAATGAAGTTGAAATCATTTTGAAAACGAATTTATAACGATTTATAAAATTCCTTTTTAAAAGGAAATCGACGTAGTATATATTATATATATTATATATATAATATAATGGCCTGAATAGAACGCGCCGCGCCGCGGCAGTTCGCGAATTTCGACCGTTGATTTCGAACGGACATTATGGGAGATCCGACCATCGGATTCTCCTGAAACCGGAGCCGTTGGGTTCGTTTCGAAAACAACTTTCTAATGAATATTAGAGATTTGAAATCTAACGGCTGGATTTGGAATTATGTCCAAATCAATTTTGGAAAAGGTCGATGTAAGTGTAGTTTGATGACCGTTGATGGAAATCGACTGTACGGGCCTTGATAAAATTATTAAAAATATCGATAATTTGTGTGAAATCATAAGAAATGATTTGTGAAGAATTGAGATGAAAAATTCCACATTTGAAAAGATAAAAATATACTTTTATCGAAACGAACTAGTTATTAACTAGAAAAATAATCCAATGGTTATAAATAAGTAAATTGGACAGGATTTGAATTGAAATTATCTTTGGATATTTTCGATATTGGATTCTGTGATTATACAGATATTGTAATGGAAATTTGAAAGATATCGATATCGTTATTCCCGATATGATATCTGTTGGTTTCAGGATTTGATGTTGAATATAAGTCGATACTATCTCTATTCAAAACCTTATATTTAATGTCAAATTGGATTGATTGATTGTTTGGATTGTGCTCGACCAGTTTATGAACAAAAAATGCTTTTACATTTATCATTGGGTTGGGTAGAAATATCTATGTGTTAACACCTTGTGAAACACTTCACGATTTGACGATAAGGTGTTTAGCGATGTTGTGTTTATTTCAAATTTAATGAATGATTGTGAAATGATATCTTTCTTAAGTGAAAAGAATGTATTCCCGATTTTGGACAGGGAATGTTTTATAAAAATGTTTTATAAAACAGAAAGAATTTCGAGGGCCTAAACCCGATGATTTCTAAAATGATTTAGAAATGTATTATGTTTTACATTGCGGTTCATCGCGTATTCGGTTAGTTGCTATTGATAACATATCTGTTTGGTGGCGGAGAATTTATTCTCTTGCTTAACACCCTTCTTTGAGACGTACGAGCTCAAAGGTTATTTGATTAATAGTGACTGATCCTATGTGTGAATTGCTGATGTGAAGTAATATGTTATGAAAGTACTTGTGATTATTATGTTGTGAAAATATTTTCCTTACTTCGGGATATGAAATGATTTAGTATCGGGTAACCCTGAGACTAAAAGTATGGGTGAGAGGGCGGTGTATGCTCTCCATGTGTCGGAGGGGCATCGTTGGTGTAGCCTGCTCCTATGTGGGGTAGGTGCACATTTATATATATCGAGTTGCGAGGTGCGTACACTTTGCCTTGTCGATGGGGAGCATAATATTTGGTTGCATACTTGTTTGTATGCATTGTTATGTTTTGGAATTCATATTTCCAAACGATTTGATTTGAGATCCCAAAGTGAAATCTACTTTGATATAGAAAGTTAGATAGGTATTTAAAATGATTTGAAAAAAAAATCGAGAATAAATTCCAAAGGAATAATTTCTGTAAATGGAATTGGATTTGGAAAATCTAAGTGTAGTGATTAATCTAAGTGGGTAGACTGGGATATTGCATGTTGATTGATGCATAGTAGATTCAGATATCTATATTGATTGTTGTTTATACACTGGCATTCATGGGGGTAAACCCTTTCCGCGTTAGCGGCGTGGTCCCGTGATATGCCATATGATTTATATAAGGTTATGACTGTTTAGAGTTTCTCACACCAGTCCCGTGACTGACTTGTAGTTTGCTTTTCCCTTGCAAACTCGGGTGCCCCTATTTTCCACACGAGCAGTCGAGTAGTTTTATTTTGCAGATGTATTGTGCAGGATTCTGGATTGAAGCTTTAATCTGTGTCCAGGCATTTACAGTCTTCCGCTGTGTAGTTTATATTTCCGCTGTGCATTGTAGTACATTTATTGTAAAATTATCTTCCGCTGTATTATTATTTTTCGATATACTCTGATATTCTGTACTCTGATGTAACGTTATTATGATGTTTATAAAAGTCTTCTGTTATTTGTTCTGATGTGTTGTATACCCAAAGTTAGCGTATACGGGATTCAAACGGTCTTGGTCGATTTAGCGATCGATTAGGTCCGGGCGAAATCCGTGTCGTTACAGCTGGTATCAGAGCTTTGGTTAAACTCAAATCTTTTGTGTACAACTCGTTAGAACAGAATAAAAGACTCATCAGAGGTAGGATTAGTAATATCCTATGAAAGAATCCTCATTAGAGATAGAATCAGTAGCATTCTAGAATGAGTGACTCGTTAGAGATGGAGTTAGTAATGCCCCAGAATGAGTTGAGGATTATATGTTTATAATAACATATATGTGATTATATATATAATCTAGTTTTAGAAAATATGATTTTAAATATATAAAATAATATTTGTTTGAAAAGTTAATCAACAAATTGATTGCTGGTTGTGATGTTTGATTATTAGTTAACTAATAAGATTATTGAAACCAATATGACAATGTAAGGTAAATTAAGCCAATTAGAATCAAATATTGAATTGTTTTGAAAGTTGGTCACAAATGCATGTATATACATGTACTTACATTAAACAGGTCATAGCAAGGAGGCTAGAGCAGAAGAATAAAATTGTTTGCCCGACAAATAGGTACATGTGTACCATAATTTACTGTTTTGTTTGGGTGATGATGATTTTATGAGCCGATTGGCTTTTTCTTTTTCTTCTGGATTGAAGAAGGCCATGGGAGGCTATATGAAATATCCCGAAGTCCCCAGTGCAGGGGAGGTAATGGCGAAATTTTTCGAAAATTTAGGGTGTTAGACAAATTTTTGAAACTTTTGAAAAGTTCTTAGAAACTGAAAAGTTGAAGAACTTAAGTCGTAGTGAAAATATTGAAAGTTGAGTTGATTTGTTAAACATCTTTCGGCTTCGTTCCTTTTCGGGGACGAAAAGTTTTACGTGGGGGCGATTGTAATAACCCAGAAATGCGAGGCAGTTTAAAAATTTTATTTTGGCGAATTTAGCGAATTTTGAATATTTAAAATGAATTATTTTAAATATTAACGACGAAAAATTTATTTTTAATGGAATTCGAACGAATATATTTATATAGCTCGTCGTTAGAATATAAATAATTATTTAAATTATAAAAGGAATTGAAAATGGCGTCGTAGTTCGATAATTCGATTTCAAATTTCAAATGAATGTACAGGATTCAAAATAAACCGGATTTTAGTGAAACCAAAAATAATAGAATCTAATTGAGAATATCTTTCCAACGAATCCGAAAAATCGAAATTTCATAGCGGGATTCAAAAGATAAGTCCAGTTGAAAATTCAGAATAGTCGCTGTAAAATTGTGGCCCTTAAAAATGGAAATTTTGCAAATTACCTCGGATTTCGACAAAACCACTTTTGTTGGATCCGCGATGTAAAGTAATTGCTAGATTCCAAATTTCATAATTTTTGAAGTTAATATGTGAGCGTGGCAAGGGAAAACGCGTTTGACCAGTTTTAGTTGATTTTAATCGACTAGAAAATGGCCATTTTTCAAACGTTCTTAGAATTCGACGAAATTAGTTTTGTTAGGACCGTATCGTCAATACAAAGCTAGAAAATATTTTTCTGGAACTTTTAGAGTTCGTATGTGGCCTTGGTAAATTGAAATACGCGTTCAAAAATTCAATATATAGATTTAAACTTTGATTTAAACGAAAAATGATTGAAACAGCCGAATTGGCCAACGAAACATATCCCATTGCGTTCGGAATCAGTGTATTTGGCTAGGGGCGGCAGTCGTTGGGTTTTATTGGAGGTCGGGACATTAAACAAATAAATTTGGGAATTAAAGTATTATTAAATAATATTAGTATATATATATCCTTTTAAACCCTAGGCCCTAACCCTATCATCGAATTGCCGCCGCCAGTCAAAAGCAGAAGGGTGAAAAGCTCCAATCCTTCCTCATTAAATCCTCCAAATCTAAACAATAATTTCAGGAATTCCCAACGCGAATATCGATCAGTATGATGGAATCTAGAACGTGAACAGTTATGATCGTTTCTGGAGTGGCGAGCTGTGAGATTTTTGAGTCCAAACCTGCTGCATTCGCCCTTGATTTTAGGGATGGAGGGGGTTTCGAATTTCAAGATGATAGTGGCGTTGGGGAGCTTCTTCGAAGGCGCGCATGGAGGTGAAAGCCGATCGGATTCCGACGTTGGCAATAGCATGCAATTTCAAACCCTACGGGATCGACAGATGGGTTCTACTTCGTTGCACCTGGAACGAGTTTACAGAGGAGTAGGAGAAAGGAAGAAAGGGTATGAAGGAGATTAATGAATTTATTTATTAATTAACTAAATAATTAGTTAATCAAATGTATTTATTATCGTATCTCTCTCATACGAGGTCGGAATTCAACGAAACTGGATCCGTTCCGATCGTGGTGCCGAGAGCTTCGCAATAAAACTGACCGCGTCCAAAACAGAGTAGTCAGAATTTCAGGCAATTTCAAATTGAAACAGAATAGAAATTCAGATAAAACTGACGAAGTGGAACCCGCTGTGAGAAATTCTCTCACTATAATTTTCTGTACAGTTATTTATTTTATAACTGCACATATGAACTGCTCCCCGTCGTCCACAGACCATAGACGACTTGTTTGATTGTATTCTATGTGAAAATTGATCGTGATGTGAAATGAAATAAATTGATCGTGATGTGAAATGAAATAAATTGATCGTGATGTGAAGTGAAATTATCATGTATATTGAAAGTGAAAATATCATATATATTGAAAGTGAAAATATCATATATATTGGAAGTGAAAATATCGTATATATATTGAAAGTGAAAATATATCGTATATATATTGGAAGTGAAAAATCGTATATATTGAAAAGTGAAAACTTATATATATGAAAGGTGGAAATAATATATATATATATGAAATGAAAACGATATATATATATATATATATATATATATATATATGAAATGAAAACGATATACATATGAAATGTGAAAACGATATATATAAAATGAAAACGATATATATATGAAATGTGAAAATGATTTGATTGTTAAAAATATAATTTTTAACACATATATATATACACTGTATAAAATTGTCATGTATATGAAATATTCGATTTTGAAATAGAATAGAAAATGAAATCGAATTGAATTGAATAGAAAATGAATTCGAACTAAAATTAAATAGAATCGAATTTCAATTCAAATTAATTTGAAATAAATTTAAAACGAATTCATATTGGAAAAATTCAATTTTGATTTGAATTTGAAATGAAGTTGAAATCGTTTTGAAAACGAATTTAAAACGATTTATAAAATTCGTTTTTAAAAGGAAATCGACGATGTATATGTTATATATATATATATATATTATATATATAATATAATGGCCTGAATAGAACGCGCCGCGCTGCGGTAGTTCGCGAATTTCGACCATTGACTTTGAACGGACATTATGGGAGATCCAATCGTCGGATTCTCCTGAAACCGGAGCCGTTGGGTTCGTATCGAAAAGAGCTTTCTAACGAGTATTAGAGATTTGAAATCTAAAGGCTGGATTTGGAATTATGTCCAAATCAAATTTGGAAAAGGTCGCTGTAAGTGTAGTTCGATGACCGTTGATGGAAATCGACTGTATGGGCCTTGATAAAATTATTAAAAATATCGATAATTTGTGTAAAATCATAAGAAATGATTTGTGAAGAATTGGGATGAAAAATTCCACATTTGAAATGATAAAAATATATTTTCATTGAAATGAACTAGTTATTAACTAGAAAAATAATCCAATGGTTATAAATAAGTAAATTGGATTTGAATTGAAATTATCTTTGGATATTTTCGATATTGGATTCCGTGATTATACAGATGTTGTGATGGGAATTTGAAAGATATCGATATCGTTATTCCCGATATGATATCTGTTGGTTTCAGGATTTGATGTTGAATATAAGTCGATAATATCTCTATTCAAAACCTTATATTTAAGGTCAAATTAAATTGATTGATTGTTTGGATTGTGCTTGTGACGATCCCAAAATCCGAGGGGCGGTATTATGGATAATCATTGGAATATAACACATTAATCATCATAGCAGAGTACAGATAATAGCAGAAACAATAAATAGAATAATTTTACATGGATATGACAGCGGAATCACAACATGTAATGATACCAGAATAGCATAGCGTGGGATATAACTTAGTAAATAAAAAGGAAAGTGATCAGTCATCATCGCCAGAGGCGGAATACATACATGCAGTGAGACATAATAAGGGTATCAGTCTACATCGCCGAAGGCGGAATACATATACATAAAGTGAGAAATACGTAAAGTAAATCAGTCTGCATCGCCAGTGGCGGAATCATAACATAAGAACAATAATGGCGGAAAATGTCAAAGTCATCTCTGTGAAGTCAGCCTCGCCATGAGCCAAAAATGCACTCTATGCAGCAGTGCAGAACCAAAAACCACCTGTCACCTGTGTACTAGGCTGCCCCTGTGAAAATAAGGACACCCGCATTTGCAAAGTGAAACAAACAACAAGTCAGTCATGGGGGCTGGTATGAGGAATTTATTTAACAATTAAACAATAGTAATAGCAAATCATAGGACCACGCCACTTTCGCGGAACGGGTTTACTCCAGTGATTGCTAGTGCATTTAAACAAAGTAAATTCTTTTAAAACAAAGCAATGCTTTTAGAAAGAATGAAGCCATTATAAGACTCAGGTCCCATCATACAATGCAACGCAAGCCGGAGGATAGAGTTTTACCTTATAATAGCCAAATATGCTTGATACGTATAAAGCAAAATCATTTGATATTATTACTAGTGCAGATATGTTTCAAAAGCGAATAGCATCATAAATATCAATCATAGACGGCATAGCTACCATATACTAGGTCGCCGTACTAGTTCTACAATCAAGTCCGTTATGTCGTATTGGAAATTGGATTTCCGTCATGAGTAAGGCAAGGGGCAAGCTCCTCTCCGCTTCGAGACACTCTAGCAAATGCCTCAGTACTACGCACTCTGGGTAACCCTGGATTCGGCTGGGCCGGTCCTCTCTTACGTTCGAGGATTGGCAATTCCTGAACACACGCTTCCCGGTCCTTACAGACCTATAATCGAGGCGCCTCGCATTCCAACAACCACAAAGGTGAAAAGTAGATATAAATGTCAGGGCTGGTAAGTCACTGACACCACCATAGCTAGAAAGAAACGTCATGCTCTCCCAGCGGTCCGTATCCCGTTTTTAACTCATACCGAGGTGTGAGGCTCGCGAATCTACGAAATACACAAAGCAAGGCCACGTAGACCGTGCTTTGATCATCATCCACAAGACTTTTCTTTGCAACAGAAGCCTTGATCACAGCATCTTGGCATGCCACATAGGTAGTCCACTCCATACGATTGATTTCCATCGATATATAACCCCTGAGCTCGTAGGTCTAACAGAAGGGCGTTATGCAAAAGAATAAATTCTCCGCCGCCAAACAGATATATATTTAACAGAGATCAATCAGTATAGAACAAAATCCAATGTCAGACACACAGTCCATTTATAAGTCCGTCCTGGGTCTGAACGAAACCGGAGGCGTCAATTCCTCGCAAATCCGTACAATCAACACATATGTTCAGACGGCTACTACTTCCGTCCCTTTCCGGCAGCTACTCCAGTTAGGAACCTCAGTAGCGCCCATCCAATCGATACGAAGATCGTCGGTCTTGAATCGTCTTTGCATTTTCCAATTCGAATCGCTCGATAAATTATTTGAAATGATGGTTAGCTCGGCCTTTTCAAATAATTTACTTCATTAGAATTTAAATCGATTCCTTTTTATGGTTATATTATTCGACATCCATCTTTCAGTTATTTAGTGTTATTTTCATGTCAAACACATACAACCATCAAATATCAAACAATCCATGCCCAATTGGTTTATTTTCAATCAATGTTGTTTATAATATTTTATAACGATTTTTCGCCATTTTTATTTATTTAAAAATGGCCATATTTAATTAAACGACGTTTCAGGTCGTGCCGTGGCACTGGCACTGTTTTCCCTTAATTTGTTTTACACATATCGGAAAATCTAACCGTTGGATTTCTACGAAGTCTATATCAGTCGGAAGATATTCCCAAAGCGAACCCAACGGTTCCATTTTCGTGAGAATCCGACTGTCGGATCTTCCACACTAGTCGTTTGAAGTTACAGGTTTAAAATTCGAACTGCAACGTCGTTATTCGATTTAATTTAATTATATTTATATTTATATATAAATATAAACGATTCTGGCGCTGTTTTTCTTCCGATTTGAATTAAACATTCCGGACAATCCAACCGTTGAATTTTTACAAGATTGGTGCCGTTGGAAAGATATTTCCAAGGCGAACCCAGCGGTTGCGGTTTCGGGAAAATCCGATGGTTGGATTTCTCGTACTAATCGTTTCAAATTACGATTCCGAAACACGAACTGCACGGCCTCTATTCCTTTTAATTATATTTATGTTTATATATATAAATATAGTTCATTCTATAATTTGAACTATAGTTCATTTTATATTTTCCACTTCGTTTACACTTCAAATATTTCACTAACGCCTGAATATTTCGAAAAATTTCGCCATAACCTCCTTTGTACGGGAGGGGTTTGGAAATTTATTGGGCCGTATTAGGTACCCAATAAATCCTAAAAAGCATTCACATATTTATAGTGATATATTCTGGTGTTTACGGGGGAGCATGTACTGATAATCACTCCAAAGAATAAATTCCCGTCACCCCGTTTCCGTGTGGAAATAAATAGTCCATGTGCCGTATCTAATAACTAGAGCGACGTGATTATTGTCAACTCCAGACCCGTGTTGGGTTTTTATTAATTTGGCAATTTATCGTTATAATCTATATAGTCCATATCAGTCATCAGTTCAACCTGTAGTATATAGTCATCGCCATACAAGCCTCTTGCTTATATGGTAAATCTTCCACCTCGTCACACAAGCTCCAATTGCTTATGTGGAATAGGATGAAGTATGCCTATCATCAAGAAGTATGCCATGTAGTGTAGTTCAAAATTAATTGTTACTATCCTATGGCATTATTTATTATTTCACACAGAAAAACCAGCACTCCGCATCCAATGGCATTCACAGGAGTTGATATATAAATAAAATTGCGCAGCCAACTCATCAAGGTTTACCTATTTGTCGGGCACACAAATAATTTCTTTACTCTACAGCTAATCCATTTTTCCTGTTCAACACATGTATATATATGCAGAACAAAGCTAATAATAATATTTCTAGCAAACTATTATTTATTTCAACACGTGTGTATTTTTAACTAAGCGTATACATGATAAAAGAAATATTTTTATCATCAAAAATATTTATTCGACACGTGTGTATTTTTAACTAAGCGTATACATGATAAAAGAAATATTTTTATCATCAAAAATATTTATTCGACACGTGGGTATTTTTAACTAAGCGTATTCATGATAAAAGAAATATTTTTATCATCAAAAATATTTATTCGACACGTGGGTATTTTTAACTAAGCGTATACATGATAAAAGAAATATTTTTATCATCAAAAATATTTATTCGACACGTGTGTATTTTTAACTAAGCGTATACATGATAAAAGAAATATTTTTATCATCAAAAATATTTATTCGACACGTGGGTATTTTTAACTAAGCGTATACATGATAAAAGAAATATGTTTATCATCAAAAATATTTATTCGACACGTATGTATTTTAACACTTCATATTCACTATAAAAATATAGTTTTCATTGTCGATTCATTTTATTTTTAAAAGATGACAACATTTAACACATGAATTTCAACTCAACGAATGAATTGCAATTCAACACATGAATATTCTATATAGTTTGTATATATATATAAAAATGTGATTTTTATCGCTAAAGCCATTTGTTTAAATTCAAATAATATTCAACACATGAATTTCAACTCAACGAATGAATTGCAACTCAACACATGAATATTCTATATAGTTTGTATATATATAAAAATGTGATTTTTATCGCTAAAGCCATTTGTTTAAATTCAAATTATATTCAACACATGAATTTCAACTCAACGAATGAATTGCAACTCAACACATGAATATTCTATATAGCATATGTAATTTATTTCAACGAATGAAACTTGTTCTAACACATAAATATTTCAGAAAATTTCGGCAGCATAACTGCAGGGTAGTTAAAACCGGGACCGTCCCTAGTACGGCTCCTCGCTCTACCTTAAAACCTTGCGGTTTTTGACAATGGGGATCATGCATCTAGTTCGCACGCAGGCGGCATGTTTTATTTTCAATTCCATAATCCTATTCTATTTTGTTTCAACCACAAGAGTATTTTTCAACCACAAAGGTATTTTTCAACCATCAAGGTATTTTTCAACCACAATATCAACCAAAAACAATTATTTCCAACCATTCGTCATACCATATAACATCACGTCAATCACAAGCAATAAATATCGTCCATGGTCTGTGGACGAGGGGAGTATATATATATATATATATATATATATATATATATATATATATAATAATTCACTTGCATTTCATCACAATTCAAAGCATATATGTTTCATTCAACGCTTGTATAATTTATACATCGCTAATATAACTTATACAACACATGTCCATGAGGTATACAATGCGTATATAATTTACACTTCGCTTATATAATTTATACAACACGATTTCATTCACACAATTACTTTAGATTCCTCACATTGGTTATTGCGGTGCTAAAAATCGTAGGAAGGTCAGAAAAATCCGCGGCTTCTTCTAGAATGTAGAGAGCCTCCTTGTGGTCACGGTGTCTCCTGTTTCATCAAATTTCGTTAAAGAACGAAAAAGATATTATTTTTCAAAGTTTTGCAACACCTAAAAGTGTTATTTTCATTTCAGAATTTTACATCAGAAAAGTTTTTAAAACTTCGAAACTAGGTCACGATTTTTTAGCCAATCCGTACCTCGATGCTTCGATCAGACCACGCTGCATTAAAGAGCTACGAACCACCTCCAGATCGGCGGTGGTGGCGATGGGTTCGGTGGCTTGTGTAGGTCGCGGCGGCACTCTGAAAGGCGCGACTTCCTGGTCGATTTCCGATGCCTACGGTCGATGGGAGGAGGCGTGGCTTGGTCGGATGTGGAGAGGAGGCGAAGGCGGCAGAAGCTTCAACAGGCGGCGGCGGTGAAATCGCCTGAGGCGGCGGCAATGTCGACGAGAAGATTCGAGCCCTCTGAGTCGTCCAGATCGTCTCTAGCGGCTAGGGTTTTGGGTTTTTTTTTTAAAGAATAATTCCTATTGGCCAGAGCTTTATAGGAAGTTTTAAATAGTGTTTTTGCAAACAGACTCCTTTTCAAACCCAACGACTGTCGCCCCTAGCTAAATACCCCCATTTCGGACACAATGGGATATGTTTCGTTGGCCATTTCGACTGTTACAGTCAGTTATTTTTCAAATTAAAATATAAAACATTTGATATTTAATTTAAACGTACATTTCAATTTTCCAGGGCCACAAACTGAATCGAAAAATTCCAGAAAAATAAATCTAGCTTTGTTTTAACGATACGGTCCTAAAAAAACCAATTTCGTCGAATTCTGAGCTCGTTTGAAAAACGGCCATTTTTAGGTCGACCCATTTTAACAGAATTTGACCAAACACATTATCTTTTGCCCCGCTCACATACCAGCTTCAAAAATTATGAAATTTGAAACTTAGCAATAATTTGACATCCCGGACCCAACAAAAGTGGTTTCGTCGAATTCCGAGGTCGTATGCAAAATCTCAAATTTCAAGGGCTATATACACTATATAGCGACCTTTCTGAAAATTCATTTGGCCATAACTTTTGATTTCCGTTATGAAATTTTGATTTTTCAGATTCGTTAGAAAGGTATTGATAAACAGATTTAAATATTTTCAGTTTCGTTAAAATCCGTTATATTTTCCACCCAGTACAGTCAGACAAAGTTTGTATTCAAAATTTCAAACTGCCATACCATACCAAATTCTATATTTTATTGAAATATGCTATTTCAACTATTCAAATTTCTTGGTAATAACCTAATTTAAAAATTTTAAACTGGTTCACATTTTCCGGGTTATTACAATCTCCCCCACTTAAAACTTTTCGTCCTCGAAAAGGAAATAACAGCTAAGCAGGAAATAAAATGTAAATGCAAAGTATTGTAAAGGTACCTTGCACCGGAGTTAGTCAGAGATGTCCACTCTGCATTTGGGATAGGCTTGTTTAATGCTTTCCTCAGTCTCCCAAGTACAGTCTCTAGGATCACTACTCCACTGCACTTGGACTAAATGAATCTTTTTCCTCCTTAGCTCTCTAGTTTCTTTGCCAACTATCTTTAATGGCTCCCTCTTGAGTTCTAATTATGGAGTTATGTCAATATCATGTTGCGCTGCTTCTTCCACAATAAGGTCGGGATCATGAACATGTTTTCTGAGTTGAGATACGTGGAACACATCATGTATACCAGGCAACCAATTAGGTAATGAAACCCTATATGCAAGAGTTCCATTCCGCTCAAGTATAGGAAAGGGACCAATAAATCTCGGTGCCAACTTCCCAGTCTTGCCAAATCTGATTACCCCCCGCATTGGAGAAACTCTTAAATAAACATAATCGCAAACGGCAAACGATATATCCCATCTTCTCGCATCATCATAACTTTTCTGTCAGCTATGTGCGGTTTTTAATCGCTTCTTGATGAAATCGACTTTATCCGATGCTTCTTGAATCATATCGGGCCCTAAAACAAGTCTTGAAACACCCCACCTCCGTTAGGGTCACTCTCAAAGGGAATGCCCTAATTTTGGTGGAGGTTTATAAGTACAAGTCACAGATATACAAGACAGATATAAGAACACATATTTGTAAACAGCGGAAGAACAACAAACTTTATTTCATAAAGTCAAATACGTGTTACAACAACATCCTTTCCAAAAACATAACATAACACTTCATAATCTGTCTTGAGTACATTATTTTTAAAGAAGCATAAATAAAACGTAGACAAACTGCCAAAGCCCCATAGTGGATTGTCCAAAGCCATAGTTCAAAACAGGAAAGTCCAAGCAATACATTTCTCTTCTTCAAGCTGGATGTTGAGGTAGGTCAAGCTGCTGTGTTCCCTCCCTGAGGACCTGGGGGGGGGGGAAACGGAAGAAAGAAGACGAAAGAAAAATAGAGTCAGACATAAAGCCTGAGTAAGTCTAGTACTACTTTGTCTATGAATAAAGAACTGGGTATGATAAGTAAAACAGGAAGTGGGCAACATTATAAACTTGGTTAAGTTATCTAGGGTCGAATATACTATCGTACCCCATGTTAATCTCTGAACCTATATAAAATAGCTTCCAACTGGCACCCCATAATCAGGGTGATGTGATCCATTCAATGATGATCGACTCCTACTCGCATAGTTACATGTGTCTTACGGCCCCCGATGTCTGTAGTTACCTATGCTGGTCCCACCATGGGGTGTATCAAGTCCCATAGTGGCAACCCGACACAACCTTAGAGTGCAAAGGTATGCTACTGGTGTCCAGTGCTTTATTTTTCTACGCCGGAGTGCGTGCACGCCCGCACACCGTTAGAACCTACACTGCTACACCACCGCCGTCGATTTGACCTCTTACAATCAGCCCAGTAATCGTGCCCCACCCTGCCTAGTTTTCAGGGTATCCTGATACACCTTCTAGGGTTACTGCTGAAAAGGGTCCCCCGTTACTAGGTTTTCTATCTCAAGCCAACATGCTAAGTTGGTTAAGTGTTTCCTA
Organism: Allium sativum; assembly: GCA_030737875.1. Classification (NCBI taxonomy): domain Eukaryota; kingdom Viridiplantae; phylum Streptophyta; class Magnoliopsida; order Asparagales; family Amaryllidaceae; genus Allium; species Allium sativum. The sequence continues at coordinate 6,121,311 of CM060909.1, read as the reverse complement.
ACCTAACCCCACCAGTCCGTTTAGTTTAGCATGTTCCATTTTGATTAAGTCTTTAGTTCACTTAATCCTAACAATCCTGACTCAGCCTTAATTGTCTTATTAAGGCCCTGACCTCTCACATTAGACAGGTATTGTTGTGGCTGCCTGTTGCCGGTTGGTTCCGGGCAGTCTTACGCCACAACTCAGTCTAACCTCGGGTCCTTGCTGGGCTCCATGTTTAACCTCCCACATTGGATAGGTATTGTTGTGACTACTGGACAGCCGGGCGGTTCCGGGCAGGTTTACATCACAACTCAATCCAACCTCGGGTTAAACACATCGTCTTTTCTACATTTACATATTTTGTCATTCTTCTTTATTTCTTATATGTAAATATTTGCGGCCCATTATTATGTTAATGGTGTAAAGGTTACACCAACCATGGGCCCAACCCATACTTGACTTTGGGCCCTTCTATTTCATATTTTCATTTATTAATTAATTTTTAACCCAACGTTATTTTCCCCCGTTTTACACGTCCGTTCATATATATTGGGCTTAGCCTTTTAAAGCCCAATTTAGCCATGCGAAAGGGGAGGCTTATGGCGTATACACAAAGAGGGGAAAGTGAGCGCATGAACTTGCATATGACGTTGGAAAATACATAATAGAAATTGGTGTACTTGCATAGTGGTGACATGTATTTTGGTCATAAAACATAGGTGACATAAATCAAGGCATGTAAACTTGCATAGGTTTAACTACAACATGAACCTATATTCTTATTTAGGCATAATGTCAAACATAAGCATGGCCTAAATACTTCTAGCATAAACATGGCATATTGTCAAACATAAGCATGGCATAAAATACTTCTAGCATAGGCATGACATATGGTCAAACATAAGCATGGCATAAATACTTCTAGCATGAACATAGCATAATTCAACTTAATCATGATTTAAGCCTAATCACATAACGATGGTATAAACATACTTATGCATAAATATTCCTAAACATGGTGTTTGCTTTAAACTTGCAAAAAGGGGAATTTTTGAGTCCAACCTAGCCATGTCATCATATAATCCTTTGAAACAAGATAGACTTAATAACGGATTTCAATTATGCCAAATATCATTCCTAGCCATACTCATAAGTTTGCAAAAGCATGACTTAATACATGGATTATGGTGTCAAAATTCCACATAGTTTCATATGAACTATAATAACCAAACTTGTTTCAATTACTTGCAAAATGATTTATGCACAAAAATATACATCATAATGGCATAATAACAAAGGCCCAAACTTGCATGAATTTCAATTAACTACATACATGTAGCTTCAATATAGATTACACAATTTGCGAAATATTCCAAACGTTTACTTGCATAGAACTACCGCATGTAGTTCTTTATAACATGAATAACATAATCCAAACGTATATAAATTGATAAGAACGCACAAATATGAATTACTTCCATTGCCACAATTCAAGCATACACATCAACACAGTTGTTTATTTATACCAAAGTAATACTCTACTTACAAAGGTTTGATGAATTCTCTAGTTTAGGGATTGAAGACGCAAATTCCTTTGTTGAATTGATTAGCTTTAGGTTGCTTGAATTGCTTTAGGCCTTAGAACTTTCTCCCTAATCCTCTCTTTAGTTGGCGGCTACTCTTTGTCGTTCCTCAGCAACATGGCGGCTATGTTCTTAATTTGAATGAATAGATTAGGGTTTAGTCTAGGGTTGTTTATATAGAGGTTAGGAATTGATTAGGACCCTTGATGTTGCTAGGTTAGATCATAGCCATTCATTAGGAAGAGAGACCAATAAAAACCCGCCACCTAGCCCTAATGACAAAGCAGACCACAGAAATTCGACCAAACACAGACCTGGCCAGCCAGGTTGACTGGGCTCGACCAGGTCGATACCCCTGTCGACAGGGCTGTCGACAGCCCTGTCGACATGGGTAGCCCAGGTCGACAGCCCAGTCGACCTGGGTGGCTAGGCGGGTGTTTTATCCGCCTGGCCCATTGGGCCCCATTTCAAATTATTATTTTATTCTGTTTGAATTTTAAATTTAATTCAAAACTTCCGAAGGCCATATCTTCTTCATACGGACTCCGTTTTTCGAAAACTCGGACTCTATTTCGCGTATTTTTCCGAGACGAACGCAATGGCGTATCCCGTTTCCCTTAGTTCTTTGATTTCAGATTAATTATACTTTAATTTGTTAATTTCACAGTTATAGAATTTTCGGGGTGTTACATTCTCCCCCACTTAAAAGGATTTCGTCCCCGAAATCTTCAAGTTAGGAGGAATGTATATCCTAACATCCAATCATCCATCTACTCATCCATCAAACACGAGCATCCATTGTCCTTAAAAGACTTCTAATGCTTCATGATCATATGCAAAGTGTGTGTGTACATGTACTTATCTAATGCAAAATCAGGCGGTCTACTGATTCAGTTGACCTCCTTAATGCGAATTATGTAAGTGCCATGAATCCATTATGTATGCAAATTTTCCTATTCATGATTCTACATGAGTGCACAATCATTCAATACAAATGCAACATCCACATGACAACACATTAAAGTTCAACCACATACGAATACAAACATATATGCATATGCAATATGAAGTGACTGAGCCGATCTAAAACCTAGATTGTGTGTGTATATGCAACCACGAGCAACCACTAGCAATCACTTGCAACCACTTGCAACCATTCATACATAACATGTTTCAATTACATGTTTCCATCCAAAGAGTTTCTACCTAAAAGATACGGTCGAGGAAATATACCTAAAAGATAGATAAAAGCGCAACTTAAGGAAAGAGAAAGATCAAGGATGTACCCTCGAACAGAAAAGGGTAGGCAGTGCGGATTCTAGCTTCAGTTTCCCAAGTCGCGTCTCCCTCGGCGTCGCTCCACTGAACTTTGACGAGCTTGACTTCGCGGTTGCGTAGCCTCTTCACTTCCGTTCCTAAGATGCGGGTAGGAACTCTCCTTATGGTTGCTTCGCGTTCCACTTCGGCCTCTTCGAGGATATTTGGCTCTACCACTTCAGCAGACTCATGCAGACATTTTCAGAGATGTGAAACGTGAAAAACGTTGTGGACTCCAGCCAACTTCTCGGGTAGCTCTAATCTATAGGCCATTTTCCCAATCTTCTCGATGATAGGGAATGGCCCTACGAATCTTGGCGCTAGCTTTCCTGTGGTTCCAAAACGTACAACTTTTCTCAGTGGTGATACCTTGAGAAAAACTCTGTCTCCAACTTCGAATTCAAGGTCGGTCCTCCTCTTGTCGGCATAGGACTTTTGTCTGTCTTGGGCCGTCTTCATCCTTCTTCGTATTAAGTCCACTTTCTCTGAAGTCTCTCAGATCATATCGGGTCCAAGTATGAGCTTATCCGTGGACTCCCACCAACAAGTGGGCGATCGGCACGGTCTTCCATATAAAGCTTCGAAGGGCGCCATTCCGATGGTTGCTTGATAGCTGTTGTTGTAGGCAAATTCCACCAAAGGGAGGTGGTCTTCCCATGTCCCTCCGAAGTCGAGGACGCATAACCTTAAAAGGTCTTCCAAAACTCTGTTCACTCTCTCTGTTTGGCCGTCAGTTTGGGGATGATAGGCTGTGCTCAAGCATAACTGCGTTCCTACTGCTTCTTGCAGACTCCGCCAAAACTCGCTGGTGAAGATGGGGTCTCGGTCACTAACGATGCTAGATGGTATTCCATGGAGTCGCATGATTTCCTTAAGGTAAAGTGATGCTTGGGATGAGGCAGTTCTTTTACTTTTGACAGGTAAAAAGTGGGCGCTTTTAGTAAGCCTATCCACTATTACCCAAATACTAGTGTTGCCTCTCCTAGACCTAGGCAGCCCATCGATGAAGTCCATTGAGATGCTATCCCACTTCCACTGCGCGACCTCCAGAGGATGTAGCAGTCCGCCAGGCTTTTTCTGTTCCGCCTTAACCTGTTGGCACACCATACACTTAGAAACGAATTCTGCCACGTCCTTTTTCATGCCGTTCCAAAAGAAAGTCCTTTTTATGTCTTTGTACATTTTATCTCCGCCTGGGTGTATCGTCATCTTGGAGTGATGTGCTTCCTCGAGAACCTTCTTTATTAAATCGTTTGTCTGTGGGACGCATAGTCTTCCATCTCGCCTTAGTACACCCTTATCGTCAATGGAGTATCTGTTGAGGTGACTTGAAGTCTCACCCCTAATTAGCCTATCAATTATTTCCACAAGCTGAGGGTCTTCGCGTTGTGCTGTCCCTACTGAATCCACTAAAGTTGGGCGCACTTCGAGAGATGCTAACAAGCCCGGTACGAAATCGGAGGAGGGCCTAAAGTCGAAGCTGGCTATAAACTCTAGGCTTTGTCTTTCAACAAACAACGGGCTTAGGGTCAATTTCTTTCGGCTCAACGCGTCTGCCACTACGTTGCCTTTGCCCGGAGTGTAGGAGATTTCGAAATCGTACGAGGCAAGAAACTCCATCCATCTTTGTTGCCTCAAGTTAAGATCCTTCTGCGAGAAAAGATATTTCAACGATTTATGGTCAGTGTAAAGTTCGAACTTCTCACCTAGGAGATAGTGTCGCCAAGACTTGAGTGCAAAGACGATGGCGGCTAACTCGAGATCGTGGGTTGGGTAGTTCTTTTCGTGCACCTTCAACTGCCTCCCGCCATAAGCTACTACCCTTCCTTCTTGCATTAAGACGGCGCCTAGCCCTGTCCCACATGCATCCATATAAACAGTGAACATCTTGCTCCCATCTGGCAGCGTCAAAACTGGGGCTGTTGTAAGAGCCCTTTTTAGTCGTTGGAAAGCAAATTCGCAATCCAAATCCCAATTGAACACTAGATTCTTCTTAGTCAATTTCGTGAGCGGAGCTGAAATTTTCGCAAAATCCCTTATGAATTTTCGATAGAAACCTGCTAGTCCTAGAAAGCTTCGGACCTCAGTTGCATTCCTTGGTGTCTTCCAATCTTGTACCGCCACTACCTTAGCAGGGTCCACCGCTAACCCTTGTTTGGATACTATGTGCCCAAGGAACCTCACCTCTTCTCTCCAAAAGTGGCATTTGGAGAACTTGGCTTTTAGTTGATGGACTCGCAAAGTTTCCATGATTGCCCTTAAGTGCGGAGCATGTTCCTCTTCATTCTTTGAGAAGATAAGGATATCATCTACGAAGACCACTACGAATTTGTTGAGGAAATCTCTAAATACCCTACTCATCAGGTCCACGAAGTACGCAGGTGCATTTGTCAAGCCGAAAGGCATGACAAGCCATTCAAAGAAGCCGTCTGGGGTTCTGAAAGCCGTTTTATCGATGCTATCTTCAGCCACCCTTAGCTGATGAAAACCGGTTGCTAAATCGAGTTGGGAGAAAACAGACGCTCCTACAAGCTGGTCAAATAAATCGTCAATTCTAGGGAGAGGGTGCCTATTCTTTTTCGTTAGCTTGTTGAGCTCCCTATAGTCAACACATAGACGGAGTGAACCATCCGCCATTGTAGCGAACACCACTGGAGCGCCCCATTCTGAAATGCTCCTCCTAATGAACCCCTTTTCTAGAAGCTCTTTAATCTGTTTACTGAGCTCTTTCCTTTCTCGTGGAGCCATATGTCTAACGGGCAACGCAACGGGCTTTGCATTATCTACCAGATATATGCGGAAGTCTATTTCCCGCTTCGGAGGTAAGCCCTTCACCTCTTCGAAGACATCCGGATATTCCCGGACCACCCTAACTGATTTCAAATTTTCAACAGAGGCATCTAGCGATTCAAGATAACTAAGCATAACCGCATACGAGGGATTACAAGAAATTTCCAAAGTATTACCGAGCTGGGTTAGGAGCCTAACAACCCTTTTCCCACAATCAAGGACGGCCCCATTACTGGATAGCCAATCCATACCCAAAATCAAACCATACCCCGAAAAGCCCAAAACAAAGGCACTACATTGAAATTCAACACTTAGGATAGAAATTTTCAAATCCAAACAGATCATAGACAAATGAGCTGGGTCCCCAATTGGGTTTGAAACAATTAAGGGGTCCTCTACCATACTAGTTTTTAGGTGCAGAGATTCTACTAAAGCAGACGAGATAAAGGAGTGTGATGCGCCAGAATCAAACAAAGTGCGAACGGGGTGATCATAAAGATAAACTACACTTTCTACAGAAGTATTTATACCTCGCTGTTGCAATGGTGGCGCTTCTAGCACATGAACCTGTGCCCCTGGGGTGGATCCAGTGCCCTGCCCCTGTCCTCGTTTCCTTGGGCAGTCCTTAGCCCTGTGGTCTGTCTGACCGCATGAAAAGCACCCACCATTCTCCTTGGCCTTCTTTTTCCGGCAGTCCTTTACTAAGTGCCCCACTTTGCCACAGAAATTTCACTTCCTCTTCTCTTTGTTGCCTTTTCCGCCTTTCTTAAAGTCCGCCTTCTTAGGCTGCAAACCCTCTTTCTTCCCTTGAGAGCTTTCTACCTTTGTCTCCTTCTTGCCCTTATCCTCTTCATTCAGCAATGCCATTTGCACCAACCTTTCATACGTGGCTCCCATGGGTATATGGGTCATGGCCAAACTGTGTAATGGCTCATTTAACCCTTTGACGAAACGGAGAGCCTTCTTGTGCGGGGTGTTGACTATGTCAAGTCCAAACCTAGCCAGCTCATCGAACTGATTCACATACTCTCTGACTGTCTTGTCCCCTTGCTTAAGAAATAAGAATTTTTCCAACTGCAAACTTCTTTCTGCATCTGAGAGAAATTTGGTCTCAAACCTTGCCCTAAAGTCCTCCCATGTCTCCACTGGTCTTTCAGCATTAGTGACTTCCCACCAGTAGGAAGCCTCGCCCTTCAATAGCCACACTGCCAATTGTACTTTTTGTCTATCTTCTACCTCAAAGATGATGAATAGGTCCTCCGTTTCTTTCAGCCAATTTCTAGCTGCCACGAAGGACTCAGTTCCATGGAAATCCCTTCCTCCCATAGCTTTAAAATCTTTACATATCTTAGCGAATGTGTTTCCCCGAGGAGGAGGTGGAGGAAAAGGTGCTGCTGCGGCTGGATGATTTCCTTCAGTTGGGGGAGGAGGAATAGTAGGACCTGGATGAGTGGCCCTTGCTTCTAAGAAACGTCTAAACCAACCAGGTATGGGTACCCCTTCAGGCAAGTTAAGTTCTTGGGACATGCTGAAACAAGAAAGGATAGATTCAAAACGAAGGATAAGAGATAGTTCCTATGGCTTTGGGGAGTGGACTTTGCCTTTTTAAAATAAAATAATATTTTTCTTTTAAAAATGCCTCTTTAAATTTCCTTTTTGAAAATAATTTTTCAAAACTTTTTATCTTATCTGGTAAACCTATGCTCTGATACCAAGTGAAACACCCCACCTCCGTTAGGGTCACTCTCAAAGGGAATGCCCTAATTTTGGTGGAGGTTTATAAGTACAAGTCACAGATATACAAGACAGATATAAGAACACATATTTGTAAACAGCGGAAGAACAACAAACTTTATTTCATAAAGTCAAATACGTGTTACAACAACATCCTTTCCAAAAACATAACATAACACTTCATAATCTGTCTTGAGTACATTATTTTTAAAGAAGCATAAATAAAACGTAGACAAACTGCCAAAGCCCCATAGTGGATTGTCCAAAGCCATAGTTCAAAACAGGAAAGTCCAAGCAATACATTTCTCTTCTTCAAGCTGGATGTTGAGGTAGGTCAAGCTGCTGTGTTCCCTCCCTGAGGACCTAGGGGGGGGGGAACGGAAGAAAGAAGACGAAAGAAAAATAGAGTCAGACATAAAGCCTGAGTAAGTCTAGTACTACTTTGTCTATGAATAAAGAACTGGGTATGATAAGTAAAACAGGAAGTGGGCAACATTATAAACTTGGTTAAGTTATCTAGGGTCGAATATACTATCGTACCCCATGTTAATCTCTGAACCCATATAAACTAGCTTCCAACTGGCACCCCATAATCAGGGTGATGTGATCCATTCAATGATGATCGGCTCCTACTCGCATAGTTACATATGTCTTACGGCCCCCGATGTCTGTAGTTACCTATGCTGGTCCCACCATGGGGTGTATCAAGTCCCATAGTGGCAACCCGACACAACCTTAGAGTGCAAAGGTATGCTACTGGTGTCCAGTGCTTTATTTTTCTACGCCGGAGTGCGTGCACGCCCGCACACCGTTAGAACCTACACTGCTACACCACCGCCGTCGATTTGACCTCTTACAATCAGCCCAGTAATCGTGCCCCACCCTGCCTAGTTTTCAGGGTATCCTGATACACCTTCTAGGGTTACTGCTGAAAAGGGTCCCCCGTTACTAGGTTTTCTATCTCTAGCCAACATGCTAAGTTGGTTAAGTGTTTCCTAACCTAACCCCACCAGTCCGTTTAGTTTAGCATGTTCCATTTTGATTAAGTCTTTAGTTCACTTAATCCTAACAATCCTGACTCAGCTTTAATTGTCTTATTAAGGCCCTGACCTCTCACATTAGACAGGTATTGTTGTGGCTGCCTGTTGCCGGTTGGTTCCGGGCAGTCTTACGCCACAACTCAGTCTAACCTCGGGTCCTTGCTGGGCTCCATGTTTAACCTCCCACATTGGATAGGTATTGTTGTGACTACTGGACAGCCGGGCGGTTCCGGGCAGGTTTACATCACAACTCAATCCAACCTCGGGTTAAACACATCGTCTTTTCTACATTTACATATTTTGTCATTCTTCTTTATTTCTTATATGTAAATATTTGCGGCCCATTATTATGTTAATGGTGTAAAGGTTACACCAACCATGGGCCCAACCCATACTTGACTTTGGGCCCTTCTATTTCATATTTTCATTTATTAATTAATTTTTAACCCAACGTTATTTTCCCCCGTTTTACACGTCCGTTCATATATATTGGGCTTAGCCTTTTAAAGCCCAATTTAGCCATGCGAAAGGGGAGGCTTATGGCGTATACACAAAGAGGGGAAAGTGAGCGCATGAACTTGCATATGACGTTGGAAAATACATAATAGAAATTGGTGTACTTGCATAGTGGTGACATGTATTTTGGTCATAAAACATAGGTGACATAAATCAAGGCATGTAAACTTGCATAGGGTTAACTACAACATGAACCTATATTCTTATTTAGGCATAATGTCAAACATAAGCATGGCCTAAATACTTCTAGCATAAACATGGCATATTGTCAAACATAAGCATGGCATAAAATACTTCTAGCATAGGCATGGCATATGGTCAAACATAAGCATGGCATAAATACTTCTAGCATGAACATAGCATAATTCAACTTAATCATGATTTAAGCCTAATCACATAACGATGGTATAAACATACTTATGCATAAATATTCCTAAACATGGTGTTTGCTTTAAACTTGCAAAAAGGGGAATTTTTGAGTCCAACCTAGCCATGTCATCATATAATCCTTTGAAACAAGATAGACTTAATAACGGATTTCAATTATGCCAAATATCATTCCTAGCCATACTCATAAGTTTGCAAAAGCATGACTTAATACATGGATTATGGTGTCAAAATTCCACATAGTTTCATATGAACTATAATAACCAAACTTGTTTCAATTACTTGCAAAATGATTTATGCACAAAAATATACATCATAATGGCATAATAACAAAGGCCCAAACTTGCATGAATTTCAATTAACTACATACATGTAGCTTCAATATAGATTACACAATTTGCGAAATATTCCAAACGTTTACTTGCATAGAACTACCGCATGTAGTTCTTTATAACATGAATAACATAATCCAAACGTATATAAATTGATAAGAACGCACAAATATGAATTACTTCCATTGCCACAATTCAAGCATACACATCAACACAGTTGTTTATTTATACCAAAGTAATACTCTACTTACAATGGTTTGATGAATTCTCTAGTTTAGAGATTGAAGACGCAAATTCCTTTGTTGAATTGATTAGCTTTAGGTTGCTTGAATTGCTTTAGGCCTTAGAACTTTCTCCCTAATCCTCTCTTTAGTTGGCGGCTACTCTTTGTCGTTCCTCAGCAACATGGCGGCTATGTTCTTAATTTGAATGAATAGATTAGGGTTTAGTCTAGGGTTGTTTATATAGAGGTTAGGAATTGATTAGGACCCTTGATGTTGCTAGGTTAGATCATAGCCATTCATTAGGAAGAGAGACCAATAAAAACCCGCCACCTAGCCCTAATGACAAAGCAGACCACAGAAATTCGACCAAACACAGACCTGGCCAGCCAGGTTGACTGGGCTCGACCAGGTCGATACCCCTGTCGACAGGGCTGTCGACAGCCCTGTCGACATGGGTAGCCCAGGTCGACAGCCCAGTCGACCTGGGTGGCTAGGCGGGTGTTTTATCCGCCTGGCCCATTGGGCCCCATTTCAAATTATTATTTTATTCTGTTTGAATTTTAAATTTAATTCAAAACTTCCGAAGGCCATATCTTCTTCATACGGACTCCGTTTTTCGAAAACTCGGACACTATTTCGCGTATTTTTCCGAGACGAACGCAATGGCATATCCCGTTTCCCTTAGTTCTTTGATTTCAGATTAATTATACTTTAATTTGTTAATTTCACAGTTATAGAATTTTCGGGGTGTTACAAGTCTGTTGCCAGGTTCTACCCAACATGCGGGAGATCTGCACCGTCTACCTTATAATGCTTCAAATGGAGACATTCCCAAACTTGCTTGATAGCTATTGTTGTAAGAGAATTCTGCTAAATGTAAGTGATCTTCCCATGAGCCTCCAAAATCGATAACGCAAGCCCACAACAAATCTTCTAAAATTCTATTCATCCGCTCAGTTTGGCCGTCTGTCTGTGGGTGATAAGCGGTGCTTAGATTCAATTTGGTTCCCAATTCTTACTGGAATGCTTCCCAGAATTTGCTAGTAAATAGGGGATCTCTATCACTGACTATATTGAGCGGCACTCCATGAAGTTTAACTATTTCTTTGAAGTAAATATGTGCTAGACTTTCAGCCGTTCTGTTGGATCGGACAGGTATGAAATAGGCAGTCTTCGTGAAGCGATCTACGATTACCCATATACTGTCGTTTCCTTTTCTAGTTCGAGGCAAGCCGTCGATGAAATCCATCGAAATTTGTTCCCACTTCCATCCTGGAATTTCTAAGGGTTGTAATAGTCCAGCCAATTTCTGCTGATCACTCTTAACTAGCTGACAAGTGGGGCATCTGCTAACATATAATGAGATATCTCTTTTCATTGACCTCCACCAGAATGTGCGTTTGATATCGTTATACATTTTGCTCACACCTGGATGGATACTTAATTTGGATTTGTGGCACTCATCAAGTATTTCTCTTCTGAGCTCGGGAAGGTTTGGGATGCAAATTCTGCCCTTTAGTCTTAGAACTCCTTTGTCATCGAGTCGGAAACTTGTGGATTCACCTCCTTTGACTCTCTGACTAATTCTTTGAATAAATTCATCGTCTTTCTGAAGGGTCGAGATCCCGTCTATTAATGAAGACGTGATGACAAAACTGGAGATGATTTCATTCTTTCTGCTGAGCGCATCTGCTACAACATTGGCTTTCCCTAGAGTGTATAGAATTTCAAAATCGTATGCTGCAAGGAATTCTAACCAACGATGTTGTCTCAAGTTTAGATCTTTCTGAGTGAACAGATATTTCAAAGATTGATGATCGGTAAATAGTTCGAACTTCTCGCCCAGTAAATAATGCCTCCAGATTCTTAAAGCAAACACGATAGCTAATAACTCAAGATCATGAGTAGAATAGTTTCTTTCATGCGGCTTTAGTTGACGGCTGGCATAAGCGATCACTTGGCCTTTTTGCATTAACACTGCGCCTAGCCCTCTAATAGAAGCATCTGTCCATATAGTCAAGTCTTGGTTTCCTTCTATAATTGTCAATACTGGAGCAGTTGTCAACTTCAGTTTCAGCTCCTGGAAAGCTTCTTCACATTCGGGTGTCCATTTGAATTTCTCATGCTTTTTTGTAAGCTTTGTCAAAACTCCAGATAGCTTTGAAAAATCCTGAACGAATTTCCGATAGTAACTAGCCAATCCAAGGAAACTTTGAACTTCCGTGGGAGTAGTAGGTTGTTTCCAGTTCTGAATCGCTGTAATTTTGCTTGGATCTACAGCAATTCCTTCTTTCGATATGACATGGCCTAGGAATTTACCTTCATCCTGCCAGAAGACACACTTAGAAAATTTAGCTTTCAAGACATTTCTCCTTAGAATTTTCAACACTTAATCTAAATGTTTTGCATGCTCGTCTTCCGACTTAGAGTATATTAAAATGTCATCGATGAAGACTAGAACAAATTTATTCAATACCCCACAGAACACTCTGTTCGTAAGATCAACGAAGTATGCCGGAGCGTTACACAAGTCGAACGGCATTACTAGCCATTCGTAAAATAAATCGGGACCCCTGAAGGCTGTCAAAGGAACACAGTCTTCGGCTATACGCAGTTGGTGGAAACCTGTAGCTAGGTCCATTCTGGAGAATATTGTTGCTCCATTTAATTGATCTAACAGATCATCTATTCGGGGCAAGGGATATTTGTTCTTCATTGTATGTTTATTGAGATCTCGGTAATCAACGCAGAGTCTTAGAGTACCGTCTGATTTCGGGACAAATACTATTGCTGCTCCCCATGCTGAAAAGCTCGGTCTGATTAGACCTTTCCAAAGCAATTCTCGGGTTTGACTACTTAACTCTTCCTTTTCTTTCGGGGCCATTCTTCTTATTGTATGTACTACTGGTCGGGCGTTAGGAATTAGATCTATTCTAAATTCAATTTCTCTTTGCGGCGGTAAGTTTTCTACTTCTTCAAACACATCCGCATAGTTTTTAACGACCGGTATCTTTTCTAATGAAGGGGAGTAACTTCTAAAGAAGACCAAAATTCTGTTCTATTAATTTCTGAGCCATGGCATGGTATATATATAGGCCCAAGCTTCGTTTCGACTTTAACGATTCTTTCGGCACATCTAACTTCGGCCTTATATTTTGTCAACCAGTCAAGCTCCAGTATAACATCAAATTCGGAAAGGTCCATGACAATCGAATCAAAAGGAAATCGGTATCGCGAAAAGGAAATAGGTAATCTACAATATATACTGAGACTTACTGAACATCCTATTGGGTTTCGAACTTTAATTGGTTCCTTAAGCTTTCTTCGTTTCAATTTTAATTTGTGAACAAGGTTACCAGAAATGAAGCTACGTGATGCACCCGTATCAAAAAGTACAGAAACAGGAATATTTTTAATGGTAAGGGTACCTCCTAAGACGTCGGGTTTACCTGATCCATCTGTGGTAGCTGGCGGGGTCTTCCCGTCATAGACATGAGCCACTTGTGCATTCTGCTTCAGAGGACAGTTCCTGCTATAGTGCCCCTTCTTATGGCAGTTGTAGCATTCGGCTGAGTCATTTGCCTTCGGATTCCTTAGGGCTTTGCATACATTAGAGAAATGACCTGGCTTCCCGCAGTTGTAGCAATTTCCTTTCGGGATCTCTGCAGGTTTCTGAGTAGCGGCCGCGGTAATGCTAAATTCGGGTTGATCTGTTGAAGCCTTGCGATTATTTCCAGCCTGGCTTTTTGCGCTGTCTTGGCTAGCGTGCCTTTCATCCATGTCTTCGTAATTGCAAGCCATCTCTACTAATTCTGAAAAGGAGAGTTTGATGTTGCTCATAGCTCTATCATGGTACTTGCGCTTCAACCCAAATATGAATCTCTTATTCTTTTCTTTGTTGGTCAAAATCAGCTCTGGAGCATAGCGCGACAATTGGGTGAACTTCTTTAGATAATCCTGAATAGAGAGATCTCCTTGCTGGAGATTAGCAAACTGCTCTCGCATCCTCTCTAGAGCCTGTTCAGTTACAAACTTCTCATTGAACATAGCTTTGAATTGCTCCCAAGTTCTGACAGTACCAGCTGCATCCTCTGAGGTAATGGCATCCCACCATAGCTCTGCTTCCTCTTGAAGGAGCCAAATGCCAAGTCGGGCTTTGTTGTTGGTTCCCATACCCATGCCTTTAAAGATTTTCTCACAGGACTTCAACCAATCTATAGCCTCGGTCACTGTACCAGTGCCAGTAAAAGGTTTTCCCCCAAGGTTTCTGTACCTCTTTGCTACTTTATCTAGCTCAAAGTCTTCGGGTGCTGGTGGCTGAACAATAGGGCCTTCCACAACTACGAGGATATTCCCCCGTTCTCCTGTTGCATCTCCTCGGCCTCCACGGCCTCTCTAGCTGCTGCTCCTCGTGTAGCCATCTAAGAGAATACTGTATAAGCAAGAAAAGAGACAAGCTCACAGATTTGATAATTTTCATAAATGATAAAGCAGGGGAATACAAGGAAAGATAATGATGATGTACTGATCAAATTGTTTTGCTAGTCTGCTTAACTCATTCTAGGACATTGCTAATCCTATCTCTAATGAGCTACTCGCATTAGAACACTACTGATTCTATGCTGACGAGGTGTTTAATGTGTTAGATCCCGGAACTAAGGTTGACCAAAGCTCTGATGCCAACTGTGACGATCCCAAAATCCGAGGGGCGATATTAAGGATAATCATTGGAATATAACACATTAATCATCATAGCAGAGTGCAGATAATAGCAGAAACAATAAATAGAATAATTTTACATGGATATGACAGTGGAATCACAACATGTAATGATATCAGAATAGCATAGCGTGGGATATAACTTAGTAAATAAAAAGGAAAGTGATCAGTCATCATAGCCAGAGGCGGAATACATACATGCAGTGAGACAAAATAAGGGTATCAGTCTACATCGCCGAAGGCGGAATACATATACATAAAGTGAGAAATACGTAAAGTAAATCAATCTGCATCGCCAGTGGCGGAATCATAACATAAGAACAATAATGGAGGAAAATGTCAAAGTCATCTCTGTGAAGTCAGCCTCGCCATGAGCCAAAAATGCACTCTATGCAGTAGTGCAGAACCAAAAACCACCTGTCACCTGTGTACTAGGCTGCCCGTGTGAAAATAAGGGCACCCGCGTTTGCGAAGTGAAACAAACAACGAGTCAGTCATGGGGGCTGGTATGAGGAATTTATTTAACAATTAAACAATAGTAATAGCAAATCATAGGACCACGCCACTTTCGCGGAACGGGTTTACTCCAGTGATTGCTAGTGCATTTAAACAAAGTAAATTCTTTTAAAACAACGCAATGCTTTTAGAAAGAATGAAGCCATTATAAGACTCAGGTCCCATCATACAATGCAACGCAAGCCGGAGGATAGAGTTTTACCTTATAATAGCCAAATATGCTTGATACGTATAAAGCAAAATCATTTGATATTATTACTAGTGCATATATATTTCAAAAGCGAATAGCATCATAAATATCAATCATAGACGGCATAGCTACCATATACTATGTCGCCATACTAGTTCTACAATCAAGTCCGTTATGTCGTATTGGAAATTGGATTTCCGTCATGAGTCGAGGCAAGGGGCAAGCTCCTCTCCGCTTCGAGACACTCTAGCAAATGCCTCAGGACTACGCACTCTGGGTAACCCTAGATTCGGCTGGGCCGGTCCTCTCTTACGTTTGAGGATTGGCAATTCCTGAACACACGCTTCCCGGTCCTTACAGACCTATAATCGAGGCGCCTCGCATTCCAACAACCACAAAGGTGAAAAGTAGATATAAATGTCAGGGCTGGTAAGTCACTGACACCACCATAGCTAGAAAGAAACGTCGTGCTCTCCCAGCGGTCCGTATCCCGTTTTTAACTCATACCGAGGTGTGAGGCTCATGAATCTACGAAATACACAAAGCAAGGCCACGTAGACCGTGCTTTGATCATCATCCACAAGACTTTGCTTTGCAACAGAAGCCTTGATCACAGCATCTTGGCACGCCACATAGGCAGTCCACTCCATACGATTGATTTCCATCGATATATAACCCCTGAGCTCGTACGTCTCAGAGAAGGGCGTTAAGCAAAAGAATAAATTCTCCATCGCCAAACAGATATTTATTTAACAGAGATCAATCAGTATAGAACAAAATCCAATGTCAGACACACAGTCCGTTTACAAGTCCGTCCTGGGTCTGAACGAAACCGGAGGCGTCAATTCCTCGCAAATCCGTACAATCAACACATACGTTCAGACGGCTACTACTTCCGTCCCTTTCCGGTAGCTACTCCGGTTAGGAACCTCAGTAGCGCCCATCCAATCGATACGAAGATCGTCGGTCTTGAATCGTCTTTGCATTTTCCAATTCGAATCGTTCGATAAATTATTTGAAATGAGGGTTAGCTCGGCCTTTTCAAATAATTTACTTCATTAGAATTTAAATCGATTCCTTTTTATGGTTATATTATTCGACATCCATCTTTCAGTTATTTAGTGTTATTTTCATGTCAAACACATAAACCATCAAATATCAAACAATCCAAGCCCAATTGGTTTATTTTCAATCAATGTTGTTTATAATATTTTATAACGATTTTTCGCCATTTTTATTTATTTAAAAATGGCCATATTTAATTAAACGATGTTTCAGGTCGTGCCGTGGCACTGGCGCTGTTTTCCCCTTAATTTGTTTTACACATATCGGAAAATCTAACCGTTGGATTTCTACGAAGTCTGTATCAGTGGGAAGATATTCCCAAAGCGAACCCAACGGTTCCAGTTTCGTGAGAATCCGACGGTCGGATCTTCCACACTAGTCGTTTGAAGTTACGGGTTTAAAATTCGAACTACAGCGTCGTTATTCGATTTAATTTAATTATATTTATATTTATATATAAATATAAACGATTCTGGCGCTGTTTTTCTTCAGATTTGAATTAAACATTCCGGACAATCCAACCGTTGGATTTTTACAAGATTGGTGCCGTTGGAAAGATATTTCCAAGGCGAACCCAGCGGTTGCGGTTTCGGGAAAATCCGATGGTCGGATTTCTCGTACTAATCGTTTCAAATTACGATTCCGAAACGCGAACTGCACGGCCTCTATTCCTTTTGATTATATTTATATTTATATATATAAATATAGTTCATTCTATAATTTCAACTATAGTTCATTTTATATTTTCAACTTCGTTTACACTTCAAATATTTCACTAATGCCTTAATATTTTGAAAAATTTCGCCATAACCTCCTTTGTACGTGGAGGGGTTTGGAAATTTATTGGGCCGTATTAGGTACCCAATAAATCCTAAAAAGCATTCACATATTTATAGTGATATATTCTGGTGTTTACGGGGGAGCATGTACTGATAATCACTCCAGAGAATAAATTCCCGTCACCCCGTTTCCGTGTGGAAATAAATAGTCCATGTGTCGTATCTAATAACTAGAGCGACGTGATTATTGTCAACTCCAGACCCGTGTGAGGTTTTTTTTAATCTGGCAATTTATCGTTATAATTTATATAGTCCATATCAATCATCAGTTCAACCTGTAGTATATAGTCATCGCCATACAAGCCTCTTGCTTATATGGTAAATCTTCCACCTCGTCACACAAGCTCCAATTGCTTATGTGGAATAGGATGAAGTATGCCTATCATCAAGAAGTATGCCATGTGGTGTAGTTCAAAATTAATTGTTACTATCCTATGGCGTTATTTATTATTTCACACAGAAAAACCAGCACTCCGCATCCAATGGCATTCGCAGGAGTTGATATATAAATAAAATTGCGCAGCCAACTCATCAAGGTTTACCTATTTGTCGGGCACGCAAATAATTTCTTTACTCTACAGCTAATCCATTTTTCCTGTTCAACACATGTATATATATGCAGAACAAAGCTAATAATAATATTTCTAGCAAACTACTATTTATTTCAACACATGTGTATTTTTAACTAAGCGTATAAATGATAAAAGAAATATTTTTATCATCAAAAATATTTATTCGACACGTGTGTATTTTTAACTAAGCGTATACATGATAAAAGAAATATTTTTATCATCAAAAATATTTATTCGACACATGGGTATTTTCAACTAAGCGTATTCATGATAAAAGAAATATTTTTATCATCAAAAATATTTATTCGACACGTGTGTATTTTTAACTAAGCGTATACGTGATAAAAGAAATATTTTTATCATCAAAAATATTTATTCGACACGTGGGTATTTTTAACTAAGCGTACACATGATAAAAGAAATATTTTTATCATCAAAAATATTTATTCGACACGTGTATATTTTTAACTAAGCGTGTACATGATAAAAGAAATATTTTTATCATCAAAAATATTTATTCGACACGTGGGTATTTTTAACTAAGCGTATACATGATAAAAGAAATATTTTTATCAAAAAAAATATTTATTCGACACGTGTGTATTTTAACACTTCATATTCACTATAAAAATATAGTTTTCATTGTCGATTCATTTTATTTTTAAAAGATGATAACATTCAACACATGAACTTCAACTCAACGAATGAATTGCAATTCAACACATGAATATTCTATATAGTTTGTATATATATAAAAATGTGATTTTTATCGCTAAAGCCATTTGTTTAAATTCAAATAATAATCAACACATGAATTTCAACTCAACGAATGAATTGCAACTCAACACATGAATATTCTATATAGTTTGTATATATATAAAAATGTGATTTTTATCGCTAAAGCCATTTGTTTAAATTCAAATTATATTCAACACATGAATTTCAAATCAACGAATGAATTGCAACTCAACACATGAATATTCTATATAGCATATGTAATTTATTTCAACGAATGAAAAATATTCTAACACATAAATATTTCAGAAAATTTCGGCAGCATAACGGCAGGGTAGTTAAAACCGGGACCGTCCCTAGTACGGCTCCTCGCTCTACCTTAAAACCTCGCGGTTTTTGACAATGGGGATCATGCATCTAGTTCGCACGCAAGCGGCATGTTTTATTTTCAATTCCACAATCCTATTCTATTTTGTTTCAACCACAAGAGTATTTTTCAACCACAAAGGTATTTTTCAACCATGAAGGTATTTTTCAACCACAATATCAACCACAAACAATTATTTCCAACCATTCGTCATACCATATAACATCACGTCAATCACAAGCAATAAATATCGTCCATGGTTTGTGGACGAGGGGAGTGTGTGTATATATATATATATATAATATAATAATTCACTTGCATTTCATCACAATTCAAAGCATATATGTTTCATTCAACGCTTGTATAATTTATACATCGCTAATATAACTTATACAACACATGTACATGAGGTACACAATGCGTATATAATTTACACTTATCTTATATAATTTATACAACACGATTTCATTCACACAATTAGTTTAGATTCCTCACATTGGTTATTGCGGTGCTAAAAATCGTAGGAAGGTCAGAAAAATCCGCGGCTTCTTCTAGAATGTAGAGAGCCTCTTTGCGGTCACGGTGTCTCCTGTTTCATCAAATTTCGTTAAAGAACGAAAAAGATATTATTTTTCAAAGTTTTGCAACACCTAAAAGTGTTATTTTCATTTCAGAATTTTACATCAGAAAAGTTTTTAAAACTTCGAAACTAGGTCACGATTTTTTAGCCAATCCGTACCTCGATGCTTCGATCAGACCACGCTGCGTCAAAGAGCTACGAACCACCTCCAAATCGGCGGTGGTGGCGATGGGTTCGGTGGCTTGTGGAGGTCGCGGCGGCGCTCTGAAAGGCGCGACTTCCTGGTCGATTTCCGATGCCTACGGTCGATGGGAGGAGGCGTGGCTTGGTCGGATGTGGAGAGGAGGCGAAGGCGGTCAGAAGCTTCAACAGGCGGCGGCGGTGAAATTGCCAGAGGCGGCGGCAATGTCGACGAGAAGATTCGAGCCCTCTGAGTCGTCCAGATCGTCTCTGGCGGCTAGGGTTTTGGTTTTTTTTTTTTAAAGAAAAATTCCTATTGGCCAGAGCTTTATAGGAAGTTTTAAATAGTGTTTTTGCAAACAGACTCCTTTTCAAACCCAACGACTGTTGCCCCTAGATTAATACCCCCATTCCGGACACAATGGGATATGTGTCGTTGGCCATTTCGACTATTACAGTCGGTTATTTTTCAAATTAAAATATAAAACATTCGATATTTAATTTTAAACGTACATTTCAATTTGCCAAGGCCACAAACTGAATCGAAAAATTCCAGAAAAATAAATCTAGCTTTGTTTTGACGATACGGTCCTAACAAAACCACTTTCGTCGAATTCTGAGCTCGTTTGAAAAACGGCCATTTTTAGGTCGACCATTTTAACAGAATTTGACCAAACACATTATCTTTTGCCCCGCTCACATACTGGCTTCAAAAATTATGAAATTTGAAACTTAGCAATAATTTGACATCCCGGACCCAACAAAAGTGCTTTCGTCGAATTCCGAGGTCGTATGCAAAATCTCAATATTCAAGGGCTATATACACTATATAGCGACCTTTCTGAAAATTCATTTGGCCATAACTTTTGATTTCCGTTATGAAATTTCGATTTTTCAGATTCGTTAGAAAGGTATTGATAAACAGATTTAAATATTTTCAGTTTCGTTAAAATCCGTTATATTTTCCACCCGGTACAGTCAGACAAAGTTTGTATTCAAAAGTTCAAACTGCCATACCATACCAAATTCTATATTTTATTGAAATATGCTATTTCAACTATTCAAATTTCTTGGTAATAACTAATTTAAAAATTATAAACTGGTTCACATTTTCCGGGTTATTACAGTGCTCGACCAGTTTATGAGAAAAATATGCTTTTACATTTAGCATTGGGTTCGGTAGAAATATATGTGTGTTTACACCTTGCGAAACACTTCACGATTTGACGATAAGGTGTTTAGCGATGTTGTGTTCATTTCAAATTTAATGAATGATTATGAAATGTTATCTTTCTTAAGTGAAAAGAATGTATTCCCGATTTCGGACTGGGAATGTTTTATAAAAAATGTTTTATAAAACATAAAGAATTTGGATAGCCTAAACCCGATGATTTCTAAAATGATTTAGAAATGTATTATGTTTTACATTGTGGTTCATCACGTATTCTATTAATTTCTATTGATAACATATCTGTTTGGTGGCGGAGAATTTATTCTCTTGCTTAACACCCTTCTTTTAGACGTACAATCTCAAAGGTTATGATTAATAGTGACTGATCCTATGTGTGAATTGCTGATGTGAAGTACTATGTTTTGAAAGTACTTGTGATTATTATGTTGTGAAATGATTTTCCCTACTTCGGGATATGAAATGATTTAGTATGTGGCTAAAGAGTCGGGTAACCCGGAGACTAAAAGTATGGGTGAGAGGGCGGTGTATGCTCTCCATGTGTGGGAGGTGCATCGTCGGTGTAGCCTGCTCCTATGTGGGGTAGGTGCACATTTATATGTATCGAGTTGCGAGGTGCGTACCCTTTGCCTTGTCGATGGGGAGCACGATATTTGGTTGCATACTTGTTTGTATGCATTGTTATGTTTTGGAATTCATAGATCTAAACGATTTGATTTGAGATCCCGAAGTGAAATCTACTTTGATATAGAAAGTTAAACAGGTATTTCAAATGATTTGGAAAAAAATCGGGAATAAAATCCAAAGGAATAATTTCTGTAAATGAAATTGGATTTGGAAAATCTAAGTGTAGTGATTAATCTAAGTGGGTAGATTGGGATATTGCATGTTGATTGATGCATAGTAGATCCAAATATCTATATTGATTGTTGTTTATACACTGGCATTCATGGGGGTAAAACCGTTCCGCGTTAGCGGCATGGTCCCGTGATATGCCATATGATTTATATAAGGTTATAACTGTTTAGAGTTTCTCACACCAGTCCTATGACTGACCTGTAGTTTGCTTTTCACTTGCAAACTCGGGTGCCCCTATTTTCCACACGGGCAGTCGAGTAGTTTTATTTTGCAGATGTATTGAGAATAATTCTGGATTGAAGCTTTAAGCTGTGTCCAGGCATTTACAGTCTTCCGCTGTGTAGTTTATATTTCCGCTGTGCATTATAGTACATTTATTGTAAAATTGTCTTCTGCTGTATTATTATTTTTCGATATACTCTGATATTCTGTACTCTGATGTAACATTATTATGATGTTTATAAAAGTCTTCTGTTATTTGTTCTGATGTGTTGTATACCCAAAGTTAGCGTATACGGGATTCGAACGGTCTTGGTCGATTTAGCGATCGATTAGGTCCGGGCGAAATCCGTGTCGTTACAGTCATGTAACTGGTGTGAGAACTAAAACAGTTATTAATCCTTATTTTAAAGTTTGGTAAATCAAGGGACCACGCCATATAACACGGAACGACTTTCCTCCCAAGAATACCAGTGCATAAAACAACAGTGCAATGCTAAATAAAGAACAATGAAGCTACTATAAGACCGAGGTCCCATCACACAATTCAACACAAGACGGAGGACAGGGTTTAACCTTATAATAGCCAAAGAATGCCTGATACGCTAAATTTCATCTTTTATTATTACTATAAGTGTATAGTGTCAAAACAATTTCAATCATAAGTATCAATCATAGACGACATGGGTACCATATATCATGTCGCCAATACTAGGCTCTACAACCAAAACCGCACATGTCACGTATTGGAAGTTGGATTTCCGTCTGTGAACCGAGGCAAGGGATCGTCCTTACCGAATTCGAGACTCTCTAGCCCGTGTCTCAGGAACAGAACACATCGTCCCTTAGAGCGACATGGCCGGTCCACTCGATGTGGATTAAAATGCCTGAACACTGCGTTTCCCCACACTATGGGGTGTCAATGAGTCCAATGAATCCATCGGTCCCGGATCGACCGATATATCTGGGGCTCCTCGCATTCCAACAACCACATAAGTCAATCTTGTCAGGGCGTTTAAAACCGCTGATGCCATTTCTAGCTAGAAAGAAACGCATGTCCTCCCTGAGGTCCTCTCCCGTTTTTGGTTCACACCAGGGTGTGAGGCTCGCGAATTAACGCTACACAAAGCAATGCCACATAAGCCGTGCTTTGATCATCAACCACAAGACTTTGCTTTTCAACAAAAGCCTTGATCATTTGCATCTCAGCATGCCACACAGGCAAACCACTCCATGCAACCGATATCTGTCGATCATACAGAATGATATCCAATGTCAGACACACAATCCATTTATAAGTCCGTTCTGGGTCTGAACGAAACCGGAGGCACCTTGTACCTCGCATATCCATTAATCTCCAAGTACGTCTGGACGATCACCAACTGATTCCCTCCTCTTGGTTGTACGGCCCAATCAAGATCATCAGTAATTATCCAAACGATGTGAAGACCTCCGGTCTTCGACCACCGTCTTCATCTTGACTAATCGTCATATCAGTTATTCAGAATGAGATAAACCCGGTCTTTCCGAATAACTCGCGTATTTTATAAACAAGTGTTACACAAACACAACATACACCTCATTCCAATTCAGAATATTCTTTTATTCAAATATTCACATTATTAGGGAAAGGTTCCCATTAATTTTATCAAAGATAAATTCTCTAAAATTAATTCTTTAATCTTCCTTTGAATATCATTTCCAACTAGTCGGGATTAGCGAACCACACCGAAGTAATCATTTATTTTATTTCCATATCCCAACCTATTCATCCCATGGAGCAAAACTGGTAATACTCCATATCTAACACCCCGGTGTTATCGGTAAAACTAATTACCATTTCACGTTCAAATCTAATTAAAGATTTAACTATCGCTATGGAGCAAAACTGGTGATACTCCATTCTCGATCATTTCTTGAATTTGATAATTTTAGTTATCAAATTCACCTTTTAATCTATATAAAGATTTATTAAAACTCTAATTCAGTTTTAATTTCCAAAAATTATTACTTAATGATTATTCAAATCTAGGAAATAAATTCTATCTTTAACTGGGTTAAAGAACTAATGTCATTTAGAACACAACTCACAATAAGCCCAAAATCACATTCCATTAATAATGGAATTTTCACGAAAAACAAATCAATATATATAATCGATATAAACTTCCATATCCGACAAATAATATAAATGGAGTAACGAGAAAGCCTTTTAAATTCCATATATATTAGCAGTCTTCCTCCATAGAAATTCACTTCGATTATTACCAAATCGAATTCCATTCCATTCCAATTTATTTTATTAAATTGGAAAACTTTACTTTGGAAAATCTCCTTTAAACCTTATCAAAAAGATTTATAAATTCCAAATCACATTTCACTGCAAATCGGGTTAAAGAACGAATGTTGTTAAAACACAGTTCACAACAAACCCCATTCATATTCCATTAATTATCGGGCTAAAGAACAAGTGTTATTTAAAACACTGTTCACGATAAACCCAAAAACCAATTCCAATTCCAATTCAATTCCAATTAAATATCATTTAATTGGTACATTTCATTAAATCTAAATAAAAAGATTTAATCTTTTTCTCCATTGGGTTTAAGAACAGTGTTAATGAAGACACCATTCATGACAAACCCAAATCTCATTTGATATTAAATGCAAGGCTCTAAATAAAAAATATATCTGCTTATATTCAATATCAAGTACTATAACAAACAGATATTATATTGGAAATAACGATACAAATATACCTTCCAAATTTCCAAAACAATATCTGTATAATCACGAAATCTAATATTGAAATATTCCGAAGACAATTTCGATTCAAATCCATTCAAATTAATATATTGGAAATTCTGGTTATTTTTAAAACCATTCAAATCCACTTTATTTATTTTAAAAATAAATAGGATTATAATTCTAGTTCAAAACTAGTTCATTTCGATAAAATCCTATTTTTATCTTTTCCAATATGGAAATTTTCATCCTAATTCATTCCAAATCATTTCTTATGATTTAACACTAATTATTGATATTTTTAATAATTATATCAAGGCCGGTACAGTCGATTTCCATCAACGGCCATCGAACTGCACTTACAGCGACCTTTTCTAAATTTGATTTGGACATAATTCCAAATCCAACTGTTAGATTTCTAATTTCCTATATTCCTTAGAAAGCCCTTTTCGATACGAACCCAACGGTTCTAGTTCTTGGAGAATCCTACGGTCGGATCTCCCATAATGTCCGTTCGAAGTCAATGGTCGAAATTCGCGGACTACCGCAGCGCTGCGCGTTCTATTCAGGCCATTATATTATATATAATATATAATATATATTTCGTCCATTTCCATTCAAAATTAATTTTATAAATCGTTTTAAATTTGTTTCAAAAACAATTTCAACTTCCATTTCAAATTCAAATCAAAATTTCAAATTCATTTCAATTCAATTCGAATTTCAAATCCATCTCAATTCAATTTGAATTTAATTCGAATTTCAATTCTATTTCAATTTAATTCGAATTACAATTCTATTTCAATTTAATATTTCAAATTATTTCAAAATATCATATTTTGAAATCACTTTTCGATATTCATTGTAAAATGAATAAAATCGAAAAAACTCCCATTCGTGTTAAAATGGCGTTTAATTACTTAACACGGCTTCACATTTCAATATTCGCTGAATATTATTTTAAAATATTTGGTAATTCTGAACTAGAATCAGACACAGTCAATTACCATATAACGTTGATTATATGGATTTCACACAACAAATGTGTATAACAACAATGAGAACAGCAATCTATCATCCCGAGTGCATTCTACACTGTATAAGCATCAAATATATATATTTAACGCATATAACAGCATGTCAATCAATCGATCGACATACAACTAAATATTGGGATTAGTGTATGTCCAATTTCATCCCAATACCCGTGTGGGGTTTCAAACAATCAAACACAGGTTTTATTTGTGTAGTCGGGCAATGTGTAAAATTTATCATCCCAATCAATATCAGTCAAATGTGTGTTTATAAATAAATTGTTCGATTTGTTTATAAATATTTATTTTATATACACGTTAAAAATTATATTTTTAACTATAAAATATTTATTCATTCCACACCACACAATCAATTTTCACAACACATCAATCAAACAAACAAGCCATCCATGTTCAGCATCCTAGTATATATTTCAACTAGAAAATAAATTGAAAGTGAGGAGTTCTCACCTTTGGGATCCACTCATACATTCTATTTCTGAACGGATCAGATTTTCCCGACTTCCAATGCAATCTTTTTCACGCTGTTCATATTAAAAATCACATTTTTAATCGATGATCATTATAAATAAAAATCACATTTTTATACTATTCATATATAAAAGATTATATTTTTAATTCGCTATTAACCCATAATCGAATTTTTTTTGCTACCACATATATAAAAATCGTATTTTTATATTCTCTACTATATAAAAGTCATATCTTTCAATATTTAAAATTCATATATTTCCTAAATAAAAAAAATCTCGCCTTTTACAAATTAAAAATCTTGCCTTTTACAAATTAAAAATCTCGCATTTTACAAATTAAAAATCATTCCTTTTACAAATTAAAAATATCGCCTTTAACAAATTAAAAATCTCGCCTTTTACAAATTAAAAACGTCGCCTTTTTACAAACTAAAACCATTGGCTTTTACAAATTAAAAACATTGCCTTTTTTCAAAATAAAAACATCGTCTTTTTACAAATTAAAAATCGAATTTTTATCTCGCATACATATGTATAAAAATCAGATATTTATACACGCTATTATATATTTAAAACTAAAAAATAAAATAAACATAAAACAAAACTCACTTTTGATTTTCAAGAGGGGGTGGAGTTGTTGCGTCGCTGGGGGAAAGAGGCGGTTAGCGCGAGGGGCAATCGGTAGACGGAGGTGGTGGTTGAGACGACCCGAACTTCCCCGGTAAGGAAACCCGGATAGAATTGAGGACAAGACAAAATAGAACGCAGAAAGAAGAACATTTCATTGTTTATTACAACAATTCCATCAGAAAAAAGAATATACAGAGTATGAATAAATATTACATTTGACAAATATCAGAGTGTAACAACCCGTATTTTTGAATAACATGTTATAACGTAAATCAAGGCAGAATTAAATTTTAAAATATGAATCAAGGGAAACGTTTGTGCCATTGCGTTCGTCTCGGAAAAATACGTGAAATACAGTCCGAAATTTTGTAAATCAGAGTCCGTATGACCGAATTATGGCCCGATGAAGTTTCAGAAAATTCAAATTTCGAAAACAGATTTGAATTTCAGCCCAATCAGAGTAGGCGCGAAAATTTCCCGCCCAACCCACCAGGTCGACCTGGGGGTCAACCCTAGTGTCGACCTGCCAGGCCAGGTCGACCTGGGAGTCGACCTGGCGGTCGACCCTAGGGTCGACCTCCAAGGCCAGGTCGACCTGGGAGTCGATCTGGGGGTCGACTTGCCGCAGGCCAGGTCGACTCTAGAGTCGACCTGGGGGTCGACCTCCCCGGTCGGGCCATTTTGGCCTGGTGCACCTGCTTGTGTTTTCTGGCCTGGTCTGTGCTTAGGCTAATTCCTGAGCCTTGCCTTGTCACTAGGGCTAGGTTTCAGTTTCTGATTGGTCTCTCCTTCAAATGAATGACTAATATTAATCCAAGCTCCATCGACGGTCCTAATCAATTCACAGACTCTATAAAAAGGACCTAAGACTCCACCTAATTCATACAAACAAGAATAAGAATGAGACCGTCATGCTGCTGAGGAAGGACTAGAAATAGTCGTCAAAATTGAAAGACGATTAGGAGATAATTCAAAAGCTTAAAGCAACGACAACTAAATCAAAACAACGCCTACAATAAAGGATTGCATCTCCAAATTCAGAATTTAGAATTCAGATTCCTGAATTGAAGATTCGTCATACGTTGTAAGTAGAGTGCTATTCCGATGTGAATAAAAAAATTGTGTTTTGATTTGTGTAAAATGAGAAATAGAATTGTATTTGATTTGTGGTGATAATAATTCATATTTGTATGTTGCTTTGATTCTAAACGATCTGGGATGTTGTGGTATAACGATTGGATATTTGCAAGTATGTGATTCATGTTGAAAGTTAACAACTACATGTTTGTGGTAGTTTATTTGAGATTCATGCAAGTATGTGATTCACTATTATGCCAACATAATATATATATTATAATCACTTTTAGTGTAGTTGGATCAATTTGGGTATTATGACTTATGTGAATTTATGTTGGAATTGGCATCATGATTCAAGTGTAAAACCATACTTTTGTATTAGAGACAAAAGTAAGTATCTTTGTAAACTTGTGTTGACTCAATGAACATGACTAGACTATGTTTGGTGTTATTCCTAATTGGAAAACATGTTTTAGGCCTATATTGTTATCAAAATCCTATGATAATATATGTGACACATAGCTAAGTTAGATTTACATTCCAATTGCAAGTTTGCATGAATAGATTAAAAACCATGATTATATGAATAGATCAAAAACCATGATTTCATGTTTAGGTATATTTATGCCATGATTATATGAATAGATCAAAAACCATGATTTCATGTTTAGGTATGTTTATGCCATGATTATATGCTATTACAATGCAAGTTCACAAGTGCCAAATTTATGTTAATTAGTTCGCTATGTTGCAAGTTTATGCGTTCACACTCCCCTTTTTATGTTACTTAGAATATATAAACACCATGTTCTAAGCCTCCCCTTTTTCATGTGGCTAAGTTAGGTTTAAATGTTAAACCCAACATATGTTATATTGTAGCGAACATATAAAACGGGGGTAATAACGTTTGGGTTAAAATATAGAACACATGTGTTGGCATGTTTGACGCATGCCAACGACCTTGAAAAACAATTAAGTGGTGTAAATTAATTTTACCCAAAAAAGATGAATTTGAATAATGGGCCGCAAATGTTTACATATAAAAAGAAAAGAGACAAAATATGTAAATTTAGAAAATACGATGTGTTTAACCCGAGGTTGGATTGAGTTGTGATGTAAACCTGCCCGGAACCACCCGGCTGTCCAGTAGTCACAACAATACCTATCCAATGAGGGTGGTTAAACACGGAGCCCAATAAGGACCCGAGGTTAGAATGAGTTGTGGCGTAAGGCTGCCCGGACCTAACCGGCAACAGGCAGCCACAATAATATCTGTTTAATGTGAGAGGTCGAGGCTTTAATAAGACAATTAAGGCTGAGTCAGGATTGGTAGGATTAAGTAAATTGAATTAATACTTAATCAAAAATGGAACATGCTAAACTATACAAACTGATTGGGGGTTAGGTTTACAAAACACTTAACCAACTTAGCATGTTGGCTAGAAATAGAAAACCTAGTAGCGGGGGACCCTTTCCAGTAGTAACGCTACAAGGTGTATCAGGATACCCTGAACTAGGCAGGGTGGGGCACGATTACTGGGCTGACTGTAAGAGGTCAAATCGACAGCGGTAGTGCAACAGTGTAGGTTCTAACGGGGTGTGGACGTGCACACACTCCAGCGCAGAAAAATAAGGCACTGGGCGCCAGTAGTATACCTGTGCATTCTAAAATTGTGTCGGGTCGCCACCATGGGACTTGATACACCCCATGGTGGGACCAGCATAGGTAACTACAACATCGGGGGCCGTAAGACACATGTAACTATGCGAGTAGGAGCCGATCATTAGAAACGGATCACTTCACCCTGATTATGGGGTGCCTGTTGGGAGCTAGTTTATATGGATGCAGAGATTAATATGGGGTACGATAGTATATTCGAATCTAGACAACTTAACTTAGTTTATAGTGCTTTCCCATTTCCAGTTTATACTTATTATGCCCAGTTCTTTATTCATAGACTGAATAGTCCTAGACTTACTTAGGCTTTATGTCTGACTCTACTTTTCTTTCGTCCCCCCCTAGGTCCACAGGGAGGGAATACCGCAGCTTGACCAGTTTTCACATCCAGCTTGAAGAGAAAGAATGTATTGCTTGGATCTCTTTCGTTTTGGACTATGGCTTTGGATTGCAACTATGGGGACTTATGCAGTTTACTTTTGGTTTTATGCTTCTTTAAGTTTTTAAATCAAGACAGTTATGAAAATGTAATGGTTTTTGGAAGTATTGTAAGACAATTATGATATGGTTTGTGTAACACGTATTTTGTTGAAATAAAAATTGCTGTTGTTTTCCGCTGTTCAAAAATATGTGTATTTATATCTGTCTTGTGTATCTGTGACTTATACTTATAAACCTCACCCAAAATTAGGGCATTCCCTTTGAGTGTGACCCTAACGGAGGTGGGGTGTTTCACTTGGTATCAGAGCATAGGTTTACCAGATAAGATAAAAAGTTTTGAAAATTTATTTTCAAAAGAAAATTTAAAGAAGCATTTTTAAAGATAAAATGTTATTTTATTTTAAAAAGGCAAAGTCCCCCAAAGCCATAGGTACTATCTTTTATCCTTCGTTTTGAATCTATCCTTTTTGTTTCAGCATGTCCGAAGAACTTAACTTGCCAGAGGGTGTACCAATACCTGGTTGGTTCAGACGATTCTTAGAAGCGAGGGCTACTCAGCCAGGTCCTACCGTTCCTCCTCCCCCAGCTGCGGGAAATCATCCAGCTACAACAGCACCTCTTCCTCCACCTCCTCCGCGGTGAAATACTTTTGCTAAGATATGCAAAGATTTTAAAGCTATGGGAGGAAAGGACTTTCATGGAACCGAGTCCTTCGTGGCAGCCAGGAATTGCATAAAGTAAACCGAGGACTTATTCGTCATCTTTGAGGTAGAAGATTGGCAGAAGGTACAACTGGAAGTATGGCTACTTAAAGGCGAGGCTTCCTACTGGTGGGAAGTCACCAATGCAGAAAGGCCAGTGGAAACATCGGAGGACTTTAGGGCAAGGTTTGAAGCTAAATTTCTCTCAGAAGATGAAAGGAGTCTTCAGTTGGAAAAATTCTTATTCCTTAAGCAAGGGAATATGACAGTCAAAGAGTGTGTTAATCAGTTCGATCAACTGGCTAGGTTCGGACTGGATCTAGTCAACACTCCACACAAGAAGGCTCTCCGCTTTGTCAAAGGATTTAATGAGACATTACACAGTTTGGCCATGACCCATATACCTATGGGAGCTAAGTATGAAAGGCTGGTGCAGATGGCATTGCTGAACGAAGAGGATAAGGGCAAAAAGGAGACAAAGGCAGAAAGCTCTCAAGGGAAGAAAGAGGGTTTACAGCCTAAGAAGATAGACTTTAAGAAGGGCGGGAAAGACAACAAAGAGAAGAGGAAGTGTAATTTCTGTGGCAAAGTGGGGCACTTGGTGAAAGATAGCCGGAAAAAGAAGGCCAAGATGAATGGTGGGTGCTTTTCTTGCGGTGAAACAGGCCATATGGCTAAGGATTGCCCAAAGAAACGAGGGCAGGGGCAGAGGGCTGGATCCACCTCAGGGGCACAGGTTCATGTGCTAGAAGCGCCACCTCTGCAACAACAAGGTATAAATACTTCTGTTGAAAGTGTAGTTTATCTTTATGATCACCCAGTTCACACTTTATTTGATTTTGGCGCTTCACACTCCTTTATCTCTTCTGCTTTAGTAGAATCTCTGCACCTAGAAACTAGTATGGTAGAGGACCCCTTAATTGTTTCAAACCCAATTGGGGGCCCAGCTCATTTGTCTATGATCTGTGTGGGATTGAAAATTTCTATTCTAAGCGTAGAATTTAGATGTAGTGCCTTTGTTTTGGGCTTCTCGAGATATGGTTTGATTTTGGGCATGGATTGGCTATCCAGTAATGGTGCCATCCTGGATTGTGAGAAAAGGGTGGTTAGGCTTCTGACCCAACTAGGTAACACTCTGGAAATTACTTGTAATCCCTCGAATGCGGTTATGCTTAGTTATCTTGAATCGCTAGATGCTTCTGTTGAAAGTTTGCAATCGGTTAGAGTGGTCCGGGAATATCCGGATGTCTTCAAAGAGGTGAAGGGCTTACCTCCGAAGCGGGAGATAGAATTCCGCATATATCTTGTAGATAATGCAAAGCCCATTGCGTTGCCCGTTGGACACATGGCTCCACGGGAAAGGAAAGAGCTCAGTAAACAGATTCAAGAGCTTCTAGAGAAGAGGTTCATTAGGAGGAGTATTTCAGAATGGGGTGCTCCAGTGGTGTTCGCTACAAAGGCGGATGGTTCACTCCGTCTATGTGTTGACTATAGGGAGCTCAACAAGCTAACGAAAAAGAATACGCACCCTCTCCCCGGAATTGATGATCTGTTTGATCAGCTTGTAGGAGCGTCTGTTTTCTCCCAACTCGATTTGGCGACCAGTTTTCATCAGCTAAGGGTAGCTGAAGATAGCATCGATAAAACGGCATTCAGAACCCCGGATGGCTTCTTTGAATGGCTTGTCATGCCTTTCGGCTTGACAAATGCACCCGCTTACTTTGTGGACCTAATGAGTAGGGTGTTCAGAGATTTTCTCAATAAGTTCGTAGTGGTTTTCGTAGATGATATTTTGATCTTCTCAAAGAGTGAAGAGGTGCATGCTCAGCACCTAAGGGCAATCATGGAAACTCTGCGAGTCCATCAGCTAAAAGCCAAATTCTCCAAATGCCACTTTTGGAGAGAAGAAGTGAGGTTCCTTGGGCACATAGTATCCAAAGAAGGGTTAGCTGTGGACCCTGCTAAGGTAGTAGCAGTACAGGATTGGGAAACACCAAGGAATGCAACTAAGGTCCGAAGTTTTCTAGGACTAGCAGGCTTCTACCGAAAATTCATCAGGGATTTTATGAAAATCTCAGCTCTGCTCACCAGGCTGACAAAGAAGAATCTAGTGTTCAATTGGGACTTGGATTGCGAGTTTGCTTTCCAATGACTAAAAAGGGCTCTTACAACAGCCCCAGTTTTGACGTTGCTGGATGGAAGCAAGATGTTCACAGTTTATACAGATGCATGTGGGACAGGACTATGCGCTGTCTTAATGCAAGAAGGAAGGGTAGTAGCTTATGGCGGAAGAAAGTTGAAAGTGCACGAAAAGAACTACCCGACCCACGATCTTGAGTTGGCTGCCATCGTCTTTGCACTCAAGTCTTGGCTACACTATCTCCTAGGTGCGAAGTTCGAACTTTACACTGACCATAAATCGTTGAAATATCTTTTCTCGCAGAAGGACCTTAACTTGAGGCAATAGAGATAGATGGAGTTTCTTGCCTCGTACGATTTCGAGATCTCCTACACTCCGGGCAAAGGCAACGTAGTGGCAGACGCGTTGAGCCGAAAGAAACTAACCCTAAGCCCGCTGTTTGTTGAAAGACAAAGCCTAGAGTTTATAGCCAGCTTTGACTTTAGGCCCTCCTCCGATTTTGTACCGGGCTTGTTAGCATCTCTTGAAATACGCCTGACTTTAGTGGACTCAATAGGGACAGCACAACGCGAAGACCCTCAGCTTGTGGAAATGATTGATAGGCTAATTAGGGGTGAGACTTCAAGTCACCTCAACAGATACTCCATCGACGATAAGGGTTGGCTAAGGCGAGACGGAAGACTATGCGTCCCACAGACAAGGGATTTAGTAAAGAAGGTTCTCGAGGAAGCATATCGCTCCAAGATGACGATACACCCAGGCGGAGATAAAATGTACAAGGACATAAAGAGAACTTTCTTTTGGAACGGCATGAAGAAGGACGTGGCAGATTTCGTTTCTAAGTGTATGGTGTGCCAACAGGTTAAGGCGGAACAGAAAAAGCCTGACGGTCTGCTCCATCCTCTAGAGGTCCCGCAGTGGAAGTGGGATAGCATCTCAATGGACTTCATTGACGGGCTGCCTAGGTCTAGAAGAGGCAACACTAGCATTTGGGTAATAGTGGATAGGCTTACTAAAAGCGCCCACTTCTTACCTGTCAAGAGTAAAAGAACTGCCTCATCCCTAGCATTTCTTTACCTCAAGGAAATTGTTCGACTCCATGGAATACCCTCCAGTATTGTTAGTGACCGAGACCCTATCTTCACAAGTGAGTTTTGCCGGAGTCTGCAAGAAGCGGTAGGCACACAGTTATGCTTGAGCACAACCTATCATCCCCAGACCGACGGCCATACATAAAGAGTGAACAGAGTTTTGGAGGACCTTTTAAGGCTATGCGTCCCTGACTTCAGAGGGACGTGGGAAGACCATCTTCCTTTGGTGGAATTTGCCTACAACAACAACTACCAAGCAACTATCGGAATGGCGTCCTTCGAAGCTTTATATGGAAGACCGTGCCGATCGCCCACTTGTTGGTGGGAGTCTACTGACAAGCTCATTCTTGGGCCAGATATGATCCGAGAGACTTCAGAAAAAGTAGACTTGATACGTAGAAGAATGAAGACAACCCAAGACAGACAAAAATCCTACGCCGACAAGAGGAGGACCGACCTTGAATTTGAGGTTGGGGACAGAGTTTTTCTTAAGGTATCTCCGCTAAGGAACGTTGTTCATTTTGGTACCACTGGAAAGCTAACACCAAGGTTCGTAGGACCATTTCCTATTATCAAGAAAATTTGGAAAATGGCCTATAGATTAGAGCTACCCGAAAAGCTGGCCAGAGTTCACAACGTCCCTCACGTTTCGCACCTCAGAAAATGTCTACATGAATCTGCAAAAGTGGTAGAGCCAAATATCCTAGAAGAAGCTGAAATTGAACGCGAAGCAACCGTAAGGAAAGTTCCAACCCACATCTTAGGGACTGAAGTGAAAAAGCTACGCAACCGCGAAGTCAAGCTCGTCAAAGTTCAGTGGAGCGACGCCGAGGAAGACGCAACTTGGGAAACTGAAGCTAGAATACGCGCAACCTACCTTTTTCTTTTCGAGGGTACATTTTTTATCTTTCTTTTTCCTTAAGTCGCGCTTTTATCTATCTTTTTAGGTATATCTCCTCGACCTTATCTTTTAGGTAGAAACCCTTTGGATGAAAACATGTAATTGAAACATGTTATGGACGATGGTTGCAAGTGGTTGCAAGTGATTACTAGTGGTTGCTCATGGTTGCATATACACACACAATTTAGGTTTTAGATCGGCTCAGACACTTCATATTGCATATGCATATATGTATTTATATTTGTATAAGGTTGAAGTTTAATGTGTTGCCATATGGATGTTGCATTTATATATGAATGATTGTGCACTCATGTAGAATCGTGAATAGGAAAATTTGCATACATAATGGATTCATGACAGTAACATACTTTGCATTAAGGAGGTTTACTGAATCAGTAACCGCCTGATTTTGGCATTAGATAAGTACATATACACACACCTTTGCATATGTTCATACAGCATTTAGAATCTTTTAAGGACAATGACTGCTCGTGGATGATGTTTTGAGTAGATGAATGATGGATGGTAGGATACATTCTTCCTAACTTGAAGATTTCGGGGATGAAATCCTTTAAGGTGGGGAGAATGTAACAACCCGCATTTTTGAATAACATGTTATAACATAAATCAAGGCAGAATAAAATTTTGAAATATGAATCAAGGGAAACGAGCTATGCCATTGCGTTCGTCTCGGAAAAATACGCGAAATAGAGTCCGAAATTTTGTAAATAGGAGTCTGTATGACCCAATTATGGCACGATGAAGTTTCAGAAAATTCAAATTTCGAAAACAAATTTGAATTTCAACCCAATCAGAGTAGGCGGGAAAAGTTCCCGCCCAACCCACACGGTCGATCTGCGGGTCGAACCTAAGGTCGACCTGGGGGTCGATCCTAGGGTCGACCTCCTAGGCCAGGTCGACTTGGGATTCGACCTGGGGGTCGACCAACCCCAGGCCAGGTCGACTCTAGAGTCGACCTGGGGGTCGACCTCCTCAGTCGGGCCATTTTGGCCTGGTGCACCTGCTTGTGTTTCTTGGCCTGGTTTGTGCTTAGCCGAATTCCTGAGCCTTGCCTTGTCACTAGGGCTAGGTGTCAGCTTCTGATTGGTCTCTCCTTCAAATGAATGGCTAATATTAATTCAAGCTCCATCGACGGTCCTAATCAATTCACAGACTCTATAAAAAGGACCTAAGACTCCACCTAATTCATACAAACAAAAATAAGAATGAGACCGTCATGCTACTGAGGAAGGACTAGAAATAACCATCAAAATTGAGAGACGATTAGGAGACAATTCAAAAGCTTAAAGCAACGACAACTAAATCAAAACAACGCCTGCAACAAAGGATAGCATCTCCAAATTCAGAATTTAGATTCCTGAATTGAAGATTCGTCATACGTTGTAAGTAGAGTGCTATTCCGATGTGAATAAAAAATTTGTGTTTTGATTTGTGTAAAATGAGAAATAGAATTGTATTTGATTTTTGGTGATAATAATACATATTTGTATGTTGCTTTGATTCTAAACAATTTGGGATGTTGTGGTATAACGATTGGATATTTGCAAGTATGTGATTCATGTTAAAAGTTAACAACTACATGTTTGTGGTAGTTTATTTGAGATTCATGCAAGTATATGATTCACTATTATGCCAACATAATATATATATTATAATCACTTTTAGTGTAGTTGGATCCATTTGGGTATTATGACTTATGTGAATTTATGTTGGAATTGGCATCATGATTCAAGTGTAAAACCATACTTTTGTATTAGAGACAAAAGTAAGTATCTTTGTGAACTTGTGTTGACTCTATGAACATGACTACACTATAATTGGTGTTATGCCTGATTGGAAAACATGTTTTAGGCCTATATTGTTATCAAAATCCTATGATAATATATGTGACACATAGCTAAGTTAGATTTACATTCCAATTGCAAGTTTGCATGAATAGATTAAAAACCATGATTTCATGTTTAGGTATATTTATGCCATGATTATATGAATAGATCAAAAACCATGATTTCATGTTTAGGTATATTTATGCCATGATTATATGAATAGATCAAAAACCATGATTTCATGTTTGGGTATGTTTATGCCATGATTATATGCTATTACAATGCAAGTTCACAAGTGCCAAATTTATGTTAATTAGTTCGCTATGTTGCAAGTTCATGCGTTCACACTCCCCTTTTTATGTTACTTAGAATATATAAACACCATGTTCTAAGCCTCCCCTTTTTCATGTGGCTAAGTTGGGTTCAAATGTTAAACCCAACATATGTTATATTGTAGCGAACGTATAAAACGGGGGTAATGACGTTTGGGTTAAAATATAGAACATATGTGTTGGCATGTTTGACGCATGCCAACGACCTTGAAAAACAATTAAGTGGTGTAAATTAATTTTACCCAATAAAGATGAATTTGAATAATGGGCCGCAAATATTTACATATAAAAAGAAAATAGACGAAACATGTAAATTTAGAAAATACGATGTGTTTAACCCGAAGTTGGATTGAGTTGTGATGTAAACCTGCCCGGAACCGCCCGGCTGTCCAGTAGTCACAACAATACCTATCCAATGAGGGTGGTTAAACACGGAGCCCAATAAGGACCCGAGGTTAGACTGAGTTGTGGCGTAAGACTGTCCGGACCCAACCGGCAACAGGCAACCACAACAATATCTGTCAAATGTGAGAGGTCGAGGCTTTAATAAGACAATTAAGGCTGAGTCAGGATTGGTAGGATTAAGTAAATTAAATTAATACTTACTCAAAAAAGGAACATGCTAAACTATACAGACTGATTGGGGGTTAGGTTTACAAAACAGTTAACCAACTTAGCATGTTGGCTAGAAATAGAAAACCTAGTAGCGGGGGACCCTTTTCAGCAGTAACCCTACAAGGTGTATCAGGATACCCTAAACTAGGCAGGGTGGGGCACGATTACTGGGCTGACTGTAAGAGGTCAAATCGACGGCGGTGGTGCAGCAGTGTAGGTTCTAACGGGGTGTGGGCATGCACACACTCCGGCACAGAAAAATAAGGCACTGGGCACCAGTAGTATACCTGTGCATTCTCGAATTGTGTCGGGTCGCCACCATGGGACTTGATACACCCCATGGTGGGACCAGCAAAGGTAACTACAACATCGGGGGCCGTAAGATACATGTAACTATGCGAGTAGGAGCCGATCATTAGAAACGGATCACTTCACCCTGATTATGGGGTGCCTGTTGGGAACTAGTTTATATGGATGCAGAGATTAATATGGGGTACGATAGTATATTCGACTCTAGACAACTTAACTTAGTTTATAGTGCTTTCCCATTTCCAGTTTATACTTATCATGCCTAGTTCTTTATTCATAGACTGAATAGTCCTAGACTTACTCAGGCTATATGTCTGACTCAACTTTTCTTTCGTCTTCTTTTATTTCATTCCCCCCACCCCAGGTCCACAGGGAGGGAATACCACAGCTTGACCAGTTTTCACATCCATCTTGAAGAGAAAGAATGTATTGCTTGGATCTCTTTCGTTTTGGACTATGGCTTTGGATTGCAACTATGGGGACTTATGCAGTTTACTTTTGTTTTTATGCTTCTTTAAGTTTTGAAATCAAGAAAGTTATGAAAATGTAATGGTTTTTGGAAGTATTGTAGGACAATTATGACATGGTTTGTGTAACACGTATTTTGTTGAAATAGAAATTGCTGTTGTTTTCCGCTATTCAAAAATATGTTTATTTATATCTGTCTTGTGTATCTGTGACTTATACTTATAAACCTCCACCAAAATTAGGGCATTCCCTTTGAGAGTGACCCTAACGGAGGTGGGGTGTTTCACAGAGAATACAATAAATTACATAGCAGCGGAAAAACAATACAACACACAACTAGAAGTAATACACGGATACAGAGCTTTCCGAGCATCGTTCCAGTTGTAAATCAGGATCCTGTGGATAAAAATCTACAAAACCAAAACTACTAGTTGCCCGTGTCGAAAATAAGGGCACCCAGAGTTTAGGTTAAAACAATAAACTCCAGGTCAGTCATGGGACTGGTGCGAGAAGTAAAACAGTTATTAATCTTTATTTTAAAGTTAGGTAAATCAAGGGACCATGCCATATAACACGGAATGGGTTTCCTCCCAAGAATACCAGTGCATAAAACAAACAGCGCAATGCTAAATAAAGAAAAATGCAGCTATTATAAGACCCAGGTCCTATCACACAATGCAACGCAAGCCGGAGGATAGGGTTTTTACCTTATAATAGCAAAAGCAAGCTTGATACATTTAAAACACATTATTTTGATATTACTATAAGGGTATAGTGTCAAAACAATTTCACATCATAAATATCAATCATAGGCGGCATGAATGACTCATTCGACTATGTCGCCATACTAGGTTCTACAAATAAAACCGCAATATCATGTATTGGAAATTGGATTTCCATCATGACTTGAGGCAAGGGGCAAACTCCTCTCCGTTCGAGACACTCTAGCAAATGTCCCAGGACCGCACACAGCAATCCTTGGATCTTCAGGGCCGGTCCTCTCTTTCTTTTGAGGATTAATTATTCCTGAACACACGTTTCCCGGTCCTAACAGACCTAATATCGGGGCGCCTCATCCAACAACCACACAGGTGAAATGTATATAAATGTCGGCCAGTTTAAGCACCTACACCACCCATAGCTATAAAGAAACGTCGTGCTCTCCCTGCAGTCACAATCCCATTTTTGACTCATACCGAGGTGTGAGGCTTGCGAATTCAAGTTATACACAAAGCTGCGCCACACAGGCCGTGCTTTGATCATTAACCACAAGACTTTGCTTTTCAAAAAAAGCTTTAATCAATTGCCACTTACGCTTGCCACACTGGCAATTCACTCCATGCGACTGATGTCCATCGATATACAACCTCTGAGCTCGTACGTCTCATAGAAGGGCGTTAAGAAAGAGAATAAATTCTCCACCGCCAAACGGATGTATATTTAATAGAGATTAATCAACACAGAATAAAATCCAATGTCAGATGCACAATCCATTTACAAGTTCGTTCTGGGTCTGAACGAAACCAGAGGCACTTTCCTCGCATATCCATCGATCTCCAAGTACGTCTGGACGATCACCAACTGTTTCTCTCCTCTTGGGTGTACAGCCTAATCGAGATCATCAGTAATCACCCAAACGATGTGAAGAATTCCAGTCTTCAACCACTTTCTTCATCTTCGACTCACCGCCGAATCGGTTATTCAAAATGGGTATAAACCTGGCCTTTCCGAATAACCCACGTATATAATAAACAAATGTTATAAAACTCACCATACGCCTCATTCCAATTCAGAATATTCTTTTATTCACAAAATCACATTCTTAGGGAAAGGTTCCCATTAATTTTATACAAGATAAATTCTTCTAAATTTACTCTTTAATCTTCCTTTGGATATCATTTCA
Organism: Allium sativum; assembly: GCA_030737875.1. Lineage (NCBI taxonomy): Eukaryota > Viridiplantae > Streptophyta > Magnoliopsida > Asparagales > Amaryllidaceae > Allium > Allium sativum. The sequence goes on along the minus strand of CM060909.1, from coordinate 6,080,971 downwards.
AACCATACTATAGTTTTCCAAACTAGTCAGGATTAGCGAACCACACAGAAGTAATTATTTATTTTATTTCCCAATCCCAACCTATTCATCCCATGGAGCAAAACTGGTAATACTCCATATGTAACAACACGGTGATATCGGTAAAATTAATTACCATTTCACGTTCAAATCTAATTAAAGATTTAACTATTGCTTTGGAGCACAACTGGTGATACTCCATTCTCGATCACTTGTTTGATTTGATAATTTAAATAATCAATTCACTTTCAATCTAATTAAAGATTCATTAAAACTCCACTTAGTTTTAATCTTTTCAAAAATCATTCCTACCTTTAACTAGGTTAAAGAACCAATGTCATCGAAAACACGGTTCAAGATAAACCCAAAATCACATTCAAATTCAATCCCAATTAAATATCATTCAATTGGTACACTTCATTAAATCTAGATAGAAAGATTTAATCTTTTTATCAACTGGGCTTAAGAACAGTGTTAATGAAGACACCATTCACGACAAACCCAAATTAGATTTGAAATTAAATACAAGACTCTAAATAGAAAATATATCGGCTTATATTCAGTATCAAATTCTGAATCCTACAAATATTGTATTGGAAATAACGATATAAAATATTTGTTTCAAATTCCCATAACCATATCTGTATAATCACGAAATTCAACATCGAAATATTCCAAAGATAATTTTGATTCAAATCTATTTCCACTTCACATATTGGAAATTTTGATTATTTTTAAAACCACTTTCAAATCTATTTTTATCTTTTCAAATGTGGAATTTTTCATCCCAGTTCTTCACAAACTATTTCTTATGATTTTACACAAATTATAGATATTTTTAATAATTTTATCAAGGCCCGTACAGTTGATTTCCATCAACGGCCATCCTGCCCCCGGGTTGTCTTTTAAGAAATCCGTCAGTTCTTTAGCGAGATTCGGGTTTAACTGGGATCCAATCTTAAGGACCTTCTCCGGGTCACTATCATCGATCGGCACATCCACAGTTGTCTCGTTGGGAGTTGCCATTCTGCCCCCGGGTTCTTGATCCTCTCTGGGATCTATATCCTCGGGCATCTCTCTGGGCGACTCTCCAACGGCTATCCTCTTTGGTTGCTATAAGGTCTCCGCCCCCGTTGGGGGAGAAGCGACTTTGGTTTCAATATCCCCTCCGTTGCGAAGTAACTTTAGTTCGGCAACATAACATGCTCGCGCAGCCACCTGATCCCCTTTGACGATACCAATGCCGACTTCTGTGGGGAATTTCAACAACAAGCACCAGGGGGATATACAGGCTCTAAACTTTGCGAGGGCCGGTTGGCCCAAGAAGGCGTTGTAGGGCGATTCAACGTCCAAAACCACGAAGGGAAGGATTCTCACTCTCTGGCGATCTCCTTCCCCAAGCGTAACCGGTAATTCCACATAACCCATTGGAGCGGTAGATACTCCGTTGAATCCACGAATCCATCCTTGACAAGGCTTCAAGTCTTTTATTTCGAGGTTCATCTGGTCAAATGTCCTTTTGAAAATAATGTTGACGGAACTCCCGTTGTCCACCAAAACCTTATGAACAGTGGCTGGACCAATAGGTACTGTAATTACAAATGGATCCTCTGTCGGAGCATGTACTCCAATGCTTTCTCGTTCTCGGAAGACGACATCGTCGGTCATCATCTTTTGCTGCTTCACCGTGATACTGTCCTCGGGGTTGCTACACTCCCCTACCTCGAGGTGTTGTTTGGCTGCATTGACGTATTGATCCAATGCCCTGGAACTATGCCCGGCGAGATAAAGTCCTCCGATTACGGTATTGATAACAATGTTCTTTCCTTTTTGCTAGGCATTCGGCCTAGCAGCAAGTTGACTCTGGTGCTGATTTGGGGCCTGTATTGCTTGCCCCCTGTCTCTGGGCGTCACTCTGTATTCATCTAACTTTCCTTCTCGAAGCAGCCTTTCGACTACATCTCTTAAGTGACGGATTCATTTGTCGAATGGCCGTGAATCTGATGAAAGAGACAAAACTTCCCTGTTTCACGCTCTTTCTCTGTCGACTCCCTGGGAGGTGGCCTCTTATTCTGGAGGACTTCGTACGCATCCATGAAGATATTTTCCAAAGTATCACTTATTGGTGTATAACTTTCAAAGGCCCTGGGACGAGTCCTTCTCTGGGAGTCGTTCCCTCGGTTCCTCTTCCGGTTGTTGCCGTTACCGTTATTATTGTTGTTACCTGGCTGACGACCACCCTGATTCTGATTTCCGACGTTAACTTCAACTTTCCCCGAGCTGTCTCCCGTCTGTTTGATGGCGACATTGCTCTGAATTTCCTCCTTATCAGTTGTTTTAGCCTTTCGGTTAGCATATACCTCTTCCCGGCGTAAATGTACGTTGGCTTTCTCGTAGAATAACTCTCTAGTGTGGGGCGGTTTGCCTGCCAGGTACCTCCCGAATTCAGTGTCCTTATCTACTCCGTCAATCAGTGCTGCGACAACGGTCGGTTCATGGGGATCTTTAACCTCAGTAGCGGCCAAGTTGAAACGATCTAGGTACACCTTTAAACTCTCGCCTGGTCGCTGCTTGACAAGGAACAAATCGATCACACTTTTTGTCTTCTGTGCGTAGATACGGAATTGTTCTATGAACTTCTCACTCAGCTCCCTGAAGCTAGAAATCGATCTCGCCGGCAAGCGAGTAAACCATAACAAAGCCACGTCCTCCAGGAATATGGGAAACGCTTTGCACTTAACAGCGTCAGAGGCTGCGGCAGCGGTCATTGACCAAGAGTATCTCATCAGGTGCTGGACATGATCAGATCTTCCCGCATATCGGTTCATTTGTGGCATGTTGAAACGCCTTGGAAAAGTCGCATCCAAAATATCATCAGTGAAAGGGGTGTGACTGCGGTCGATCCCCCAATCTTCATTCCGTTGTCCACGGCTATCTGCCAGAATCTGGTGGACCATGGCTGCGACATTTGCACCGGTCAAAGGAGGTTCAGGGTCAGTGCCTCTGGCTCGGCGGGGTTCTCTGATTTCTCTTCCGGGAGCAGTCACGAAATCCGGGGTTCGGATAGGGCTTCGTTGCCCCCTGCTATCATGAGTATGTGTGCGGCGACGGGGCTGAGGTGGTTTGTTTCGTACAAGACTGCCCAAATCTAGAGCCCTGCGAGCTGTGGCTTGATTGTTCACATTACGGTTTGAGGGCCCCGCCCCCAGTGCTTCTTCTTCCTGTGATGGCAGGGTTCCGAAACGAAGCTGTTCTATGTTTTCGGCTGTAACACCCCACACCCACTATAGTCACTCACTAAGGGAATGCCATAGCATCGGTGGAGTATTTTTAGTGAGTATAGAACAGTAAAATTACAACAAGACAGATATAATGTAATACTTGAAAATTTAAAACATCATCTCATAGCAGCGGAAAGTAAAACATGTTTGGTTACATCATAAAACCATAACAAGAGTCAAGTACAAAATATCCGTCCTGAATAAAATAAGTACATAATCCCACTACTCATAACAAATAGCCATAACAGAAAAGATAAGATAAGCTGAGCTCTACATCTACGGTCCAAGCTCCAAGAGATAGATAAAGCAAACTGATCAAAGCCCACTAGCACTAGGCCCAACCTGAGGACCTGAAGGAAAAAGATAAAAACAACGGGGGTCAGACATAAGCCTGAGTGAACCCTATCTCCTTAATAATACAATTATTAAAGTAATTAGGGTATGATATGAACTCGGTATGGTATCTTTGGGGATAATGACTACACTAAGTTGCCCACGAACACAGGACGAACTAAGATAACCGTAAAGACGCATCTACCCACCCAAGGATAATTACTAACTGCACCACACCAGTCACTCCTACTCAAAGGTTGATCCCACCCAAGGATATCAAAGATAGATATAACCAGTAGTTTCCTGTACCCTAGTTGACTACATAGGTGCCGTCTGCCCCTATCTCTACTAGGTGTACCCCACTACCCCAAGCGATCGGCTCCCTAACGTAGATACCCGTGCTGGTCCCACAGTGGGGTGTATCACTCCCCTAAAGTGGCTACCCAATACTATCAACGGTGCACGGCTTTATATCTACACGATGCAACAACGGCTTATCTACCAGCCCGGGCCCACACACGCATATGAAACCCGTTGGACTTGCGTTGCCACCGCTACCCCGTTTTGGCCTCTTATAATCAAGCCCAATATGCGTGTCCCGTCACTCGACATGGGTCGAGCCCACAAAGATACGTTTGGGATATTGGTTGAAACGGGCCCCCACAAGCTACTACTTAAGCTTGTCATTTTATCTAGTGCATTCCACTTAACCCCTTTTTATAATCATGCCCCCTTACATGTTAAGGTTTGGTTAAGTCATCCAATTATATTACAATTGCCACTTAAGGCACCCACTAGATTTCCGCATGCCACCCAAGGCACTTACTTGATTCCCCCATGCCACCCAAGGCACTTACTTAACCCTTTAATCATGTTTAGTTACATGTTCCACTCTGGTTAAGTATTCTAATCGTATTTTCTATTGCCACCCAAGGCAACCCACTAGTTTTCTCATGCCACCCAAGGCACCCCCACTAGTTACTACATGCCACCCAAGGCACCCACTTAACCCCTCATGTCCCACTACATGCTAATATGGTTAAGTGTTTCTTAATTAATTAAGACCGTGATCTCCCATAAAGACCTCCCACATTAGACTGGCTGTTATGACCGCCTGGTTAAGCCGGTAGGGTCCGGGCAGTCTTACGTCATAACAGAGTCTAACCTCGTGTCTTTACTTTAATCACGTATTTAATTTGTGCCTAAGACCTCTCACATTAGACTGGCTGTTATGACCGCCTGGTTAAGCCGGTAGGGTCCGGGCAGTCTTACGTCATAACAGAGCCTAACCTCGTGTCTTAGTCGATTAATTACACCTAATTAATCACCCCCATATTAATTATCCCTAATTAATATCAATTTATTCATAACATGGGTAGACCTAACTCAATAGGTAAATTCCCATGGGGTAGACCTAACTCAATAGGTAAATTCCCACTTATGTTAATTAATTTTTTTATGGTATGCTTAATTATACCCATTTCAACATACTTTTAATTAACATATTAATTAACCCCATCGTTCCCCACGTAAATCGTCATTATGACATAACATAATAAAGGGAAGATTTACCACACATAACATGGGTTTAGCATATAACTTTATCATGGGTTAAGAGGATGTCAACTTGCATATATGAGCATGTATTAACCCAACTATATTCAACCCAAACTTGCATATTATCAAACATGTGTCTTACATAACATGTTGCATATGAACTTACATATCATCAAACATGTGATTTGCATAACATGTTGCATATGAACTTACATATCATCATACATGTGATTTGCATAACATGTAGAACTTGCATTTTAGCATATACTTAACTTGCATAAGCACTCACATACTTGCATAAGCATTCATATACTTGCATAAGCTTGCATATCATGTTAAACTTGCATTTCAGCATATACATAACTTGCATAAACATTCATATACTTGCGTAGGCTTGCATATTATGTTAAACTTGCATTTCAACATATACATAACTTGCATAAACATTCACATACTTGCATAGGATTGCATATTATGTTAAACTTGCATTTCAACATATACATAACTTGCATAAACATTCACATACTTGCATAGGCTTTCATATTATGTTAAACTTGCATTTCAACATATACATAACTTGCATAAACATTCACATACTTGCATAGGCTTGCATATTATGTTGAACTTGCATTTCAACATATACATAACTTGCATAAACATTCATATACTTGCATAGCTTGCATATTATGTTAAACTTGCATTTCAACATATACATAACTTGCATAAACATTCACATACTTGCATAGGCTTGCATATTATGTTGAACTTGCATTTCAACATATACATAACTTGCATAAACATTCATATACTTGCATAGCTTGCATATTATGTTAAACTTGCATTTCAACATATACATAACTTGCATAAACATTCATATACTTGCATAGCTTGCATATTATGTTAAACTTGCATTTCAACATATACATAACTTGCATAAACATTCATATACTTGCATAAGATGTTAAACATGCATATAAGCATATACATGACTTGCATAAGTACTCACATACTTGCATAACATGTTTGCATAATGAATCCATATTCACTTAGTGTTTTGCACCATAAACATCATGAAACAACTTGCATAAAAATATCATGATTACATATTATGAAACTTGCATGACATAAGGCATATAACTTGCAAAACACATAATATTCACTACATCAAGCTTGCATAAATGTATGGATCCACAAACATAGCCATACTTTATCACATCTTATCATAATCAATTCAATAATTGATTATTAAGGGGATAGAAGCTCACCAAAACAAGATTAGCAAGTTAAATGAAGCAAATCCCAATGATTAAGTAGAAGAAGATGTAGATTAGCTTGCAAACCCTCTTAGGATTTTTAGTGGAGGCTCTCCAATTTTCTAAGTGGTGGCATAATGGCCTTAGATCTATTTTTGGTAAGGATAAGGGGGGTATTAGGGTGTATATATAGATTAGTTAGATGTTTTAGGACCATAGGATATACCCTAGAACCAATCCTAGCCTTTAAAGCATGTCTTGGGGAAGAAGTCAAGTGTAGGAACCATTTAGGGCCCAAAAAAACAGCTCAAAACTCATCCCGGGCCTCAAAACATGAGCAGTTTTCGTTTTTGATTTTTCGTGAAACTTTGACGGGCCATAACTTGGTCATACGGACTCCGATTTACGAAAACTCGGACTCTATTTCGCGTATTTTTCCGAGACGAACGCAATGGCACAGCCCGTTTCCCCTGATTCAGAATATTAAATTTAATTCTGTTCTGATTTATGTTATAACAAGTTATTTAACATACGGGGTGTTACATTCTCCCCTACTTAAAGGATTTCGTCCCCGAAATCTCTAAGTCAAGAAGAACGTATCCTACCAACCAAACAACCATCTACTCAACCATCAAACACTGGCATCCATTGTCCTTAAAACAATTTCTAATGATGTATGAGCATATGCAAAAAGTGTGTGTATATGTTCCCTATCTAATGTATGAACATATGCAAACCATGATAGTGCCATGCATCCATTATGTATGCGAGGGAACCCTATCGACACATACAATATCTACATGAGTGCACAATCATTCACCAAAATGCATCATCCATATGATAACACAATCATTATACATCCATAAATATAGCTTCCTACACACAATTTTATGCAATATGCAACATGAAGTGATTGAGCCGATCTAGTGCCTAGAGTGTGTGTATATGCATCCACGAGCAACCACTAGCAAACACTTGCATCCACTTGCATCCATCATACATAACATGTCTCAAACACATGTTTCAACCATAGGACTATCCTATCTGAAGGTCAAAGGTACTAACGAGAGGACATACTAAGGATAAGATAAGTACCAGTCAAACGATAAAGGAGAAGTTAAAAGACATACTCTCAAAAAGAAATGGATACAAAGAACGCATCTTCGCTTCCGTCTCCCAAGTTGCGTTGCTCTCCTCTTCTCCCCATTGCACTTTGACTAGCTGAACCTCTCGATTCCTCAATTTCCTAGTCTCTGACCCAAGGATGCGAGTAGGAGCTCGTCGAATAGTCGCATCACGCTCTGCTTCCACTTCTCTAAGCAAACTTGGCTCTACCACCTCTGCGGTCTTATGTAGGCACTTCCTCCCATGGAATACATCATGTACACCACTAAGTCTGTCGGGCAACTCCACCAATGGAAGATGCTCCTCCCATGTACCTCCAAAATCCAAGATACATAGCCTCAAAAGGTCTTCTAAAATATGATTCACCCTCTCGGTCTGGCCGTCCGTCTGAGGATGATATGCGGTACTCAAACGCAACTGAGTCCCTACCGCCTTTTGCAAACTCTTCCAAAACTCTCTAGTGAAGATAGGATCTCGATCACTCACTATACTGGAGGGTACCCGATGCAATCGAACTATCTCTCGAAGATATACAAAAGCTAGCCATGGAGCAGTCCACTTACTCTTCACAGGTATGAAATGGGTGTTCTTAGTAAGTCTGTCTACCACCACCCAAATTCCTGTATTACTCTTTCTCGATCTGGGTAACCTGTCAATAAAATCCAACGAGACGCTGTCCCACTTTCATTGCGGAACCTCCAATGGGTGAAGCAACCCACCTGGTTTTTTTCTCTCCGTCTTCACTCGTTGGCACACCAAGCATCGAGCGACATGCTCGGCCACATCTTTCTTCATACCGGCCCAGAAGAAAGCCCTTTTCATGTCTTGGTACATCTTACCCCCACCGGGATGAATGGTCATCCTAAAACAGTGTGCGTCATCAAGAATAGCCTTCCTCAAACCCTCGTCCTGCGGTACACAAAGTCTACTGTCTCTACGCAAGCACCCTCTATCATCTAGGGTGTACCTACTCAAATGGCTGGACGACTCCCCCCTTATGAGCTTCTCTACTAACTCAACCAACTGTGGGTCGCCCCTCTGTGCTTCTCCAATCCGCCCCAAAAGAGTAGGTCTAACTTCCAAAGAAGCTAGCAAACCGGGTACAAAGTCAACGGAAGGTCTAAAGTCAATCTTAGAAATAAACTCTAAGCTCCGTCGTTCAACGAACAATGAACTCAAGGACAACCTTTTTCTACTTAAGGTGTCCGTTACCATGTTACCCTTACTCATAGGATGCTAAGGATCCCATCCACTTTTGCTGTCCTAAGACTATGCGCTCGAAGAGTCTCCAACACGTCCCTAAGATGTAGGGCATGCTCTTCTCCACCAGAATATCATCCAAAATCATCACAACTGTCTCCCACGCAGACCACCCTAGTCGAATTCGGCATCCCCCAAATGCAAGCCCCAAAGGCCTAAACCAATATCAGACAAACACCCAAGGGATACCTCTTTCGAATTCAGACGACCTACGTGAGACGATACTAGTAAAAATGGCTAAATAATTAAGCCCTTGACCAATTCTGGATGTTCTCGCCAGTCTCGCTCCAAAACCGTCGTTTATCCTATACTGGCCCTGCTCAGCCTATTGAGCACATACGAAAACTTATTTCGCTCTTAGAAAAGACCCAGATGTCATCTACAAAGACCATCACGAACTTATTTAGGTACTCCCTGAACACCCTTCTCAACAAAGTATGCGGGGGCGTTCGTCAAACCCAATGGCGTCACCAGCCACTCATAAAAGAAATCATCCGGAGTCCCAAAGGCAGTCTCCTCTATACTATTCTCAGCCACTCTCAACTGATGAAATCCCGTGGCTAAGTCCTACTACAAAAATACTGAGGCGCCAGCCAACTGATCAAGGAGATCATTAATCCTCGGCAATGGGTATCTATTCTTCTTTGTGAGTTTCTTTAGTTCCCTTTAGCCTACACAAAGTCTGAGGGACCCATCCGCCTTCATAACAAAAACTACTGGAGCGCCCCACTCTGATATACTTCGTCTTATGAACCCCTTCTCAAGCAAATCGCCTACTTACTTATGGAGTTCCCTCCTCTCACTAGGAGCCATGTGGCACACTGGCCAAGATACTGGTTTGGCATTATCCACCAGATATATTCGGAAGTCAATCTCCCGCTTCGGAGGTAAGCCCTTCACCTCCTCAAACACATCCGGGTATTCCCGGACCGCTCTAACAGATCGCAGACTCTAGACCAACGTGTCAGGCGATTCTAGATACCTTAGCATAACAGATTCTATGGGATTACAAGAGATCTCGAGAGTGTTACTTAGGCGGCCCATAAGCCTAACAACTCTCCCTTCAAAATGAAGAACAGCACTCCTACTGGATAACCAGTCCATGCCCAAAATTAACCCATAGCCCGTGAAGCCCAACAAGCATCACATCTAAACTCAACGCTAAGTATAGAAACTTTCAAACCCAAACATATCATGGAGCCCCAACTGGGTTTGAAACAACTAAGGGATCATCTACCAAACTGGTGTCTAAGTGCAGTGACTCAACTAACAATGGTGGGATAAACGAACTCAATATATCAGAATCAAATAGAGCTTGAATCGGATGATAAAGAAATCCAAATTCCAACCTAGACGGTCATATCCCCATCTGGTACCCTAGTCGTGAGGGAATACAACTACCCTCCAGAAGATTCCATACCTTGCCCTTGCTTCTTTGAACAATCCTAATAAGGTGTCCTATTCCTCTTAAAAGGATAACCACTTGCCTTCTTCTTCCCTATTCTCCACTCGTAACCTCCCACCAATGAGGTTTCATCTTTCATTAACCAAACAACTATTTGAGCCTTCCTCCCATCGTTTATCCAATAGATACCTACCAGTCCTCCTCCTTCTTGAACCAACTTCTAATCCGACTAACGTCTAAGTCCCTTGAAGTGGTTTTCCATCCTTATCTATCTTAGAAAGATCATCTATACGCGGAGGGGAAACTCAAAACGAGAGAAAGGAAGAGATTCAAAATGGAGAATTCGAAAGATATAGATATGGCTATTGGGGATTATGCTTTCCTTTCAAAAACTTTTCTCTTAAAAGACATGTTTTTGAAAATACTCCTTTCCAAAAGTATTCTTAGAAAATAGTTTTTCTAAAAATTTTATCTGTTCCGGTAACCTTAAGCTCTGATACCACGTGTAACACCCCACACCCGCTATAGTCACTCACTAAGGGAATGCCATAGCATCGGTGGAGTATTTTAAGTGAGTATAGAACAGTAAAATTACAACAAGACAGATATAATGTAATACTTGAAAATTTAAAACATCATCTCATAGCAGCGGAAAGTAAAACATGTTTGGTTACATCATAAAACCATAACAAGAGTCAAGTACAAAATATCCATCCTGAATAAAATAAGTACATAATCCCACTACTCATAACAAATAGCCATAACAGAAAAGATAAGATAAGCTGAGCTCTACATCTACGGTCCAAGCTCCAAGAGATAGATAAAGCAAACTGATCAAAGCCCACTAGCACTAGGCCCAACCTGAGGACCTGAAGGAAAAAGATAAAAACAACGGGGGTCAGACATAAGCCTGAGTGAACCCTATCTCCTTAATAATACAATTATTAAAGTAATTAGGGTATGATATGAACTCGGTATGGTATCTTTGGGGATAATGACTACACTAAGTTGCCCACGAACACAGGACGAACTAAGATAACCGTAAAGACGCATCTACCCACCTAAGGATAATTACTAACTGCACCACACCAGTCACTCCTACTCAAAGGTTGATCCCACCCAAGGATATCAAAGATAGATATAACCAGTAGTTTCCTGTACCCTAGTTGACTACATAGGTGCCGTCTGCCCCTATCTCTACTAGGTGTACCCCACTACCCCAAGCGATCGGCTCCCTAACGTAGATACCCGTGCTGGTCCCACAGTGGGGTGTATCACTCCCCTAAAGTGGCTACCCAATACTATCAACGGTGCACGGCTTTATATCTACACGATGCAACAACGGCTTATCTACCAGCCCGGGCCCACACATGCATATGAAACCCGTTGGACTTGCATTGCCACCGCTACCCCGTTTTGGCCTCTTATAATCAAGCCCAATATGCGTGTCCCGTCACTCGACATGGGTCGAGCCCACAAAGATACGTTTGGGATATTGGTTGAAACGGGCCCCCACAAGCTACTACTTAAGCTTGTCATTTTATCTAGTGCATTCCACTTAACCCCTTTTTATAATCATGTCCCCTTACATGTTAAGGTTTGGTTAAGTCATCCAATTATATTACAATTGCCACTCAAGGCACCCACTAGATTTTCGCATGCCACCCAAGGCACTTACTTTATTCCCACATGCCACCCAAGGCACTTACATAACCCTTTAATCATGTTTAGTTACATGTTCCACTCTGGTTAAGTATTCTAATCGTATTTTCTATTGCCACCCAAGGCAACCCACTAGTTTTCTCATGCCACCCAAGGCACCCCCACTAGTTACTACATGCCACCCAAGGCACCCACTTAACCCCTCATGTCCCACTACATGCTAATATGGTTAAGTGTTTCTTAATTAATTAAGACCGTGATCTCCCATAAAGACCTCCCACATTAGACTGGCTGTTATGACCGCCTGGTTAAGCCGGTAGGGTCCGGGCAGTCTTACGTCATAACAGAGTCTAACCTCGTGTCTTTACTTTAATCACGTATTTAATTTGTGCCTAAGACCTCTCACATTAGACTGGCTGTTATGACCGCCTGGTTAAGCCGGTAGGGTCCGGGCAGTCTTACGTCATAACAGAGCCTAACCTCGTGTCTTAGTCGATTAATTACACCTAATTAATCACCCCCATATTAATTATCCCTAATTAATATCAATTTATTCATAACATGGGTAGACCTAACTCAATAGGTAAATTCCCATGGGGTAGACCTAACTCAATAGGTAAATTCCCACTTATGTTAATTAATTTTTTTATGGTATGCTTAATTATACCCATTTCAACATACTTTTAATTAACATATTAATTAACCCCATCGTTCCCCACGTAAATCGTCATTATGACATAACATAATAAAGGGAAGATTTACCACACATAACATGGGTTTAGCATATAACTTTATCATGGGTTAAGAGGATGTCAACTTGCATATATGAGCATGTATTAACCCAACTATATTCAACCCAAACTTGCATATTATCAAACATGTGTCTTACATAACATGTTGAATATGAACTTACATATCATCAAACATGTGATTTGCATAACATGTTGCATATGAACTTATATATCATCATACATGTGATTTGCATAACATGTAGAACTTGCATTTTAGCATATACTTAACTTGCATAAGCACTCACATACTTGCATAAGCATTCATATACTTGCATAAGCTTGCATATCATGTTAAACTTGCATTTCAACATATACATAACTTGCATAAACATTCACATACTTGCATAGGCTTGCATATTATGTTAAACTTGCATTTCAACATATACATAACTTGCATAAACATTCACATACTTGCATAGGCTTGCATATTATGTTAAACTTGCATTTCAACATATACATAACTTGCATAAACATTCACATACTTGCATAGGCTTGCATATTATGTTAAACTTGCATTTCAACATATACATAACTTGCATAAACATTCACATACTTGCATAGGCTTGCATATTATGTTGAACTTGCATTTCAACATATACATAACTTGCATAAACATTCATATACTTGCATAGCTTGCATATTATGTTAAACTTGCATTTCAACATATACATAACTTGCATAAACATTCACATACTTGCATAGGCTTGCATATTATGTTGAACTTGCATTTCAACATATACATAACTTGCATAAACATTCATATACTTGCATAGCTTGCATATTATGTTAAACTTGCATTTCAACATATACATAACTTGCATAAACATTCATATACTTGCATAGCTTGCATATTATGTTAAACTTGCATTTCAACATATACATAACTTGCATAAACATTCATATACTTGCATAAGATGTTAAACATGCATATAAGCATATACATGACTTGCATAAGTACTCACATACTTGCATAACATGTTTGCATAATGGATCCATATTCACTTAGTGTTTTGCATCATAAACATCATGAAACAACTTGCATAAAAATATCATGATTACATATTATGAAACTTGCATGACATAAGGCATATAACTTGCAAAACACATAATATTCACTACATCAAGCTTGCATAAATATATGGATCCACAAACATAGCCATACTTTATCACATCTTATCATAATCAATTCAATAATTGATTATTAAGGGGATAGAAGCTCACCAAAACAAGATTAGCAAGTTAAATGAAGCAAATCCCAATGATTAAGTAGAAGAAGATGTAGATTAGCATGCAAACCCTCTTAGGATTTTTAGTGGAGGCTCTCCAATTTTCTAAGTGGTGGCATAATGGCCTTAGATCTATTTTTGGTAAGGATAAGGGGGGTATTAGGGTGTATATATAGATTAGTTAGATGTTTTAGGACCATAGGATATACCCTAGAACCAATCCTAGCCTTTAAAGCATGTTTTGGGGAAGAAGTCAAGTGTAGGAACCATTTAGGGCCCAAAAAAACAGCCCAAAACTCATCCCGGGCCTCAAAACATGAGCAGTTTTTGATTTTTCGTGAAACTTTGACGGGCCATAACTTGGTCATACGGACTCCGATTTACGAAAACTCGGACTCTATTTCGCGTATTTTTCCGAGACGAACGCAATGGCACAGCCCGTTTCCCCTGATTCAGAATATTAAATTTAATTCTGTTCTGATTTATGTTATAACAAGTTATTTAACATACGGGGTGTTACATCGGCTCTCTCATACGGTCGTCGCGGAGGTCTCGGCGATTCTTCAGACGAAGAAGAATATACTGGAGTGAGTGGACGAACCGGCGATGTTCTTTGCCTTGCTAGCTCATCAAGTCTTCTATCCATATCAGTCAGATTTTATCGCAGGACGGAGCTTTCCTGCCTTTGGGCGGCCAATTCATCAAACAACCTCTCCCACATTTCAGAAAAGCGAGAGAGATCCCCCTCAGTAACAGGAGCAGCAGAATCATATTGATCGTCATCGCCTTCTCTTATGCGCAAAGAACTTGAGCTGGGTCGAGCAGTGGGGCCAGGACGATAGGAGCGAGCCATAGGCTCCTTTCCATGTCGAGTTGTGGTCTGATCATCAATTCGGATCGCTGTGGTTCGTGGGGGGCGGCTCGCAGCGCCCCCTTGAGGTCGATTCGCGGTCGCAGTGTGCGGAGGGTGCGAGGCGTTCCCTCGGGATCGGGTAACAACCCCTTCAGCAGTCCAGATCGCTTCGTTTTCGTCGACTCGGAGCGTGGTGTCTTCGTCGGATCGGTTCGCCCCCTGCGCCCTGCGATCCAGAGATTCTTCGCTGCCCAGCTCATGCACACTTTCTTCGATTGTTTCGTTGGTCTGCGAAGCTTTAGATCTTTTTCCAGCCATGATATCCGAATCGCTGGAATCTTCAAAGAACCGAATAGTGAAACTTTAGGATTGTGTTCTCAGTGAAAGCACCAAAATGTTAGATCAAAATTTGGACCTAACACCCAAATTGTTCTGAAGCTTATAGAGTTTCAACTGAAGAATGAGAAAAAAGGAAATAACACATAGAATTTATAGTGGTTCGGCGTTAACGAGCCTACGTCCACTTTATATATTATTGATTATACTTTGAAAGCTAATACAATCAAGGATTTCTCTCAATATTTCAGTAGTTTGACAACAATGGCGGATTCAGTACTCAATATTGCCAAAAGGATCCCAAAAAGTGCCAAGCACTAGGATATTTATAGCTGATTTTGTCAGACGGATCGTGGTTACACGTGGCACGAATCCCGAGAACATCGGGTCGCATCGCCACCGTTGAAGAAATAGTCAAATTAGCCGTTGTGGACAGGTGTCGCGATCTGCTTGAAAATCGGATCGTGCAGATGGGGAGAATTGGTCCAAATGACGGTTAGGGACACGTGTCGCTAGATCCGTGCGACTCGGATCACTGAAGACCAGCTCACGCTTGAACGGGTCAGAGGGTTCGCCGCGCATCAGGGGATCGGATCGATCAATACTGGGCAACAACATATGCGTGGATCGGATCGCATAGAGGCATCGTTTCGTTGATGAGATGGGGAAGATCCGTCGAGACGCGATCCTCCCTGGGCGATCCGTCGAGACGCGATCCTCCGTGGGCGAGTCGATAGCGTGCGATTCGTTCCTTCATATTCTTGGAGAACGTGGTTTCGCGCTTTCCTCTTACGAATGATCCTGGGTGGCTTGGTCAAAAAGCGAGCCAACATAATCATAAACCGTCATATATAGTATGTCTAGATCTAGATACGTACGCTTTCGTCAGGAGGAGGTATATGCTAACTGAGAGATGAAAAAGGCAAGTAAGGAGGAAATCCAAAGTAATGTCACCATCAAGCAAACCGGAGACAGCTCGGAAAAGGTTGAAGTCAACATTGGAAACCGAAACCAGGGTGGCGGCCGCCAGTCAGGAAACAATGGTAACAACAATAATGGCAATAATCGAAAGAGGAATCGAGGGAACGACTCCCAGAGAAGGACTCGTCCCAGGTCTTTTGAAAGTTATACGCCAATAAACGGTACTTTGGAGAATATCTTCATGGATTCGTACAACTTCCTCCAAAATAAAAGGCCTCCTCCCAGAGAGTCGACGGAGAAAGAACGTGAGACGGGGAAGTTCTGTCTCTTCCATCAGATTCGTGTCCACTCAACAA
This sequence comes from Allium sativum, assembly GCA_030737875.1. NCBI lineage: Eukaryota > Viridiplantae > Streptophyta > Magnoliopsida > Asparagales > Amaryllidaceae > Allium > Allium sativum. The sequence continues at coordinate 6,064,594 of CM060909.1, read as the reverse complement.
ATGAATGCCGTCTCCTAAGAGATGTGGTCGAGAAGCTTCTCCGAGAAGGAAAATTGGATGAATACAGAGTGACACCCAGAGACAGGAGGCAAGCTGTACAGGCCCCAAATCAGAACCAGAATCAACCTGCTATCAGACCAACTGGCCAGCAAAAGGGAAAGGACCTTGTTATCAATACCATAATCGGAGTGCTTTATCTTAGCGGGCACGGTTCCAAGGCATTGGATCAGTATGTCAATGCGGCTAAGCAGCACCTCGAGGTAGGAGAGTGTAGCAACACTAAGGACAATGTCCTAGTAAAGCAACAAAAGATTATGTCCGACAACGTCGTTTTCCGCGAACGAGAAAGCATTGGGGTCCATGCTCCGACCGAAGATCCATTTGTAATCACAGTTCCTATTGGCCCGACCACTGTTCATAAAGTCTTGGTGGATAAAGGGAGTTTCGTCAACATTCTTTTCAAAAATACATTCGACCATATGAATCTCGAGATAAAAGACTTGAAGCCCTGTGAGGGATGGATCCGTTGATTTAACGGAGTATCCACCGTTCTAATGGGATATGTAGAGCTACCAGTTACACTTGGGGAAGAAGAACGCCAGAGAGTGAGAATTCTTCCCTTCGTGGTTTTGGTTATTGAATCGCCCTATAATGCCTTCTTGGGCCGACCGGCCCTAGCAAAGTTCAGAGCCTGTATAGCCAACTGGTGCTTGTTATTGAAGTTTCCTACAGAAGCTGGTGTTGGTATTGTCAGAGGAGATTAGGTTGCCGCACGAGCATGTTATATTGCAGAGCTAAAGCTACTCCGTAACGGAAGAGACATAGAAACCAAGGGCGCTTCTCCCCCCACAAGGGCGGAGACCTCATAGCAATTAAAGAGGATAATCGTAGGTGAGTCGCCTAGAGAGTTGCCCGAGGATATAGATCCCAGAGAGCACAAAGAACCTGGGGGCAGAATGGCGACTCCCAACGAGACAACTGTGGATGTACCGATCGATGATAGTGACCCAGAGAAGGTCCTTAAGATTGGATCCCAGTAAAATCCGAATTTAGCTAAAGAACTGACGGATTTCTTGAAAGATAACTTGGATTTATTTGCTTGGACCCACGCAGACATGTGTGGGATATCTCCATCAATCATGAGCCATTCATTAAGCATTAACCCTAAGCATCCTCCGATAAAACAAAAAAGGCAAATGCTGGGCCCAGAGAGGTCCGCTGCCTTGAAAGAAGAAGTTGGAAAGCTAAAGAGTAATGGATTTATCAGAGACTCAACCTATCCAAACTGGATTTCAAATCCAGTTCTGGTAAAGAAGGCCAACAGGAAGTGGCGAATGTGTATCGATTTCTCGGATTTGAATAAAGCCTGCCCAAAAGACAGTTTTCCGTTACCCAGGATCGATTAGTTGGTGGACTCAACGGCGGCTCATGAACTTCTCTCCTTTATGGATGCTTATCCAGGATATAACCGGATTCCAATGCATGTTCCAGATCAAGAACACACTAGCTTCATTACAGATCTGGGAATATACTGCTACGTGGTAATGCCCTTTGGCTTGAAGAACGCAGGCGCTACATATCAACAGTTAGTGAACAGAATGTTATATAACCAGATTGGGAAAACAATGGAAGTATATGCCGACGACATGTTGGTTAAGTCCAGGCAATCCTCCAATCAAACTACAGACTTGGAAGAGATGTTTGGCATTCTTCGAAAGTATGGGATGAAACTCAACCCAACGAAATCTTCATTCGGGGTCGCCTCCGGAAAATTCTTGGGATTCATCATCAATTCTCGTGGGATTGAGATTAATCCAGACCAGATCGCAGCAATCAGAGGCATTCAGGAGCCTAGGCAAATTAAAGATGTGCAAAGCCTTGCAGGGAAAGTAGCAGCACTAAGCAGATTCATCTACAAGGCTACGGACAAATGCATCCCATTCTTCGAATTGATAAAACGAGGAAAACACAACTTTAAGTGGACTCCTGATGGCATTGAAGCATTCCAGAACTTGCCGAATCATCTGGAGAGACCTCCGATATTATCTAAGTTGGTGGATCACGAGGACTTATTCGTGTACTTGGCAGTGTCGTCCCACGCGATTAGCTCAGCATTGGTAAGAGAAGAAGATAAAGTTCAAAGACCAGTGTATTAAGTGAGCAAAAAATTGGCGGCAGCAGAGCGTAATTATCCAAGGATAGAAATGTTGGCGTATAGTTTGCTGATTGCCTCTAGAAAGCTTCGACATTATTTTCAGGCTCATCCCATTACCGTGTACACTGATCATCCACTCAAGCAAGTTCTACAGAGACCAGAAGCGTCTGGAAGACTACTCAAATGGAACATTGAGTTGAGTCAATTTGATCTGAACTTTCAGCCCTGGCGGTCAATACGGGGGCAAGTGATAGCCGATTTCATAGCAGAGTTTACTGTCCCGGAGGAAGATATAGTGACTGAAGAAGCTGACCCACCAAAGTTACTTCTCGATCTCAGTGCCTGGAGATTGTATACTGATGGCGCTAGGAATGACAAGAGATCTGGCACTGGAGTAGTGCTTGAAACTCCTGAGAAACGGCTGATATCCTATGCTATCCGGATGGAGTTTCACGCCACTAACAACGACTCCGAATATGAAGCCCTGATAGCTGGGCTAAGGATTGCAAAGGAGTTGGAAATCACAAAGCTGGACATATTTTGCGACTCCAAGTTAGTTGTAAACTAGGTCACTGGAAAATTCCAGCCCAAAAGCCCAAGATTGATTTTATACTTGGAGAAAGTTAAGGAGTTGCTGAATGGCTTCGATCACCACAGCATATCTCATATTCCGCGGTCAGAGAACCAACAGACGGATAAGTTGGCGAAGATGGCTAGTTCCGATGATCCTGAAGAGACCGGGCTAGCCCCACTTGAAGTACTTCGGTCTTCTAGTATAGATCAGATGGAAATTGATATGGTACTAGAGACGGAACCAGAAAGGGAGTCATGGATGACCCCTCTAAAGAATTTCTTGATGAATGGAACGCTTCCGACCAAGAAGAGCGAGAGGCGTAAAGTAATTCGTAAAGCTTCCCGATACGTTCTGCAAGGCGGAGTCCTTTACAGACAGGGATTTTCGATGCCCCTTCTCCGGTGTATAGCTCATGATGACATCAAGCGTGTACTGCAGGAGATACATGAGGGTGAATGCGGCGATCACACTGGAGGGCAAACATTGGCAAAAAAGCTGTTGCGGCATGGTTATTTCTAGCCTAACATAAACAAAGATGCGGCAAAGTACGTACGACGGTGTGATGCATGCCAGAGATTTCCAAAGATACCTAGGGCACCTCCTAGTCAGTTGAAAACGATGACAAGCCCATGGCCTTTCGCTATGTGGGGAATTGATATCATCGGAAGTCTCCCCATAGCTAAGGGCGGAGCGAAGTTCGCTATTGTAGCTGTCGACTACTTCACTAAGTGGGTCGAGGCTGAGCCACTGACTACAATCACAACCAAACGAGTGATCAACTTCGTCGTTAGGAACATCATTTGTCGATTTGGGATTCCAAATATCGTTATAACTGACAATGGAATCAGTTCGATAACATTGAATTCAGGGACTTCTGCCAGAAATACCACATCGAGAAACGGTACACCTCTGCGGCGCATCCGCAGTCGAACGGACAGGTCGAAGCAACGAATAAAGTGATTAAGTCCATTCCGAAAAGAAGACTGAAGCGGGCCAGAGCCATGTGGGTTGAAGAATTACCCTTAGCACTATGGGCCTACAGGACAACGTATAAATCGGCAATAGGCCATACCCCCTTCTCTCTTGCTTTTGGAGCAGAAACAGTCATCCCGGTTGAAATAAAAGTACCTTCTCACCGAGTGACTTATTACGATCCGATGACTAATAACGAATTGCTCCTTAAATCCCTGGATATGATCGAAGAGAAGAGGGACGAAGCAGACCTGCGTGCCTTGAGATGCAAGCAACAGGTCACCCAATACTACAACAAAAAGGTTCGAGCCCGAACCTTTGAACCTAGAGGCTTGGTTCTGAAGCGTGTCTTTCCACCCCCAACTCATATGGGTGCGAAGTGGGAAGGACCATAGTCCGTTCTGTGCAAGCTTGATAATGGAACCTTCAAGCTAGCAACCGTAGATGGAAAGGAAATCCCCAGAGTGTGGAATGCCCAACATTTACGGCCGTATCTAACGTAAAGATGTCAGATCTGTTCTTTTGCTTTATTAAGAACCATGTACAAGGCACGACTTGCCTAGAATAGTCCGATTTCTTAAGCAAAAGATTATAAAGTGGACGTAGGTCATGATTCGACCGAACCACTATAAAAATATTGTGTGTCATTTACCTTTATTGCACTATTATTTATCTGCCTTTCTACTTTTATGGAAATTGTTGTGAACCATACAACGATCACAGGAACATATAATTATAGGTGCCTTCCATTAGAATGGAGTGCAATCAAAAGTCAAAACTCTGAGGGTGCGATAAAGTAAATCATATCATTGATAGCGCTCTAACTCTCCAGAGCCGAGAGAGAGCATAACGGACATGAAGGCGATGTCCATAAGTCACGGCGGTGTACCATGATCCGAACCGCCTTGACGGAACTCTAACCTCGGCGACTGCCAGGAGAGTATAAAACCATCTCCGATTAAGCACTGAGAAAGAGCTCTTACCCCGCTGAAGGATCGGGGAGCGACAGAATAGCTGAGCTCGAACTCTAACCTTGGCGACCGCCAGGAGAGTATAAAAGCGTCTCCGACTGAGCGCTGAGAAAGAGCTCTTACCCCGCTGAAGGATCGGGGAGCGACAGAATAGCTGAGCTTGAACTCTAACCTTGGCGACCGCCAGGAGAGTATAAAAGCGTCCATGATTGAGCGCTGAGAAAGAGCTCTTACCCCGCTGAAGGATCGGGAAGCGACAGAAAAGTTGAGCTCACACTCTAACCTTGGCGACGGCCAGGAGAGTAAAAAAGCGTCTATGATTAAGCACTGAGAAAGGTGCTGGAGACTCAGCGCCCCCAGAACTCTCTCCCCGCTGAAGGATCGGGGAGCAGAATGAAAACCAAGCTCAAATTCTAACCCGTTGAAGGATCGGGAGAGTACAAAGGCGCTAGAGACTTAGCGTCACACAAATTCTAACCCGCTAAAGGATCGGGAGAGTATAAAGGCGTTAGAGACTTAGCGTCACGAGAATTTCTACCCCGCTGAAGAATCAGGGAGCAAACAGGCATGATGACATATGCCGCTAAAGGGCTCTTATCCCGTTACACGACTGGGAACAAGAATGAAAAATGGAGCCCGAACCACTCATCTCCGGGAATGGGGGCGGCACACAAATGAATCTAATCAATCCCCAACAAACCATGGCTAGGTACCATATTAATGGTTGATTGGGGACACACCCATACACATATATGCAAGCAGAAGTGTAGTGCAGAAATTTAAAAGAAAAAGTTTTATTTTTAGAATGATTCATGATTTGAGTATTTGTATTCGTGACTAAGTATGATAAACTTGCAGGAACACAGCGGTGTAAAAGGAAATAAACTTTCATTCATAAGCTGCAAACCAACAAGATAAAGAGGAACCTAAACAAAAGTTAGGGCCATTCTCACAATTACATTTCATGGCCAGTGGAAAGCCTAAAAAATCCTAAGGACAAAATTTGAACTGATATTTGCCTCCTACTTATGTTGGGGGGAGGGGACTATGTAGACTTCTTGCTCTTTTTCTTCTTCCCCGATGCCTCCTTGTCAATATCCGAACGACCACCTTTTTTCCTCTTCCTCTTATCAACGAGAGGGTCCGGTGAAGAACTAGAGGACTGAGAGGCTAGTTGCGAAATTATCGATCGGGAGGAAAATCTTACGACCAACCCGGTTTTGGGGTCGATCTCAGAGATAGGGGGCACATATACTGTATCCTGTCTCCCTTTCATAAGAAGCAACTGCTCCTCCCCTTCGGCCTGTTGTTCAGCTAAGATTTCCTCATCACCGCCTCTGCTCTCTTGGGTGATGGCGACTTCCTCTTCATCACCGTCGTGGTGCCCGTCCATGTCTCTCAAAGCCTCGATAGTTTCAGCATCCGAGGGGACATCAACACCAACGCCTGGCAGGATGTCAATCTTCTCCACCCCTGCCTTCTTTTCGGCATCCTAATCAATCGGCCCACTACGTGTATCATGAGAAACAAATGTTATTTAGGGAGAGAATTCGGTTTGCTCAGTTGACTGTCCGACAAAGCGACGACAAGTGACAATTGCTTTGGCAAGTTGCGGAGAAAATATAGAGATACCTTCCGCCGATCCTCCATCCAAGCCAGCAGCAGAACCCCAGACAGGTGGGGGAGTAGGACCCAGAGGAATCAATGGATAATCTGGATTGTATTCCTCAATTTCGGAAGCCTTGGGCTCTACGGCTGAGCTCGGGCCTTCTCCCATTTTCTCTTTGCCCTACGCCTGAGTTTTCTCTTTTTCTATTTCTTATTGGAGCAGGCGTCTTCCTTTCTCTAGATACTCAGGCTCATTATCCCTCAGAATGGCCCGCATCAACTCATTCTCATCAATCTCTCGACTCCTAATCGCTATTTCTCGCTCTCAATGATTGCGTCCCATATGTTGGCTAGAGTGACATGATAGTCTGGGATCTAGGAGATATTACGGGTTTTGAAGACCTGACCAAGGAAGTCAAATAACATTTCTTCAAATCCTTCGATCTCCTTCTCTCTCTCAAGGAGCTTTTCATTAGAAGCAGTGGCCATTTCAATGGAACTCTCCACAATATTTTCAGCAAGAATAGCGCGATTCTCTGCATGCGCGAGTTGATCATTCAGAATCGCCTTCTCCTTTTCAGCCAGAGCTAAGCTATCCTTCAAACTTGCCTTTTCTTTCTCCCAGGCAGCTCTTTCGGCCTCGAAGTGATCTTGTGCTGTTTTCAATTCGGAGTTGGCCATCCTGAGATCTTCCACCTCTTGCTTCAATAACACTCGCTCTTTACTATTAGAATCAAGCTCATTATGGAAACGTTGCCTTGCCTCCTCCAGCTCTGTTTTGTAAGCTTTAGCGTCTCGTTGAGCCAAGGTAAGCAAAGATTGTGCATCCTCTAAGTCCTTCTCCATTTTTGCCCTGGCCCTTTCATTGTTATCTATCTTCACTTTGGATCTATGTGCTTCCATCTCAAGCGTTCGGATGACCTCTGAAAGATTAACGTCATGTTTCTTCATCGCCTCATACTGCCTGGCTACTTGGTGAATATGCCCGATGACTTCAGTATCCCAATTCCTAGGGACTGGCTCCAAGGCTGGAACAAACATCATCCTTTCGAAGAAGATGTCGGGGAGTTGTTCTCGCAACTTTTCCAGCTTAGCCTGAGTCTCAGGACCATTGATGTAATCTCGTGTCCCGGGGGCAATCAAACCTTGTTGGCTGGATGGGACTATGTCAATTTTCCCCTTCTCAGAATCTTTGATTGGATACTTGCTTATATCCTTGGGCTCGTAGTGTCTTTTTGATGACCTGCTGTGAGAGGGTGCACTCTTCGGAGGAGTTAAGTATTTAGGAAGTTGTTTTCCCCCTGTAGGTGGAACCGAATAACTAGGAAGCTTGCCAGAGGTTGGTTTTGATGGAGACCTGGATTGTGAAGAAGTAGGCTTGTGAGAAAGGCCGCGAGCACGCTCAGTATTTGGATGGAGGCTGGGTGTACCTTCACGGAGAGAGCGATAGGAATAAGATCGCATGCGAGTCATCTTTCCTGTAAAAGAAAAAAGAGCATAATAAAACCTTGAATACTATTGATATAAAAGTGTGGGGTCTGGCAGTGCGTGTGATTTGTGCATCCCATATAATTCCCCCTAACAGACCAAGGCCCGAAGTCAGCCTCATCTGAGTAGTTTCTCGTTCTCCAACTGGAACAGTTGTTTCCTCAGAAACAGGGAAAAATGCCTCCCCTTCAAAGTCTCCCTGTGTGTATACATCATCAGGCAAAGGAATTTTGCTCAGCTCTTTAAATAGCTGCTCTTCTGTTAAATCATCGGGAGCAGCAGGTTCAATTGGAAGAGAAGCCCTTGAGGGCAACCCCCGGAGAAACTGGGATTCCCTTAGACTTATCACCACGGGCCTCATCTCCTCTAAATATGTTTAGGTTTTCGTCGTCCTGAATGACTATCGGCGAAGAACTCTTACGAAATTTAATTGTTTCTGCATCCCGTGACGTTCCTTCCCCCTCTATTGGGGGCACTATTTGTATGGTTTGCCGCATGCACCAAGTCCAAACCTTATATCCAGAAGGCGGAGCTTGTGAAGGTTCGCGTCAGTAATGCACTTCTTGATCTTTACAACATCGGATTTGCTTTTGTAGAAGAAGAGACAGTCGATTATTATATACCGTGCCTTCCATCTTGGGAAAGGCGTGATCTGCTTAGAAAAAAAAAGGGGCATGTTAATGCTTCGATTACTTAAACAAGTTATTCAGTCAAAAGTTTAAAGTTTATTTGATTTAAGCCATCTTCTTGAACACCCAGCCTGTCTCTTTATATAGAACCAGTCGGCCTTGGGATCCCCTATGTTGCTATATCCATCAGACAAAACCTTCCCATTTGCTACCGATTCGAAAAAAGTGAAATTTGGGGTTGCCAAGGAGCGATGCTTGAAAAGATAAAAGAATTTTAAATCTCTAAATGTGAGCTCGGTATGCAGGATTTCCACGTATGTGATATATAGAGTGTATAGAGCCGCGTAGGCATTGGGATGAAGCTGCATCGGAGAAATACCTAATCGTTTTAAGGTCTCAATGGCGATTGGAGGAAACAGAGGAATAGCGCCTACCCAATACATGATTCGGCTAATTGTCATATACCCCTTCGGAGCCAAATAAGGTCTATCTGAGCTGCCGGGTGTCCTTACATCCTCCAGGGGATACCATGTCTCAAGCAAATTCTCTTAAGCTTTATGTCAACAAGTTTGGAAGCTAAAGAGTCCGTGAATTTCTCTATTTCTATTGCACCAGGGACTTCGTCGGGAGCTCGGCCGTCAACTTCTGACTCTTCATCAAGCGAGGTACTCTCAGATGGATTCGATTCAGTTTCTGCCTCATGTTCGGATCCAGAATCCGCACCCTCTGGATTAGTTGGAAGAACCTCGGGGTTGAGATGCTCATACACCTCGGGATTCGTCTCTGTGTCAGATCTTGAAGGGGAACGATTAACCAACATTACTATTTAGGCGAGTAAACATGAGAAATAAGATTATAATTACCCGTCCCCCCTGTGTGTGTGAGTGCAAGTGTGTGCCTGTGCATGTCTTAAAGAAAAAGCATAAAGTTTATCAAGATCATGGAAGTGTTAGTCGTCATATGCTATTAAGTTATGCGTTTGGTCAGTCCAAGAAGTCCGTCTCAAAGACTCTAACTTAACTGTTCAATATACTGCAATTATGGTGGATTGATTAAAGTCCATATATGCTTGGAACTGTTAACCGGGTTGGTTCGTTGAAGAGATTGGAGTTCGGATCGTGACAGAAGCGCTGACATGTGGAAACAAATCGGCGTGGAGGAATCGGATTGGCCTAGGGGGGATCGGATCGTTGAACTAGATCCCGGGAATAATAACAAGACTTCGTCTCGCGAAGGAAGATCCCGATCCGTCCCCTCCTGTACTTCCACGAGCCCACACTCCTCGATCCGATTCGTTGTCCAAATCTACTCCTCCACTTCCAGTTTTACTTTCACCGCAACCACGACCAGAGTCGAAGCTCTATCAACATATCGACCTGGCACCTTCTTCCTTCTTTCTCCTCCGTCTTCTTATCCATTTCATGAACCCGAACGCTTAAACCCATCAACCAGTCGCCTTTAAAGGCTCGAACACCACCAAAACTACGTTACCCTCTCCCCTCAAACTAGTGAAAACCAGAGAGAAACGAAAATGAAAATGCATTAAGGTCTTGATTAATACAATTACCTATGTCGTTTTGACTAAAATCGCGAAAGAAAATTGTTTTCTAGGGATCGCAAGTTAAGGTTTGGAAGGGAGGATCGATGGCGGCTGTAGAGAGAAAGAAGAAGAATGGAAAGTGGAGGAAGGGTCGGGTTTATATAGATAAACCCGTGACCGTTAGTATTCTATTTTTTGTCCTATTCGGACCGTGGGCCTTGGTGGTTCGCAGAACCAAGGCCATCAAACAAAAGGGAGGCCAAACCCTCAAGCGACTCGTGACTGAAGTAAGGAGGCCCATCGTGTTTCGAGGGGAAAGCCCAAATGGCGACAAGCCCGAAACAGATACCTCGTCTCACGAGCCGTGGGAAGTTTTGGCGATCCAACCCGATGAATGATTGCTGAAATTGAAGACTTATAAATAATTGAAGATTCAAAATTTACCTGGTAATTCAATAACGATCCCTCCGAAAGCTCCTGAGATGAGAATAATCTAATGAACAGAGAAATGATTGAAGATCGATTGGATATTTATGCTAATCAAAAGACACGACTTTCTGAAGTTGTACGACGTCTCAGACGGACACGACTTTTGATCCGCATCACCTCATGAAATGATACGTCCGAAATTTTGAAGCATGTTCCATCCTTAATAAAACATACTTCGAGGGGGCAAAATGTTGGCTAGCTTTTTGACCAAGCCACCAAGGTTCACACACAAGAAGAAAGTATTAAACTACGTTCCTCTAGTTCATGAAAGGCCAGATCGCACCAGCGGATCGCACCAGCGGATCGCACACACGGATCGCACCCCTCGGATCGCCAGCACGGAACACGACCCGATCCGTCCATGGGAGCACGACGCGATCCGCACCTATGCCACCACCTTACTCCGTTCCGATCCCCTGTTACGTGGCGAAGCTCCTGACTTGTTCAACCATGAACGGGTCTTCAGCGATCCGAAATGCACGGATCTCGCGACACCTATCCAAAATTGTCATATTGACCAATTCCTACTCAACACTCGATCCGATCCGATTTTCTCAGGATCTACATCAGGTGTGACCGCGAACCGCCTGACAGAATCAGCTATAAATAGCCCAGAGACTAGCATTTTTCTGGATCTTTTTGCCGTATTGAGCACTGATTCCACCATTACTGTCATACCACTATTTCTTATCAGTTTTACTTCGACTTTACTAAGAGAAATAATAATTGTAAGAGTGAGTTTTAGAGAAATCAATGATTGTACTAGCATTCAAAGTATAATCGATAACATATAAAGTGGACATAGGCTCGTGAACGCCGAACCACTATAAATTCTGTGTGTTTTCTGCTTTTTCTTCATTCTTCAGATATGATTCTCTACGAATCAGAAAAATTTGGGTGTTAGGTCCAAATTTGGTCTAACAACTTCAAAACAACCCTTCTTTTTAATCCTACACCTAATTCTCCAAATATCCCTTACTTCCAATAATTACCCCTATTTTTGAACTACTGTGAAGGGTTGTTTTTGCAGCACCTAATCCAAACGATTCATCATCTTTCATATTTGTCGATCTATCCCTACTATGCTTAAACTACCCCTACTCCTCTTAATACTTCACAAAACAGCCCTTCTTTTTTATCCTATCCTTAATTATCTAAATATCCCTTACTTCCAACAATTACCCCTGTCTTTTTACTACAGTGAAGGGTTGTTTTTTGCAGCACCCAATCCATAGGATTTGTCAGCTTTCATATTTGTCTATCTACCCCTACTATGCTTAAACTACCCCTACATCTCTTAATACTTCAAAACAACCCTTCATTTTAATCCTACCTCTAATTCTCCAAATTTCCCTTACTTCCAACAAGTACCCCTATTTTTTATCTACTGTGAAGGGTTAGTTTTTGTAGCACCCAATATAAACAATTCATTATCTTTCATATTTGTCGATCTACCCCTACTATGCTTAAACTACCCATACTCCTCTTAATACTTCACAAAACAGCCCTTCTCTTTCATTCTATCCCTAATTCTCTAAAAAAATCTTAATTCCTACTACTACCCCTATCTTTTTACTACTGTGAAGGGTTGGTTTTTGCAACACCCAATCCAAACGATTCATCATCTTTCATATTTGTTGATCTACCCCTCCTATGCTTAAACTACACCTACTTCTCTTAATAATTCAAAATATCCCTTCTTTTTAATCGTATCCCTAATTCTCTAAATAGCCACTACTTCTAAAAATTACCCCTTTCTTTTTACTACTGTGAAGTGTTGTATTTGAAGAACCCAATCCAAACGATTCATCCTTTTTCATATTTGTCGATCTACCCCTCCTATGCTTAAACTACACCTACTTCTCTTAATACTTCAAAACATCCCTTCTTTTTAATCGTACCACTAATTCTCTAAATAGCCCTTACTTCCAATAATTACACAAAACATCCCACCTCCCTTAATGTCACTCTCAAAGGGAATGCCTTAACTTTGGTAGAGGGTAATAGGTACAAGATACAGAAAATTTTACAAGACATATAAATATAAGCAGCGAAAATCCAACATTTATTGCATACGTGGTTCAATACAAAAGTATTACAGCAAATTGTCTCAAAAATAAATCCAAAACATTACACCATAATTTATGTCTTAATTATTAAATAAAGAAGCATAACACATAGAAAAAACTGCATAAATCCCTAAGGTTCAATTCCAAAAGCTATATCCAATGCAAGAGAGTCCAAATCATACATCTACTTTCTTGAAGCTTGCAAAGAGTCTGATTAAGCTGGAGTATTTCCTCCCTATGGACCTAGGGGGAGGGGGGAATGGAAGAAAAGAAGACGAAAGAAAACGGGTCAGACAATAAGCCTGGTAAGTTCAGTGATTACTATTATTTAAACAAGGAAATGAATCATGACAGTGATAATAGAACATAGGACAATACCCTAATATAAGATAAAAGTAACGTTTGTTCGCACCCATTACTATAGTCTCTGCACCTACTCAACCATTGGTTCAACCAGCCTCACGTGTTTATAGCAAGCGATCCCATTAATGATTGGCTCATACTCGCATGCATTCATGTCCTGGGTCATTCGGCCCTGCTTGACTGTAGCTACCTGTGCTCGTCACACCATGGGGTATATCAGTCGCTCTGGTGGCAACCTAACACGATTCAAGATGCACAGTGTACACTACTGATGCCTAGTGCCTGATTTTTCCACTACGTGCACGCCCATACTCCGTCGGAACCTACACTGGCCCACCAACCACCGAAGTTTTGACCTCTTATAATTCAGCCCAGTAATCGTGCCCCAACCTGCCTAGTTCCAGGGTACCGAGACACATCTATGTGGGTTATTGTGGAAATAGTTCCCCGTTACTGGGGTTTTCTAATCAACATGTTTATTTAGTTAAGTGTCTAAGTTTACCTAACCCCGCCCATTCGTTTAGTTAGCATGTTGAATCGGTTAAGTGTTTTCCTAATTTACTTAACCCTACCAATCCTGAATTAGCTCTAATTTATTAAAGCACCAACCACTCACATTAGAAAGGTCTTGTTGTGGTCACTGGATGTGTCGGTCGGTTCCGGGCAGATTTACACCACAACTCAGTCTAACCTCGGGTTCTTTTTGGGCTTGATGCACTAACCACCCACATTAGACAGGTCTTGCTGTGGTCACTGGATATGTCGGTCGGTTCCGGGCAGATTTACAACACAACTCAGTCTAACCTCGGGTTAGTGATATTCGTCTTTTCTAAATTCATATTTTTCTATATATGTCAAATTTCTTTATGTAAATTTATTTTAATTTAATCATGCCATAATTATACTTTCAAATATTGCTCACAATAAATGGTATATCAAATATACCATTTTATGAACAAACCTATGCCATGAATTTTCATGTTTTCCCATCGTTATCCCAGTAGAACGTACGTATGAATCATATAAAATGTTGGGCTAACAAACAAAAAGGGGTAATAAACAAGGAACATGACATAAACATAAAATAGCATACGTTTAACTTATCACATGTAACTTGCCATAGATGTATCATTATCTTAAGTAAAAAGGTAAAGGTGAACTTGTGACTAAGTCAGATCTAATTTTCATGTAAACTTGATATGGGTCTGTCGTGGAGGTTTAACATATAAACCACAATTTAGCATACTAAATTATGTATGTCAAAACATAAGAAAACCAATATATCACAACTTGGCATGATAACTTATGTGTTAAAACATAAGAGGATTACAAATCCAATCATGCAACCTAAATAGATTCATAGTTCCAAATGTTAATCTAACATGCAAAAATGTGATTTAGATCATAAGCTTGCCAATAACCACCAAATTACAACATGACATGTTTTACCATTTAATTGGCAAAATAAATCCATTACCTAATTATAATAGACTCCAATAACATAAAATGTTGTTCATCACCACAAGCATATAGATATGATTAATATACAACATGTTCATCGCCACAACCATATAGACATGATTAATTACAACGATACTTTAAGATAAACGAGAATCAAAAATTATACATTGGCATCATACTATATCCCAATTAAAACATGTCATGATTCAATCAAAAAGAATGTTTAAATCTGTGTAACAACTAACTTACAAACTAAAAAGGAATTCTTGCGTTCTGAAATCTGAATTCTAAAATTGGAGATGCGCGCCTTTGATGAAGATCGTTGAATTAGACTCGTTTTAATTTGATTTTAGATGTAAGCTTTTAACTCGTCTTTGAATTGAAAATGGTGACGGCTACTCCAAGACCTCTACTGACGGCATTTCAGTTCTAGGATTATTTTTCTGTGCGTTTTTAGGTTGAGAATTGAGTCGTTTAAATAGAATTCCAGTTTAATTATAGCCGTCAGATGAGCCTAGGTTTAATCACAACCACTCAGACCAGATCAGGACCATCTAGAAACCCTAGTGACTCAGTAGCAGGTCAGCAGTCATTCGAAATTCAGATCTGGCCGGGGGCCAGGTTAACCCCCAGGTCGACCCTAAGGTCGACCTCTAGGGGGGAGGTCGAAACTAGGGTCGACCCCCTGGTCGACCTGCCTGGACGGGAATTTTCCCACCCAGCCCGCTTCTTTCTTCTGTTTGAAATTTTGAAATCTGGCTTGAGCTGTTTGAATTTGTTGAAATTTTCCGAAACTTCTGGAGGACATAAATTCTTCATACAAAGTCCAATTCACGCAAACTCAAACTCGGACTCTATCTCAAGCTGAACTCCGAGTGGAAATGCGGGTTGTTACATTACCGCTATTTTTTAACTACCGTGAAGGGTTGGTTTTTTCAGCACCCAATCCAAACAATTCATCATCTTTTATATTTGTCGATATACCCCTACTATGCTTAAACTACCCCTACTCCTCTTAATACTTCACAAAACAACCCTTCTTTTAATTCTATCCCTAATTCTCTAAATAGCACTTACTTCCAACAATTACCACTATCTTTTTACTATTGTGAAGTGTTGGTTTTTGTAGCACCCAATCCAAACGATTCGTCAGCTTTCATATTTGTCTATCTACCCCTATTATGCTTAAACTACCCCGACTTCTCTTAATACTTCAAAACAGACCTTCTTTTTAATCCTACCCCTAAATCTTGAAATAGACCTTACTTCCAACAGTTAACCCTATTTTTTAACTACTGTGAAGGGTAGGTTTTTGCAGCGCCCAATCCAAACGATTCATCATCTTTCATATTTGTCGATCTACCCCTACTATGCTTAAACTACCCCTACTCCTCTTAATACTTCACAAAACAGCCCTTCTTTTTCAATCTATTCCTAATTCTCAAAATAGCCCTTACTTCCAACGATTACTCTTATCTTTTTACAACTTTGGAGGGTTGGTTTTTGCAGCACCCAATCCAACCGATTCATCATCTTTCATATTTGTCGATCTACCACTCCTATGCTTAAACTACCCCTACTTCTCTTAATACTTCAAAATATCCCTTCTTTTTAATCGTATCCCTAATTCTCAAAATAGCACTTACTTCTAACAATTACCCCTTTCTTTTTACTACTGTGAAGTGTTTTATTTGCAGCACCCACTCCAAACGATTCATCCTTTTTCATATTTGTCAATCTACCCCTCCTATGCTTAAACTACACCTACTTCTCTTAATACTTCAAAACAGCCATTCTTTTTAATCGTACCGCTAATTCTCTAAATAGCCCTTACTTCCAATAATTACCTGAAACACTCCACCTCCTTTAAGGTCACTCTCGAAGGGAATGTCTTAACTTTGTGAGGGTTATAGGTACAAGATAAAGAAAAATTTACAAGACAGATAAATATAAGTAGCGAAAATCCAACATTTATTGCATACGTGGTTCAATACAAAAGTATTACAGCAAATTGTCTCAAAAATAACTTCCAAAACAGTACACCATAATTTCTGTCTTGATTATTAAATAAAGAAGCATAACAAATAGAAAAAACTGCATAAATCCCCAAGTGTCAAATCCAAAAGCCATAGCCAATGCAAGAGATTCCAAATCATACATCTACTTTCTTGAAGCTTGCAAAGAGTCTGATTAAGCTGGAGTATTTCCTCCTTATGGACCTAGGGGGGATGGAAGAAAAGTAGATGAAAGAAAACGGTTTAGACAATAAGCCTGGTAAGTTTAGTGATTACTATTATTTAAACAAGGAAATGGATTATGACAGTGATAACAGAACATAGGACAATACCCTAATATAAGATAAGGGGAACGTGTGATCGCACCCATTACTATAGTCTCTGCACCTACTTAACCATTGGTTCAACCAGCCCCACGTGTTTATAGCAAACGATCCCCTTAATGATCGGCCCCTACTCGCATGCATTCATGTCCTGTATCATTCGGCCTGGCTTGACTGTAGTTACCTGTGCTAGTCCGACCATGGGGTGTATCAGTCTCTCTGGTGGCAACCCGACACGATTCAAGATGCACAGTGTACACTACTGATGCCCAGTGCCTGATTTTTCCACTCCGGAGTACGGGTACGCCCATACTCCATCGGAACCTACGCTGGCCCACCAACCGCCGACTTTTTGACGGCTTATAATTCAGCCCAGTAATCGTGCCCCACCCTGCCTAGTTTCAGGGTACCATGATACATCTATGTGGGTTACTGCTGAAATGGGTCCCTATTACGAGGGTTTTCTAATCAACATGTTTATTTGGTTAAGTGTCCAAGTTTACCTAACCCCGCCCATTCGTTTAGTTTACATGCTGAATCGGTTAAGTGTTTTCCTAATTTACTTAACCCAACCAATCCTGAATTAGCTCTAATTTATTAAAGCACCAACCACTCACATTAGACAGGTCTTGTTATGGTCACTGGATGTGTCGGTCGGTTCCAGGAAGTTTTACACCACAACTCAGTCTAACCTCAGGTTATTTTTGGGCTTGTTGCACTAAACACCCACATTAGACAGGTCTTGTTGTGGTCACTGGATATGCCGGTCGGTTCGGGGCAATTTACAACACAACTCAGTCTAACCTCAGGTTAGGGATATTCGTCTTTTATAAATTCATATTTTTCTATATATGTCAAATTTCTTTATGTAAATTAATTTTAATTTAATCATGCCATAACTATCCTTTCGAATAATCCTCACAATAAATGGTATATCAAATATACCATTTTATGAACAAATCTATGCCATGAATTTTCATGTTTTCCCATCGTTATCCCCGTAGAACGTACGTATGAATCATATAAAATGTTGGGCTAACAAATTAGCCCGAACCCATAAACAAAAAGGTGTAATAAACAAGGAACATGACATAAACATAAAATATCATACGTTTAACTTATCACATGTAACTTGGCAAAGATGTATCATTATCTCAACTAAACAGGTATAGGTGAACTTGTGACTAAGTTGGATCTAATTTTAATGTAAACTTGATATGGGTCTGACAAGCACGTTTAACATATAAACCACAATATAGCATACTAACTTATGTATGTCAAAACATAAAAAAACCACTATATCACAACTTTGCATGATAACTTATGTGTTAAAACATAAGAGGATTAAAAATCCAATCTTGCAACGTAAATAGATTCATAGTTCTAAATGTTAATCTAACATGTAAACATGTAATTTAGATCATAAGCTTGCCAATAACCACCAAATTACAACATGTCATGTTTTACCAATTAATTAGCAAATAAATCCATTACCCAATTATAATAGATTCCAATAACATAAAATGTTGTTCATCACCACAAGCATATAGATATGATTAATATACAACATGTTCCTCGCCACAAGTATATAGACATGATTAATTACAATGATACCTTAAGATAAATGAGAATAAAATCTTATACATAGGCATCATACTATATCATAATTACAACATGTCATGATTCAATCGAAAAGAATGTTTGAATCTGCGTAACAACTAACTTACAAACCAAAAAGGAATTCTTGTGTTTTGAAATCTGAATTCTAAAATTGGAGATGCGCGCCTTTGATGAAGATCGTTGAATTAGACTCGTTTTAATTTGATTTTAGATGTAAGCTTTTAACTCGTCGTTGAATTGAAAATGGTGACGTCTACTCCAAGATCTCTACTGACGGCATTTCAGTTCTAGGATTAATTTTCTGTGCGTTTTTAGGTTGAGAATTGGGTTGCTTATATAGAATTCCAGTTTAATTATAGCCGTCAGATGAGCCTAGGGTTAATCACTGCCACTCAGACCAGATCAGAACCATCTAGGAACCTTAGTGACTCAGCAGCAAATCAGCAGTTGCTCAAAATTCAGATCTGTCCAGGGGCCAGGTTAACCCCCAGGTCGACCCTAAGGTCGACCCCCAGGTCGACCTCTAGGGGGGAGGTCGACACAAGGTCGACCCCCTGGTCGACCTGCCTGGACGGGAATTTTCCCACCCAGCCCGCTTCTTTCTTCTGTTTGAAATTTTGAAATCTGGCTTGAGATGTTTGAATATATTTAATTTTTCTAAAACTTATGGAGGCCATAACTTCTTCATACAAAGTCCAATTCACGCAAACTCGGACTCTATCTTAAGTAGAACTCCGAGTGGAACGAAATGGCGTAATCCGTTTCCCTTAATTCTCCCATTTAAATTAAGTATTCTGGGATTCATTATTATAACGTTAATAGAAAATGCAGGGCGTTACAGCACCGCTATTTTTTAACTACCGTGAAGGGTTTGTTTTTGCAGCACCCAATCCAAACAATTCTTCAACTTTCATATTTGTCGATTGACCCCTACTATGCTTAAACTACCCCTACTCCTCTTAATACTTCACAAAACAACCCTTCTTTTAATTCTATCCCCAATTCTCTATATAGCACTTGCTTCCAACAATTACCACTATCTTTTTACTATTGTGAAGGGAAGGTTTTATTACCACCTAATCCAAACGATTCGTCAGCTTTCAAATTTGTCTATCTACCCCTACTACGCTTAAACTACCCCTACTTCTGTTAATACTTCAAAACAATCCTTCTTTTTAATCCTACCCCTAATTCTCGAAATAGCCCTTACTTTCAACAGTTAATCCTATTTTTTAACTACTGTGAAGGGTAGGTTTTTGCAACGCCCAATCCAAACGATTCATCATCTTTCATATTTGTCGATCTACCCCTACTATGCTTAAACTACCCCTACTCCTCTTAATACTGCACAAAACAGCCCTTCTTTTACATTCTATTCCTAATTCTCTAAATAGCCCTTACTTCCAACAATTACCCTTATCTTTTTACTACTTTGAAGGGTTGGTTTTTGCAGCACCCAATCTAAACGATTCATCATCTTTCGTATTTGTCGATCTACCACTCCTATGCTTAAACTACCCCTACTTCTCTTAATACTTCAAAATATCCCTTCTTTTTAATCGTATCCCTAATTCTCTAAGTATCCCATAATTCTAACAATTACCCCACTCTTTTTACTACTGTGAAGTGTTGTATTTGCAGCACCCAATCCAAACGATTGATCCTTTTTCATATTTGTCGATCTACCCCTTCTATGCTTAAACTACCCCTACTTCTCCTAATACTTCAAAACAGCCCTATTTTTTAATCATACCACTAATTCTCTAGATAAACCTTACTTCCAATAATTACCTAAAACACCCCACCTCCGTTAAGGTCGCTCTCAAAGGGATTGTATTAACTTTGGTGGAGGGTTATAGGTATAAGATACAGAAAAATTTACAAGACAGATAAATATAAGCAGCGAAAATCCAACATTTATTGCATACGTGGTTCAATACAAAAGTGTTACAGCAAATTGTCTCAAAAATAACTTCCAAAACATTACAACATAATTTCTGTCTTGATTATTAAATAAAGAAGCATAACACATAGAAAAAACTGCATAAATCCCCAAGGGTCAAATCCAAAAGCCATAGCCAATGCAAGAGAGTCCAAATCATACATCTACTTTCTTGAAGCTTGCAAAGAGTCTGATTAAGCTGGAGTATTTCCTCCTTATGGACCTGGGGGGGGGGGGGGTTGGGGGGACGGAAGAAAAGTAAACGAAAGAAAACAGGTTAGACAATAAGCCTGGTAAGTTAAGTGATTACTATTATTTAAACAAGGAAATGGATCACGATAGTTATAACAAAACATAGGACAATACCCTAATATACGATAAGAGAAATGTGTGATCGCACCCATTACTATAGTCTCTGCACCTACTTAACCATTGGTTCAACCAGCCCCACGTGTTTATAGAAAACGATCCCCTTAATGATCGTCTCCTACTCGCATGTATTCATGTCCTATGTCATTGGGCTCCGCTTGACTGTAGCTACCTGTGCTGGTCCTACCATGGGGTGTATCAGTCCCTCTGGTGGCGACCAGACACGATTCAAGATGCACAGTGTACACTACTGATGCTTAGCGCCTGATTTTTCCACTCCGTAGTATGGGCATGCCCATACTCCGTCGGAACCTACACTGGCCCACCAACCGCCGAAGTTTTGACCGCTTATAATTCAGCCCAGTAATTGTTCCCCACCTTGCCTAGTTTCAGGGTACCATTATACATCTATGTGGGTTACTGCTGAAATGGATCCCGGTTACTAGGGTTTTCTAATCAACATGTTTATTTGGTTAAGTGTCCAAGTTTACCTCACCCCGCCCATTCGTTTAGTTAACATGTTGAATCGGTTAAGTGTCCAAGTTTTCTAATTTACTTAACCCTACCAATCCTGAATTAGCTCTAATTTATTAAAGCACCAACCACCCGCATTAGACAAGTCTTGTTGTGGTCACTGGATGTGTTGATCGGTTCCGGGAAGATTTACACCACAACTCAGTCTAACCTCGGGTTCTTTTTGGGCTTGATGCACTAACCACCTACATTAGACAGGGCTTGTTGTGGTCACTGGTTATGCCGGTTGGTTCCGGGCAGATTTACAACACAACTACGTCTAACCTCGGGTTAGGGATATTCATCTTTTCTAAATTCATATTTTTCTATATATGTCACATTTCTTTATGTAAATTAATTTTAATTTAATCATGCCATAATTGTCCTTTCAAATATTGCTCACAACAAATGGTATATCAAATATACCATTATGAACAAACCTATGCCATGAATTTTCATGTTTTCCCATCGTTATCCCGTAGAACGTACATATGAATCATATAAAATGTTGGGCTAACAAATTATCCCAAACCCATAAACAAAAAGGGGTAATAAACAAGGAACATGACATAAACATAAAATAGCATACATTTAACTTATCACATGTAACTTGGCATAGATGTATCATTATCTCAACTAAACAGGTAAAGGTGAACTTGTGACTAAGTCGGATCTAATTTTCATGTAAACTTGATATGGGTCTGATATGGAGGTTTAACATAAAAACCACAATTTAGCATACTGGCTTATGTATGTCAAAACATAAGAAAACCACTATATCACAACTTGGCATGATAACTTATGTGTTAAAACATAAGAGGATTACAAGTCCAATCTTGCAACCTAAATAGATTCATAGTTCTAAATGTTAATCTAACATGTAAACATGTGATTGATCATAAGCTTGCCAATAAACACCAAATCACAACATGAAATGTTTTACCATTTAATTGGCAAAATAAATCCATTACCCAATTATAATAGATTCCAATAACATAAAATGTTGTTATCACCACAAGCATATAGAAATGATTAATATACAACATGTTCATCGCCACAAGCATATAGACATGATTAATTACAACGATACTTTAAGATAAACGAGAATCAAATCTTATACATAGGCATCATTCTATATCCCAATTACAACATGTCATGATTAAATCGAAAAGAATGTCTAAATCTGCGTAACAACTAACTTACAAACTAAAAAGGAATTCTTGTGTTCTGAAATCTGAATTATGAAATTGGAGATCCATGCCTTTGATGAAGATCGTTGAATTAGACTCATTTTAATTTGATTTTAAATGTAAGCTTTTAACTCGTCTTTGAATTGAAAATGGTGACGGTTAATCCAAGACCTCTACTGATGGCATTTCAGATCTAGGATTATTTTTCTGTGCGTTTTTAGGTTGAGAATTGGGTCGTTTATACAGAATTCCAGTTTAATTATAGCCGTCAGGTGAGCCTAGGGTTAATCACAGCCACTCAGACCAGATCAGGACCATCTAGAAACCCTAGTGACTCAGCAGCAAGTCAGCAGTCGTTCAAAATTCAGATCTGGTCGGGGGCCAGGTTAACCCCCAGGTCGACCCTAAGGTCGACCCCTAGGTCGACCTCTAGGGGGGAGGTCGACACTAGGGTCGACCCCCTGGTCGACCTGCCTGGACGGGAATTTTCCCACCCAGCCCGCTTCTTTCTTCTGTTTGAAATTTTGAAATCTGGCTTAGGCTGTTTGCATTTATTTAAATTTTCTAAAACTTCTAGAGAGCAAAACTTCTCCATACAAAGTCCAATTCACGCAAACTCGGACTCTATCTCAAGCAGAACTCCGAGTGGAACGCAATGGCGTAACCCGTTTCCCTTAGTTCTCACATTTAAATTAAGTATTCTGGGATTCATTATTATAACGTTCATAGAAAATACCCCTCCTATTCTTAAATATTTTTCGATCGATCTCTCCATCAACTACCTTGCATATAACCCCTCACAGAAAGTTAACATGCATATCGAAAATTCTGTGAAAGGTTGGTTTTTGTCGCACCCATCTGTTTTCACTAACTTGCAGATGATCCATGCCTCAATTTCCAGCTACCATACTAATTTGGCTAAGTGTATTAATTTTACTTGACCCCGACCTCGAGTCTAGTTAACATGTTAAGTTGGCTAAGTTTATTAACTTTACTTAACCCCACCTTTTAATCTAGTCAACATGTTAATTTGGCTAAGTGTATTAAATTTACTTAACCCTACCAATCCAAGCTTAGCATTAATTGTCTTATTAAAGCACCAACCACTCACATTAGACGGGTATTGTTGTGGCTGCCTGTATGCCAGTCGGTTCCGGGTAGTCTTACGCCACAACTCAGTCTAACCTCGGGTCTTTATCGGGCTCAATGCCTTAACCTCCCATATTGGATATGTATTGTTATGATTACTGGACAGCCGGGTGGGTCCGGGCACGTTTACATCACAACTCAATCCAACCTCGTGTTAAGCATATTCGTGTTGTCTAAATTTACATTTTAATTATGTAAATTATTCATATCACATATTTTATTTCAAAACTAACGGTGTATAAATTTACACCATTCATTGCCTTAACCAATTTCATGGTTTTGGGCCCACCTATGTATTAACATGTTTTAAATTAATAATTAATACCGTTTCATACCATAAATCACCTATGTGATTATTGGCCAATTTATGTCAAGTTCCCAATAATTAAGTTTTTACCAAACGTTACCCCCGTCTAAATATTAGGCTAACAACTTAGCCTAATTTACCGTTCGCATGATTTCACATAAAGTATTAGGCTAATAACTTAGCCTAATTTAACGTTCACAAAATTGGCATGAAATCAACATTAACTATGAACTTGCAATTTTTGACCAAATCAACATGAACATAAACATATAGGTGTGAACTTGCAACTTTAACATAATCAACATAAACATGTACGTAATTAGCAACTTGCATAGGTTCATGAATTAACAACATAATTAACAACTTGCATAGATTCATGAATTAACAACTTAATTAACGACTTGCATAGGTTCATGAATCTCAACCTAACAACTTGCATAGGTTCATAAATCTACAACATAATTTAGTTAACATATAGGAACGTGTATGAACTTGCAATACATATGTATAACATAGATCTAACAATAAACTTTTATAAATCATATGAATCATAAACGGATCTTTTAACATGGATCCAATTATAAGTTTTCACTTGCATAAGAATTTGTGAATATTGATCTATTCTAATCATGTAGGTACAATTGGTTTAACATAAGCATATATACATAGAACCAACATGAATCATATACATATATGTGTAAATCAAACTTGCAACCTATAACTTGCATAAGCACATATATCGATCTAACAGTATACATACAATTCTCATAATAGATAATGGATCTAATCACCACAAACATTCAAATTATCACGATAAACAAAACCAAAACAACATCGTCTATATTTTACAATACTGATATAACTCCATATTACATTTTACATCAAATCATGTCTTATTCATATTCTCATCTAAAGAGTCACTATACTTACAACGATCGATGAACTTGAATTCTGGATTCTGAGTTCTGAAATTGGGATGCTTTCCTTTGGGTAGATAAACATTGTTTTGATTCTTAGTTTTGAATTAGATTTTTTCTAGCTTTGTTTGTCTTTAAGCTTTAGGCAGCGACCATTCCAAGCTATCTTACAGCAGCGTGACGGCTCCAAGTTTAATTGTGTGAATTAGGTTAAGAGCTAGGTTGTATATATAGAATTGTAGGATTAATTTAGGTCGTTTGATTAACCCACGAAATGACCACAACTGTTCAGTCAAGATAGTATTATCCTATTGACTTAGCAATGAGTCAGAAATGACTCAGCATTGACTCAGCATATTAAATGTTCATTTTTTTCATAAATGACACATTGGTTCTTTCCTAACATATCATAACCAAAAGGACATTTTTTTAATTAAAACAAAACATTAGCTAAATGAACATTTCTTTACTGAAATGTCAATTTAGTCTGAATAAACATTTTAATCTAAATATACATTTCTTAACGAAATGTTATTCTAATGTCAACATAACAAAAGTGATATTCTAATGTTCATCTTTTCTTTTTATTATTTATTGTCAATCAATTCAAACGTAAATACGTATTCAATAGATACATTTACCCTTTACCATTTACATTAACTGCCCATATATAAATATATATATATATGAATAAATCTTTTCTTACTTTTAATTTGTCATAAATCCAATTTGGGAAGGCCATTTAAAAAAAACAATCCTTGACAACCAAAAATGCGCAACTTACGCTACGTGATGCGTACACGTCATATATATATAAATATATATATATATACATATATATATATATATATATATATATATATATATATATATGCGTATATATATATATATTATATCTATATATTCATCATTTTTTTCTTTTTATCTATTTTCCCAATTACCCATTTTTACACTAAACCACTTTTTGAACTGCATTCACACTAGGCTATTTTAAGCCATTCCCCTAAAACAAAAATAGGGCGCTGGCTGGAATCGAACTCTGTACCTCTTGTATGCAAGTCATGTATTCCAACCAAATAAGCTACTAAATCTTTTGCTTACACAAGTTAGAACAATGCTAAACATTATTCTTTTCTCATTCCTCTTTTTCATGTTTTGCTGCAATATTTAATTTAAGGATATCTTTTTCATACGGAGTCCAATTTACGCATACTCGGACTCTATCTCAAGCAGAATTTCGAGACGAACACAATGTCGTAACCCGTTTCCCTTAATTCTTCTTCTAAAATTTAATTATACTTTAATTTGTGAAACTTAATGTTACAGAATTACGAGGTGTTACATTTTTCATTCTATTCCTAATTTTCTTAATAGCCCTTACTTCCAACAATTACCTTTATCTGTTTACTATTTTGAAGGGTTGGTTTTTGCAACACCCAATCCAAACGATTTGTCATCTTTCATGTTTGTCGATCTACCCCTCCTATTCTTAAACTACCCCAACTTCTCTTAATACTTCAAAATATCCCTTCTTTTTAATCGTATCCCTGATTCTCTAAATAGCCCTTATTTCCAACAATTTCCCCTTTCTTTCTACTACTGTGAAGTGTTGGATTTGCAGCACCCGATCGAAATGATTCATCATCTTTCATATTTTCGATCGACCCCTCCTATGCTTAAACTACCCCCACTCCTCTTAATACTTAAAAACAGTCCTTCTTTATAATCGTACCACTAATTCTCCAAATAGCCCTTATTTCCAACAATTGCCCCTATTTTTTAACTACTGTAAAGGGTTGGTTTTTGCAGCACCCAATACAAATGATTCATCATCTTTCATATTTGTCGATCTACCCCTACTATGCTTAAACTACCCCTACTCCTCTTCATACTTTACAAAACAGCCCTTCTTTTTAATCCTATCCCTAATTGTCTAAATAGACCTTACTTCAACAATTACCCCTATCTTTTTACTACTGTGAATGGTTGATTTTAGCAGCACCCAATCCAAACGTTTCATCATCTTTCATATTTGTCGATCTATCTCGCCTATGCTTAAACTGTCCCTGCTTCTCTTAATAATTTAAAACAGCCCTTCTTTTTTATCGTACCACCAATTTTCTAAATATCCCTTACTTCCAATAATTACCCCTATTTTTTAACAACTGTGAAGGGTTGGTTTTTGCAGCAACCAATCCAAACGATTAATCATCTTTCATATTTGTCGATCTACCCCTACTATGCTTAAACTACCCCTTCTTCTCTTAATACTTCAAAGAATTCCTTCTTTTAAATACTACCCCTAATTCTCTAAATAGCCTTTACTTCCAAAAATTACACCAATCTTTTTACTACTGTGAAGGGTTGGTTTTTGCAGCACTCAAACAAAACAATTCGTCAGCTTTCATTTTTGTCGATCTACCACAACAATGCCTAAACTACCCCTACTTCTCTTAACACTTCAAAACAACACTTCTTTTTAATCCTACCCCTAATTCTCCAAATAGCACTTACTTCCAATAATTGCCCCTATTTTTTAACTACTGTGAACGATAGGTTTTTGCAGCACCCAATCCAAACGATTCATCATATTTCATATTTGTCGATCTACCCCAACTATGCTTAAACTACCCCTACTCCTATTAATACTTCACAAAAAAGCCCTTCTTTTTCATTCTATCCCTAATTCTCTAAATATCCCTTACTTCCAACTATTAACCCTATCTTTTTACTACTGTGAAGGGTTGGTTTTTCCAGCATCCAATCCAAACGATTCATCATCTTTCATATTTTTCGATTTACCCCTCCTATGCTTAAACTACCCCTACTTCTCTTAATACTTCAAAATATCCCTTCTTTTTAATCGTATCCCGAATTCTATAAATTGCCCTTACTTCCAACAATTACCTCTTTCTTTTTACATCCAAACGATTCATCATCTTTCATATTTGTCGATCTACCACTCCTATGCTTAAACTACCCCTACTTCTCTTAATACTTCAAAATATCCCTTCTTTTTAATCGTATCTCTAATTCTCTAATTAGCCCTTACTTCCAACAATTACCCCTTTCTTTTTACAACTGTGAAGTGTTGTATTTGCAGCACCCAATCCGAACGATTCATCATCTTTCATATTTGTCGATCTACCCCTCCTATGTCTAAACTACCCCTACTTCTCTTAATACTTACAAACAACCCTTCTTTTTAATCGTACCACTAATTCTCCAAATAGCCCTTACCTCTAATAATTACCCCTATTTTTAACTACTGTAAAGGGTTGGTTTTTGCAGCACCCAATCCAAACGATTCATCATCTTTCATATTTGTCAGTCAACCCCTACTATGCTTAAACTACCCCTACTCTTCTTAATACTTTACAAAATAGCCCTTCTTTTTAATCCTGTCCCTAATTCTCTAAATAGCCCTTACTTCCAAAAATTAACCCTATATTTTTACTACTGTGAAGGGTTGGTTTTTGCAGCACCCAATCCAAACGTTTCACCATCTTTCATATTTGCCGATCTATCTCTCCAATGCTTAAACTACCCCTACTTCTCTTAATAATTCAAAACATCCCTTCTTTTTAATCGTACCACTAATTTTCTAAATAGCCTTTATTTTCAAAAATTACCGCTATTTTTTTAGTACCGTGAAGCGTTGGTTTTTGCAGCAACTAATCCAAACGATTCTTCATCTTTCGTATTTTTCGATCTACCCCTACTATGCTTAAACTACCCGTTCTTCTCTTAATACTTCAAAACAGTCCTTCTTTTAAATCCTACCCCTAATTCTCTAACTAGCCCTTACTTCCAAAAATTATGCCAATCTTTATATTGTTGTGAAGGGTTGGTTTTTGCAGCACCCAGACAAAACGATTCGTCTGCTTTCATTTTTGTCGATCTACCCCTACTATGCTTAAACTACCCTACTTCTCTGAATACTTCAAAACAACCCTTCTTTTTAATTCTATCACAAATTCTCCAATTAGCCCTTACTTCCAATAATTACACCTATTTTTTAACTACTATGAAGGGTTTTTTTTGCAGCACCCAATCAAGATGATTCATCATCTTTCACATTTGTCGATCTACCCCAACTATGCTTAAACTACCCCTACTCCTCTTAATACTTCACAAAACAGCCCATCTTTTTAATCCAATCCATAATTATCTAAATATCTCTTACTTCCAACAATTACTCCTATCTTTTTACTACTGTGAAGGGTTTGTTTTGTAGCACCCAATCCAAACGATTCAGCATCTTTCATATTTGTCGATCTACCCCTACTATGCTTAAACTACGCCTACTCCTCTTAATACTTCACAAAACAGACCTTCTTTTTCATTGTGTCCCTAATTCTATAAATAGCCCTTACTTCCAACTATTATCCCTATCTTTTTACTACTGTGAAGGGTTGGTTTTTGCAGAATCCAATCCAAATGATTCATCATCTTTCATATTTGTCGATTTACCCCTCCTATTCTTAAACTACCCCTACTTCTCTTAATACTTCAAAATATCCCTTCTTTTTAATCGTATCCCTAATTCTCTAAATAGCCCCTACTTCCAACAATTACCCCTTTCTTTTTACTATTGTGAAGTCTTGGATTTGCAGCACCCAATCCAAACGATTCCTCATCTTTCATATTTGTCGATCTACCCCTCCAATGCTTAAACTACCCCTACTTCTCTTAATATTTCAAAACAGCCCTTCTTTTTAATTGTACCACTAATTCTCTAAATAGCCCTTACTTCCAATAATTACCCCTATTTTTTAACTACTGTGAAGGGTTGGTTTTTGCAGCACCCAATCCAAACGATTCATCATCTTTAATATTTATCGATCTGCCCCTACTGTGGTTTAACTAACCCTACTGTTCTTAATACTTCACAAAACAACCCTTCTTTTAATCCTATCCCTAATTCTCTAAATAGCACTAACTTCCAACAATTACCACTATCTTTTTACTACTGTGAAGGGTTGGTTTTTACAGCACTCAACCCAAATGTTTCATCGTCTTTCATATTTGTCGATCTACCCCTACTATGCTTTAACTACCCCTACTCCTCTTAATACTTCACAAAATTGTCCTTCTTTTACATTCTATCCCTAATTCTCTAAATAGCCCTTACTTCCAACAATTATGCCTATCTTTTTACTGCTGTGAAGGGTTGGTTTTTGCAGCACCAAATCCAAAAGATTCATCATCTTTCATATTTATCGATCTACCCCTCCTATGCTTAAACTAACCCTACTCCTCTTAATACTTCACAAAACAGCCCTTCTTTTTCATTCTTTCCCTAATTCTTTAAATAGCCCTTACTTCCAATAATTACCCCTAACTTTTTACAACTGTGAAGGATTAGTTTTTGTAGCACCCAATCCAAACGATTCATCATCTTTCATATTTGTTGTTTTACCCCTCCTACGCTAAAATAACCCCTACTTCTCTTAATACTTAAAAACAACCCTTCTTTTTAATTTTACCACTAATTCTCTAAATAGCCATTACTACCAATAATTACCCCTATTTTTTAACTACTGTGAAAGGTTGGTATTTGCAGCACCCAATCCAAACGATTCATCATCTTTCATATTTGTCGATCTACCCTACTATGCTTAAACAACCCTTACTTCTCTTAATACTTCAAAAAACAACCCTTCTTTTTCAATCTATCCCTAATTCTTTAAATTTCCCTTACTTCCAACAATTACCCCTGTTTTTTTACTAATGTGAAGGGTTGGTTTTTGCAGCACCCAATCCAAATGATTCGTCAGCTTTCATATTTGTCTATCTACCCCTACTTCTCTTGATACTTCAAAATAGCACTTCTTCTTAATCCTACCCCTAATTCTCCAAATTGCCCTTACTTCTAACAATTACCCCAATTTTTTAACTATTGCGAAGGGTTGGTTTTTGCAGCACCCAATCCAAACGATTCATCATCTTTCATATTTGTCGATCTACCCCTACTATGCTTAAACTACCCCAAATCTTCTTAATACTTCATGAAACCCTTCTTTTTCATTCTATCCCTAATTCAATAAATAGTCCTTACTTCATATTATTACCCCTATCTTTTTACTACTGTGAAGGGTTGGTTTTTCCAGCATCTAATCCAAACGATTCATCATCTTTCATATTTGTTGATCTACCCCTCCTATGCATAAACAACCCCTACTTGTCTTAATACTTCAAAGTATCCCTTCTTTTTAATCGTATCCCTAATTCTCTAAATAGCCTTACTTCCAACAATAACCCCCTTCTTTTTAATATTGTGAAGTGTTGGATTTGCAGCACCCAATCCAAATGATTCATCATCTTTCATATTTGTCGATCTACCCCTCCTACGCTTAAACTACCCCTACTTCTCTTAATACTTAAAAACAGCCCTTCTTTTTAATCATACCACTAATTCTCTAAATAGGCCTTACTTCCTACAACTACCCCTCTTTTTTAACTACTGTGAAGGGTTGGTTTTTGCAGCACACAATCCAAAGGATTCATCATCTTTCATATTTGTCGATCTACCCCTACTATGCTTAAACTACCCCTACTCCTCTTAATACTTTACAAAACAACCCTTCATTTTAATCCTATCCCTAATTCTCTAAATAGCCCTTACTTCCAACAATTACCTCTATCTTTTTACTACTGCGAAGGGTTGGTTTTTGCAGCACCTAATCCAAATGTTTCATCATCTTTCATATTTGTCGATCTATCTTTCCTATGCTTAAACTACCCCTACTTCTGTTAATAATTCAAAACAGTCCTTCTTTTTAATCGTACCACTAATTTTTTAAATAGCCCTTACTTCCAACAATTACCCCTATTTTTTAACTATTTTGAAGGGTTGGTTTTTGAAGCAAACATTGATACTATGCTTAAACGACCCCTACTTCTCTTAAAACTTCAAAACAATCCTTCTTTTAAATCCTACCCCAAATTCTCTGAATAGCCCTTACTTCCAAAAATTATGCAAAACTTTTTACTACTGTTAAGGGTTGGTTTTTGCAGCACCCAAACAAAACGATTCATCAGCTTTCATTTTTGTCGATCTACCCCTACTATGCTTAAACTACCCCTACTTCTCTTAATACTTCAAAACAACCCTTCTTTTTAATCCTACCCCTAATTATCCAAATAACCCTTACTTCCAATAATTACACCTATTTTTTAACTACTGTGAAGTGTTTTTTTTTTGAAGCACCTATTCCAAACGATTCATCATCTTTCATATTTGTCGATCTACCCCTACTATGCTTAAACTACCCCTACTCCTCTTAATACTTGAAAAATTGCCCATCTTTTTAATCATATCCCTAATTATCTAATATCCCTTACTTCCAACAATTACCCCTATCTTTTTACTACTGTGAATGGTTGGTTTTTGCAGCACCCAATCCAAACGATTCGTCAGCTTTCATATTTTTCTATCTACCCCTGCTTCTCTTAATACTTCAAAACAGCCTTTCTTTTTAATCCTACTCCTAATTCTCCAAATAGACCTTACTTCCAACAATTACCCCTATTTTTTAACTACTATGAAGGGTTGGTTTTTGTAGCGCTTAATCCGAACGATTCATCATCTTTCATATTTGTCGATCTACCCCTACTATGCTTAAACTACCCCTACTCCTCTTAAGACTTCACAAAACAATGCTTGTTTTTCATTCTGTCCCTAATTCTCTAAATAACCCTTACCTCCTACTATTACCCCTATCTTTTTACTACTGTGAAGGGTTAGTCTTTTGCAGCACCCAATCCAAACGATTCATCATCTTTCATACTTGTCGATCTACCTTACCTATTCTTAAACTACCCCAACTTCTCTTAATACTTCAAAATATCCGTTCTTTTTAATCGTATCCCTAATTCTCTAAATAGCCTATATTCCAACAATTTCCCCTTTCTTTTTACTAATCTGAAGTGTTGGATTTGCAACACCCAATCCAAATGATTCATCAACTTTCATATTTTTCGATCTGCCCCTCCTATTCTTAAATTATCCCTACTTCTCTTAATACTTAAAAACAACCCTTGTTTTTAATCTTACCACTAATTGTCCAAATAGCCCTTGCTTCTAATAATTACCCCTGTTTTTAAACTACTGTAATGGGTTGGTTTTTGCAGCACCCAATCAAAACGATTCATCATCTTTCATATTTGTCGATCTACCCCTACTACGCTTAAACTACCCCTACTCCTCTTAATACTTTACAAAACAACCCTTCTTTTTAATCCTATCCCTAATTCTCTAAATATCCCTTATTCCAACAATTACCCCTATCTTTTTACTAATGTGATGGGATGATTTTTGCAGCACCCAATCCAAACCTTTCATCATCATTCATATTAGTCGATCTATCGCTCCTATGCTTAAACTACCCTACTTCTCTTAATAATTCAAAACAGCCTTTCTTCTTAATCGTACACTAATTTTCTAAATAGCCCCTACTTAAAACAATTACCCCTATTTTTTAACTACTGTGAAGGGTTTGTTTTTGCAGCAACCAATATAAACGTTTCATCATCTTTCATATTTGTCGATCTACCCCTGCTATGCTTAAACTGCCCCTTCTTCCCATAATACTTCAAAACAGCCCTTCTTTTAAATCCTATCCCTAATTCTCTAAATAAACCTTACTTAAAAAAATTATGCCAATCTTTTTACTACTGTGAAGGGTATATTTTTGCAGCATCCAAACAAAACGATTCGTCAGCTTTCATTTTTGTCGATCTACCCCTACTATGCTTAAACTACCACTACTTCTCTTAATACTTCAAAACAACCTTTCTTTTTAATCCTACCTCTAATTCTACAAATATCACTTACTTCCAATAATTACCCCTATTTTTTAAGTACTGTGAAGGGTTGTTTTTTGCAGCATAAAATCCAGACGATTCATCATCTTTCGTATTTGTCGATCTACCCCTAGTATGCTTAAACTACCCCTACTCCTCTTAATACTTCACAAAACAATCATTCTTTTTAATCTTCCCTAATTATCTAGATATCCATTACTTCCAACAATTACCCCTATCTTTTTACTACTTTGAAGGGTTGGTTTTTGCAACTTCCAATCCAAACGATTCGTTAGCTTTCATATTTGTCTATCTACCCCTACTATGCTTAAACTACCGCTACTTCTCTTAATACTTTAAAACAGCTCCTCATTTTAATCCTACCTGTAATTCTCCAAACAGCCCTTACTTCCAACATTTACCCCTATTTTTTAACTATTGTGAAGGGAAGGTTTTTGCAGCACCCAATCCAAACGATTCATCATCTTTCATACTTGTCGATCTACCCCTACTATACTTAAACTACCCCAACTCCTCTTAATACTTCACAAAGAAGCCCTTCTTTTTCATTATATTCCTAATTCTCTAAATAGCCCTTACTTCCAACTATTACCCCTATCTTTTTACTACTGTGAAGGGTTGGTTTCTGCAGCAACCAATCCAAACAATTCATCATCTTTCATATTTGTCTATTTACCCCTCCTATGCTTAAACTACCCCTACTTCTCTTAATACTTCAAAATATGCCATCTTTTTAATCGTATCCCTAATTCTCTAAATAGCGCTTAATTCCAACAATTACCCCTTTTTTTACTACTGTGAATCGTTGGATTTGCAGCACCCAATCCAAACGATTCATCATCTTTCATATTGTCGATTTACCCCTCCTATGCTTAAACTACCCCTACTTCTGTTAATACTTCAAAACATCCCTTCTTTTTAATCGTAACATTAATTCTCTAAATAACCCTTACTTCCAACAATTACCCCTTTTTTTACTACTGTGAATCCTTGGATTTGCAGCACCCAATTCAAACGATTCATCATCTTTCATATTGTCAATTTACCCCTCCTATGCTTAAACTACCCCTACTTCTGTTAATACTTCAAAACATCCCTTTTTTTTAATCGTAACATTAATTCTCTAAATAACCCTTACTTCCAATAATTACCCCTATTTTTTAACTACCGTGAAGGGTTGGTTTTTGCAGCACCCAATCCAAACGATATATCATCTTTCATATTTATCGATCTAACCCTACTATTTTTAAACTACCCCTACTCCTCTTAATACTTCACAAAACAGCCCTTCTTTTTCATTATATCCCTAATTCTCTAAATAGCCATTACTTCCAACAATTACCCTTGTCTTTTTACTACTGTGAAGGGTTGGTTTTTGCAGTACCCAATCCGAACGATTCAACATCTTTCATATTTGTCGATCTACCCCTCCTATGCTTAACTAACCCTACTCCTCTTAATACTTCACAAAACAGCCCCTCTTTTTCATTCTTTCCCAAATTCTCTAAATAGCCCTTACTTCCAACAATTACCCCTATCTTTTTACTATTGTGAAGGGTTGGTTTTTGCAGCACCCAATCCGAATGATTCATCATCTTTCATATTTGTCGATCTTCCCCTCCTATGCTTAAACTATCGCTACTTCTCTTAATACTTAAAAACAAACCTTCTTTTTAATTGTACCACTAATTCTCTAAATAGCCCTTACTTCGAATTATTACCCCTATTTTTTAACTACTGTGAAGGGTTGGTTTTTGCAGCATCCAATCCAAATGATTCATCATCTTTCATACTTGTCGATCTACCCCTACTATGCTTAAACTACCCCTACCCGTCTTAATACTTCACAAAAAAACCCTTCTTTTTAATCCTATCCCTAATTCTCTAAATAGCACTTACTTCCAACAATTACAACTATCCTTTTACAACTGTGAAGGGTTGGTTTTTGCAGCACACAATCCAAACGATTCTTCAGCTTTCATATTGGTCAGTCTACCCATACTATGCTTAAACTACCCCTTCTTCTCTTAATATTTCAAAATAGCCCTTCTTTTTTAATCCTACACCTAATTCTCCTAATAGCCCTTACTTCGAACAATTACCCCTATTTTTAAAATACTATGAAGGGGAGGTTTTTGCAGCACCCAATCCAAACGATTCGTCATCTTTCTTATTTGTCGATCTACCCCTACTATGCTTAAACTACCCCTACTCCTCTTAATACTTCACAAAACAGCCCTTCTTTTTCATTCTATTCCTAATTTTCCAAATAGCCCTTACTTCCTACAATTACCCCTATCTTTTTACTACTGTGAAGGGTTGGTTTTTGCAGCATCCAATCCAAACAATTCATATCCTTTCATATTTGTCGATCTACCCCTCCTATTCTTAAACTACACTAACTTCTCTTAATACTTCAAAATATCCCGTATTTTTAATCGTATCCCTAATTCTTTAAATAGCCCTTACTTCCAAAAATTTCTCCTTTCTTTTTATTACTTTGAAGTGTTGGATTTGCAGCACCCAATCCAAACGATTCATCATCTTTCATATTTGTCGATCTACCCCTCCTATGCTTAAACTACCCCTACTCCTAATACTTAGAAATAGCTCTTCTTTTTAATCGTACTACTAATTCTCTAAATATCCCTTGCTTCCAATAATTACCCCTATTTTTAACTACTATGATGGGTTGGTTTTAGTAGCACCCAATCCAAATGATTCAATCATCTTTCATATTTGTCGATCTACCCCTACTACGCTTGAACTACGCCTACTCCTCTTAATACTTTACAAAACATCCCTTCTTTTTAATCCTATCCCTAATTATCTAAACAGTCCTTACTTCCAACAATTACCCCTTACTTTTTACTACTGTGAAGGGTTGATTTTTGCAGCACCCAACCAATCGTTTCATCAACTTTCATATTTGTCGATCTGTCTCTCCTATGCTTAAACTAACCCAACTTCTCTTAATAATTCAAAAGAGCCCTTCTTTTTAATTGTACCACTAATTTTCTAAATAGCCCTTACTTCCAACAATTACCCCTATATTTCAACTACTCTGAAGGGTTGGTTTTTGCAGTAACTAATCCAAACGATTCATCATCTTTCATATTTTTCGATCTACCCCTACTATGCATAAACTACCCCTACTTCTCTTAATACTTCAAAACAGTCCTTCTTTTAAGTCCTACCCCTAATTCTCTAAATAGCCCTTACATCCAAAAAATTTGTCAATCGTTTTACTACTGTGAAGGGTTGGTTTTTTCAAAACCCAAACAAAATGATTCGTCAGCTTTCATTTTTGTCGATCTACCCCTACTATGCTTAAACTACACCTACTTGTCTTAATACTTCAAAACAGTCCTTCTTTTTAATCCTACCCCTAATTCTCCAAATAGAACTTACTTCTGTAGGATCTAGAATAACCCTAGAGGGGGAGAATAGGGTTTTTCACTGTTTTTAACTGAATTAAATATCTAACGAGATATATATTAATAAACTGAACACAGACTATAGCAGAAACAAAAAAAAAATGCAGAAAATAAATCACACACAGATATACCCAGCTTCGGCAAAACCCTGCCTATGGCTGCATTTCTAAGGTTTCTACTAGGTGATAGAACAGATCACGCATACAAGACCATGTACACTTGCAAACTCTGCTTCTATTCTAACCATACGCTCAAAACCCTAGATTGATCGATGTCCCCTCGATCATATTTCCCCGTATTACAGACCAGTAACACATAACCGGATTTTACAGACTCTGAAACTGACAGTCAACACCCTGACTGATTTACCTAGATTTTAACAGACCTAGTAACTGTTTGTTTGAATTTACAACGCAGATTAAAAAAAACAAAACAAAAGAAATTAAAACAAATTTAAACCCTTAGGGAGTTTAAAAAAAAGGGTCATCCCTTTTTAAATCAAATGAACTCCTTTTTGACAACAAATGGCCGGCCCGCTTGTAATTGTGTTGCAGCCTTTTGAACCCGATCTTTTTCTTTTGCTCTTAAAGTAAAATAATGGCGGCTGGCGATTGAAACTTCCTAGGGTTTCAGCAAATCGTCCCCAAATCGGATTGATTACTTGATGTATGGATTACCTCTGAAGCTCGAAATCGTTGTTGCTTTCTGAACCTTCGATTTGAGAATCTCTCGATTGAAAATCTATGTGAGTACTTTTGAATTTGATTACTGCTCTTTGAAATTGTGAATTTTGTTTTCGATGCTTGTGATTTTTCAATCCTCTATTTGCCTGTGATGATGTAGGTGTAAAATAGGATTGGGAAATCCTTTAATTGAGCTCTGATTTCAATATATGATTCGATCCTGATTTAATGACTTTCCCCTTTTTGATTTTCGGCTAGAAATCCTCTTTTGCAATACTGGAATGAAATGGAAAATTGTTGCCGTGAAAAATTACTGATGAACTTGGCTTGATTTTTGGTTTTCCCCTTTTGCTGATTCTTGATAAAATCGGCATTGAAATACTTGCGTGGCCTTTTAAAAACTTGGAAAGAATTTGATTGCTGTCTCCTTTAGAAAGTTGCCAAAAACTTTTTCCCTTTCAATTTGAATGTTCTAACACTGATTTTGTCACCAGAAAACATTCTATATATCATTCAAATTGAACTCTTTCCAATTTTGAAAAAAAATGATTGCTGAGATTTCTTTTTCTGCCTTGTCACCATACTGAAATTGATTCAATCCAGATCTTCATTTTTGAACAACAAAAACTCTGGAGAAAATTTGCATTGAATTCTTTCCATAAGTACACACACACTGATTTTGTTTGGCATAAACAAACTTCTCCATGTATAATTGGAAAGAGTGAATCCATAAAAAAACTGTATTTTTGTTTTACACAAACCGATTTTTCTTCTTTGTCATCCATTCTTGCATGCTATTTTTTAAAACTTGCATTGAGTCATTTCTGGATATTTTCTTTGTATGGTTGCCACTGCATATTTAAAGATCATTGCCGAGTTTGGTTCTTGCTTAATCAAAAAAATTATCTTGAGTTTGTGAACTTAACACTGGCCAAATATCAACTAAGTTCTGCAAACACTGATTTGCACCTTTCTGGAATTCAAAACCTTGCTGCTCTTGCATCTTGACAAAACATCATGCTTGCATCTGACTTGGCTTTTGAAAGTGATTTCTAAAAAAATTCCACTGATTGATTCACAACTGGAAATACTTGAATTTCCTGTCATTCATTTAGTTAATGCTGAGTTGACTTTGTTGCTTTGAAAAAATGTTTGAGCTCTCGACCATTTTTACTCTTTGTTGACTTTTCATTGAGTTGTTTTCACATGTGCACTGAGTCAAGACGGTCCACGTGGCTACTCCTCAGTTGCGTGCTGTTTGGCGAGGCAGTGCACAGGTGAATATTTATACATGTGTGTATATGCAGCCATCAGAAGAGATTTCCTGTCCTTGCATTTATATATATATATATGTATGTATGTTGTCTGCCTTGTGGTATTTACAGTGTATCACTGTGAATATCACAAGCTGTCTAGACACAGATTGATGGTTTTATAAATCAGCTCAAGTCATGAAAAATAATGAGAAACACACCAGAAAACTGAGGCAAATAAAATTTTCAAAATTGAAAATTATATCTGCTAGAGTTTAGAAATTATTTCTGTTCAAGATACTGTGTGTGTTTCCATATATGACAGGTAAGCATGAAGATGACTGGACTGACTGTGAGCAGTGAAGACAGAAATGACATTACTGACTGACTAGGAGGCTGGAGAGACAGAAGAGAGTGGATAAACATTGTGTCAAAGTGATATAAGTGAAATGAACAAATGAGATTGAGTGTAACTGAATGTATGTATGAATGATTGTATAAGTGAGAGAATTTACAAGACTATATTCTGTGAATGTATATGAGATGTGATGTGTTCAAATAGTGGAGTTATAAATAATTGTACTATTTGAATATTTGAAATAAAATATTATATTTAAACAAAATACTGTGTAGATATCTGAGTTTCTGTATTGATGCATTCTGTTTAAATATAAATATTATATTTCTGTATGTAATGTGATATAACAGTACAATAACAAACACATTCAAACTAATATATACTTATTTGTTATCATCAAACGAAAATCATATATTTTTGTATATACAACACTGTTATATACAACAATCTCCCCCTTTTGATGATGAAAAACAAATAAAAGATTTTGAATATAATAAATGTGTTTGTTTGTGAATATTTGAATTCCCCTATTTAAATGCTCCCCCTAAAACAGAAACTCCACCTATAACTGTGCATGAGTGAAATGTATGAATAATAATAAATTTTCAGAATTAATTCACTCATAAATCAAAATCTCAATCCATTCTCCCCCTTTTGTTATCATCAAAAGGATTCAAAATTTAAAATATAGATGAAAAATGACTAACAAATGCAATATCAGCTTAAGAGGAAGAACGATCATCATAAAGCTCAATCAGTCAAACAAAAATCATAATAAACTAAGAACTGGTGGCATATTTCACATTGTAGAGAATGACGGATTTACGATGAGTTTTATACATAATGGAGAGAGTTAAAAAAAAAACAAATCATTTCCAATTATTTTTAGAAGATTTTTATAAAAATAAAAATAAAGCACAAAAATAGTAATGGATTTGGACTATAGTTAACAATTCAATTTTAGTGACAAAAACGAATAATCTCAAATCCCAATACCCATCAATCAACAAATCATAATACGTCATAAGATTTCCACACATTTCACATATTAGAAAATGGATTGATAGGCTGGTTTTTATACACAGAGGAGAATTTCAAATTTATTTCAATTTATAGCACATTTTCCTTTTCATTTATTTATTTATTTATTTATTTATTTATTTATTTATTTATTTAAGAGCACACTGACCACGCATAACCAGAGTTTGGATTTTTAAATGGGATCAGTCACAGCTTAAATTATAAGACGTCTCATAACCAGAGCTTGGATTTTTAAATGAAGTTAGAGACACTCTTATATATTAATTACATTTTTATCATTTTCAGCTTTATAAAGGAAAAAACTCCTTGGTATATGAAACCAATATGAATGATAGAAATGTGGTAGGTACAGAAATGGATTGTGAAATAAATTTCTAAATTAATTATATTATGAAATAAGCTCGACTGTACTTGGATTATTGAAATTTTTTCAATTATCACTAATTCTGAATAATAATATAGTCCCATTTCTATCACAAATAATTTTCACTGTTTTAAACACAAGATGATTTTTTTTTTAAAATAAACTCTCCACATTAATATAAAATCATGATGGATGGCAGACGGGTGATAGATAAAGGAGATGGTCGTGAAATAATTGCCAGTTCAAAGATATTATACTAAATATTCAACTATCATGAAAATCCAAATAAAATCTCCTCTTGTTGTGAAATATACTGTAGTCACAATTCATCACAATTTCAAAAACTGATAATAATTTTGATGGATTATAAATACAGTTCAATTTGGATGTTGATTTCAATTTCTGAAAGAATAATCAATAAACAATTTTAAAATTGGAAAATAATTACGAGAGGAATTTATACAGATTTATACCAGGAAAAAAAATGTGTATGGTGTCTATATAAGTTGAAAAATCAAAACAGATGGATGAAAAAGCTGATACCAATTGTAGTCTCCCTTATCGAGGAATTTATTCACACCCTAGATATCTCAGATTACAGAAATTTCAAACACAAAGCCCAAACAGACAAGATTACAAATTTGGCACAATTATCAGTGCAACAGTCTGATTGAAGCCGGCAGTTATTTGAAAACAGTATCAGAGCAGCACAGTAGAAATAATTTCAAATCAGACTTGTTAAGATGTTGCTCACACAAGATGATTCATGATCCAATGATAAAAAAACGTTCATTTAAAATCATTTGAGGAATATGAAAAACTCTAGATTCAATGAATCAATCACACCAAAATATTAGTTTCAGATTCAAGATATGTGTGTGATTCAATAGATCAATAATTTCAAATGATTTTTAAAACAAACACATATTTAAATCAAATAATCATGAAATAACAGAGAATTTTAAGACCATTTTTATGAAAGAAATTTACAGAAGTATCTCTGATAATTGTGAGATTAAATTCAGATCATTTACATCAAATTTGATAGGTATTCATGAACTAGAAAATTAAAGTAATTTAT
Source organism: Allium sativum (assembly GCA_030737875.1). Classification (NCBI taxonomy): domain Eukaryota; kingdom Viridiplantae; phylum Streptophyta; class Magnoliopsida; order Asparagales; family Amaryllidaceae; genus Allium; species Allium sativum. The sequence goes on along the minus strand of CM060909.1, from coordinate 6,022,884 downwards.
TTGAAATCACTTGAATCAGTGTCAAGTTCTGGGATATAAAGAATCAGTCACACAAGGTTGATAATTTCAAATTTAGGAGGTGTGTGAAATTCAAAATATCAAGAATTTCAGATGATTTCAAACAAACTAATTTTAACTTGATCATGAATAAAAATGAATTTTAATATGTATCACTAAGACAAGACATTTCAAAAAAAAATTCAAGCCAATCTGAAAATTACTGGAATTGTCACAACTGATAAATAGCAGTGTGCTGTAATGAGTATAATATCTTGAGCTTTTTTCTAAAATGAATTAGAATAAACTTAGAACAGCCAATGTGTGTGAATTTCCATATAATTTTCAGATCTTCAAAAACAATTTAGAATTCAGATTAACATTGATCAAGATATAACAAGAATACATCAACACCGTTAGGAATTCAGGAAACCAAAAAATGAACTTCAAAACAATTGCAAAAAGAAAAATCTATATATGGACATGATTAAAAGTATCAGAGTTCTATACACATAAAACAAATTTCCAGAATATCATGAATGCTGCAATTCAAGAAGCACAAAAAAATATGGCAGTGACAAATCAAATAAAAACAAACAGAAGAAAATAAAGTAGAAAGGGGTAGAAGAAGGAATAAGACAAGAAAATAAAAACAGAAAATATTTACAAGAATGAGTTAAGAGATTATACTTGGAAGCAGATGTAAATCAGAATCTCTAACTCCTCAGACTTGGCAAAGGAACAGTAAAAGATTCCATGATATGAAGAAGTTCGAATTTACTTTCTCTTTCTGCACAGTTGCTCCTCAGCCGTCACATGTACTTAGCAGTTTAGAGGATCGAGTGGTCTAACAAACTTAGTAAAACCACTCACAGTTTTGTTCGCAACCTTAGGTACCCAAACCTGTTTGTATAGCAATCCGTTCGAATCTATTTTTGTACCTTTAGGAACCCAAACTTGTTTGAATTTAGTGAAAACCGTTTTCTTTTCTTTACGGGGCCAACAATGTTTGAAAGGATTGTTATTAAACAAATTCACATCTCGTTTTTGATTTAAAAATCCTTTGAAATTGTTAGAGTTTAAATCTTCAAATCAATCATTTCCAAAGCGATTTGAAAGATTTTTAAAATCAAAAGAATTCCATTTTTCAAAATCATTGTTTTTCCCAAAACCGAGTCCATGTTTATTTCCATGAGAAAACTGATTTTTCAAAAGAATATTCAAGGATTTTTCACTGGTTGAAAAACGTTTCAGACTCAACTCAAGATTGTCAATTTTAGATTTTAGAAAATTATTCTCGTTTAGAAGTTTCTCAGTTTTGGCTTTACTCTCAGAAATCTCAAAATCAAACTGTTTTTGTTTTTCAACCTCAAGGATCTTGAAATTCTTAATTTCATTTTCAAGTTCATTCAGAATTGAATCGGTTTTCAACAAATTCTTCGTTTCAAAAAACTTATGTTTGGAATTAATATTATCCAACTCCTTTCGCAAAGAATCATTTTTACAAGTTAACTCATCTTCATTTTGTTTTAAAATAATAATATTTTTTCAAATTTCTGAAGATTCATATTGAGATGAGCTAAATTGTTCTTCAAATTAAAACAATTCTTGCACTCAGAGTTTTCAAATTTTAAATTCAGCATATTGTTTTTACGGGTCAACTCAGAATTTTCAGATTTCAAAGATTTGTTTTTCCGTTTGAGACGATCAACAGTTCTTGTTAAATTATTACAAAGAGATACCAAATCTTCATAACATAAGTTCCCATCATTTGAATCGTCATGAATAGCTCCAGTTAAACACAGATCTGAATCTGAGTTGGCTGTTGAGGGTTTTGAGCAGTTGTCCAGTTTCCGTCCATACTTTGCATCGAGAGTGTTCTAGATTTCCTGCGCAGTTAAGCATTGGGAGATAAGGCTATAATGAACATCATCAATATAAGAATATAAAATATGAGTAGCTCGTGAATTAAATCCAATATCAACCCTACTTACAATATCATATCCATTTAAAATAGTATCCCAACACTTAATATCAACAGATTTTAAATAAGATTCCATTTCTGTTTTCAAGTTCAAAAAATCTGTGCCATTAAAAATAGTTGGAATATGACCGGACTGACTCTATATAGACTGACAACTTGGATTACCCATGAGTCTAGAGTTAACAGAAATACCTGCTCTGATACCACTTGTAGGATCTAGAATAACCCTAGAGCGAGGGTGAATAGGGTTTTACACAGTCTTTAACTGAATTAAAAATCTAACGAGATATATATTAATAAACTGATCACAGAATATAGTTGAAACAAAAAAAATGCAGAAAATAAATCACACACAGATATACCCAGCTTCGGCAAAACCCTGCCTACTGCTGCATTCATAAGGTTTCTACTAGGTGATAGAACAGATCCCGCGTACAAGACCATGTACACTCGCAAACCCTGCTCCTATTCTAACCCTACGCTCAAAACCCTAGACTGATCGATGTCCCCTCGATCAGATTTCCCCGTATTACAGACCAGTAACACGCAACCGGATTTTACAGACTCTGAAACTGACAGTCAACACCCTGACTGATTTACCTAGATTTTAACAGACCTAGTAACTGTTTGTTTGAATTTACAACGCAGATTAAAAAAAAAAGAAATTAAAACAAATTTGAACCCTTAAGGAGTTTAAAAAAAAAGGGTCATCCCTTTTTAAATCAAATGAACTCCTTTTTGACAACAAATGGCCGGTCCGCTTGTAATTGTGTTGCACCCTTTTGAACCCGGTCTTTCTCTTTTGCTCTTAAAGTAAAATAATGGTGGCTGGCGATTTAAACTTCCTAGGGTTTCAGCAAATCGTCCCCAAATCGGATTGATTACTTGATGTATGGATTATCTCTGAAGCTCGAAATCGTTGTTGCTTTCTGAACCTTCGATTTGAGAATCTCTCGATCGAAAATCTGTGTGAGTACTTTTGAATTTGATTACTACTCTTTGAAATTGTGAATTTTGTTTTCGATGCTTGTGATTTTTCAATCCTCTGTTTGCCTGTGATGATGTTGGTGTAAAATAGGATTTGGAAATCCTTTAATTGAGCTCTGATTTCAATATATGATTCGACCCTGATTTGATGACCTTCTCCTTTTTGATTTTCGGCTAGAAATCCTCTTTTGCAATACTGGAATGAAATGGAAAATTGTTGCCGTGAAAAATTACTGATGAACTTGGCTTGATTTTTGGTTTTCCCCTTTTGCTGATTCTTGATAAAATCGGCATTGAAATACTTGCGTGGCCTTTTAAAAACTTGGAAAGAATTTGATTGCTATCTCCTTTAGAAAGTTGCCAAAAACTTTTTCCCTTTCAATTTGAAAGTTCTAACAATGATTTTGTAAACAGAAAACATTCTATATATCATTCGAATTGAACTCTTTCCAATTTTGAAAAAAAAAAATTATTGCTGAGATTTCTTTTTCTGCCTTGTCACCATACTGAAATTGATTCAATCCAGATCTTCATTTTTGAACAACAAAAACTCTGGAGAAAATTTGCATTGAATGCTTTCCATAAGTACACACACACACACTGATTTTGTTTGGCATAAACAAACTTCTCCATGTATAATTGGAAAGAGTAAATCCAGATAAAAACTGTATTTTTGTTTTACACAAATCAAATTTTCTTCTTTGTCATCCATTCTTGCATGCTGTTTTTTAAAACTTGCATTGAGTCATTTCTGGATATTTTCTTTGTATGGTTGCCACTGCATATTTACAGATCATTGTCGAGTTTGGTTCTTGCTTAATCAAAAAAATTATCTTGAGTTTGTGAACTTAACACTGGCCAAATATGAACTAAGTTTTGCAAACACTGATTTGCACCTTTCTGGAATTCAAAACCTTGCTGCTCTTGCATCTTGACAAAACACCATGCTTGCATCTGACTTGGCTTTTGAAAGTGATTTCTAAAAAAATTCCACTGATCGATTCACAACTGGAAATACTTGAATTTCCTGTCATTCATTTATGTTGGATATCCATACCATAGTTTGTACACAACTCCATTGTTGTTGATATGTTTTCTTGCTTGCTGCTCGGCTATTCTTTATTGAACCATGCCGATTTGTCTTGTGTATGCTACCTCACTTGTATATGTGCCATGCAATCATTTAGCTGCACTATTCCTGAACAAAGCTCCACTGTATTTCTTCCTTATGCTCATGCAGCTGCTATATTGCACCATTGTGGACTGTATATGTTTGCACTTGTCGCTGAATTGACTAGTAACCATGTAAACTTTCATCCTGAATGAAAATGAAACTTCCTTTCCTTGCATCATTGTTGCTTGACCATGTTAACACAGTCCATACACCATGTGTATTGCACTTGAAGTTTTGCTTGCCTCGACCACTTTGTCAATGCTTAGTTGACTTTGTTGCTTTGAAAAAATGTTCGAGCTCTCGACCATTTTTACTCTTTGTTGACTTTTCATTGAGTTGTTTTCACATGTGCACTGAGTCGAGACGGTCCACGTAGCTACTCCTCAGTTGCGTGCTGTTTGGCGAGGCAGTGCACACGTGTATATTTATACACGTGTGCATATGCAGCCATTAGAAGAGATTTCCTGTCCCTGCATTGATATATATATATATATATATATATATATATGTGTGTGTGTGTGTGTGTGTGTGTGTGTTGTCTGCCTTGTGGTATTTACAGTTTATCACTATGAATATCACAAGCTGTCTAGACACTGATTGATGGTTTTATAAATCAGATCAAGTCAGGAAAAATGATGAGAAACACACCATAAAACTGAGGCAAATAAAATTTTCAAAATTAAAAATTATATCTGCTAGAGTTTAGAAATTATTTTTGTCCAAGATACTGTGCGTGTGTGTTTCCGTATATGATAGGTAAGCATGAAGATGACTGGACTGACTATGAGCAGTGAAGACAGAAATGACATTACTGACTAACTAGGAGGCTGGAGAGACAGAAGACAGTGGATAAAGATTGTGTCAAAGTGATATAAGTGAAATGTACAAATGAGATTGAGTGTAACTGAGTGTATGTATGAATGATTGTATAATTGGGAGAATTTACAAGATTATATTCTGTGAATGTATATGAGATGTGATGTGTTCAAATAGCGGAGTTATAAATAATTGTACTATTTGAATATTTGAAATAAAATATTATATTTAAACAAAATACTGTGTAGATATCTGAGTTTCTGTATAGATGCATTCTGTTAAAATATAAATATTATATTCCTGTATGTAATGTGATATAACAGTACAATAACAAACACATTCAAACTAATATATACTTGCTTGTTATCATCAAACAAAAATCATATAATTGTGTATATACAACACCGTTATATACAACAACTTCCAATAAGTACCCATATTTTTTAACTACTGTAAAGGGTTGATTTTTGCAGCACCTAATCCAAACGATTCTTCGTCTTTCATATTTGTCGATCTACCCCTATTATGCTTAAACTACCCCTACTCCACTGAATACTTCACAAAATAGCCCTTTTTTCATTCTATCCCTAATTCTCTAAATAGCCCTTACTTCCAACTATTACCCCTTCTCTTAATACTTCAAAACAACTCTTCTTTTTAATCGTACCACTAATTCTCTAACTAGCCCTTACTTCCAATAATTACCCCTATTTTTTAACTACTTTGAAGGGTTGGTTTTTGCAGCACCCAATCCAAAACATTCATCATTTTTCATATTTGTCGATCTACGCCTACTTTGCTTAAGCTACCCCTACTCCTCTTAATACTTCACAAAACAACCGTTCTTTTAATCCTATCCCTAATTCTCTAAATAGTCCTTACTTCCAACAATTACGCCTATATTTTTACTACTGTGAAGGGTTTGTTTTTGCAGCACCCAATCCAAAAGATTCGTCAGCTTTCATATTTGTCTATCTACCCGTACTATGCTTAAACTACCCATACTTCTCTTAATACTTCAAAACAACCCTTCTTTTTAATCCTACACCTAATTCTCTAAATAGCCCTTACTTCCAACAATTACCCCTATTATTTAACTATTGTGAAGGGTAGCTTTTTGCAGCACCCAATTCAAGCAATTCATCATCTTTCATATTTGTCGATCTACCCCTACTATGCTTAAACTACCCCTACTCCTCTTAATACTTCAAAAGCAACCCTTCTTTTTAATCCTATCCCTAATTCTCTACATAGCCCTTTCTTCCAACAATTACCCCTATCTTTTTACTACTGTGAAGGGTTGGTTTTTGCAGCACCGAATCCAAAAGATTCGTCAGCTTTCATATTTGTCTATCTACCCCTACTATGCTTAAACTACACCTACTTCTCTTAATACTTCGGAACAACCCTTCTTTTTAATCCTACCGCTAATTTTCCAAATAGCCCTTACTACCAACAGTTACCCCTATTTTTTATATACTGTGAAGGGTAGGTTTTTGTAGCACCCAATCCAAATGATTCATCATTTTTCATATTTGTCGATCTACCCCTACTATACTTAAACTACCCCTACTCCTCTTAATACTTCACAAAATAGCCCTTCTTTTTCATTCTATCCCTAATACTCTAAATAGCCCTTACTTCCAACTATTACCCCTTCTCTTAATACTTCAAAACAACTCTTCTTTTTAATCGTACCACTAATTCTCTAAATAGCCCTTACTTCAAATAATTACCGCTATTTTTTAACTACTGTGAAGGGTTGGTTTTTGCAGCACCCAATCCAAACGATTCATCATCTTTCATATTTGTCGGTCTACCCCTACTATGCTTAAACTACACCTACGCCTCTTAATACTACACAAAATAGCCTTTCTTTTTAATACTATCCCTAATTCTATAAATAACACTTACTTCCAACAATTACCCCTATCTTTTTACTACTGTGAAGGGTTGGGTTTTGCAGCACCCAATCCAAACGATTCAACATCTTTCATTGTTGTCGATCTACCCCTACGATGCTTAAACTACCCCTACTCCTCTTAATACTTCACAAAACATCCCTTCTTTTTCATTCTATCCCTAATTCTCTAAATAGCCCTTACTTCCAACAATTACCTCTATCTTTTTACTATTGTGAAGGGTTGGTTTTTGCAGCAACCAATCCAAACGATTCACCATCTTTCATATTTGTCGATCTACCCCTCCTATGCTTAAACTAACCATACTCCTCTTTATACTTCACAAAACAACCCTTCTTTTTCATTCTTTCCCTAATTCTCCAAATATCCCTTACTTCCAACAATTACCTCAATCTTTTTACTACTGTGAAGGGTTGGTTTTTGCAGCACCCAATCCAGACGATTCATCATCTTTCATATTTGTCGATCTACCCCTCCTATGCTTAAACTGTCCCTACTTCTCTTAATACTTAAAAAAAAACCCTTCTTTTTAATTGTACCACTAATTCTCTAAATAGCCCTTACTTCCAATAATTACCCCTATTTTTTAACTACTATAAAGAGTTGGTTTTTGCAGCACCCAATCTAAATGATTCATCATCTTTCATATTTGTCGATCTACACCTACTATGCTTAAATTACCCCTACTCCTCTTAATACTTCACAAAACAACCCTTCTTTTTAATCCTATCCCTAATTACCTATGTAACACCCCGTGGATTCTATAAACATTAAGATTCACAAATTAAAGTATAATTGATTCTAAATGAAAGAATTTCGGGAAATGGGTTACGCCATTGCGTTCGTCTCGGAATTCTACTTGAGATAGAGTCCGAGTTTGCGTGAATCGGACTCAATATGAAGGAGTTATGACCTTCTGAAGTTTCAGAATAAAATTTAAATTCAAAGAGCTCTATTTCAAATTAGAAATTCGAAAAACAGGTTCAAACTGGGCTAGGCAGGAAAATTCCCGCCTAGAGACCAGGTCGACCATAGGGTCGACCATGTTGTCGACCTGGCCACCCCAGGTCGACCAAAGAGTCGACCTGGGTGTCGACCTGACAATCGACCTACCTGGTCGACCTTGTTGGTTAGGTCTGGCTCTGGCTCGAATTTTTGTGGCTCTGTGTGTCACTACGGCTGACATGTCACCTCTTGATTGGATCTTTGAACTTTGTATGGTCTAGATTCCTCCAGTCTTCATCTGACGGCTCAAAACAATTTAAAATCTATAAATACACCCTAAGTCTCAACTGAAAACTCACGCAAAAAAATAAGATGGGAGTCGTCATGCTGGCAGGAAGGAAGTGAGCATAGCCGTCAAGAGAGAAAAGCTTAGAGACGAATCAAATTAAGAAGAAGATTAAAGTTTAATCAAATAAATCAACGCAACGTTAGTCTACCCAAAGGAGCGCATCTCAATTTCAGAATTCAGAATCCAGAATTCAAGATTCTGCATTCGTTGTAAGTATAGTGACCTTTCAAAATATGGAAAAAAAACTGTGATGTGATTCGAAGTAAATGAAAATAGAATTGTGTTATTGTATGAAATCTGTGCATTATAATAATTCTATCATGACTTGTGTATTAATATTTGTGGCATAAATTGGTTGATGCAAACCTATTGGACATTTGTATATGAAAGTAATAGCAATAGCAAGTTGTGGCAAAAACTAGTAATTGATCCCTTTATGTTTATGTCGATGACATGGACTGTATACATTCACTATGTCTAAATTAAGGCTTATGTAATCATGTTCTAGATTTGAAACCTTTTATCCCTACATGACCCAAAACCTATGATATCATTCTTATGTTTATTCGCACGTATAATTGGATCCATGTTAAGTATCGTTTGGGTTTCATAAACTATGCAAGTTCATGTTGAAATAGGCTATGTGATTAATGTTATAATTGGACATTTGGTAAATATACAACATGCTAGTTTTGTGCTTGACATTATGCCAAGTTAAACTTGTTTAAACACAAGTTTGTATTAGCCGAAACTATGCCATTTCTTATGTCACCTACTTAGTTATACTTTGATTTGAATGCAAGTTCACATGACCCATATTATATGTTAGTTGAATCGCTAAATTGCAAGTTCATGCCCCACACACCTTTATGTATTACATGTTCCTGATTTCCCCTTTTTCTCACGTTTATAAAGTTGGGCTGAATTGTGACAAGCCCAACACATGTTGCGAACAAACGGGGGTAATAATGTTGGGTGTAAAACATGAAAAAAATATGTTGGCATGGTTGGAACATGCCAACGACAATGACATTTAAACGGTATGAATTGATACACCCAATAATAAAAGATATGACATTTACATATATAATTGAGGAGTAATAAAATATGTAAATTTAGAAAACATGATATGCTTAACTCGAGGTTGGATTGGGTTGTGATGTAAACCTGCCCGGACCCGCTCGGCTGTCCAGTTGTCACAACAATACCTATCCAATGTGGGTGGTTATGCATTGAGTCCAATAAGGACCCGAGGTTAGACTGAGCTATGGTGTAAACCTTCCTGGAACCGACTGGCACATCTAGTAACCGTAGCAATACCTGTCTAATGTGAGTGGTCTGGTGCTCTAAGAGGCTAAGGACAGATGGTAGGGTTAAGTCAACTATAGACACTTAACCAAATTCAACATGTTAACAAGAATTGATGGGTGGAGGTTAGGTAAATACAGACACTTAACCACTAAACATGTTTGACTAGAAAATCCCGGTAACGAGGGACCCGTTTCAGCAGTAACCCAAGTTAGGTATCATGGTACCCTGAAACTAGGCAGGGTGGGGCACGATTACTGGGCTGATTGTAAGCGGTCAAAACGACAGCGGTGGGTGCAATAGTTTAGGTTCTAACGGGGTGCGGGCGTGCACATACTCCGGAGCAGACAAACGAGGCACTGGGGGCACCAGCATAACCTATGCCTTCTAGAATTTGTGTCGAGGCCGCCACCATGGGTCTTAATACACCCCATGGTGGGACCAGCATAGGTATCTACAATTCTTGGGGGTCGTATGACACATGTTTACGCGAGTAGGAGCCGATCTTTAAATAAAAATGGGGATCACTTCACCCTCAGCATGGGGTGCTAGTTAGGATAAACTCAAGTAGGTGCAGAGATATATAGTATGGGTGCGATAGTACATTCGTTTCAAAACATCACCTCCTAAGCTGGTGACACTTTCCTATTTTCAGTTTATATCTATCATGCCATTTTCTTATTCACATACTGAAGAGTTGCTAGATTTACTCAGGCTATATGTCTGACTCTATTTTCTTTTTGTCTTCTTTTCTTTCGTTTCCTCACCCCCCAAGGTCCACAGGGAGGGAACAACACAGCTCAGTCAGACTCTGTGCAAGCTCCAAGACCGTAGATGTATGATTTGGATCTCTTTTGCTCGGATTATGGCTTTGTATATCACTATGGGGATTTTTGTCACTTTATTATATTTTATGCTTCTTTAATAATCAAGACAGTAATGAGTTTGTAATGTTGGAAGTATTTTGAGACAATTATGGAAATGTTTTGTTTGAACACGTATTGATGAAATAAAAGTCTGTTCGGTTTTCGCTGTTTAAAATATGTGTATTTATATCTGTCTTGAGTTTATCTGTGGCTTTTACTTATAAACCTCCACCAAAATTAAGGCATTCCCTTTGTGAGTGACCTTAACGGAGGTGGGGTGTTTCACTTGGTATCAGAGCATAGGTTACCAGATAAGATAATGTTTTTTTGAAATTGTTTTCAAAAGAAAGTTTAAAGAAGCAATTTTTTTTTAGAAAAAAAAGTGTTATATCTTTAAAGAGGCACAATCCCCCAAAGCCATGTGCACTATCTCTCTTTATCCTTCGTTTTGAATCTTTCCTTTCGGTTTCAGCATGTCTGGAGACCTTAACCTTCCTGAAGGAGTGCCGATACCTGGCTGGTTTTGGAGGTATTTAAAAGCAAGGGCCAATGGCGCGGGCCCAGCAGACATTCCTCCTCCAGTGGCCGCGGTTCCTCCTCCTCCTCCTCGTGGAAATGCCTTCGCAAAAACATGTAGAGACTTCAAGGCTATGGGTGGAAAAGACTTTTATGGAACAGAGTCCTTTGCAGGAGCAAGAAACTGGCTAAAGGAGGTTGAGGATCTGTTTGTCATCTTCGGGGTTGATGACAGGCAAAAGATACAACTAGCGGTATGGTTGCTTAAGGACGAAGCTTCCTATAGGTGGGAAATTACCAATGCTCAGAGGGCGGTGGAAACATGGGAAGACTTCAGGACAAGGTCTGAGATGAAATTCCTCTCCCAAGCTGAAAGAAGCCTGCAAATGGAGAAGTTCCTAACTCTGAAACAAGGAAGTATGACAATCAGGGAGTATGTTAATCAGTTTAATCAGCTGGCCAGATTTGGTCTGGACTTGGTCAACACCCAACACAAGAAGGTGCTTCGCTTCGTCAAAGGTTTAAATGAGCCTCTACACAGCCTTTCTATGACCCATGTATCCACGGGAGTGACTTATGAAAGCTTGGTGGACATGGCGTTGCTACACGAGGATAACCACGGCAAGAAAGAAATTAAGGTGGAAGAGAAGAAAGAGGGTCTACAAGCAAAGAAAACAGACTTCAAGAAAGGAGGGAAGAACAGTAAGCCCCGTGAGAAGAGAAGGTGCAATTTCTGTGACATTGTGGGGCATATATCAAAAGACTGCCGAAAAAGGAAGGCGAAGATGGGTGGTTGCTTCCATTGTGGAGAAACTGGGCACCAAGCTAAGGACTGCCCAAAGAAGAAAGGGAAGGGACAGAACGCCGGATCCACTTCAGGGGGTTAGGTTCATGCGCTAGTGGCACCTCAGCAGGAACGAGGTAGTAATATTTCTGTAGAAAGTATAGTTTATCTTTATGATCATCCAGTTCGTACACTTTTTGACTCTGGCGCATCACACTCCTTTATTTCATCTCCCTTAGTAGAATCTCTGTATCTAGACACTAGTACGGTAGAAGATCCCTTAGTAGTTTCAAATCCAATTGGGGGCTCCGCTTACTTGTCAATGGTTTGTTTGGGTTTGAAAATCTCTATTCTCAGCATTGAGTTTAGTTGTAATGCCTTTGTCTTGGGCTTCTCGGGATATGGTTTGATCTTAGGCGTGGACTGGTTATCCAGTAATGGTGCCATTCTTGATTGTGAGAAAAGAGTAGTTAGACTCTTGACACGGCTTGGTAACACTCTATAAATTTCTTGTAATCCCTTGAATGTTGTTATGCTTACTTATCTAGAGTCGCTTGATGCTTCTGATGAAAATTTGCAATCATATAGAGTAGTCAGGGAATATCCGGATGTCTTTGAGGAGGTGAAAGGCTTACCTCCGAGGCGGGAAATAGACTTCCGCATATATCTTGTGGATAATGCAAAGCCTGTAGCTTTACCTGCCATACACATGGCTCTAAAGGAGAGAAAGGAGCTTAGTAAGAAGGTTAAAGAACATCTCGAAAAGGGGTTCATTAGACGGAGCATTTCGGAATGGGGTGCTCCAGTTGTGTTCGCAACCAAAGCGGACGGTTCGCTTCGCCTTTGCGTCGACTATAGGGAGTTAAACAAATTGACCAAGAAAAATAGGGACCCTCTTCCCCGAATCGACGATTTATTTGATCAGCTTATGGGTGTGATGGTCTTCTCCCAACTTGATCTGGCAACTGGGTTCCATCAGCTAAGAGTAGCTGAAGATAGCATTGATAAAATGGCATTCAGAACCCCAGACGGTTTCTTCGAGTGGCTTTTCATGCCTTTCAGCTTGACAAACGCACCCGCTTATTTCATAGACCTAATGAACAGGGTGTTCATAGAATTCCTCAACAAATTCGTGGTTGTCTTCGTAGATGATATCTTAATCTTCTCAAAGAATGAGGAAGAACATGCTCAGCATCTGAAAGAAATCATGGATACTCTCCGTGCACATCAGCTAAAAGCCAAATTCTCCAAGTGCCACTTTTGGAGAAAGGAGGTTAGATTTCTGGGGCATATAGTATCCAAAGAGGGGTTGGCCGTGGACCCTGCGAAAGTGGTGGTAGTGCAGGATTGGAAAACACCAAGAAATGCAACCAAAGTTCGAAGCTTTCTTGGGCTAGCCGGTTTTTAACGAATGTTTATTAGGGATTTCGCGAAAATCTTAGCTCCACTCACAAGGCTAACAAAGAAGAATCTGGCGTTCACTTGGGATTTGAACTGCGAGTTTGCTTTCCCACGATTATAAAGGGCTCTCACAACAGCCCCAGTTCTAACTTTGCCAGATGGAGGAAAAATGTTCACAGTATACACAGATGCATGTGGAACGGGACTAGGCGCTGTTCTAATGCAAGAAGGAAGGGTAGTAGCTTATGGTGGAAGACAATTGAAAGTTCATGAAAAGAACTACCCAACCCACGATCTTGAGTTAGACGCCATCGTCTTTGCGCTTAAGTCTTGGCGCAATTATCTCCTTGGTAAGAAGTTTGAATTATACACTAACCATAAATCGTTGAAATATCTCTTCTCGTAGAAGGATCTTAACTTGAGGCAACAAAGATGGATGGAGTTTCTTGCCTCGTATGATTTTGAAATTTCCTATACTCCCGGCAAAGGCAACATAGTAGCAGACGCGTTGAGCCGAAAGAAACCGACCTTAAGCCCGCTCTTTGTGGAAAGGAAAAGCTTGGAGTATGTAGCCAGTTTTAACTTTAGGCCCTCCTCTGATTTTGTACCGGGTTTACTAGCATCTCTCAAAGTCGCCCTACTCTCTTGGACTCAATAGGGGCTGCACAACGTGAAGACCCTCAGCTGGTTGATGTGATTGATAAACTTATTAGGGGTGAGACTTCTAGTCACCTCAGTAGATACGCCATCGATGATAAGTGTAACACCCCATGTCCATTAATGTCACTCACAAAAGGGAATGCATTAACATCTATGGAGCGTTTTAAGTGAATATGGAACAGAAAATCACAACAAGACAGATATGAAATAGTACTTGAAAATTTAAAACTTTATTTATTGCAACGGAATGTAAATATGTTTGGTTACATCACCAAAACCCAAAGACTAAAGTCAAGTACATAATATCCATCTTGACAAAATCAGAGTACATAATATAAAAAGCATAATCCCATAAATAGCCATAAAAGAGATAGGTTGAGCATTACTTCATCTATCCAAATCCAAGTGCTCCCAAAGAGATCCAAATCAAGCTTCCCACCCTAAGAACCTTGGGGGGGGGGGGGGGAGAAGGAAGAAAAGAGGTGGAAACAAAGGGGGTCAGACATAAAGTCTGGCAAGTCCGATAACTCCAACAATATAATTATCAAAGTAACTAGGATAAGACATAAGCTTGGTAAATAAGGAAATGACTGTGAATTAATGGCAAGACCAAGCAAAAAAATATTAGGATGAGCAAAGATAACGTTAAAGGTGCTTCCTAATCAATATAGGGTAATTACTATACTCTACCGTACTGTACCGTACTGTACTGTACTAACACTAACTGCAACCATACTAGTCACTCTAGAAACTTGATCCCTCTTGACTAAATAGAATGATGATAGCTTCGTGTACTACTAGATGTACCCACTATCCCCACTAGATGTACCCCTTCAATGGTAATTCCTTGTACTCCTAGCTGACGTCATAGGTGCCGCCTTCTCCTATCTCCACTAGGTGTACCCCTTTAATGATTAATTAATAATGGTAGCTTCGTGTACCCCTAGCTGACTACATAGGTGCCGTCTACTCCTATCTCCACTAGATGTACCCAGTACCCTGCCCCATACGATTGGCTCCCTAACTCGTAGATACCCGTGCTGGTCCCACAGTGGAGTGTATCACTCCCCTAATGTGGCAACCTAATACAACTTAAGGATGCGCGGCTTATACCTACACGATTCAACAACGTCTTACCTACCAGCCCGGGCCCACACATGCACATGACCCCGTTGGACTTGCGTTGCCACCGCTAACCCATTTTGGCCTCTAACAATCAGGCACAGTAGGCGTGTCCCGTCCTCGACATGGGTCGAGCTCACAAAGATACTTAATGGGCTACTGGACTGAAAAGCCCCCCCCCCAAGCTTCCCACCTAGGCTTGGTCCCCTCTAATACATCCCACTTAACCCCATGTCCACTTACATATAAATTTGGTTAAGTGTTTTCTAATTTAACCTAGTCTCACCCTTTTGTTTAATTAACAGGTTGTATTGGTTAAGTCTGTGGGCCTATATACACAAATATTACCCACCTACCCAAGATTTACTTAACCCTCTCACTGGTTCAGACATATTAATTTACGGTTAAGTTTGTGGGCCTATATGTACTAATATTACCCACCTACCAAAGATTTACTTAACCCACTCATTCCATATATCCCAGTTTACTTAACCCCCAACTTAAACTTAAGTTCTTACAATCCCTAGGGATCAAATTTGGTTAATTAGTCCATTTCATTTACCAAGTCCATTTTTAATTAATTAATCAATTAATTAAAACCTTTCCCTTCATAGGTGTCAATACCTATTTTATCCAATAATTTGAATTCCATGTCATAATTATTTATATTCAAATTACTCCATTTTTCTAATCGTATTTCTCATGACATCCTCATGTCACCCACATGTCACCCACTAGATTCCTCATGCCACCCAAGGCACCCACTTAACCCCCTCATGTCCCACTACATATTTACTTTTCTTAAGTGTTTCTTAATTTATTACTATCGTAACCCCTGTAGGACCTCTCACGTTAGACTGACATTTGTGGTTGCTGGATTTGCCGGGCGGGTCCGGGCATTCTTACACCACAAACGAGCTAACCTCGTGTCCATACAATTGTTACGCATTTAGTTTGGGCCTTTGACCTCTCACATTGGGCAACCATTTGTGGCTGCTGGATTTGCCGAGCGGGTCCGGGCAGTCTTACACCACAAATGAGTCCAACCTCGTGTCTTAGGCAATTAATTATACATAATTAATTTCCCCCAATATTTGAATTACTTTCCCTATTCAAATAACAAATCATTTCCATATTTATTTATGTATAAATATGTCACCTTAATTATGTCCACTATTTATGGTACATAAATTGTACGAATTTACATCTCAAATTAATTTCATGCCTTTTTAGGCATTTGTGCCAATTCCCAATATTTAATATCCCTATTCAAATTCAAATTAATCTATGTCCATAATTAAACTATGTCCATTACTACACATTAATTTTCCAATTAATGCCTTCATTAAATTTTTCGCCTTTTAAGGCAATTCACCTTAATTAACATCTCAAATTCGTTATATGCCTCATTTACATGCCAATTCACATTTATTAACATAATCAATATTTTCATCCCATATTTGGATTAATTATTACTAATCAAATATGTTAATAAAATTCCAATTATCTTTATGACCATAATTCACATTAATTATGTCCATATATCACTTTGCCAATTAATATCTCAATTTGCATATATGCCTCTTTTAAGGCTATTACATGCCAATTCACATTTATTAACATAATCAATATTTTTCCCTTAACCCCCGCGGCGTCCGTTCGCATAGAATATATCATAGACTAAGAAATAGTCTAACACATGAAAAAGGGAAAAACACCACATATTCACATAACATACAAAATAGGCCTAACTTGCATATGAGAATTTACCATATAACTTGCATAAAATCATAGAGCTAAACATAGGCCTAAAAGGTATGAACCTACATGTTATGAATAATATTTTCATCACAAAATTTACATAGGCAATAACCACAAACTTGCATAACATGATTCATATTCCAAACTCATATTTTTATATAAACTTGCATATGTGATTTATGCAACATAATAATGGTGTAAATTTACCTCTAAACATATAAACTAGCATGTAAAGATTTAGCATATAACTCATACATGTCATAGCCTAACTTTTGATCTAAAATAGATGTCATAATCTTTACTAACTTGCATGTGATTGATGTCTAAATCAACATCTAAACTTGCATACATACATATGATCTATCATATGAATCAACATAACCAAACTAGCATTTAAACAACATGATGATTTGATTATACATAAGCCAATCATAGAATTACAACATAGATCATAACTTTACAACATGTATGATACCATCACAATTTAACAACATAATCATATCATACGGTCAATAATTCACATCATATCCATATAATACACAATTATATCTAATCTTACTTAATTTAATAATTATCTTGATTAGAAAAATCGAACTTGCCTTTCGTGGTTAAAGAATTATGAACAATTAATCAAACTTGATGCAGAGTTTTTGTAGCGACGTTAGTTGAATCGTTGTTGAAGCTCTAAGCTTGAATTAGGTTGAATTGATTAGCTATCTTCCTCTTTATTTGGCGGCGGCCACACTGAGTTCCATGGCGATGGCATAACGGCTTTAGTTTCAATTTTAATTAGGTTTAGGGTTAGCATTTGGATGTATTTATAGGTGTAGGAAGTTATTTAGGACCATTAGATTAACCCTGAACCATGAGAACCAACCAAATGCAAAATCTGCATTTGAGAGAATCGGCCCACGGGTTGACAGCCAAACACCCTGGATTAACCCCTTGTCGACCCAACAGGGCTTGGGTCGACCTCAAAAATGGGCCGGTTCGATCATTTCCCCCTCCCAATTCGCTGTTTTTAACTTTTTCACTTATTTATTTAATTTTTACTTTATATATATATATATATATCAATATATATATATATATATTTCTCTGCGCAACCCATTTCACTTAATTCTTTTCTAAAAAATACGTATACTTTAATTTGTGAATTTTAATGCTATAAAATTACGGGGTGCTACATTCTCCCCTCCTTAAAGGATTTCGTCCCCGAAATCTCCAAGTCAAGAAGAATGTATATCCTACCATCTAATCGTCCATCTAATCAACCATCAAACACCAGCATCCATTATCCTTAAAAGACTTCTAATGCTTTAATGTTTATATGCACAGTGTGTGTATATGTCCATATCTAATGTAAAATTAGGCGGTCTACTGATTCAGTCGACCTCCTTAGTGCAATTCATGATATTGCTATGCGTCCAATATGTATGCAAAAGATTCCTAATGATACATATTAATTCTATATGCGTGCACAACCATCCACCCGAATGAAGAAACCATATGATAGTACAACCATTATACATCCATTTTACTAAATACATCCATATATTTGCAATATGCAATATGAAGTGACTGAGCCGATTTGATGCCTAATAGTGTGTGTATATGCATCCACGAGCAACCACTAGCGAACACTTGCATCCACTTTGCATCCATCATACATAACATGTCTCAAACACATGTATCAACCATAGGATTTCCCTAACTGAAGGTCAAAGATACTAGCGAGAGGACATACTAAAGATAAGATAAGCACAAGCTAAGCGATAAAGGAGAAATTAAAAGACTTACCCACGAAAAGAAAAGGGTATAATGAACGCATCTTCTCTTATGTCTCCCAAGTAGCGTTACTCTCATCGTCTCCCCATTGTACTTTGACTAGTCTGACCTCTCGATTTCTCAACTTCTTGATCTCCAACCCAAGAATGCATGTAGGAGCTCGTCGAATCGTCGAATCACGCTCTATTTCCACCTCCCTAAGTAAGCTCGGCTCCACTACCTCCGCGGTCTCGTGTAAGCACTTCCTCAAATGTGATACATGGAATACGTCGTGTACACCACTAAGTCTCTCAGGCTACTCCTCTTATTCGCGTAAGATTTATGCCTATCTTGCACTTCCTTCATCCTTCTTCGAATCAAATCAATCTTCTCCGAAATCTCTCTAATCATATCGGGCCCAAGTAAGATCTTATCCGTAGATTCCCACCAACGTGTAGGTGAACGACAAGGTCGTCCATAAAGAGCTTCGAAAGGTGCCATGTCAATGCTAGACTGAAAGCTATTATTATATGCGAACTCCACCAATGGAAGATGCTCTTCCCATGTACCCCCAAAGTCTAGGATACATAGCCTCAAAAGGTCCTCTAGAATACGATTCACCCGCTCGGTTTGGTCGTCCGTCTGAGGATGATATGCGGTGCTCAAACATAACTGAGTCCCTACCGCTTCTTGTAAGCTCCTCCAAAATTCGCTAGTGAAGACAGGATCGCGGTCGCTTACTATGCTAGAAGGAACACCATGCAAACGAACTATCTCTCGGACGTATACAGAACCTAACCATAGAGCAGTCCTCTTACTCTTCACGGGAATAAAATGGGCGCTCTTAGTAAGTCTATCTACTATAACCCAAATCCCCATATTACCCTTCCTCGATCTTGGTAATCCATCAACAAAATCTATCGAGATACTATCCATGTGAACTCATCGCAACTATCCATCTCCCACGCAAGCCGTCCTATTAGAACTCGATATCCCCTAAGCACAAGCCCCAAAGGCTTGAACCAATATCAGACAAGCACCCAAGGAATACTTCCTCCGATTTCAGACAGTCTACGTGAGATGATACTAGCAAAACAAATAATTGGGCACTTAACCGACTGTAGCTGTCCTCGCCAGTCTTGCTTCAAAACCATCACTAATCACCTAACTGACTTTGCATTATCCCCTAAGAACACACGAATTTCCATAATGAATCAATAGTCTAACTACCCCTCTTTGACTATCTAGGATGGCACCCCGCCTGGGTGTAACACTCCACCTCCGCCAGGGTAACTCTTGCAAGCACACTAGCTTTGTTGGGGCGTTAAACAAGGTAAACATGCATGCAGATATCACAAGACAAAACATATAAGTAAAACAGAGTAAATAAAGCAGCGGATTAAACTAGCATTTCAAAACCATAGTCATGTTACAACAAAGTACTTGATCATTATTTTCCAACAAACAAAGTCTAGAGAAAAGCATAAACTGAAAAACTGAAATACATAAAGTACTATCCCCAAAGTGAAGTGATAAACCATAGCTAGCTCAATGTTGAAAACCGTACATGAGCAAATCCAGTAAGCAAGCTATAAAGATCCAAGCTAAGCTCCAATGTTCCCACTCTGAGAACCTGAGGGGGGGGGGGGTAAACGGAAGAAAAGAGGCAAAAGAAAACAGGTCAGTCAAAAAGACGGGTAAGCCCTAACTACTATCTGTCCATGAACTAGTAAAGTTAATTGGCATGAGAAGCTGAGATGAACATAAGGATAACAACATACTGGCATGGTGATTAACTAACAAGATAGATAAAGGTGTCATCGCATAATCAAGGTTAAGTTTTGCACCACGGGTGTACTAGCATTCTAACATGTCAAGTTAAAAACAAGAATTGATCCCTTGGCCCAACCTTGGCCCAACATCATGAGATGACCTAATTCAAGGTCCAACTACACGGTCTAGTTGATCGGCTCCCTATAAGCCTAACTCGTCAAGTGTCGGTGCCATACGGCCCAAACATGCAATGTAGTTAAACTGCGCTAGGTCCACCCTAGGGTGTATCAAGTCCTAGGGTGTCAACCTCGGACACCAATCAAGTATGCACAGTCTAGATCTACTGGTACCCGTGCCTGATTTTCCAACTCCGGACTAAGTGCACGACCATAGTCCGCCTGGACCTACACCGGCGTACCTACTCAGCCGTCGTTTTGGTCGCTTACATGTCAGCCTAGTAATCGTGCCCCACCCTAGCCTAGTCCTAGGGTCTTATGATACTATCAAGAGGGTTACTGCTGAAAAGGACCACGCAACTAGGGTTTCCTTAACGGGTTAAATGTGGTTAACCCGATCCGAACGTGGATTAAATTGGTTAAGTGTACCCAAGGTTCATGACTTAACCCCGATTGACCCATCAAGCCCAAATTGATTAAGTATTAAGTGGACCATGACTTAAGCCTAATCAGGAGGCATTAATTAACTTAATGTGCTTTAACCTCTCACATTAGACCTTGTTGTGGTTACTAGTTAAGCCGAGCGGGTCCAGGTAGCTTTACACCACAACTTGGTCTAACCTCGGGTTCGAGCACAACATTACCAACTTCTCACATTGGGTCCTATTGTTTGTAGCCACAAGTTAAGCCGGGCGGGTCCGGGTAGATTTATGCTACAAACTCAACACAACCTCGAGTTGGCCACACTCACATTTTCTAAGTGTCATGTCCATTATGTTTCCAAAACATAATTACAAGTTAACATATCACGTCATGTTATAAAAACCATGTTTATGTCATAATGTTACCCAACCCCAACGTAATCCCATCGTTTACATAATCGCATCAACGCATAAAGGATAAAATAGGGAACTTGGCATAATCATGACAAAAAGGTGTTGAAGCCACAAGTTTATCATGGTGGCATATGAAATGTACATATGTTCATATACTTGCATATTGCATTATTAGACTTCAAAAGCATGCATAAAACCAAACTTAGCATATGAGTGATACATGGTGATAAATGACATGTAGAAGTTGCTAGAAGTTCGCATTTAGCCTCACATGCAAGTTATCATAAGGGATATGATAACTTCCATGTTGCCAAAATGCAACCTTTAACATAAAGCTTGAAGCTTTAAGCTCACAAACTCAAGTTTAACTTGCATAACTTGATAACATGTGTATAATGATCAACCCAAACTTGCATAACATAGCAACATGTGTCATACATAATGATTACGCCAACTTGCATAACATAATGATCAACCAAACTTGCATATCATAATGATCAACCAAACTTGCATCATTCATTTAACTTTAGAGTTCAATAAAAAGAAAGTAGAAAAGGGCTTACAATGCTATGAAGACAAAAATGAATATTTATTATAAAGATTGAGACGAAGCCCTTATGCAAGCACCAAAAACCCAAATATCAAAGCTCCAAATGAAAAACCCTTGAGCCAAATCAATAAAAACCCTTGCTTTGTAATAGAAATGTTGCAACTTGACTTGAATGCAAACTAAGAACACTCATACAAGCTTGAAAACACTTGTATGAACTCAAAATCTCTCAGAGAAATAAACTTAGAAATTTTAGCATGAGAGTGGAGGCCATGAGAGGAATAAATTTGACATAGTTTAGTTGTAAGATTGAAAAATGGTGATTTAGGCTAGGCTTAGGGGTCTTTTTATAGAAGATTAGGATAGTATTAGCCATAGTATTAACCATAGATTCAATCAAAGCCATCAAATCCCGTCACTAGCCAACAAAACAGGTCAAAACATCCAAATAGGTGCACCTGGTTGCCTGGCTCCAACCAGGCAGGTCGACCCCCAGATCGACCCAGGGGTCGACTACCCAGTCGACCTGGTCCCACCCAGGTCGACTCCCAGGTCGACCCCCAGGTCGACCTGATCTGGGCGGGATTTTTCCCGCCTACCCTGATTTTCTGAAATTTGAATCTGTTTTGAATTTGAATTTTTCGTGAAACTTCGCAAGGCCATATCTCGGTCATACGGACTCCGATTTTCGAAAACTAGGACTCTATTTCGTGTATTTTTCCGAGACGAACGCAATGGCACAGCCCATTTCCATTGATTCAAATTTTACAGTTTAATTCTACCTTGATTTATGTTATAACATGTTATTCAAAAATACGGGTTGTTACATTCTCCCCACCTTAAAGGATTTCGTCCCCGAAATCTCCAAGTTGGGAAGAACGTATCCTACCATCAATCATCCATCTACTCAAAACATCATCCACGGGCAGTCATTGTCCTTAAAGGATTCTAAATGCTGTATGATCATATGCAAAGGTGTGTGTATATGTACTTATCTAATGTGAAAATCAGGCGGTTACTGATACAGTAAACCTCCTTAATGCAAAGCATGTTAGTGAAATGAGTCCATATGTATGCAAATTCCTAACATAACTCATAGTCTCTACATGAGTGCACATAACATTCATCCATATGCAACATCCACGTGATAGCATAGCAAGTTTCATCCATGAATAAGTATAAGCACTCATGCATATGCAACATGAAAGTGTGTGAGCCGATCTTAGTGCCTAATGTGTATCATGCATCCACGAGTATCCACGTGCAAACACTTGCAACCACTTGCAACCATCAAGCATAACATGTTTCAAATGCATGTTTCATCCAAAGGGTTTCTACCTAAGGTCCTCATGACATGATTAACGAGATAACAAGATAAACATAGATAGCAACCGAAAGATGTATTAATTAGGAAAAGAGATCAAGAATGTACCCTCAAAAAGAAATGGATAAAGCCCACGCATCTTCTCCTCGGTTTCCCAAGTTGCATCTTCATCGGCTTCACCCCACTGAACTTTCACCAATTTGACTTCTCGATTCCTTAGTTTCTTGATCTCTGTTCCCAAGATACGAATCAGACCTTTTCTCAAGGTTGCTTCTTTCTCTACCTCAATGTCTTCAAGAATGCTTGGTTCAACCACCTCAGCGGACTCATGCAGGCACTTTCGGAGATGCGAGACATGAATTACATTATGCACTCCGGCTAGCTTTTCGGGCAATTCCACCTTATAGGACATCTTTCCAATTCTCTCTATGATAGGGAAGGGTCCTACGAACCTTGGTGCCAGCTTCCCAACTGCTCCAATACGTACCACTTTACGCAAAGGAGAAACCTTCACGAAAACCATGTCTCCCACTTCGAATTCCAAATCTGCCCTTCGCTTGTCAGCATAGGATTTCTGTCTATCTTAGGCCGCTTTCATCCTTCTTCTCACTAATTCAACTTTCTCGGATGTGTCCCCTATCATATCGGCCCAAGTATAAGCCTATCTGTTGTCTCCCACCAACAAGATGGTGACCTACACGGCCTCCCATACAAAGCTTCAAATGGTGCCATCCCTATGCTGGCTTGATAGCTATAATTATACGCAAACTCAACAAGAGGAAGGTGGTCTTCCCAAGTACCACTGAAGTCGAGAACACAAAGCCTCAAGAGATCTTCTATCACTCCATTCACCCTTTCGGTTTGGCCATCCGTCTGGGGGTGATAGGCCGTACTCAGATTTAATCGCGTACCCATCGCTTCTTGCAAACTGTTCCAGAACTGGCTAGTGAAAATTGAGTCATGATCGCTAACTATGCTAGAAGGAACTCCATGCAACCGCACTATCTCTCGGAGATAAATATATGCTAGCCATGATGCGGTCCTCTTGCTTTTTACTGGAATAAAGTGAGCACTCTTCGTAAGTCTGTCAACTATGACCCATATGCTCGTGTTCCCTTTTCTTGACCTAGGCAATCCATTCACAAAATCCATAGAAATTCTCTCCCACTTCCATTGCGGGACCTCCAATGGATTTAATAGCCCACCTGGTTTCTTTGACTCGGCTTTCACTTGTTGGCACACCATGCACTTTGAAACATACTCTGCCACATCCTTCTTCATTCCATCCCAAAAGAAAATGCACTTCATATCCCTATACATCTTGTCCCCTCCAGGATGTATAGTCATCTTCGAGTGATGCGCTTCTTCAAGAACTCTATGCACCAAGTCCCCTATTTGTGGAACGCATAGCCTTCCATCACGCCTTAGCCAACCTTTATCATCAATGGTATATCTAGAAAGGTGACTAGACGTCTCACCACGAATCAACTTGTCCATGACCTCGACTATCTGTGGATCTTCCTTCTGCGAAGCCCCAACTTGATCAAGAAGTGTGGGTCTAAGCTCAAGGGATGCTAATGAACCCATCATCGACTCAACAGCCGTCGTGAAATCAAAGGTTGCCAAGAATTCTAAGTTCTTCATCTCAATGAACAAGTGGCTCAAAGTCAATCTTCTTCTGCTTAGTGCATCCGCCACAACATTACCCTTGCCAGGGGTATAAGCTATCTCAAATTCATAAGATGCCAAGAATTCCATCCACATTTGCTGCCTTAGATTCAAATCTTTTTGCGAGAAGATGTACTTGAGTGACTTGTGATCAGTATACAACTCAAACCTTTCGCCTAGAAGATAGTGGCGCTAGGATTTGAGTGTAAAGACGATCGCTGCTAACTCCAAATCATGAGTGGGATAGTTCTTCTCATGAACTTTAAGTTGCCTACCCCCATATCATATCACTCTTCCCTCTTGCATTAGAACAGCACCTAACCACGTGCCACATGCATCTGTGTACACGGTAAACATCTTACCACTATCGGGTAATGCCAAAACTGGAGCTGAGGTAAGGGATCTTTTGAGCTTTTGAAAAGCAAGCTCACACTCCAAGTCCCATGCAAAGATTAAGTTATTCTTCGTCAACTTAGTAAGAGGGGCCGAAATCTTAGCGAAGTCCCTGATGAACTTCCTATAGTAGCCCGCCAGACCGAGAAAGCTTCTTACTTCGGTTGCATTCCTAGGAGTATTCCAATCTTGAACCACAACCACTTTCGCGAGATCCACCGCTATGCCTTGCTTAGAAATTATATGTCCAAGAAACCGAAATTCCTTTCTCCAGAAATGACATTTGGAGAACTTGGCTTTCAACTGATGCGCTCTAAGTGTATCCATCACTTCCTTGAGATGTCTAGCATGCTCTTCGTCATCCTTTAAGATGATCAGAATATCATCCACGAAGACAACAACAAACTTGTTGAGGAACTCCCTGAACACCCTACTCATCAAGTCTACGAAGTAGGCGGGTGCATTAGTCAATCCGAATGGCATGACAAGCCATTCAAAGAATCCATCTGGAGTCCTAAACGGAGTTTTATCAATGCTATCCTCAGCTACTCTAAGCTGATGGAATCCGGTGGCTAGATCAAGCTGAGAGAAAACAGAAGCACCAACCAGCTGATCAAAGAGATCATCAACCCTCGGTAAAGGGTGGCTATTCTTCTTTGTCAGCTTGTTCAACTCTCGATAATCAACACATAGACGAAGAAAACCATCCGCCTTAGTAGCGAATACCACCGGAGCACCCCATTCAGAAATGCTTCGTCTAATAAAATTCTTCTTAAGAAGCTCCTTGATTTGCTTACTGAGCTCTCTTCTTTCTCCTGGAGCCATATGCCTAACGGGCAATGATACTGGCTTGGCATTATCGACCAGATAAATGCGGAAATCTATCTCTCGTTTAGGGGGTAGCCCCTTAACTTCTTCAAAGAGCTCAGGGTAGTCTCGGACGACCCTTACAGATTACAGATCATCGATGGACGAGTCGAGAGATTCAAGATAACATAACATGACGGGACCTCTAGGGTTACAAGAAATTTCTAGGGTATTACCGAGGCGAGTCATGAGCCTCACCTCCCTATGCTCACAATCGAGGATGGCTCACTAACTGGACAACCAATCCATGCCCAAGATCAATCCATATCCCGTGAACCCGAGAACATAAGCATTACACGTGAATTCTACGGTCAAGATAGAAATCTTCAAATCCACACAAATCATAGATAGATGGGCGGAACCCCCAATTGGATTTGAAACACAAACGGGATGCTCAACTAGGCTAGTACTTAGTTGCAAACTATCAACAATGTCAGAAGAGATAAAACTATGCGATGCGCCAGAATCAAATAAGGTGCGAACAGGATAATCAGAAATATAAACAAGACTTTCTACAGAAATACTACCTCGATCCTGAACTGGAGCAGCGTTGAGAGCATGCACTTGCCCTCCAGAAGGTCTTGCACGCTGATTCTGCCCCTGCCCTTGTCCTTGCTTCTTGGGGAAATCCTTGCTAAAATGTCCGGTCTCTCCACAATGAAAGCATTCGCCAGACTTCCTCTTCCTCTTCTTACAGTCTTTAGCTATGTGCCCAACATTCCTACAGTAGTGGCATTTTCTTGGATCCTTTGCCTTGGCATTGTTGCCCTTGTTGTTCTTGTTGTTTTTGTTGTTCTGATTGCTCTGATTTCCTCCCCACTTGGAGTCTGTCTTCTTGGCTTGAGTCTCATTAGGCTTGACTTCTTTCTTGTCATTCTTATTGTCTCCTTGAAGCAATGCCATGTCCACTAGGCCTTCAAAAGTGGCCCCCATGGGTATATGAGATAGGGCTAAACCTTGTAATGGCTCGTTCAACCCTCGTGCAAAGCGTAAAGCCTTCTTCTTGGGGGTATTAACCATGTCCAAACCGAATCGGGCGAGCTTGTTAAACTCATTCACATACTCCCTCACTGTCATGTCCCCTTGCTTCAAAGATATAAACTTCTCCAATTGCAGATTCGCCTCAGCTGATGATAGAAATTTAAGCCCAAATCTTGTCCTAAAGTCGGCCCAAGTCTCTAAAGGCCTCGTAGCATTGGTGACCTCCCACCACTAAGAAGCTTCTTCTTTTAATAACCATGCCGCCAATAAAACCTTTCTATGATCTTGCACATCAAAGACGGCGAAGAGATCTTCAGTTTCTTTCAACCAATTTCTTGCCTCCACAAAAGTATCTGTCCCAATAAAGTTCTTGCCACCCATGGCCTTAAAGTCTTTGCAAATCTTAGCGAAATCTGCTTGCGGATTCTGAGGAGGAGGAGGAGGAGGAGGAACCTCAGTTATATTGGGGGTATTTGCTGGGCCTACATCGTTGGCCCTAGCTTCCAAGTACCTCCGGAACCATCCGGGAATGGTCACTCCCTCGGGAAGGTTAAGATCGACCTTACTGAAAAAGGAAAAAGATAGATTCAGAACGAAGAAACGAAGGATAGTGCTATGGCTTTTGGGGAATAGCCTTTTTAAAATAACTAGACTTTTCTTGAAAAATACTTAATTGGTTTTGAAAATAGTTTTTCAAAAGGTAAGTTTCAAAAACACTTTTGCTCAAATCTTGTAAACCGTATGCTCTGATACCAAATGTAACACCCCACCTCCGCCAGGGTAACTCTTGCAAGCACACTAGCTTTGGAGGGGCGTTAAACAAGGTAAACATGCATGCAGATATCACAAGACAGAACATATAAGTAAAACAGAGTAAATAAAGCAGCGGATCAAACTAGCATTTCAAAACCATAGTCATGTTACAACAAAGTACTTGATCATTATTTTCCAACAAACAAAGTCTAGAGAAAAGCATAAACTGAAAAACATAAATACATAAAGTACTATCCCCAAAGTGAAGTGATAAACCATAGCTAGCTCAATGTCCAAAACCGTACATGAGCAAATCCAGTAAGCAAGCTATAAAGATCCAAGCTAACCTCCAATGTTCCCACCCTGAGAACCTGCGGGGGGGTGGGGGGGAACGGAAAAAAAGAGGCGAAAGAAAACAGGTCAGTCAAAAAGACTGGTAAGCCCTAACTACTATCTGTCCATGAACTAGTAAAGTTAACTGGCATGAGAAGCTGAGATGAACATAAGGATAACAACATACTGGCATGGTCATTAACTAACAAGATAGATAAAGGTGTCATCGCATAATCAAGGTTAAGTTTTGCACCACGGGTGTACTAGCATTCTAACATGTCAAGTTAAAAACAAGAATTGATCCCTTGGCCCAAGCTTGGCCCAACATCACGAGATGACCTAAATCAAGGTCCAACTACACGGTCTAGTTGATCGGCTCCCTATAAGCGTAACTCGTCAAGTGTCGGTGTCATACGGCCCAAACATGCAATGTAGTTAAACTGCGCTAGGTCCACCCTAGGGTGTATCAAGTCCTAGGGTGTCAACCTTGGACACCAATCAAGTATGCACAGTCTAGATCTACTGGTACCCATGCCTGATTTTCCAACTTCGGACTAAGTGCACGACCATAGTCCGCCTGGACCTACACCGGCGTACCTACTCAGCCGTCGTTTTGGTCGCTTACATGTCAGCCCAGTAATCGTGGCCCACCCTAGCCTAGTCCTAGGGTCTTATGATACTATCAAGAGGGTTACTGCTGAAAAGGACCACGAGACTAGGGTTTCCTTAACGGGTTAAATGTGGTTAACCCGATCCAAACGTGGATTAAATTGGT
Organism: Allium sativum; assembly: GCA_030737875.1. Taxonomy (NCBI): domain Eukaryota; kingdom Viridiplantae; phylum Streptophyta; class Magnoliopsida; order Asparagales; family Amaryllidaceae; genus Allium; species Allium sativum. The sequence goes on along the minus strand of CM060909.1, from coordinate 5,994,096 downwards.
TAAGTGTACCCAAGGTTCATGACTTAACCCCGATTAACCCATCAAGTCCAAATTGATTAAGTATTAAGTGGACCATGACTTAACGCTAATCAGGAGGCATTAATTAACTTAATGTGCTTTAACCTCTCACATTAGACCTTGTTGTGGTTACTAGTTAAGCCGGGCGGGTCCAGGTAGCTTTACACCACAACTTGGTCTAACGTCGGGTTCGAGCACAACATGACCTACTTCTCACATTAGGTCCTATTGTTTATAGCCACTAGTTAAGCCGGGCGGGTCCGGGTAGATTTATGCTACAAACTCAACCCAACCTCGAGTTGGCCACACTCATATTTTCTAAGTGTCATGTCCATTATGTTTCCAAAACATAATTACAAGTTAACATATCACGTCATGTTATAAAAACCATGTTTATGTCATAATGTTACCCAACCCCAACGTAATCCCATCGTTTACATAATCGCATCAACGCATAAAGGATAAAATAGGGAACTTGGCATAATCATGACAAAAAGGTGTTGAAGCCACAAGTTTATCATGGTGGCATATGAAATGTACATATGTTCATATACTTGCATATTGCATTATTAGACTTCAAAAGCATGCATAAAACCAAACTTATCATATGAGTGATACATGGTGATAAATGACATGTAGAAGTTGATAGAAGTTCGCATTTAGCCTCACATGCAAGTTATCATAAGGGATATGATAACTTCCATGTTGCCAAAATGCAACCTTTAACATAAAGCTTGAAGCTTTAAGCTCACAAACTCAAGTTTAACTTGCATAACGTGATAACATGTGTATAATGATCAACCCAAACTTGCATAACATAGCAACATGTGTCATACATAATGATTACACCAACTTGCATAACATAATGATCAACCAAACTTGCATATCATAATGATCAACCAAACTTGCATCATTCATTTAACTATAGAGTTCAATAAAAAGAAAGTAGAAAAGGGCTTACAATGCTATGAAGACACAAATTAATATTTGTTATAAAGATTGAGACGAAGCCCTTATGCAAGCTCCAAATGAAAAACCCTTGAGCCAAATCAATAAAAACCCTTGCTTTGTAATAGAAATTTTGCAACTTGACTTGAATGCAAACTAAGAACACTCATACAAGCTTGAAAACACTTGTATGAACTCAAAATCTCTCATAGAAATAAACTTAGAAATTTTAGCATGAGAGTGGAGGCCATGAGAGGAATAAATTTGACATAGTTTAGTTGTAAGATTGAATAATGGTGATTTAGGCTAGGCTTAGGGGTCTTTTTATAGAAGATTAGGATAGTATTAGCCATAGGATTAACCCTAGATTCAATCAGAGCCATCAAATCCCGTCACTAGCCAACAAAACAGGTCAAAACAGCCAAATAGGTGCACCTGGTTGCCTGGGTCCGACCAGGCAGGTCGACCCCCAGGTCGACCCTGGGGTCGACTCCCCAGTCGACCTGGTCCCACCCAGGTCGACTCCCAGGTCGACCCCCAGGTCGACCTGGTCTGGGCGGGATTTTTCCCGCCTTCCCTGATTTTCTGAAATTTGAATATGTTTTGAATTTAAATTTTTCGTGAAACTTCGCGAGTCCATATCTCGGTCATACGGACTCCGATTTTCGAAAACTCGGACTGTATTTCGCGTATTTTTCCGAGACGAACGCAATGGCACAACCCGTTTCCCTTGATTCAAATTTGACAGTTTAATTCTGCCTTGATTTATGTTATAACATGTTATTCAAAAATACGGGTTGTTACATTCTCCCCTCCTTAAAGGATTTCGTCCCCGAAATCTCCAAGTTGGGAAGAACGTATCTTACCATCCATCATCCATCTACTCAAAACATCATCCACGTGCAGTCATTGTCCTTAAAGGATTCTAAATGCTGTATGATCATATGCAAAGTTGTGTGTATATGTACTTATCTAATGTGAAAATCAGGCGGTTACTGATACAGTAAACCTCCTTAATGCAAAGCATGTTAGTGAAATGAGTCCATATGCATGCAAATTCCTAACATAACTCATAGTCTCTACATGAGTGCACATAACATTCATCCATATGCAATATCCACCTGATTGCATAGCAAGTTTCATCCATGAATAGGTATAAGCACTCATGCATATGCAACATGAAAGTGTGTGAGCCGATCTTAGTGCCTAATGTGAATCATGCATCCACGAGTATCCACGTGCAAACACTTGCAACCACTTGCAACCATCAAACATAACATGTTTCAAATACATGTTTCATCCAAAGGTTTTCTACCTAAGGTCCTCATGACATGATTAACGAGATAACAAGATAAACAAGATAAACATAGACAGCAACCGAAAGATGTATTAATTAGGAAAAGAGATCGAGAATGTACCCTCAAAAAGAAATGGATAAAGCCCACGCATCTTCTCCTCGGTTTCCCATGTTGCATCTTCATCGGGTTCACCCCACTAAACTTTCACCAATTTGACTTCTCGATTCCTTAGTTTCTTGATCTTTGTTCCCAAGATACGAATTGGAGCTTTTCTCAAGGTTGCTTCTTTCTCTACCTCAATGTCTTCAAGAATGCTTGGTTCAACTACCTCAGCGGACTCATGCAGGCACTTTCGGAGATGCGAGACATGAAAGACATTATGCACTCCGGCTAGCTTTTCTTGCAATTCCACCTTGTATGCCATCTTTCCAATTCTCTCTATGATAGGGAAGGGTCTTACGAACCTTGGTGCCAACTTCCCAACTGTTCAAAATGTACCACTTTACGCAAAGGAGAAACCTTCACGAAAACCATGTCTCCCACTTTGAATTACAAATCTGCCCTTCGCTTGTCAGCATAGGATTTCTGTCTATCTTGGGCCGCTTTCATCCTTCTTCTCACTAATTCAACTTTCTCGGATGTGTCCCGTGTCATATCGGGCCCAAGTATAAGCCTATCTGTTGTCTCCCACCAACAAGATGGTGACCTACACGGCCTCCCATACAAAGCTTCAAATGGTGCCATCCTTATCAAGTATACCAGCCGTGAGGGAATATAACTACCCTCCAGAAGATCCTGTACTTTGCCCTTGCTTCTTTAGACAATCCTAATAAGGTGTAATGTTTCTCCAAAAGGATAACTACTATCCTTCTTGTTCACATTCTCCATTCGTGACCTTCCACCAAGATGAGGTTTCTTCCTTCATTAACCAACAGCTATTTGAACCTTCCTCCCATCGTCTACCTTAAAGGTATCAACAAGCCCTTCACTTCCTTGAACTAACTTCTAGCCTGTCAAACGTATAAGTCCCTTGAAGTGGTTTTTCGTCCTTCGTATGGAAGTCCCTATTTATCTTAGAAAAAGCATCTATACGCAGATGGGAAATCCAAAAAAGAGAAAGAGGAAGAGATTCAAAACGGAGAGTCGAAGGAGGGATATATAGCTCTTGGGGATTATGTTTTTTAAAACAAACCTTTCTTTCAAAAATACTCTTCTAAAAACATATTTTTGAAAGTATTCTTTATAAAAATGCTTTTGAAAAATAGTTTCTCAAAATATCTTATCTGTTATGGTAACCTTCAGCTCTAGTACCACGTGTAACACCCCATGTCCATTAATGTCACTCACAAAAGGGAATGCATTAACTTCTATGGAGCGTTTTAAGTGAATATAGAACAGAAAATCACAACAAGACAGATATGAAATAGTACTTGAAAATTTAAAACTTTATTTATTGCAACGGAAGGTAAATATGTTTGGTTACATCACCAAAACCCAAAGACTAAAGTAAAATACATAATATCCATCTTGACAAAATCAGAGTACATAATATAAAAAGCATAATCCCATAAATAGCCATAAAAGAGATAGGTTGAGCTTTACTTCAGCAATCCAAATCCAAGTGCTCCCAAAGAGATCCAAATCAAGCTTCCCACCCTAAGAACCTGGGGGGGAAGAGGAAGAAAAGAGGTGGAAACAAAGGGGGTCATACATAAAGTCTGGCAAGTCCGATAACTCCAACAATATAATTATCAAAGAAACTAGGATAAGACATAAGCTTGGTAAATAAGGAAATGACTGTGAATTAAAGGCAAGACCAAGCAACCAAAAATAATAGGTTGAGCAAAGATAACGTTAAAGGCGCTTGCTAATCAATATAGGGTAATTACTATACTCTACCGTATTGTACCGTACTGTATTGTACTAACACTAACTGCACCCATACTAGTCACTCTAGAAACTTGATCCCTCTTGACTAAATAGAATGATGATAGCTTTGTGTACTACTAGATGTACCCACTATCCAAACTAGATGTACCCCTTCAATGGTAATTCCATGTACTCCTAGCTGACGTCATAGGTGCTGCCTGCTCCTATCTCCACTAGGTGTACCCCTTTAATGATTAATTAATAATGGTAGCTTCGTGTACCCCTAGCTGACTACATAGGTGCCGTCTGCTCCTATCTCCACTAGATGTACCCACTACCCTGCCCCATTCGATCGGCTCCCTAACTCGTAGATACCCGTGCTGGTCCCATAGTGGGGTGTATCACTCCCCTAAAGTGGCAACCCAATACAACTTAAGGATGCACGACTTATACCTACACGATGCAACAACGTCTTACCTACCAGCCCAGGCCCACGCACGCACATGACCCCGTTGGACTTGCGTTGCCACCGCTAACCCATTTTTTCCTCTAACAATCAGGCCCAGTAGGCGTGTCCCGTCCTCGATTTAGGTCGAGCTCACAAAGATACTTAATGGGCTACTGGACTGAAATGGGCCCCTCACCAAGCTTCCCACCTAGGCTTGGTCCCCTCTAATACATCCCACTTAACCCCATGTCCACTTACATGTATAAATTTGGTTAAGTGTTTTCTAATTTAACCTAGTCTCACCCTTTTGTTTAATCAACAGGTTGTATTGGTTAAGTCTGTGGGTCTATATAAACAAATATTACCCACCTACCCAAGATTTACTTAACCCTCTCACTAGTTCAGACATATTAATTTATGGTTAAGGTTGTGGGCCTATATGTACTAATATTACCCACCCACCCAAGATTTACTTAACCCACTCATTTCGTATAACCCAGTTTACTTAACCCCCAACTTAAACTTAAGTTCTTACAATCCCTAGGGATCAGATTTGGTTAAGTAGTCCATTTCATTTAACATGTCCATTTTTAATTAATTAATCAATTAATTAAAACCTTTCCATTCATAGGTGTCAATACCTATTTTATCCAATAATTTGAAATACATGTCATAATTGTTTATATTCAAATTACTCCATTTTTCTAATCGTATTTATCATGACATCCTCATGTCACCGACATGTCACCTACTAACTTCCTCATGCCACCTAAGGCACCCACTTAACCCCCTCATGTCCCACTACATATTTGCTTTGGTTAAGTGTTTCTTAATTTATTACTATCGTAACCCCTGTAGGACCTCTCACGTTAGACTGACATTTGTGGCTGCTAGATTTCCCGGGCGGGTCCGGGCAGTCTTACACCACAAACGAGCCTAACCTCGTGTCCATACAATTGTTACGCATTTAGTTTGGGCCTTTGACCTCTCACATTGGGCTACCATTTGTGGCTGCTGGATTTGTCGGGCGTGTCCGGGCAGTCTTACACCACAAATGAGTCCAACCTCGTGTCTTAGGCAATTAATTATACATAATTAATTTCCCCCAATATTTGAATTACTTTCCCTATTCAAATTACGAATCATTTCCATATTTATTTATGTATGAATATGTCACCTTAATTATGTCCACTATTTATGGTACATAAATTGTACCAATTTACATCTCAAATTAATTTCATGCCTTTTTAGGCATTTGTGCCAATTCCCAATATTTAATATACCTATTCAAATTCAAATTAATCTATGTCCATAATTAAACTATGTCCATTACTACACATTAATTTTCCAATTAATGCCTTCATTAAATTTTTCGCCTTTTAAGGCAATTCACCTTAATTAATATCTCAAATTCGTTATGTGCCTCATTTACATGCCAATTCTCATTTATTAACATAATCAATATTTTCATCCCATATTTGGCTTAATTATTCCTAATCAAATATGTTAATAAAATTCCAATTATCTTTATGATCATAATTCACATTAATTATGTCCATATATCACTTTGCCAATTAATATCTCAATTTACATATATGCCTCTTTCAAGGCTATTACATGCCAATTCACATTTATTAACATAATGAATATTTTTCCAATAACCCCCGCGGCATCTGTTCGCATAGAATATATGATAGACTAAGAAATAGTCTAACACACGAAAAAGGGAAAAACACCATATATTCACATAACATACAAAATAGGCCTAACTTTCATATGAGAATTTACCTCATAACTTGCATAAAATCATAGATCTAAACATAGGCCTAAAAGGTATGAACCTGCATGTTATGAATAAGATTTTCATCACAAAATTTACATAGGCAATAACCACAAACTTGCATACCATGATTCATATTCCAAACTCATATTTTTATATAAACTTGCATATGTGATTTATGCAACATAACAATGGTGTAAATTTACCTCTAAACATATAAACTAGCATGTAAAGATTTAGCATACAACTCATACATGTCATAGCCTAACTTTTGATCTAAAATAGATGTCATAATCTTTACTAACTTGCATGTGATTTATGTCTAAATCAACATCTAAACTGGCATACATACATATGATCTATCATATGAATCAACATAACCAAACTAGCATTTAAACAACATGATGATTTGATTATACATAAGCCAATCATAGAATTACAAAATAGATCATAACTTTACAACATGTATGATAACATCACAATTTAACAACATAATCATTTCATACGGTCAATAATTCACATCATATCCATATAATCCACAATTATATCTAATCTTACTTAATTTATTAATTATCTTGATTAGAGAAATCGAACTTGCCTTTCTTGGTTAAAGAATTATGAAAAATTAATCAAACTTGATGCAGAATTGTTGTAGCGACGTTAGTTGATTCGTTGTTGAAGCTCTTGAACTAGGTTGAATTGATTAGCTATCTTCCTCTTTAGTTGGCAGCGGCTACACTGAGTTCCATGGCAATGGCATAACGGCTTTAGTTTCAATTTTAATTAGGTTTAGGTTTAGCATTAGCATGTATTTATAGGTGTAGGAAGTTATTTAGGACCATTAGATTAACCCTGAATCATGAGAACCAACCAAATGCACAATCTGCATTTGAGCGAATCGGCCCACGGGTTGACAGCTAAGCACCCCGGATTAACCCCTAGTCGACCCAGCGGGGCTTGGGTTACCTCAAAAATGGGCCGGTTCGGTCATTCCCCCCTCCCAATTCGCTGTTTTGAACTTTTTCGCATATTTACTTATTTAATTTTTAATTTTTATATATATATCAATATATATATTTCTCTACGCAACCCATTTCACTTAATTCTTTTCTAAAAATTAAGTATACTTAAATTTGTGAATTTTAATGTTATAAAATTACGGGGTGTTCCAATAAGGGTTGGCTGAGGCGAGATGTAAGATTATGCGTTCCACAAGCAAGGGAGTTGACAAAGAAGGTTCTCGAGGAAGCGCATCATTCCAAGATGACTATACACCCTGGCGGTGATAAGATGTACAAGGATATAAAAAGGACTTTCTTTTGGAGCGGCATGAAGAAGGACGTGGAAGATTTCGTTTCTAAGTGCATGACCTGCCAATAGGTCAAGGCGGAACAGAAGAAACCTGGAGAACTACTTCATCCTTTAGAGGTCCCACAGTGGAAGTGGGATAGCATTTCAATGGACTTCATTGATGGACTGCCTAGGTCGAGAAGAGGCAAGACTAGCATTTGGGTAATAGTGGATAGGCTTACTAAAAGCACCCACTTTATACCTACCAAGAGTAGAAGGATTGCCGCATCTCTAGCATCTCTTTATCTAAAGGAAATAGTTCGGCTTCATGGGATACCCTCCAGCATTGTTAGTGACCGAGACCCTATCTTGACAAGTGAGTTTTGGCGGAGTCTCAATAAGCTATAGGCACACAGTTATGTTTAAGCACGACCTATCACCCCCAAACCGATGGCCAGACGGAAAGGGTGAATAGAGTTTTAGAGGATCTTTTAAGACTTTGCGTTCTTGACTTTGGAGGGATGTGGCAGGATCACCTTCCTTTAGTAGAATTTTCCTACAACAACAGCTACCAAGCTACCATAAGCATGGCACCCTTCAAAGCCTTGTATGGAAGACCGTGCAAATCACCACTTATTGGTGGGAGTCTACAGATAAGCTTATACTTGGGCCAGACATGATTCGAGAGACTTCGTAGAAAGTGGACTTGATACGTAGGAGAATGAAGACACCCCAAGACCGACAAAAATCCTACGCCGACAAAAGAAGGACCGACCTTAAGTTTGAGGCTTGGGACAGGGTTTTCCTTAAGGTATCTCCTTTAAGGAACGTCGTTCGCTTTGGACCCGCAGGAAAGCTAGCACCAAGATTTGTAGGATCGCTCCCTATCTTCTACAAGGTTGGGAAGATGGCCTATAGATTAGAGCTACCCGAGAGACTGGCCGAAGTTCACAACGTCTTTCATGTTTCTCACCTCTGGAAGTGTTTGCATGATTCTGCGGAAGTGGTGAAACCTAGCATTCTAGAAGAAGACGAAATGGAACGTGAACAACTGTGAGGAGAGTTCCAACCCGCATCTTAGGAACTTAAGTGAAAAAGCTACTCAACAACAAGGTCAAACTCGTTAAAGTTCAGTGGAGTGACGCCGAGGAAGACGCTACTTGGGAAACTGAGGACAGAATACACGCTGCCTACCCTCTTCTTTTTTAGGGTACATCTTCGATCTCTCTTTTTCCTTAAGTTATGCTTTATCTATCTTTTTAGGTATATCTCCTTGGTCCTTTTCCTAACTCCTTAGGTAGAAAACAAATGGATGCAAACCTGTATTTGAAAACATGTTATGGATGATGGCTGCAAATGGTTGCTAGTGATTACTAGTGGTTGCTCGTGGATGCATACACACACACACCTTAGGTTATAGATCGGCTCAGTCACTTCATATTGCATATGCATATATGTATTCTCATTTGTATATGGTTGAAACTTGATATGTTGTCATATGGTCGTTGCATTTGTATGAATAGTTGTGCACTTATGTAGAATTATGAGTAGGAAAATTTTGCATACATAATGGATTCATGACACTTACATGATTCGTATTAAGGAGGTCAACTGAATTAGTAGATCGCCTGATTTCTGCAATTGATAAGGACATGTACACACACTATGCATATGATCACGAAGCATTAGAAGTCTTTTAAGGACAGTGGATGCCTGTGTTTGTTGGTTGAGTAGATGGACTGTTGGATGGTAGGATATACATTCTTCCTAACTTGAAGATTTCGGGGACGAAATCCTTTTAAGTGGGGAGAGTGTAACACCCCGTGGATTCTATAAACATTAAGATTCACAAATTCGAGTTACGCCATTGCGTTCGTCTCGGAATTCTACTTGAGAAAGAGTCCGAGTTTGCGTGAATCGGACTCCATATGAAGGAGTTATGACCTTCGGTAGTTTCAGAATAAAATTTAAATCCAAACAGCTCAGTTTCAAATTCGAAATTCGAAAAACAGGTTCAAACTAGTATGGGCAGGAAAATTCCCGCCCAGAGACCAGGTCGACCATAGGGTCGACCATGGTGTCGACCTGGCCACCCCAGGTCGACCATAGTGCCGACCTGGTTGTCGACTTGCCAGTTGACCTACCTGGTCGACCTGGCTGGTTAGGTTTGGCTCTGGCTCAAATTTCAGTGGCTCGTTGTGTCACTAGGGCTGACATGTCACCTCTTGATTGGCTCTTTGAACTTTGTATGGTCTAGATTCCTCCTGTCTTTATCTGACGACTCAAAACAATTTAAAAATCTATAAATACACCCTAAGTCTCAACTGAAAATTCACACAAAAAAATAAGATGGGAGTAGTCATGCTGCCACGAAGGAATTGAGCATAGCCGTCAAGAGAGAAAAGCTTAGAGACGAATAAAATTAAGAAGAAGGTTAAAGTTTAATCAAATAAATCAACGCAACATTAGTCTAACCAAAGGAGCGCATCTCAGTTTCAGAATTCAGAATCCAGAATTCAAGATTCTGCATTTGTTGTATGTATAGTGACCTTTCAGAATATGAAAAAAAAAATGTGATGTGATACAATGTAAATGAAAATAGAATTGTGTTATTGTATGAACTCTGTGTATTGTAATAATTCTGTCATGACTTGTGTATTGATATTTGTGGCATAAATTGATTGATGCAAGCCTATTGGACATTTGTATTTGAAAGTAATAGCAATAGCAAGTTGTGGCAAAAACTAGTAATTGATCCCTTTATGTTTATGTCGATGGCGTGGACTATATACATTCAATAAGTCTAAATTAAGGCTTATGTAAACATGTTCTAGATTTGAAACCTTTTATGCCTACATGACCCAAAACCTATGATATCATTCTTATGTTTATTCGCAAGTATAATTGGATCCATGTTAAGTATCGTTTGGGTTTCATAAACCATTCAAGTTCATGTAGAAATAGGCTACGTGATTAGATGTTATAATTGGACATTTTGGTGAATATACAACATGCTAGTTTTTTGGTTGACATTATGCCAAGTTTAACATGTTTTAACACAAGTTTGTATTAGCCTAAACTATGCCATTTCATATGTCACCTACTTAATTATACTTTGATTTGAAAGCTAGTTCACATGACCCATATTATATGTTAGTTGAATCGCTGAATTGCAAGTTCATGCGCCACACACCTTTATGTATTTCATGTTCTTGATTTCCCCTTTTTCTCACGTTTATAAAGTTGGGATGAATTGTGACAAGCCCAACACATGTTGCGAACAAACGTGGGTAATAACGTTGGGTGTAAAACATGAAAAATATATGTTGGCATGGTTGGCACATGCCAACGACAATGACATTTAAGCGGTATGAATTGATATACCCAAGAACAAAAGATATGACATTTACATATATAATTGGGAAGTAATAAAATATGTAAATTTAGAAATCACGATATGCTTAACCCGAGGTTGGATTGAGTTGTGATGTAAATCTGCCCGGACCCGCCCGGCTGTCCAGTAGTCACAACAATACCTATCCAATGTGGGTGGTTAAGCATTGAGTCCAATAAGGACCCGAGGTTAGACTGAGCTACGGTGTAAACCTACCCGGAAACGACCTGCACATCCAGTAACCGTAGCAATACCTGTCTAATGTGAGTGGTCTGGTGCTCTAAGAGGCTAAGGACAGATGGTAGGGTTAAGTCAACTACAAACACTTAACCAAATTCAACATGTTAACAAGAATTGATGGGTGGAGGTTAGGTAAACACAGACACTTAACCACTTAACATGTTCGACTAGAAAATCCTGGCAAGAGGGACCCGTTTCAGCAGTAATCCAAGTTAGGTATCATGGTACCCTGAAACTAGGCAGGGTGGAGCACGATTACTGGGCTGATTGTAAGCGGTCAAAGCGACGATGATGGGTGCAACAGTGTAGGTTCTAACGGGGTGCGGGGGTGCACACACTTCGGAGCGGACAAACAGGGCACTGGGGGCACCAGTAGTATAACCTATGCCTTCTAGAATTATTGTCGGGGCCGCCACTACGGGTCTTGATACACCTCGTGGTGGGACCAGCATAGGTATCTACAATTCTTGGGGGTCGTATGACACATGTTTACGCGAGTACGAGCCAATCTTTAATAAAAATGGGGATCACTTCACCCTCAGCATGGGGTGCCAGTTAGGATAAACTCAAGTAGGTGCAGAGAAATATAGTGTGGGTGCGATAATACATTCGATTCAAAATGTCACCACCTTAGCTGCTGAGACTTTCCTGGTTTCAGTTTATATCTATCATGCCCATTTCTTATTCACATACTGAAGAGTTACTAGATTTACCCAGGCTTTATGTCTGACTCTATTTTCTTTTTGTCTTCTTTTCTTTCGTTCCTCTGCCCCCCCCAGGTCCACAGGGAGGAAAAAACACAGCTCAGTCAGACTCTGTACAAGCTCCAATACCGTAGATGTATGATTTGGATCTCTTTTGCTCGGATTATGGCTTTGGATATCACTATGGGGATTTTTGTCACTTTATTTATGTTTTATGCTTCTTTAATAATCAAGATAGTAATGAGGTTGTAATGATGGAAGTATTTTGAGACAATTATGGAAATGTTTTGTTTGAACACGTATTGATGAAATAAAAGTCTGATCGGTTTCCGCTGTTTAAAATATGTGTATTTATAGTTGTCTTGAGTTTATCTGTGGATTTTACTTATAAACCTCCACCAAAATTTTGGAATTCCCTTTATGAGTAACCTTAACGGAGGTGGGGTGTTTCAATCTATATGTCCCTTAATTCCAACAATTACCCCTATCTTTTCACTACCATGAAGGGTTGGTTTTTGCAGCACCCAATCCAAAAGATTCGTCAGCTTTAATATTTGTCTATATACTCCTACTACGCTTAAACTACCCCTACTTTTCTTAATACTTCAAAAAAGCCCTTCATTTTAATCCTACCCTAACTCTCCAAATGGCCCTTACTTCCAACAATTAACCCTATCCTTTAACTACTGTGAAGGGTTGGTTTTTGCAGCACCGAATCCAAACGATTCATAATCTTTCATATTTGTCGATCTTCCACTACTATGCTTAAACTACCCCTACTCCTCTTAATACTTCATAAAACAGCCCTTCTTTTTCATTCTGTCCCTAATTCTCTATATAGTGCTTACTTCCTACTATTACCCCTATCTTTTGGCTACTGTGAAGGGTTGGTTTTTGCAGCATCCAATCCAAACGATTCATCATCTTTCATATTTGTTGATCTACCCCTCCTATGCTTAAACAACCCCTACTTCTCTTAATATTTAAAAATATCCCTTCTTTTTAATCGTATCCCCAATTCTCTAAATAGCCCTTACTTGCAACAAATACCCCTTTCTTTTTACTATTGCGTGGTGTTGGATTTGCAGCACCCAGTCCAAACGATTCATCATCTTTCATATTTGTCGATCTACCCCTCCTATGCTTAAACTACCCCTACTTCTCTTAATACTTAAAAACAACCCTTCTTTTTAATCATACCACTAATTCTCTAAATAGCCCTAACTTCCAATAATTACCCCTATTTTTTAACTACTATGAAGGGTTGGTTTTTGTAGCACCCAATCCAAATGATTCATCATCTTTCATACTTGTCGATCTACCCCTACTATGCTTAAACTACGCCTACTCCTATTAATACTTCACAAAACAACCCTTCTTCTTAATCCTACCCCTATTTCTCTAAATAGCACATACTTCCAACAATTACCACTATCTTTATTCTACCATGAAGGGTTGGTTTTGCAGCACCCAATCCAAACGATTCATCAGCTTTCATATTTGTCTATCTACGCCTACTATGCTTAAACTACCCCAACTCTCTTAATACCTCCAAACAACCCTTCTTTTTAATCCAACCCCTAATTCTCCAAATAGACCTTACTTCCAACAATTACCCCTATTTTTTAACTACTGTGAAGGGTGGGTTTTTGTAGCAACCAATCCAAACGATTCATCATCTTTAATATTTTTCGATCTACCCCTGCTATGCTTAAACTACCCCTACTCCTCTTAATACTTCACAAAATAACCCTTCTTTTTCATTCTATTCCTAAATCTCTAAATAGCCCTTACTTCCAACAATTACCCCTATCTTTTTACTACTGTGAAGGGTTGATTTTTGCAGCATCCAATCTAAACGATTCATCATCTTTCATATTTGTCGATCTACCCCTCCTATTCTTAAACTACCCCAAGTTCTTTTAATACTTCAAAATAACCCTTCTTTTTAATCGTATCCCTAATTCTCTAAATAGTCCTTACTTCCAACAATTTTCCCTTTCTTTTTACAACTGTGAAGTTGTAACACCCCACGTCCATTAATGTCACTCACAAAGGGAGTGCATTAACTTCTATGGAGCGTTTTAAGTGTGTATAGAACATAAACTTAACAAAAAGACATATATAAACAGTACTTAAAACTTTAAAATTTTATTCATTGTTGCGGTAAACACATAATTTTGATTAAATCATCAAAAAGCTGAGTCGAAGTACATAATATCCATCTTGACTAAATCAAATTGCATAAATTGAAAGACATAACCCCAGTACAAAATAGCCATAAATAAGAGAGGCTGAACTTTACTTCAGCGATCCAAGCAACTTCTAAAAGCTAGTGATACAGCTATCCAAAATCTAGCTCCACTGGTGCTAGTTCCACCCTGTGCACCTGAGGGGAAAAGGAAGAAAGAGGTGGAAACAAAGGGGATCAAACATAAAGTCTGGCGAGTGCAATAACTTTAACGATATAATCACCAAAATAACTAGGCTAAGGCATAAGTTGGAAATTAAGGAAATGACTGTGAACAATTGAGTATGACAGGGTAAACAAGGAAATAAGATGAACCAAGATAATGTTAAAGGCGCACCTAAACCACTATAAGACAATTACTATACTGCACCACCAGTAGTCACCCTAAGGTTGATCCCGCCTAAAGAACTTAATAATGGTAATGGTAGTTTCGTGCACCCCTAGTTGTCTTCATAGGTGCCGCCTGCCCCTATCTCCACTAGGTGTCCTCACTACCCCCATGCAATCAGCTCCCTAACTCATAGATACCCGTGCTGGCCCCACATTGGGGTGTATCACTCCCCAAAGAGGCAACCTGATACCACTAATAGTGCACGGCTTATACCTACACGATGCAACAACGTCTTACCTACCGTTCTGGGCCCACACACTCATATGAACCCATTGGACTTGCGTTGCCACCGCTAACCCGTTTTGGCCTCTTACAGTCAATCCCAGTATGCGTGTCCCGTCCTCGACTTGGGTCGAGCCCACAAAGATACTTATGGGTTACTAGTTGAAACGGACCCCCATTACTTCACACAATCTATCCACCTAAGCTTTGTCCCCTCTAGTATATCCTACTTAACCCTCTTCTTATTCATGTCCACTTACATGTTTCAATTTTGGTTAAGTGTTTCTAATCGTATTTCACAAGCCACCCAAGGCACACACTTAACCCCCATGTCCCCCCACATGTTTACCTGGTTAAGTGTTTCTTAATTCATTAACACCGTAACCTTGTAAAGACCTCCCACATTAGACTGGCATTTGTGGCAGCTGGATTTGACGGGCGGGTCCGAGCAGTCCTAAACCACAAACGAGAACCTCGTGTCTTTGCAACTGTTATACATTTAATTTATGCCTAAGACCTCCCATATTTGACTGGCATTTGTGGCAGCTCGATTTGCCTAGCGGGTCCGGGCAGTCTTACACCACAAAAGAGCCTAACCTCGTGTCTTAGTCGATTAATTACACAAAATTAATTATACCCCAATTTGAATTAATTTCCCTATTCAAATTATCAATCAATACCAAATTTTACTATGGCCATAATTGACTCAATTATCTCCATTTATTTATGGTATGTAAAATCATACCAATTTCATCACAATTTTATTTTATACCATTTAAGGCATTTATGCCAATTCTCAATATTAAATCTTTTAATATTATCCCATTACCCCACGTTGTACGTTCGTTCGATTAACGCAAAATATACGTTAGACTCGAATAGTCTAACTTATGGAATAAAGAGAAAACATCACAACATACATAGAAATAAAACTAGATCAAAACATAAGGGGGTGAACTTGCATGTGTGAATGAGGTTCTTCATCTAAAAACTTGCATAGGCCAAAGTCACAATTTGCATAAAACTACATATGTCATTGATTCTAAATCTAAAGGTGTAAACTTGCTTAGGTAATAGTCACAAACATGCATAGACCATGTATGTCATGGATCTATTCATAAGGTGTAAACTTGCATAGGCAATAACCAAACATATATACGTACTTGCATATGTGATTTATGCAACATAAACGATGGTGTAAACTTACATCTAAACATTGAAAACTAGCATGTAGAATTTTGTATACTAGCATATAACTCACACATGTCATAGCTTTACTTTAGATCCAATTTACACATAAAATAGATGTCATGAAGCATGTAAGGTTATGTATATAATTTTCACTAACTTGCATATGATCCATGCCTCAATTTACATCCTAACTTGCATACTTTCATATGAATTAGTTCCAATAACATAACCAAACTAGCATATGAAACAACATGATGAATTGATTATACATAAGCCAATCATTGAATTACAACATAGATGATAACATCACAACTTTACAACATAGATGATAACATCATAGAATTTACAATATAAATGATAAAATCACAATTTTACGACATAGATAATAACATGCGGTCAATAATTCACAACATATCCATATAATCCACATCATAACTCAATCCAATTAAATTGTTAATTATTTTATTAAAGAAATTGAACTCACAACTCAAAGAAGGTTGAGTTCTGAAATCTGAGTTCTGAAGTTGAATTAGCTTTCCTTCGTAGTAGATTCGTTGTTAGAGTTGAATAGAATTGAATTTGAATAGCTTTCTTCCTCTCTAATTGGTGGCGGCTATTTTAGGTTGCATGGTGACAGCATGGAGGCCATGAGTCTAATTTTAATTTGATTTTTGGGTTTGAGTCTACATGTCTTTTTATAGAGTTTAGAATTTGTTTAGGCCGTCCGATCAACACATAATTAATCCTAGCCAATCAGAGAAGATCAGAAACCCTGATGAGTCGGCATACAGTCATAAACAGGTCATCAATCAAATCTGCCCAAGGGGATAGGTCGACCCGCAGGTCGACCGTACTGTCGACCTGGCCCTGGCAGGAAATTTCCCGCCTAGCCCATCTGACTCTGAAATTTTGAATTTTGAAATCTGTTTTGAATTTTCTGAAACTTCTGGTCGCCATAACTTCTTCATACGAAGTCCAATTCACACAAACTCAGATTCTATCTCAACTAGAATTCCAAGACGAACACAACAGCGCAACCCGTTTCCATTAATTCTTTCATCTGAGACTAGTTATCCTTTAATTTGTGAACATTAATATTGAAAATTACGGTGTGTTACATTCTCCCCTCCTTTAAGGATTTCGTCCCCGAAATCTCCAAGTTAAGGAGAATGCATATCCTAACATCCAAACAACCATCTACTCAACCATCAAACACAGGTATCCATTGTCCTTCTAAAATTCCTAATGCTATATGAACATATGCAAGAAGTGTGTGTATATGTTCTCTATCTAATGCAAAATCAGGCGGTCTACTGATTCAGTTGACTTCCTTAATGCAAACCATGATAGTGCCATGCGTCCATTATGTATGCGAAAGAATCCTATCGATACATATTATTTCTACATGTGTGCACAACCATTCACCAAAATGCAACATCCATATGATAACACAACCATTATACATCCATTAACTTAAATATGCACACACATTTATATGCAATATGCAATATGAAGTGACTGAGCCGATCTAGTGCCTAAAGTGTGTGTATATGCATCCACGAGCAACTACTAGCAAACACTTGCATCCACATGCATCAATTATATATAACATGTCTCAAACACATGTTTCAACCATAGGACTACCCTATCTAAAGGTCAAAGATACTAGCGAGAGGACATACAAAAGATAAAACAAGTACAAGCTAAACGATAAAGGAGAAATTAAAAGACATACCCTCGAAAAGAAAATGGTACAATGAACGCATCTTCTCTTCCATCTCCCAAGTAGCGTCGTTCTCATCATCTCCCCATTGCACTTTGACTAGCCTGACCTCTCGATTCCTCAACTTCTTAATCTCCGAAACAAGAATACACGTAGGAGCTCGTCGAATCATCACATCATGCTCTATCTCCACCTCTCTAAGCAAGCTCGTCTCTACCACTTCCGCGTTCTTGTGCAGGCACTTCCTCAAATGTGATACATGGAATACATCGTACACACCACTAAGTCTCTCGGGCAACTCCACTCTATACATCATCTGTCCAATCCTCTCCTTAATAGGAAACGGCCCTACGAACCTTGGTGCTAACTTCCCAACGGACCCAAAGAGAACAATATTCCATAATGGAGACACCTTAACAAAGACCATGTCCCCAATATCAAACTCAAGATATGTCCTCCTCTTGTCCGCATAAGATTTCAGCCTATCTTGATCCGTCTTCATCCTCCTTCGAATCAAATTGATCTTTTCCGCGGTCTCTCTAATCATATCGGGCCCAAGGCAGATCTTATCTATAGATTCCCACCAACATGTATGCAAATGACACAGCCGTCCATAAAGAGCCTCGAACGGTGCCATGCCAATGCTAGACTGAAAGCTATTATTATATGCGAACTCCACCAACGGAAGATGTTCCTCCCATGTACCTCCGAAGTCTAAGTCACGCAACCTCAATAAGTCCCCTAGAATACTATTCACCCATTCGGTCTGGCCGTCCGTCTGAGGATGATATGCGGTGCTAAAACATAACTGAGTCCCTACCGCTTCTTGCAAGCTTTTCCAAAACTCGCAAGTAAAAATAGAACCACGGTCACTCACTATGCTAGAAGGAACACCGTGCAAACGAACTATCTCTCGAATGTATACGGAGGCTAACCATGGAGCAGTCCTCTTACTCTTCACGGGAATGAAATGGGCGCTCTTAGTAACTCTATCTACCACGATCCAAATCCCTGTATTACCCTTCCTCGATATCGGTAACCCATCAATAAAGTCCATCGAGACACTATCCCGCTTCCATTGTGGGAACTCCAGTGGGTGAAGCAACCCACCAGGCTTCTTTTGCTCTGCTTTTACGTGTTGGCACACCAAGCATCTAGCGACAAACTCGGCCACATCCCTCTTTATGCTGGCCCAAAGTAGACTCGTCTCATGTCCATGTACATCTTGTCCCCACCGGGATGGATGGTCATCTTCGAACGATGTGCATAATCAAGAATGGTCTTCCTCAAGTTCTCGTCCCATGGTACACAAAGTCTACCGTCCCTATGTAACCAACCCTTATCATCTAGGGTATACCTACTGAGATGGCTTGATGACTCCCCCCTTTTGAGCTTCTCTACTAACTCAACCAACTATGGGTCATCTGGCCGTGCCTCACCAATCCATCCCAAAAGCGTAGGTCTGACCTCTAAGGATGCTAGCAAACCGGGTACAAAGTCAATGGAAGGTCTAAAGTCAAACGTAGAGATGAACTCTAAGCTTTGCCGCTCAACGAACAACGGACTCAAGGACAACCTTTTCCTACTTAAGGCGTCTACCACCACGTTACCCTTGCCAGGGGTATATGCTATCTCGAAATCGTAGGACGCTAAGAATTCCATCCACCTTTGCTGCCTTAAGTTCAAGTCCTTTTGAGGGAATAAGTATTTTAGCGATTTATGGTCAGTGAACAATTCGAATTTCTCTTCAAGAAGATATTGGCGCCGGGACTTAAGCGCGAAAACAATAGCGGCCAACTCTAGGTCATGCATAGGGTAATTTTTCTCATGCACTCTCAACTGCCTTCCAACAGAGGCTATTACCCTTCCCTCTTGCATTAAGACTGCGCCTAGTCCTGTCCCACAAGCATTGGTATAAACGGTAAATGGCTTACTCCCATCTGGCAACACTAAGACTGGGCTGTGGTCAAAGCTCTCTTAAAACGTTGGAACACATCATCACAATCTACGTCCCACGTGAAAAATAGGTTCTTCGTCATCAAGCATGTTAATGGGTTGATATTTTTGCGAAGTCTTTGATAAACTTCCTATAGTAGCCAGCCAACCCTAAGAAACTCCTCACCTCAGTAGCATTTTTAGGGACCTTCCAATCTTGGACGGCCACTACCTTCGCGGGAACCACAGCTATCCCTTCTTTGGAAACCACATGCCCTAAGAATCGCACTTCCTTCCTCCAAAAGTGACATATAGAAAAATTTTCTTTAAGGCTATGCACTTGAAGGGTCTCCAACACTTCCCTAAGATGTAGGGCATGCTCTTCCTCGCTCTTAGAAAACATCAAGATGTCGTCCACAAAGACTACCACGAATTTATTAAGGTACTCCGTAAACACCCTACTCATCAAGTCAACAAAATATGCGGGGGCGTTTGTCAAACCGAATGGCATCACGAGCCACTCGAAGAAGCCATCCGGTGTCCTAAAGGGAGTCTTGTCTATTCTATCCTCAGCCACTCTCAACTGATGGAAACCCATGGCCAAGTCCAACTGCGAAAACACTGAGGTGCCAACTAACTGATCGAAGAGATCATCAATCCTCGACAGTGGGTACTTATTCTTCTTCGTAAGCTTATTAAGTTCTCTATAGTCCACACAAAGTCTAAGGGGCCCATCTGCCTTCGTGGTAAATACTACTGGAGCACCCCACTCCGATATACTACGTCTTATGAACCCCTTCTCAAGCAATTCTTTCACTTGCTTACTGAGTTTCCTTCTCTCTCTTGGAGCCATGTGGCGCACTGGCAATGCAACTGGATTTGCATTATCTACTGGATATATTCGAAAGTCTATCTCACGTCTTGGGGTAAACCCCTCAATTCATCGAAGATATCAACTTACTCACGGACTATACGAATAGAGTAAATCATCATCGAATGCGTCAAGGGATTCTAGGTAGCTAAGCATTACTGGAGCTCCAGGGTCACAAGAAATATCAAGGGTCTTTCCACAACGAGTCAACAATCTAACTACCCTTCTTTCACAATCTAGGATGGCCCCGTATCTAGTTAGCCAATCCATACCTAGAATCAAGTCGTAGCCCATGAAGCCAAGAACAAAGGTGTTGCATTCAAACTCAACGCCCAAGATAAACACTCTCAACTCCCGACAGATCATATAAAGATGGGCCAAACCACCAATAGGATTTGAGACTACTAAGGGATCTGTAACTAGACTAGTATTTAGGTGCAGTGTTTCAACTAAGGATGTAGATATAAAAGAATGTGATGCGCCAGAATCGAATAAAGTACGGACATGATGATCAAACAGAAAAACTAAACATTCAACGGAAATTGCTCTACCTCGTTCTTGCAGCGGTGGGACCACGAGAGCCTGAACTTGCCCCTTGCCTGCCCTGGTGCCATTAGAGCCTGCACCTGTCCTCCCGAGGAAGACCCTGCCCTCTTCCCTTTCCTTGGGAAGTCCTTAATGAGATGTCCCGCTTCGCCACAGTGGAAACAGCCAGTCTTCTTTTTCTTCCTACAATCTTTGCTTAGATGGCCAGGTGTCCCACAGTTAAAACATATTTTATTTCCTTGCTTCAATGCCAAAAACTTTCCATATATAAATTCTCTTTAGCCCGTGAGAGAAACTTTGCTTCAAACCTCCGCCTGAAATCTGGCCATGTATCAACTGGACGCTCTCCTTTAGTAACCTCCCACCAAAACGAGGCCTCATCCTTCATTAGCCAGGCAGCTAACTGGACCTTTCTTCCATCCTCCACTTCAAAGATCCCAAACAACTCTTCCACCTCATATAGCCAATTTCGAGCTTCAACAAATGTCTCCGTCCCGTGAAAAGGTTTTCCACCCATTGCCCGAAAGTCCTTACATATCTTTGCGAAAGTATCGACACGAGGAGGAGGAGGAGCATTTGCTGGACCTGGGGTGGTGGGCCTAGTCTCCAAATACCTCCTAAACCATCCCGGTATCGGTATCCCCTCGGGTATCTCGGGGATTCCAGACATGCTGAAACAAAAAAGGAAAGATTCAATACAAAAGGACCGAAGGAAAGATATATGGCTCTTGGGGTTATGCTTTCTAAAATAAGCTTTTCTCTTGAAAACAATTTCCTTAAAATATACTTTTGAAGGTACTTCTTTATAAAAGTGTTTTTGAAAAATAGTTTTTCAAAATTCATATCTATTCTGGTAACCTTCAGCTCTGATACCACGTGTAACACCCCACGTCCATTAATGTCACTCACAAAGGGAATGCATTAACTTCTATAGAGTGTTTTAAGTGTGTATAGAACAGAAACTTAACAACGAGACAGATATAAACAGTACTTAAAACTTTAAAATTTTATTCATTGCAGCGGTAAACACATAAGTCTGATTACATCAAAAAACCAGAGTCAAAGTACATAATATCCATCTTGACTAAATCAAAGTACAAAAATTGAAAGACATAACCCCAGTACAAAATAGCCATAAATAAGAGTGGTTGAACATTACTTTAGTGATCCAAGCAACTTCTAAAAGCAAGTGATACAGCTGTCTAAAATCAAGCACCACTGGTGCTAGTTCCACCCTAAGCACTTGGGGGGAAAAGGAAGAAAGTGGTGGAAACAAAGGGGGTCAGACATAAAGTCTGGTGAGTGCGATAACTTTAACAATATAATTACCAAAATAACTAGGCTAAGGCATAAGTTGGAAAATAAGGAAATGACTGTGAACAATTGAGTACGGCAGAGTAAACAAGGAAATAAGATGAACGAAGATAACGTTAAAGATGCACCTAAACCACTATAAGATAATTACTATACTGCACCACCACTAGTCACCCAAAGGTTGATCCCGCCTATAGAACTTAATAATGATAATGGTATTTTCGTGCACCCCTAGTTGCCTTCATAGGTGCTGCCTTCCCCTATCTCCACTAGATGTACCCACTAACCCCATGAGATCGGCTCCCTAACTCGTAGATACCCGTGCTGGCCCCACAGTGGGGTGTATCACTACCCAATATGGCAACCTGATACCACCAATAGTGCACGGCTTATACCTACACGATGCAACAATGTCTTACCTACCAGCCCGGGCCCACACACGCATATGAACCCGATGGACTTGCGTTGCCACCGCTAACCCATTTTGGCCTCTTACAGTCAAGCCCAGTACGTGTGTCCCGTCCTCGACTTGGGTCGAGCCCGGAAAGATACTTATTGGTTACTGGTTGAAACGGGCCCCAATACTTGACACAAGCTATCCACCTAAGCTTGTTCCCATCTAGTACATCCCACTTAACCCACTTCTTATTCATGTTCAGTTACATGTTTCGATTTTGGTTAAGTGTTTCTAATAGTGTTTCACAAGCCACCCAAGGCACCCACTTAACCCTCATGTCCAACCACATGTTTATCTGGTTAAGTGTTTCTTAATTCATTAACACCGTATCCTTGTAAAGAACTCCCACATTAGACTTGCATTTCTGGCAGTTGGATTTGCCGGGCGGGTCCGGGCAGTCTTACACCGCAAATGAGCCTAACCTCGTGTCTTTACAACTATTACGCATTTAATTTATGCATAAGACCTCCCACATTAGACTGGCATTTGTGGCAGCTGGATTTGCCGGGCGGGTCCGGGCAGTCTTACACCACAAAAGAGCCTAACCTCGTGTCTTAGACGATTAATTACACAAAATTAATTAGTCCCCATTTTGAATTAATTTCCCTATTCAAATTATCAATCAATTCCAAATTTAACTATGGCCATAATTGACTAAATTATGTCCAT
Source organism: Allium sativum (assembly GCA_030737875.1). NCBI lineage: Eukaryota > Viridiplantae > Streptophyta > Magnoliopsida > Asparagales > Amaryllidaceae > Allium > Allium sativum. Next base: position 5,970,537 of record CM060909.1, on the reverse strand, counting down.
CTATTTATGGTATGTAAAATCATACCAATTTCATCACAAATTTATTTTATGCCATTTAAGGCATAAGTGCCAATTCTCAATATTAAATCTTTTAATATTATCCCATTACCCCATGTTGTACGTTCGTTCGATTAACGCAAAATATACCTTAGACTCGAATAGTCTAACTTATGGAATAAAGAGAAAACATCGCAACATACATACAAATAAAACTAGATCTAAACATAAGGGGTGAACTTGCATGTGTGAATAATGTTCTTCATCTAAAAACTTGCATAGGCCAAAGTCACAATTTGCATAAAGCTACATATGTCATTGATTCTAAATCTAAAGGTGTAAACTTGTTTAGGTAATAGTCACAAATTTGCATAAACTGTGTATGTCGTGGATCAAATCATAAGATGTAAACTTGCATAGCCAATAACCAAACATATATACATACTTGCATATATGATTTATGCAACATAAACGATGGTGTAAACTTACATCTAAACATTGAAAACTAGCATGTAGAATTTTGTATCCTAGCATATAACCCACACATGTCATAGCTTAACTTTAGATCCAATTTACACATAAAATAGATGTCATGAAACATGTAAGGTTATGTATATATTTTTCACTAACTTGCATATGATCCATGCCTCAATTTACACCTACTACTGTGAAGGGACAATACTTAACCACTAATTCTACTGTGAAAAAACCTACTTTCATATTTTCCGATCGATCTCTCCTATGCTTAAACTACCCTTACTCCTCTTAATAGTTCAGAACAGCCCTTCTTTTTAATCGTACCTTTAAGTTTCTGAATAGCCCTTACTTCCAACAACTATCCCAATTTTTTATCAACTGTGAAGGGTTGGCTTTTGCAGCACCCAATCCAAACGATCCATCATCTTTCATATTTGTCGATCTACCCCTACTATGCTTAAACTACCCCTACTTTTCTTAATACTTTAAAACCGTCCTTCTTTTAAATCCTACCCTAATTATCAAAATAGACCTTACATCCAAAGATTATGCCAATCTTTTTACTACTGTGAAGGGTTGGTTTTTGCAACACCCGAACAAAACGATTCGTCAGCTTTCATTTTTGTCGATCTACCCCTACTATGCTTAAACTAACCTTACTTCTCTTAATACTTCAAAAAAGCCCTTTTTTTAATCCTACCCCTAATTCTCTAAATAGTCATTAGATCCAAAAAATTTGCCAATCTTTTTACTACTGTGAAGGGTTGGTTTTTGCGGCACCCAAACAAAACGATTCGTCAGCTTTCATTTTTGTCGATCTACCCCTACTATGCTTAAACCACCCCTACTTCTCTTTGTACTTCAAAACAGACCTTATTTTTAATCCTAACCCTAATTCTCCATATAGCCCTTACTTCCAATTATTACCCCTATTTTTTAACTACTGTGAAGGGCTGTTTTTTGCCGCACCCAATCCAGATGATTCATCATCTTCCATATTTGTCGATCTCCCCCTACTATGCTTAAACTACCCCTACTCCTCTTAATACTTCACAAAATAGCCCTTCTTTTTAATCATATCCCTAATTAACAAATATCCCTTACTTCCAACAATTACCCCTATCTTTTTACTACTGTGAAGGTTTGGTTTTTGCAGCATCGAATCCAAACAATTCATCAGCTTTCATATTTGTCTATCTACCCCTACTATGCTTAAAATACCCCTACTTCTCTTAATACTTCAAAACAGCCTTTCTTTTTAATCCTACTCCTAATTCTCCAAATAGACCTTAATTCCAACAATTACCCCTATTTTTTTACTAATGTGAAGGGTAGTGTAACGACCCGAAAAAATGAGATCTTGGTTATCCGATATACAACACATATCGAACATCCAAGGATCGAAAATAGACGGAAAGTTAATGAAAGTAATTAGAGGGTGAAAAAGGATAAGATAGAAACATAGAATATAAGAAGAAGAACAACACAAAATCAGTATATGTATACAATAACATTATCAGAAGAAGAACAACACGAATCTCACAGCGGAAAGACGAACATACAATAGATAACATATCCTTGAAATAAAATCAGTATATGTATACAATAACATTATCAGAGTACAACACTTACAACACAGCGGAAATAACTATAGCTATATAATCCTGAAGCCTCCTGCTCCAAGCTCTTCCAGTATATCTGTAAATCCCAACTACTTGACTGCCCGTACAAAATTGGGCACCCAAGAGTTTAGGGAAAACAAAACAAGATAAACTCTGAGTCAGTCATGGGACTGGTATGAGTAAAACAGTATAAGACAGTTTGACCAAGTAAACGATATCTCATAAGACCACGCCGTATAACAGAATGGATTTTTCCCTTATGAGAATCCAAACTATCTTTATATCAAAACCTTTTGATATTATAATAATGTCTATCAAACACAATATAATAATCATCTAGCAGAAACGTTTTCATCTCATGTTCAACATATATAGTATACAATCAAAACCGCAAGCACATATTGGGTAATGGATTTTCGACTATGAAAAGGTATGGAACCACCTTTTGCTAGTGTAACTCTAGAGAGGAATACACTGGGTTCAACAAGAACATCTTGCAACCTGGCCACACATGACCGACCACTCATTTCGCTTGAGTGTATTGAATGTATGTCGCCGACAGTTGGGATCAACAACCGTTTCCCGAATGGGACAGCATCGACAATAGATTTTTAGAAGTAAATGAAACTCTAGATCAGGTGATTATACACCCTAATAGGTGCGACCTGCATAGCCATGCTGCCTGCCCGATTTATTTCATTTACCGGATGTGAGGCTAGAAGCTACGCTTATCTCTGACATATCACATGTTTATTCACTTTGAATGTCACATCGTCAACCTGCCAAATCACAAACTGATTACCCCAAAAATACCATGGGTATACAGCTAAGAGAAACGAATTCCTCCGCCACCAAACGTAAATACGTTTTGAAGAGATCAACTTACGCGATCTATTAAATATACTATGTCAGGCATTCTTCCATACAGTTCATCCTGGGACTAGACAAACCGATGGCACTATTTAGTATATCCATCTTAGGTAGCTGTTATCTAAGATTTATACAACATCCCTTGCACTTTACTCCGTCTTCAATATATTCAGCATACTTGATTTGCAATGCTTGTGCCAATACGGAGTGGTTCTTCGGATAATAATCCAACCGGTTTCTCCATATTAACAATGTTAAAATGGTCAAAAACTTCGATAGTCGGTGAGCTAACAATCAAAGAAAAACACGTGTGCAAACAACAATATTATTTCCAAATGGAAATTGCATCAATCAATCACCAATCAACTTTTATCCTTTAAATTAATTTATCATTAATTTATTTCATTTGTCATTTCCTATTTCCATATTTTCAACATTTCTTATTTTCTAAATTTAGAAAATATATGTTATTAACAATGGAAATCATTCCCATTTCCAGTTTTCTATATTAGAAAACATTTCTGGTTCTCATTTGGAAAACATTTCCAAAGCTCCTCTATTGGATTCTAACAGATGTTTGAATAAAACATCGTAACCATTTACTAAATTCACTTAACCATCATTCACTATCAAACCTTACCATTCCTTAGTTAAGGAGGAAGTCAATCAAGTTGGGGTATAATTACCTCTCAGACCTTAACTGAACAACGTTTTAACTTCAAAATAGCCAAAGTTTATCTCTTAAACCTTTAACAAACTTCCCTATGAAACTCTCGGATTCTATTTACGAATCCACTTCTTTATTGAAAACATTGGTTATAATGATAACGTTATAATCCCTACTTTCGAAATATCTAACTTCAATTATAACTTTTATTCTTTAATTTGAATAATTAACCTACTTTAATTTATTTATAAGTAAATAAATCCTGATTTAAAAACCGGAAAGTAAATAATACTTTCCTGAATTCGATATAATTGAATTTGACGTATAACTCCCTTTCGAGTGATCTCTATTTGATTAACTCTTCTTCGAATAACCTATATTCGATTATCTTTCTTCTTCGAATAACCTATATTCGATTAGCTCTCTTCGAATAACTTATATTCGATTATCTCTCTTCGAATAACTTATATTCAGTTAACTCACTTCGAATAACTTATATTCGATCTCTCACTTCGAATAACTTATATTCGATCTCTCACTTCGAATAACTTATATTCGATCTCTTTCTTTCGAATACGCTATATTCGATAATCTCCTTTCTTTCGAATACACTATATTCGATAACCTCCTTTCGATTAAACTAATATGGATAACTCCTTTCGTTTAAACTAACATCGATTAACTCCTTTCGATTAAACTATAATCGATAACTCCTTTCGATTAAACTAACATCAATAACTCCTTTTGATTAAACTATAATCGATTAACTCCTTTTGATTAAAATAACATCGATAACTCCTTTCCTTAAACTCTATTCGAATAAACTATATTCGATACTCCTTTAACTATATTCAAATAACCAATATTCAACTAACTCCTTTGGATTAACTCGATTTGATTAACTCATCTTAATTAACTCGACTTGATTAACTCCATTTGAATAACTCTAACTGGTTAACTCTAACTGGTCAACTCTAACTGATTAACTCTAACTGATTAACTCATCTTAATTAACTCGACTTGATTAACTCCATTTGAATAACTCTATCTGGTCAACTCTAACTAATCAACTCTAACTGATTAACTCATCTTAATTAACTCGACTTGATTAACTCCATTTGAATAACTCTAACTCTAATCGAATAACTCTAACTGATTATCTCTAACTGGTTATCTCTAACTGATTAACTCTAACTGGTTAGCTCTAACTGATTAACTCTAACTGGTTAACTCTAACACTAATCGATTAACTATAATCGAATAACTAAATTCGATTAACTCATTTCGATTTACTCTTCTGAATTAACTCCTTTGAATCAATTCCTTTTTAATTATCTCCTCTGAATTATTCAAATCAAAAGATAAACACCTTTATTGAAGCAAAACTCATGGCGTCCTCTTGGCGATCTCTTTTTGAAAATTAAAAACACGTTTTTTCTTCTCTGAAATCGTCATTCTCCTTACAATTCTCTTCTTTACATGTTGACCAAGATGAAAATGCTAAGAATGTTTCTATTAATCTATCTTTTAAGGATATTTTGCTTAGGCCAGTTGTAAAGCGAAACTCAGATCCGAATATTTTAAATTATAAAAAGCCTTTGTCAAAACCGTCTCCTCGTATCCTTCACATCTATAATGAAAATCTCAATAATATCAAATCAAAAAATGGCTGCTTTAGACGTGGATCGACAGATCATTGGGTGGATCATGTCGAAATCCAGATATTTGTTTTAAATGTCATAAAACAGGGCATAAGGGTTTCAATTACAATTCCCATCGTTCTCCTCTCCCAAAAATGGGAGAAAGCTGCCGCAAACAAATATCTGCTAATCGCTATCAAAAATCTTTCGAATGGTCTAGATCGATGGTAATCATCTCCACTATGAGTGGATCCTTTTCGATACGTCAGATCGAGGAGATTTTGAAGGCCAGGTATGGCCATCGTGCCCCAACCTGGGACTGGAACGTTAAGAGAATGGGAGATGTTTTCGTTGTTCGCTTTCCATCTCATTTGTTGATAGTTAACTTCCAATATACTTTCAATTTGACAATGGGAAAAATTAATTTGAGGAGGTGGAGCCCGAGATTTGGCAGTGTCTCGAGGGAGAAGGAAACTTTATGGATCCTCCTGAAAAATGCCCCACTGGTATGTCGTAAACTTGATGTTCTTCAAGTAGCTCTAGGTGATTATGGTGAGGTGGAGAGGGTCCAATATGGAGCAATTCACGACGTGGATTATACTTGCTTAAGAGCTAAATAGACCAAGGAAGTTGGCATGCCGCTGTTGGAATCAGTGGCAATTCCAATTGAGGGGTTTTCTCATGTAGTGCATATTCAAAGATGTGAGGAGGACTCAACGCCCAAAATCAATGTTCCTCTTTTCAAGCAAAGGGTATTTGCAACTGATTGAGATGGGAAGCTTAAAGTTATGTGTAGCAAAGAGGGGGGAGCTAAAATGCATGTTGAAGATGTTAGTGGCTTGGTGGGTGATTCATCGGCTAATGCAGAAGGAGGTACTGTTGAAGCAAGGGTTAATAATGACAATTATGTGGTTCGCTTTGATCATGGAGTGGCAGTGGAGGTTGATGTAGATGGTAACATAGTGGGTGTTGGTGCAAATTCTGGAGATATCATTCTAGTCAATGAGAATGATGGTGTTGGCTTGCATGATTTTGAGGAGGGGCACAATGTGCATGGTGTCATGGAGGCGTTGGATGAACAGGTCATGGATAACGAATCACAAGATCTAAATTTGGCTGGAGGTTTGGCTATGGCTCCAACCAGCTCTGGAGAATGCTCGACAACCAGGGACAAGGGCAAGCGGGCAATAGACCAAGGAGTTGTCTAGTGATCAACTTCATGACATTGCAAGTAAATCTGGTTTTGTGTTGAATGATGATGTGATATGTGATATTAAGAACAAAGAAAATGAAAGGGCTAATGTTTGACCATGATAATTGTCACATGGAATGTTAGAGGCCTAAGAACTTTAGATAAGTTTCTTAGGGTTAAGAATTATCTCAAATGTGTAAAATCTGAGGTCATCATGCTTCAAGAGACTAAAATAGAGAACCCTGACCATTTATTTTTAAATGTTTGGGGGTGGGGTGTTATTGATGAATGGGCTTTTATTCCTGTTGTGGGAACCTCTGGTGGCATTTTTACTGGTTGGAGTAGCAATTCTTGGGCGACTAAGCAGGAAATTAAACAAACTTATTGTCTGCATTTGGCTCTTGAATGCAAATCTAAAAATGTTCTTTACTTCTTTTCTAATGTGTATGGACCTAACACAAGACGAGAAAGAATGGCTTGGTGGGAAGAGGGTTTAGAATTTCATAATCTCATGTATGGTCCATGGGTAATTGGCGGTGATTTTAACGTTACTAGATTTATGTTTGAACGTAATGTTTTGAAAACTTCTGGTTTGGGTGATATGAATGATTCCAGTGACTTTGTTGGAAACTGTGGCCTTATTGACTTACCCATGACTAATAGAAAATTTACGTGGACTTACGGTAGAACCTCTCCTACTTTAGTTCGCCTTGATCATTTCTTTATTAACTCTGCTATTGAAGAACTGCACCCCCTGACACTTCAAAGAGGTCTTACGTCCCTTATTTCTGATCACTGCCCCGTAGTCCTAGACACTAACGTTGATTTTAGAAGGAAATCTTTTTTTTAAGTTTGAGAATATGTGGTGCATAGAGCTAAATTTTAACGAGATGCTTCGTCAAAAATGGATTGAGTTTCGCGACTTTGGGGATGCAGCTAGCCATTTTTGTAGAAAAATGAGACTTTTGTGAAATTTTTTAGCCAGATGGAATAGAGAAGTTTTTGGGAACATCAGAATTAAGAAACAAAGACTTGAATCTGAGATTATGGAGCTGAATGTGCTTGAGGAAGCACATAGTTTAAATGAAGCTGAGCTAGCCTTGTTAAAAACTAAAGAAAAGGAGCTTCTTACTGTGATTGACCAAGAAGAGATTTTTTGGAAACAGAGATCGAGAACTCAGTGGCTGAAGCTTGGCGATAGTAACACGAGCTACTTTCACAAAGTTGTGAACGGTAGACGGAGAACGAATACGATATGTAGTATTTGGAAAGATGGGGAAGAAATTTGTGATCAACAAAGGATAGGAGAAGTTTTTACTGAATTTTATAAGGGTATCTTTAGAGAAAGAAATGAGAATCGTGTGAACGTGGATTAGAGTGTGTTGTACCCTTCAACTATTGATCTTAGTTGCATTGATTCTGAGTTCTCGGAGGAAGAAATTGTCACAGCTTTAAACGAGATGCCTGGTGATAAAGCCCCTGGCCCTGATGGTTTTCCAAACTTCTTTTATAAGAAATTTTGGGACTTGATTAAACATGATGTTGTCAATATTTTCAAAGAATTTCAATCTGGTTCCTTGAGATTGGATGTGTTGGGGTACGCTAACGTAGTCTTGATCCCTAAAAAAGAAGGAAATGTCTCTGCTGCGGACTTTCGACCATTTAGCCTTTTGAACAGTAGCTTCAAGTTAATCACTAAGGTCCTTGCAAACAGGTTGAAAGTGAAAATGGATGATCTTATCGATGTTTTGCAGACAACATTTATTAAGGAAGGTTTATTCTAGATGGAGCTGTAATTGTCCAGGAAGTTATCTCTCATAGTGATAGACATAATGTGCCTTGCACAATTTGGAAGTTGGATTTCGCTAAGTTCTTTGATACCGTTGATTGGAGGTTCATCACGGACTTGCTTAGTGCGAGAGGTTTTCCGGGTAGATGGCTTAAATGGATTCATTGCATTTTAACATAAAGCAGATCAAACATTTGTGTGAATGGGTGGCTGGCATGGCCATTGTCTCCAAGCGTGAGTTGCGTCATGGTGACACACTTTCCCCACTTCTTTTCGACTTGTTTGCCGATGACTTTTGTCAGAGCCTTCAGGTGGAAACTGCTAATGATATCTTCCAGAGCTTCGGGAGAGATCACATCATTGGGGGTATTAATTCACTGCAATATGCTGACGTTACTATTATCTTTTGCAACCCAGATTCCAAGTACATTGCCTCTTTAAAAAATTTGCTTTATGCTTTTGAAAGTTTATCTGGCTTAAAAATTAATTTTCATAAGAGTAGTGTTTACGCTCTGGGTTGTAGTGTTGATGTGAACACGAAATGTGCTGAAATGCTTAATTGTAAGGCGGATTCTTTCCCTTTTAATTATATCGGGGCTTGCGTGTGTCCAAAAAGATTGTTGAAGAGTGATTGGCAGTATGTTATTGACAAAGTTGATAGGCGTTTGGCGAGATGGAAGGGGAATTGTTTATCAAAAGCTGGAAGGCTGGTGTTGGTGAATTCTTTTCTATCTGTTATCCCTTTGTATTGGCTTTCTTTCTATTCATGTCCTGGATGGGTGACTCAGAAGATTGATGTTGTTCGTCCGAAATTTTTCTGGACTGGTACGAAGGATACACGAAAAGTTAACTATCTAGTGTCATGGGATCAGGTATGCAAGTCCGAAGATCAGGAGGTTTGGGAGTTATAAATTTGAAAAACATGAACTTTGCTTTGCTTTGTAAATGGCTGTGGACTATGCTTAGTGATAAGAAAGTTCTCTGGAAGGGGTGGATCTTAAACACTTGCTACTGCGGAAGATTTGATTGGAACGCGGATGTTTCCGATTGCTCGGTATTCTGGCATGGTGTTATGGCTAACGTTCACTAGATGAAGATTGGTGCTGGTGTTGTAGTAAAAAATGGTCGTGATGCTTCTTTCTCGTCTGACTGCTGGCTGCTCCCCATCCCTTTGTGTGTTGCATTTGCTAATCTTTTTGATATTGCATGCAACCAAAGAGCTTCAGTTAGTGAAATGTATAATGCGAATTCTGCCAACTTAAAATGGAACCTGACTTTTTGTCGTCTCTTGGCTGGTAATGCTTTGATTCAGCTATGTGGCCTAGTTCGTTTGTTAGAGGATGTATAACTTCATGATGAAGAGGATGATGAATTTGTATGGAAGGTTGGTGGAAATAACTTTCGGGTTAGAGAACTTTATAAGATGATGAACTTTGCAGGAAGGAAATACGATGGATTCATACGAATGTGGAGTTTTAAGACTGTACCCACTAAGGTCAAGATTCATATGTGGACGGTCATGCATAACAAGCTTAATACGGTGAGCAGATTACGTCAAAAAGGAGTTCATGTCACTGGGGGCTGTGTTTTCTGCGCTGAAGATGATGAGAATTACCTGCATTTATTCGTTAATTGCGATTTCGCCTTCTATGTGTGGATGAAGTTTTTAATTAGCCTGAATATTTTCTTAGATTGGTCTAGTTTCATCACCGATCAATTTCTTTTTTGGCACAACACTATTACTTCGCTGCCTGATACACACATGCGACATATGTTTGCTGTTTTGAACTTTGCTTATGTTTGGATCCTTTGGCATGAACGAAACTCACGAAAGTTTAAATGTAAAATGAAACGGCCCAACTCCGTTATTTTTTGCATTCTTAAATTTGTTTCTCAATGGTTAGGTAACGATGAGATCAAATTTATGGACACAATTGGCACTAGAGTCATGGATAGAGCTCGTGGCAGCCGAGCTTGATGCAGCCATTGCTTCAGACAGTTGGGTTTATTAGCTACTTTGTAAATGTTTTATGTATATTATGGGCACTATGTTATCATGCCTGCGTGCATGTATTTCTTTTTGGGTTGTACGTATTCTTTTATATATTAGTAGCTAGTATCACGTCTTTTGTATGCTGAACTAAACAAATTGTACTTGGTTTATGTTTAATGAATGAAGGCGTGAATCTAGCGATTCACTACCTTTTTGCATCAAAAATTATCTCCTTTGAATTATTCCTTTGAATTATCTCCTTTTCTATTGGTTTACTTAACAGATAACTATTCCCTTTTCAATTCTATTTATTTAACAAATAAATATTTCTTTTATCTTTTCTATTTATTTAACAAATCAATATTTCCATTTAATCTATTTGTAAATGTTTTACAAAAATTCCCTTTTTCCTATTTTATTTGTAAATGTTTTACAAATATTTCTCTTTCTATTTGTTTTGCAAATATCTTCCTTTGTATTTATTTTACAAATATATTCCCTTTATATTTGTTTTACAAATATATTTCCTTTATATTTGTTTTACAAATGTATTTCCTTTATATCTGATTTCACAAATATTTTTCCTTTATATTTGATTAACGAATATATCTCCTTTTTAACTCTTTTGATTTTATAATTTTTTCCCTTTATAAAATCCCATTTTCTTTTATATATAAAATCCATTGATTTTATATAAATAAATAATTTACAAAATATACTTTGAAATCCCCCTTTATCATTCTAGTATTTCTTATGGTATTTAACATAACAAATAACAATGATAGATATCGTCCAAACACACATAATCAACAGCAGATTATATATCGCATCATATATCACAATATATGAATAACAGTAAAACAAATGTTGAGGAATCTAGTTGGACCCCTCCAACCTGTCTCCCTGCATCACAGATGTTAGACAACATAATTAACATCGATTTCATTTCAATATGAAATATTCTGTTAAACAAAATCAATATTTGATTAATGAATTATATATATATATCGTTATCTATGATTTCAACTAATACACAAGCAATTCAACCAAACAGTTAACACACAACAATCAACATATAATTATCAGTTCAAAGAATACGTTATAAAAATATAACTGTTCAGAGTTGGTGAGTTTTACTCACATTTGGACGATCATCGTTAGCCACGATAACCATCACTTGATTTGATTCAGACAGACAATTTATTTCTCTATAAATTATAACCAGCTTCGATTCATTCCTAGTCCGTTCCATGTTGTAGATGTCATCCATACGATCCCAAAGTGATTGACGGAACTCAATTCTGATAATGTATACGAGAGTTTTGTATTTAATACGTTTATAAATATTTAAAAGGTCATTAACGAATATATAATTAATTATGCTAAACGTATAAAAATATAGTCGCTAATATTTTAGTGATATTCCATGTTTAACCAAATGGGTTAAATTGACGCGTTTAAATTGTTGATATCATAAAAATGCCGAGATCCGCGGGTTATATGGGTTCTGTATCGAATTAAATGTTAACACGTTAAACTAAGAACCGCTAAATACGATAATTAAATTTGTTCAAGCAATCTCACCCAACAGTTTTTCAAATCAAAATGAAACCTGCATCCGTCATGAAGGATCGCGTCCCACCCAAAACCAAACAGGACATCATGCATCTCTTTTTCTTTTATTTTTTTAATTTACACAAACTGAGATTACAGTTCGGCCCTCCTCCACTCATCGTTGTACCCGCCACAAACACACCCGACCCATCGCACCATTGTTTTCCAAACTGACCTCACTACAAAATTTTATCGCAACCTCAATAGCTTCACCCCTTTATCATCTTCTCCCTCTCGTTCTTCTTTGCGCTTCACAGAAAAACTTCATACAATTGTATACTCCTTGTACCAACGTTTTCAGCATGCAACCCTCCCTTACTGTTCATTTCCACTTGTCGTGCCCTCTCTATTTTTTTTTTTTTTTTGCTTAATTCCTCATTTCACAAACACACAAAACATGTACTAACTGAACATGGTAACCAAAAAAATTTCATGTCCACTTACTCTTCTTTACTCTTCATCGTTTCATACTTCCACCACATCATTTTGTGAACACCAGGTTCCCACTCCCCTTGTACAAATCTTCTACACAGTAACCATCATCTCTGAATACTTTGAACTCCCATCCTTTGATCCATTTTCAGATATAGCTTTCCCAACTATTAAAACACGATCTGCTCGGGTACATGACATTGACGAAACTTTGTTGTCTCTTTATTTCCATTTTTGGTCTTTCGTTTCTTTTGATGGAAGGAGATTTATTGGCGGCTCAAAGAACTGATGGAGAAAATGAAAAACCTAGGGTTAAGAAATGAATATAAGGGTCATTTATATGATTTTGTTTTGAAGAGGTCATGCCTCCACGTTGCTGAGAAGAGAAAACTAACGGTGGCACAAATTTGAACCGTGAAAAAACGAAGAAAAGATTAGTTTTAAGTTATAAACTTAGCGTACCCCACTATGAAATATTTCGTTCCCATACAGGTCTTTATGGACAGATATAAAAATATTGTTGTGACCAGTAAGGTACCACGATTTCAAAAATATAAAAATACCGGTAGATTAACTCATATTGTGAAACCCCAAAATGTTGATTACAGGGTGCAAAATAGTCCAAATAAAAAGTTGATTAATTAATTAATAAAAAAATTCAATAAAATTCTAAAAATTAAATTATCACTACGTCTCAAAAGAACCTTGTCTAAATTCGAAATTGATACTTAAATATATTGAAAACCCTTTTATAACATAAATAAAGCATTACTAATTTTAAAGGAATTCCACGACTTTTCTAAAATTTGATTTGGACATAAATCAAAATCTTAACGACGAAATCCTGATTTTTCTCCTCCATTAGAAAAATATACTTCACCAGCTTTGAACGTTTCTTGTTTCACAAAAATCCGATTTAAAACGAACCCTGTATATTCAGTTGAAGTTCAAATCGCCAAATAACGAACTGCAGCGCCATTTCGGGCTCGATTATAATTATAATATAATTATACATTCAAACTTCGTTTAAATAATATATTTGTTATTCTAATTCGAATTCAAAAATGAATTATATCTTATGAATAATCCAATTCACACGATACTGTGAATTTCACCATTTTCGATTATTTCTGAATTATATATATATATATATATTATTTAATTATTATTTTAATTAAATATTCAATATCATTTAATTCAACGACCATCTGAATTTTAAACCACTATTTATATAATTAAATAAGTTAATTAAATATCATAGAAAATACAGTTCGTTACAGGTAGGTTTTTGCAGCACCCAATCCAAACGATTCGTCATCTTTCATATTTCTTGATCTACCCCAACTATGCTTAAACTACCCCTACTCCTCTTAATACATCACAAAACAGCCCTTCTTTTTCATTCTATCCCTAATTCTCTAAATAGCCCTAACTTCCAACTATTACCCCTATCGTTTTACTACTGTGAAGGTTTGGTTTTTGCAGCATCCGATCTAAACGATTCATCATCTTTCATATTTGTCGATTTACCCCTCCTTTGCTTAAACTACCCCAACTTCTCTTAATACTTCAAAATATGCCTTCTTTTTAATCGTATCCCTAATTCTCTAAATATCCCGTACTTCCAACAATTACCCCTTTCTTTTTACTACTATGAGGTGTTGGATTTGCAGCACCCAATCCAAACGAATCATCATCCTTCATATTTGTCGATCTACCCCTCTTATGCTTAAACTACCCCTACTTCTCTTAATACTTCAAAACAACTCTTCTTTTTAATCGTATCACTAATTCTCTAAATAGCCCTTTCTTCCAATAGTTACCCCTATTTTTTAACAAATGTGAAGAGTTAACAAAACATCCGCTCTTGAAGTACCCCTACTGTAACACCCCACCTCCCTCGGTACCACTCTTGCAAGGGCACTGACTTTGGAGGGGCGTTTGAATCAAGTAAACATGCATAATGATATATCAAGGCAGAACAAGAACATATGTATATATGTAAACAGAGTAAATAACATAGAGAAAACAACGGAAGATTTAAACCATTTCAAAACAAGTCTGGTACAATATAATATCAATTTTCCAAATAAACAAGTCTAGATACAACAACATCATCTGAAAACAGAAATACATAAGTGCTATCCCCAAAATACGTGAGAACCATAGCTAGCTTCATGTAGAAAGCGTACATGAGCTGAAATCCCACAAGCAAGCAATCCAAAATCCAAGCTAGGCTCCTGTAATCCCTCCCTGAGAACCTGGGGGGGGGGGGGGGAAACGGAAGAAAAGAGGCGAAAGAAAACAGGTCAGTCAAAAAGACTGAGTAAGCCCTACTACAATCAATGTAAACTGGTAAAGTTAACTGGCATGAGCAGCAGGGATGAACATAAGGATACTAGCATGATGATTAACTAACAGGGTAGATAAAGGTGTCATCGCGTAATCAAGATTAAGGTTTTGCACCACAGGTGTACAAGCAAACTAACGTGACTTGAACAAACAAGTATTGATCCCTTGGCCCAAGCTTTGGCCCAATAACATGAAGTGACCCCAATACGAGGTCCAAAGTGTAAACAAGAAGTGATCTCCAGGCATAAGTTTGGCCCAACATCATGAATGACCCAAACCAAGGTCCAACTAGCACGGTATAGTCGATCGGCTCCCTATAAGCCTAACTCGTCAAGTGTCTGTGTCATACGGCCCAACTACGAAGTGTAGCTAAACTGTGCTAGGTCCACCCTAGGGTGTATCAAGTCCTAGGGTGTCAACCACCGACACGAATCAATGCACGCACAGTCTAAACCTACTGGTGCCCGTGTCTGCTTTTTCAACTCCGGTCCATGTGCACGACCATGACCCGTCTGAACCTACACCGGCGCACCTACTCAGCCGTCGTTTTGGTCGCTTACATGGCATCCAGTAATCGTGCCCCTCCCTAGCCTAGTCCCTAGGGTATCATGATACAACTAAGAGGGTTACTGGTGCAAAGGACCACGTAACTAGGATTTCCTTAATGGGTTAAACGTGGTTAACCCAACTCATTCAAGTACCAAGTTGGTTAAGTGTACCCAAGGTTCATGACTTAACCCTACCAACCCATCGTGTTTCATTGGTTAAGTGTTCAAGCGGTCCATGACTTAACCCTAATCACGAGGCATTAATTAATTAATGCGCCTTAACCTCTCACATTAAACTTTGTTGTGGTTACTAGTTAAGCCGGGTGGGTCCGGGTAGCTTTACACCACAACTTGGTCTAACCTCGGGTTCAAGGTACAACATGACCAACTTCTCACATTGGGTCCTATTGTTTGTAGCAACTAGTTAAGCCGGTCGGTTCCGGGTAGGTTTACGCTACAAACTCAACCCAACCTCGAGTTGGCCACACTTATCTTTTCTAAGTGTCATGTCCATCATGTTTCCAAAACATGTTACAAATTTTCAAGCAATTGGGTAGACCTAACTTAATAGGTGGGTAGACATAACTTAATAGGTAAATTCCCAAGCTTATGTTTTTAGGTCTTTTAAGTTTACCCAACCCCAAACGCAATCCCATCGCTTACATATCGCAATAGCGCATAAAGGATAGAAAGAGGGAACTTGGCATAATTATGACATAAAAGTGTTGAAGCCACAAGTTCAACATGGTGGCATATGAAAGGTTCATGTGTTCATACACTTGCATATTACATTTTTAGGCCCAAAAAGCATGCATAACATGATAACATGAACCACATGACCATCCCAAACTTGCATAACATACTTGCATATCATATGACAGCTTGTATACCAAACTTGCATAAACAAACTTGCATAACATATGACAACTTGCACATCAAACTTGCATAAACAAACTTGCATAACATATGACAACTTGCATATCATACTCGCATAAACAAACTTTGCATAACTTATGGCAACTTGCATATCATACTCGCATAGACAAACTTGCATAACTTATGGCAACTTGCATATCATACTTGCATAAACAAACTTGCATAACTTATGGCAACTTGCATATCATACTTGCATAGAAAAACTTGCATAACTTATGGCAACTTGCATATCATACTTGCATAAACAAACTTGCATAACTTATGGCAACTTGCATATCATACTTGCATAAACAAACTTGCATAACTTATGGCAACTTGCATATCATACTTGCATAAACAAACTTGCATAACTTATGGCAACTTGCATATCATACTTGCATAGACAAACTTGCATAACATATGACAACTTGCATATCATACTTGCATAAACAAACTTGCATAACTTATGGCAACTTGCATATCATACTTGCATAAACAAACTTGCATAACTTATGGCAACTTGCATGTCATACATTTAACTTTAAAGTTCAAGTATGAAAGGAATAGGGCTTACTATGCTTATGCGAACTCAAATGAGTATAGCAAATGCAAGAAAACCCTTATGCAACCCAAAAAAAAAAACCCCAAAAATGCAAGCAAACTTGATCAAGACTCTTCCTTTAAGATGCCAATAGAGAAACAAGACTTTAATGCAAGCTAAAGAGGATCATACAAGCCTAAATACACTTGTATGCATGGAAATCTCTTAGAGATTTGTTTAGGAATTGTATGAAGAGAGTGGAGGCCATGAGAGGATTGATTTTGCCATAGTTTAGTTGTAGGATAGATTAATGATGACTTAGGGTAGGTTAGGGTCTTATTTATAGATTAGGCTAGTGATTTAGACCATAGGATTAAACCCTAGTTCTCATCTCAGCCCTCCAAATCGAATCTGGCCCCTAAGCTTAACACAAACCCAAAATGGTGCACCAGGCTAGAGAGCCCGTCTGAGCCAAGTCGACAGCCCTGTCGACTTGGGAGTCGACTTGGTCAAACCAAGTCGACTCCCAAGTCGACAGGGCTGTCGACTTGGGTACTCTGGCGGGAATTCTCCCGCCTGGCCCAATATGGCCCAATTTCCCAAATTCAAGTTTGAATTTGAAATCTGTTTTTACTTTGGAATTTTCTGAAAACTTCGTTGGGCCTTAATCGGGTCATACGGACTCCGATTTTCGAAAACTCGGACTCTATTTCGCGTATTTTTCCGAGATGAACGCAATGGCATAGCCGGTTTCCCTTGATTCAGATTTTAGAATTAAATTCTGCTTCGATTTATGTTATAACAGGTTATGGAAAATACGGGTTGTTACATTCTCCCCTCCTTAAAGGATTTCGTCCCCGAAATCTTCAAGTTAGGAAGAACGTATCCTACCATCCAATCATCCATCTACTCAAAACACCATCCACGAGCAATCATTGTCCTTACAAGATTCTAAATGTTGTATGAACATATGCAAAGGTGTGTGTATATGTACTTATCTAATGCAAATATCATCAATGCAAATTATGTTAGTGAAATGAATCCATATGTATGCAATCCATAACATAATGTATAACATCTATATGTGTGCACATAACATACGTCCATATGCAACATCCATGTGATAACACAAAAATTTTCATCCATGAATAAGCATAAACACTCATGCATATGCAATATGAGGAGTGTGTGAGCCGATCTAGTGCCTAACGTGTATAATGCATCCACGAGTAACCACTTGCAAACACTTGCAGCCACTTGCAACCATCAAGCATAACATGTTTCAAACACATGTTTCATCCAAAGGGTTTCTACCTAAGGTTCTCATGACAAGATCACCATGATAAACTAGATAATCATGGATAGCAAAGATATGCTACAAAGAGATCGGGGAGATAAACAGGATATACTCCTTTCGGATTACAAGAAATCCCTTCCTAACCCAAACCAATCCTATAAAAGCCCAAAAGGTTTAGTCATCCTTACGGACCCCCTTCAAACCATGACATGTATTACTAGCCAATAAGTCATACCTCCCGACAGAAATAGGACCGAAAATGGGACCGAGAGGATATATGTAAAAAGATAGCATGCGAGTAAGTTCCACAGGAAAACAAGGGTCAAGGATATACTCTAAGAAAGAGATATAATGCGCGTATCCAGCCTTCAATCTTCTAAGTCACGTTTCCTTGAGTTTAACTCCACTATGCTTTGGCCGTCTTTTACCTCATGATTTCTTAGCTTCTTAACTCTTATTTCCAAATATGAGTTTGAACCCATTTCATTGTCGCCTCTCGTCTTCCTTTTTCACTTACTCTTCTATCATACTTGGCTTAAACATAACTGTGACTTCTTGGTTTCATGCAAGCTGTCCAAAATTCACCAGTGAATCCTGGATCTCGTTTACTTACTATAAAGTATTCCATGCAGCAGAACTTTTCTTGGAAATACCAATCCACGTTGCCGATTGCTCTTACTAACGTGATTTTCTATAACTCATGCTTGAACGAAATGGGCCATCCGCCTGCGAATGATAGGCCGTACTTAGATTCAGTTGCTTGCCCATGACTTCCTGTAGACTATCCCCAAAACTGACTAGTGAAGATTGAGTCATGGTTACTAACTATTCTTTAGGGAACCTCGTGCAACTGCTTTATTTCTTGAAAGTAAACTGTCGCTAGTTATGATGCAGTCCTTTCGCTCTTCACCGGAGTGAAATGAGCACTCTTCATGAGTCTACCTACTATGCCCCACATGCTCGTATTCCCGTTCCTTGATCTAGGCAGTCCATCCACGAAATCCTTCGTGACGCTTTACTACTTCCTTCTATTGCGGGGACCTCCAATGGATATAACAGCCCACCGGGCTTCTATGACTCGGCCTTTAACCTATTGGCAAAACATTCACCTTGGGACAAACTCGGCCACCTCCTCGGGTGATGTGCATCTTCTAGAACCTTCTTTCTCTCATCGCGTCTTAGCCATCCCTTGTTATCTATAGCGAGGTGTCTTAACATCTCGCCTCGAATCAACTTGTTCATGATCTCGACTAACTGCGGGTCTTCCTTCTACGAAGTCCCTACTTGATCCAGAAGGGTAGGTCTAAGCTCAAGGGACGCTAACTAACTAATTAAACTGAGAGAACTTCTTATTTCAATTGTCCTCGTCGGAGCTTTCTGGTCTTGAACCGCGACCACTTTAGCAGGATCCACCACTAAGCCTTGCTTAGAAACTATATGCCCAAGAAATCTAACTCCTTTTTTTTCCAAAATGACATTTGGAGAACTTGGCCTTCAACTGATGCGCTCTAAGCGTATCCATCACCTCCACGAGATGCCTTGCGTGCTCTTCCTCATCCTTTGGGAAGATCAGAATATCATCTACGAAGACTACCACAAACTCGTTCAGGAACTCCCTAGACACCCTACTTACCAAGTCCACGAAGTATGCGGGTGCATTAGTCAAGCCGAACGGCATGACAAGCCATTCGAAGAATCCATCTGGAGTTCTGAACGCAGTCTTTTCTATACTATCTTCAGCTACCCTGAGCTGATGGAATCCAGTAGCAAGATCAAGAGAGAACAGATGTTCCTACAAGCTGATCAAACAGATCATCGATCCTTGGCAATGGTTGTCTATTCACTTTGTTTAACTCACGATAATCAACACGCGGGCGAAGCGTACTGTCCACATTAGTAGCGAATACTTCTAGAGCACCTTCCTCGGAAATGCTTCATCGAATGAAGTTCTTCTCAAGCAACTCCTTCACTTGCTTACTTAGCTCCCGTCTTTCACGCGGAGCCATGTGCCGAATGGGCAAAGAGACCAGCTTTTCATTATCCACCAGATAAATGCAGGAATTAAACTCGCGTTTAGGGGGGTAACCCCTTCACTTCACCCAAGATATCAGGATATTCTCGGACCACCCTCACCGATTGCAAACTATCGATAGACGAGTCGAGGGGTTCAAGATAACACAACATGACGGGACTCATAGGGTTACTAGAAATTCTTAGGGTATTATCGAGGCGAGTCATGAGCCTCACAACCCTATGCCCAAAAGAAAATCAAGGAAGGCTCCAAAACTGGACAACCCATCCATGCCCAAAATCAACCCATACCCCATGAAACCGAGTATATAAGCATCACACGAGAACTCTACACCAAAGATAAAGATTTTCAAACCCACGTAGATAATAGACAAATGGGCGGAACCCCCAATTGGATTTGAAACACACACGGGATCATAAACTAGACTAGTACTTAGGTGCAAACTTTCAACTAGGTCAGATGAAATAAACTATGCGATGCGCCAAAATCAAACAAGGTACGAACAGGAAAATCATAAATGTAAACAGGGCTTTTAACAGAAACACTACCTCGATCATGAGCTGGAAGAACGATGTTGAGGGGATGGATTCGCCCTCCAGATGGTCTCGCCCACTGAGTCTGACCTTGCCCTTGCTTCTTCGGGCAATCTTTGCTGAAATGTCCAAACTCACCACAATAAAAGCATTCACCACTCTTCCTTTTTCTCTTCCTACAATCCTTAATAAGATGCCCAACTGAACCGCAATAATGGCACTTCCTCTTGTCGTTATTGCCCTTGTTGTTGTTCCCCTTGTTGCCTTGACTCTTGTTCTTGTTCTGATTGCCTTGACTGCTCTGACCACTTGGATTACCCTGATTTCCTTTCCGCTGGGAATCAGTCTTCTTGGCTTGAGTATCATTCATCTTGATCTCCTTCTTGTCACTCCTATTCTCTTCATTGAGTAGGGCCATATTCACAAAACTCTCAAAAGTTGCCCCCAAGGGTATATGAGTCATGGCTAAACCATGTAATGGCTCGTTTAATCCTAGAGCAAAGTATAGGGCCTTCTTCGGAGCTGTGTTAACCAAGTCTAAACCGACCTGAGCCAGTTGATTAAACTTATCTATGTATTCCCTAATAGTCATGTCCCCTTGCCTCAGTGATATGAACCTTAGTCCAAACTTTCCCCAAAAGTCATCCCAAGTCTCAATTGGCCTAGTAACGGTGGTGACCACCCACCAACGTGCAACTTCTTCCTTTAGCAACCACACTGCTAATAAAACCTTCCTACGGTCATCTATATCAAAGAAGGTAAAAAGATCTTCGGTTTCTTTCAACCAATTCCTTGCCTCTACATAAGTCTCGGTTCCAAAGAAATTCTTGTAACCCATCGCCTTAAAATCTTGGCAAATCTTTGCAAAGTCAGCTTGAGGATGCTGAGGGGGAGGAGGAAGAGGAACCTCAGCGACAGGAGAAGGAGGAACATTAACTACCGGAGGAGGAGGAACATCTGCGGGGCCGGCTTCGGTCGCCCTAGCCTCCAAAAGTCTCCTATACCAAACAGGTACGTGTACTCCTTCCGGAATAGCAGAGTTATCGGCCATACTGAAAACGAAGAAAAAGATAGATTCAGAATGGAGAAAAACGAAGGAATTTTTGCTAATGGCTTTTTGGGGAATAGCCATTAAAATAAACTAGACTTTTCTTTGGAAAATACTTTATACTTGGTTTTGAAAATAGTTTTCCAAAAGTTTTAAAAACCTTTTTGTCCCTTCTCGTAAACCATATGCTCTGATACCAAATGTAACACCCCACCTCCCTCGGTACCACTCTTGCAAGGGCACTGACTTTGGAGGGGCGTTTGAATCAGGTAAACATGCATAATGATATATCAAGGCAGAACAAGAACATATTTATATATGTAAACAGAGTAAATAACATAGAGAAAACAGCGGAAGATTTAAACCATTTCAAAACAAGTCTGGTACAATATAATATCAATTTTCCAAATAAACAAGTCTAGATACAACAACATCATCTGAAAACAGAAATACATAAGTGCTATCCCCAAAATACGTGAGAACCATAGCTAGCTTCATGTAGAAAGCGTACATGAGCTGAAATCCCACACGCAAGCAATCCAAAATCCAAGCTAGGCTCCTGTATTCCCTCCCTGAGAACCTGGGGGGGGGGGACGGAAGAAACGAGGCGAAAGAAAACAGGTCAGTCAAAAAGACTGAGTAAGCCCTACTACAATCAATGTAAACTGGTAAAGTTAACTGGCATGAGCAGCAGGGATGAACATAAGGATACTAGCATGATGACTAACTAACAGGGTAGATAAAGGTGTCATCGCATAATCAGGATTAAGGTTTTGCACCACAGGTGTACTAGCAAACTAACGTGACTTGAACAAACAAGTATTGATCCTTTGGCCCAAGCTTTGGCCCAATAACATGAAGTGACCCCAATACGAGGTCCAAAGTGTAAACAAGAAGTGATCTCCAGGCCCAAGTTTGGCCCAACATCATGAATGACCCAAACCAAGGTCCAACTAGCACGGTCTAGTCGATCGGCTCCCTATAAGCCTAACTCGTCAAGTGTTTGTGTCATACGGCCCAACTACGAAGTGTAGCTAAACTGTGCTAGGTCCACCCTAGGGTGTATCAAGTCCTAGGGTGTCAACCACCGACACGAATCAATGCACGCACAGTCTAAACCTACTGGTGCCCGTGTCTGCTTTTTCAACTCCGGTCCATGTGCACGACCATGACCCGTCTGAACCTACACCGGCGCACCTACTCAGCCGTCGTTTTGGTCGCTTACATGGCATCCATTAATCGTGCCCCTCCCTAGCCTAGTCCCTAGGGTATCATGATACAACTAAGAGGGTTACTGGTGCAAAGGACTACGTAACTAGGGTTTCCTTAATGGGTTAAACGTGGTTAACCCAACTCATTCAAGTACCAAGTTGGTTAAGTGTACCCAAGGTTCATGACTTAACCCTACCAACCCATCGTGTTTCATTGGTTAAGTGTTCAAGCGGTCCATGACTTAACCCTAATCACGAGGCATTAATTAATTAATGCGCCTTAACCTCTCACATTAGACTTTGTTGTGGTTACTAGTTAAGCCGGGCGGGTCCGGCTAGCTTTACACCACAACTTGGTCTAACCTCGGGTTCAAGGTACAACATGACCAACTTCTCACATTGGGTCCTATTGTTTGTAGCAACTAGTTAAGCCGGTCGGTTCCAGGTAGGTTTACGCTACAAACTCAACCCAATCTCGAGTTGGCCACACTTATCTTTTCTAAGTGTCATGTCCATCATGTTTCCAAAACATGTTACAAATTTTCAAGCAATTGGGTAGACCTAACTTAATAGGTAAATTCCCAATGGGTAGACCTAACTTAATAGGTAAATTCCCAAGCTTATGTTTTTAGGTCTTTTAAGTTTACCCAACCCCAAACGCAATCCCATCGCTTACATATCGCAATAGCGCATAAAGGATAGAAAGAGGGAACTTGGCATAATTATGACATAAAAGTGTTGAAGCCACAAGTTCAACATGGTGGCATATGAAAGGTTCATGTGTTCATACACTTGCATATTACATTTTTAGGCCCGAAAAGCATGCATAACATGATATCATGAACCACATGACCATCCCAAACTTGCATAACATACTTGCATATCATATGACAGCTTGTATACCAAACTTGCATAAACAAACTTGCATAACATATGACAACTTGCATATCAAACTTGCATAAACAAACTTGCATAACATATGACAACTTGCATATCATACTCGCATAAACAAACTTTGCATAACTTATGGCAACTTGCATATCATAC
This sequence comes from Allium sativum, assembly GCA_030737875.1. Classification (NCBI taxonomy): domain Eukaryota; kingdom Viridiplantae; phylum Streptophyta; class Magnoliopsida; order Asparagales; family Amaryllidaceae; genus Allium; species Allium sativum. Next base: position 5,946,720 of record CM060909.1, on the reverse strand, counting down.
TTGCATAGACAAACTTCCATAACATATGACAACTTGCATATCATACTTGCATAGACAAACTTGCATAACTTATGGCAACTTGCATATCATACTTGCATAAACAAACTTGCATAACTTATGGCAACTTGCATATCATACTTGCATAAACAAACTTGCATAACTTATGGCAACTTGCATATCATACTTGCATAAACAAACTTGCATAACTTATGGCAACTTGCATATCATACTTGCATAGACAAACTTGCATAACATATGACAACTTGCATATCATACTTGCATAAACAAACTTGCATAACTTATGGCAACTTGCATATCATACTTGCATAAACAAACTTGCATAACTTATGGCAACTTGCATATCATACTTGCATAAACAAACTTGCATAACTTATGGCAACTTGCATATCATACTTGCATAGACAAACTTGCATAACATATGACAACTTGCATATCATACTTGCATAAACAAACTTGCATAACTTATGGCAACTTGCATATCATACTTTCATAAACAAACTTGCATAACTTATGGCAACTTGCATATCATACATTTAACTTTAAAGTTCAAGTATGAAAGGAATAGGGCTTACTATGCTTATGCGAACTCAAATGAGTATAGCAAATGCAAGAAAACCCTTATGCAACCAAAAAAAAAAACCCCAAAAATGCAAGCAAACTTGATCAAGACTCTTCCTTTAAGATGCCAATAGAGAAACAAGACTTTAATGCAAGCTAAAGAGGATCATACAAGCCTAAATACACTTGTATGCATGGAAATCTCTTAGAGATTTGTTTAGGAATTGTATGAAGAGAGTGGAGGCCATGAGAGGATTGATTTTGCCATAGTTTAGTTGTAGGATAGATTAATGATGATTTAGGGTAGGTTAGGGTCTTATTTATAGATTAGGCTAGTGATTTAGACCATAGGATTAAACCCTAGTTCTCATCTCAGCCCTCCAAATCGAATCTGGCCCCCAAGCTCAACACAAACCCAAAATGGTGCACCAGGCTAGAGAGCCCGTCTGAGCCAAGTCAATAGCCCAGTCGACAGGGCTGTCGACTTGGTCAAACCAAGTCGACTCCCAAGTCGACAGGGCTGTCGACTTGGGTACTCTGGCGGGAATTCTCCCGCCTGGCCCAATATGGCCCAATTTCCCAAATTCAAGTTTGAATTTGAAATCTGTTTTTACTTTGGAATTTTCTGAGAACTTCGTTGGGCCTTAATCGGGTCATACGGACTCCGATTTTCGAAAACTCAGACTCTATTTCGCGTATTTTTCCGAGATGAACGCAATGGCAAAGCCCGTTTCCCTTGATTCAGATTTTAGAATTAAATTCTGCTTCGATTTATGTTATAACAGGTTATGGAAAATACGGGTTGTTACACCTACTATGCTTGAAATACCCCTACTACTCTTAAAACTTAACAAAACAGCCCTTCTTTTTAATCCTATCCCTAATTCTATAAATTGCACTTACTTCCAACAATTACCACTATTTTTTACTAATATAAAGGGTTGGTTCTTACATCACCCAATCCAAACGATTCTTCAGCTTTCATATTTGTCTATCTACCTCTACTATGCTAAAACTAACCCTGCTTCTCTTAATACTTCAAAGCAACCCTTCTTTTTAATCCTATCCCCAACTCTCCAAATAGCCCTTACATCCAACAATTACACCTATTTTTTAACTATTGTGAAGGGTAGGTTTTTGCAGCACCCAATCCAAATGATTCATCTTCTTTCGTATTTGTCGATCTACCTCTACTATGCTTAAACTACCCCTACTCCTCTTAATACTTCACAAAACAACCCTTCTTTTTCATTCTATCCCTAACTCTCTAAATTGCCCTTACTTCCAATAATTACCCCTATCTTTTTACTACTGTGACGGGTTGGTTTTTGCAGAACCCAATCCAAATGGTTCATCATCTTTCATATTTGTCGATCTAGCTCTCCTATGCTTAAACTACCCTACTCCTCTTAATACTTAAAAATATCCCTTCATGCCCTACAATGTTTAAACTACCCCTAATCCTCTTAATACTTCACAAAACAACCCTTCTTTTCAATCCTATCCCTAATTGTCTAAATAGCCCTTACTTCCAACAATTACCCCTATCTTTTTACTACTGTGAAGGGTTGGTTTTTGCAGCATCCAGTCCAAACGATTCGCCGGCTTTCACGTTTGTCTTTCTACCCCAACTTCTCTTAATACTTCAAAACAGCCCTTCTTTTTAATCCTACCCTTAATTATCCTTCCAATAATTACACCTATTTTTTAACTACTATGAAGGGTAGGTTTTACAGCACCCAATCCAAACGATTCATCATCTTTCATATTTGTCAATCTACCCCTACTATGCTTAAATTACCCTTACTCTTCTTAATACTTCACAAAACAGCCCTTCTTTTTCATTCTATCTCTAATTCTCTAAATAGCCCTTACTTCCAACAATGACCCCAGTCTTTTTACTACTTTGAAGAGTTGGTTTTTGCCACACGCAATTCAAACGATTCATCATCTTTCATAGTTGTCGATCAACCCCGCATACGCTTAAACTACCCCTACTTCTCTTAATACATCAAAATATCCCTTCTTTTTAATCGTATCCCTAATTCTCTAAATATCCCTTACTTCCAACAATTACCCCTTTCTTTTTACTACTATGAAGTGTTGGATTTCCAGCACCCAATCTAAACGATTCATCATCTTTCGTATTAATCGTTCTAGCCCTCCTATGCTCAAACTACCCATACTTCTCTTAATACTTCAAAACAACCCTTCTTTTTAATCGTACCACTAATTCTCTATATTGAACTTACTTCCAATAATTACCCCTATTATTTAACTACTGTGAAGGGTTGGTTTTTGCAGCACCCAATCCAAACGATTCATCATCTGTCATATTTGTCGATCTACCCATACTATGCTTAAACTACCACTACTCTTCTTAGTCCTTCACAAAACAGCCCTTCTTTTTAATCCTATCCCTAATTCTATAAATTTCCCTTACTTCCAACAATTACCCCTATCTTTTTACTACTTTGAAGGGTTGGTTTTTACAGCACCCAATCCAAATGTTTCATCATCTTTCATATTTGTCGATATATCTCTCCTATGCGTAAACTACCCCTACTTCTCTTAATAATTCAAAACAACCCTTCTTTTTAGTCGTACCACTAATTTTCCAAATAGCCCTTACTTCCAACAATTACCCCTATTTTTAACTACTGTGAAGGATTGGTTTTTGCAGCAACCAATCTAAACGATTCATCATCTTTCATCTTTGCCAATCTACCCCTACTATGCTTAAACAACCCCTACTTCATTTAATACTTCAAAACTGTCCTTCTTTTAAATCCTACCCCGAATTCTCTAAATAGCCCTTACTTCCAACAATTACGCCAATCTTTTTACTACTGTGAAAGGTTGGTTTTTGCCGCACCTGTAACACACCACATCCATTAAGGTCACTCACAAAGGGAATGCCTTAACTTCAATGGAGCATTATGGGTACTGGAAAAGAAATATTACAAGACAGACATATATAAAACAGCGGAAAGTAAAGTGGAAGTACTTAAAATCATTTATTAAATATGATTGTTTACAATAAAAGCCCATCAACTTCCAATACCCAAATTACATAGTTAAAATATCTGTCTTGCTCAAAAACAAAAAAGCATAAAAACAAACTGTAGTACTCCCCAATAAAGCAAAGCAAGCCATAGCCAAGAGAAATCCAAGCCTTACATGAAAGAGCCTAGGAGCTTGGTAAGATCCGAACTAAGCTGTATTCCCACACTACGAACGTGGGCGGGGGGAACGGAAGAAAACGAGGAAAAACAAAATGGGTCAGCCATAAAGACAGAGTAAGTCCTAGTGACTTTCAGCATAAAAAATAGTTAAGGATAATATGGCATGAGTAAACTAAAAGTAAACATAGGCATGATGACAAGATAAGCAAACAGGCAAGACAACTAAGGATAACATGACGTGATTTTTGCCAAGTAACATCGCAAGGTTCCCATCCAAGATAAACTAAGTATACTTGACAGGAATCTTACGAAATTACCACTTTACCTGTTTTCGATTTTTTTTTCTTTTTTTTTTTGAGAAGAGAACAAAAATGAAAAGAGGGGATGACAAAGCGAAAGGCCAAAGTAAGCAAAAATAAAAGTCAATGGAAAATCAAAACAAAAGAAAATGATTTTTTTTAAGCAAAAGAAACTAAAGAGTAAAAAAAAAACTTAAAACAACTAAAAAGAAAACGAATTTTTTTTTATGAAGAGAATCAAACAAGGGAAAAAGAATAAAAAATAAAAATCTATAAAGATTCAAAAGGAAAATAAGTCAGCCCACAAGCTAGCCCAATAAGAATCAGCCTAGTACTCAAATGCCTAGGCAACCCTCTCAAGATCAGATAAGGCCAAAAACCAATATCACGCCCCCTGTTACTTTCTTTCCTAGAATGAATCCAAATTCCCAGAATCGCTTAATAAAATCGGAAATTCCCAGATCTCGAATTCAAGTCCGTTGTTCGAATTGGTAAATTCCAAGGTTTTTTTTTCTTTGATTGTGGAGGAGCACGAGATTTGGGGGAATACAGTGTTTTGCGATTTCGGATTTGGTTTGGATCGCTGATAGGGTTTCTAACGGTGGTGAGATGGAAGAAGGGTTGCGTTGCAGTTTTGTGAATCTGTGGTTTACGATGATTGAAAAGAGTTGCTGGTTTGCAGTGCCAAGGAGGTGTGATTGCGTGTAGGTTTTTGTTGAACGGTGTATGGATCAGTTGTGAACTGAGGAGGCAGACGAGTTGCTTTGGCGGGGGCTTTTGAATTGTGGAGTGGACAGACGGATGTTGGATTGGGAGTTTGGACGTTGCTGTATGGTCTGAACTGGTTGTTGCGATTGTGGGACAATGGGTATGGACGGATTGGGTATGTGAAGAATTGGTGTATGGAGGGGAGAAAAGTGGTGAGAGCAGAGGGTCTTTGTTTAATTGTTGGGTGAATGATGAAGCAGTGAGGGATGTCCGCGGTTGTTCAGGATGATGAGCGGTGTTGTTTGTGGTAATGGGCGAGTTGTATGTAGATGTTTGAAGTGGAGTTTGATAGCTGGTAATCAGTGGAGGTTGGTGAATTTTTGGATGGGCGAATTGATGATGTGAACGGGATTGTAGGAGATGTTTTAAGTATGGAAGAGGGTGGATGCTATGGTGTTTGGCAGAAGTGATGAAGTGGGGTATTTTTGGTTTGAGGATTCAAAGCAGAGAATGGTTTGGGCGAGGAAAGGGATGTGGTAGTAGTATGGTAAGAAGGAGTTTATCAAAGAAGCAAGACAGAAGAAAATCACAAATTTTTATTTATTTTTATATATATTGTAACAAAAGAGAGATGAGAAAATTGGAAAGAAATTTTTTGAAAAATTGAAAGGAAATGAACGAAAGAAAGGGAAGGAAATTGTAGACAAAACAGGAAAAGAGATAAAACAAAATTTGCAAGATTATTTTTTTTTAATTTATTGTTGCAAAAAGGGGAAAGAAATTGTAAGAATAGTTGGAAAAAAGGAGATTGTAGAAATTAGAAAGAAATCGAGAAAAATAGCAAGAAATTAAAAAAAAATGATAATTTTTTTTCTTTTTTTTTATTGTTGTAAAAGGAGAAAAGGGAAAGAAATATATTGCAAAATGGAAAGATATTGTATGAAAATCAGGAAAGCAATAAATTTTTTTTTATATGAAGGAAAACTAAAGAAAAGAGAAAAAAGAAAAAATTATAACCCGAAGGATTTAAAAATAAAAATTATTTTGGTCCCCGGCAACGGCGCCAAAATTTGTTTGCGAACAAATTATGCAGTTGTAAACAACTGTAAAATCCGTTCGCCTTTCCTAAACAGCAAGGATTGTTGTAGAGGGTGTCGAACTCTGGGACCAAATTATTTTATTAATAAATCCAATCAAGTTATCCCTAACTTTTGATTGGCGGAAAACAAAGAAAATAGCAGAAATTAAATAAAAGAGAGTTTTAACAATAAGCGAAAGCAATTAGGGGATAATGACATAGATCAGATTCATAATCATCAATAGCCAAAAGATTAACCAGATCTAATACATGTTTCTGTCACAAACATGAATCAACGATAATTGGTTTTTAGAAACAAATATGTAAATAACGACAAGCATAGCCTATGCAGGAGCTCAGCTCTACAACCATAGACTATCAGGACAGATTCACTAATTAATTTCTAAACCCCTAAAATTAGATCTAGATCTGATAAACGTTAGATCGAACACGAATATATCATGCGAAGGAGCATAGCTCTTAAACGACACAAAATATGAAGGTTCAGATCTAACCCTTAATTCAGATCCAGATCTACATGTATACAGTCCTCATCTTTTGGCTATGTGATTCATATTGAATCATACTATCAGCGTCATCACCCCCTAATCAAAGGGGATTAACTAGACATAGCTAAAGAAGAAGAGAAAAAGAAAATAAATAACATGAACATAAATAAGATAAACAAAAAGTAAAAAGAAAGGGAGAGAATGATTTTATTCCAAGAAGAGAATTATAGAATAAAACCTAATGTGTCCCTTACAAGACTAAGATACAATGTATTTATAGCTGATATGACAAAGGCTAGTTAGCAAATTACATAATGTGGGACTAAAGAAATAACCCAAATAACACATAAGCCAGTGTGAACGCAGCTTTAGAGTGAGTGGTCTAGCAAATAGGCTAGTGTGAACGCAACATGAGTAAGAGGCCTTCCAAATGAGCTAATGTGAATGCAGTTTGAGTCTTTATTGAGCCAAATCTTCTTAACTGAAATATAATTGCAACCGTTCTTCAAGCTTTAGACTCTTCAAGATTTAGCAATTTTAAACTTCACTCTTTTTAAGCAAATTCTTCATGCTTTATCCATCAAATGCTCTAAACCATGCTTCTTGTCAACAATCTGAAAATACAGCTATAAATACAAAGTATCAATTATTTTAAAGGGAAAATAAGATAAATAAGCGGATAAAATATGCACATTTACGTGTATATCAGGGGTAATTGTTGGAAGTAAGGGCAATTTATAGAATTAGGGATATGATTAAAAAGAAGGGCTGTTTTGTGAAGTACTAAGAGGAGTAGTGGTAGTTTAAGCATAGTATGGGTAGATCGACAAATATGACAGATGATGAATCGTTTGGATTGGGTGCTGCAAAAACCAACCCTTCACAGTAGTTAAATAATAGGGGTAATTATTGGAAGTAAGTTCAATATAGAGAATTAGTGGTACGATTAAAAAGAAGGTTTTTTTTGAAGTATTAAGAGAAGTATGGGTAGTTTGAGCATTGGAGGGGTAGATCGATAAATATGAAAGATGATGAATCGTTTAGATTGGGTGCTGGAAATCCAACACTTCATAGTAGTAAAAAGAAAGGGGTAATTGTTGGATGTAAGGGATATTTAGAGAATTAGGGATATGATTAAAAAGAAGAGATATTTTGAAGTATTAAGAGAAGTAGGGGTAGTTTAAGCGTATGAGGGGTTGATCGACAAATATGAAAGATGATGAATCGTTTGAATTGCGTGTGGCAAAAACCAACACTTCAAAGTAGTAAAAAGATTGGGGTAATTGTTGGAAGTAAGGGCTATTTAGAGAATTAGAGATAGAATGAAAAAGAAGGGCTGTTTTGTGAAGTATTAAGAAGAGTAAGGGTAATTTAAGCATAGTAGGGGTAGATTGACAAATACGAAAGATGATGAATCGCTTGGATTGGGTGCTGTAAAACCTACCCTTCATAATAGTTAAAAAATAGGTGTAATTATTGGAAGGAGAATTAAGGGTAGGATTAAAAAGAAGGGCTGTTTTGAAGTATTAAGAGAAGTTGGGGGTAGAAAGACAAACGTGAAAGCTGACGAATCGTTTGGACTGGATGCTGCAAAAACCAACCCTTCACAGTAGTAAAAAGATAGGGGTAATTGTTGGAAGTAAGGGCTATTTAGAGAATTAGGGATAGGATTAAAAAGAAGGGTTGTTTTGTGAAGTATTAAGAGGAGTAGGGGTAGTTTAAGCATTGTAGGGCATGAAGGGATATTTTTAAGTACTAAGAGGAGTAGGGGTAGTTTAAGCATAGGAGGGCTAGATCGACAAATATGAAAGATGATGAACCATTTGGATTGGGTGCTGCAAAAACCAACCCGTCACAGTAGTAAAAAGATAGAGGTAATTGTTGGAAGTAATGGCCATTTAGAGAGTTAGGGATAGAATGAAAAAGAAGGGTTGTTTTGTGAAGTATTAAGAGGAGTAGGGGTAGTTTAAGCATAGTAGAGGTAGATCGACAAATACGAAAGAAGATGAATCGTTTGGATTGGGTGCTGCAAAAACCTACCCTTCACAATAGTTAAAAAATAGGGGTAATTGTTGGATGTAAGGGCTATTTGGAGAGTTGGGGGTAGGATTAAAAAGAAGGGTTGCTTTGAAGTATTAAGAGAAGCAGGGTTAGTTTTAGCATAGTAGGGGTAAATAGACAAATATGAAAGCTGAAGAATCGTTTGGATTGGGTGCTGTAAGAACCCACCCTTTATATTAGTAAAAAATAGTGGTAATTGTTGGAAGTAAGCGAAATTTATAGAATTAGGGATAGGATTAAAAAGAAGGGTTGTTTTGTTAAGTTTTAAGAGGAGTAGGGGTATTTCAAGCATAGTAGGGGTACTTCAAGAAGGGCTGTTTTCTTAACTCTTCACATTTGTTAAAAAATAGGGGTAACTATTGGAAGAAAGGGCTATTTAGAGAATTAGTGATACGATTAAAAAGAAGAGCTATTTTGAAGTATTAAGAGAAGTAGGGGTAGTGTAACAACCCGAATTTTTACAACACGTTAAATCAAGAATCAAGACAGAATTAAATTATAAATTCTGAATCAAGTGAATCGGGCTATGCCATTGCGTTTGTCTCGGAAAAATACGCGAAATAGAGTCCGAGTTTTCGAGAATCGGAGTCCGTATGACCCGTAAAAGGCCCAAAGAAGGTTTCTGGGAATTTGAATTTCAGAGACAGTTTTGGGAATCAGATCTGGGGGCTAGGCGGGAAGTTTCCCGCCTAGGCCATGTCGACAGGGCTGTCGACAGGCCTGTCGACTTGGGCCCAGACCAAGTCGACAGCCCTGTCGACTTGCCTGTCGACAGGGGGTGGCCGGGGCAAGTTGCCTGGCGCACCTGTTTGTCTCACCTGGTCTTGTTCTTGGGCTGGTTCTGGAAGCTTCCGAGATCTGATGGTCCTGATATATCCTAGGGTTAATCTAAGGGCCTAAAACTATCCTAATCTCTATAAAAAGACCCTAAACCTTTCCTAAATCCCTAAAAATCAAACCTAGCAACTAAGTGCTGCCAAAATCAATTTTGATCATGGCCTCCATCTCAAATCCCTAGAGCCTATGCATTCAAATCGGGTTCAAATCAAAAGGTGCAAGCTTGCTACACCAAATAGAGGCAAAATCAACGTTGCTATGCGAGTTTCATGACGGATCTTCATCAAAGGAGCCACCTTTCTTCGTCAAAACGATTCATGCTCCTAGTCCTCTTGCCACGCTAAGTAAGTTCTAGCTACTTTTGGATCAAAACGGTATTTTAATGTTGACATGGGATAAAATGAGATAAAGCATAAGTATGCATGTATGTGAACCTAACATTGTCCCTTTTCTATGATCTATGACCTTAGACTAAGATGTAGCAACTTAATCATGTCACTCATGTTATGTTTAGCCTAGTTTATCTTGCAAGTTTGGATCTTTGTCTATGGAAGATTTGCATGAACCTTTGGGAACCATTTGACTTGTGAAACATAGGCAAATACTTGACCTTGGGGCTTATGCATGCATATGAACACAAACCCCTTATGTTTCATGCATGTTTGTGGCAAAACCTCCTTATGATATTATGCAAGTTTGTGGCCAAATCCTATATGATAGTATGCATGCTTATGGTCAATCCCTATATGACTCTATCATGCATGTTTTAAGGCCAAACCCCCTTATGACGCCATGCATGTTTGGAGCCAATCCCTTTTGTGGCATCGTGCATGTTTTGGGGTCTACATGTAGCCATAGTATACCTACTATGTTGACTCGCTTTGCTTGCGTTGGGAAAACACGATTTTGGGTAGTTAGATAAACATGAACATGTCGCGAAATCTTAACTTGAATATGACATGTGTTTATACTTGAAAATATGACTTGAAAGATAACATGGAAGTTGACATGTAAGTATGCATAAAAACATGAGCTTGGGAATTTACCTATTAGGTTAGGTCTACCCTTTGGGAATTTACCTATTAAGTTAGGTCTACCCAAATGCTTGAAAAACTTGTAACATGTTTTGGAAACATGATGAACTTAGATAATATAAGTGTGGCCAACTCGAGGTTGGGTTGAGTTTGCAACGTAAAACTACCCGGAACCGACCGGCCTAACTAGTAGTTGCAAACAATAGGACCCAATGTGAGAAGTTGGTCATGTCGCGCTTAAGACCCGAGGTTAGACTAGGTTGTGGTGTAAATCTACCCGGACCCGCCCGGCTTAGCTAGTAACCACAACAAGGTCTAATTGAGAGGTTAAGAGTGCATTAATTAAATTAATGCCACATGATAAGGTTAAGCAAATTTGACTAATGACACTTAACCGATATGACACGAATGGGTAGGTTAAGTGGGACCGGGCTTGATTTCCTTAATGACATTTAACCAATTCAGACTTGGTAATTAGATGAGGTTAAGTAATTAAGACTTAACTAACCTAAACACGGTAATTAGACGGGGTTAGGTAATTGATACTTAACTAACCTAACCACGGTAATTAGATGGGGTTAAGTAATCCACACTTAACTAATCTAAACACGGTAATTCGATGGGGTTACGTTAAACACTTAACCAATTTAAACTTGGTAATTCAATGAGGTTAAGTAACCAATACTTAACAAACTTAATGTGATAATTTAATGGGGTTAAGCAACTTATACTTAACCAATTATACATGATGATTTGATGTGGTTAAGTGACCTAAACTTAACCAATCTAACTCGTTAATTTGATGTGGTTAAGTGACCTAAACTTAACCAATCTAACTCGTTAATTGGATGTGGTTAAGTGACCTATACTTAGCCAATCTAACTCGTGAATTTATGGAGGTTAAGTTAACCCATACTTAACCAATATAACGTGAAAACATGATAAGGCTAAGTCACGAATCACTTGAATACGCTTGACCGATTTGACTCGGTAATTTGACAAGGTCAAGTTAATTTATATAATTAACCAATCTAAAATGATAATTAGACGAGGTTAAGTTATGGATTGCTTAATATACTTAGCCAACTTGACACATGGTTTGTAGGGTTAAGTCTTGGACTTGGATACTTAGCCAATTTTGACATGGTTGGTAGACGGGCTAAGTTATGAACTTAAGTGACACTTAACCCATTAGATAAACCCTAATTCGGAGGATTAGGTAAATAACCATAGTTAACAAGGATTATGGAAATAAGGCTAAGTGGTAAACCTTAGTTAAGGGAAACTAAGTAATAATTCTTAGTCAAGGAAATTTGGACCATTTCTTAGATAGATTAGTAACCCGATACGTTAGGTCAACGTTTAAGTATGCGTGTAGGAGCAGGCTATCTGATTTAGATAAAGGCTCCAACGAACTGGGTAACGAAGCAGCGGCTTCGGGGAACGTGAGGATATTCCTGGGATCCCTCTGTGAGCTGCCAGGTCATTATACTAGGCTCACGAGAGGTTGAGGTCTGCGGTAGAAGAACCAAGAATATGCCTTGGTTGCTATGCGAGCGACCTAAAAACTGGGGTGGATAGCAGTGAGTCGACGAATACATAAGGTGCCCGAGATAGCAAGTTCGTCGATCATCTACCATCTTAAGTCAAGCGTGTACGTACGGAAAGGCAGGGAACACCCAACAGACCATAATTGCTATCTAATTATGGGTGAGGTAGGCCGTAGGATGTGGGCTGGCCGGAGTGTAGTTCTCATGCAAGATTGTCTCTTGTGTTGCCTTTCACTAGTTGAGGGAGGGGTCTCATGGGACCATAGCCACGTGTAGAAAAGCAGACCTTAGTATCTGCATCGGCAGATAAATCTAAAGCTCCCGACCGAGTCCTGTATTTCTTGTTTAGCCCTGTGACAGGACTCGGATGGCACGATGTGATACATGTGCATACAGTTATAGAAAAACGATTCACGATGAATGCGTGGGAAAAAGGGCGCGGTTGAGCGTTAGCGTAATCCCTAGTGGCCTAGGTGGTTTAACCCAAACTGAAATACGAAAGCGTGCAATAGGTAAGCGTAATCCCTAGTGGTGCTAGGTGGCGTAAGTCCTAGTAGTTCAAACGATGATTCATATGGAAGAGCCTAGCTAGAACAAGGGTGACAGTCCAAACGATTTCAAGGATAATACGACATGAGGAAGCCCGTACGAGGTACGGCAAAGGACTGAACCTATATACATGGAAAGAAACATATGATTTGAGTAACCTATATATGCGATATATTAGGTTGGCATGGACCATTACACGACTTTGAGCAAGGGACATTCATGGTTAACACATGACGCGGGTAGGGATACTAGTACGAGAGGTGCAGAGCAAATATACATGTTAGAACTAGGAAGAATATACATAATAGATACCGTGTGATGTTGGACGGGGTAGATACCTTGGGATAATGTACTCGATAGAAATCTGACGATGTGATACCTTGACTTATCATAACACCGTAGTTTATCATGATACCTTAGTTTACTTTGCCACCGTAGTTCAACCGGCTACCCTGGTTTATCTATCTTGTAGTTATCCTTATGTTTACTTTCAGTTTATGCATGTCATGTTACCTTTACCTGTTTTTATACTGGAAGTAGATAGGACTTACTCAGTCTTTTTGACTGACCCGTTTTGTTTCGCCTCTTTTCTTCCGTTTCCCCCCCCCCCCCCATGTTACAGGGAGGAAACAATGCTGTTTAGTTCGGACTTCTTCGGCTTGTAGGTCATCATGGATGGCTTGGACTTCTCTTGGCTATGGCTACTTTAATGTTTTTACTTGGGGAATAATTTATTAAAAAGTCTTTATGCTTCTTTACTATTGCAAGACAGGTTTTGATGTACTCTGATGTAAAAGGCTTTAGACCTTAATTATTGAATTTATGAAAGTTCGATTTTATTTCCGCTATTTTATATGTTCTGTCTTGTGTTATTTCTGTGCATGTTTACCAATAATGCCCCTCTAAAGCTAGTGCATTCCTTTGCGAGTGACCCTAGCGGAGGCGGGGTGTTACATTTGGTATCAGAGCAGAAGGTTACTAGACTGGGCAAAAGTTTTTAAAGACCTTCTGAAAACTATTTGAAAACCATTTACAAAGAAGCATTTTTCACGAAAATTTTCTCTTAAAAGGAAAAGGCTATTCCCCAAAGGCCATTAGCATTATCCTTGTTTCCTTGATTGAATCTCTTTTCCTTTCTTTCCTGCATCTGTAGTCACAGTGGTTTTGACTGCGACTAGTCTTTCTAGCTGCGTAAGTGTTTCCCCTACGATGGAGGTGGTTCTCGAGAGACCGTTGCAGAGTTATGCATGAAAGGATAGTAAGAACAAGGATAAAGGATGCGAGCTCAGGGATAAGCAACATGTTGGTATGGCTGAGTCCTAAAAGGAGGGAGGAAGATGAAAAATAAAACCCATGACGAGAGAGTACCTTTGGCATGGTGAAACGGGACGGATAGTTAAGTATCATGGAACAGTGACAAGATCATTCGGAGGGCAATAGTATGCTCTCATTTCTAGGGTACCTCAGAAGGAGGGTAACGATCTTGTTAAAGGTTTAGCTTTTCTTCTCTATCATCCTGTCGGGACTTTGTTTTGATCACCGCATCTTTTAGCTTCGATAGTTGAGTCTCCGCACCTTAGTACTAGCGTAGTAGAGGATCCCGTTTTGTCTCAAGTCCTATTGGAAGATCGGCCCATTTACTCATGGCTTGTTTGGATTTGAGAATGTCTATATCAAGTATTGAGCTTGGAAATAATGCTTATGTTTATAAGTTGTGGATGGATTCTAGGGATGAAGTGGTTATCCAGTAAGTGGTGCCACTCTCGATTTTAGAAGGAGGGTAGTTAGACTCTTGGCTTGCTTTGGTAATACCCTTGAAGTATCGCGTAACCTTTTGGGTTCTGTCATGATTAGTTACTTAGAATCCCTAGATGCCATTGTTGGAAATTAGAAACCCGATCGAATGGTTTTCGCTAATAAGACGGATGGTTTACTTCGATTATGTATGGGTTATGGGAATTACCCTAGTAAGTGCGCACGGTAACTTGTTTACTTTCAAGAGAAAGTTTTTCTATGTGGAATACCTTATGGTACAAGATCCAGGATTCACTAGTGAATTTTGAGGGCTCGCATGGAATAATGTGTACGCAGTCCTGTTTGCGCCAAGTATTCTAGAAGGAGAATAAGTGCAAGTGGAACGAGAGGCGACGAGGAAATGAGTTCCAACTCATGTTATGGAAACAGGAAATAAGAAGCTGCGAAATCGTGAAGTGAAAGGGGCGGTCAAGGCACGATGGAACTTAGCTCAAGGTAATGCGACTCAGGAGACTGAAGACTAAATACGTGCATGATATCTCTTTTGGGAATATATCCTCGATCCCTGTTTTTCTGTTGAGCTTGCTTGTAGGCTATCTTTTATGGATATCCTCTCGGTCCTGTCTCTGTTACAAATCCCGTAAGGAGTTTGTTTTGTTTATCTTCTCGACCCTGTTTCAGGGAATCTTAGGTAGAACCCTACGGATGTAAATATGTATTTGAAACATGTTATGGTTGATATGGTTGCAAATGGTTGCAAGTGGTTGCTCGTGGATGCACGAATACACATTAGATACTAGCTCAACTCGGTTACATTTCATATTGCATATGCATGAGTATTTATACTTGCTTATGGATGAAATTGAATGTGTTATCATGCGGATGTTGCATAGGAATGAATGATTGTGCACGCATATAGTATTTACATGACTAGGGCTATTTGCATACATGTTGGATTCATGGCACTAAACATACTTTGCATTAGAAAGATTTTTCAGGCCTGATCATTAGCATTAGCTAAGGAACATGTACACACACGTTTTGCATACATTCGTAAAGCATTAGAAGTCGTCTAAGGACAATGGTTGCTTGTGGATGATGGTTTGAGTAGATGGATGATGGATGGTAGGATATGTTCTTCCTAACTTTGAGATTTCGGGGACGAAATCCTTTAAGAAGTGGAGAATGTAACAACCCGAATTTTTACAACACGTTAAATCAAGAATCAAGACAGAATTAAATTATAAATTCTGAATCAAGTGAATCGGGCTATGCCATTGCGTTTGTCTCGGAAAAATACGCGAAATAGAGTCCGAGTTTTCGAGAATCGGAGTCCGTATGACCCGTAAAAGGCCCAAAGAAGGTTTCTGGGAATTTGAATTTCGGAGACAGTTTTGGGAATCAGATCTGGGGGCTAGGCGGGAAGTTTCCCGCCTAGGCCATGTCGACAGGGCTGTCGACAGGCCTGTCGACTTGGGCCCAGACCAAGTCGACAGCCCTGTCGACTTGCCTGTCGACAGGGGGTGGCCGGGGCAAGTTGCCTGGCGCACCTGTTTGTCTCACCTAGTCTTGTTCTTGGGCTAGTTCTGGAAGCTTCCGAGATCTGATGGTCCTGATCTATCCTAGGGTTAATCTAAGGGCCTAAAACTATCCTAATCTCTATTAAAAGACCCTAAACCTAACCTAAATCCCTAAAAATCAAACCTAGCAACTAAGTGCTGCCAAAATCAATTTTGATCATGGCCTCCATCTCAAATCCCTAGAGCCTATGCATTCAAATCGGGTTCAAATCAAAAGGTGCAAGCTTGCTACACCAAATAGAGGCAAAATCAACGTTGCTATGCGAGTTTCATGACGGATCTTCATCAAAGGAGCCACCTTTCTTCGTCAAAACGATTCATGCTCCTAGTCCTCTTGCCACGCTAAGTAAGTTCTAGCTACTTTTGGATCAAAACGGTATTTTAATGTTGACATGGGATAAAATGAGATAAAGCATAAGTATGCGTGTATGTGAACCGAACTTTGTCCCTTTTCTATGATCTATGACCTTACACTAAGATGTAGCAACTTAATCATGTCACTCATGTTATGTTTAGCCTAGTTTATCTTGCAAGTTTGGATCTTTGTCTATGGAAGATTTGCATGAACCTTTGGGAACCATTTGACTTGTGAAACATAGGCAAATACTTGACCTTGGGGCTTATGCATGCATATGAACACAAACCCCTTATGTTTCATGCATGTTTGTGGCAAAACCTCCTTATGATATTATGCAAGTTTGTGGCCAAATCCTATATGATAGTATGCATGCTTATGGTCAATCCCTATATGACTCTATCATGCATGTTTTAAGGCCAAACCCCCTTATGACGCCATGCATGTTTGGAGCCAATCCCTTTTGTGGCATCGTGCATGTTTTGGGGTCTACATGTAGCCATAGTATACCTACTATGTTGACTCGCTTTGCTTGCGTTGGGAAAACACGATTTTGGGTAGTTAGATAAACATGAACATGTCGCGAAATCTTAACTTGAATATGACATGTGTTTATACTTGAAAATATGACTTGAAAGATAACATGGAAGTTGACATGTAAGTATGCATAAAAACATGAGCTTGGGAATTCACCTATTAAGTTAGGTCTACCCTTTGGGAATTTACCTATTAAGTTAGGTCTACCCAAATGCTTGAAAAACTTGTAACATGTTTTGGAAACATGATGAACTTAGATAATATAAGTGTGGCCAACTCGAGGTTGGGTTGAGTTTGCAACGCAAAACTACCCGGAACCGACCGGCCTAACTAGTAGTTGCAAACAATAGGACCCAATGTGAGAAGTTGGTCATGTCGCGCTTAAGACCCGAGGTTAGACTAGGTTGTGGTGTAAATCTACCCGGACCCGCCCAGCTTAGCTAGTAACCACAACAAGGTCTAATGTGAGAGGTTAAGAGTGCATTAATTAAATTAATGCCACATGATAAGGTTAAGCAAATTTGACTAATGACACTTAACCGATATGACACGAATGGGTAGGTTAAGTGGGACCGGGCTTGATTTCCTTAATGACACTTAACCAATTCAGACTTGGTAATTAGATGAGGTTAAGTAATTAAGACTTAACTAACCTAAACACGGTAATTAGACGGGGTTAGGTAATTGATACTTAACTAACCTAACCACGGTAATTAGATGGGGTTAAGTAATCCACACTTAACTAATCTAAACACGGTAATTCGATGGGGTTACGTTAAACACTTAACCAATTTAAACTTGGTAATTCAATGAGGTTAAGTAACCAATACTTAACCAACTTAATGTGATAATTTAATGGGGTTAAGCAACTTATACTTAACCAATTATACATGATGATTTGATGTGGTTAAGTGACCTAAACTTAACCAATCTAACTCGTTAATTTGATGTGGTTAAGTGACCTAAACTTAACCAATCTAACTCGTTAATTGGATGTGGTTAAGTGACCTATACTTAGCCAATCTAACTCGTGAATTTATGGAGGTTAAGTTAACCCATACTTAACCAATATAACGTGAAAACATGATAAGGCTAAGTCACGAATCACTTGAATACGCTTGACCGATTTGACTCGGTAATTTGACAAGGTCAAGTTAATTTATATAATTAACCAATCTAAAATGATAATTAGACGAGGTTAAGTTATGGATTGCTTAATATACTTAGCCAACTTGACACATGGTTTGTAGGGTTAAGTCTTGGACTTGGATACTTAGCCAATTTTGACATGGTTGGTAGACGGGCTAAGTTATGAACTTAAGTGACACTTAACCCATTAGATAAACCCTAATTCGGAGGATTAGATAAATAACCATAGTTAACAAGGATTATGGAAATAAGGCTAAGTGGTAAACCTTAGTTAAGGGAAACTAAGTAATAATTCTTAGTCAAGGAAATTTGGACCATTTCTTAGATAGATTAGTAACCCGATACGTTAGGTCAACGTTTAAGTATGCGTGTAGGAGCAGGCTATCTGATTTAGATAAAGGCTCCAACGAACTGGGTAACGAAGCAGCGGCTTCGAGGAACGTGAGGATATTCTTGGGATCCCTCTGTGAGCTGCCAGGTCATTATACTAGGCTCACGAGAGGTTGAGGTCTGCGGTAGAAGAACCAAGAATATGCCTTGGTTGCTATGCGAGCGACCTAAAGACTGGGGTGGATAGCAGTGAGTCGACGAATACATAAGGTGCCCGAGATAGCAAGTTCGTCGATCATCTACCATCTTAAGTCAAGCGTGTACGTACGGAAAGGCAGGGAACACCCAACAGACCATAATTGCTATCTAATTATGGGTGAGGTAGGTCGTAGGATGTGGGCTGGCCGGAGTGTAGTTCTCATGCAAGATTGTCTCTTGTGTTGCCTTTCACTAGTTGAGGGAGGGGTCTCGTGGGACCATAGCCACGTGTAGAAAAGCAGACCTTAGTATATGCATCGGCAGATAAATCTAAAGCTCCCGACCGAGTCCTGTATTTCTTGTTTAGCCCTGTGACAGGACTCGGATGGCACGATGTGATACATGTGCATATAGTTATAGAAAAACGATTCACGATGAATGCGTGGGAAAAAGGGCGCGGTTGAGGGTTAGCGTAATCCCTATTGGCCTAGGTGGTTTAACCCAAACCGAAATACGAAAGCGTGCAATAGGTAAGCGTAATCCCTAGTGGTGCTAGGTGGCGTAAGTCCTAGTAGTTCAAACGATGATTCATATGGAAGAGCCTAGCTAGAACAAGGTTGACAGTCCAAACGATTTCAAGGATAATACGACATGAGGAAGCCCGTACGAGGTACGGCAAAGGACTGAACCTATATACATGGAAAGAAACATATGATTTGAGTAACCTATATATGCGATATATTAGGTTGGCATGGACCATTACACGACTTTGAGCAAGGGACATTCATGGTTAACACATGACGCGGGTAGGGATACTAGTACGAGAGGTGCAGAGCAAATATACATGTTAGAACTAGGAAGAATATACATAATAGATACCGTGGGATGTTAGACGGGGTAGATACCTTGGGATAATGTACTCGATAGAAATCTGACGATGTGATACCTTGACTTATCATAACACCGTAGTTTATCATGATACCTTAGTTTACTTTGCCACCGTAGTTCAACCGACTACCCTGGTTTATCTATCTTGTAGTTATCCTTATGTTTACTTTCAGTTTATGCATGTCATGTTACCTTTACCTTTTTTATACTGGAAGTAGATAGGACTTACTCAGTCTTTTTGACTGACCCGTTTTGTTTCGCCTCTTTTCTTCCGTTTCCCCCCCCCCCCCCCAGGTTACAGGGAGGAAACAATGTTGTTTTGTTCGGACTTCTTCTGCTTGAAGGTCATCATGGATGGCTTGGACTTCTCTTGGCTATGGCTACTTTACTGTTTTTACTTGGGGAATAATTTATTAAAAAGTCTTTATGCTTCTTTACTATTGCAAGACAGGTTTTGATGTACTCTGATGTAAAAGGCTTTAGACCTTAATTATTGAATTTATGAAAGTTCGATTTTACTTCCGCTATTTTATATGTTCTGTCTTGTGATATTTCTGTGCATGTTTACCAATAATGCCCCTCTAAAGCTAGTGCATTCCTTTGCGAGTGACCCTAGCGGAGGCGGGGTGTTGCAGGTAGTTTAAGCATAAGAGGGGTAGATCGACAAATATGAAAGATGATGAATCATTTGGATTGGGTGCTGCAAATCCAACACCTCATAGTATCAAAAAGAAAGGGGTAATAGTTGGAAGTAAGGGATATTTAGAGAATTAGGGATACGATTTAAAAGAAGTCATATTTTGAAGTATTAAGAGAAGTTGGGGTAGTTTAAGCATAGGAGGGGTAAATCGACAAATATGAAAGATGATGAATCGTTTAGATCGGATGCTGCAAAAACCAAACCTTCACAGTAGTAAGAAGATAGGGGTAATAGTTGGAAGTTAGGGCTATTTAGAGAATTAGGGATAGAATGAAAAAGAAGGGCTGTTTTGTGATGTATTAAGAGGAGTAGGGGTAGTTTAAGCATAGTTGGGTTAGATCAACAAATATGAAAGATGACGAATCGTTTGGATTGGGTGCTGCAAAAACCTACCTGTAACGAACTGTATTTTCTGCGATATTTAATTAACTTTTTTAATTATATAAACAGTGGTTTAAAATTCAGATGGTCGTTGAATTAAATAATATTGAATATTTAATTAAAATAATAATTAAATAATATATATATATATATAATTCAGAAATAATCGAAAATGGTGAAATTCACAGTATCGTGTGAATTGGATTATTCATAAGATATAATTCAGTTTTGAATTCGAATTAGAATAACAAATATATTATTTAAACGAAGTTTGAATGCATAATTATATTATAATTATAATCGAGCCCGAAATGGCGCTGCTGTTCGTTATTTGGCGATTTGAACTTCAACTGAATATACCGGGTTCGTTTTAAATCCGATTTTTGTGAAACAAGAAATGTTCAAAGCTGGTGAAGTATATTTTTCTAATGGAGGAGAAAAATCAGGATTTCGTCTTTAAGATTTTGATTTATGTCCAAATCAAATTTTAGAAAAGTCGCTGTGGAATTCCTTTAAAATTAATAATGCTTTATTTATGTTATAAAAGGGTTTTCAATATATTTAAGTATCAGTTTCGAATTTAGACAAGGTTCTTTTAAGACGTAGTGATAATTTAATTTTTAGAATTTTATTGAATTTTTTTATTAATTAATTAATCAACTATTTATTTGGACTATTTTGCACCCTGTAATCAACATTTTGGGGTTTCACAATATGAGTTAATCTACCGGTATTTTTATATTTTTGAAATCGTGGTACCTTACTGGTCACAACGATATTTTTATATCTGTCCATAAAGACCCGTATGGGAACGAAATATTTCATAGTGGGGTACGCTAAGTTTATAACTTAAAACTAATCTTTTCTTCATTTTTTCACGGTTCAAATTTGTGCCACCGTTAGTTTTCTCTTCTCGGCAACGTGGAGGCATGACCTCTTCAAAACAAAATCCTATAAATGACCCTTATATTCATTTCTTAACCCTAGGTTTTTCATTTTCTCCATCAGTTCTTTGAGCCGCCAATAAATCTCGTTCCATCAAAAGAAACGAAAGACCAAAAATGGAAATAAAGAGACAACAAAGTTTCGTCAATGTCATGTACCAGAGCAGATCGTGTTTTAATAGTTGGGAAAGCTATATCTGAAAATGGATCAAAGGATGGGAGTTCAAAGTATTCAGAAATGATGGTTACTGTGTAGAAGATTTGTACAAGGGGAGTGGGAACCTTATGTTCACAAAATGATGTGGTGGAAGTGTGAAACGATGAAGAGTGAAGAAGAGTAAGTGGACATGAAATTTTTTTTGTTACCACGTTCAGTTAGTACATGTTTTGTGTGTTTGTGAAATGAGGAATTAAGCAAAAAAAAGAAAAAAGAAAAGGGAAATAGGGAGGGCACGGCAAGTGGAAATGAACAGTAAGGGAGGGTTGCATGCTGAAAACATTGGTACAAGGAGTATACAATTGTTTGAAGTTTTTCTGTGAAGCGCAAAGAAGAACGGGAGGGAGAAGATGATAAAGGGGTGAAGCTATTGAGGTTGCGATCAAATTTTGTAGTGAGGTCAGTTTGGAAAACAATGGTGCGATCGGTCGGGTGTGTTTGTGGCGGGTACAACAATGAGTGGAGGAGGGCCGAACTGTAATCTCAGTTTGTGTAAATTAAAAAAATAAAAGAAAAAGAAATGCATGATGTCCTGTTTGGTTTTGGGTGGGACGTGATCCTTCATGACGGATGCAGGTTTCATTTTGATTTGAAGAACTGTTGGGTGAGATTGCTTGAACAAATTTAATTATCGTATTTAGCGGTTCTTAGTTTAACGTGTTAACATTTAATTCGATACAGAACCCATATAACCCGCGGATCTCGGCATTTTTATGATATCAACAATTAAAACGCGTCAATTTAACCCATTTGGTTAAACATGGAATATCACTAAAATATTAGCGACTATATTTTTATACGTTTTGCATAATTAATTATATATTCGTTAATGACCTTTTAAATATTTATAAATGTATTAAATACATAACTCTCGTATACATTATCAGAATTGAGTGCCGTCAATCACTTTGGGATAATATGGATGACATCTACAACATGGAACGGACTAGGAATGAATCGAAGCTGGTTATAATTTATAGAGAAATAAATTGTCTGTCTGAATCAAATCAAGCGATGGTTATCGTGGCTAACGATGATCGTCCAAATGTGAGTAAAACTCACCAACTCTGAACGGTTATATTTTTATAACGTATTCTTTGAACTGATAAGTATATGTTGATTGCTGTGTGTTAACTGTTTGGTTGAATTGCTTGTGTATTAGTTGAAATCATAGATAATGATATATATATAAATCATTAATCAAATATTGATTTTGTTTAACAGAATATTTCATATTGAAATGAAATCGATGTTAATTATGTTGTCTAACATCTGTGATGCAGGGAGACAGGTTGGAGGGGTCCAACTGGATTCCTCAACATTTGTTTTACTGTTATTCATATATTGTGATATATGATCTGCTGTTGATTATGTGTGTTTGGACGATATCTATTATTGTTATTTGGTATGTTAAATACCATAAGAAATACTAGAATGATAAAGGGGGATTTCAAAGTATATTTTGAAAATAATTTATTTATATAAAATAAATGGATTTTATATATAAAAGAAAATGGGATTTTATAAAGGGAAAAAATTATAAAATCAAAAGAGTTAAAAAGGAGATATATTTGACAATCAAATATAAAGGAAAAATATTTGTGAAATCAGATATAAAGGAAATACATTTGTAAAACAAATATAAAGGAAATACATTTGTAAAACAAATATAAAGGAAATATATTTGTAAAACAAATATAAAGGGAATATATTTGTAAAATAAATACAAAGGAAGATATTTGCAAAACAAATAGAAAGAGAAATATTTGTAAAACATTTACAAATAAAATAGGAAAAAGGGAATATTTGTAAAACATTTACAAATAGATTAAATGGAAATATTGATTTGTTAAATAAATAGAAAAGATAAAAGAAATATTTATTTGTTAAATAAATAGAATTGAAAAGGGAATAGTTATCTGTTAAGTAAACCAATAGAAAAGGAGATAATTCAAAGGAATAATTCAAAGGAGATAATTTTTGATGCAAAAAGGTAGTGAATCGCTAGATTCACGCCTTCATTCATTAAACATAAACCAAGTACAATTTGTTTAGTTCAGCATACAAAAGACGTGATACTAGCTACTAATATATACAAAAATACGTACAACCCAAAAAGAAATACATGCACGCAGGCATGATAACATAGTGCCCATAATATACATAAAACATTTACAAAATAGCTAATAAACCCAACTGTCTAAAGCAATGGCTGCATCAAGCTCGGCTGCCACGAGCTCTATCCATGACTCTAGTGCCAATTGTGTCCACAAATTTGATCTCATCGTTACCTAACCATTGAGAAACAAATTTAAGAATGCAAAAAATAACTGAGTTGGGCAGTTTCATTTTACATTTAATCTTTCGTGAGTTTCGTTCATGCCAAAGGATCCAAACATAAGCAAAGTTCAAAACAGCAAACATATGTCGCATGTGTGTATCAGGCAGCGAAGTAATAGTGCTGTGCCAGAAAAGAAATTGATCGGTGATGAAACTAGACCAATCTAAGCAAATATTCAGGCTAACTAAACACTTCATCCACACATAGAAGGCGAAATCGCAATTAACAAATAAATGCAGGTAATTCTCATCGTCTTCAGCGTAGAAAACACAGCCCCCAGTGACATGAACCCCTTTTTGACGTAATCTGCTCACCGTATTAAGCTTGTTATGCATGACCGTCCACATATGAATCTTGACCTTAGTGGGTACAGTCTTAAAAATCCACATTCGTATGAATCCATCGTATTTCCTTCCTGGAAAGTTCATCATCTTATAAAGTTCTCTAACCCGAAAGTTATTTCCACCAACCTTCCATACAAATTCATCATCCTCTTCATCATGAAGTTGTACATCCTCTAACAAACGAACTAGGCCACATAGCTGAATCAAAGCATTACCAGCCAAGAGACGACAAAAAGTCAGGTTCCATTTTAAGTTGGCAGAATTCGCATTATACATTTCACTGACTGAAGCTCTTTTGTTGCATGCAATATCAAAAAGATTAGCAAATGCAACACGCAAAGGGATGGGGAGCTGCCAGCAGTCAGACGAGAAAGAAGCATCATGACCATTTTTTACTACAACACCAGCACCAATCTTCATCTAGTGAACGTTAGCCATAACACCATGCCAGAATACCGAGCAATCGGAAACATCCGCGTTCCAATCAAATCTTCCGCAGTAGAAAGTGTTTAAGATCCACTCCTTCCAGAGAACTTTCTTATCACTAAGCATAGTCTACAGCCATTTACAAAGCAAAGCAAAGTTCATGTTTTTCAAATTTATAACTCCCAAACCTCCTGATCTTCGGACTTGCATACCTGATCCCATGACACTAGATAGTTAACTTTTCGTGTATCCTTCGTACCAGTCCAGAAAAATTTCGGACGAACAGCATCAATCTTCTGAATCACCCATCCAGGACATGAATAGAAAGAAAGCCAATACAAAGGGATAACAGATAGAAAAGAATTCACCAACACCAGCCTTCCAGCTTTTGATAAACAATTCCCCTTCCATCTCGCCACACGCCTATCAACTTTGTCAATAACATACTGCCAATCACTCTTCAACAATCTTTTTGGACACACGCAAGCCCCGATATAATTAAAAGGGAAAGAATCTACCTTACAATTAAGCATTTCAGCACATTTCATGTTCACGTCAACACTACAACCCAGAGCGTAAACACTACTCTTATGAAAATTAATTTTTAAGCCAGATAAACTTTCAAAAGCATAAAGCAAATTTTTTAAAGGGGCAATGTACTTGGAATCTGGGTTGCAAAAGATAATAGTAACGTCAGCATATTGCAGTGAATTAATACCCCCAATGATGTGATCTCTCCCGAAGCTCTGGAAGATATCATTAGCAGTTTCCACCTGAAGGCTCTGACAAAAGTCATCGGCAGCCAAGTCGAAAAGAAGTGGGGAAAGTGGGTCACCCTGACGCAACTCATGCTTGGAGACAATGGCCATGCCAGCCACCCATTCACACAAATGTTTGATCTGCTTTATGTTAAAATGCAATGAATCCATTTAAGCCATCTACCCGGAAAACCTCTCGCGCTAAGCAAGTCCATGATGAACCTCTAATCAACGGTATCAAAGAACTTAGCGAAATCCAACTTCAAAATTGTGCAAGGCACATTATGTCTATCACTATGAGAGATAACTTCCTGGACAATTACAGCTCCATCTAGAATAAACCTTCCTTAATAAATGTTGTCTGCAAAACATCGATAAGATCATCCATTTTCACTTTCAACCTGTTTGCAAGGACCTTAGTGATTAACATGAAGCTACTGTTCAAAAGGCTATATGGTCGAAAGTCCGCAGCAGAGACATTTCCTTCTTTCTTAGGGATCATGACTACGTTAGCGTACCCCAACACATCCAATCTCAAGGAACCAGAGTGAAATTCTTTGAAAATATTGACAACATCATGTTTAATCAAGTCCCAAAATTTCTTATAAAAGAAGTTTGGAAAACCATCAGGGCCAGGGGCTTTATCACCAGGCATCTCGTTTAAAGCTGTGACAATTTCTTCCTCCGAGAACTCAGAATCAATGCAACTAAGATCAATAGTTGAAGGGTACAACACACTCTAATCCACGTTCACACGATTCCCATTTCTTTCTCTAAAGATACCCTTATAAAATTCAGTAAAAACTTCTCCTATCCTTTGTTGATCACAAATTTCATCCCCATCTTTCCAAATACTACATATCGTATTCGTTCTCCGTCTACCGTTCGCAACTTTTTGAAAGTAGCTCGTGTTACTGTCGCTGTAACACCCCACCTCCACCAGGGTGGCTCTTGCAAGCACTCTGACTTTGCAGGGGCGTTTGAATCAGGTAAACATGCATAATGATATATTAAGGCAGAACAAGAACATATGTATATATGTAAACAGAGTAAATAACATAGATAAAACAGCGGAAGATTTCAAAACATTTCAAAACAAGTCTGGTACAACATAGCTTTCCAAATAAACAAGTCTAGATAAAACAACATCAACTGAAAAACTGAAATAAATAAGTGCTATCCCCAATTAAGTGGTAACCATAGCTAGCTTCATGTCGAAACCGTACATGAGCTGAAATCCCACAAGCAAGCAATCCGAAATCCAAGCTAAGCTCCAGTATTCCCTCCCTGAGAACCTGGGGGGGGGGGGGGGGAACGGAAGAAAAGAAGCGAAATAAAACAGGTCAGTCAAAAAGACTGAGTAAGCCCTACTACAATCAATGTAAACTGATAAAGTTAACTGGCATGAGCAGCAGGGATGAACATAAGGATAACAATATACTAGCATGATGATTAACTAACAAGGTAGATAAAGGTGTCATCGCATAATCAGGATTAAGGTTTTGCACCACAGGTGTACTAGCAAACTAACATGACTTGAATAAACAAGTATTGATCCCTTGGCCCAAGCTTTGGTCCAATAACATGAAATGACCCTAATACAAGGTCCAACCAAACGGTCTAGTCGATCGGCTCCCTAAGCCTAACTCGTCACGTGTTGGTGTCAATACGGCCCAATCATAATTGTAGTCGAACTGTGCCGGGTCCACCCTTCGGGTGTATCAAGCCCTAGGGTGTCAACCCCTGGACACCATGAACATGAGTGCACAGTCCCGATCTACTGGTACCCGTGCATGTTTTCTCCGACTACGGACTATGTGCACGACCAGAGTCCGCCCGGAACTACACCGGCGTACCCTCTGCCGTCGCTTTTGGTCACTTACCTCCAGTCCAGTAATCGTGCCCCCACCCTAGCCTAGTCCCTAGGGTCATGATGATACTAACTTGGGATTACTGCTGGAGTGGGCCCCCATTGCTAGGATTTTTCTAGTGGGTTAAGTATGGTTTAACCCTCTTGCTAATCCTGGATTAACCTGGTTAAGTGTAACGATGAGTTCACGACTTAACCCCGATTAATCTACCAAGCCCAAATTGGTTAAGTATTAAGTGGACCATGACTTAACCCTAATTACGAGGCATTAATTAATTTAATGCGCCTTAACCTCTCACATTAAACCTTGTTGTGGTTACTAGTTAAGCCGGGCGGGTCCGGGTAGCTTCACACCACAACTTGGTCTAACCTCGGGTTCAAGGTACAACATGACCAACTTCTCACATTGGGTCCTATTGTTTGTAGCAACTAGTTAAGCCGGTCGGTTCCAGGTAGGTTTACGCTACAAACTCAACCCAACCTCGAGTTGGCCACACTTACCTTTTCTAAGTGTCATGTCCATCACGTTTCCAAAACATGTTACAAGTTTTCAAGCAATTGTGTAGACCTAACTTAATAGGTAAATTCCCAATGGGTAGACCTAACTTAATAGGTAAATTCCCAAGCTTATGTTTTATGTCTTTTAAGTTTACCCAACCCCAAACGCAATCCCATCGCTTACATATCACAATAGCGCATAAAGAATAGAAAGAGGGAACTTGGCATAATCATGACATAAAGGTATTGAAGCCACAAGCTTAACATGGTGGCATATGAAATGTTCATATGTTCATACACTTGCATATTACATTTTTAGGCCTCAAAAGCATGCATAAAACCAAACTTAGCATATTGGTGATACATGGTGCTAAATGACATGTAGAGATGGCCATAAGTTCGCATTTAGCCTCACATGCAAGTTATCATAAGAGATATGATAACTTACATGTTGCTAAAATGCAACCTTTGGCATAAAGCTTAAAGCTTTATGTTCATAAACCCAAAATAAGCTTGCATAACATGATAGCATGAACAAAATGTTCAACCCAAACTTGCATAACATAACTTGGCATACTTGCATATAAACTTGCATATCACAACATGATAAACTTGCATATAAACTTGCATATCACAACATGATAAACTTGCATATAAACTTGCATATCACAACATGATAAACTTGCATATCATACATTTAACTTTAGAGTTTAAGTATGAAAGTAGAATAGGGCTTACAAAGCTTAAGAAGTCACAAAAATATGACAAAGCCCTTATGAAATAAATTAAACCCAAAATGCAAGCAAACCCTTGAGCCAAAATGATCAAGACTCTTTCTTTATGATGCAAATATATAAACTTGACTTGAATGCAAGCTAATGATGCTCATACAAGTTTGAAAACACTTGTATGCATGGAAAATCACTTAGGAATTTATTTAGGAATTTTATGAAGAGAGTGGACGCCATGAGAGGATTGATTTTGCAATAGTTTAGTTGTATGAATGAATAATGATGATTTAGGGTAGGTTAGAGTCTTATTTATAGATTAGGCAAGTGTTTTAGGCCATAGGATTAAACCCAGATTCAATCCAAGCCATCAAAGCATTTCTTGGGGAAGAAGTCAAGTGTAGGAACCATCTAGGGCCTTTAGATTAAAGATGAACCATGAGAACCATCCAAATGCAAAATCTGCATTTGAGCGAATCGGCCCACGGGTTGACAGCCAAACACCCTGGATTAACCCCTAGTCGACCCAGCGGGCTTGGGTCGACCTCAAAATTCGGCCGGTTCGGTTATTCCCCTCTCCCAATTCGCTGTTTTGAACATTTTTGCATATTTATTTATTTAATTTTCAATTATATATATATATATAAATATATATATATTTCTCTGCACAACCCATTTCACTTAATTAAGTATACTTTAATTTGGGAATTTTTCGTGAAACTTCGCGAGGCCATATCTTGGTCATACGGACTCCGATTTTCGAAAACTCGGACTCTATTTCGCGTATTTTTCCGAGACGAACGCAATGGCATAGCCCGTTTCCCTTGATTCAGATTTTACAGTTTAATTCTGCCTCCATTTATGTTATAACATGTTATTCAAAAATACGGGTTGTTACATTCTTCCCTCCTTAAAGGATTTCGTACCCGAAATCTCCAAGTTAGGAAGAACGTATCCTACCATCCATCATCCATCTACTCAAAACATCATCCACGAGCAATCATTGTCCTTAAAAGGTTCTAAATGCTGTATGATCATATGCAAAGGTGTGTGCATATGTACTTATCTAATGCGAAAATCAGGAGGTTACTGATTCAGTAAATCCCCTTAATGCAAAATATGTTAGTGAAATGAGTCCATATGTATGCAAATTCCTAACATAATTTATAATCTCTACATGAGTGCACATAACATTCATCCATATGCAACATCCACATGATAGCATAACAAGTTTTCATCCATGAATAAGCATAAACACTCATGCATATGCGGTATGAAAGTTTGTGAGCCGATCTTAGTGCCTAACGTGTATTATGCATCCACGAGTATCCACTTGCAAACACTTGCAACCACTTGCAACCATCAAGCATAACATGTTTCAAACACATGTTTCATCCAAAGGGTTTCTACCTAAGGTTCTCATGACAAGATTAACACGATAAACTAGATAAACATGGATAGCAAAGAGAAAGATATGCTAACAAAGAAAAGAGATTGAGAGTGTACCCTCAAAAAGGAATGGATAATGCCCACGCATCTTCTCCTCGGTTTCCCAAGTTGCGTCTTCTTCGGCTTCACCCCATTGAACCTTCACCAATTTGACCTCTTGATTCCTTAGCTTCTTGGTCTCCGTCCCCAAGATACGAATCAGAGCTCTCCTCAAGGTAGCCTCTTTCTCCACTTCTACATCTTTTAGAACACTTGGCTCAACAACCTCTGCTGATTCATGTAAACACTTCCGGAGATGCGAGACATGAAAAACATCGTGTACTCCAGCAAGCTTCTCGGGCAACTTCACTCTATAAGCCATCTGCCCGATCCTCTCTATAATAGGGAATGGTCCAACAAACCTCGGTGCCAACTTCCCAACAGCTCCAAATCGGACCACATTCCGCAAAGGAGAAACCTTCACGAAAACCATATCCCCAACATCAAACTCCAAATCCGTTCTTCGCTTATCAGCATAGGATTTCTGTCGGTCTTGTGCCGCTTTCATCCGTCTCCGAATCAACTCGATCTTCTCGGATGTATCTCTGATCATATCAGGCCCAAGTATATGCTCATCTGTAGTCTCCCACCAACATGTAGGCGACTTGCACGGCCTCCCATATAAAGCTTCAAATGGTGCCATCCCTATGCTTGGCTAATAACTGTTATTATATGCAAACTCAACAAGAGGAAGATGGTCTTCCCAAGTACCACCAAAATCCAGAATACAAAGCCTCAACAGATCCTCGAGTACCCTATTCACCCTTTTGGTTTGACCGTCCGTCTGTGGGTGATAAGCCGTACTTAGATTCAACCTTGTGCCCACAGCTTCTTGCAAGCTATTCCAGAATTGACTTGTAAAGATTGGGTCACGGTCACTGACTATACTAGAAGGGACCCCATGTAGTCTCACAATCTCACGAAGATATACAGACGCTAGCCAAGATGCGGTCCTCTTGCTCTTCACCGGAATGAAATGAGCACTCTTCGTAAGTCTATCCACAATAACCCAAATGCTCGTATTCCATTCCCTTGACCTTGGTAGCCCATCGATAAAATCCATGGAAATACTCTCCCACTTCCATAGTGGAACGTCTAGAGGATGCAATAGCCCATCGGGCTTCTTCGACTCGGCCTTAACTTGCTGGCAAATGATACATCTAGAGACAAATTTTGCCACATCCTTCTTCATCCCAGGCCAAAAGAAAATGCGCTTCATATCTTTATACATCTTATCTCCGCCCGGATGTATAGTCAACTTAGAGCGATGCGCTTCCTCAAGAACTCCTCTTACTAGGTCTTCTACCATTGGAACACATAACCTTCCGTCTCTCCTCAGCCAACCCTTGTCATCAATAGAATATCGAGCAAGATGACTAGACGTCTCTCCTCGAATTAGCTTATCCATAATCTCAACTATCTGAGGGCCTTCTCTCTGCGAAGCCACAACTTGATCAAGAAGGGTAGGTCTGAGTTCTAGAGATGCTAAAGAACCGGTCATCGACTCAATCGCCAAAGAGAAATCAAAGGTTGCCACATACTCTAAATTCTTCATCTCAACGAATCGAGGACTTAGGGTCAACCTTCTTCTACTCAATGCATCTGCTACCACATTCCCCTTGCCAGGGTTATAAGCTATCTCAAAATCGTAGGACGCCAAGAATTCCATCCATCTTTGTTGCCTCAGATTTAGATCCTTCTGAGAAAAGAGATACTTCAATGACTTGTGATCGGTATAAAGCTCAAATCTTTCTCCCAGAAGATAATGGCGCCAAGCTTTGAGTGCATATACTATTGCTGCCAACTCTAAGTCATGAGTGGGATAATTCTTCTCATGCACTTTGAGTTGTCTACCGCCACAGCATATCACTCTTCCTTCTTGCATAAGAACAGCTCCTAACCCCGTGCCACATGCATCGGTGTCTACGGTAAATAACTTCCCTCCATCGGGCAAAGCTAGAACAGGTGCTGATGTGAGGGCTCTCTTGAGCTTCTGAAAAGCAAGCTCGCATTCTATGCTCCAAGCAAAAACTAAATTCTTCTTCGTCAATTTAGTGAGAGGAGCGGATATCTTTGTGAAGTCCTTGATGAACTTCCGGTAGAAACCCGCAAGACCTAGAAAACTTCTCACTTCGGTTGCATTCCTTGGAGTCTTCCAATCCTGAATTGCCACTACCTTAGCGGGATCCACCGCTAAGCCTTGCTTAGATACTATATGCCCAAGGAATCTAACTTCCCTTCTCCCAAAGTGACACTTGGAGAACTTGGCCTTCAACTGATGCGCTCTAAGCGTATCCATCACCTCCATGAGATGCCTTGCGTGCTCTTCCTCATCCTTAGAGAAGATCAGAATATCATCTACGAAGACCACGACAACCTTGTTCAAGAACTCCCTGAACACCCTACTCATCAAGTCCACGAAATATGCGGGTGCATTAGTCAAGCCGAACGACATGACAAGCCATTCGAAGAATCCATCTGGAGTTCTGAACGTAGTCTTGTCTATACTATCTTCACCTACCCTGAGCTGATGGAACCCCGTAGCAAGATCAAGTTGAGAGAAAACAGAAGCACCGACAAGCTGGTCAAAGAGATCATCAATCCTCGGTAACGGGTGTGTGTTCTTCTTAGTCAGCTTATTCAACTCTCGATAGTCAACGCAAAGTCGGAGAGAACCATCCGCCTTGGTAGCAAATACCACAGGCGCTCCCCATTCAGATATACTTCGTCTAATGAAGTTCTTCTCAAGCAACTCTTTCACTTGCTTACTTAGCTCCCGCCTTTCACGCGGAGCCATGTGCCGAACGGGCAAAGAAACAAGCTTTGCATTATCCACCAGATAAATGCGGAAATCAATCTCTCGCTTAGGGGGCAACCCCCTAACTTCATCGAAAACATCCGGATACTCTCGAACCACTCTCACAGACTGAAGAGTTTCCATTGACGAGTCGAGTGATTCCAGATAGCACAACATGACGGGACCTCTCGGATCACAAGAAATCTCTAGGGTGTTTCCGAGGCGAGTCACGAGCCTCACAACCCTATGCTCACAATCAAGAATGGCTCCATATCTGGACAGCCAATCCATGCCCAATATCAATCTGTATCCCCTAAAACCAAGAACATAAGCACTGCATAAGAACTCTACACTCAGTATAGAGATCCTCAAATCCCCACATATCATAGACAAATGGGCGGAACCCCCAATAGGATTTGAGACACAGACGAGATCATCTACCAAGCTAGTACTAAGGTGCAAACTATCAACAAGATCAGATGAGATAAAGCTATGCGATGCACCAGAATCAAACAAGGTACGAACTGGAAAATCAGAAATATATACAAGGCTCTCAACCGAAATACTACCTCGATCGGGAACCGGAGCGACATTAAGAGCATGAACTTTCCCTCCTGAAGGTCCAGCACGCTGAGTCTGACCCTGGCCTTGCCCTTTCTTCCTCGGGCAATCCTTACTGAAATTTCCAGTCTCACCGCAGAAAAAGCATTCACCATTATTCCTTTTCCTCTTCTTACAATCCTTAATAAGATGCCCAACTGAACCGCAATAATGGCACTTCCCCTTGTTGTTCTTGCCCTTGTTGTTATGGCCCTTGTTGTTGTTCCCCTTGTTGCCTTGACTCTTGTTCTTGTTCTGATTGCCTTGACTGCTCTGACCACTTGGATTACCCTGATTTCCTTTTCCGTGGGAATCAGTCTTCTTGGCTTGAGTATCATTCATCTTGGTTTCTTTCTTGACATCTCGCTGAAGTAACGCCATATCAACCAAACTCTCAAACGTGGCCCCATGGGGAATATGTGACATAGCCAATCCCTGCAACGGCTCATTCAATCCTCTAGCAAAACGAAGAGCCTTCTTCTGAGGAGTATTCACCATATCCAAGCCAAAACGAGCAAACTAATTGAACTTGTTCACATATTCTTTGACAGGCATATCTCCTTGTTTCAAAGTTATGAACCTCTCCATTTGCAGATTCTCCTCAGCAGAAGATAGAAACTTAAGCATGAACCTTGCCCTGAAATCGGCCCAAGTCTCAACAAGCCTAGTACCATTGGTGACTTCCCACCAATAAGCGGCTTCATCCTTCATAAGCCAAACCGCCAACAAGAGCTTCCTCTGATCGTCTAACCCAAAGATAGCAAACAAATCCTCCGTCTCTTTCAACCAATTTCTGGCCTCTACAAAAGTCTCAGTGCCTTGAAAGTTCATGCCACCCATTGCTTTGAAATCTTTGCAAGTCTTTGCGAAGTCCACTTCAGGATGCTGAGGGGGAGGAGGAAGAGGAACCTCAGCGACAGGAGGAGGAGAAACATTAACCACCGGAGGAGGAGGAGGAGGAGGAACATTAACTACCGGAGGAGGAGGAGGAGGAACATCTGCAGGGCCGGCTTCGGTCGCCCTAGCCTCCAAAAGTCTCCTATACCAAACACGTACGTGTACTCCCTCCGGAATAGCAAAGTTATCGGCAATACTGAAAACGAAGAAAAAGACAGATTCAGAATGGAGAAAAACGAAGGAATTTTGCTAATGGCTTTTTGGGGAATAGCCTTTAAAATAAACTAGACTTTTCTTTGGAAAATACTATATACTTGGTTTTGAAAATAGTTTTCCAAAAGTTTTCTAAATGCCTTTTTGTTCCTTCTCGTACCATATGCTCTGATACCAAATGTAACACCCCACCTCCACCAGGGTGGCTCTTGCAAGCACTCTGACTTTGGAGGGGCGTTTGAATCAGGTAAACATGCATAATGATATATCAAGGCAGAACAAGAACATATGTATATATGTAAACAGAGTAAATAACATAGATAAAACAGCGGAAGATTTCAAAACATTTCAAAACAAGTCTGGTACAACATAGCTTTCCAAATAAACAAGTCTAGATAAAACAACATCAACTGAAAAACTGAAATAAATATGTGTTATCCCCAATTAAGTGGTAACCATAGCTAGCTTCATGTCGAAACCGTACATGAGCTGAAATCCCACAAGCAAGCAATCCGAAATCCAAGCTAAGCTCCAGTATTCCCTCCCTGAGAACCTAGGGGGGGGACGGAAGAAAAGAGGCGAAAGAAAACATGTCAGTCAAAAAGACTGAGTAAGCCCTACTACAATCAATGTAAACTGATAAAGTTAACTGGCATGAGCAGCATGGATGAACATAAGGATAACAATATACTAGCATGATGATTAACTAACAAGGTAGATAAAGGTGTCATCGCATAATCAGGATTAAGGTTTTGCACCACAGGTGTACTAGCAAACTAACATGACTTGAATAAACAAGTATTGATCCCTTGGCCCAAGCTTTGGCCCAATAACATGAAATGTCCCTGAACAAGGTCCAACCAAACGGTCTAGTCGATCGGCTCCCTAAGCCTACCTCGTCACGTGTTGGTGTCAATACGGCCCAATCATAATTGTAGTCGAACTGTGCCGGGTCCACCCTTCGGGTGTATCAAGCCCTAAGGTGTCAACCCCTGGACACCATGAACATGAGTGCACAATCCCGATCTACTGGTACCCGTCCAGTAATCGTGCCCCCACCCTAACCTAGTCCCTAGGGTCATGATGATACTAACTTGGGATTACTGCTGGAGTGGGCCCCCATTGATAGGATTTTTCTAGTGGGTTAAGTACGGTTTAACCCCCTTGCTAATCCTGGATTAACTTGGTTAAGTGTAACGATGAGTTCACGACTTAACCCCGATTAATCTACCAAGCCCAAATTG
Source organism: Allium sativum (assembly GCA_030737875.1). Taxonomy (NCBI): domain Eukaryota; kingdom Viridiplantae; phylum Streptophyta; class Magnoliopsida; order Asparagales; family Amaryllidaceae; genus Allium; species Allium sativum. Next base: position 5,911,093 of record CM060909.1, on the reverse strand, counting down.
GTTAAGTATTAAGTGGACCATGACTTAACCCTAATCACGAGGCATTAATTAATTTAATGCGCCTTAACCTCTCACATTAGACCTTGTTATGGTTACTAGTTAAGCCGGGCGGGTCCGGGTAGTTTTACACCATAACTTGGTCTAACCTCGGGTTCAAGGTACAACATGACCAACTTCTCACATTGGGTCCAATTGTTTGTAGCAACTAGTTAAGCCGGTCGGTTCCGGGTAGGTTTACGCTACAAACTCAACCCAACCTCGAGTTGGCCACACTTATCTTTTCTAAGTGTCATGTCCATCATGTTTCCAAAACATGTTACAAGTTTTCAAGCAATTGGGTAGACCTAACTTAATAGGTAAATTCCCAATGGGTAGACCTAACTTAATAGGTAAATTCCCAAGCTTATGTTTCATGTCTTTTAAGTTTACCCAACCCCAAACGCAATCCCATCGCTTACATATCGCAATAGCGCATAAAGGATAGAAAGAGGGAACTTGGCATAATCATGACATAAAGGTATTGAAGCCACAAGCTTAACATGGTGGTATATGAAATGTTCATATGTTCATACACTTGCATATTACATTTTTAGGCCTCAAAAGCATGCATAAAACCAAACTTAGCATATTGGTGATACATGGTGCTAAATGACATGTAGAGATGGCCATAAGTTCGCATTTAGCCTCACATGCAAGTTACCATAAGAGATATGATAACTTACATGTTGCTAAAATGCAACCTTTGGCATAAAGCTTAAAGCTTTATGTTCATAAACCCAAAATAAGCTTGCATAACATGATAGCATGAACAAAATGTTCAACCCAAACTTGCATAACATAACTTGGCATACTTGCATATAAACTTGCATATCACACCATGATAAACTTGCATATAAACTTGCATATCACAACATGATAAACTTGCATATAAACTTGCATATCACAACATGATAAACTTGCATATAAACTTGCATATCATACATTTAACTTTAGAGTTTAAGTATGAAAGTAGAATAGGGCTTACAATGCTTAAGAAGTTACAAAAATATGACAAAGCCCTTATGAAATCAATTAAACCCAAAATGCAAGCAAAACCCTTGAGCCAAAATGATCAAGACTCTTTCTTTATGATGCAAATATATAAACTTGACTTGAATGCAAGCAAATGATGCTCATACAAGTTTGAAAACACTTGTATGCATAGAAAATCACTTAGGAATTTATTTAGGAATTTTATGAAGAGAGTGGAGGCCATGAGAGGATTGATTTTGCCATAGTTTAGTTGTATGAATGAATAATGATGATTTAGGGTAGGTTAGGGTCTTATTTATAGATTAGGCAAGTGTTTTAGGCCATAGGATTAAACCTAGATTCAATCCAAGCCATCAAAGCATGTCTTGGGGAAGAAGTCAAGTGTAGGAACCATCTAGGACCTTTAGATTAAAGATGAACCATGAGAACCATCCAAATGCAAAATCTGCATTTGAGCGAATCGGCCCACGGGTTGACAGCCAAACACCCTGGATTAACCCCTAGTCGACCCAGCGAGCTCGGGTCGACCTCAAAAATCGGCCGGTTCGGTTATTCCCCTCTCCCAATTCGCTGTTTTGAACATTTTTGCATATTTATTTATTTAATTTTCAATTATATATATATATATATCAATATATATATATTTCTCTGCGCAACCCATTTCACTTAATTAAGTATACTTTAATTTGGGAATTTTTCGTGAAACTTCGCGAGGCCATATCTTGGTCATACGGACTCCGATTTTCGAAAACTCGGACTCTATTTCGCGTATTTTTCCGAGACGAACGCAATGGCATAGCCCGTTTCCCTTGTTTCAGATTTTACAGTTTAATTCTGCCTCCATTTATGTTATAACATGTTATTCAAAAATACGGGTTGTTACAGTCGCCAAGCTTCAGCCACTGAGTTCTCGATCTCTGTTTCCAAAAAATCTCTTCTTGGTCAATCACAGTAAGAAGCTCCTTTTCTTTAGTTTTTAACAAGGCTCGCTCAGCTTCATTTAAACTATGAGCTTCCTCAAGCACATTCAGCTCCATAATCTCGGATTCAAGTCTTTGTTTCTTAGTTCTGATGTTCCCAAAAACTTCTCTATTCCATCTGGCTAAAAAAATTCACAAAAGTCTCATTTTTCTACAAAAATGGCTAGCTGCATCCCCAAAGTCGCGAAACTCAATCCATTTTTAACGAAGCATCTCGTTAAAATTTGGCTCTACGCACCACATATTCTCAAACTTAAAAAAAAGATTTCCTTCTAAAATCAACGTTAGTGTCTAGGACTACGGGGCAGTGATCAGAAATAAGGGACGTAAGACCTCTTTGAAGTGTCAGGGGGTGCAGTTCTTCAATAACAGAGTTAATGAAGAAATGATCAAGGCGAACTAAAGTAGGAGGGGTTCTACCGTCAGTCCAAGTAAATTTTCTATTAGTCATGGGTAAGTCAATAAGGCCACAGTTTCCAACAAAGTCACTGGAATCATTCATATCACCCAAACCAGAAGTTTTCACAACATTACGTTCAAACATAAATCTAGTAACGTTAAAATCACCGCCAATTACCCATGGACCATACATGAGATTATGAAATTCTAAACCCTCTTCCCACCAAGCCATTCTTTCTCGTCTTGTGTTAGGTCCATAAACATTAGAAAAGAAGTAAAGAACATTTTTAGATTTGCATTCAATAGCCAAATGCAGACAATAAGTTTGTTTAATTTCCTGCTTAGTCGCCCAAGAATTGCTACTCCAACCAGTAAAAATGCCACCAGGGATTCCCACAACAGGAATAAAAGCCCATTCATCAATAACACCCCACCCCCAAACATTTAAAAATAAATGGTCAGGGTTCTCTATTTTAGTCTCTTGAAGCATGATGACATCAGATTTTACACATTTGAGATAATTCTTAACCCTAAGAAACTTATCAAAAGTTCTTAGGCCTCTAACATTCCATATGACAATTATCATGGTGAAACGTTAGCCCTTTCATTTTCTTTGTTCTTAATATCACGTATCACATCATCATTCAACAAAAAACCAGATTTACTTGCAATGTCATGAAGTTGATCACTAGACAAAGTATTTAGAATAGCAAGAACAAAAATTCTACCAGCCATTGGGTGGCCCATCCCCCTTGCACTGCGTCTCAGCATGACAACTCCTTGGTCTATTGCACGCTTGCCCTTGTCCCTTGTTGCCGAGCATTCTCCAGAGCTGGTTCGAGCCATAGCCAAACCTCCAGCCAAAGTTAGATCTTGTGATTTGTTATCCATGACCTGTTCATCCAACGCCTCCATGACACCATGCACATTGTCCCCCTCCTCAAAATCATGCAAGCCAACACCATCATTCTCATTGACTGGAATGATATCTCCAGAATTTGCACCCACACCCACTATGTTACCATCTACATCAACCTCCACTGCCACTCCATTATCAAAGCGAACCACATAATTGTCATTATTAACCCTTGCTTCAAAAGTACCTCCTTCTGCATTAGCCGATGAATCACCCACCAAGCCACTAACATCTTCAACATGCATTTTAGCTCCCCCCTCTTTGCTACACATAACTTTAAGCTTCCCATCTCAATCTGTTGCAAATACCCTTTGCATGAAAAGAGGAACATTGATTTTGGGCGGTGAGTCCTCCTCACATCTTTTAATATGCACTACATGAGAAAACCCCTCAATTGGAATTGCCACTGATTCCAACAGCGGCATGCCAACTTCCTTGGTCTATTTAGCTCTTAAGCAAGTATAATCCGCGTCGTGAATTGCTCCATATTGGACCCTCTCCACCTCACCATAATCACCTAGAGCTACTTGAAGAACATCAAGTTTACGACATACCAGTAGGGCATTTTTCAGGAGGATCCAAAAAGTTTCGTTCTCCCTCGAGACACCGCCAAATCTCGGGCTCCACCTCCTCAAATTAATTTTTCCCATTGTCAAATTGAAAGTATATTGGAAGTTAACTATCATCAAATGAGATGGAAAGCGAACAACTAAAACATCTCCCATTCTCTTAACGTTCCAGTCCCAGGTTGGGGCACGACGGCCATACCTGGCCTTCAAAATCTCCTCGATCTGACGTATCGAAAAGGATCCACTCACAATGGAGATGATTACCATCGATCTAGACCATTCGAAAGATTTTTGATAGCGATTAGCAGAGATTTTTTGCGGGAGCTTTCTCCCATTTTTGGGGGAGGAGAACGATGGGAATTGTAATTGAAACCCTTATGCCCTGTTTTATGACATTTAAAACAAATAACTAGATTTCGACATGATCCACCCAGTGATCTGTCGATCCACATCTGAAGCAGCCATTTTTTGATTTGATATTATTGAGATTTCATTACAGATGTGAAGGATACGAGGAGACGGTTTTGACAAAGGCTTTTTATAATTTAAAATATTCAGATCTGAGTTTCGCTTTACAGCCAGCCTAAGCAAAATATCCTTAAAAGATGGATTAACAGAAACGTTCTTAGCATTTTCAGCTTGGTCAACGTGTAAAGAAGAGATTTGTGAGGAGAATGACGATTTCAGAGAAGAAAAAACGTGTTTTTAATTTTCAAAAAGAGATCGCCAAGAGGACGCCATGAGTTTTGCTTCAATAAAGGTGTTTATCTTTTGATTTGAATAATTCAGAGGAGATAATTAAAAAGGAAATGATTCAAAGGAGTTAATTCAAAAGAGTAAATCGAAATGAGTTAATCGAATTTAGTTATTCGATTATAGTTAATCGATTAGAGTTAGAGTTAACCAGTTAGAGTTAATCAGTTAGAGCTAACCAGTTAGAGTTAATCAGTTAGAGATAACCAGTTAGAGATAATCACTTAGAGTTATTCGATTAGAGTTAGAGTTATTCGAATGCAGTTAATCAAGTCGAGTTAATTAAGATGAGTTAATCAGTTAGAGTTAATCAGTTAGAGTTGACCAGTTAGAGTTATTCAAATGGAGTTAATCAAGTCGAGTTAATTAAGATGAGTTAATCAGTTAGAGTTAATCAGTTAGAGTTGACCAGTTAGAGTTAACCAGTTAGAGTTATTCAAATGGAGTTAATCAAGTCGAGTTAATTAAGATGAGTTAATCAAATCGAGTTAATCCAAAGGAGTTAGTTGAATATTGGTTATTTGAATATAGTTAAAGGAGTATCGAATATAGTTTATTCGAATAGAGTTTAGGGAAAGGAGTTATCGATGTTATTTTAATCAAAAGGAGTTAATCGATTATAGTTTAATCAAAAGGAGTTATTGATGTTAGTTTAATCGAAAGGAGTTATCGATTATAGTTTAATCGAAAGGAGTTAATCGATGTTAGTTTAATCGAAAGGAGTTATCCATATTAGTTTAATCGAAAGGAGGTTATCGAATATAGTGTATTCGAAAGAAAGGAGATTATCGAATATAGCGTATTCGAAAGAAAGAGATCGAATATAGGTTATTCGAAGTGAGAGACCGAATATAAGTTATTCGAAGTGAGAGATCGAATATAAGTTATTCGAAGTGAGTTAATTGAATATAAGTTATTCGAAGAGAGATAATCGAATATAAGTTATTCGAAGAGAATCGAATATAGGTTATTCGAAGAAGAAAGATAATCGAATATAGGTTATTCGAAGAAGAGTTAATCAAATAGAGATCACTCGAAAGGGAGTTATACGTCAAATTCAATTATATCGAATTCGGTAAAGTATTATTAACTTTCCGGTTTTTAAATCAGGATTTATTTACTTATAAATAAATTAGAGTAGGTTAATTATTCAAATTAAAGAATAAAAGTTATAATTGAAGTTAGATATTTCGAAAGTAGGGATTATAACGTTATCGTTATAACCAATGTTTTCAATAAAGAAGTGGATTCGTAAATAGAATCCGAGAGTTTCATAGGGAAGTTTGTTAAAGGTTTAAGAGATAAACTTTGGCTATTTTGAAGTTAAAACGTTGTTCAGTTAAGGTCTGAGAGGTAATTATACCCCAACTTGATTGACTTCCTCCTTAACTAAGGAATGGTAAGGTTTGATAGTGAATGATGGTTAAGTGAATTTAGTAAATGGTTACGATGTTTTATTCAAACATCTGTTAGCATCCAATAGAGGAGCTTTGGAAATGTTTTCCAAATGAGAAACCAGAAATGTTTTCTAATATAGAAAACTAGAAATGGGAATGATTTCCATTGTTAATAACATATATTTTCTAAATTTAGAAAATAAGAAATGTTGAAAATATGGAAATAGGAAATGACAAATGAAATAAATTAATGATAAATTAATTTAAAGGATAAAAGTTGATTGGTGATTGATCGATGCAATTTCCATTTGGAAATAATATCGTTGTTTGCACACGTGTTTTTCTTTGATTGTTAGCTCACCAACTATCGAAGTTTTTGACCATTTTAACATTGTTAATATGGAGAGACTGGTTGGATAATTATCCGAAGAACCACTCGTATTGGCATAAGCATTGCAAATCAAGTATGCTGAATATATTGAAGACGGAGTAAAGTGCAAGGGATGTTGTATAAATCTTAGATAACAACTACCTAAGATGGATATACTGAATAGTGCCATCGGTTTGTCCAGTCCCAGGATGACCTGTATGGAAGAATGCCTGACATAGTATATTTAATAGATCGCGTAAGTTGATCTCTTCAAAACTTATTTACGTTTGGTGGCGGAGGAATCCGTTTCTCTTAGTTGTATACCCGTGGTATTTTTGGGGTAATCAGTTTGTGATTTGGCGGGTTGACGATGTGACATTCAAAGTGAATAAACATGTGATATGTAAGAGATAAGCGTAGCTTCTAGCCTCACATCCGGTAAATGAAAAAAATTGGGCAGGCAGCATGGCTATGCAGGTCGCACCTATTAGGGTGTATAATCACCTGATCTAGAGTTTCATTTACTTCTAAAAATCTATTGTCGATGCTGTCCCATTCGGGAAACGGTTGTTGATCCCAACTGTCGGCGACATACATTCGATACACTAAGGCGAAATGAGTGGTCGATCATGTGTGGCCAGGTTGCAAGATGTTCTTGTTGAACCCATTGTATTCCTCTCTAGAGGTACACTAGCAAAAGGTGGTTCCATACCTTTTCATAGTTGGAAATCCATTACCCAATATGTGCTTGCGGTTTTGATTGTATACTATATATGTTGAATGTGAGATGAAAACGTTTCTGCTAGATGATTATTATATTGTGTTTGATAGACATTATTATAATATCAAAAGGTTTTGATATAAAGATAGTTTGGATTCTCATTAGGGAAAAATCCGTTCTGTTATACGGCGTGGTCTTATGAGATATCGTTTACTTGGTCAAACTGCCTTATACTGTTTTACTCATACCAGTCCCATGACTGACTCAGGGTTTATCTTGTTTTGTTTTCCCTAAACTCTTGGGTGCCCAATTTTGTACGGGCAGTAAAGTAGTTGGGATTTATAGATATACTGGAAGAGCTTGGAGCAGGAGGCTTCAGGATTATATAGCTATAGTTATTTCCGCTGTGTTGTAAGTGTTGTACTCTGATAATGTTATTGTATACATATACTGATTTTATTTCAAGGATATGTTATCTATTATATGTTCGTCGTTCCGCTGTGAGATTCGTGTTACTCTGATGTTGTGTTGTTCTTCTTCTTATATTCTATGTTTCTATCTTATCTTTTTTCACCCTCTAATTTGTTTCATTAACTTTCCGGCTATTTTCGATCCTTGGATGTTCGATATGTGTTGTATATCGGATAACCAAGATCGCATTTTTCCGGGTCGTTACACTACCCTTCACATTAGTAAAAAATTAGGGTTAATTGTTGGAATTAAGGTTTATTTGGAGAATTAGGAGTAGGATTAAAAAGAAAGGCTGTTTTGAAGTATTAAGAGAAGTAGGGGTATTTTAAGCTTAGTAGGGGTAGATAGACAAATATGAAAGATGACGAGTTGTTTGGATTGGATGCTGCAAAAACCAAACCTTCACAGTAGTAAAAAGATAGGGGTAATTTTTGGAAGCAAGGGATATTTGTTAATTAGGGATATGATTAAAAAGAAGGGCTATTTTGTGAAGTATTAAGAGGAGTAGGGGTAGTTTAAGCATAGTAGGAGGAGATCGACAAATATGGAAGATGATGAATCGTCTGGATTGGGTGCGGCAAAAAACAGCCCTTCACAGTAGTTAAAAAATAGGGGTAATAATTGGAAGTAAGGGCTATATGGAGAATTAGGGTTAGGATTAAAAATAAGGTCTATTTTGATGTACTAAGAGAAGTATGGGTGGTTTAAGCATAATAGGGGTAGATCGACAAAAATGAAAGCTAACGAATCGTTTTGTTTGGGTGCGGCAAAAACCAACCCTTCACAGTAGTAAAAAGCTTGGCAAATTTTTTGGATGTAAGGACTATTTAGAGAATTAGGGGTAGGATTAAAAAAAGGGCTTTTTTGAAGTATTAAGAGAAGTAAGGGTAGTTTAAGCATAGTAGGGGTAGATCGAAAAAAATGAAAGATGACGAATCGTTTTGTTCGGGTGTTGCAAAAACCAACCCTTCATAGTAGTAAAAAGATTGGCAAAATCTTTGGATGTAAGGTCTATTTTGATAATTAGGGTAGGATTTAAAAGAAGGACTATTTTAGAGTATTAAGAGAAGTAGGGGTAGTTTAAGCATAGTAGGGGTAGATCGACAAATATGAAAGATGATGGATCGTTTGGATTGGGTGCTGCAAAAACCAACCCTTCACAGTCTATAAAAAATTGGGGTAGTTATTGGAAGTAAGGGCTATTCAGAAAGTTAATGGTACGATTAAAAAGAAGGGCTGTTCTGAACTATTAAGAGAAGTAGGGGTAGTTTAAGCATAGGAGAGATCGATCGGAAAATATGAAAGTAGGTTTTTTCACAGTAGAATTAGTGGTTAAGTATTGTCCCTTCATGGTAGTAGGTGTAAATTGAGGCATGGATCATACGCAAGTTAGTGAAAAATATATGCATAACCTTTCATGTTTCATGACATCTATTTTATGTGTAAATTGGATCTAAAGTTAAGCTATGACATGTGTGAGTTATATGCTAGGATACAAAATTCTACATGCTAGTTTTTAATGTTTAGATGTAAGTTTACACCATCGTTTATGTTGCATAAATCATATATGCAAGTATGTATATATGTTTGGTTATTGCCTATGCAAGTTTACATCTTATGATTTGATCCATGACATACACAGTTTATGCAAGTTTGTGACTATTACCTAAACAAGTTTACACCTTTAGATTTAGAATCAATGACATATGTAGCTTTATGCAAATTGTTACTTTGGCCTATGCAAGTTTTTAGATGAAGAACATCATTCACACATGCAAGTTCACCCCTTATGTTTACATCTAGTTTTATTTGTATGTATGTTGCGATGTTTTCTCTTTATTCCATAAGTTAGACTATTCGAGTCTAAGGTATATTTTGTGTTAATCGAACGAACGTACAACATGGGGTAATGGGATAATATTAAAAGATTTAATATTGAGAATTGGCACTAATGCCTTAAATGGCGTAAAATAAATTTGTGATGAAATTGGTATGATTTTACATACCATAAATAGATGGACATAATTTAGTCAATTATGGCCATAGTTAAATTTGGAATTGATTGATAATTTGAATAGGGAAATTAATTCAAAATGGGGACTAATTAATTTTGTGTAATTAATCGTCTAAGACACGAGGTTAGGCTCTTTTGTGGTGTAAGACTGCCCGGACCCGCCCGACAAATCCAGCTGCCACAAATGCCAGTCTAATGTGGGAGGTCTTAGGCATAAATTAAATGCGTAATAGTTGTAAAGACACGAGGTTAGGCTCGTTTGCGGTGTAAGACTGCCCGGACCTGCCCGGCAAATCCAGCTGCCACAAATGCCAGTCTAATGTGGGAGTTCTTTACAAGGATATGGTGTTAATGAATTAAGAAACACTTAACAGATAAACATGTGGTGGGACATGGGGGTTAAGTGGGTGCCTTGGGTGGCTTGTGAAACACTATTAGTAACACTTAACCAAAATTGAAACCTGTAACTGAACATGAATAAGAAGTGGGTTAAGTGGGATGTACTAGAGGGGAACAAGCTTAGGTGGATAGCTTGTGTCAAGTATTGGGGCCCGTTTCAACCAGTAACCCATAAGTATCTTTCTGGGCTCGACCCAAGTCGAGGACGGGACACACATACTGGGCTTGACTGTAAGAGGCCAAAATGGGTTAGCGGTGGCAACGCAAGCCTAACGGGTTCGTATGCGTGTGTGGGCCCGGGCTGGTAGGTAAGACATTGTTGCATCGTGTAGGTATAAGCCGTGCACTATTGGTGGTATCAGGTTGCCAGATTGGGTAGTGATACACCCCAATGTGGGGCCAACACGGGTATCTACGAGTTAGGGAGCCGATCTCATGGGGTTAGTGGGTACACCTAGTGGAGAGAGGGGAAGGCAGCACCTATGAAGGCAACTAGGGGTGCACGAAAATACCATTATCATTATTAAGTTCTATAGGCGGGATCAACCTTTGGGTGACTAGTGGTGGTGCAGTATAGTAATTATCTTATAGTGGTTTAGGTTCATCTTTAACGTTATCTTGGTTCATCTTATTTCCTTGTTTACTCGGCCGTACTCAATTGTTCACAGTCATTTCCTTATTTTCCAACTTATGCCTTAGCCTAGTTATTTTGGTAATTATATTGTTAAAGTTATCGCACTCGCCAGACTTTATGTCCGACCCCCTTTGTTTCCACCACTTTCTTCCTTTTCCCCCCAGGTGCTTAGGGTGGAACTAGCACCAGTGGTGCTTGATTTTAGACAGCTGTATCACTTGCTTTTAGAAGTTGCTTGGATCGCTAAAGTAAAGTTCAACCACTCTTATTTATGGCTATTTTGTACTGGGGTTATGTCTTTCAATTTTTGTACTTTGATTTAGTCAAGATGGATATTATGTACTTTGACTCGGGTTTTTTGATGTAATCAAACTTATGTGTTTACCGCTGCAATGAATAAAATTTTAAAGTTTTAAGTACTGTTTATATCTGTCTTGTTGTTAAGTTTCTGTTCTATACACACTTAAAACACTCTATAGAAGTTAATGCATTCCCTTTGTGAGTGACATTAATGGACGTGGGGTGTTACACGTGGTATCAGAGCTGAAGGTTACCAGAATAGATATGAATTTTGAAAAACTATTTTTCAAAAACACTTTTATAAAGAAGTACCTTCAAAAGTATGTTTTAAGAAAATTGTTTTCAAGAGAAAAGCTTATTTTAGAAAGCATAACCCCAAGAGCCATATATCTTTCCTTCGGTCCTTTTGTATTGAATCTTTCCTTTTTCGTTTCAGCATGTCTGGAATCCCCGAGGTACCCGAGGGGATACCGATACCGGGATGGTTTAGGAGGTATTTGGAGACTAGGCCCACCACCCCAGGTCCAGCAAATGCTCCTCCTCCTCCTCCTCCTCCTCGTGTCGATAATTTCGCAAAGATATGTAAGGACTTTTGGGCAATGGGTGGAAAACCTTTTCACGGGACGGAGACATTTTTTGAAGCTCGAAATTAGCTATATGAGATAGAAGAGTTGTTTGGGATCTTTGAAGTGGAAGATGGAAGAAAGGTCCAGTTAGCTGCCTGGCTAATGAAGGATGAGGCCTCGTTTTGGTGGGAGGTTACTAATGGAGAGCGTCCAGTTGATACATGGCCAGATTTCAGGCGGAGGTTTTAAGCAAAGTTTCTCACACGGGCTAAAGAGAATTTATATATGGAAAGTTTTTGGCATTGAAGCAAGGAAAGAAAATATGTTTTAACTGTGGGACACCTGGCCATCTAAGCAAAGATTGTAGGAAGAAAAAGAAGACTGGCTGTTTCCACTGTGGCGAAGCGGGACATCTCATTAAGGACTTCCCAAGGAAAGGGAAGAGGGCAGGGTCTACCTCGGGAGGACAGGTGCAGGCTCTTATGGCACCAGGGAAGGCAAGGGGGCAAGTTCAGGCTCTCGTGGTCCCACCGCTGCAAGAACGAGGTAGAGCAATTTCCGTTGAATGTTTAGTTTTTCTGTTTGATCATCATGTCAGTACTTTGTTCGGTTCTGGCGCATCACATTCTTTTATAACTACATCCTTAGTTGAAACACTGCACCTAAATACTAGTCTAGTTACAGATCCCTTAGTAGTCTCAAATCCTATTGGTGGTTCGGCCCATCTTTCTATGATCTGTCGGGATTTGAGAGTGTTTATCTTGGGCGTTGAGTTTGAATGCAACACCTTTGTTCTTGGCTTCATGAGCTACGGCTTGATTCTAGGTATGGATAGGCTAACTAGATACGGGGCCATCCTAGATTGTGAAAGAAGGGTAGTTAGATTGTTGACTCGTTGTGGAAAGACCCTCGATATTTCTTGTGACCCTGGAGCTCCAGTAATGCTTAGCTACCTAGAATCCCTTGACGCATTCGACGATGATTTACATTCTATTCGTATAGTCCGTGAGTAAGTTGATGTATTCGATGAATTGAGGGTTTACCCCCAAGACGTGAGATAGACTTTCGAATATATCCAGTAGATAATGCAAAGCCAGTTGCATTGCCAGTGCGCCACATGGCTCTAAGAGAGAGAAGGAAACTCAGTAAGCAACTGAAAGAATTGCTTGAGAAGGGGTTCATAAGACGTAGTATATCGGAGTGGGGTGCTCCAGTAGTATTTACAACGAAGGCAGATGGGCCCCTTAGACTTTGTGTGGACTATAGAGAACTTAATAAGCTTACGAAGAAGAATAGGTACCCACTGTCGAGGATTGATGATCTCTTCGATCAGTTAGTTGGCACCTCAGTGTTTTCGCAGTTGGACTTAGCCATGGGTTTCCATCAGTTGAGAGTGGCTGAGGATAGAATAGACAAGACTGCCTTTAGGACTCCGGATGGCTTCTTCGAGTGGCTTATGATGCCATTCGGTTTGAAAAACGACCCCGCATATTTTTTTGACTTGACGAGTAGGGTGTTTACGGAGTACCTTAATAAATTCATGGTAGTCTTTGTGGACGACATCTTGATCTTTTCTAAGAGCGAGGAAGAGCATGCCCTACATCTTAGGGAAGTGTTGGAGACCCTTCAAGTGCATAGCCTTAAAGAAAAAATTTCTAAATGTCACTTTTGGAGGAAGGAAGTGCGATTCTTAGGGCATGTGGTTTCCAAAGATGGGATAGCTGTGGTTCCCGCGAAGGTAGTGGCCATATAAGATTGGAAGGTCCCTAAAAATGCTACTGAGGTGAGGAGTTTCTTAGGGTTGGCTGGCTACTATAGGAAGTTTATCAAAGACTTCGCAAAAATATCAACCCATTAACATGCTTGATGACGAAGAACCTATTTTTCACATGGGACGTAGATTGTGATGATGTGTTCCAACGTTTTAAGAGAGCTTTGACCACAGCCCAGTCTTAGTGTTGCCAGATTGGAGTAAGCCATTTACCGTTTATACCAATGCTTGTGGGACAGGACTAGGCGCAGTCTTAATGCAAGAGGGAAGGGTAATAGCCTCTGGTGGAAGGCAGTTGAGAGTGCATGAGAAAAATTACCCTATGCATGACCTAGAGTTGGCTGCTATTGTTTTCGCGCTTAAGTCCTGGCGCCAATATCTTCTTGGCGGGAAATTCGAATTGTTCACTGACCATAAATCGCTAAAATACTTATTCCCTCAGAAGGACTTGAACTTAAGGCAGCAAAGGTGAATGGAATTCTTAGCGTCCTACGATTTCGAGATAGCATATACCCCTGGCATGGGTAACGTGGTGGCAGACGCCTTAAGTAGGAAAAGGTTGTCCTTGAGTCCGTTGTTCGTTGAGCGGCAAAGCTTAGAGTTCATCTGTACTTTTGACTTTAGACCTTCCATTGACTTTGTACCCGGTTTGCTAGCATCCTTAGAGGTCAGACCTACGCTTTTGGGATGGATTGGTGAGGCACGGCGAGATGACCCATAGTTGGTAGAGTTAGTAGCGAAGCTCAAAAGGGGGGAGTCATCAAGCCATCTCAGTAGGTATACCCTAGATGATAAGGGTTGGTTACATAGGGATGGTAGACATTGTGTACCATGGGACGAGAACTTGAGGAAGACCATTCTTGATTATGCACATCGTTCGAAGATGACCATCCATCCCGGTGGGGACAAGATGTACATGGCCATGAGACGAGTCTACTTTGGGCCAACATGAAGAGGGATGTGGCCGAGTTTGTCGCTAGATGCTTGGTGTGCCAACATGTAAAAGCAGAGCAAAAGAAGCCTGGTGGGTTGCTTCACCCACTGGAGTTCCCACAATGGAAGCGGGATAGTGTCTCGATGGACTTTATTGATGGGTTACCGATATCTAGGAAGGGTAATACGGGGATTTGGATCGTGGTAGATAGAGTTACTAAGAGCGCCCATTTCATTCCCGTGAAGAGTAAGAGGACTGCTCCATGGTTAGCCTCCGTATACATTCGAGAGATAGTTCGTTTGCACGGTGTTCCTTCTAGCATAGTGAGTGACCGTGGTTCTATTTTTACTTGCGAGTTTTGGAAAAGCTTGCAAGAAGCGGTAGGGACTCAGTTATGTTTGAGCACCGCATATCATCCTCGGACGGACGGCCAGACCGAATGGGTGAATAGTATTCTAGGGGACTTATTGAGGTTGCGTGACTTAGACTTCGGAGGTACGTGGGAGGAACATCTTCCGTTGGTGGAGTTCGCATATAATAATAGCTTTCAGTCTAGCATCGGCATGGCACCGTTCGAGGCTCTTTATGGACGGCTGTGTCATTCGCCTACATGTTGGTGGGAATCTATAGATAAGATCTGCCTTGGGCCCGGTATGATTAGAGAGACTGCGGAAAAGATCGATTTGATTTGAAGGAGGATGGAGACGACTCAAGATAGGCTGAAATCTTATGCGGACAAGAGGAGGACATATCTTGAGTTTGATATTGGGGACATGGTCTTTGTTAAGGTGTCTCCATTACGGAATGTTGTTCTCTTTGGGTCCGTTGGGAAGTTAGCACCAAGGTTCGTAGGGCCGTTTCCTATTAAGGAGAGGATTGGACAGATGACGTATAGACTGGAGTTGCCCGAGTGACTTAGTGGTGTATACGATGTATTCCATGTATCACATTTGAGGAAGTGCCTGCACAAGAACGCGGAAGTGGTAGAGCCGAGCTTGCTTAGAGAGGTGGAGATAGACCACGATGTGATGATTCGACGAGCTCCTACGTGCATTCTTATTTCGGAGATTAAGAAATTGAGGAATCGAGAGGTCAGGCTAGTCAAAGTGCAATGGGGAAATGATGAGAACGACGCTACTTGGGAGATGGAAGAGAAGATGCGTTCATTGTACCATTTTCTTTTCGAGGGTATGTGTAATAACCCGTAAAATGCGAGCCAGTTTGAAATTTTTATTTTGGCAATTTAAACGAATTTTCTATATTTAAAATGAATTATTTTAAACAATATCGACGAGAAATTTATTTTGAATAGAATTCGACGTATATATTATACGCGTCATCGTTAGAATATAAATATTTATATATAATTATAAATAGAATTGAAAATGGCGCGGTAGTTCGATAATTCGATTTCAAACTTCAATTGAATGTACCGGGAGCAAAACAATCCGGATTTTAGTGAAACCAAAAACATTAGGATCTAACTGATAATATCTTTCCAACGAAGTTAACAAACTGAGATTTCACTTTATAAATGATAAGATAAGTCCAGTTGAAAATTCTGAATAGTCGCTATGGAATTCAGGCCCTTAAAAATGGACATTTTGCAAATGACCTCGGATTTCGACGAAACCACTTTTGTTGGGTCCGTGATGTCAAACTATTGCTAGGTTTCAAGTTTCATAATTTTTCGAATCAATATGTGAGCGTGGCAAAGGAAAACGCGTTTGACCAGTTTCAGTTGATTTTAATCGACTGGAAATTGGCCATTTTTCTAACGGTCTCAGAATTCGACGAAACTAGTTTTGTTAGGACCGTATCGTCAATACGAAGCTAGAAAATATTTTTCTGCAATTTATAGAGTTAGTATGTGACCCCGGTAATTTGAAATGTACGTTTAAAATTCAATATAGTGATTTAAATGTAAATTCAAAGGAAACTGATCGAAACAGTCGAATCAGCTTACGATACATATCCCATTGTGTTCGGAATGGAGGTGAAACGCTATGGGCGACAGGCAGTGGGCCTCGTTTAGAGGTCGTATGTAAAAGTCAACTTCTTTGAATTTAAAATAATTAAATAATAAAATAATAAAATAAAAACCCCCTTTTTTCTCCTTAACCAGCCCCCCCCCCCCCCCCCCCCCCGTTGAAATCATTTCAGAGCAAAAAGAAATAAAAAAAAAAACCGCGTCTGTCCTCGTCCCCCCTTCTTCCGCCACCGCGCCGCCGTAGGTGGGAGCGCCGCCCTCCGATCGACCGCCCTCCCCCTCTGACCTCCTCTCCTCTTGCCTCCAGCTCCCTCTCCTCCTCTAGCCCCCTTCGATTGAGCCCAATTCCGAGAAACCCCAGCAGCGCCGCGGGCCGCCCCGCACCCCCTCCTCCGCCTTCCTTTCTCCCCTTCCTCCCTCTTCTCCTCCGACGCAGCCACTCCCCGCCTCCCACCTGAAGGCCGACGCTCCAACAAACCCCCCCTGTAAGTTTTTAGCTTATTTATTTTATTATTTATTTTATTTAAATGAATAGAAAACTGATTTTTTTTTTATATAATGTTAAAACTGATTTTTTTACTTATTTTAAAAACTGATTTTTATTAAGGAAAGTTTCGATTTTTATTTATAAGGAAGAGAAGATTTTTATTTTTTAAAATTCGGTTTTTAACTTATAAAAAGATTAAAAATATGATCTTTATATTTTTAAAGTAATAAAAATATGATTTTTATATTTTTAAAATATTAAAAATATGATCTTTACCATGTAGAAGATGTGGAAATATAATTTTTACATGATAGACATATTAAAGACGATATTTTTAAAAGTGAAAAGACGATATTTTTAAAGTAGAAAAGATTAGATTTTAAAAATAGAAAAGGTGTGACTTTTATATATTGAACATCGAAGTAAAAATATGTTTTTTTTTATATATTGAATAGCATATTAAAAATATGATTTTTATATTTTTAAAGTATTAAAAATATAATCTTTATAGGATAGAGAATATAAAAATATCATCTTTGTATATGTAGCGAAATAAAAATCTGATTTTTATTTTATATACGTTGAAATAAAGTGGTGATTTTCATAAAGGCGAAAACATTATTTTTATAAAGGCGAAAACTTTATTTTTATAAAGGCGAAAACTTTATTTTTATAAAGGCGAAAACTTTATTTTTATAAAGGCGAAATCAATATTTTTGAAATGGAATTATTGTCTATATATTAGCGGTAAGGAAATATGATTTGTGTATATGGAATAGCATAGTGAAAATTCGATTTTTAAATATATGAAGTGATTATAAAAATATGATTTTTAAATTGAAAGTGAATAAATAAAAATGTGATTTTTATTTTAAAGACATCGAAATATGAAAATGTTTGATTTTTTATATATGTAGTGGCTACGGGAAACAAAGGAGAAGAAAAGGCGAGAACGACGAAGATCTCTACAATAGGAGTGTCGTGGTATTGGATAGCTTTCGGTGAGAACTTCTCACTCTTCAATTTAAATTTCTAGTTATATATATATACTAGGATGCAGACGGTGTTTAGTAGCACCCGACACAATCGTCCACAGACCATGGACTTGTTTGTTTGACTGTTTTGTGATTGATTGCGATATTGGTTTGAATGTGGTTTGTGGTGTGAAAAATCGAATCGATAAATTGGTTAGGATTAGACGTGCGCCGCTATAAGGCGAAGGAGTAAGGCTAGGTTAGACTCTTACTCCAAATTTTGTGGTTTGTATAACGAAAGTGATTTGATTGATGCGTGAATGGCGTGGGCCTTCACTAGACCGGGGATAAGGCTAGGCCTTGTCCCGTTTCTAGTATCGTGCGGTTATGCCGCCGAAATTTTCTAAAATATGTTAGAAAAATAAAAATATCATTTTTATTGAATAAATGAACTGAATAGAAATACAAGTGTTAAAATAAATTGTTTTATCGTTAAAAATATAATTTTTAACGTGAAGGTGAATAAATAAATATTTATAAACAAATCGGCCGATTTGTTTATATACACTGATTTAACTGATATTGATTGGGTCGATAAATTTTACACATCGCCCAACTGCACAAATAAAATATGTGTTTGATTGTTTGAAACCCCACACGGGTGTTGGGATGAAATTTGAAGTTCACTCATCCTGATTGATTAAATACGTCGATCGATTGATTGACGGGCTGTTATAAGCGTTAGATATCTATATTTGATGCTTATACAGTGTAGTGCACTTTGGTTGATGGTTGATTATTTTTCAGTGCTATAATATACATGTGTTGTATGGAATCCATATAATTAACGTTACATGGTGATTGATTGGGCCTCATTCCAATCGGGAAAATAAGGAATATTATAAAAGAAAATTCATGTGTTGAATATAAAAATAGTCATGTGTTGACGATGTTCATGTGTTGAGTGAAATATTTTATATAATAAAATTTACATCTTTATCACATTTAAAATTAGAACTACTTCCCAGTAGAAGTCTAATTTAAAATCAAACGATAGATACCATAGTTTTATAAAATATTTTACATAACAAAATTAGTGATGTGTTGACAGTACTCATGTGTTGAGATTAGTCATTTGTTGAATAAAATAAAGAAGTTGTGAAAAATATAAAGCCGTGTTGATTAGTTTTGCGCCATTTTGACGTGAACGATATTTATATCGATTTTATTCATTTCGAAATGAATTGAATTGAAAACGATTTCGAAATGAATTGAATTGAAAACGATTTCGAAATGAATTGAATTGAAAACGATTTCGAATTGAATTGAATTGAAAACGATTTCGAAATGAATTGAATTGAAAACGATTTCGAATTGAATTGAATTGAAAACGATTTCGAAATGAATTGAATTGAAAACGATTTCGAATTGAATTGAATTGAAAACGATTTCGAAATGAATTGAATTGAAAACGATTTCGAAATGAATTGAATTGAAAACGATTTCGAAATAAATTGAATTGAAAACGATTTCGAAATAGATTGAATTGAAAACGATTTCGAAATGAATTGAATTGAAAACGATTTCGAATTGAATTGAAAGTGAATTGAAATGAATTCAAATTGAATTAAAATTTGAATTGAATAGAAATGAATTTTAAAACGAATTTATAAAGAAGAATTCAATTTTGATTTGAATTGAATATAGAAGTTGAATTGTTTTAGAAACGAATTTAAAACGATTTATAAAATTCGTTTTAAATAGAAATCGACGAAATATATATTATATATATTATATATATAATATAATGGCCTGAATAGAACGCGCCGCGCCGCGGCAGTTCGTGAATTTCGACCATTTATTTCAAACGGACATTGCGGGAGATCCGACCGTCGGATTCTCCTAAAACCGGAACCGTTGGGTTCGTATCGAAAAGAGCTTTCCAATAAATGTTAGAAATTTGATATCTAACGGTTGGATTTGGAATTATGTCCAAATCAAATTCGAAAAAGGTCGCTGTAAGTGCAGTTCGATAGCCGTTGATGGAAATCGACTGTACGGGCCTTGATAAAATTATCAAAAATATCTATAATTTGTGTAAAATTATAATATGTGAATTGGAAAGATTTGGGGTGAAAAACTCCATATTTGAAAAGATAAAAATAGATTTTTATCGAAATGAACTAGTTTTGAACTAGAATTAAAATCAATTTATTTTTAAATAAATAAATTGAATTTGAAAGTGATTTTGAAAATAATCAATATTTCCAATACGTGAATTGGACTGGAGTTGAATCGAAATTATCTTCGGAATATTTCGATGTTGGATTTCGTGACCATACAGATATTGTTATGGGAATTTGAAAGATATATGTTATATCGTTATTTCCAATACGATATTTGTTGGTTCCAGAATTTGATATTGAATATAAGCCGATACATTTTCTATTCAAAGCCTTGTATTTAATATCAAATGTGATTTGGGTTTGTCGTGAATCGTGTTTTAGAAGACATTGGTTCTTTAACCCAGTTAAAGACAGAATATTGATTTTTGAGAAGATTAAAACTAAGTGGAGTTTTAATGAGTCTTTAATTAGATTAAAAATGTGAATTGATAATTTTAATTATCAAATTTGAAAAGTGATCGAGAGTGGAGTACCACCAGTTTTGCTCCAAAGCGATAGTTAAATCTTTAATTAGATTTGAATGTGAAATGGTAATTAAGTTTACCGATAACACCGTGGTGTTAGATGTGGAGTATTACCAGTTTTCTCCCTGGGATATATAGATTGGGATTGGGAAATAAAATAAATAATTACTTCGGCGTGGTTCGTTAATCCCGACTAGTTTGAAATGATATCCAAAGGAAGAATATAGGATAAATTTAGAAGAATTTATCTTTGATAAAATTAATGGGAACCTTTCCCTAAGAATGTGATTTTGTGAATAAAAGAATATTCTGAATTGGAATGAGGCGTTCATTGTGTTTGTGTAACATTTTTTAATTATATACGTGGGTTATTCAGAAAGGCCGGGTTATACCCATTCTGAATAACCGATTCGACGAGATGTCTAAGATGAAGACGGTGGTTGAAGACCGGAAGTCTTCACATCGTTTGGGTGATTACTGATGATCTTGATTGGGCTGTACACCCAAGATGAGGGAAACAATCGGTGATCATCCAGACGTACTTGGAGATGGATGGATATGCGAGGAAAGTGCCTCCGGTTTCGTTCAGACCCAGAACGAACTTGTAAATGGATTGTGTGTCTGATATTGGATTTTATTCTGTGTTGATTGATCTCTATTAAATATACATCTGTTTGGCGGCGGAGAATTTATTCTCTTGCTTAACGCCCTTCTCTGAGACGTACGAGCTCAGAGGTTGTATATCGATGGACATCAGTCGCATGGAGTGAATTGCCAATGTGGCATGCGTAAGTAGCAATTGATCAAGGCTTCTGTTGAAAAGCAAAGTCTTGTGGTTGATGATCAAAGCACGGCCTGTGTGGCGTAGCTTTGTTTATAACGTGAATTCGCGAGCCTCACACCTCGGTATGAGTCAAAAACGGGATAGTGACTGCAGGGAGAGCACGACGTTTCTTTCTAGCTAGGGTGGTGTCAGTGACCTACCAGCCCTGACATTTATATACTTTTCACCTGTGTGGTTGTTGGATATGAGGCGCCTCGGATATAGGTCTGTAAGGACCGCGAAACGTGTGTTCAGGAATAATTAATCCTCAAATGTAAGAGAGGACCGGCCCTGAAGATCCAAGGATCATAGTGGGGTCCTGGGACATTTGCTAGAGTGTCTCGAATCGGAGAGGAGCTTGCCCATTGCCTCGGCTCATGAAGGAAATCCAATTTCCAATACGTGTATTGCGGTTTTAATTGTAGAACTAGTACGGTGACATGATATATGGTACCCATGCCGTCTATGATTGATATTTATGATTGAAATTGTTTTGACACTATACACTTATTATAGTATCAAATGATTTGTTTTAAACGTATCAAGCATGTTTGGCTATTATAAGGGAAAACCCTATCCTCCGGCTTGCGTTGCATTGTGTGATGGGACCTGGGTCTTATAATAGCTTCATTTTTCGAAAAAGCATTGCGCTGTTTATTCTATGCACTGGTATTCTTGGGAGGAAACCCGTTCCATGTTATACGGCGTGGTCCCTTGAATTACTCTCTTTTAAAGTAAAGTTTTAAATAACTGTTTTAGTTCTCACACCAGTCCCATGACTGACCTGGAGTTTATTGTTTTAACCTAAACTCTGGGTGCCCCTATTTTCCGCACGGGCAGCTAGTAGTTTTGGTTTTGCAGATTTATATTCACAGGAACCTGGTTTACAGCTGGAACGATGCTCGGAAAGCTCTGTATCCGTGTATCACTTCTAGTTGTGTTTTATATTATTTTTCCGCTGCTATGTAACTTATTGTAATCTCTGATATTTGTCGAATGTAATTTATTCATTTATACTCTGTATATTCTTGTATTTGATGGAATTGTTGTAATAACAATGAAATGTTCTTCTGTATGCGTTCATTTGTGTGTTGTTCTCAACGCTATCCGTGCTTTCCTTCACGGGGAAGTTCGGGTCGTGTCAGTTTGGTATCAGAGCTTTGGTTTACAGAGCTCGAGAATAAGACACATTAGAACCATACGAAAGAATTCATCAGATATTGGATTAGTAATATCCAATTAGAATGACTCGTTAGAGATAGGATCAGTAGTATCCTAGAACGAGTGTGAAGAGTATATTTTTCAAATAAAAACAATTTTGTTTTGAAAATTTAAACCGTTTTAAACGTATTTGATTATTTATTTATGTTGAATATGGACAATCGAGTATATATAGATTTCGCGTATACGCGTCATGAACGTATATTCGAAGTTTTAATATACTGGGTAGATATAGAATCACATTCTAGACACCCGGAGATGGTTCTGATGATTGATATATCATCATCAGAATTTATGTTCGTGTTTCGAAGGTGTGATTTCTATATATTTCCATTAGACTGGTGTGAGAACCAAAACCTATATATAGCTAGAATACATTGTTGTGAATTGGCATCAAAACATGATTTTTTGTATATGTATCAAAAATTTATGGATTTGAAACTCTAATTCACTAATTGATTGATGTTTGTGTTGTTTGTTTATTTGTTTGCTAATTTTTAACCATTTATGCCTAATATAATCAAATATTGAATTGTATTGAAAATTGGTCGCATTTGCTTGCATATACATATACTTACATTGAACAGGTCATAGCAAGGAGGCTAGAGCAGAGAATAAAATTTGTTTGCCCGACAAATAGGTACATGTTTACTACATAATTTCCTGTTTTGTTTGGGTGATGACGATTTTGTGAGCCTATTGGCTAGCCGCTTGGCTTTTTCTTTTTCTTTTTGAGATCTGAAGGACCGGGGAAGCTATTTGAAATTCCCCGATGCTCCCGGTGCAGGGGAGGTTATGGCGAAATTTTTCGAAAATTTAGGGTGTTAGCCAAATTTTTGAAGAATTTGAAAATTCTCATAAACTGAAAAGTTGGAGAATGCAAACCAGATCGAACATAGTGTTGAATAATCAAACCACTTTCGACTTTATTCCTTTTCGGGGGCGAAAAGTTTTAAGTGGGGGAGATTGTAATAACCCGTAAAATGCGAGCCAGTTTGAAATTTTTATTTTGGCAATTTTAACGAATTTTCTATATTTAAAATGAATTATTTTAAATAATATCGACGAGAAATTTATTTTGAATAGAATTCGACGTATATATTATACGCGTCGTCGTTAGAATATAAATATTTATATATAATTATAAATAGAATTGAAAATGGCGCGGTAGTTCGATAATTCGATTTCAAACTTCAATTGAATGTACCGGGAGCAAAACAATCCGGATTTTAGTGAAACCAAAAACATTAGGATCTAATTGATAATATCTTTCCAACGAAGTTAACAAACTGAGATTTCACTTTATAAATGATAAGATAAGTCCAGTTGAAAATTCTGAATAGTCGCTATGGAATTCAGGCCCTTAAAAATGGGAATTTTGCAAATGACCTCGGATTTCGACGAAACCACTTTTGTTGGGTCCGTGATGTCAAACTATTGCTAGGTTTCAAGTTTCATAATTTTTCGAATCAATATGTGAGCGTGGCAAAGGAAAACGCGTTTGACCAGTTTCAGTTGATTTTAATCGACTGGAAATTGGCCATTTTTTTTACGGTCTCAGAATTCGACGAAACTAGTTTTGTTAGGACCGTATCGTCAATACGAAGCTAGAAAATATTTTTCTGCAATTTATAGAGTTAGTATGTGACCCCGGTAATTTGACATGTACGTTTAAAATTCAATATAGTGATTTAAATGTAAATTCAAAGGAAACTGATCGAAACAGTCGAATCAGCTTACGATACATATCCCATTGTGTTCGGAATGGAGGTGAAACGCTATGGGCGACAGGCAGTGGGCCTCGTTTAGAGGTCGTATGTAAAAGTCAACTTCTTTGAATTTAAAATAATTAAAGAATAAAATAATAAAATAAAAACCCCCTTTTTTCTCCTTAACCAGCCCCCCCCCCCCCCCCCCGTTGAAATCATTTCAGAGCAAAAAGAAAAAGAAAAAAAAAACCGCGTCTGTCCTCGTCCCCCCTTCTTCCGCCACCGCGCCGCCGTAGGTGGGAGCGCCGCCCTCCGATCGACCGCCCTTCCCCTCTGACCCCCTCTCCTCTTGCCTCCAGCTCCCTCTCCTCCTCTAGCCCCCTTCGATTGAGCCCAATTCCGAGAAACCCCAGCAGCGCCGCGAGCCGCCCCGCACCCCCTCCTCCGCCTTCCTTTCTCCCCTTCCTCCCTCTTCTCCTCCGACGCAGCCACTCCCCGCCTCCCACCTGAAGGCCGACGCTCCCACAAACCCCCCCTGTAAGTTTTTAGCCTATTTATTTTATTATTTATTTTATTTAAATGAATAGAAAACTGATTTTTTTTTTATATAATGTTAAAACTGATTTTTTTACTTATTTTAAAAACTGATTTTTATTAAGGAAAGTTTCGATTTTTATTTATAAGGAAGAGAAGATTTTTATTTTTTAAAATTCGGTTATGATCTTTATATTTTTAAAGTAATAAAAATATGATTTTTATATTTTTAAAATATTAAAAATATGATCTTTACCATGTAGAAGATGTGGAAATATAATTTTTACATGATAGACATATTAAAGACGATATTTTTAAAAGTGAAAAGACGATATTTTTAAAGTAGAAAAGATTAGATTTTAAAAATAGAAAAGGTGTGACTTTTATATATTGAACATCGAAGTAAAAATATGTTTTTTTTTATATATTGAATAGCATATTAAAAATATGATTTTTATATTTTTAAAGTATTAAAAATATAATCTTTATAGGATAGAGAATATAAAAATATCATCTTTGTATATGTAGCGAAATAAAAATCTGATTTTTATTTTATATACGTTGAAATAAAGTGGTGATTTTCATAAAGGCGAAAACTTTATTTTTATAAAGGCGAAAACTTTATTTTTATAAAGGCGAAAACTTTATTTTTATAAAGGCGAAAACTTTATTTTTATAAAGGCGAAATCAATATTTTTGAAATGGAATTATTGTCTATATATTAGCGGTAAGGAAATATGATTTGTGTATATGGAATAGCATAGTGAAAATTCGATTTTTAAATATATGAAGTGATTATAAAAATATGATTTTTAAATTGAAAGTGAATAAATAAAAATGTGATTTTTATTTTAAAGACATCGAAATATGAAAATGTGTGATTTTTTATGTATGTAGTGGCTACGGGAAACAAAGGAGAAGAAAAGGCGAGAACGACGAAGATCTCTACAATAGGAGTGTCGTGGTATTGGATAGCTTTCGGTGAGAACTTCTCACTCTTCAATTTAAATTTCTAGTTATATATATATATACTAGGATGCAGACGGTGTTTAGTAGCACCCGACACAATCGTCCACAGACCATGGACTTGTTTGTTTGGCTGTTTGGTGATTGATTGCGATATTGGTTTGAATGTGGTTTGTGGTGTGAAAAATCGAATCGATAAATTGGTTAGGATTAGACGTGCGCCGTTATAAGGCGAAGGAGTAAGGCTAGGTTAGACTCTTACTCCAAATTTTGTGGTTTGTATAACGAAAGTGATTTGATTGATGCGTGAATGGCGTGGGCCTTCACTAGACCGGGGATAAGGCTAGGCCTTGTCCCGTTTCTAGTATCGTGCCGTTATGCCGCCGAAATTTTCTAAAATATGTTAGATAAATAAAAATATCATTTTTATTGAATAAATGAACTGAATAGAAATACAAGTGTTAAAATAAATTGTTTTATCGTTAAAAATATAATTTTTAACGTGAAGGTGAATAAATAAATATTTATAAACAAATCGGCCGATTTGTTTATATACACTGATTTAACTGATATTGATTGGGTCGATAAATTTTACACATCGCCCAACTGCACAAATAAAATCTGTGTTTGATTGTTTGAAACCCCACACGGGTGTTGGGATGAAATTTGAAGTTCACTCATCCTGATTGATGAAATACGTCGATCGATTGATTGACGGGCTGTTATAAGCGTTAGATATCTATATTTGATGCTTATACAGTGTAGTGCACTTTGGTTGATGGTTGATTATTTTTCAGTGCTATAATATACATGTGTTGTATGGAATCCATATAATTAACGTTATATGGTGATTGATTGGGCCTCATTCCAATCGGGAAAATAAGGAATATTATAAAAGAAAATTCATGTGTTGAATATAAAAATAGTCATGTGTTGACAATGTTCATGTGTTGAGTGAAATATTTTATATAATAAAATTTACATCTTTATCACATTTAAAATTAGAACTACTTCCCAGTAGAAGTCTAATTTAAAATCAAACGATAGATACCATAGTTTTATAAAATATTTTACATAACAAAAATAGTGATGTGTTGACAGTACTCATGTGTTGAGATTAGTCATTTGTTGAATAAAATAAAGAAGTTGTGAAAAATATAAAGCCGTGTTGATTAGTTTTGCGCCATTTTGACGTGAACGATATTTATATCGATTTTATTCATTTCGAAATGAATTGAATTGAAAACGATTTCGAAATGAATTGAATTGAAAACGATTTCGAATTGAATTGAATTGAAAACGATTTCGAAATGAATTGAATTGAAAACGATTTCGAATTGAATTGAATTGAAAACGATTTCGAAATGAATTGAATTGAAAACGATTTCGAATTGAATTGAATTGAAAACGATTTCGAAATGAATTGAATTGAAAACGATTTCGAAATGAATTGAATTGAAAACGATTTCGAAATAAATTGAATTGAAAACGATTTCGAAATAGATTGAATTGAAAACGATTTCGAAATGAATTGAATTGAAAACGATTTCGAATTGAATTGAAAGTGAATTGAAATGAATTCAAATTGAATTAAAATTTGAATTGAATAGAAATGAATTTTAAAACGAATTTATAAAGAAGAATTCAATTTTGATTTGAATTGAATATAGAAGTTGAATTGTTTTAGAAACGAATTTAAAACGATTTATAAAATTCGTTTTAAATAGAAATCGACGAAATATATATTATATATATTATATATATAATATAATGGCCTGAATAGAACGCGCCGCGCCGCGGCAGTTCGTGAATTTCGACCATTTATTTCTAACGGACATTGCGGGAGATCCGACCGTCGGATTCTCCTAAAACCGGAACCGTTGGGTTCGTATCGAAAAGAGCTTTCCAATAAATGTTAGAAATTTGAAATCTAACGGTTGGATTTGGAATTATGTCCAAATCAAATTCGAAAAAGGTCGCTGTAAGTGCAGTTCGATAGCCGTTGATGGAAATCGACTGTACGGGCCTTGATAAAATTATCAAAAATATCTATAATTTGTGTAAAATTATAATATGTGAATTGGAAAGATTTGGGGTGAAAAACTCCATATTTGAAAAGATAAAAATAGATTTTTATCGAAATGAACTAGTTTTGAACTAGAATTAAAATCAATTTATTTTTAAATAAATAAATTGAATTTGAAAGTGATTTTGAAAATAATCAATATTTCCAATACGTGAATTGGACTGGAGTTGAATCGAAATTATCTTCGGAATATTTCGATGTTGGATTTCGTGACTATACAGATATTGTTATGGGAATTTGAAAGATATATGTTATATCGTTATTTCCAATACGATATTTGTTGGTTCCAGAATTTGATATTGAATATAAGCCGATACATTTTCTATTCAGAGCCTTGTATTTAATATCAAATGTGATTTGGGTTTGTCGTGAATCGTGTTTTAGAAGACATTGGTTCTTTAACCCAGTTAAAGACAGAATATTGATTTTTGAGAAGATTAAAACTAAGTGGAGTTTTAATGAATCTTTAATTAGATTAAAAATGTGAATTGATAATTTTAATTATCAAATTTGAAAAGTGATCGAGAGTGGAGTACCACCAGTTTTGCTCCAAAGCGATAGTTAAATCTTTAATTAGATTTGAACGTGAAATGGTAATTAAGTTTACCGATAACACCGTGGTGTTAGATGTGGAGTATTACCAGTTTTCTCCCTGGGATATATAGGTTGGGATTGGGAAATAAAATAAATAATTACTTTGGCGTGGTTCGTTAATCCCGACTAGTTTGAAATGATATCCAAAGGAAGAATATAGGATAAATTTAGAAGAATTTATCTTTGATAAAATTAATGGGAACCTTTCCCTAAGAATGTGATTTTGTGAATAAAAGAATATTCTGAATTGGAATGAGGCGTTCATTGTGTTTGTGTAACATTTGTTAATTATATACGTGGGTTATTCAGAAAGGCCGGGTTATACCCATTCTGAATAACCGATTCGACGAGATGTCGAAGATGAAGACGGTGGTTGAAGACCGGAAGTCTTCACATCGTTTGGGTGATTACTGATGATCTTGATTGGGCTGTACACCCAAGATGAGGGAAACAGTCGGTGATCGTCCAGACGTACTTGGAGATGGATGGATATGCGAGGAAAGTGCCTCCGGTTTCGTTCAGACCCAGAACGAACTTGTAAATGGATTGTGTGTCTGACATTGGATTTCATTCTGTATTGATTGATCTCTATTAAATATACATCTGTTTGGCGGCGGAGAATTTATTCTCTTGCTTAACGCCCTTCTCTGAGACGTACGAGCTCAGAGGTTGTATATCGATGGACATCAGTCGCATGGAGTGAATTGCCAATGTGGCATGCGTAAGTGGCAATTGATCAAGGCTTCTGTTGAAAAGCAAAGTCTTGTGGTTGATGATCAAAGCACGGCCTGTGTGGCGTAGCTTTGTGTATAACGTGAATTCGCGAGCCTCACACCTCGGTATGAGTCAAAAACGGGATAGTGACTGCAGGGAGAGCACGACGTTTCTTTCTAGCTAGGGTGGTGTCAGTGACCTACCAGCCCTGACATTTATATACTTTTCACCTGTGTGGTTGTTGGATATGAGGCGCCTCGGATATAGGTCTGTAAGGACCGGGAAACGTGTGTTCAGGAATAATTAATCCTCAAAAGTAAGAGAGGACCGGCCCTGAAGATCCAAGGATCATAGTGGGGTCCTGGGACATTTGCTAGAGTGTCTCGAATCGGAGAGGAGCTTGCCCCTTGCCTCGGCTCATGACGGAAATCCAATTTCCAATACGTGTATTGCGGTTTTAATTGTAGAACTAGTACGGCGACATGATATATGGTACCCATGCCGTCTATGATTGATATTTATGATTGAAATTGTTTTGACACTATACACTTATTATAGTATCAAATGATTTGTTTTAAACGTATCAAGCATGTTTGGCTATTATAAGGGAAAACCCTATCCTCCGGCTTGCGTTGCATTGTGTGATGGGACCTGGGTCTTATAATAGCTTCATTTTTCGAAAAAGCATTGCGCTGTTTATTCTATGCACTGGTATTCTTGGGAGGAAACCCGTTCCGTGTTATACGGCGTGGTCCCTTGAATTACTCTCTTTTAAAGTAAAGTTTTAAATAACTGTTTTAGTTCTCACACCAGTCCCATGACTGACCTGGAGTTTATTGTTTTAACCTAAACTCTGGGTGCCCCTATTTTCCGCACGGGCAGCTAGTAGTTTTGGTTTTGCAGATTTATATTCACAGGAACCTGGTTTACAGCTGGAACGATGCTCGGAAAGCTCTGTATCCGTGTATCACTTCTAGTTGTGTTTTATATTATTTTTCCGCTGCTATGTAACTTATTGTAATCTCTGATATTTGTCGAATGTAATTTATTCATTTATACTCTGTATATTCTTGTATCTGATGGAATTGTTGTAATAACAATGAAATGTTCTTCTGTATGCGTTCATTTGTGTGTTGTTCTCAACGCTATCCGTGCTTTCCTTCACGGGGAAGTTCGGGTCGTGTCAGTATGTCTTTTAATTTCTCCTTTATCGCTTAGCTTGTACTTGTTTTATCTTTTGTATGTTCTCTCGCTAGTATCTTTGACCTTTAGATAGGGTAGTCCTATGGTTGAAACATGTGTTTGAGACATGTTATATATGATGGATGCATGTGGATGCAAGTGTTTGCTAGTAGTTGCTCGTGGATGCATATACACACACTTTAGGCACTAGATCGGCTCAGTCACTTCATATTTCATATTGCATATAAATGTGTTTGCATATTTAAGTTAATGGATGTATAATGGTTGTGTTATCATATGGATGTTGCATTTTGGCGAATGGTTGTGCACACATGTAGAAATAATATGTATCGATAGGATTCTTTCGCATACATAATGGACGCATGGCACTATCATGGTTTGCATTAAGGAAGTCAACTGAATCAGTAGACCGCCTGATTTTGCATTAGATAGAGAACATATACACACACTTCTTGCATATGTTCATATAGCATTAGGAATTTTATAAGGACAATGGATACCTGTGTTTGATGGTTGAGTAGATGGTTGTTTGGATGTTAGGATATGCATTCTCCTTAACTTGGAGATTTCGGGGACGAAATCCTTAAAGGAGGGGAGAATGTAAGACCCCGTAATTTTCAATATTAATGTTCACAAATTAAAGAATAACTAGTCTCAGATGAAAGAATTAATGGAAACGGGTTGCGCTGTTGTGTTCGTCTCGGAATTCTAGTTGAGATAGAATCTGAGTTTGTGTGAATTGGACTTCGTATGAAGAAGTTATGGCGACCGGAAGTTTCAGAAAATTCAAAACAGATTTCAAAATTCAAAAATTCAGAGTCAGATGGGCTAGGCGGGAAATTTCCTACCAGGGCCAGGTCGACAGTAGGGTCGACCTGGGGGTCGACCTATCCCACTGGGCAGATTTGATTGATGACCTGTTTATGACTGTATGCCGACTCATCAGGGTTTCTGATCTTCTCTGATTGGCTGGGATTAATTATGTGTTGATCGGACGGCCTAAACAAATTCTAAACTCTATAAAAAGACATGTAGACTCAAACCCAAAAATCAAATTAAAATTAGACTAATGGCCTCCATGCTGTCACCTTGCAACCTAAAATAGCCGCCACCAATTAGAGAGGAAGAAAGCTAATCAAATTTAATTCTATTCAACTCTAACAACGAATCTACTACGAAGGAAAGCTAATTCAACTTCAGAACTCAGATTTCAGAACTCAACCTTCTTTGAGTTGTGAGTTCAATTTATTTAATAAAATAATTAACAATTTAATTGGATTGAGTTATGATGTGGATTATATGGATATGTTGTGAATTATTGACCGCATGTTATTATCTATGTCGTAAAATTATGATGTTATCATTTATATTGTAAATTCTATGATGTTATCATCTATGTGGTAAAGTTGTGATGTTATCATCTATGTTGAAATTCAATGATTGGCTTATGTATATTCAATTCATCATGTTGTTTCATATGCTAGTTTGGTTATGTTATTGGAACTAATTCATATGAAAGTATGCAAGTTAGGATGTAAATTGAGGCATGGATCATATGCAAGTTAGTGAAAATTATATACATAACCTTACATGTTTCATGACATCTATTTTATGTGTAAATTGGATCTAAAGTAAAGCTATGACAAGTGTGAGTTATATGCTAGTATACAAAATTCTACATGCTAGTTTTCAATGTTTAGATGTAAGTTTACACCATCGTTTATGTTGCATAAATCACATATGCAAGTATGTATATATGTTTGGTTATTGCTTATGCAAGTTTACACCTTATGAATAGATCCATGACATACATGGTTTATGCAAGTTTGTGACTATTACCTAAACAAGTTTACACCTTTAGATTTAGAATCAATGACATATGTAGTTTTATGCAAATTGTGACTTTGGCCTATGCAAGTTGTTAGATGATGAACCTCATTCACACATGCAAGTTCACCCCCTTATGTTTTGATCTAGTTTTATTTCTATGTATGTTCTGATGTTTTCTCTTTATTCCATAAGTTAGACTATTCGAGTCTAACGTATATTTTGCGTTAATCGAACGAACGTACAACGTGGGGTAATGGGATAATATTAAAAGATTTAATATTGAGAATTGGCATAAATGCCTTAAATGGTATAAAATAAATTTGTGATGAAATTGGTATGATTTTACATACCATAAATAAATGGAGATAATTGAGTCAATTATGGCAATAGTAAAATTTGGTATTGATTGATAATTTGAATAGGGAAATTAATTCAAATTGGGTATAATTAATTTTGTGTAATTAATCGTCTAAGACACGAGGTTAGGCTCTTTTGTGGTGTAAGACTGCCCGGACCCGCCAGGCAAATTGAGCTGCCACAAATGCCAGTCAAATGTGGGAGGTCTTAGGCATAAATTAAATGTATAACAGTTGCAAAGACACGAGGTTCTCGTTTGTGGTGTAGGACTGCTCGGACCTGCCCGACAAATCCAGCTGCCACAAATGCCAGTCTAATGTGGGAGGTCTTTACAAGGTTACGGTGTTAATGAATTAAGAAACACTTAACCAGGTAAACATGTGGGGGGACATGGGGGTTAAGTGTGTGCCTTGGGTGGCTTGTGAAATACGATTAGAAACACTTAACCAAAATTGAAACATGTAAGTGAACATGAATAAGAAGAGGGTTAAGTGGGATGTACTAGAGGGGACAAAGCTTAGGTGGATAGATTGTGTGATGTAATGGGGGTCCGTTTCAACCAGTAACCCATAAGTATCTTTGTGGGCTCGACCCAAGTCGAGGACGGGACACGCATACTGGGATTGACTATAAGAGACCAAAACGTGTTAGCGGTGGCAACGCAAGTCCAATGTGTTCATATGAGTGTGTTGGCCCAGGCTGGTAGGTAAGACGTTGTTGCATCGTGTAGGTATAAGCCGTGCACTATTAGTGGTATCAGGTTGCCTCTTTGGGGAGTGATACACCCCACTGTGGGGCCAGCACGGGTATCTATGAGTTAGGGAGCTGATTGCATGGGGGTAGTGGGGACACCTAGTGGAGATAGGGGCAGGCGGCACCTATGAAGGAAACTAGGTGTGCACGAAACTACCATTACCATTATTAAGTTCTGTAGGCGGGATCAACCTTAGGGTGACTACTGGTGGTGCAGTATAGTAATTGTCTTATAGTGGTTTAGGTGCGCCTTTAACATTATCTTGGTTCATCTTATTTCCTTGTTTACCCTGCCATACTCAATAGTTCACAGTCATTTCCTTAATTTCCAACTTATGCCTTATCCTAGTTATTTTGATGATTATATCGTTAAAGTTATCGCACTCGCCAGACTTTATGTCTGACCCCCTTTGTTTCCACCTCTTTCTTCCTTTTCCTCTCAGGTGCTCAGGGTGGAACTAGCACCAGTGGAGCTTGATTTTGGATAGCTGTATCACTTGCTTTTAGAAGTTGCTTGGATCGCTGAAGTGAAGTTCAGCCTCTCTTATTTATGGCTATTTTGTACTGGGGTTATGTCTTTCAATTTATGTAATTTGATTTAGTCAAGATGGATATTATGTACTTTGACTCAGCTTTTTGATGATTTAATCAAACTTATGTGTTTACCGCAACAATGAATAAAATTTTAAAGTTTTAAGTACTGTTTATATATGTCTTTTTGTTAAGTTTATGTTCTATACACACTTAAAACGCTCCATAGAAGTTAATGCATTCCCTTTGTGAGTGACATTAATGGACGTGGGGTGTTACAACTTCACAGTTGTAAAAAGAAAGGGGAAATTGTTGGAAGTAAGGACTATTTAGAGAATTAGGGATACGATTAAACAGAAGGGTTATTTTGAAGTATTAAAAGAACTTGGGGTAGTTTAAGAACAGGAGGGGTAGATCGACAAATATGAAAGATGATGAATCGTTTAGATTGGATGCTGCAAAAATCAACCCTTCACAGTAGTAAAAAGATAGGGGTAATTGTTGGAAGTAAGGGCTATTTAGAGATTTAGGAATAGAATGAAAAAGAAGGGTTATTTTGTGAAGTATTAAGAGGAGTAGGGGTAGTTTAAGCATAGTAGGGGTAGATCGACAAATATTAAAGATGATGAATCGTTTGGATTGGATGCTGCAAAAACCCACCCTTCACAGTAGTTAAAAAATAGGGGTAATTGTTTGAAGTAAGGTCTATTTGGAGAATTAGGGGTAGGATTAAAAAGAAGGGTTGTTTTGATGTATTAAGAGAAGTTGGGGTAGTTTAAGCATAGTAGGCGTAGATAGACAAATATGAAAGCTGATGAATCGTTTGGATTGGGTGCTGCAAAAACCAACCCTTCATGGTAGAATAAAGATAGTGGTAATTGTTGGAAGTATGTGCTATTTAGAGAAATAGGGGTAGGATTAAAAAGAAGGGTTGTTTTGTGAAGTATTAAGAGGAGTAGGCGTAGTTTAAGCATAGTAGGGGTAGATCGACAAGTATGAAAGATGATGAATCATTTGGATTGGGTGCTACAAAAACCAACCCTTCATAATAGTTAAAAAATAGGGGTAATTATTGGAAGTTAGGGCTATTTAGAGAATTAGTGGTATGATTAAAAAGAAGGGTTGTTTTTAA
Organism: Allium sativum; assembly: GCA_030737875.1. Lineage (NCBI taxonomy): Eukaryota > Viridiplantae > Streptophyta > Magnoliopsida > Asparagales > Amaryllidaceae > Allium > Allium sativum. The sequence continues at coordinate 5,876,313 of CM060909.1, read as the reverse complement.
GTATTAAGAGAAGTAGGGGTAGTTTAAGCATAGGAGGGGTAGATAGACAAATATGAAAGATGATGAATCGTTTGGATTGGGTGCTGCAAATCCAACACCACACAATAGTAAAAAGAAAGGGGTAGTTGTTGCAAGTAAGGGCTATTTAGAGAATTGGGGATACGATTAAAAAGATGGGATATTTTGAAATATTAAGAGAAGTAGGGGTTGTTTAAGCATAGGAGGGGTAGATCAACAAATATGAAAGATGATGAATCGTTTGGATTGGATGCTGCAAAAACCAACCCTTCACAGTAGCAAAAAGATAGGGGTAATAGTTGGAAGTAAGGACTATATAGAGAATTAGGGACATAATGAAAAAGAAGGGCTGTTTTATGAAGTATTAAGAGGAGTAGGGGTAGTTTAAGCATAGTAGTGGAAGATCGACAAATATGAAAGATTATGAATCGTTTGGATTCGGTGCTGCAAAAACCAACCCTTCACAATAGTTAAAGGATAGGGGTAATTGTTGGAAGTAAGGGCCATTTGGAGAATTAGGGTAGGATTAAAACGAAGCGCTTTTTTGAAGTATTAAGAAAAGTAGGGGTAGTTTAAGCGTAGTAGGAGTAGATAGACAAATATTAAAGCTGACGAATCATTTGGATTGGGTGCTCCAAAAACCAACCCTTCACGGTACTGAAAAGATAGGGGTATTTGTTGGAATTAAGGGACATATAGATTGAAACACCCCACCTCCGTTAAGGTTACTCATAAAGTTAATGCCTAAATTTTGGTGGAGGTTTATAAGTAAAAGCCACAGATAAACTCAAGACAGCTATAAATACACGTATTTTAAATAGCGGAAACCGAACAGACTTTTATTTCATCAATACGTGTTCAAACAAAACATTTCCATAATTGTCTCAAAATACTTCCATCATTACAACCTCATTACCATCTTGATTATTAAAGAAGCATAAAACATAAATAAAGTGACAAAAATCCCCATAGTGATATCCAAAGCCATAATCCGAGCAAAAGAGATCCAAATCATACATCTACGGTCTTGGAGCTTGTACAGAGTCTGACTGAGCTGCGTTGTTTCCTCCCTGTGGACCTGGGGGGAACGAAAGAAAAGAAGACAAAAAGAAAATAGAGTCAGACATAAAGCCTGGGTAAATCTAGTAACTCTTCAGTATGTGAATAAGAAAAGGGCATGATAGATATAAACTGAAAACAGGAAAGTCTCAACAGCTAAGGAGGTGACGTTTTGAATCGAATGTACTATCGCACCCACACTATATTTCTCTGCACCTACTTGAGTTTATCCTAACTGGCACCCCATGTTGAGGGTGAAGTGATCCCCATTTTTATTAAAGATTGGCTCGTACTCGCGTAAACATGTGTCATACGACCCCCAAGAATTGTAGATACCTATGCTGGTCCCACCATGAGGTGTATCAAGACCCGTAGTGGCGGCCCCGACACAAATTCTAGAAGGCATCTGGTGCCCCCATTGCCCTGTTTGTCTGCTACGGAGTGTGTGCACCCCCGCACCCCGTTAGAACCTACACTGTTGCACCCATCATCGTCGCTTTGACCGCTTACAATCAGCCCAGTAATCGTGCTCCACCCTGCCTAGTTTCAGGGTACCATGATACCTAACTTGGGTTACTGCTGAAACGGGTCCCTCTTACCAGGATTTTCTAGTCGAACATGTTAAGTGGTTAAGTGTCTGTATTTACCTAACCTCCACCCATCAATTCTTGTTAACATGTTGAATTTGGTTAAGTGTTTGTAGTTGACTTAACCCTACCATCTGTCCTTAGCCTCTTAGAGCACCAGACCACTCACATTAGACAGGTATTGCTACGGTTACTGGATGTGCCGGTCGTTTCCGGGTAGGTTTACACCGTAGCTCAGTCTAACCTCGGGTCCTTATTGGACTCAATGCTTAACCACCCACATTAGGTATTGTTGTGACTACTAGACAGCCGGGCGGGTCCGGGCAGGTTTACATCACAACTCAATCCAACCTAGGGTTAAGCATATCGTGTTTTCTAAATTTACATATTTTATTACTTCCCAATTATATATGTAAATGTCATATCTTTTGTTCTTGGGTATATCAATTCATACCGCTTAAATGTCATTGTCGTTGGCATGTGCCAACCATGCCAACATATATTTTTCATGTTTTACACCCAACGTTATTACCCCCGTTTGTTCGCAACATGTGTTGGGCTTGTCACAATTCAGCCCAACTTTATAAACGTGAGAAAAAGGGGAAATCAAGAACATGTAATACATAAAGGTGTGTGGCGCATGAACTTGCAATTCAGCGATTCAACTAACATATAATATGGGTCATGTGAACTAGCATTCAAATCAAAGTATAACTAAGAAGGTGACATATGAAATGGCATAGTTTAGGCTAATACAAACTTGTGTTAAAACATGTTAAACTTGGCATAATGTCAACCAAAAAACTAGCATGTTGTATATTCACCAAAATGTCCAATTATAACATCTAATCACGTAGCCTATTTCTACATGAACTTGAATAGTTTATGAAACCCAAACGATACTTAACATGGATCCAATTATACTTGCGAATAAACATAAGAATGATATCATAGGTTTTGGGTCATGTAGGCATAAAAGGTTTCAAATCTAGAACATGTTTACATAAGCCTTAATTTAGACTTATTAAATGTATATAGTCCACTCCATCGACATAAACATAAAGGGATCAATTACTAGTTTTTGCCACAACTTGCTATTGCTATTACTTTCAAATAAAAATGTCCAATAGGCTTGCATCAATCAATTTATGCCACAAATATCAATACACAAGTCATGACAGAATTATTACAATACACAGAGTTCATACAATAACACAATTCTTTTTTCATTTACATTGTATCACATCACAGAATTTTTTTTTCATATTCTGAAAGGTCACTATACATACAACAAATGAAGAATCTTGAATTCTGGATTCTGAATTCTGAAATTGAGATGCGTTCCTTTGGGTAGACTAATGTTGCGTTGATTTATTTGATTAAACTTTAACCTTCTTCTTAATTATATTCGTCTCTAAGCTTTTCTCTCTTGACGGCTATGCTCAGTTCCTTCCTGGCAGCATGACGACTCCCATCTTATTTTTTGTGTGAATTTTCAGTTGAGACTTAGGGTGTATTTATAGATTTTTAAATTGTTTTGAGCCATCAGATAAAGACAGGAGGAATCTAGACCATACAAAGTTCAAAGAGCCAATCAAGAGGTGACATGTCAGCCCTAGTGACACACCGAGCCACTGAAATTTGAGCCAGAGCCAGACCTAACCAGCCAGGTCGAACCGGTAGGTCGACTGGCAAGTCGACAACCAGGTCGGCACTATGGTCGACCTGGGGTGGCCAGGTCGACACCATGGTCGACCCTATGGTCGACCTGGTCTCTGGGCGGGAATTTTCCCGCCCAAACTAGTTTGAACGTGTTTTTCGAATTTTGAATTTGAAACTGAGCTGTTTGGATTTAAATTTTATTCTGAAACTACCGAAGGTCATAACTCCTTCATATGGAGTCCGATTCACGCAAACTCGGATTCTTTCTCAAGTAGAATTCCGAGACGAACGCAATGGCGTAACTCGAATTTGTGAATCTTAATGTTTATAGAATCCACGGGGTGTTACATTCTCCCCCCTTAAAAGGATTTCGTCCCCGAAATCTTCAAGTTAGGAAGAATGTATATCCTACCATCCAACAGTCCATCTACTCAACCAACAAACACAGGCATCCACTGTCCTTAAAAGACTTCTAATGCTTCGTGATCATATGCATAGTGTGTGTACATGTCCTTATCAATTGCAGAAATCAGGCGATCTACTGATTCAGTTGACCTCCTTAATACGAATCATGTAAGTGTCATGAATCCATTATGTATGCAAAATTTTCCTACTCATAATTCTACATGAGTGCACAACTATTCATACAAATGCAACGACCATATGGCAGCATATCAAGTTTCAACCATATACAAATGAGAATACATATATGCATATGCAATATGAAGTGACTGAGCCGATCTATAACCTAGGGTGTGTGTGTATATGCATCCACGAGCAACCACTAGCAATCACTAGCAACCATTTGCAGCCATCATCCATAACACGTTTTCAAATACATGTTTGCATCCATTTGTTTTCTACCTAAGGAGTTAGGAAAAGGACAGAGGAGATATACCTAAAAAGATAGATAAAGCATAACTTAAGGAAAAAGAGAGATCGAAGATGTACCCTCAAAAAGAAGAGGGTAGGCAGCATGTATTCTGTCCTCAGTTTCCCAAGTAGCGTCTTCCTCAGCGTCACTCCACTGAACTTTAACGAGTTTGACCTCGCTGTTGAGTAGCTTTTTCACTTCAGTTCCTAAGATGTGGGTTGGAACTCTCCTCACAGTTGTTCGCGTTCCATTTCGGCTTCTTCTAGAATGCTAGGCTTCACCACTTCCGCAGACTCATGCAAACACTTCCAGAGGTGAGAAACATGAAAGACGTTGTGAACTCCGGCCAGTCTCTCGGGTAGCTCTAATCTATAGGCCATCTTCCCAACCTTTTAGATGATAGGGAACGGTCCTACAAATCTTGGTGCTAGCTTTCCTGCGGATCCAAAGCGAACGACGTTCCTTAAAGGAGATACCTTAAGGAAAACCCTGTCCCCAGCCTCAAACTTAAGGTCGGTCCTTCTTTTGTCGGCGTAGGATTTTTGTCGGTCTTGGGCTGTCTTCATTCTCCTACGTATCAAGTCCACTTTCTCCGAAGTCTCTCGAATCATGTCTGGCCCAAGTATAAGCTTATCTGTAGATTCCCACCAACAAGTTGGTGATTTGCACGGTCTTTCATACAAGGCTTTGAAGGGTGCCATGCCTATGGTAGCTTGGTAGCTATTGTTGTAGGCAAATTCTGCTAAAGGAAGGTGATCCTGCCACATCCCTCCAAAGTCAAGAACGCAAAGTCTTAAAAGATCCTCTAAAACTCTATTCACCCTTTCCGTCTGGCCATCGGTTTGGGGGTGATAGGCCATGCTTAAACATAACTGTGTGCCTACAGCTTATTGAGACTCCGCCAAAACTCACTTGTGAAGATAGGGTCTCGGTCACTAACAATGCTGGAGGGTATCCCATGAAGCCGAACTATTTCCTTTAGATAAAGAGATGCTAGAGATGCGGCAGTCCTTCTACTCTTGGTATGTATAATGTGGGTGCTTTTAGTAAGCCTATCCACTATTACCCAAATGCTAGTGTTGCCTCTTCTCGACCTAGGCAGTCCATCAATGAAGTCCATTGAAATGCTATCCCACTTCCACTGTGGGAGCTCTAAAGGATGAAGTAGTCCTCCAGGTTTCTTCTGTTCCGCCTTGACCCATTGGCAGGTCATGCACTTAGAAACGAAATCTTCCACGTCCTTCTTCATGCCGCTCCAAAAGAAAGTCCTTTTTATATCCTTGTACATCTTATCACCGCCAGGGTGTATAGTCATCTTGGAATGATGCGCTTCCTCGAGAACCTTCTTTGTCAACTCCCTTGCTTGTGGAACGCATAATCTTACATCTCGCCTCAGCCAACCCTTATTGTAACACCCCGTAATTTTATAACATTAAAATTCACAAATTAAAGTATACTTAATTTTTAGAAAAGAATTAAGTGAAATGAGTTGCGCAGAGAAATATATATGTTGATATATATATATAAAAAAATTAAAAATTAAATAAATAAATATGCGAAAAAGTTCAAAACAACGAATTGGGAGGGGGGAATGACCGAACCGGCCCATTTTTGAGGTCAACCCAAGCCCGGCTGGGTCGACTAGGGGTTAATCCGGGGTGTTTAGCTGTCAACCCGTGGGCCGATTCGCTCAAATGCAGATTGTGCATTTAGTTGGTTCTCATGGTTCAGGGTTAATGTAATGGTCCTAAATAACTTCCTACACCTATAAATACATGCGAATGCTAACCCTAAACCTAATTAAAATTGAAACTAAAGCCGTTATGCCATTGCCATGGAACTCAGCGTAGCCGCCGCCAACTAAAGAGGAAGATAGCTAATCAATTCAACCTAGTTCAAGCTTAGAGCTTCAACAAAGAATCAACTAACGTCGCTACAACAATTCTGCATCAATTTTGATCAATTGTTCATAATTCTTTAACCACGAAAGGCAAGTTCGATTTCTCTAATCAAGATAATTATTAAATTAAATAAGATTAGATATAATTGTGGATTATATGGATATGATGTGAATTATTGACCGTATGATATGATTATGTTGTCAAAATTGTGATGTTATCATACATGTTGTAAAGTTACGATCTACGTTGTAATTCTATGATTGGCTTATGTATAATCAAATCATCATGTTGTTTAAATGCTTGTTTGGTTATGTTGATTCATATGATAGATCATATGTATGTATGCCAGTTTAGATATTGATTTAGACATAAATCACATGCAAGTTAGTAAAGATTATGACATCTATTTTAGATCAAAAGTTAGGCTATGACATGTATGAGTTGTATGCTAAATCTTTACATGCTAGTTTATATGTTTAGAGGTAAATTTACACCATTGTTATGTTGCATAAATCACATATGCAAGTTTATATAAAAATATGAGTTTGGAATATGAATCATGTTATGCAAGTTTGTGGTTATTGCCTATGTAAATTTTGTGATGAAAATCTTATTCATAACATGCAGGTTCATACCTTTTAGGCCTATGTTTAGATCTATGATTTTATGCAAGTTATGAGGTAAATTCTCATATGCAAGTTAGGCCTATTTTGTATGTTATGTGAATATATGGTGTTTTCCCCTTTTTCATGTGTTAGACTATATCTTAGTCTATCATATATTCTATGCGAACGGATGGCGCGGGGGTTATGGGAAAAATATTCATTATGTTAATAAATGTGAATTGGCATGTAATAGCCTTGAAAGAGGCATATATGTAAATTGAGATATTAATTGGCAAAGTGATATATGGACATAATTAATGTGAATTATGGTCCTAAAGATAATTGGAATTTTATTAACATATTTGATTAGGAATAGTTAATCCAAATATGGGATGAAAATATTGATTATGTTAATAAATGTGAATTGGCATGTAAATGAGGCATACAACGAATTTGAGATATTAATTAAGGTGAATTGCCTTAAAAGGCGAAAAATTTAATGAAGGCATTAATTGGAAAATTAATGTGTAGTAATGGACATAGTTTAATTATGGACATAGATTAATTTGAATTGGATTAGGTATATTAAATATTGGGAATTGTCACAAATGCCTAAAAAGGCATGAAATTGATTTGAGATGTAAATTGGTACAATTTATGTACCATAAATAGTGGACATAATTAAGGTGACATATTTATACATAAATAAATATGGAAATGATTCGTAATTTGAATAGGGAAAGTAATTCAAATATTGGGGGAAATTAATTATGTATAATTAATTGCCTAAGACACGAGGTTGGACTCATTTGTGGTGTAAGACTGCCCGGACCCGCCGGGCAAATCCAGCAGCCACAAATGGTAGCCCAATGTGAGAGGTCAAAGGCCCAAACTAAAAGCATAACAATTGTATGGACACGAGGTTAGGCTCGTTTGTGGTGTAAGACTGCCCGGACCCGCCCGGCAAATCTAGCAGCCACAAATGTCAGTCTAATGTGAGAGGTCCTACAGGGGTTACGATAGTAATAAATTAAGAAACACTTAACCAAAGCAAATATGTATTGGGACATGAGGGGGTTAAGAGGGTGCCTTGGGTGGCATGAGGAAGTTAGTGGGTGACATGTAGGTGACATGAGGATGTCATGAGAAATACGATTAGAAAAATGGAGTAATTTGAATATAAACAATTATGACATGTATTTCAAATTATTGGATAAAATAGGTATTGACACCTATGAACGGAAAGGTTTTAATTAATTGATTAATTAATTAAAAATGGACATGCTAAATGAAATGGACTACTTAACCAAATCTGATCCTAGGGATTGTAAGAACTTAAGTTTAAGTTGGGGGTTAAGTAAACTGGGTTATACGGAATGAGTGGGTTAAGTAAATCTTGGGTGGGTGGGTAATATTAGTACATATAGGCCCACAAACTTAACCATAAATTAATATGTCTGAACCAGTGGGAGGGTTTAGTAAATCTTGGGTAGGTGGGTAATATTTGTGTATATAGGCCCACAGACTTAACCAATACAACCTGTTGATTAAACAAAAGGGTGAGACTAGGTTAAATTAGAAAACACTTAACCAAATTTATACATGTTAGTGGACATGGGGTTAAGTGGGATGTATTAGAGGGGACCAAGACTAGGTGGAAAGCTTGGTGGGGGCCCTTTTCAGTCCAGTAGCCCATTAAGTATCTTTGTGGGCTCGACCCAAGTCGATGACGGGACACGCCTACTGGGCCTGATTGTTAGAGGCAAAAATGGGTTAGCGGTGGCAACGCAAGTCCAACGGGGTCGTGTGCGTGCGTGGGCATGGGTTGGTAGGTAAGACGTTGTTGCATCGTGTAGGTATAAGTCGTGCATCCTTAAGTTGTATTGGGTTGCCACTTTAGGGGAGTGATACACCCCACTATGGGACCAGCACGGGTATCTACGAGTTAGGGAGCCGATCGAATGGGGCAGGCTAGTGGGTACATCTAGTGGAGATAGGAGCAGACGGCACCTATGTAGTCAGCTAGGGGTACACGAAGCTACCATTATTAATTAATCATTAAAGGGGTACACCTAGTGGAGTTAGGAGCAGGCGGCACCTATGACGTCAGCTAGGAGTACATGGAATTACCATTGAAGGGGTACATCTAGTATGGTTAGTGGGTACATCTAGTAGTACACGAAGCTATCATCATTCTATTTAGTCAAGAGGGATCAAGTTTCTAGAGTGACTAGTATGGGTGTAGTTAGTGTTAGTACAGTACAGTACGGTACAATACGGTAGAGTATAGTAATTACCTTATATTAATTAGCAAGCGCCTTTAACGTTATCTTTGCTCATCCTATTATTTTTGGTTGCTCGGTCTTGCCATTAATTCATAGTCATTTCCTTATTTACCAAGCTTATGTCTTATCCTAGTTACTTTGATAATTATATTGTTGGAGTTATCGGACTTGCCAGACTTTATGTATGACCCCCTTTGTTTCCACCTCTTTTCTTCCTCTTCCCCCCTAGGTTCTTAGGGTGGGAAGCTTGATTTGGATCTCTTTGGGAGCACTTGGATTTGGATTGCTGAAGTAAAGCTCAACCTATCTCTTTTATGGCTATTTATGGGATTATGCTTTTTATATTATGTACTCTGATTTTGTCAAGATGGATATTATGTATTTTACTTTAGTCTTTGGGTTTTGGTGATGTAACCAAACATATTTACCTTCCGTTGCAATAAATAAAGTTTTAAATTTTCAAGTACTATTTCATATCTGTCTTGTTGTGATTTTCTGTTCTATATTCACTTAAAACGCTCCATAGAAGATAATGCATTCCCTTTTGTGAGTGACATTAATGGACATGGGGTGTTACACGTGGTACCAGAGCTGAAGGTTACCAGAACAGATAAGATATTTTGAGAAACTATTTTTCAAAAGCATTTTTATAAAGAATACTTTCAAAAATATGTTTTTAGAAGAGTATTTTTGAAAGAAAGGTTTGTTTTAAAAAACATAATCCCCAAGAGCTATATATCCTTCCTTCGACTCTCCGTTTTGAATCTCTTCCTCTTTCTCTTTTTTGGATTTCCCCTCCGCGTATAGATGGTTTTTCTAAGATAAATAGGGACTTCCATACGAAGGACGAAAAACCACTTCAAGGGGCTTAGACGTTTGACGGGCTAGAAGTTAGTTCAAGGAAGTGAAGGGCTTGTTGATACCTTTAAGGTAGACGAGGGGAGGAAGGTTCAAATAGCTGTTGGTTAATGAAGGAAGAAACCTCATCTTGGTGGAAGGTCACGAATGGAGAATGTGAACAAGAAGGCTAGTAGTTATCCTTTTGGAGAAACAGGACACCTTATTAGTATTGTCCAAAGAGGCAAGGGCAAAGTACAGGATCTTCTGGAGGGTAGTTATATTCCCTCACGGCTGGTATACCTGATAGGGATGGCACCATTTGAAGCTTTGTATGGGAGGCCGTGTAGGTCACCATCTTGTTGGTGGGAGACAACAGATAGGCTTATACTTGGGCCCGATACGATACGGGACACATCCGAGAAAGTTGAATTAGTGAGAAGAAGGATGAAAGCGGCCCAAGATAGACAGAAATCCTATGCTGACAAGCGAAGGGCAGATTTGGAATTCGAAGTGGGAGACCTGGTTTTCGTGAAGGTTTCTCCTTTGCGTAAAGTGGTACGTTTTGCAGCAGTTGGGAAGCTGGCACCAAGGTTCGTAGGACCCTTCCCTATCATAGAGAGAATTGGAAAGATGGCCTATAAGGTGGAATTGCCCGAAAAGCTAGCCGGAGTGCATAATGTCTTTCATGTCTCGCATCTCCGAAAGTGCCTGCAAGAGTCCGCTGAGGTGGTTGAACCAAGCATTCTTAAAGACATTGAGGTAGAGAAAGAAGCAACCTTGAGAAAAGCTCTGATTCGTATCTTGGGAACAGAGATCAAGAAACTAAGGAATCGAGAAGTCAAATTGGTGAAAGTTCAGTGGGGTGAAGCCGATGAAGATGCAACTTGGGAAACCGAGGAGAAGATGCGTGGGCTTTATCCATTTCCTTTTGAGGGTACATTCTCGATCTCTTTTCCTAATTAATACATCTTTCGGTTGCTATCTATGTTTATCTTGTTTATCTTGTTATCTCGTTAATCATGTCATGAGGACCTTAGGTAGAAACCCTTTGGATGAAACATGTGTTTGAAACATGTTATGCTTGATGGTTGCAAGTGGTTGCAAGTGTTTGCACGTGGATACTCGTGGATGCATGATACACATTAGGCACTAAGATCGGCTCACACACTTTCATGTTGCATATGCATGAGTGCTTATACTTATTCATGGATGAAACTTGCTATCCTATCACGTGGATGTTGCATATGGATGAATGTTATGTGCACTCATGTAGAGACTATGAGTTATGTTAGGAATTTGCATACATATGGACTCATTTCACTAACATGCTTTGCATTAAGGAGGTTTACTGTATCAGTAACCGCCTGATTTTCGCATTAGATAAGTACATATACACACACCTTTGCATATGATCATACAGCATTTAGAATCCTTTAAGGACAATGACTTGTAAAGACCCGTAACTTCCCCGTAAAGGAAAGCGTCGGATAGTTCGAGAACAAGCCACAACAGAACGCATACAGAAGAACATTTCATTGTATATTACAACAATGCATCAGATTACAAGAATATACAAAGTATAAACGAATATTACACAGAAATATCAGAGATTTAAATTACATTTAAATACATAGCAGCGGAAAATATTACAATACACAACTAGAAGTAGATATGCGGATACAAAGCTTTCCGGATATCGTTCCAGCTGTAAACCAGGATCCTGTGAATATAAATCTGCAAAACCAAAACTACTAGCTGCCCGTGTCAAAATAGGGGCACCCAGAGTTTAGGTTAAAAGAATAAACTCCAGGTCAGTCATGGGACTGGTGTGAGAACTAAAACAGTTATTATTCTTTATTTTAAAAGTTAGGTAAATCAAGGGACCACGCCGTATAACACGGAACGGGTTTCCTCCCAAGAATACCAGTGCATAAAACAAACAGCGCAATGCTAAATAAAGAAAAATGAAGCTGTTATAAGACCCAGGTCCTATCACACAATGCAACGCAAGCCGGGGGATAGGGTTTTCCCTTATAACAGCCAAAGAATGCTTGATACGTTTGAAACAAATCATTTGATACTATAATAAGTGCATAGTGTATAAAACAACTTCAAATCATAAGTATCAATCATAGGCGGCATGAGCGTCCCATGCCACTATGTCGCCATATATAGGTTTACAAATAAAACCGCAAATGTCACGTATTTGGAAATTGGATTTCCGTCTATGAACTGAGGCAAAAGATAGTCCTCAACCGATTCGAGACGCTCTAGCCCGCCCCTCAGGATCAGAACGCATCAACCCTTTAGATCGTCAGGGCCGGTCCACCGATGTGGATTATTATGCCTGAACACTACGTTTCCCCACCCTATGGGGTGTAAGTCTGGTCCGTCAGCCGACCAGAATGCATCGGCCGAAACCGATATAACCGAGGCGCCTCGCAACAGCAACAACCACATAAGTCAAACTCGTCAGGGCGTGTAAAACCACTGACGCCACTTCTAGCTAGAAAGAAACGCAAGTCCTCCCGGATGTCCTCTCCCGTTTTTGGTTCATACCGGGTGTGAAACTCGCGAAGCAAACGTTACACAAAGCTACGCCACAAAGGCCGTGCTTTGATCATCAACCACAAGACTTTGCTTTTCAACAGAAGCCTTGATCATTTGCATCTTAGCATGCCACACAGGCAAGCCATCCTATGCAACCGATATCAGTCACACAGAATGAAATCCGATGTCAGACACACAGTCCATTTACAAGTCCGTTCTGGGTCTGAACGAAACCGGAGGCACCTAGTACCCCGCATATCCATCGATCTCCAAGTACGTCTGGACGATCACTAACTGTTTCCATCTTCTTGGGTGTACAGCCCAATCAAGATCATCAGTTATCACCCAAACGACGTGAAGACCTCCGGTCTTCGACCACCGTCTTCATCTTCGACTTATCGTCGTATCAGTTATTCAGAATGGGATAAACCCGGTCTTTCCGAATAACTCGCGTATATATTATAAAAGTGTTACACAAACACAACATACGCCTCATTCCAATTCATTAGTCACTAACCGTAAATTAATCAAGAGAATAATTCCCCAAATATTAACCCCGAAGGCCGAAACCAACATCAGATCAATATCCAGAAAACCATTCTGCTTGGCTAACCGACAGTTAGTTTCTAAATTTCACGTTCAAATCTAATTAAAGATTTAACTATCGCCTGGAGCAAAACTGGTGATACTCCATTCTCGATCTTTTCAATCTAATTAAAGATTCATTAAAACTCCACTTAGTTTTAATCATTATCTGGGTTAAAGAATCAGTGTCATTTAAAAACACGATTCACGATAAACCCAAAATCACATTCCATTAATTATCGGGTTAAAGAACAAGTGTTATTTAAAACACTGTTCACGATAAACCCAAAAATCAATACCAATTCAATTCCAATTAAATATCATTTAATTGGTACACTTCATTAAATCTAAATAAAAAGATTTAATCTTTTCTCAACTGGGTTCAAGAACAGTGTTAGTGAAGACACCATTCACGACAAACCCAAATCATATTCCATTAATTATCGGGTTAAAGAACAAGTGTTATTTAAAACACTGTTCACGATAAACCCAAAAATCAATACCAATTCAATTCCAATTAAATATCATTTAATTGGTACACTTCATTAAATCTAAATAAAAAAGATTTAATCTTTTCTCAACTGGGTTCAAGAACAGTGTTAGTGAAGACACCATTCACGACAAACCCAAATCACATTCGATATTCAATACAAGGCTCTGAATAGAAAATATATCAGCTTATATTCAATATCGAATTCTACGACTAACAAATGTCGTATTGGAAATAACGATACAAATATATATCTTTCAAATTTCCATAACAACACCTGTAATATCACGAATTCCAACATCGAAATATTCCGAAGACAATTTCGATTCAAATCCACTCCAATGCAATCATTGGAAATTTTGGTTATTTTCAAAACCATTTCAAATTCAATTTATTTATTTAAAAATAAATAGAATTATAATTCTTGTTCAAAACTAGTTCATTTCGATAAAAATCTATTTTTATCTTTTCAAATATGGAGTTTTTCATCCCAAACTTTCACAAATCATCTCTTATGATTTTACACAAATTATTACTATTTTTAATAATTTTATCAAGGCCCGTACAGTCGATTTCCATCAACGGCCATCGAACTGCACTTACAGCGACCTTTTTCGAATTTGATTTGGACGTATCTCCAAATCCAACCGTTAGATTTCAAATTTCTAACATTCGTTAGAAAGCTCTTTTCGATACGAACCCAACGGTTCCGGTTTTAGGAGAATCCGACGGTCGGATCTCCCGTAATGTCCGTTTGAAATAAATGGTCGAAATTCACGAATTGCCGCGGCGCGGCGCGTTCTATTCAGGCCATTATATTATATATATAATATATATTTCGTCGATTCCTATTTAAAACGAATTATATAAATAGTTTTAAAATCGTTTCAAAAGCTATTTCAACTTTCTTTTCAATTCAAATCAAAATTGAATTCTTCTTTATAAATTCGTTTTAAAATTCATTTCTATTCAATTCAAATTTCAGTTCAATTTGAATTCATTTCAATTCGTTTTCAATTCAATTCATTTCGAAATCGTTTTCAATTCAATTCATTTCGAAATCGTTTTCAATTCAATTCATTTCGAAATCGTTTTCAATTCAATTTGAATTCGTTTTCAATTCATTTCATTTCGAAATCGTTTTCAATTCAATCCATTTCGAAATCGTTTTCAATTCAATCCATTTCGAAATCGTTTTCAATTCAATTCATTTCGAAATCGTTTTCAATTCAATTCATTTCGAAATCGTTTTCAATTCAATTCAAAATATTCGATTTCGAAATCACTTTTCAATATTCATTTTTAAGATGAATAAAATCGATATAAATATCGTTCACGTCAAAATGGCGTCAATCTAATCAGCACGGCTTCATAAATTTCTATTTTCAAATATTCTATTTCAAATATTTCTTTTTCAAAATAGTTGTTATTATCAAAATATTTCGTTCAACACATGACCAATCTCAATGAATGAGTACTGTCAACACATGAACTTTTATTTTATAATATTCTTTATTTTTCAAATTGAAATGAGGCCCAATCAATTACCATATAAAGTTAATTATATGGATTTTCATACAACACATGTATATAATTACATTGAAAAATAATCAACCATCAACCAAAGTGCACTACACTGTATAAGCATCAAATATAGATATTCAACGCTTATAACAGCCTGTCAATCAATCGATCGACACGTTTAATCAATCAGGATGAGTGAACTTCAAGTTTCATCCCAACACCCGTGTGGGGTTTCAAACAATCAAACCAATATTTTATTCGTGCAGTTGGGCGATGTGTAAAATTTATCGTCCCAATCAATGTCATTCAAATAAGTGTTCATAAACAAACCGTCTGGTTTGTAAATGAATATTTATTTATTCACATTCACGTTAAAAATTATATTTTTAACGATAAAACATTTTATTCCAACATATGAATTTCTATTCAATTCATTTATTCAATAAAAATGATATTTTTATTTTTCTAACATATTTTAGAAAATTTCGGCGGCATAACGGCACGATACTAGAAACGGGACAAGGCCTAGCCTAATCCCCGGTCTAGTGAAGGCCCACGCCATTCACACATCAATCATATCAATTTTATTATGCAAACCACAAAATTTGGAGTAAGAGTCTAACCTAGCCTTACTCCTTCACCTTATAACGGCGCACGTCTAATCCTAACCAATTTATCGATTCGATCTTTCACACCACAAACCACATTCAAACCAATATCGCAATCAATAACCAAACAGCCAAACAAACAAGTCCATGGTCTGTGGACGATTGTGTCGGGTGCTACTAAGCACCGTCTGCATCCTAGTATATATATATATAACTAGAAAAGAAATAGAAAGGTGAGAAATTCTCACATATAGCTATCCTAGCTCCACGGCTCTTCATTTGCAGAAGTCTTCGTCGTTTCGCCTTTTTGTCACCTTCGTTGTCCGCTTTCACTATATATATAAAAATCGAGTTTTTACTTCGCTATTCCATATATAAAAATCGAATTTTTTATTTCAAAGTTCAATATATAAAAATCGAATTTTTATTTCACTAGTTCTATTTACAAAACAAAGTATGTTTTTTTTCTATTTTCAAACAAGGTATGTTTTTTTCCTATTTTCAAACAAGGTATGTTTTTTTCTATTTTCAAACAAGGTATGTTTTTTTCTATTTTCAAACAAGGTATGTTTTTTCTATATTCTTTTCAAAATCCTGTTTTTAAAATTCTTCTAAAATTTTCTGTTTTACTTTCTTTTATAAAATTTCTGTTTTACTTTCTTTTATAAAATTTCTGTTATACTTTCTTCTAAAATTCAGTTTTGATTTCCTTTTAAAATTCAGTTTTGATTTCCATTTAAAATTCAAATCTTTTAAAACCTTTTTAAAATTCAAATCTTTTTAAAACCTTTTTCTTATATTAAAGTTAAAAAAATTCAGTTTTTCTATACCTTAAAAATTCAGTTTTTCTATACTTTAAAAATTCAGTTTTTCTATACTTTAAAAATTCAGTTTTTCTATACTTTAAAAATTCAGTTTTTAAAATCTTTTCTAAAAATTTCAGTTTTAAAATCTTTTTTTAAAATCAGTTTAAAACCCTTTTAAAAATCAGTTTAAAACCCTTTTAAAAATCAGTTTAAAACCAATTTAAAATTCAGTTTTAAATCAATTTAAAATTCAGTTTTAAATCAATTTAAAATTCAGTTTTTAAATGTTTTTTTTTTTTATAAAATCAGTTTACTCTATTTAAATACATAAAAATAAATTAATAAAACCAAAAAAAAACTTACAGAGGGGGGGGGGGGTTCTGCAGATCGGCGGAGGGCTTCTCGAACTGGGCGGCGGCGCTAGGGTTTCGAGCGAGGGAGGCTGATGCGTCGCGAGCTTCGAGGTGGGCGGACGCTTCGCGAGCTTCGAGGTGGGCGGACGCTGGATCGGCGCGCGGTGGGGGGCATCGTCGTTGATGACGAGGGGGGGTGGCTGCGCGATTCCGCCATCGTCTCCCCTTTTTTTTTATTTTATTTTTTTTTTGTTTTGATTCTGTCGATTTGAACGGGGGAGGGGCCAGAGGGAAATAAGGGGGAGAAAGGAAATATTTTTTTTTATTTTTTATTTATTAATTTATTTATTTTATCCTAAAGAGTTGACTTTCACATACGACCTCGAAACGAGGCCCACCGCCTGTCGTCCATAGCGTTTTACCCCCATTCTGAACACAATGGGATATGTATCGTCAGCTGATTCGGCTGTTACAATCAGTTTCCGTTAAATTTACATTTAAATCACTATATTGAATTTAAACGCGCATTTCAAATTACCGGGGTCGCATACTAACTCTAAAAATTGCAGAAAAATATTTTCTAGCTTCGTATTGACGATACGGTCCTAACAAAACAAGTTTCGTCGAATTCTGAGAACGTTTGAAAAATGGCCAATTTCCAGTCGATTAAAATCAACTGAAACTGGTCAAACGCGTTTTCCTTTGCCACGCTCACATATTGATTCGAAAAATTATGAAATTTGGAATCTAGCAATAATTTGACACTGCGGATCCAACAAAACTGGTTTCGTCGAAATCCGAGGTCATTTGCAAAATGTCCATTTTTAAGGGCCTGAATTCCATAGCGACTATTCAGAATTTTCAACTGGACATATCTTTTGATTCCCGATATGAAATCTTGATTTTTCGGATTCGTTGGAAAGATATTCACAATTAGATCCTAAGATTTTTGGTTTCACTAAAATCCGGATTGTTTTGCACCCGGTACATTCAATTGAAGTTTGAAATCGAATTATCGAACTACCGCGCCATTTTTAATTCTATTTATAATTATATATAAATATTTATATTCTAACGACGACGCGTATAATATATACGTTCGAATTCTATTCAAAATAAATTTCTCGTCGATATTATTTAAAATAATTCATTTTAAATAATCAAAATTCGCTAAAATTGCCAAAATAAAAATTTTAAACTGGCCCAGATTTTCCGGGTTGTTACATGACTGCACGTGGATGATGTTTTAAATAGATGGATGATGGATGGTAGGATACGTTCTTCCCAACTTGGAGATTTCGGGGACGAAATCCTTTAAGGAGGGGAGAATGTAACAACCTGTATTTTTGAATAACATGTTATAACATAAATCAAGGCAGAATTAAACTGTAAAATTTGAATCAAGGGAAACGGGATGTGCCATTGCGTTCGTCTCGGAAAAATACGCGAAATAGAGTCCGAGTTTTCAAAAATCGGTGTCCGTATGACCGAGATATGGCCTCGCGAAGTTTCACGAAAAATTCAAATTCAAAACATATTCAAATTTCAAAAAATCAGGGTAGGCGGGAAAAATCCAGCCCAGACCAGGTCGACCTGGGGGTCGACCTGGGAGTCGACCTGGGTGGGACCAGGTCGACTGGGGAGTCGACCCCAGGGTCGACCTGGGGGTCGACCTGCCTGGTCGGACCCAGGCAACCAGCTGCACCTATTTGGCTGTTTTGACCTGTTTTGTTGGCTAGTGACGGGATTTGATGGCTCTGATTGAATCTAGGGTTAATCCTATGGCTAATACTATCCTAATCTTCTATAAAAAGACCCCTAAGCCTAGCCTAAATCACCATTATTCAATCTTACAACTAAACTATGTCAAATTTATTCCTCTCATGGCCTCCACTCTCATGCTAAAATTTCTAAGTTTATTTCTATGAGAGATTTTGAGTTCATACAAGTGTTTTCAAGCTTGTATGAGTGTTCTTAGTTTGCATTCAAGTCAAGTTGCAACATTTCTAATACAAAGCAAGGGTTTTTATTGATTTGGCTCAAGGGTTTTTCATTTGGAGCTTTCATATTTGTGTTTTTGGTGCTTGCATAAGGGCTTCGTCTCAATCTTTATAATAAATATTAATTTGTGTCTTCATAGCATTGTAAGCCCTGATCTACTTTCTTTTTATTGAACTCTAAAGTTAAATGAATGATGCAAGTTTGGTTGATCATTATGATATGCAAGTTTGGTTGATCATTATTTTATTCAAGTTGGTGTAATCATTATGTATGACACATGTTGCTATGTTATGCAAGTTTGGGTTGATCATTATACACATGTTATCATGTTATGCAAGTAAAATTTGAGTTTGTGAGCTTAAAGCTTCAAGCTTTATGTTGAAGGTTGCATTTTGGCAACATGGAAGTTATCATATCCCTTATGATAACTTGCATGTGAGGCTAAATGCGAACTTCTAGCAACTTCTACATGTCATTTATCACCATGTATCACTCATATGCTAAGTTTGGTTTTATGCATACTTTTTAAGTCTAATAATGCAATATGCAAGTATATGAACATATGTACATTTCATATGCCACCATGATAAACTTGTGGCTTCAACACCTTTTTGTCATGATTATGCCAAGTTCCCTATTTTATCCTTTATGCGTTGATGCGATTATGTAAACGATGGGATTACGCTGGGGTTGGGTAACATTATGACATAAACATGGTTTTTATAACATGACGTGATATGTTAACTTGTAATTATGTTTTGGAAACATAATGGACATGACACTTAGAAAATATGAGTGTGGCCAACTCGAGGTTGGGTTTAGTTTGTAGCATAAATCTACCCGGACCTGCCCGGCTTAACTAGTGGCTACAAACAATAGGACCCAATGTGAGAAGTTGGTCATGTTGTGGTCGAACCCGAGGTTAGACCAAGTTGTGGTGTAAAGCTACCTGGACCCGCCCGGCTTAACTAGTAACCACAACAAGGTCTAATGTGAGAGGTTAAAGCACATTAAGTTAGTTAATGCTCCCTGATTAGGGTTAAGTCATGGTCCACTTAATACTTAATCAATTTGGGCTTGATGGGTTAATCGGGGTTAAGTCATGAACCTTGGGTACACTTAACAAATTTAATCCACGTTTGGATCGGGTTAACCACATTTAACCCGTTAAGGAACCTAGTTGCGTGGTCCTTTTCAGCAGTAACCCTCTTGATAGTATCATAAGACCCTAGGACTAGGCTAGGGTGGGGCACGATTACTGGGCTGACATGTAAGCGGCCAAAACGACGGCTGAGTAGGTACGCCGGTGTAGGTCCAGGCGGACTATGGTCGTGCACTTAGTCCGGAGTTGGAAAATCAGGCACGGGTACCAGTAGATCTTGACTGTGCATACTTGATTGGTGTCCAAGGTTGACACCCTAGGACTTGATACACCCTAGGGTGGACCTAGCGCAGTTTAACTACATTGCATGTTTGGGCCGTATGACACCGACACTTGACGAGTTAGGCTTATAGTGAGCCGATCAACTAGATCGTGTAGTTGGACCTTGATTTAGGTCATCTCATGATGTTGGGCTAAGCTTGGGCCAAGGGATCAATTCTTGTTTTTAACTTGACATGTTATAATGCTAGTACACCCGTGGTGCAAAACTTAACCTTGATTATGCGATGACACCTTTATCTATCTTGTTAGTTAATCACCATGCCAGTATGTTGTTATACTTATGTTCATCTCAGCTTCTCATGCCAGTTAACTTTACTAGTTCATGGACAGATAGTAGTTAGGGCTTACCGGTCTTTTTTGACTGACCTGTTTTCTTTCGCCTCTTTTCTTCCGTTTCACCCCCCCCTCAGGTTCTCAGGGTAGGAACATTGGAGCTTAGCTTGGATCTTTATAGCTTGCTTACTGGATTTGCTCATGTACGGTTTTGGACATTGAGCTAGCTATGGTTTATCACTTCACTTTGGGGATAGTACTTTATGTATTTAAGTTTTTCAGTTTATGCTTTTCTCTAGACTTTGTTTGTTGGAAAATAATGATCAAGTACTTTGTTGTAACATGACTATGGTTTTGAAATGCAAGTTTGATCCACTGCTTTATTTACTCTGTTTTACTTATATGTTGTGTCTTGTGATATCTGCATGCATGTTTACCTTGTTTAACGCCCCTCCAAAGCTAGTGTGCTTGCAAGAGTTACCCTGGCGGAGGTGGGGTGTTACATTTGGTATCAGAGCATAAGGTTTACAAGATTTGAGCAAAAGTGTTTTTGAAACTTACCTTTTGAAAAACTATTTTCAAAACCAATTAAGTATTTTCGAAGAAAAGTCTAGTTATTTTTAAAAGGCTAGCACTATCCTTCGTTTCTTTGTTCTGAATCTATCTTTTTCCTTTTTCAGTATGACAGATCTTAACCTTCCCGAGGGAGTGACCATTCCCGGATGGTTCCGGAGGTACTTGGAAGCTAGGGCCAACGATGTGGGCCCAGCAAATACCCCCAATATAACTGAGGTTCATCCTCCTCCTCAGAATCTACAAGCAGATTTCGCTAAGATTTGCAAAGACTTTAAGGCAATGGGTGGCAAGATCTTTATTGGGATGGATACTTTTGTGGAGGCAAGAAATTGGTTGAAAGAAACTAAAGATCTCTTCGCCATCTTTGATGTGCAAGATCATAGAAAGGTTTTATTGGCGGCGTGGTTATTAAAAGAAGAAGCTTCTTATTGGTGGGAGGTCACCAATGCTACGAGGCCTTTAGAGACTTGGGCCGACTTTAGGACAAGATTTGGGCTTAAATTTCTATCATCAGCTGAGGCGAATCTGCAATTGGAGAAGTTTATATCTTTGAAGCAAGGGGACATGACAGTGAGGTAGTATGTGAATGAGTTTAACAAGCTCGTCCGATTCGGTTTGGACATAGTTAATACCCCCCAGAAGAAGGCTTTACGCTTTGCACGCCGGTTGAACGAGCCATTACAAGGTTTAGCCCTATCTCATATACCCATGGGGGCCACTTTTGAAGGCCTAGTGGGCATGGCATTGCTTCAAGGAGATAATAAGAATGACAAGAAAGAAGTCAAGCCTAATGAGACTCAAGCCAAGAAGACAGACTCCAAGTGGGGAGGAAATCAGAGCAATCAGAACAACAAAAACAACAAGAACAACAAGGGAAACAAGGCCAAGGCAAAGGATCCAAGAAAATGCCACTACTGTGGGAATGTTGGGCACATAGCTAAAGACTGTAAGAAGAGGAAGAGGAAGTCTGGCGAATGCTTTCATTGTGGAGAGACCGGACATTTTAGCAAGGATTTCCCCAAGAAGCAAGGACAAGGGCAGGGGCAGAATCAGCGTGCAGGACCTTCTGGAGGGCAAGTGCATGCTCTCAACGCTGCTCCAGTTCAAGATCGAGGTAGTATTTCTGTAGAAAGTCTTGTTTATATTTCTGATTATCCTGTTCGCACCTTATTTGATTCAGGCGCATCGCATAGTTTTATCTCTTCTGACATTGTTGAAAGTTTGCAACTAAGTACTAGCCAAGTTGAGGATCCCGTTTGTGTTTCAAATCCAATTGGGGGTTCCGCCCATCTGTCTATGATTTGTGTGGATTTGAAGATTTCTATCTTGACCGTAGAATTCACGTGTAATGCTTATGTTCTCGGGTTCATGGGATATGGGTTGATCTTGGGCATGGATTGGTTGTCCAGTTAGGGAGCCATCCTCGATTGTGAGCATAGGGTGGTGAGGCTCATGACTCGCCTCGGTAATACCCTAGAAATTTCTTGTAACCCTAGAGGTCCCATC
The DNA here is from genome assembly GCA_030737875.1 of Allium sativum. NCBI lineage: Eukaryota > Viridiplantae > Streptophyta > Magnoliopsida > Asparagales > Amaryllidaceae > Allium > Allium sativum. The sequence continues at coordinate 5,853,766 of CM060909.1, read as the reverse complement.
ATGTTATGTTATCTTGAATCTCTCGACTCGTCCATCGATGATCTGCAATCTGTAAGGGTCGTCCGAGACGACCCTGAGGTCTTTGAAGAAGTAAAGGGGTTACCCCCTAAACGAGAGATAGATTTCCGCATTTATCTGGTCGATAATGCCAAGCCAGTATCATTGCCCGTTAGGCATATGGCTCCACGAGAAAGAAGAGAGCTCAGTAAGCAAATCAAGGAGCTGCTTGAGAAGAATTTTATTAGACGAAGCATTTCTGAATGGGGTGCTCCGGTGGTATTAGCTACTAAGGCGGATGTTTCGCTTCGTCGATGTGTTGATTATCGAGAGTTGAACAAGCTGACAAAGAAGAATAGGCACCCTTTACCGAGGATTGATGATCTCTTTGATCAGCTGGTTGGTGCTTCTGTTTTCTCTCAGCTTGATCTAGCCACCGGATTCCATCAGCTTAGAGTAGCTGAGGATAGCATTGATAAAACTGCGTTTTGGACTCCAGATGGATTTTTTGAATGGCTTGTCATGCCATTCGGATTGACTAATGCAACCGCCTACTTCGTAGACTTGATGAGTAGGGTGTTCAGGGAGTTCCTCAACAAGTTTGTTGTTGTCTTCGTGGATGATATTCTGATCTTCTCAAATGATGAGGAAGAGCATGCTAGACATCTCAAGGAAGTGATGGATACGCTTAGAGCGCATCAGTTGAAAGCCAAGTTATCCAAATGTCATTTCTGGAGAAAGGAATTTTGGTTTCTTGGACATATAATTTCTAAGCAAGGCATAGCGGTGGATCCCGCGAACGTGGTTGTGGTTCAAGATTGGAAGACTCCTAGGAATGCAACCGAAGTAAGAAGCTTTTTCGGTCTGGCGGGCTACTATAGGAAGTTCATCAGGGACTTCGCTAAGATTTCGGCCCCTCTTACTAAGTTGACGAAGAATAACTTAATCTTTGCATGGGACTTGGAGTGTGAGCTTGCTTTTCAAAAGCTCAAAAGAGCCCTTACCTCAGCTCCAGTTTTGGCATTACCCGATAGTGGTAAGATGTTTACCGTGTACACAGATGCATGTGGCACGGGGTTAGGTGCTGTTCTAATGCAAGAGGGAAGAGTGATATGTTATGGGGGTAGGCAACTTAAAGTTCATGAGAAGAACTATCCCACTCATGATTTGGAGTTAGCGGCGATCGTCTTTGCACTCAAATCCTGGCGCCACTATCTTCTAGGCGAAAGGTTTGAGTTGTATACTGATCACAAGTCACTCAAGTACCTCTTCTCGCAAAAAGATTTGAATCTAAGGCAGCAAAGTTGGATGGAATTCTTGGCATCTTATGACTTCGAGATAGCTTATACCCCTGGCAAGGGTAATGTTGTGGCGGATGCACTAATCAGAAGAAGATTGACTTTGAGCCACTTGTTCATTGAGATGAAGAACTTAGAATTCTTGGCAACCTTTGATTTCACTATGGCTGTTGAGTCGATGACGGGTTCATTAGCATCCCTTGAGCTTAGACCCACAATTCTTGATCAAGTTGGGGCTTCGCAGAAGGAAGATCCACAGATAGTCGAGGTCATGGACAACTTGATTCGTGGTGAGACGTCTAGTCACCTTTCTAGATATACCATTGATGATAAAGGTTGGCTAAGGCGTGATGGAAGGCTATGCATTCCACAAATAGGGGACTTGGTGCATGGAGTTCTTGAAGAAGCGCATCACTCGAAGATGACTATACATCCTGGAGGGGACAAGATGTATAGGGATATGAAGCGCATTTCCTTTTGGGATGGAATGAAGAAGGATGTGGCAGAGTATGTTTCAAAGTGCATGGTGTGCCAACAAGTGAAAGCCGAGTCAAAGAAACCAGGTGGGCTATTAAATCCATTGGAGGTCCCGCAATGGAAGTGGGAGAGTATTTCTATGGATTTTGTGAATGGATTGCCTAGGTCAAGAAAAGGGAACACGAGCATATGGGTCATAGTTGACAGACTTACGAAGAGTGCTCACTTCATTCCAGTAAAAAGCAAGAGAACCGCATCATGGCTAGCATCTATTTATCTTCGAGAGATAGTGCGGTTGCATGGAGTTCCTTCTAGCATAGTTAGCGATCGTGACCCAATTTTCACTAGCCAGTTCTAGAACAGTTTGCAAGAAGCGATGGGTACGCGATTAAATCTGAGTACGGCCTATCACTCCCAGACGGATGGTCTAACCGAAAGGGTGAATAGAGTGCTAGAAGATCTCTTGAGGCTTTGTGTTCTCGACTTCGGTGGTACTTGGGAAGACCACCTTCCTCTTGTTGAGTTTGCGTATAATAATAGCTATCAAGCCAGCATAGGGATGGCACCATTTGAAGCTTTGTATGGGAGGCCGTGTAGGTCACCATCTTGTTGGTGGGAGACAACAGACAGGCTTATACTTGGGCCCGATATGATACGGGACACATCCGAGAAAGTTGAATTAGTGAGAAGAAGGATGAAAGCGGCCCAAGATAGACAGAAATCCTATGCTGACAAGCGAAGGGCAGATTTGGAATTCGAAGTGGGAGACATGGTTTTCGTGAAGGTTTCTCCGTTGCGTAAAGTGGTACGTTTTGGAGCAGTTGGGAAGCTGGCACCAAGGTTCGTAGGACCCTTCCCTATCATAGAGAGAATTGGAAAGATGGCCTATAAGGAGGAATTGCCCGAAAAGCTAGCCGGAGTGCATAATGTCTTTCATGTCTCGCATCCCCGAAAGTGCCTGCATGAGTCCGCTGAGGTGGTTGAACCAAGCATTCTTGAAGACATTGAGGTAGAGAAAGAAGCAACCTTGAGAAAAGCTCTGATTCGTATCTTGGGAGCAGAGATCAAGAAACTAAGGAATCAAGAAGTCAAATTGGTGAAAGTTCAGTGGGGTGAAGCCGATGAAGATGCCACTTGGGAAACCGAGGAGAAGATGCATGGGCTTTATCCATTTCTTTTTGAGGGTACATTCTCGATCTCTTTTCCTAATTAATACATCTTTCGGTTGCTATCAATGTTTATCTTGTTTATCTTGTTATCTCGTTAATCATGTCATGAGGACCTTAGGTAGAAACCCTTTGGATGAAACATGTATTTGAAACATGTTATGCTTGATGGTTGCTAGTGTTTGCACGTGGATACTCGTGGATGCATGTTACACATTAGGCACTAAGATCGGCTCACACACTTTCATGTTGCATATGCATGAGTGCTTATACTTATTCATGGATGAAACTTGCTATGCTATCACGTGGATGTTGCATATGGTTGAATGTTATGTGCACTCATGTAGAGACTATGAGTTATGTTAGGAATTTGCATACATATGGACTCATTTGACTAACATGCTTTGCATTAAGGAGGTTTACTGTATCAGTAACCGCCTGATTTTCGCATTAGATAAGTACATATATACACACCTTTACATATGATCATACAGCATTTAGAATCCTTTAAGGACAATGACTGCACGTGGATGATGTTTTGAGTAGATGGATGATGGATGGTAGGATACGTTCTTCCCAACTTGGAGATTTCGGGGACGAAATCCTTTAAGGAGGGGAGAATGTAACAACCCGTATTTTTGAATAACATGTTATAACATAAATCAAGGCAGAATTAAACTGTAAAATTTGAATCAAGGGAAACGGGCTATGCAATTGCGTTCGTCTCGGAAAAATACACGAAATAGAGTCCTAGTTTTCGAAAATCGGAGTCCGTATGACCGAGATATGGCCTTGCGAAGTTTCACGAAAAATTCAAATTCAAAACAGATTCAAATTTCAGAAAATCAGGGTAGGCGGGAAAAATCCCGCCCAGACCAGGTCGACCTGGGGGTCGACCTGGGTGGGACCAGGTCGACTGGGGAGTCGACCCCTGGGTCGACCTGGGGGTCGACCTGCCTGGTCGGACCCAGGCAACCAGGTGCACCTATTTGGCTGTTTCGACCTGTTTTGTTTGCTAGTGACGGGATTTGACGGCTCTGATTGAATCTAGGGTTAATCCTATGGCTAATACTATCCTAATCTTCTATAAAAAGACCCCTAAGCCTAGACTAAATCACCATTATTCAATCTTACAACTAAACTATGTCAAATTTATTCCTCTCATGGCCTCCACTCTCATGCTAAAATTTCCAAGTTTATTTCTATGAGAGATTTTGAGTTCATACAAGTGTTTTCAAGCTTGTATGAGTGTTCTTAGTTTGCATTCAAGTCAAGTTGCAACATTTCTATTACAAAGCAAGGGTTTTTATTGATTTGGCTCAAGGGTTTTTCATTTGGAGCTTTCATATTTGGGTTTTTGGTGCTTGCATAATGGCTTCGTCTCAATCTTTATAATAAATATTCATTTGTGTCTTCATAGCGTTGTAAGCCCTTTTCTACTTTCTTTTTATTGAACTCTAAAGTTAAATGAATGATGCAAGTTTGGTTGATCATTATGATATGCAAGTTTGATTGATCATTATGTTATGCAAGTTGGTGTAATCATTATGTATGACACATGTTGCTATGTTATGCAAGTTTGGGTTGATCATTATACACATGTTATCATGTTATGCAAGTTAAACTTGAGTTTGTGAGCTTAAAGCTTCAAGCTTTATGTTAAAGGTTGCATTTTGGCAACATGGAAGTTATCATATCCCTTATGATAACTTGCATGTGAGGCTAAATGCGAACTTCTAGCAACTTCTACATGTCATTTATCACCATGTATCACTCATATGCTAAGTTTGGTTTTATGCATGCTTTTGAAGTCTAATAATGCAATATGCAAGTATATGAACATATGTACATTTCATATGCCACCATGATAAACTTGTGGCTTCAACACCTTTTTGTCATGATTATGCCAAGTTCCCTATTTTATCCTTTATGCGTTGATGCGATTATGTAAACGATGGGATTACGTTGGGGTTGGGTAACATTATGACATAAACATGGTTTTTATAACAAGACGTGATATGTTAACTTGTAATTATGTTTTGGAAACATAATGGACATGACACTTAGAAAATATGAGTGTGGCCAACTCGAGGTTGGGTTGAGTTTGTAGCATAAATCTACCCTGACCCGCCCGGCTTAACTAGTGGCTACAAACAATAGGACCCAATGTGAGAAGTTGGTCATGTTGTGCTCGAACCCGAGGTTAGACCAAGTTGTGGTGTAAAGCTACCTGGACCCGCCCGGCTTAACTAGTAACCAGAACAAGGTCTAATGTGAGAGGTTAAAGCACATTAAGTTAATTAATGCCTCCTGATTAGGGTTAAGTCATGGTCCACTTAATACTTAATCAATTTGGGCTTGATGGGTTAATCGGGGTTAAGTCATGAACCTTGGGTACACTTAAAAAATTTAATCCACGTTTGGATCGGGTTAACCACATTTAACCCGTTAAGGAAACCCTAGTTGCGTGGTCCTTTTCAGTAGTAACCCTCTTGATAGTATCATAAGACCCTAGGACTAGGGTGGGGTGGGGCACGATTACTGGGCTGACATGCAAGCGACCAAAACGGCGGCTGAGTAGGTACGCCGGTGTAGGTCCAGGCGGACTATGGTCGTGCACTTAGTCCGGCGTTGGAAAATCAGGCACGGGTGCCAGTAGATCTAGACTGTGCATACTTGATTGGTGTCCGAGGTTGACACCCTAGGACTTGATACACCCTAGGGTGGACCTAGCGCATTTTAACTACATTGCATGTTTGGGTCGTATGACACCGACACTTGACGAGTTAGGCTTATTGGGAGCCGATCAACTAGACCGTGTAGTTGGACCTTGATTTAGGTCATCTCATGATGTTGGGCCAAGCTTGGGCCAAGGGATCAATTCTTGTTTTTAACTTGACATGTTAGAATGCTAGTACACCCGTGGTGCAAAACTTAACCTTGATTATGCGATGACACCTTTATCTATCTTGTTAGTTAATCACCATGCCAGTATGTTGTTATCCTTATGTTCATCTTAGCTTCTCATGCCAGTTAACTTTACTAGTTCATGGACAGATAGTAGTTAGGGCTTACCAGTCTTTTTGACTGACCTGTTTTCTTTCGCCTCTTTTCTTCCGTTTACCCCCCCCTCAGGTTCTCAGAGTGGGAACATTGGAGCTTAGCTTGGATCTTTATAGCTTGCTTACTGGATTTGCTCATGTACGGTTTTGGATATTGAGCTAGCTATGGTTTATCACTTCACTTTGGGGATAGTACTTTATGTATTTCAGTTTTTCAGTTTATGCTTTTCTCTAGACTTTGTTTGTTGGAAAATAATGATCAAGTACTTTGTTGTAACATGACTATGGTTTTGTAATGCAAGTTTGATCCACTGCTTTATTTACTCTGTTTTACTTATATGTTCTGTCTTGTGATATTTGCATGCATGTTTACCTTGTTTAACGCCCCTCCAAAGCTAGTGTGCTTGCAATAGTTACCCTGGCGGAGGTGGGGTGTTACACCCAGGCGGGGTGCCATCCTAGATAGTCAAAGGGGGTAAGTTAGACTATTGATTCATTATGGAAAGACCCTCATATTTCTTGTGGCCCTAGGGGTTCAGTGACGTTTAGCTATCTCGGATCTCTTGACGTATCCAATGGTGATTTGGAATCTTTTCGTGTGGTCTGTTAGTATAGTGACGTCTTCGATGATGTGCGGGGTTTACCTGGAGGCACGAGGTATTCGTGTGTGCTTAGGGGATAATGCAAAGTCAGTTAGGTGATTAGTGATGGTTTTGAAGCAAGACTGGCGAGGACAGCTAGAGTCGGTTAAGTGCCCAATTATTTGTTTTGCTAGTACCATCTCACATAGACTGTCTGAAATCGGAGGAAGTATTCCTTGGGTGCTTGTCTGATATTGGTTCAGGCCTTTGGGGCTTGTGCTTGGGGGATATCGAGTTCGAATAGGACAGCTTGCGTGGGAGATGGATAGTTGCAATGAGTTCACATGGATAGTATCTCGATAGATTTTGTTGATGGATTACCAAGATCGAGGAAGGGTAATACGGGGATTTGGGTTATAGTAGATAGACTTACTAAGAGCGCCCATTTTATTCCCGTGAAGGGTAAGAGGACTGCTCCATGGTTAGGTTCTGTATACGTCCGAGAGATAGTTCGTTTGCATGGTGTTCCTTCTAGCATAGTAAGCGACCGCGATCCTATCTTCACTAGCGAATTTTGGGGGAGCTTACAAGAAGCGGTAGGGACTCAGTTATGTTTGAGCACCGCATATCATCCTCAGACGAACGACCAAACCGAGCGGGTGAATCGTATTCTAGAGGACCTTTTGAGGCTATGTATCCTAGACTTTGGGGGTACATGTGAAGAGCATCTTCCATTGGTGGAGTTCGCATATAATAATAGCTTTCAGTCTAGCATTGGCATGGCACCTTTCGAAGCACTTTATGGATGACCTTGTCGTTCACCTACACGTTGGTGGGAATCTACGGATAAGATCTTACTTGGGCCCGATATGATTAGAGAGATTTCGGAGAAGATTGATTTGATTCGAAGAAGGATGAAGGCAGTGCAAGATAGGCATAAATCTTACGCGGATAAGAGGAGTAGCCTGAGAGACTTAGTGGTGTACACGACGTATTCCATGTATCACATTTGAGGAAGTGCTTACACGAGACCGCGGAGGTAGTGGAGCCGAGCTTTCTTAGGGAGGTGGAAATAGAGCGTGATGCGACGATTCGACGAGCTCCTACCTGCATTCTTGGGTTGGAGATCAAGAAGTTGTGAAATCGAGAGGTCAGACTAGTCAAAGTACAATGGGGAGACGATGAGAGTAACGCTACTTGGGAGACAGAAGAGAAGATGCGTTCATTTTACCCTTTTCTTTTCGTGGGTATGTCTTTTAATTTCTCCTTTATCGCTTAGCTTGTGCTTATCTTATCTTTAGTATGTCCTCTCGCTAGTATCTTTGACCTTCAGTTAGGGAAATCCTATGGTTGAAACATGTGTTTGAGACATGTTATGTATGATGGATGCAAAATGGATGCAAGTGCTCGCTAGTGGTTGCTCGTGGATGCATATACACACACTATTAGGCATCAAATCGGCTCAGTCACTTCATATTGCATATTGCAAATATAAGGATGTATTTAGTAAAATGGATGTATAATGGTTGTACTATCATATGGTTGCTGCATTCGGGTGGATGGTTGTGCACGCATATAGTATTAATATGTATCATTAGGAATCTTTTGCATACATATTGGACGCATGGAGGTCGACTGAATAAGTAGACCGCCTAATTTTGCATTAGATATGGACATATACACACACTGTGCATATAAACATTAAAGCATTAGAAGTCTTTTAAGGATAATGGATGCTGGTGTTTGATGGTTGAGTAGATGGACGATTAGATGGTAGGATATACATTCTTCTTGACTTGGAGATTTCGGGGACGAAATCCTTTAAGGAGGGGAGAATGTAGCAGCCCGTAATTTTATAGCATTAAAATTCAGAAATTAAAGTATACTTAATTTTTAGAAAAGAATTAAGTGAAATGGGTTGCGCAGAGAAATATATATATATATATATATATATATATATATATATATTGATATATATATAAAAACTAAAAATTAAATAAATAAATAAGCGAAAAAGTTCAAAACAGCGAATTGGGAGGGGGTAATGACCGAACCAGCCCATTTTTGAGGTCGACCCAATCCCTGCTGGGTCGACAAGGGTTTAATCCAGGGTGTTTGGCTGTCAACCCATGGGCCGATTCGCTCAAATGCAGATTTTGCATTTGGTTGGTTCTCATGGTTCAAGGTTAATCTAATGGTCCTAAATAACTTCCTACATCTATAAATACATCCAAATGTTAACCCTAAACCTAATTAAAATTGAAACTAAAGTCGTTATGCCATCGCCATGGAACTCAGTGTAGCCGCCGCCAAAGAAAGAGGAAGATAGCTAATCAATTCAACCTAATTCAAGCTTAGAGCTTCAACAACGATTCAACTAACATCGCTACAAAAATTCTGCATCAAGTTTGATCAATTGTTCATAATTCTTTAACCACGAAAGGCAAGTTCGATTTTTCTAATCAAGATAATTATTAAATTAAGTAAGATTAGATATAATTGTGTATTATATGGATATGATGTGAATTATTGACCGTATGATATGATTATGTTGTTAAATTGTGATGGTATCATACATGTTGTAAAGTTATGATCTATGTTGTAATTCTATGATTGGCTTATGTATAATCAAATCATCATGTTGTTTAAATGCTAGTTTGGTTATGTTGATTCATATGATAGATCATATGTATGTATGCAAGTTTAGATGTTGATTTAGACATAAATCACATGCAAGTTAGTAAAGATTATGACATCTATTTTAGATCAAAAGTTAGGCTATGACATGTATGAGTTATATGCTAAATCTTTACATGCTAGTTTATATGTTTAGAGGTAAATTTACACCATTATTATGTTGCATAAATCACATATGCAAGTTTATATAAAAATATGAGTTTGGAATATGAATCATGTTATGCAAGTTTGTGGTTATTGCCTATGTAAATTTTGTGATGAAAATCTTATTCATAACATGCAGGTTCATACCTTTTAGGCCTATGTTTAGATCTATGATTTTATGCAAGTTATGTGGTAAATTCTCATATGCAAGTTAGGCCTATTTTGTATGTTATGTGAATATGTGGTGTTTTTCCCTTTTTCATGTGTTAGACTATTTCTTAGTCTATCATATATTCTATGCGAACGGACGTCGCAGGGGTTATGGGAAAAATATTGATTATGTTAATAAATGTGAATTGGCATGTAATAGCCTTAAAAGAGGCATATATGCAAATTGAGATATTAATTGGCAAAGTGATATATGGACATAATTAATGTGAATTATGGTCATAAAGATAATTGGAATTTTATTAACATATTTGATTAGGAATAATTAATCCAAATATGGGATGAAAATATTGATTATGTTAATAAATGTGAATTGGCATGTAAATGAGGCATATAACGAATTTGAGATGTTAATTAAGGTGAATTGCCTTAAAAGGCGAAAAATTTAATGAAGGCATTAATTGGAAAATTAATGTGTAGTAATGGACATAGTTTAATTATGGACATAGATTAATTTGAATTTGAATAGGGATATTAAATATTGGGAATTGGCACAAATGCCTAAAAAGGCATGAAATTAATTTGAGATGTAAATTGGTACAATTTATGTACCATAAATAGTGGACATAATTAAGGTGACATATTTATACATAAATAAATATGGAAATGATTTGTTATTTGAATAGGGAAAGTAATTCAAATATTGGGGGAAATTAATTATGTATAATTAATTGCCTAAGACACGAGGTTGGACTCATTTGTGGTGTAAGACTGCCCGGACCCGCCCGGCAAATCCAGCAGCCACAAATGGTAGCCCAATGTGAGAGGTCAAAGGCCCAAACTAAATGCGTAACAATTGTATGGACACGAGGTTAGCTCGTTTGTGGTGTAAGACTGGCCGGACCCGCCCGGAAAATCCAGCAGCCACAAATGTCAATCTAACGTGAGAGGTCCTACAGGGGTTACGATAGTAATAAATTAAGAAACACTTAAGCAAAGTAAATATGTAGTGGGACATGAGGGGGTTAAGTGGGTGCCTTGGGTGGCATGAGGAATCTAGTGGGTGACATGTGGGTGACATGAGGATGTCATGAGAAATACGATTAGAAAAATGGAGTAATTTGAATATAAACAATTATGACATGTAATTCAAATTATTGGATAAAATAGGTATTATCACCTATGAAGGGAAAGGTTTTAATTAATTGATTAATTAATTAAAAATGGACATGGTAAATGAAATGGACTAATTAACCAAATCTGATCCCTAGGGATTGTAAGAACTTAAGTTTAAGTTGGGGGTTAAGTAAACCGGGTTATATGGAATGAGTGGGTTAAGTAAATCTTGGGTAGGTGGGTAATATTAGTACATGTAGGCCCACAAACTTAACCGTAAATTAATATGTCTGAACCAGTGAGAGGGTTAAGTAAATCTTGGGTAGGTGGGTAATATTTGTGTATATAGGCCCACAGACTTAACCAATACAACCTGTTAATTAAACAAAAGGGTGAGACTAGGTTAAATTAGAAAACACTTAACCAAATTTATACATGTAAGTGGACATGGGGTTAAGTGGGATGTATTAGAGGGGACCAAGCCTAGGTGGGAAGCTTTGGGGGGGCCCTTTTCAGTCCAGTAGCCCATTAAGTATCTTTGTGAGCTCGACCCATGTCGAGGACGGGACACGCCTACTGTGCCTGATTGTTAGAGGCCAAAATGGGTTAGCGGTGGCAACGCAAGTCCAACGGGGTCATGTACGTGCGTGGGCCCGGGCTGGTAGGTAAGACGCTGTTGCATCGTGTAGGTATAAGTCGTGCATCCTTAAGTTGTATTAGGTTGCCACATTAGGGGAGTGATACACTCCACTGTGGGACCAGCACGGGTATCTACGAGTTAGGGAGCCAATCGTACGGGGCAGGGTAGTGGGTACATCTAGTGGAGATAGGAGCAGACGACACCTATGTAGTCAGCTAGGGGTACACGAAGCTACCATTATTAATTAATCATTAAAGGGGTACACTTAGTGGAGATAGGAGCAGGTGGCACCTATGACGTCAGCTAGGAGTACAAGGAATTACCATTGAAGGGGTACATCTAGTGGGGATAGTGGGTACATCTAGTAGTACACGAAGCTATCATCATTCTATTTAGTCAAGAGGGATCAAGTTTCTAGAGTGACTAGTATGGGTGCAGTTAGTGTTAGTACAGTACAGTACGGTACATTACGGTAGAGTATAGTAATTACCGATATTGATTAGGAAGCGCCTTTAACGTTATCTTTGCTCATCCTATTATTTTTGGTTGCTTGGTCTTGCCATTAATTCACAGTCATTTCCTTATTTACCAAGCTTATATCTTATCCTAGTTACTTTGATAATTATATTGTTGGAGTTATTGGACTTGCCAGACTTTATGTTTGACCCCCTTTGTTTCCACCTCTTTTCTTCCTTCTCCCCCCCCCCCCCCCCCCCAAGGTTCTTAGGGTGGGAAGCTTGATTTGGATCTCTTTGGGAGCACTTGGATTTGGATTGCTGAAGTAATGCTCAGCCTATCTCTTTTATGGCTATTTATGGGATTATGCTTTTTATATTATTTACTCTGATTTTGTCAAGATGGATATTATGTACTTGACTTTAGTCTTTGGGTTTTGGTGATGTAACCAAACATATTTACCTTCCATTGCAATAAATAAAGTTTTAAATTTTCAAGTACTATTTCAAATCTGTCTTGTTGTGATTTTCTATTCTATATTCACTTAAAACGCTCCATAGATGTTAATGCATTCCCTTTTGTGAGTGACATTAATGGACATGGGGTGTTACACTTATCATCGATGGCGTATCTACTGAGGTGACTAGAAGTCTCACCCCTAATAAGTTTATCAATCACATCAACAAGCTGAGGGTCTTCACGTTGTGCAGCCCCTATTGAGTCCAAGAGAGTAGGGTGACTTTGAGAGATGCTAGTAAACCCGGTACAAAATCCGAGGAGGGCCTAAAGTTAAAACTGGCTACATACTCCAAGCTTTTCCTTTCCACAAAGAGCGGGCTTAAGGTCGGTTTCTTTCGGCTCAACGCGTCTGCTACTATGTTGCCTTTGCCGGGAGTATAGGAAATTTCAAAATCATACGAAGCAAGAAACTCCATCCATCTTTGCTGCCTCAAGTTAAGATCCTTCTACGAGAAGAGATATTTCAACGATTTATGGTTAGTGTATAATTCAAACTTCTTACCAAGGAGATAATGGCGCCAAGACTTAAGCGAAAAGACGATGGCGGCTAACTCAAGATCGTGGGTTGGGTAGTTCTTTTCATGAACTTTCAATTGTCTTCCACCACAAGCTACTACCCTTCCTTCTTGCATTAGAACAGCGCCTAGTCCCGTTCCACATGCATCTGTGTATACTGTGAACATTTTTCTTCCATCTGGCAAAGTTAGAACTGGGGCTGTTGTGAGAGCCCTTTATAATCGTCGGAAAGCAAACTCGAAGTTCAAATCCCAAGTGAACGCCAGATTCTTCTTTGTTAGCCTTGTGAGTGGAGCTAAGATTTTCACGAAATCCCTAATAAACATTCGTTAAAAACCGGCTAGCCCAAGAAAGCTTCGAACTTCGGTTGCATTTCTTGGTGTCTTCCAATCCTGCACTGCCACCACTTTCGCGGGGTCCACGGCCAACCCCTCTTTGGATACTATATGCCCCAGAAATCTAACCTCCTTTCTCCAAAAGAGGCACTTGGAGAATTTGGCTTTTAGCTGATGTGCACGGAGAGTATCCATGATTTCTTTCAGATGCTGAGCAAGTTCTTCCTCATTCTTTGAGAAGATTAAGATATCATCTACGAAGACAACCACGAATTTGTTGAGGAATTCTATGAACACCCTGCTCATTAGGTCTACGAAATAAGCGGGTGCGTTTGTCAAGCCGAAATGCATGACAAGCCACTCGAAGAAACCGTCTGGGGTTCTAATCGCCATTTTATCAATGCTATCTTCCGCTACTCTTAGCTGATGGAACCCAATTGCCAGATCAAGTTGGGAGAAGACCATCGCACCCATAAGCTGATCAAATAAATCGTCTATTCGGGGAAGAGGGTCCCTAATTTTCTTGGTCAATTTGTTTAACTCCCTATAGTCGACGCAAAGGCGAAGCGAACCGTCCGCTTTGGTTGCGAACACAACTGGAGCACCCCATTCCGAAATTCTCCGTCTAATGAACCCCTTTTCGAGATGTTCTTTAACCTTCTTACCGAGCTCCTTTCTCTCCTTTAGAGCCATGTGTCTGGCAGGTAAAGCTACAGGCTTTGCATTATCCACAAGATATATGCGGAAGTCTATTTCCTGCCTCGGAGGTAAGCCTTTCACCTCCTCAAAGACATCCAGATATTCCCGGACTACTCTATATGATTGCAAATTTTCATCAGAAGCATCAAGCGACTCTAGATAAGTAAGCATAACAACATTCAAGGGATTACAAGAAATTTATAGAGTGTTACCAAGCCGGGTCAAGAGTCTAACTACTCTTTTCTCACAATCAAGAATGGCACCATTACTGGATAACCAGTCCACGCCTAAGATCAAACCATATCCTGAGAAGCCCAAGACAAAGGCATTACAACTAAACTCAATGCTGAGAATAGAGATTTTCAAACCCAAACCATTGACAAGTAAGCGGAGCCCCCAATTGGATTTGAAACTACTAAGGGATCTTCTACCGTACTAGTGTCTAGATACACAGATTCTACTAAGGGAGATGAAATAAAGGAGTGTGATGCGCCAGAGTCAAAAAGTGTACGAACTGGATGATCATAAAGATAAACTACACTTTCTACAGAAATATTACTACCTCGTTCCTGCTGAGGTGCCACTAGCGCATGAACCTAACGCCCTGAAGTGGATCCGGCTTTCTGTCCCTGCCCTTTCTTCTTTGGGCAGTCCTTAGCTTGGTGCCCAGTTTCCCCACAATGGAAGCAACCACCCATCTTCGCCTTCCTTTTTCAGCAGTCTTTTGATATATGCCCCACAATGTCACAGAAATTGCACCTTCTCTTCTCACGGGGCTTACTGTTCTTCCCTCCTTTCTTGAAGTCTGTTTTCTTTGCTTGTAGACCCTCTTTCTTCTCTTCCACCTTAATTTCTTTCTTGCCGTGGTTTTCCTCGTGTAGCAACGCCATGTCCACCAGTCTTTCATAAGTCGCTCCCGTGGATACATGGGTCATAGAAAGGCTGTGTAGAGGCTCATTCAAACTTTTGACGAAGCGAAGCGCCTTCTTGTGTTGGGTGTTGACCAAGTCCAGGCCAAATCTGGCCAACTGATTAAACTGATTAACATACTCCCTGATTGTCATACTTCCTTGTTTCAGAGTTAGGAACTTCTCCATTTGCCGGCTTCTTTCAGCTTGGGAGAGGAATTTCATCTCAGACCTTGTCCTGAAGTCTTCCCATGTTTCCACCGCCCTAGGAGCATTGGTAATTTCCCACCTATAGGAAGCTTCATCCTTAAGCAACCATACCGCTAGTTGTATCTTTTGCCTGTCATCAACCCCGAAGATGACAAATAGATCCTCAATCTCCTTTAGCCAGTTTCTTGCTCCTACAAAGGACTCTGTTCAATAAAAGTCTTTTCCACCTATAGCCTTGAAGTCTCTACATGTTTTTGCGAAGGCATTTCCACGAGGAGGAGGAGGAGGAACCGCGGCCACTAAAGGAGGAATGTCTGCTGGGCCCACGCCATTGGCCCTTGCTTCTAAATACCTCCTAAACCAGCCGGGTATCGGCACTCCTTCAGGAAGGTTAAGGTCTCCAAACATGCTGAAACCGAAAGGAAAGATTCAAAATGAAGGATAGAGAGAGATAGTGCACATGGCTTTGGGGGATTATGCCTCTTTAAAAATATAACACTTTTTTCTAAAAAAAAATGCTTCTTTAAACTTTCTTTTGAAAACAATTTCAAAAAAACATTATCTTATCTGGTAACCTATGCTCTGATACCAAGTGAAACACCCCACCTCCATTAAGGTCACTCACAAAGGGAATGCCTTAATTTTGGTGGAGGTTTATAAGTAAAAGCCACTGATAAACTCAAGACAGATATAAATACACATATTTTAAACAACCAAAACCGAACAGACTTTTATTTCATCAATACGTGTTCAAACAAAACATTTCCATAATTGTCTCAAAATACTTCAAACATTACAACCTCATTACTGTCTTGATTATTAAAGAAGCATAAAACATAATAAAGTGACAAAAATCCGCATAGTGATATCCAAAGCCATAATCCGAGCAAAAGAGATCCAAATCATACATCTACGGTCTTGGAGTTTGCACAAAGTCTGACTGAGCTGTGTTGTTCCCTCCCTGTGGACCTTGGGGGTGGGGCAACGAAAGAAAAGAAGACAAAAAGAAAATAGAGTCAGACATATAGCCTGAGTAATCTAGCAACTCTTCAGTATGTGAATAAGAAAATGGCATGATAGATATAAACTGAAAATAGGAAAGAGTCACCAGCTTAGGAGGTGATGTTTTGAAACGAATGTACTATCGCACCCATACTATATATCTCTGCACCTACTTGAGTTTATCCTAACTAGCACCCCATGCAGAGGGTGAAGTGATCTGAAACACCCCACCTCCGTTAGGGTCACTCTAAAAGGGAATGCCCTAATTTTGGTGGAGGTTTATAAGTATAAGTCACAGATATACAAGACAGATATAGGAACACATATTTGTAAACAGCGGAAGAACAACAAACTTTTATTTCACAAAGTCAAATACGTGTTACAACACCATCCTTTCCAAAAACATAACATAACACTTTCATAATCTGTCTTGAGTACATTATTTAAAGAAGCATAAATAAAACATAGATAAACTGCAAAAGCCCCATAGTGGATTGTCCAAAGCCATAGTTCAAAACAGGAAAGTCCAAGCAATACATTTCTCTTCTTCAAGCTGGATGTTAAGGTTGGTCAAGCTGCTGTGTTCCCTCCCTGTGGACCTGGGGGGGGGGGGGGAAATGGAAGAAAGAAGACGAAAGAAAAGTAGAGTCAGACATAAAGCCTGAGTAAGTCTAGTACTATTTTGTCTATGAATAAAGAACTGGGTATGATAAGTATAAACAAGAAGTGGGCAAACACTATAAACTTGGTTAAGTTGTCTAGGGTCGAATATACTATCGTACCCCATATTAATCTCTGAACCCATATAAACTAGTTTCCAATTGGCACCCCATATCAGGGTGATGTGATCCATTCTATGATGATCGGCTCCTACTCGCATAGTTACATGTGTCTTACGGCCCCCGATGTTTGTAGTTACCTATGCTGGTCCCACCGTGGGGTGTATCAAGTCCCATGGTGGCGGCCCGACACAACCTTAGAGTGCACAGGTATGCTGCTGGTGTCCAGTGCCTTATTTTTCTGCGCCGGAGTGTGTGCACGCCCGCACCCCGTTAGAACCTACACTGCTACACCACCGCCGTCGATTTGACCTCTTACAATCAGCCCAGTAATCGTGCCCCACCCTGCCTAGTTTCAGGGTATCCTGATACACCTTCTAGGGTTACTGCTGAAAAGGGTCCCCCCGTTACTAGGTTTTCTATCTCTAGCCAACATGCTAAGTTGGTTAAGTGTTTCCTAAGATAACCCCCACCAGTCCGATTAGTTTAGCATGTTCCATTTTGATTAAGTCTTTAGTTCACTTAATCCTAACAATCCTGACTCAGCCTTAATTGTCTTATTAAGGCCCTGACCTCTCACATTAGACAGGTATTGTTGTGGCTGCCTGTTGCCGGTTGGTTCCGGGCAGTCTTACGCCACAACTCAGTCTAACCTCGGGTCCTTATTGGGCTCCATGTTTAACCTCCCACATTGGATAGGTATTGTTGTGACTACTGGACAGCCGGGCGGTTCCGGGCAGGTTTACATCACAACTCAATCCAACCTCGGGTTAAACACATCGTATGTTCTACATTTACATATTTTGTCATTCTTCTTTATTTCTTATATGTAAATATTTGCGGCCCATTATTAAGTTAATGGTGTAAAGGTTACACCAATCATGGGCCCAACCCATACTTGAACTTGGGCCCTTCTATTTTATATTTTCATTCATTAGTAATTTTAACCCAACTTTATTTTCCCCCGGTTTACACGTCCGTTTATTATATATATTGGGCTTAGCCTTTTAAAGCCCAATTTAGCCATGCGAAAAGGGGAGGCTTAGAGCGTGATTACATACACAAAGAGGGGAAGGTGAGCGCATGAACTTGCAATATGACGTTGGGAACACAAAATAGAAACTGGTGTACTTGCATAGTGGTAACATAGGTGACATGAATCAAAGCATGTGAACTTGTAATTGAGATAAGAGTCTAAATTGGGTATCATTATTGACACATGAACCTATATTTTTATTTAGGCATAATGTCAAACATAAGCATGGCATAAATATTTCTAACATAAGCATGGCATAATGTCAACCATAAGCATGGCATAATGTCAAACATAAGCATGGCATGAGTATAGTTAAATTTGTTCACCTAACCATGGCATAAATATTTCCAACATGAAATCATAATTCTTACTTTAGTCATGTAAACTTGCAAAAAGGGATTTTTGAACCTAACCTAGCTATGTACCACATATGTCATCATAAAATTCTTGTAAACAAGATAGACTTAATCATGGTTTTCAATTATGCCAAATATCATTCATAGCCTAGCCATATTCATAAGTTTGCAAATAGGTTTTCTAGTACAAAAGCATGGCTTAATACATGATGCCAAATTCTCAACATAATTTCATATGGATAATAACCAAACTTGTTCCAATTACTTACAAAATGATTTATGCACAAAAATATACATCATGGTGGCATAGAAGCAAACCCCAAACTTGCATGAATTTAAATCAACTACATACATGTAGCTTCAACATGGATTACATAATTTGCGAAATATTCCAAACGTATACTTGCATAGAACTACCGCATGTAGTTCTTTATAATGAATAACATAATTCATAAATATCCAAACGTATATAATATTCAAATTGATAAGAACGCACAAATATGAATTACTTTATTGCCACAATTCAAGCATACAAACCAACACAATTGTTTATTCATACCAAAGTAATACTCTACTTACAATGGTGAGATGAATTCTCTAATTTAGGGATTGAAGACGCAAATTCCTTTGTTGAATTGATTTGTTTAGGTTGCTTTAAGCTTTAGAATCTTCCTCCTAATCCTCTCTCCAATTTGGTGGCTACTCCTAGTCGTTCCTCAGCAACATGGCGGCTATGTTCTTATTTTTGAATGAATAGATTAGGGTTTAGTCTAGGGTTGTTTATATAGAGGTTAGGAACTGATTAGGACCATTGATGTTGCTTGGATTGATCGTAGCCATTCATTCGATAGAGAGACCAATTAAAACTTGCCACCTAGCCCTAGTGACAAAGCAGACCACAGAAAATCGACCACATAGAGAATAGGCCAGCCGGGTTAGACTGGGCTCGACCTGGTCTGGACCAGGTCGATACCCCTGTCGACAGCCCTGTCGACCTGGTTAGACCAGGTCGACAGCCCAGTCGACCTGCGTGCGTCAGGCGGGACTTTTTCCGCCCTGGCCCATTGGGCCCCATTTTTGTTTTCTGAGCTTATTTTATTCTGTTTGAATTTTAAATTTAATTCAAAACTTCCGAAGGCCATATCTTCTTCATACGGACTCCGTTTTTCGAAAACTCGGACTCTATTTCGCGTATTTTTCCGAGACGAACGCAATGGCGTATCCCGTTTCCCTTAGTTCTTTGATTTGAAATTAATTATACTTTAATTTGTTAATTTCACAGTTATAGAATACATGGGGTGTTACATTCTCCCCCACTTAAAAGGATTTCGTCCCCGAAATCTTCAAGTTAGGAGGAATGTATATCCTAACATCCAACCATCCATCTACTCATCCATCAAACACGAGCATCCATTGTCCTTAAAAAACTTCTAATGCTTCATGATCATATGCGAAGTGTGTGTATACATGAACTTATCTAATGCAAAATCAGGCGGTCTACTGATTCAGTTGACCTCCTTAATGCGAATTATGTAAGTGCCATGAATCCATTATGTATGCAAATTTTCCTATTCTTGATTCTACATGAGTGCACAATCATTCAATACAAATGCAACATCCATATGACAACACATTAAAGTTCAACCATATACGAATGCAAACATATATGCATATGCAATATGAAGTGACTGAGCCGATCTAAACCCTAGATTGTGTGTGTATATGCAACCACGAGCAACCACTAGCAATCACTTGCAACCACTTGAAATCATCATCCATAACATGTTTCAACTACATGTTTCCATCCAAAGGGTTTCTACCTAAAAGATACGGTCGAGGAAATATACCTAAAAAGATAGATAAAAGCGCAACTTAAGGAAAAAGAAAGATCAAGGATGTACCCTCGAACAGAAAAGGGTAGGCAGTACGTATTCTAGCTTCAGTTTCCCAAGTCGCGTCTCCCTCGGCGTCGCTCCACTGAACTTTGACGAGCTTGACTTCGCGGTTGCGTAGCTTCTTCACTTCCGTTCCTAATATGCGGGTTGGAACTTTTCTTATGGTTGCTTCGCGTTCCACTTCGGCCTCTTCGAGGATATTTGGCTCTACCACTTCAGCAGACTCATGTAGACATTTTCGGAGATGTGAAACGTGAAAAACGTTTTGGACTCCAGCCAACTTCTCGGGTAGCTCTAATCTATAGGCCGTTTTCCCAATTTTCTCGATAATAGGGAATGGCCCTACGAACCTTGGTGCCAGTTTTCCTGTGGTTCCAAAACGAACAGCGTTCCTTAGCGGTGATACCTTGAGAAAAACTCTGTCTCCAATTTCAAATTCAAGGTCGGTCCTCCTCTTGTCGGCGTAGGACTTTTGTCTGTCTTGGGCCGTCTTCATCCTTCTTCGTATTAAGTCTACTTTCTCTGAGGTCTCTCGAATCATATCTGGTCCAAGTATGAGCTTATCCGTGGACTCCCACCAACAAGTGGGCGATCGGCACGGTCTTCCATATAAAGCTTCGAAGGGCGCCATTCCGATGGTTGCTTGATAGCTGTTGTTGTAGGCAAATTCCACCAAAGGAAGGTGGTCTTCCCATGTCCCTCCGAAGTCAAGGACGCATAGTCTTAAAAGGTCTTCCAAAACTCTGTTCACTCTCTCTGTTTGGCAGTCGGTTTGGGGATGATAGGCTGTGCTCAAGCATAACTGCGTTCCTACTGCTTCTTGCAGACTCCGCCAAAACTCACTGGTGAAGATGGGGTCTCGGTCACTAACAATGCTAGATGGTATTCCATGGAGTCGAACGATCTCCTTGAGGTAAAGTGATGCTAGGGATGAGGCAGTCCTCTTACTTTTGACAGGTAAAAAGTGGGCGCTTTTAGTAAGCCTATCCACTATTACCCAAATGCTAGTGTTGCCTCTCCTAGACCTAGGCAGCCCATCGATGAAGTCCATTGAGATGCTATCCCACTTCCACTGCGGGACCTCCAGAGGATGTAGTAGTCCGCCAGGCTTTTTCTGTTCCGCTTTAACCTGTTGGCACACCATACACTTAGAAACGAATTCTGCCACGTCCTTTTTCATGCCGTTCCAGAAGAAAGTCCTTTTTATATCTTTGTACATTTTATCTCCGCCTGGGTGTATCGTCATCTTGGAATGATGCGCTTCCTCGAGAACCTTCTTTACTAAATCTTTTGTCTGTGGGACGCATAGTCTTCCGTCTCGCCTTAGCAAACCCCTATCGTCGATGGAGTATCTGTTGAGGTGACTTGAAGTCTCACCCCTAATTAGCCTATCAATTATTTCCACAAGCTGAGGGTCTTCGCGTTGTGTTGCCCCTACTGAATCCACTAAAGTCGGGCGCACTTCGAGAGATGCAAGCAAGCCCGGTACGAAATCGGAGGAAGGCCTAAAGTCGAAGCTGGCTATAAACTCTAGGCTTTGTCTTTCAAAAACAACGGGCTTAGGGTCAATTTCTTTCGGCTCAACGCGTCTGCCACTACGTTGCCTTTGTCCGGAGTGTAGGAGATTTCGAAATCGTACGAGGCAAGAAACTCCATCCATCTTTGTTGCCTCAAGTTAAGATCTTTCTGCGAGAAAAGATATTTCAACGGTTTATGGTCAGTGTAAAGTTCGAACTTCTCACCTAGGAGATAGTGTCGCCAAGACTTGAGTGCAAAGACGATGGCGGCTAACTCAAGATCGTGGGTTGGGTAGTTCTTTTCGTGCACTTTCAACTGCCTCCCGCCATACGCTACTACCCTTCCTTCTTGCATTAAGACGGCGCCTAGCCCTGTCCCACATGCATCCGTATAAACAGTGAACATCTTGCTCCCATCTGGCAGCGTCAAAACTGGGGCTGTTGTAAGAGCCCTTTTTAGTCGTTGGAAAGAAAACTCGCAATCCAAATCCCAATTGAACACTAGATTCTTCTTAGTCAATTTCGTGAGCGGAGCTGAGATTTTCGCAAAATCCCTTATAAATTTTCGATAGAAACCTGCTAGTCCTAGAAAGCTTCGGACCTCCGTTGCATTCCTTGGTGTCTTCCAATCTTGTACCGCCACTACCTTAGCAGGGTCCACTGCTAACCTTTGTTTGGATACTATGTGCCCAAGGAACCTCACCTCTTCTCTCCAAAAGTGGCATTTGGAGAACTTGGCTTTTAGTTGATGGACTCGCAAAGTTTCCATGATTGCCCTTAAGTGTTGAGCATGTTCCTCTTCACTCTTTGAGAAGATAAGGATATCATCTACGAAGACCACTACAAATTTGTTGAGGAAATCTCTAAATACCCTACTCATCAGGTCCACGAAGTAAGCAGGTGCATTTGTCAAGCCGAAAGGCATGACAAGCCATTCAAAGAAGCCGTCTGGGGTTCTGAACGCCGTTTTATCGATGCTATCTTCAGCCACCCTTAGCTGATGAAAACCGGTTGCTAAATCGAGTTGGGAGAAAACAGACGCTCCTACAAGCTGGTCAAATAAATCGTCAATTCTAGGGAGAGGGTGCCTATTCTTTTTCGTTAGCTTGTTGAGCTCCCTATAGTCAACACATAGACGGAGTGAACCATCCGCCTTTGTAGCGAACACCACTGGAGCGCCCCATTCTGAAATGCTCCTCCTAATGAACCCCTTTTCTAGAAGCTCTTTAATCTGTTTACTGAGCTCTTTCCTTTCTCGTGGAGCCATATGTCTAACGGGCAACGCAACGGGCTTTGCATTATCTACAAGATATATGTGGAAGTCTATTTCCCGCTTCGGAGGCAAGCCCTTCACCTCTTCGAAGACATCCGGATATTCCCGGACCACTCTAACTGATTTCAAATTTTCAACGGAGGCATCTAGCGATTCAAGATAACTAAGCATAACCGCGGATGAGGGATTACAAGAAATTTCCAAAGTATTACCGAGCTGGGTTAGGAGCCTAACAACCCTTTTCTCACAATCAAGGATGGCCCCATTACTGGATAGCCAATCCATACCCAAAATCAAACCATAACCCGAAAAGCCCAAAACAAAGGCACTACATTGAAATTCTACACTTAGAATAGAAATTTTCAATCCCACATAGATCATAGACAAATGAGTTGGGCCCCCAATTGGGTTTGAAACAATTAAGGGGTCCTCTACCATACTAGTTTCTAGGTGCAGAGATTCTACTAAAGCAGACGAGATAAAGGAGTGTGATGCGCCAGAATCAAATAAAGTGCGAACGGGGTGATCATAAAGATAAACTACACTTTCTACAGAAGTATTTATACCTCGCTGTTGCAGAGGTGGCGCTTCTAGCACATGGACCTGTGCCCCTGGGGTGGATCCAGCCCTCTGCCCCTGTCCTCGTTTCTTTGGGCAGTCCTTAGCCCTATGGCCTGTCTCACCGCAAGAAAAGCACCCACCATTCTCCTTGGCCTTCTTTTTTCGGCAGTCCTTTACTAAGTGCCCCACTTTGCCACATAAATTGCACTTCCTCTTCTCTTTGTTGCCTTTCCCGCCCTTCTTAAAGTCCGTCTTCTTGGGCTGCAAACCCTCTTTCTTCTTGCCTTTAACCTCTTCATTCAGCAATGCCATTTGCACCAACCTTTCATACGTGGCTCCCATGGGTATATGGGTCATGGCCAAACTGTGTAATGGCTCATTTAACCCTTTGACGAAACAGAGAGCCTTCTTGTGCGGGGTGTTGACTAGGTCAAGCCCAAACCTAGCCAGCTCATCGAACTGATTCACATACTCTCTGACCGTCTTGTCCCCTTGCTTAAGAAATAAGAATTTTTCCAACTGCAAACTTCTTTCCGCATCTGAGAGAAATTTAGTCACAAACCCTGCCCTAAAGTCCTCCCATGTCTCCACTGGTCTTTCAGCATTAGTGACTTCCCACCAGCAGGAAGCCTCACCCTTCAATAGCCACACTGCCAACTGTACTTTTTGTCTATCTTCTACCTCAAAGATGATGAATAGGTCCTCAGTTTCTTTCAGCCAATTTCTAGCTGCTACGAAGGACTCAGTTCCATGGAAATCCCTTCCTCCCATAGCTTTAAAATCTTTACATATCTTAGCAAACGTGTTTCCCCGAGGAGGAGGTGAAGGAAAAGGTGCCGCTGCAGCTGGATGATTTCCGGCAGCTGGGGGAGGAGGAACGGTAGGACCTGGCTGAGTGGCCCTTGCTTCTAAGAACCGTCTAAACCAACCAGGTATTGGCACCCCTTCTGGCAAGTTAAGATCTTCAGACATGCTGAAACAAAAAGGATAGATTCAAAACGAAGGATAAGAGATAGTACCTATGGCTTTGGGGAGTAGACTTTGCCCTTTTTAAAATAAAATAATATTTTTCTTTTAAAAATGCTTCTTTAAATTTCCTTTTTGAAAACAATTTTTCAAAACTTTTTATCTTATCTGGTAAACCTATGCTCTGATACCAAGTGAAACACCCCACCTCCGTTAGGGTCACTCTCAAAGGGAATGCCCTAATTTTGGTGGAGGTTTATAAGTATAAGTCACAGATATACAAGACAGATATAGGAACACATATTTGTAAACAGCGGAAGAACAACAAACTTTTATTTCATAAAGTCAAATACGTGTTACAACAGCATCCTTTCCAAAAACATAACATAACACTTTCATAATCTGTCTTGAGTACATTATTTAAAGAAGCATAAATAAAACATAGATAAACTGCAAAAGCCCCATAGTGGATTGTCCAAAGCCATAGTTCAAAACAGGAAAGTCCAAGCAATACATTTCTCTTCTTCAAGCTGGATGTTAAGGTTGGTCAAGCTGCTGTGTTCCCTCCCTGTGGACCTAGGGGGGAAACGGAAGAAAGAAGACGAAAGAAAAGTAGAGTCAGACATAAAGCCTGAGTAAGTCTAGTACTATTTTGTCTATGAATAAAGAACTGGGTATGATAAGTATAAACAAGAAGTGGGCAAACACTATAAACTTGGTTAAGTTGTCTAGGGTCGAATATACTATCGTACCCCATATTAATCTCTGAACCCATATAAACTAGTTTCCAATTGGCACCCCATATCAGGGTGATGTGATCCATTCTATGATGATCGGCTCCTACTCGCATAGTTACATGTGTCTTACGGCCCCCGATGTTTGTAGTTACCTATGCTGGTCCCACCGTGGGGTGTATCAAGTCCCATGGTGGCGGCCCGACACAACCTTAGAGTGCACAGGTATGCTACTGGTGTCCAGTGCCTTATTTTTCTGCGCCGGAGTGTGTGCACGCCCGCACCCCGTTAGAACCTACACTGCTACACCACCGCTGTCGATTTGACCTCTTACAATCAGCCCAGTAATCGTGCCCCACCCTGCGTAGTTTCAGGGTATCCTGATACACCTTCTAGGGTTACTGCTGAAAAGGGTCCCCCCTTTACTAGGTTTTCTATCTCTAGCCAACATGCTAAGTTGGTTAAGTGTTTCCTAACCTAACCCCCACCAGTCCGTTTAGTTTAGCATGTTCCATTTTGATTAAGTCTTTAGTTCACTTAATCCTAACAATCCTGACTCAGCCTTAATTGTCTTATTAAGGCCCTGACCTCTCACATTAGACAGGTATTGTTGTGGCTGCCTGTTGCCGGTTGGTTCCGGGCAGTCTTACGCCACAACTCAGTCTAACCTCGGGTCCTTATTGGGCTCCATGTTTAACCTCCCACATTGGATAGGTATTGTTGTGACTACTGGACAGCCGGGCGGTTCCGGGCAGGTTTACATCACAACTCAATCCAACCTCAGGTTAAACACATCGTATGTTCTACATTTACATATTTTGTCATTCTTCTTTATTTCTTATATGTAAATATTTGCGGCCCATTATTAAGTTAATGGTGTAAAGGTTACACCAATCATGGGCCAAACCCATACTTGAACTTGGGCCCTTCTATTTTATATTTTCATTCATTAGTAATTTTAACCCAACGTTATTTTCCCCCGGTTTACACGTCCGTTTATTATATATATTGGGCTTAGCCTTTTAAAGCCCAATTTAGCCATGCGAAAAGGGGAGGCTTAGAGCGTGATTACATACACAAAGAGGGGAAGGTGAGCGCATGAACTTGCAATATGACGTTGGGAACACAAAATAGAAACTGGTGTACTTGCATAGTGGTAACATAGGTGACATGAATCAAAGCATGTGAACTTGTAATTGGGATAAGAGTCTAAATTGGGTATCATTATTGACACATGAACCTATATTTTTATTTAGGCATAATGTCAAACATAAGCATGGCATAAATATTTCTAACATAAGCATGGCATAATGTCAACCATAAGCATGGCATAATGTCAAACATAAGCATGGCATGAGTATAGTTAAATTTGTTCACCTAACCATGGAATAAATATTTCCAACATGAAATCATAATTCTTACTTTAGTCATGTAAACTTGCAAAAAGGGATTTTTGAACCTAACCTAGCTATGTACCACATATGTCATCATAAAATTCTTGTAAACAAGATAGACTTAATCATGGTTTTCAATTATGCCAAATATCATTCATAGCCTAGCCATATTCATAAGTTTGCAAATAGGTTTTCTAGTACAAAAGCATGGCTTAATACATGATGCCAAATTCTCAACATAATTTCATATGGATAATAACCAAACTTGTTCCAATTACTTACAAAAATGATTTATGCACAAAAATATACATCATGGTGGCATAGAAGCAAACCCCAAACTTGCATGAATTTAAATCAACTACATACATGTAGCTTCAACATGGATTACATAATTTGCGAAATATTCCAAACGTATACTTGCATAGAACTACCGCATGTAGTTCTTTATAATGAATAACATAATTCATAAATATCCAAACGTATATAATATTCAAATTGATAAGAACGCACAAATATGAATTACTTTATTGCCACAATTCAAGCATACAAACCAACACAATTGTTTATTCATACCAAAGTAATACTCTACTTACAATGGTGAGATGAATTCTCTAATTTAGGGATTGAAGACGCAAATTCCTTTGTTGAATTGATTTGTTTAGGTTGCTTTAAGCTTTAGAATCTTCCTCCTAATCCTCTCTCCAATTTGGTGGCTACTCCTAGTCGTTCCTCAGCAACATGGCGGCTATGTTCTTATTTTTGAATGAATAGATTAGGGTTTAGTCTAGGGTTGTTTATATAGAGGTTAGGAACTGATTAGGACCTTTGATGTTGCTTGGATTGATCGTAGCCATTCATTCGATAGAGAGACCAATTAAAACTTGCCACCTAGCCCTAGTGACAAAGCAGACCACAGAAAATCGACCACATAGAGAATAGGCCAGCCGGGTTAGACTGGGCTCGACCTGGTCTGGACCAGGTCGACACCCCTGTCGACAGCCCTGTCGACAGGCCTGTCGACAGGCCTGTCGACCTGGTTAGACCAGGTCGACAGCCCAGTCGACCTGGGTGCGTCAGGCGGGACTTTTTCCGCCCTGGCCCATTGGGCCCCATTTTTGTTTTCTGAGCTTATTTTATTCTGTTTGAATTTTAAATTTAATTCAAAACTTCCGAAGGCCATATCTTCTTCATACGGACTCCGTTTTTCGAAAACTCGGACTCTATTTCGCGTATTTTTCCGAGACGAACGCAATGGCGTATCCCGTTTCCCTTAGTTCTTTGATTTGAAATTAATTATACTTTAATTTGTTAATTTCACAGTTATAGAATACACGGGGTGTTACATGATCCCCATTTTTATTTAAAGATCGGCTCCTACTCGCGTAAACATGTGTCATACGACCCCCAAGAATTATAGATACCTATGCTGGTCCCACCATGGGGTGTATTAAGACCCATGGTGGCGGCCTCGACACAAATTCTAGAAGGCATAGGTTATACTACTGGTGCCCCCAGTGCCTCGTTTGTCTGCTCCGTAGTGTGTGCACGCCCGCACCCCGTTAGAACCTAAACCGTTGCACCCACCGCTGTCGCTTTGACCGCTTACAATCAGCCCAGTATTCGTGCCCCACCCTGCCTAGTTTTAGGGTACCATGATACCTAACTTAGGTTACTGCTGAAACGGGTCCCTCGTTACCAGGATTTTCTAGTCAAACATGTTTAGTGGTTAAGTGTCTGTATTTACCTAACCTCCACCCATCAATTGTTGTTAACATGTTGAATTTGGTTAAGTGTCTATAGTTGACTTAACCCTACCATCTGTCCTTAGCCTCTTAGAGCACCAGACCACTCACATTAGACAGGTATTGCTACGGTTACTAGATGTGCCAGTCGGTTCCGGGAAGGTTTACACCGTAGCTCAGTCTAACCTCGGGTCCTTATTGGACTCAATGCATAACCACCCACATTGGATAGGTATTGTTGTGACTACTGGACAGCCGAGCGGGTCCGGGCAGGTTTACATCACAACCCAATCCAACCTCGAGTTAAGCATATCGTGTTTTCTAAATTTACATATTTTATTACTCCTCAATTATATATGTAAATGTCATATCTTTTATTATTGGGTGTATCAATTCATACCGTTTAAATGTCATTGTCGTTGGCATGTGCCAACCATGCCAACATATTTTTTTCATGTTTTACACCCAGTTATTACCCCCGTTTGTTCGCAACATGTGTTGGGCTTGTCACAATTCAGCCCAACTTTATAAACGTGAGAAAAAGGGGAAATCAGGAACATGTAATACATAAAGGTGTGTGGGGCATGAACTTGCAATTTAGCGATTCAACTAACATATAATATGGGTCATGTGAACTTGCATTCAAATCAAAGTATAACTAAGTAGGTGACATAAGAAATGGCATAGTTTAGGCTAATACAAACTTGTGTTTAAACAACTTTAACTTTGCATAATGTCAAGCACAAAACTAGCATGTTGTATATTTACCAAATGTCCAATTATAACATTAATCACATAGCCTATTTCAACATGAACTTGCATAGTTTATGAAACCCAAACGATACTTAACATGGATCCAATTATACGTGCGAATAAACATAAGAATGATATCATAGGTTTTGGCTCATGTAGGGATAAAAGGTTTCAAATCTAGAACATGTTTACATAAGCCTTAATTTAGACATAGTAAATGTATATAGTCCATGCTATCGACATAAACATAAAGGGATCAATTACTAGTTTTTGCCACAACTTGCTATTGATATTACTTTCATATACAAATGTCCAATATGCTTGCATCAACCAATTTATGCCACAAATATTAATACACAAGTCATGACAGAATTATTATAATGCACAGATTTCATACAATAACACAATTCTATTTTCATTTACTTCGAATCACATCACAGTTTTTTTTCTTCCATATTCTGAAAGGTCACTATACTTACAACGAATGCAGAATCTTGAATTCGGGATTCTGAATTCTGAAATTGAGATGCGCTCCTTTGGGTAGACTAACGTTGCGTTGATTTATTTGATTAAACTTTAATCTTCTTCTTAATTTGATTCGTCTCTAAGCTTTTCTCTCTTGACGGCTATGCTCAATTCCTTCCTGCCAGCATGACGACTCCCATCTTATTTTTTTGTGTGAGTTTTCAGTTGAGACTTAGGGTGTATTTATAGATTTTTAAATTGTTTTGAGCCGTCAGATGAAGACTGGAGGAATCTAGACCATACAAAGTTCAAAGAGCCAATCAAGAGGTGACATGTCAGCCGTAGTGACACACAGAGCCACAAAAATTCGAGCCAGAGCCAGACCTAACCAGCAAGGTCGACCAGGTAGGTCGACTGGCAGGTCGACACCCAGGTCGACACTATGGTCGACCTGGGGTGGCCAGGTCGACAACATGGTCGACCCTATGGTCGACCTGTTCTCTGGGCGGGAATTTTCCTGCCCAGCCCAGTTTGAACCTGTTTTTCGAATTTCGAATTTGAAACAGAGCTCTTTGAATTTAAATTTTATTCTGAAACTTCCGAAGGTCATAACTCCTTCATATGGAGTCCGATTCACGCAAACTCGGACTCTATCTCAAGTAGAATTCCGAGACGAACGCAATGGCGTAACCCATTTCCCGAAATTCTTTCATTTAATATTAATTATACTTTAATTTGTGAATCTTAATGTTTATAGAATCCACGGGGTGTTACATAGGTAATTAGGGATAGGATTAAAAAGAAGGGTTGTTTTGTGAAGTATTAAGAGGAGTAGGGGTAATTTATGCATAGTAGGTGTAGATCGACAAATATGAAAGATGATGAATCGTTTAGATTGGGTGCTGCAAAAACCAACTCTTTATAGTAGTTACAAAATAGGGGTAATTACTGGAAGTAAGGGCTATTTAGAGAATTAGTGGTACAATTAAAAAGAAGGGTTGTTTTTAAGTATTAAGAGATGTAGGGACAGTTTAAGCATAGGAGGGGTAGATCGACAAATATGAAAGATGATGAATCGTCTGGATTGGGTGCTGCAAAAACCAACCCTTCACAGTTGTAAAAAGATTGAGGTAATTGTTGGAAGTAAGGGATATTTAGAGAATTAGGGAAAGAATGAAAAAGAAGGGTTGTTTTGTGAAGTATAAAGAGGAGTATGGTTAGTTTAAGCATAGGAGGGGTAGATCGACATATATGAAAGATGGTGAATCGTTTGGATTGGTTGCTGCAAAAACCAACCCTTCACAATAGTAAAAAGATAGAGGTAATTGTTGGAAGTAAGGGCTATTTAGAGAATTAGGGATAGAATGAAAAAGAAGGGATGTTTTGTGAAGTATTAAGAGGAGTAGGGGTAGTTTAAGCATAGTAGGGGTAGATCGACAACAATGAAAGATGTTGAATCGTTTGGATTGGGTGCTGCAAAAACCAACCCTTCACAGTAGTAAAAAGATAGGGGTAATTGTTGGAAGTAAGTGTTATTTATAGAATTAGGGATAGTATTAAAAAGAAAGGCTATTTTGTGTAGTATTAAGAGAAGTAGGGGTAGTTTAAGCATAGTAGGGTTAGACCGACAAATATGAAAGATGATGAATCGTTTGGATTGGGTGCTGCAAAAACCAACCCTTTATAGTAGTTAAAAAATAGCGGTAATTATTGGAAGTAAGGGCTATTTAGAGAATTAGTGGTACGATTAAAAAGAAGAGTTGTTTTGAAGTATTAAGAGAAGGGGTAATAGTTGGAAGTAAGGGCTATTTAGAGTATTAGGGATAGAATGAAAAAGAAGGGCTATTTTGTGAAGTATTAAGAGGAGTAGGGGTAGTTTAAGCATAGTAGGGGTAGATCGACAAATATGAAAGATGATGAATTATTTGGATTGGGTGCTACAAAAACCTACCCTTCACATTATATAAAAAATAGGGGTAATTGTTGGTTGTAAGGGCTATTTGGAGAATTAGCGGTAGGATTAAAAAGAAGGGTTGTTTTGAAGTATTAAGAGAAGTAGGTGTAGTTTAAGCATAGTAGGGGTAGATAGACAAATATGAAAGCTGACGAATCTTTTGGATTCGGTGCTGCAAAAACCAACCCTTCACAGTAGTAAAAAGATAGGGGTAATTGTTGGAAGTAAGGGCTATCTATAGAATTAGGGATAGGATTAAAAAGAATGGTTGCTTTTGAAGTATTAAGAGGAGTAGGGGTAGTTTAAGCATAGTAGGGGTAGATCGACAAATATGAAAGATGATGAATTGCTTGAATTGGGTGCTGCAAAAAGCTACCCTTTACAATAGTTAAAAATAAGGGTAATTGTCGGAAGTAAGGGCTATTTGGAGAATTAGGTGTAGGATTAAAATGAAGGGTTGTTTTGAAGTATTAAGAGAAGTATGGGTAGTTTAAGCATAGTACGGGTAGATAGACAAATATGAAAGCTGACGAATCTTTTGGATTGGGTGCTGCAAAAACCAACCCTTCACAGTAGTAAAAATATAGGGGTAATTGTTGGAAGTAAGGACTATTTAGAGAATTAGGGATAGGATTAAAAAGAACGATTGTTTTGTGAAGAATTAAGAGGACTAGGGGTAGTTTAAGCAAAGTAGGCGTAGATCGACAAATATGAAAAATGTTGAATGTTTTGGATTGGGTGCTGCAAAAACCAACCCTTCACAGTAGTTAAAAAATAGGGGTAATTATTGGAATTAAGGGCTAGTTAGAGAATTAGTGGTACGATTAAAAAGAAGAGCTGTTTTGAAGAATTAGTGGTACGATCACAGTCAGTCCAGTCATCTTCATGCTTACCTATCATATACGGAAACACACACACACAGTATCTTGGACAAAAATAATTTCTAAACTCTAGCAGATATAATTTTTAATTTTGAAAATTTTATTTGCCTCAGTTTTATGGTGTGTTTCTCATCATTTTTCATGACTTGATCTGATTTATAAAACCATCAATCAGTGTCTAGATAGCTTGTGATATTCACAGTGATAAACTGTAAATACCACAAGGCAGACAACACACACACACACACACACACACAATATATATATATATATCAATGCAGGGACAGGAAATCTCTTCTGATGGCTGCATATGCACACGTGTATAAATATACACGTGTGCACTGCCTCGCCAAACAGCACGCAACTGAGTAGTAGCTACGTGGACCGTCTCGACTCAGTGCACATGTGAAAACAACTCAATGAAAAGTCAACAAAGAGTAAAAATGGTCGAGAGCTCAAACATTTTTTCAAAGCAACAAAGTCAACTCATCATTGACAAAGTGGTCGAGGCAAGCAAAACTTCAAGTGCAATACACATGTTGCATGGACTGTGTTAACATGGTCAAGGGAAAATGATGCAAGGAAAGCAAGATTCATTTTCATTCAGGATGAAAGTTTACATGGTTACTAGTCAATTCAGCGACAAGTGCAAACATATACAGTCCACAATGGTGCAATATAGCAGCTGCATGAGCATAAGGAAGAAATACAGTGGAGCTTTGTCCAGGAATAGTGCAGCTAAATGATTGCATGGCACATATACAAGTGAGGTAGCATACACAAGACAAATCGGCATGGTTCAATAAAGAATATCCGAGCAGCAAGCAAGAAAACATATCAGCAACAATGGAGTTGTGTACATACTATGGTATGGATATCCAACATAAATGAATGACAGGAAATTCAAGTATTTCCAGTTGTGAATCGATCAGTGGAATTTTTTTAGAAATCACTTTCAAAAGCCAAGTCAGATGCAAGCATGGTGTTTTGTTAAGATGCAAGAGCAGCAAGGTTTTGAATTCCAGAAAGGTGCAAATCAGTGTTTGCAAAACTTAGTTCATATTTGGCCAGTGTTAAGTTCACAAACTCAAGATAATTTTTTTGATTAAGCAAGAACCAAACTCGGCAATGATCTGTAAATATGCAGTGGCAACCATACAAAGAAAATATCCAGAAATGACTCAATGCAAGTTTTAAAAAACAGCATGCAACAATGGATGACAAAGAAGAAAAATCGATTTGTGTAAAACAAAAATACAGTTTTTATCTGGATTCACTCTTTCCAATTATACATGGAGAAGTTTGTTTATGCCA
This sequence comes from Allium sativum, assembly GCA_030737875.1. NCBI lineage: Eukaryota > Viridiplantae > Streptophyta > Magnoliopsida > Asparagales > Amaryllidaceae > Allium > Allium sativum. The sequence goes on along the minus strand of CM060909.1, from coordinate 5,820,155 downwards.
AACAAAATCAGTGTGTGTGTGTACTTATGGAAAGCATTCAATGCAAATTTTCTCCAGAGTTTTTGTTGTTCAAAAATGAAGATCTGGATTGAATCAATTTCGGTATGGTGACAAGGTAGAAAAAGAAATCTCAGCAATCATTTTTTTTTTCAAAATTGGAAAGAGTTCAATTCAAATGATATATAGAATGTTTTCTGGTTACAAAATCATTGTTAGAACTTTCAAATTGAAAGGGAAAAAGTTTTTGGCAACTTTCTAAAGGAGACAACAATCAAATTCTTTCCAAGTTTTTAAAAGGCCACGCAAGTTTTTCAATGCCGATTTTATCAAGAATCAGCAAAAGGGGAAAACCAAAAATCAAGCCAAGTTCATTAGTAATTATTCACGGCAACAATTTTCCATTTCATTCGAGTATTGCAAAAGAGGATTTCTAGCCGAAAATCAAAAAGGGGAAGGTCGTCATATCAGGATCGAATCATATATTGAAATCAGAGCTGAATTAAAGGATTTCCAAATCCTATTTTACACCAACATCATCACAGGCAAACAGAGGATTGAAAAATCACAAGCATCGAAAACAAAATTCACAATTTCAAAGAGCAGTAATCAAATTCAAAAGTACTCACACAGATTTTCGATCGAGAGATTCTCAAATCGAAGGTTCAGAAAGCAACAACGATTTCGAGCTTCAGAGATAATCAGTACATCAAGTAATCAATCCGATTTGGGGACGATTTGCTGAAACCCTAGGAAGTTTAAATCGCCAGCCACCATTATTTTACTTTAAGAGCAAAAGAGAAAGACCGGGTTCAAAAGGGTGCAACACAATTACAAGCGGGCCGGCCATTTGTTGTCAAAAAGGAGTTCATTTGATTTAAAAAGGGATGACCCTTTTTTTTAAACTCCTTAAGGGTTTAAATTTGTTTTAATTTCTTTTTTTTTAATCTGCGTTGTAAATTCAAACAAACAGTTACTAGGTCTGTTAAAATCTAGGTAAATCAGTCAGGGTGTTGACTGTCAATTTCAGAGTCTGTAAAATCCGGTTGTGTGTTACTGGTCTGTAATACGGGGAAATCTGATCGAGGGGACATCGATCAGTCTAGGGTTTTGAGCATAGGGTTACAATAGGAGCAGGGTTTGCGAGTGTACATGGTCTTGTATGCGGGATCCGTTCTATCACCTAGTAGAAACCTTATAAATGCAGCAGTAGGCAGGGTTTTGCCGAAGCTGGGTATATCTGTGTGTGATTTATTTTCTGCATTTTTTTTTGTTTCTGCTATATTCTGTGATCAGTTTATTAATATATATCTCGTTAGATTTTTAATTTAGTTGAAAACTGTGAAAAACCCTATTCACCCCCGCTCTAGGGTTATTCTAGATCCTACAAGTGGTATCAGAGCAGGTATTTCTGTTAACTCTAGAGTCATGGATAATCCAAGTTGTCAGTCTATATAGAGTCAGTTCGGTCATATTCCAACTATTTTTAATTGCACAGATTTTTTGAACTGGAAAACAGAAATGGAATCTTATTTAAAATATGTTGATATTTAGTGTTGGGATACTATTTTAAATGGATATGATATTGTAAGTAGGGTTGATATTGGATTTAATTCACGAGCTACTCATATTTTATATTCTCATATTGATGATGTTCATTATAGCCCTATCTCCCAATGCTTAACTACGCATGAAATCTAGAATACTCTCGATGCAAAGTAGGGACGGAAACTGGACAACTGCTCAAAACCCTCAATAGCCAACTCAGATTCAGACCTGTGTTTAACTGGAGCTATTCATGACGATTCAAATGATGGGAACTTATGTTATGAAGATTTGGTATCTCTTTGTAATAATTTAACAAGAACTGTTGATCATCTCAAACGGAAAAACAAATCTTTGAAATCTGAAAATTCTGAGTTGACCCGTAAAAACAATATGCTGAATTTAAAATTTGAAAACTCTGAGTGCAAGAATTGTTTTAATTTGAAGAACAATTTAGCTCATCTCAATATGAATCTTCGAAAATTTGAAAAAAAATTATTATTTTAAAACAAAATGAAGATGAGTTAACTTGTAAAAATGATTCTTTGCGAAAGGAGTTGGATAATATTAATTCCAAACATAAGTTTTTTGAAAAGAAGAATTTGTTGAAAACCGATTCAATTCTGAATGAACTTGAAAATGAAATTAAGAATTTCAAGATCCTTGCGGTTGAAAAACAAAAACAGTTTGATTTTGAGATTTTTGAGAGTAAAGCCAAAACTGAGAAACTTCTAAACGAGAATAATTTTCTAAAATCTAAAATCGACAATCTTGAATTGAGTCTGAAACGTTTTTAAACCAGTGAAAAATCTTTGAATATGCTTTTGAAAAATCAGTTTTCTCATGGAAATAAACATGGACTCGGTTTTGGGAAAAACAATGATTTTGAAAAATGGAATTCTTTTGATTTTAAAAATCTTTCAAATCGCTTTGGAAATGATTGATTTGAAGATTTAAACTCTAACAATTTCAAAGGATTTTTAAATCAAAAACGAGATGTGAATTTGTTTAATAACAATCCTTTCAAACATTGTTGGACCCGTAAAGAAAAGAAAACGATTTTCACTAAATTCAAACAAGTTTGGGTTCCTAAAGGTACAAAAATAGATTCGAACGGATTGCTATACAAACAGGTTTGGGTACCTAAGGTTGCGAATAAAACTGTGAGTGGTTTTACTAATTTTGTTAGACCACTCGATCCTCTAAACTGCTAAGTACATGTGACGGCTGAGGAGCAACTGTGCAGAAAGAGAAAGTAAATTCGAACTGCTTCATATCATGGAATCTTTTACTGTTCCTTTGCCAAGTCTGAGGAGTTAGAGATTCTGATTTACATCTGCTTCCAAGTATAATCTCTTAACTCATTTTTGTAAATATTTTCTGTTTTTATTTTCTTGTCTTATTCCTTCTTCTACCCCTTTCTACTTTATTTTCTTCTATTTGTTTTTATTTGATTTGTCACTGCCTTATTTTTTTGTGCTTCTTGAATTGCAACATTCATGATATTCTGGAAATTCGTTTTGTGTGTATAGAACTCTGATACTTTTAATCATGTCCATATATAGATTTTTCTTTTTGCAATTGTTTTGAAGTTCATTTTTTGGTTTTCTGAATTCCTAACGGTGTTGATGTATTCTTGTTATATCTTGAACACTGTTAATCTGAATTCTAAATTGTTTTTGAAGATCTGAAAATTATATGGAAATTCACACACCTTGGCTGTTCTAAGTTTATTCTAATTCATTTTAGAAAAAAGCTCAAGATATTATACTAATTACAACACACTGCTATTTATCAGTTGTGACAATTCCAGTAATTTTCAGATTGGCTTGAATTTTTTTTGAAATGTCTTGTCTTAGTGATACATATTAAAATTCATTTTTATTCATGATCAAGTTAAAATTAGTTTGTTTGAAATCATCTGAAATTCCTGATATTTTGAATTTCACACACCTCCTAAATTTGAAATTATCAACCTTGTGTGACTGATTCTTTATATCCCAGAACTTGACACTGATTCAAGTGATTTTAAATAAATTACTTTAATTTTCTAGTTCATGAATACCTATCAAATTTGATGTAAATGATCTGAATTTAATCTCACAATTGTCAGAGATACTTCTGTAAATTTCTTTTGTAAAACTGGTCTTAAAATTCTCTGTTATTTCATGATTATTTGATTTAAATATGTGTTTGTTTTAAAAATCATTTGAAATTATTGATCTATTGAATCACAGGCATATCTTGAATCTGAAACTAATATTTTGGTGTGATTGATTCATTGAATCTAAAGTTTTTCATATTCCTCAAATGATTTTAAATGAACGTTTTTTTATCATTGGATCATGAATCATCTTGTGTGAGCAACATCTTATCAAGTCTGATTTGAAATTATTTCTACTGTGCTGCTCTGATACTGTTTTCAAATAACTGCCTGCTTTAATCAGACTGTTGCACTGATAATTGTGCCAAATGTGTAATCTTGTCTGTTTGGGCTTTGTGTTTGAAGTTTCTGTAATCTGAGATATCCAGGGTGTGAATAAATTCCTCGATAAGGGAGACTACCATTGGTAGCAGCTTTTTCATCCATCTGTTTTGATTTTTCACCTTGTATAGACACCATACACATTTTTTTTCCTGGTATAAATCTGTATAAATTCCTCTTGTAATTATTTTCCAATTTTAAAATTATTTATTGATTATTGTTTCAGAAATTGAAATCAACATCCAAATTGAACTGTATTTATAATCCATCAAAATTATTATCAGTTTTTGAAATTGTGTGTAACAACCCGTAAAATCTGGGCCAGTTTAAAATTTTTATTTTGGCAATTTTAGCGAATTTTGATTATTTAAAATGAATTATTTTAAATAATATCGTCGTGAAATTTATTTTGAAAATAAATCGAACGTATATATTATACGCGTAGTCGTTGGAATATAAATATTTATATATAATTATAAATAGAATTGAAAATGGCGCGGTAGTTCGATAATTCGATTTCAAACTACAATTGAATGTAACGGGTGCAAAACAATCCGGATTTTAGTGAAACCAAAAACATTAGGATCTAATAGTGAATATCTTTCCAACGAATCCGAAAAATCAAAAGTTCGTAGCGGGAATCAAAAGTTATGTCCAGTTGAAAATTCTGAATAGTCGCTATGGAATTCAGGCCCTTAAAAATGGACATTTTGCAAATGACCTCGGATTTCGACGAAACCACTTTTGTTGGGTCCGTGATGTAAAGTTATTGCTAGATTCCAAGTTTCATAATTTTTCGAATCAATATGTGAGCGTGGCAAAAGAAAACGCGTTTGACCAGTTTCAGTTGATTTTAATCGACTGGAAATTGGCCATTTTTCTAACGGTCTCAGAATTCAACGAAACTAGTTTTGTTAGGACCGTATCGTCAATACGAAGCTAGAAAATATTTTTCTGCCATTTTTAGAATTTGTATGTGGCCCCGGTAATTTGAAATGTACGTTTAAAATTCAATATAGTGATTTAAATGTAAATTAAAAGGAAACTGATCGAAACGGTCGATTCAGCTTGCGGTACATATCCCATTGTGTTCGGAATGGGGGTGAAACGCTATGGGCGACAGGCGGTGGGCCTCGTTTCGAGGTCGTATGGGAAAGTCAACTTTTAGAAATTAAATAATATAAAAAAATAAAAAAAATAAAAAAAAATATTCCCTCCTCCCCTTTAACCCTCCTGGCCCCCCCGTTCAAAAAAACGAATTCAGAATAAAAAAAAAAACAGAAGAAAAAGAGGGCGGAGCCCTAGATGGCTCGACGGAGCCACCGTCGCACCCGCCACCTCTTCTCCTTCCTCCTTCATCGTCTCCGACTGCCACCCGCCTCCTATCGCGCCTCCCTCCTCTGCTGTGCGACCATCCCCAAAACCCCCCCTCGTGAAAACAACCGAGCGCCGCCCACTTCTAGACCCCCCCCTCCGATCTGCAAACCTCGATGAAGCCCCCCCCCCCCCCCCCCCGACCACTCGACGAGCCCCCTGTAAGTTTTGGTTTTTTTTTTTATTTACTTATTTTCATTTATCTGTAAAATTTTGTTGATTTTAAAAACTGAATTTTGTTGATTTTAAAAACTGAATTTTGATGATTTTAAAAACTGAATTTTGATGATTTTAAAAAACTGTATTTTGTTGATTTTAAAAACTGAATTTTTAGGAAGTTAAAAACTGAAATTTTATTTAAAGTAAAATTGAAATTTTATTTAAAGTAAAACTAAATTTTTTATAAAGTATAAAGCTGAAAATGAAAAGGTTAAAACTGATTTTAAAATTAAAAGTTAAAACTGATTTTAGGAATTTTAAAAACTTTGATTTGAAAAAGGTATTTAAAACTTTAAATGGAGAAAAGATTTAAACTTTAAAGGTGAAAAGATTTAAACTTTAAAAGTGAAAGATTTAGATTTTAAAAAGGAAAGGATTTGAACTTTTTGAAATAAAAAATCGATTTTTATATATTGAACCTCGAAATGAAAATTCGATTTTTATATATTGAACTTCGAAATAAAAATTCAATTTTTATATATTGAATAGCGAAATAAAAATTCGATTTTTATATATTGAATAGCGAAATAAAAATTCGATTTTTATATATTGAATAGCGAAGTAAAAATTCGATTTTTATATATTGAGAAGCAAAGTAAAAATTCGATTTTTATATATTGAGAAGCAAAGTAAAAATTCGATTTTTATATATTGAGAAGCAAAGTAAAAATATGATTTTTATATATGGAATAGCGAAGTAAAAATTCGATTTTTACATATCTTAAGAATACGGGCAACGAAGATGAAGAAAATGCGAAAGCGACGAAGACTTCTGCAAAGTCTAGTGGTGAAGATAAGATAGCTATATGTGAGAATTTCTCACCTTTCAATTTAATTTTTCTAGTTATATATATATACTCGGATGCTGACGGTGCTTATTAGAAGCACCCGACACCCGTCCACATACCATGGACTTGTTTGTTTGGTTGTGTAGTTGGTTAGATTATTTGATTTGGATTTGATTGATTGGTTGAATTGGTAATTGATTCAAATTGATATGTGAATGGCGTGGGCCTTCACTAGACCGGGGATAAGGCTAGGCCTTGTCCCGTTTCTAGTATCGTGCCGTTATGCCGCCGAAATTTTCTAAAATATGTTAGAAAAATAAAAATATCATTTTTATTGAATAAATGAATTGAATAGAAATTCATATGTTGGAATAAAATGTTTTATCGTTAAAAATATAATTTTTAACGTGAATGTGAATAAATAAATATTCATTTACAAACCAAACGGTTTGTTTATGTACACTTATTTGAATGACATTGATTGGGAAGATAAATTTTACACATCGCCCAACTGCACAAATAAAATATGTGTTTGATTGTTTGAAACCCCACACGGGTGTTAGGATGAAATTTGAAGTTCACTCATCCTGATTGATTAAATATGTCGATCGATTGATTGACAGGCTGTTATAAGCGTTGAATATCTATATTTGATGCTTATACAGTGTAGTGCACTTTGGTTGATGGTTGATTATTTTTCAATGTAAGTGTATACATGTGTTGTATGAAAATCCATATAATTAACTTTATATGGTAATTGATTGGGCCTCATTCCAATTTGAAAAATAAAGAATATTATAAAATAAAAGTTCATGTGTTGACAGTACTCATCCGTTGAGATTGGTCATGTGTTGAACGAAATATTTTAGTAATAAAATTTACATCTTTGTCGATATAAAATAAAAGTTCATGTGTTGACAGTACTCATCCGTTGAGATTGGTCATGTGTTGAACGAAATATTTTAGTAATAAAATTTACATCTTTGTCGATATAAAATAAAAGTTCATGTGTTGACAGTACTCATTCATTGAGATTTGTCATGTGTTGAACGAAATATTTTGATAATAACAACTATTTTGAAAAAGAAATATTTGAAATAGAATATTTGAAAATAGAAATTTATGAAGCCGTGTTGATTAGATTGACGCCATTTTGACGCGAACGATATTTATATCGATTTTAAACGATTTCGAAATGAATTGAATTGAAAACGATTTCGAAATGAATTGAATTGAAAACGATTTCGAAATGAATTGAATTGAAAACGAATTCAAATTGAATTGAAAACGATTTCGAAATGAAATGAATTGAAAACGAATTCAAATTGAATCGAAAACGATTTCGAAATGAAATGAATTGAAAACGAATTCAAATTGAATTGAAAACGATTTCGAAATGAAATGAATTGAAAACGAATTCAAATTGAATTGAAAACGATTTCGAAATGAATTGAATTGAAAACGATTTCGAAATGAATTGAATTGAAAACGAATTGAAATGAATTCAAATTGAATTGAAATTTGAATTGAATAGAAATGAATTTTGAAATGAATTTATAAAGAAGAATTCAATTTTAATTTGAATTGAAAAGGAAGTTGAAATTGCTTTTGAAACGAATTTAAAACTATTTATATAATTCGTTTTAAATAGAAATCGACGAAGTATATATTATATATATTATATATATAATATAATGGCCTGAATAGAATGCGCCGCGCCGCGGCAGTTCGTGAATTTCGACCATTTATTTCAAACGGACATTGCGGGAGATCCGACCGTCGGATTCTCCTAAAACCGGAACCGTTGGGTTCGTATCGAAAAGAGCTTTCTAATGAATGTTAGAAATTTGAAATCTAACGGTTGGATTTGGAATTATGTCCAAATCAAATTCGAAAAAGGTCGCTGTAAGTGCAGTTCGATGGCCGTTGATGGAAATCGACTGTACAGGCCTTGATAAAATTATTAAAAATTGTAATAATTTGTGTAAAATCATAAGAAATGATTTAGAAAGGATTGGGATGAAAAACTCCATATTTGAAAAGATAAAAATAGATTTTTATCTAAATGAACTAGTTTTGAACTAGAATTATAATTCTATTTATTTTTAAATAAATAAATTGAATATGAAAAGGGTTTTAAAAGTAACCAAAATTCCAATGATTGCATTGGAGTGGATTTGAATCGAAATTGTCTTCGGAATATTTCGATGTTGGAATTCGGGATTATACAGGTGTTGTTATGGAAATTTGAAAGATATATATTTATATCGCTATTTCCAATACGACATTTGTTAGTCGTAGAATTCGATATTGAATATAAGCCGATATATTTTCTATTCAGAGCCTTGTATTGAATATCGAATGTGATTTGGGTTTGTCGTGAATGGTGTCTTCACTAACACTGTTCTTGAACCCAGTTGAGAAAAGATTAAATCTTTTTATTTAGATTTAATGAAGTTTACCAATTAAATAATATTTAATTGGAATTGAATTGATATTGATTTTTGGGTTTATCGTGAACAGTGTTTTAAATAACACTCGTTCTTTAACCCGATAATTAATGGAAATGTGATTTTGGGTTTCTCGTGAACCGTGTTTTAAATGACACTGATTCTTTAACCCAGTCACAGATTAAAACTAAGTGGAGTTTTAATGAATCTTTAATTAGATTGAAAAGATCGAAAATGGAGTACCACCAGTTTTGCTCCAGGCGATAGTTAAATCTTTAATTAGATTTGAACGTGAAATGGTAATTGAATTTACCGATAACACCGTGGTGTTAGATATGAAGTATTACCAGTTTTACTTCATGGGATGAATAGGTTGGGATTGGGAAATTAAAACGAATGATTACTTCAGTAAGGATCGCTAATCCCGACTAGTTTGAATTGATATTCAAAAATAGATTAAAGAATAAATTCAAGAATTTATCTTTGATAAAATTAATGGGAACCTTTCCCTATGAATGTGAAATTTAGAAACTAACTGTCGGTTAGCTAAGCAGAATGGTTTTCTGGATATTGATCTGATGTTGGTTTCGGCCTTCGGGGTTAATATTTGGGGAATTATCCTCTTGATTAATTTATGGTTAGTGACTAATGAATTGGAATGAGGCGTATGTTGTGTTTGTGTAACACTTATTTAAAATATACGCGAGTTATTCGGAAAGACCGGGTTTATCCCATTCTGAATAACTGATACGACGATAAGTCGAAGATGAAGACGATGGTCGAAGACCGGAAGTCTTCACGTCGTTTGGGTGATAACTGATGATCTTGATTGGGCTGTACACCCAAGAAGATGGAAACAGTTGGTGATCGTCCAGACGTACATGGAGATCGATGGATATGCGGGGTACTAGGTGCTCCCGGCTTCGTTCAGACCCAGAACGGACTTGTAAATGGACTGTGTGTCTGACATCGGATTTCATTCTGTGTGACTGATATCGGTTGCATAGGATGGTTTGCCTGTGTGGCATGCTAAGATGCAAATGATCAAGGCTTCTGTTGAAAAGCAAAGTCTTGTGGTTGGTGATCAAAGCACGGCCTTTGTGGCGTAGCTTTGTGTAATGTTTACTTCGCGAGTTTCACACCCGGTATGAACCAAAAACGGGAGAGGACATCAGGGAGGACTTGCGTTTCTTTCTAGCTAGAAGTGGCGTCAGTGGTTTTACACGCCCTGACGAGTTTGACTTATGTGGTTGTTGCTGTTGCGAGGCGCCTCGGATTGATCGGTCGTTCTCGAACCGATGGAGTCATTCGTTGGCTCGTTTGCGCCCCAAAGGGCGGGGAGACGTATTGTTCAGGCATAATAATCCACATCGGTGGACCGGCCCTGACGATCCAGGGGGCAGTTGCGGCTGTTCCTGAGACATGGTAGGCTAGATTGTCTCGAATCGGTTGAGGACTATCTTTTGCCTCGGTTCATAGACGGAAATCCAATTTCCAAATACGTGACATTTGCGGTTTTATTTGTAAACCTATATATGACGACATGATATATGGTACCCATGCCGCCTATGATTGATACTTATGATTTAAAGTTGTTTTATACGCTATGCACTTATGATAGTATCAAATGATTTGATTTAAACGTATCAAGCATTCTTTGGCTGTTATAAGGGAAAACACTATCCCCCGGCTTGCGTTGCATTGTGTGATAGGACCTGGGTCTTATAACAGCTTCATTTTTCTTTATTTAGCATTGCGCTGTTTGTTTTATGCACTGGTATTCTTGGGAGGAAACCCGTTCCGTGTTATACGGCGTGGTCCCTTGATTTTACCTAATGATTTAAAATAAAGATTAATAACTGTTTTAAGTTCTCACACCAGTCACATGACTGACCTGGAGTTTATTGTTTTAACCTAAACTCTGGGTGCCCTTATTTTGACACGGGCAGCTAGTAGTTTTGGTTTTGCAGATTTTTATTCACAGGATCCTGGTTTACAGCTGGAACGATATCCGGAAAGCTTTGTATCCGTATATCTCATTCTAGTTATGTATTGTATTATTTTCCGCTGCTATGTATTTAAATGTAATTTAATTCTCTGATATTTCTGTGTAATATTCATTTATACTCTGTTTATTCTTGTAATCTGATGCATTGTTGTAATATACAATGAAATGTTCTTCTGTATGCGTTCTGTTTTGTCCTGTTCTCAAACGATAGGGCGTTTCGAACGGCCTGGGTCGGTTTAGCGACTGGTTCGGACCGAGCGAAATTCCATTTCGTCACAGTTGGTATCAGAGCTTTGGTTTACAGAGCTCGAGAACAAGACACATTAGAACCATACGAAAGAATTCATCAGATATTGGATTAGTAATATCCAATTAGAATGACTCGTTAGAGATAGGATCAGTAGTATCCTAGAACGAGTGTGAAGAGTATATTTTTCAAATGAAAACAATTTTGTTTTGAAAATTTAAATCATTCTATACGTATTTGAATATTTATTTATTTTGAATGTGGACAATCTAGTATATAAAGGTTTTGCATATACGCGTCATGAACGTATATCCGAAGTTTTAATATATTAGATAGATATAGAGTCACACTCTTGGCACCCGGACATGGTCCTGATGATGAAGTATACCATCACCAGTATTTATTTTCGAGTGACGAAGGCGTGATTTTCTATATATTTCCATTAGGCTGGTGTGAGAACCCAAAACTTATATAGTTAGAACACATTGTTGTGAATTGGCATCAAAAACATGATTTTCTTTATATATATCAAAATTATGAATTTGAAACTCTAATTCACTAATTGATTGATGTTTGTGTTGTTTGTTTATTTGTTTGATAATTTTGAACCATTTAGCCTAATTGAACCAAATATTGAATTATATTGAAATTGGTCGCATTTGCTTGCATATACATATACTTACATTGAACAGGTCATAGCAAGGAGGCTAGAGCAGAGAATAAAATTTGTTTGCCCGACAAATAGGTACATGTTTACTACATAATTTCCTGTTTTGTTTGGGTAATGATGATTTTGTGAGCCTATTGGCTAGCCGCTTGGCTTTTTCTTTTTCTTTTTGAGATCTGAAGGACCGGGGAAGCTATTTGAAATTCCCCGATGCTCCCGGTGCAGGGGAGGTTATGGCGAAATTGTTCAAAAATTTAGGGTGTTAGCCAAATTTTTGAAATTTTGAAAATTCTCAGAAACTAAAGAGTTGGAGAATGGAAGCCAGATCGAGCGTAGAGTTGATTAGTCAAACCACTTTCGACTTTGTTCCTTTTCGGGGACGAAAAGTTTTAAGTGGGGGAGATTGTAACAACCCGTAAAATCTGGGCCAGTTTAAAATTTTTATTTTGGCAATTTTAGCGAATTTTGATTATTTAAAATGAATTATTTTAAATAATATCGTCGTGAAATTTATTTTGAAAATAAATCGAACGTATATATTATACGCGTAGTCGTTGGAATATAAATATTTATATATAATTATAAATAGAATTGAAAATGGCGCGGTAGTTCGATAATTCGATTTCAAACTACAATTGAATGTAACGGGTGCAAAACAATCCGGATTTTAGTGAAACCAAAAACATTAGGATCTAATAGTGAATATCTTTCCAACGAATCCGAAAAATCAAAAGTTCGTAGCGGCAATCAAAAGTTATGTCCAGTTGAAAATTCTGAATAGTCGCTATGGAATTCAGGCCCTTAAAAATGGACCTTTTGCAAATGACCTCGGATTTCGACGAAACCACTTTTGTTGGGTCCGTGATGTAAAGTTATTGCTAGATTCCAAGTTTCATAATTTTTCGAATCAATATGTGAGCGTGGCAAAAGAAAACGCGTTTGACCAGTTTCAGTTGATTTTAATCGACTGGAAATTGGCCATTTTTCTAACGGTCTCAGAATTCAACGAAACTAGTTTTGTTAGGACCGTATCGTCAATACGAAGCTAGAAAATATTTTTCTGCCATTTTTAGAATTCGTATGTGGCCCCGGTAATTTGAAATGTACGTTTAAAATTCAATATAGTGATTTAAATGTAAATTAAAAGGAAACTGATCGAAACGGTCGATTCAGCTTGTGGTACATATCCCATTGTGTTCGGAATGGGGGTGAAACGCTATGGACGACAGGCGGTGGGCCTCGTTTCGAGGTCGTATGGGAAAGTCAACTTTTAGAAATTAAATAATATAAAAAAAAAAAAAAAAAAAAAAAATATTCCCTCCTCCCCTTTAAACCTCCTGGCCCCCCCCCCCCCCCCCCGTTCAAAAAAATGAATTCAGAATAAAAAAAAAAAGAAGAAAAAGAGGGCGGAGCCCTAGATGGCTCGACGGAGCCACCGTCGCACCCGCCACCTCTTCTCCTTCCTCCTTCATCGTCTCCGACTGCCACCCGCCTCCTATCGCGCCTCCCTCCTCTGCTGTGCGACCATCCCCAAAACCCCCCCCTCGTGAAAACAACCGAGCGCCGCCCACTTCTAGACCCCCCCCCTCCGATCTGCAAACCTCGATGAAGCCCCCCCCCCCCCCCCCGACCACTCGACGAGCCCCCTGTAAGTTTTGGTTTTTTTTTTTATTTACTTATTTTCATTTATCTGTAAAATTTTGTTGATTTTAAAAACTGAATTTTGTTGATTTTAAAAACTGAATTTTGATGATTTTAAAAACTGAATTTTGATGATTTTAAAAAACTGTATTTTGTTGATTTTAAAAACTGAATTTTTAGGAAGTTAAAAACTGAAATTTTATTTAAAGTAAAATTGAAATTTTATTTAAAGTAAAACTGAAATTTTTATAAAGTATAAAGATGAAAATGAAAAGGTTAAAACTAATTTTAAAATTAAAAGTTAAAACTGATTTTAGGAATTTTAAAAACTTTGATTTGAAAAAGGTATTTAAAACTTTAAATGGAGAAAAGATTTAAACTTTAAAGGTGAAAAGATTTAAACTTTAAAAGTGAAAGATTTAGATTTTAAAAAGGAAAGGATTTGAACTTTTTGAAATAAAAATTCGATTTTTATATATTGAACCTCGAAATGAAAATTCGATTTTTATATATTGAACTTCGAAATAAAAATTCGATTTTTATATATTGAATAGCGAAATAAAAATTCGATTTTTATATATTGAATAGCGAAATAAAAATTCGATTTTTATATATTGAATAGCGAAGTAAAAATTCGATTTTTATATATTGAGAAGCAAAGTAAAAATTCGATTTTTATATATTGAGAAGCAAAGTAAAAATTCGATTTTTATATATTGAGAAGCAAAGTAAAAATATGATTTTTATATATGGAATAGCGAAGTAAAAATTCGATTTTTACATATGTAGAGAATACGGGCAACGAAGATGAAGAAAATGCGAAAGCGACGAAGACTTCTGCAAAGTCTAGTGGTGAAGATAAGATAGCTATATGTGAGAATTTCTCACCTTTCAATTTAATTTTTCTAGTTATATATATATACTAGGATGCAGACGGTGCTTATTAGAAGCACCCGACACCCGTCCACATACCATGGACTTGTTTGTTTGGTTGTGTAGTTGGTTAGATTATTTGATTTGGATTTGATTGATTGGTTGAATTGGTAATTGATTAAAATTGATATGTGAATGGCGTGGGCCTTCACTAGACCGGGGATAAGGCTAGGCCTTGTCCCGTTTCTAGTATCGTGCCGTTATGCCGCCGAAATTTTCTAAAATATGTTAGAAAAATAAAAATATCATTTTTATTGAATAAATGAATTGAATAGAAATTCATATGTTGGAATAAAATGTTTTATCGTTAAAAATATAATTTTTAACGTGAATGTGAATAAATAAATATTCATTTACAAACCAAACGGTTTGTTTATGTACACTTATTTGAATGACATTGATTGGGAAGATAAATTTTACACATCGCCCAACTGCACAAATAAAATATGTGTTTGATTGTTTGAAACACCACACGGGTGTTAGGATGAAATTTGAAGTTCACTCATCCTGATTGATTAAATATGTCGATCGATTGATTGACAGGCTGTTATAAGCGTTGAATATTTATATTTGATGCTTATACAGTGTAGTGCACTTTGGTTTATGGTTGATTATTTTTCAATGTAAGTGTATACATGTGTTGTATGAAAATCCATATAATTAACTTTATATGGTAATTGATTGGGCCTCATTCCAATTTGAAAAATAAAGAATATTATAAAATAAAAGTTCATGTGTTGACAGTACTCATCCGTTGAGATTGGTCATGTGTTGAACGAAATATTTTAGTAATAAAATTTACATCTTTGTCGATATAAAATAAAAGTTCATGTGTTGACAGTACTCATCCGTTGAGATTGGTCATGTGTTGAACGAAATATTTTAGTAATAAAATTTACATCTTTGTCGATATAAAATAAAAGTTCATGTGTTGACAGTACTCATTCATTGAGATTGGTCATGTGTTGAACGAAATATTTTGATAATAACAACTATTTTGAAAAAGAAATATTTGAAATAGAATATTTGAAAATAGAAATTTATGAAGCCGTGTTGATTAGATTGACGCCATTTTGACGCGAACGATATTTATATCGATTTTAAACGATTTCGAAATGAATTGAATTGAAAACGATTTCGAAATGAATTGAATTGAAAACGATTTCGAAATGAATTGAATTGAAAACGAATTCAAATTGAATTGAAAACGATTTCGAAATGAAATGAATTGAAAACGAATTCAAATTGAATCGAAAACGATTTCGAAATGAAATGAATTGAAAACGAATTCAAATTGAATTGAAAACGATTTCGAAATGAAATGAATTGAAAACGAATTCAAATTGAATTGAAAACGATTTCGAAATGAATTGAATTGAAAACGATTTCGAAATGAATTGAATTGAAAACGAATTGAAATGAATTCAAATTGAATTGAAATTTGAATTGAATAGAAATGAATTTTGAAACGAATTTATAAAGAAGAATTCAATTTTGATTTGAATTGAAAAGGAAGTTGAAATTGCTTTTGAAACGAATTTAAAACTATTTATATAATTCGTTTTAAATAGAAATCGACGAAGTATATATTATATATATTATATATATAATATAATGGCCTGAATAGAACGCACCGCGCCGCGGCAGTTCGTGAATTTCGACCATTTATTTCAAACGGACATTGCGGGAGATCCGACCGTCGGATTCTCCTAAAACCGGAACCGTTGGGTTCGTATCGAAAAGAGCTTTCTAATGAATGTTAGAAATTTGAAATCTAACGGTTGGATTTGGAATTATGTCCAAATCAAATTCGAAAAAGGTCGCTGTAAGTGCAGTTCGATGGCCGTTGATGGAAATCGACTGTACAGGCCTTGATAAAATTATTAAAAATTGTAATAATTTGTGTAAAATCATAAGAAATGATTTAGAAAGGATTGGGATGAAAAACTCCATATTTGAAAAGATAAAAATAGATTTTTATCTAAATGAACTAGTTTTGAACTAGAATTATAATTCTATTTATTTTTAAATAAATAAATTGAATATGAAAAGGGTTTTAAAAGTAACCAAAATTCCAATGATTGCATTGGAGTGGATTTGAATCGAAATTGTCTTCGGAATATTTCGATGTTGGAATTCGGGATTATACAGGTGTTGTTATGGAAATTTGAAAGATATATATTTATATCGCTATTTCCAATACGACATTTGTTAATCGTAGAATTCGATATTGAATATAAGCCGATATATTTTCTATTCAGAGCCTTGTATTGAATATCGAATGTGATTTGGGTTTGTCGTGAATGGTGTCTTCACTAACACTGTTCTTGAACCCAGTTGAGAAAAGATTAAATCTTTTTATTTAGATTTAATGAAGTTTACCAATTAAATAATATTTAATTGGAATTGAATTGATATTGATTTTTGGGTTTATCGTGAACAGTGTTTTAAATAACACTCGTTCTTTAACCCGATAATTAATGGAAATGTGATTTTGGGTTTCTCGTGAACCGTGTTTTAAATGACACTGATTCTTTAACCCAGTCACAGATTAAAACTAAGTGGAGTTTTAATGAATCTTTAATTAGATTGAAAAGATCGAAAATGGAGTACCACCAGTTTTGCTCCAGGCGATAGTAAAATCTTTAATTAGATTTGAACGTGAAATGGTAATTGAATTTACCGATAACACCGTGGTGTTAGATATGAAGTATTACCAGTTTTACTTCATGGGATGAATAGGTTGGGATTGGGAAATTAAAACGAATGATTACTTCAGTAAGGATCGCTAATCCCGACTAGTTTGAATTGATATTCAAAAATAGATTAAAGAATAAATTCAAGAATTTATCTTTGATAAAATTAATGGGAACCTTTCCCTATGAATGTGAAATTTAGAAACTAACTGTCGGTTAGCTAAGCAGAATGGTTTTCTGGATATTGATCTGATGTTGGTTTCGGCCTTCGGGGTTAATATTTGGGGAATTATCCTCTTGATTAATTTACGGTTAGTGACTAATGAATTGGAATGAGGCGTATGTTGTATTTGTGTAACACTTATTTAAAATATACGCGAGTTATTCGGAAAGACCGGGTTTATCCCATTCTGAATAACTATTACGACGATAAGTCGAAGATGAAGACGATGGTCGAAGACCGGAAGTCCTCACGTCGTTTGGGTGATAACTGATGATCTTGATTGGGCTGTACACCCAAGAAGATGGAAACAGTTGGTGATCGTCCAGACGTACTTGGAGATCGATGGATATGCGGGGTACTAGGTGCTCCCGGCTTCGTTCAGACCCAGAACGGACTTGTAAATGGACTTTGTGTCTGACATCGGATTTCATTCTGTGTGACTGATATCGGTTGCATAGGATGGTTTGCCTGTGTGGCATGCTAAGATGCAAATGATCAAGGCTTCTTTTGAAAAGCAAAGTCTTGTGGTTGGTGATCAAAGCACGGCCTTTGTGGCGTAGCTTTGTGTAACGTTTACTTCGTGAGTTTCACACCCGGTATGAACCAAAAACGGGAGAGGACATCAGGGAGGACTTGCGTTTCTTTCTAGCTAGAAGTGGCGTCAGTGGTTTTACATGCCCTGACGAGTTTGACTTATGTGGTTGTTACTGTTGCGAGGCGCCTCGGATTGATCGGTCGTTCTCGAACCGATGGAGTCATTCGTTGGCTCGTTTGCGCCCCAAAGGGCGGGGAGACGTATTGTTCAGGCATAATAATCCACATCGGTGGACCGGCCCTGACGATCCAGGGGGCAGTTGCGGCTGTTCCTGAGACATGGTAGGCTAGATTGTCTCGAATCGGTTGAGGACTATCTTTTGCCTCGGTTCATAGACGGAAATCCAATTTCCAAATACGTGACATTTGCGGTTTTATTTGTAAACCTATATATGACGACATGATATATGGTACCCATGCCGCCTATGATTGATACTTATGATTTGAAGTTGTTTTATAAGCTATGCACTTTTGATAGTATCAAATGATTTGATTTAAACGTATCAAGCATTCTTTGGCTGTTATAAGGGAAAACCCTATCCCCCGGCTTACGTTGCATTGTGTGATAGGACCTGGGTCTTATAACAGCTTCATTTTTCTTTATTTAGCATTGCGCTGTTTGTTTTATGCACTTGTATTCTTGGGATGAAACCCGTTCCGTGTTATACGGCGTGGTCCCTTGATTTTACCTAATGATTTAAAATAAAGATTAATAACTGTTTTAAGTTCTCACACCAGTCACATGACTGACCTGGAGTTTATTGTTTTAACCTAAACTCTGGGTGCCCTTATTTTGACATGGGCAGCTAGTAGTTTTGGTTTTGCAGATTTTTATTCACAGGATCCTGGTTTACAGCTGGAACGATATCCGGAAAGCTTTGTATCCGTATATCTCATTCTAGTTATGTATTGTATTATTTTCCGCTGCTATGTATTTAAATGTAATTTAATTCTCTGATATTTCTGTGTAATATTCATTTATACTCTATTTATTCTTGTAATCTGATGCATTGTTGTAATATACAATGAAATGTTCTTCTGTATGCGTTCTGTTTTGTCCTGTTCTCAAACGATAGGGCGTTTCGAACGGCCTGGGTCGGTTTAGCGACTGGTTCGGACCGAGCGAAATTCCATTTCGTCACATTGTGATGAATTGTGACTACAGTATATTTCACAACAAGAGGAGATTTTATTTGGATTTTCATGATAGTTGAATATTTAGTATAATATCTTTGAACTGGCAATTATTTCACGATCATCTCCTTTATCTATCACCCGTCTGCCATCCATCATGATTTTATATTAATGTGGAGAGTTTATTTTTTTTTAAAAAAATCATCTTATGTTTAAAACAGTGAAAATTATTTGTGATAGAAATGGGACTATATTACTATTCATAATTAGTGATAATTGAAAAAATTTCAATAATCCCAGTACAGTCGAGCTTATTTCATAATATAATTAATTTAGAAATTTATTTCACAGTCCATTTCTGTACCTACCACATTTCTATCATTCATATTGGTTTCATATACCGAGGAGTTTTTTCCTTTATAAAGCTGAAAATGATAAGAACGTAATTAATATATTAGAGTGTCTCTAACTTCATTTAAAAATCCAAGCTCTGGTTATGAGACGTCTTATAATTTAAGCTGCGACTGATCCCATTTAAAAATCCAAGCTCTGGTTATGCGTGGTCAGCGTGCTCTTAAATAAATAAATAAATAAATAAAATAAAATAAAATAAATAAATAAATGAAAAGGAAAATGTGCTATAAATTGAAATAAATTTGAAATTCTCCTCAGTGTATAAAAACCAGCCTATCAATCCATTTTCTAATCTGTGAAATGTGTGGAAATCTTATGGCGTATTATGATTTGTTGATTGACGGGTATTGGGATTTGAGATTATTCGTTTTTGTCACTAAAATTGAATTGTTAACTATAGTCCAAATCCATTACTATTTTTGTGATTTATTTTTATTTTTATAAAAATCTTCTAAAAATAATTGGAAATGATTTGTTTTTTTTAAACTCTCTCCATTATGTAAAAAATTCATCGTAAATCCGTCATTCTCTACGATGTGAAATATGCCACCAGTTCTTAGTTTATTATGATTTTTGTTTGACTGATTGAGATTTATGATGATCGTTCTTCCTCTTAAGCTGATATTGTATTTGTTAGTCATTTTTCATCTATATTTTAAATTTTGAATCCTTTTGATGATAACAAAAGGGGGAGAATGGATTGAGATTTTGATTTATGAGTGAATTAATTCTGAAAATTTATTATTATTCATACATTTCACTCATTAACAGTTATAGGTGGAGTTTCTGTTGTAGGGGGAGCATTTAAATAGTGGGAGTTCAAATATTCACAAACAAACACATTTATTATATTCAAAATCTTTTATTTGTTTTTCATCATCAAAAGGGGGAGATTGTTGTATATAACGGTGTTGTATATACACAAATATATGATTTTTGTTTGATGATAACAAACAAGTATATATTAGTTTGAATGTGTTTGTTATTTTACTGTTATATCACATTACATACAGGAATATAATATTTATATTTAAACAGAATGCATCTATACAGAAACTCAGATATCTACACAGTATTTTGTTTAAATATAATATTTTATTTCAAATATTCAAATAGTACAATTATTTATAACTCCACTATTTGAACACATCACATCACATCTCATATACATTCACAGAATATAGTCTTGTAAATTCTCTCAATTATACAATCATTCATACATACATTCAGTTACACTCAATCTCATTTGTACATTTCACTTATATCACTTTGACACAATGTTTATCCACTGTCTTCTATCTCTCCAACCTCCTAGTCAGTCAGTAATGTCATTTCTGTCTTCACTGCTCACAGTCAGTCCAGTCATCTTCATGCTTACTTGCCATATATGGAAACACACACAGTATCTTGAACAGAAATAATTTCTAAACTCTAGAAGATATAATTTTCAATTTTGAAAATTTTATTTGCCTCAGTTTTCTGGTGCGTTTCTCATTATTTTTCATGACTTGATCTGATTTATAAAACCATCAATCTGTGTCTAGACAGCTTGTGATATTCACAGTGATACACTGTAAATACCACAAGGCAGACAACACACACACACACATATATATATATATATATATATCAATGCAGGGACAGGAAATCTCTTCTGATGGCTGCATATACACACATGTATAAATATACACGTGTGCACTGCCTCGCCAAACAGCACGCAACTGAGGAGTAGCCACGAGGACCGTCTTGACGCAGTGCACATGTGAAAACAACTCAATGAAAAGTCAACAAAGAGTAAAAATGGTCGAGAGCTCAAACATTTTTTCAAAGCAACAAAGTCAACTCAGCATTGACAAAGTCGTCGAGGCAAGCAAAACTTCAAGTGCAGTACACATGGTGTATGGACTGTGTTAACATGGTTAAGCAACAATGGTGCAAGGCAAGCAAGATTCATTTTCATTCAGTATGAAAGTTTACATGGTTACTAGTCAATTCAGCGACAAGTGCAAACATATACAGTCCACAATGATGCAATATAGCAGCTGCATGAGCATAAGGAAGAAATACAGTGGAGCTTTGTTCAGGAATAGTGCAGCTAAATGATTGCATGGCACATATACTAGTGAGGTAGCATACACAAGACAAATCAGCATGGTTCAATAAAGAATGGCCGAGCAGCAAGCAAGAAAACATATCAGCAACAACGGAGTTGTGTACATACTGTGGTATGGATATCCTGCATAAATGAATGACAGGAAATTCAAGTATTTCCAGTTGTGAATCAATCAGTGGAATTTTTTTAGAAATCACTTTCAAAAGCCAAGTCAGATGCAAGCATGGTGTTTTGTCAAGATGCAAAAGCAGCAAGGTTTTGAATTCCAGAAAGGTGCAAATCAGTGTTTGCAAAACTTAGTTGATATTTGGCTAGTTTTAAGTTCACAAACTCAAGATATTTTTTTGATTAAGCAAGAACCAAACTCAGCAATGATCTGTAAATATGCAGTGGCAACCATACAAAGAAAATATCCAGAAATGACTCAATGCAAGTTTTAAAAAACAGCATGCAAGAATGGATGACAAAGAAGAAAAATCGATTTGTGTAAAACAAAAATACAGTTTTTTTCTGGATTCACTCTTTCCAATTATACATGGAGAAGTTTGTTTATGCCAAACAAAATCAGTGTGTGTGTGTACTTATGGAAAGCATTCAATGCAAATTTTCTCCAGAGTTTTTGTTGTTCAAAAATGAAGATCTGGATTGAATCAATTTCAGTATGGTGACAAGGCAGAAAAAGAAATCTCAGCAATCATTTTTTTTTCAAAATTGGAAAGAGTTTAATTTGAATGATATATAGAATGTTTTCTGGTGACAAAATCAGTGTTAGAACTTTCAAATTGAAAGGGAAAACGTTTTTGGCAACTTTCGAAAGGAGACAGCAATCAAATTCTTTCCAAGTTTTAAAAAGGCCACGCAAGTATTTCAATGCCGATTTTATCAAGAATCAGCAAAAGGGGAAAACCAAAAATCAAGCCAAGTTCATCAGTAATTATTCACGGCAACAATTTTCCATTTCATTCGAGTATTGGAAAAGAGGATTTCTAGCCGAAAATCAAAAAGGGGAAAGTCATCAAATCAGGATCGAATCATATATTGAAATCAGAGCTCAATTAAAGGATTTCCCAATCCTATTTTACACCAACATCATCACACGCAAATAGAGGATTGAAAAATCACAAGCATTGAAACACCCCACCTCCGTTAGGGTCACTCTCAAAGGGAATGCCCTAATTTTGGTGGAGGTTTATAAGTACAAGTCACAGATATACAAGAAAGATATAAGAACACATATTTGTAAACAGCGGAAGAACAACAAACTTTATTTCATAAAGTCAAATACGTGTTACAACAACATCCTTTCCAAAAACATAACATAACACTTCATAATCTGTCTTGAGTACATTATTTTTAAAGAAGCATAAATAAAACATAGACAAACTGCCAAAGCCCCATAGTGGATTGTCCAAAGCCATAGTTCAAAACAGGAAAGTCCAAGCAATACATTTCTCTTCTTCAAACTGGATGTTGAGGTAGGTCAAGCTGCTGTGTTCCCTCCCTGAGGACCTGGGGGGGGGGGGGGAAACGGAAGAAAGAAGACGAAAGAAAAATAGAGTCAGACGTAAAGCCTGAGTAAGTCTAGTACTACTTTGTCTATGAATAAAGAACTGGGTATGATAAGTAAAATAGGAAGTGGGCAACATTATAAACTAGGTTAAGTTATCTAGGGTCGAATATACTATCATACCCCATGTTAATCTCTGAACCCATATAAACTAGTTTCCAATTTGCACCCCAAAATCAGGGTGATGTGATCCATTCTACGATGATCGGCTCCTACTCGCATAGTTACATGTGTCTTACGGCCCTCGATGTCTGTAGTTACCTATGTTGGTCCCACCATGGGGTGTATCAAGTCCCATAGTGGCAACCCGACACAACCTTAGAGTGCAAAGGTATGCTACTGGTGTCCAGTGCTTTATTTTTCTGCGTCGGAGTGCGTGCACGCCCGCACACCGTTAGAACCTGCACTGCTACACCCCCGCCGTCGATTTGACCTCTTACAATCAGCCCAGTAATCGTGCCCCACCCTGCCTATTTTCAGGGTATCCTGATACACCTTCTAGGGTTACTGCTGAAAAGGGTCCCCCCCGTTACTAGGTTTTCTATCTCTAGCCAACATGCTAAGTTGGTTAAGTGTTTTCTAACCTAACCCCACCAGTCCGTTTAGTTTAGCATGTTCCATTTTGATTAAGTCTTTAGTCCACTTAATCCTAACAATCCTGACTCAGCCTTAATTGTCTTATTAAGGCCCTGACCTCTCACATTAGACAGGTGTTGTTGTGGCTGCCTGTTGCCGGTTGGTTCCGGGCAGTCTTACGCCACAACTCAGTCTAACCTCGGGTCCTTGCTGGGCTCCATGTTTAACCTCCCACATTGGATAGGTATTGTTGTGACTACTGGACAGCCGGGCGGTTCCGGGCAGGTTTACATCACAACTCAATCCAACCTCGGGTTAAACACATCGTCTTTTCTACATTTACATATTTTGTCATTCTTCTTTATTTCTTATATGTAAATATTTGCGGCCCATTATTATGTTAATGGTGTAAAGGTTACACCAACCATGGGCCCAACCCATACTTGACTTTGGGCCCTTCTATTTCATATTTTCATTCATTAATTAATTTTTAACCCAACGTTATTTTCCCCCGTTTTACACGTCCGTTTATATATATTGGGCTTAGCCTTTTAAAGCCCAATTTAGCCATGCGAAAAGGGGAGGCTTATGGCGTATACACAAAGAGGGGAAAGTGAGCGCATGAACTTGCATATGACGTTGGAAAATACATAATAGAAATTGGTGTACTTGCATAGTGGTGACATGTATTTTGGTCATAAAACATAGGTGACATAAATCAAGGCATGTAAACTTGCATAGGTTTAACTACAACATGAACCTATATTCTTATTTAGGCATAATGTCAAACATAAGCATGGCCTAAATACTTCTAGCATAAACATGGCATATTGTCAAACATAAGCATGTCGTAAATACTTCTAGCATAAACATAGCATAATTCAACTTAATCATGATTTAAGCCTAATCACATAACGATGGTATAAACATACTTATGCATAAATATTCCTAAACATGGTGTTTGCTTTAAACTTGCAAAAAGGGATTTTTGAGTCTAACTTAGCCATGTCTCACATATGTCATCATATAATTCTTGTAAACAAGATAGACTTAATCATAGATTTCAATTATGCCAAATATAATTCATAGCCTAGCCATATTCATAAGTTTTGCAAAAGCATGACTTAATACATGGATTATAGTGTCAAAATTCCAACGTAGTTTCATATGAACTATAACAACCAAACTTGTCTCAATTACTTGCAAAATGATTTATGCACAAAAATATACATCATGATGGCATAATACCAAAGCCCAAACTTGCATAAATTTCACTCAACTATATACATGTAGCTTCAACATAGACTACATAATTTGCGCAATATTCCAAACGTATATTTGCATAGAACTACCGCATGTAGTTCTTTATAATGAATAACATAATTTTGCACAAATATGAATTACTTTCATTGCCACAATTCAAGCATACACATCAACACAGTTGTTTATTAATACCAAAGTAATACTCTACTTACAATGGTTGCGGCGAATTCTCTAATTAAGAGACACGATTCCTTTGTTGAATTAATTAGCTTTATGTTGCTTGAATTGCTTTAGGCTTTAGAACTTTCTTCCTAATTCTCTCTCTAGTTGGCGGCTACTCTTTGTCGTTCCTCAGCAACATGGCGGCTATGTTCTTAATTTGAATGAATAGATTAGGGTTTAGTCTAGGGTTGTTTATATAGAGATTAGGAATTGATTAGGACCCTTGATGTTGCTAGGTTAGATCGTAGCCATTCATTAGGAAGAGAGACCAATAAAAACCCGCCACCTAGCCCTAATGACAAAGCAGACCACAGAAATTCGACCACACACCGATCTGGCCAGCCAGGTTGACTGGGCTCGACCAGGTCGATACCCCTGTCGACAGGGCTGTCGACAGCCCTGTCGACATGGGTAGCCCAGGTCGACAGCCCAGTCGACCTGGGTGGCCCAGGCGGGTGTTCTTCCACCCTGGCCCAATGGGCCCGATTTTAAATTATTATTTTATTCTGTTTGAATTTTAAATTTAATTCAAAACTTCCGAAGGCCATATCTTCTTCATACGGACTCCGTTTTTTGAAAACACGGACTCTATTTCGCGTATTTTTCCGAGACGAACGCAATGGCGTATCCCGTTGCCCTTAGTTCTTTGATTTGAATTTGATTATACTTTAATTCATGAAATTCACAGTTATAGAATTCTCGGGGTGTTACATTCTCCCCCACTTAAAAGGATTTCGTCCCCGAAATCTTCAAGTTAGGAGGAATGTATATCCTAACATCCAATCATCCATCTACTCATCCATCAAACACGAGCACATATTGTCCTTAAAAGACTTCTAATGCTTCATGATCATATGCAAAGTGTGTGTGTACATGTACTTATCTAATGCAAAATCAGGCGGTCTACTGATTCAGTTGACCTCCTTAATGCGAATTATGTAAGTGCCATGAATCCATTATGTATGCAAATTTTCCTATTCATGATTCTACATGAGTGCACAATCATTCAATACAAATGCTGCATCCACACGACAACACATTAGAGTTCAACCATATACGAATGCAAACATATATGCATATGCAATATGAAGTGACTGAGCCGATCTAAAACCTAGATTGTGTGTGTATATGCAACCACGAGCAACCACTAGAAATCACTTGCAACCACTTGCAACCATTCATACATAACATGTTTCAACTACATGTTTCCATCCAAAAAGATTCTACCTAAAGGATACGGTCGAGGAAATACACCTAAAAAGATAGATAAAAGGGCAACTTAAGGAAAAAGAAAGATCAAGGATGTACCCTCGAACAGAAAAGGGTAGGATGTACGGATTTTAGCTTCAGTTTCCCAAGTCGCATCTCCCTCGGCGTCGCTCCACTGGACTTTGACGAGCTTGACTTCGCGGTTGCGTAGCCTCTTCACTTCCGTTCCTAAGATTCGGGTTGGAACTCTCCTTATGGTTGCTTCGCGCTCCACTTCGGCCTCTTCGAGGATATTTGGCTCTACCACTTCAGCTGACTCATGCAGACATTTTCGGAGATGTGAAACGTGAAAAACGTTGTGGACTCCAGCCAACTTCTCGGGTAGCTCTAATCTATAGGCCATTTTCCCAATCTTCTCGATGATAGGGAATGGCCCTACGAATCTTGGTGCTAGCTTCCCTGTGGTTCCAAAACGAACAACGTTTCTTAGTGGTGACACCTTGAGAAAAACTCTGTCTCCAACTTCGAATTCAAGGTCGGTCCTCCTCTTGTCGGCATAGGACTTTTGTCTGTCTTGGGCCGTCTTCATCCTTCTTCGTATTAAGTCTACTTTCTCTGAGGTCTCTCGGATCATATCTGGTCCAAGTATGAGCTTATCCGTGGACTCCCACCAACAAGTGGGCGATCGGCACGGTCTTCCATATAAAGCTTCGAAGGGCGCCGTTCCTATGGTTGCTTGATAGCTGTTGTTGTAGGCAAATTCCACCAAAGGAAGGTGGTCTTCCCATGTCCCTCCGAAGTCAAGGACGCATAGTCTTAAAAGGTCTTCCAAAACTCTGTTCACTCTCTCCGTTTGGCCGTCGGTTTGGGGATGATAGGCTGTGCTCAAGCATAACTGCGTTCCTACTGCTTCTTGCAGACTCCGCCAAAACTTGCTGGTGAAGATGGGGTCTCGGTCACTAACAATGCTAGATGGTATTCCATGGAGTCGAACGATTTCCTTGAGGTAAAGTGATGCTAGGGATGAGGCGGTTCTTTTACTTTTGACTGGTAAAAAGTGGGCGCTTTTAGTAAGCCTATCCACTATTACCCAAATGCTAGTGTTGCCTCTCCTAGACCTAGGCAGCCCATCGATGAAGTCCATTGAGATGCTATCCCACTTCCACTGTGGGACCTCCAGAGGATGTAGTAGTCCGCCAGGCTTTTTCTGTTCCGCCTTAACCTGTTGGCACACCATACACTTAGAAACGAATTCTGCCACGTCCTTTTTCATGCCACTCCAAAAGAAAGTCCTTTTTATGTCTTTGTACATTTTATCCCCGCCTGGGTGTATCGTCATCTTGGAGTGATGTGCTTCCTCGAGAACCTTCTTTATTAAATCGTTTGTCTGTGGGACGCATAGTCTTCCGTCTCGCCTTAGCAAACCCCTATCGTCGATGGAGTATCTGTTGAGGTGACTCGAAGTCTCACCCCTAATTAGCCTATCAATTATTTCCACAAGCTGAGGGTCTTCACGTTGTGTTGCCCCTACTGAATCCACTAAAGTCGGGCGCACTTCGAGAGATGCAAGCAAGCCTGGTACGAAATCGGAGGAGGGCCTAAAGTCGAAGCTGGCTATAAACTCTAGGCTTTGTCTTTCAACAAACAACGGGCTTAGGGTCAATTTCTTTCGGCTCAACGCGTCTGCCACTACGTTGCCTTTGCCCGGAGTATAGGAGATTTCGAAATCGTACGAGGCAAGAAACTCCATCCATCTTTGTTGCCTCAAGTTAAGATCCTTCTGCGAGAAAAGATATTTCAACGATTTATGGTCAGTGTAAAGTTCGAACTTCTCACCTAGGAGATAGTGTCGCCAAGACTTGAGTGCAAAGACGATGGCGGCTAACTCAAGATCGTGGGTTGGGTAGTTCTTTTCTTGTACTTTCAATTGCCTCCCGCCATAAGCTACTACCCTTCCTTCTTGCATTAATACGGCGCCTAGTCCTGTCCCACATGCATCCGTATAAACAGTGAACATCTTGCTCCCATCTGGCAGCGTCAAAACTGGGGCTGTTGTAAGAGCCCTTTTCAGTCGTTGGAAAGCAAATTCGCAATCCAAATCCCAATTAAACACTAGATTCTTCTTGGTCAATTTCGTGAGCAGAGATGAGATTTTCGCAAAATCCCTTATAAACTTTCGATAGAAACCTACTAGTCCTAGAAAGCTTCGGACCTCAGTTGCATTCCTTGGTGTCTTCCAATCCTGTACCGCCACTACCTTCGCAGGGTCCACTGCTAACCCTTGTTTGGATACTATGTGCCCAAGGAACCTCACCTCTTCTCTCCAAAAGTGGCATTTGGAGAACTTGGCTTTTAGTTGATGGACTCGCAAAGTTTCCATGATTGCCCTTAAGTGTTGAGCATGTTCCTCTTCACTCTTTGAGAAGACAAGGATATCATCTACGAAGACCACTACGAATTTGTTGAGGAAATCTCTAAATACCCTACTCATCAGGTCCACGAAGTAAGCAGGTGCATTTGTCAAGCCGAAAGGCATGACAAGCCATTCAAAGAAGCCGTCTGGGGTTCTGAAAGCCGTTTTATCGATGCTATCTTCAGCCACCCTTAGCTGATGAAAACCGGTTGCTAAATCGAGTTGGGAGAAAACAGACGCTCCTACAAGCTGGTCAAATAAATCGTCAATTCTAGGGAGAGGGTGCCTATTCTTTTTCGTTAGCTTGTTGAGCTCCCTATAGTCAACACATAGACGGAGTGAACCATCCGCCTTTGTAGCGAACACCACCGGAGCGCCCCATTCTGAAATGCTCCTCCTAATGAACCCCTTTTCTAGAAGCTCTTTAATCTGTTTACTGAGCTCTTTCCTTTCTCGTGGAGCCATATGTCTAACGGGCAACACAACGGGCTTTGCATTATCTACAAGATATATGCGGAAGTCTATTTCCCGCTTCGGAGGCAAGCCCTTCACCTCTTCAAAGACATCCGGATATTCCCGGACCACTCTAACTGATTGCAAGTTTTCAACAGAGGCATCTAGCGATTCAAAATAACTAAGCATAATCGCATACGAGGGATTACAAGAAATTTCCAAAGTATTACCGAGCTGGGTTAGGAGCCTAACAACCCTTTTCTCACAATCAAGGATGGCCCCATTACGGGATAGCCAATCCATACCCAAAATCAAACCATACCCCGAAAAGCCCAAAACAAAGGCACTACATTGAAATTCAACACTTAGAATAGAAATTTTCAATCCCACACAAATCATAGACAAATGAGCTGGGCCCCCAATTGGGTTTGAAACAATTAAGGGGTCCTCTACCATACTAGTTTTTAGGTGCAGAGATTCTACTAAAGCAGACGAGATAAAGGAGTGTGATGCGCCAGAATCAAATAGAGTGCGAACGGGGTGATCATAAAGATAAACTACACTTTCTACAGAAGTGTTTATACCTCGCTGTTGCAATGGTGGCGCTTCTAGCACATGAACCTGTGCCCCTGGGGTGGATCCAGTGCCCTGCCCCTGTCCTCGTTTCCTTGGGCAGTCCTTAGCCCTGTGGCCTGTCTGACCGCACGAAAAGCACCCACCATTCTACTTAGCCTTCTTCTTCCGGCAGTCCTTTACTAAGTGCCCCACTTTGCCACAGAAATTACACTTCCTCTTCTCTTTGTTGCCTTTTCCGCCCTTCTTAAAGTCTGTCTTCTTAGGCTGCAAACCCTCTTTCTTCCCTTGAGAGCTTTCTGCCTTGGTCTCCTTCTTGCCCTTGTCCTCTTCGTTCAGCAATGCCATTTGCACCAATCTTTCATACGTGGCTCCCATGGGTATATGGGTCATGGCCAAACTATGTAATGGCTCATTTAACCCCTTGACGAAACGGAGAGCCTTCTTATGCGGGGTGTTGACTAGTTCAAGCCCAAACCTAGCCATCTCATCAAACTGATTCACATACTCTCTGACTGTCTTGTCTCCTTGCTTAAGAAATAAGAATTTTTCTAACTGCAAACTCCTTTCCGCATCTGAGAGAAATTTAGTCTCAAACCTTGCCCTAAAGTCCTCCCATGTCTCCACCGGTCTTTCAGCATTAGTGACTTCCCACCAGTAGGAAGCCTCGCCCTTCAATAGCCACACCGCTAGTTGTACCTTTTGTCTATCTTCTACCTCAAAGATGATGAATAGTTCCTCCGTTTCTTTTAGCCAATTCCTAGCTGCTACGAAGGACTCAGTTCCATGGAAATCCCTTCCTCCCATAGCTTTAAAATCTTTACATATCTTAGCGAATGTGTTTCCCCGAGGAGGAGGTGGAGGAAAAGGTGCTGCTGCAGCTGGATGATTCCCTTCAGCTGGAGGAGGAGGAACGGTAGGACCTGGCTGAGTGGCCCTTGCTTCTAAGAAACGTCTAAACCAACCAGGTATGGGCACCCCTTCTGGCAAGTTAAGACCTTGGGACATGCTGAAACAAAAAGGATAGATTCAAAACGAAGGATAAGAGATAATACCTATGGCTTTGGGGAGTGGACTTTGCCTTTTTAGAATAAAATAATATTTTCTTTTTTTAAAAATGCTTCTTTAAATTTCCTTTTTGAAAATAATTTTTCAAAACTTTTTATCTTATCTGGTAAACCTATGCTCTGATACCAAGTGAAACACCCCACCTCCGTTAGGGTCACTCTCAAAGGGAATGCCCTAATTTTGGTGGAGGTTTATAAGTACAAGTCACAGATATACAAGACAGATATAAGAACACATATTTGTAAACAGCGGAAGAACAACAAACTTTATTTCATAAAGTCAAATACGTGTTACAACAACATCCTTTCCAAAAACATAACATAACACTTCATAATCTGTCTTGAGTACATTATTTTTAAAGAAGCATAAATAAAACATAGACAAACTGCCAAAGCCCCATAGTGGATTGTCCAAAGCCATAGTTCAAAACAGGAAAGTCCAAGCAATACATTTCTCTTCTTCAAACTGGATGTTGAGGTAGGTCAAGCTGCTGTGTTCCCTCCCTGAGGACCTTGGGGGGGGGGGGAAACGGAAGAAAGAAGACGAAAGAAAAATAGAGTCAGACGTAAAGCCTGAGTAAGTCTAGTACTACTTTGTCTATGAATAAAGAACTGGGTATGATAAGTAAAACAGGAAGTGGGCAACATTATAAACTTGGTTAAGTTATCTAGGGTCGAATATACTATCATACCCCATGTTAATCTCTAAACCCATATAAACTAGTTTCCAATTTGCACCCCAAAATCAGGGTGATGTGATCCATTCTACGATGATCGGCTCCTACTCGCATAGTTACATGTGTCTTACGGCCCCCGATGTCTGTAGTTACCTATGCTGGTCCCACCATGGGGTGTATCAAGTCCCATAGTGGCAACCCGACACAACCTTAGAGTGCAAAGGTATGCTACTGGTGTCCAGTGCTTTATTTTTCTGCGCCGGAGTGCGTGCACGCCCGCACACCGTTAGAACCTACACTGCTACACCCCCGCCGTCGATTTGACCTCTTACAATCAGCCCAGTAATCGTGCCCCACCCTGCCTAGTTTCAGGGTATCCTGATACACCTTCTAGGGTTACTGCTGAAAAGGGTCCCCCCCGTTACTAGGTTTTCTATCTCTAGCCAACATGCTAAGTTGGTTAAGTGTTTTCTAACCTAACCCCACCAGTCCGTTTAGTTTAGCATGTTCCATTTTGATTAAGTCTTTAGTCCACTTAATCCTAACAATCCTGACTCAGCCTTAATTGTCTTATTAAGGCCCTGACCTCTCACATTAGACAGGTATTGTTGTGGCTGCCTGTTGCCGGTTGGTTCCGGGCAGTCTTACGCCACAACTCAGTCTAACCTCGGGTCCATGCTGGGCTCCATGTTTAACCTCCCACATTGGATAGGTATTGTTGTGACTACTGGACAGCCGGGCGGTTCCGGGCAGGTTTACATCACAACTCAATCCAACCTCGGGTTAAACACATCGTCTTTTCTACATTTACATATTTTGTCATTCTTCTTTATTTCTTATATGTAAATATTTGCGGCCCATTATTATGTTAATGGTGTAAAGGTTACACCAACCATGGGCCCAACCCATACTTGACTTTGGGCCCTTCTATTTCATATCTTCATTCATTAATTAATTTTTAACCCAACGTTATTTTCCCCCGTTTTACACGTCCGTTTATATATATTGGGCTTAGCCTTTTAAAGCCCAATTTAGCCATGCGAAAAGGGGAGGCTTATGGCGTATACACAAAGAGGGGAAAGTGAGCGCATGAACTTGCATATGACGTTGGAAAATACATAATAGAAATTGGTGTACTTGCATAGTGGTGACATGTATTTTGGTCATAAAACATAGGTGACATAAATCAAGGCATGTAAACTTGCATAGGTTAAACTACAACATGAACCTATATTCTTATTTAGGCATAATGTCAAACATAAGCATGGCCTAAATACTTCTAGCATAAACATGGCATATTGTCAAACATAAGCATGTCGTAAATACTTCTAGCATAAACATAGCATAATTCAACTTAATCATGATTTAAGCCTAATCACATAACGATGGTATAAACATACTTATGCATAAATATTCCTAAGCATGGTGTTTGCTTTAAACTTGCAAAAAGGGATTTTTGAGTCTAACTTAGCCATGTCTCACATATGTCATCATATAATTCTTGTAAACAAGATAGACTTAATCATAGATTTCAATTATGCCAAATATAATTCATAGCCTAGCCATATTCATAAGTTTTGCAAAAGCATGACTTAATACATGGATTATAGTGTCAAAATTCCAACGTAGTTTCATATGAACTATAACAACCAAACTTGTCTCAATTACTTGCAAAATGATTTATGCACAAAAATATACATCATGATGGCATAATACCAAAGCCCAAACTTGCATAAATTTCACTCAACTATATACATGTAGCTTCAACATAGACTACATAATTTGCGCAATATTCCAAACGTATATTTGCATAGAACTACCGCATGTAGTTCTTTATAATGAATAACATAATTTTGCACAAATATGAATTACTTTCATTGCCACAATTCAAGCATACACATCAACACAGTTGTTTATTAATACCAAAGTAATACTCTACTTACAATGGTTGCGGTGAATTTTCTAATTAAGAGACACGATTCCTTTGTTGAATTGATTAGCTTTAGGTTGCTTGAATTGCTTTAGGCTTTAGAACTTTCTTCCTAATTCTCTCTCTAGTTGGCGGCTACTCTTTGTCGTTCCTCAGCAACATGGCGGCTATGTTCTTAATTTGAATGAATAGATTAGGGTTTAGTCTAGGGTTGTTTATATAGAGGTTAGGAATTGATTAGGACCCTTGATGTTGCTAGGTTAGATCGTAGCCATTCATTAGGAAGAGAGACCAATAAAAACCCGCCACCTAGCCCTAATGACAAAGCAGACCACAGAAATTCGACAACACACCGACCTGGCCAGCCAGGTTGACTGGGCTCGACCAGGTCGATACCCCTGTCGACAGGGCTGTCGACTGCCCTGTCGACATGGGTAGCCCAGGTCGACAGCCCAGTCGACCTGGGTGGCCCAGGCGGGTGTTCTTCCACCCTGGCCCAATGGGCCCGATTTTAAATTATTATTTTATTCTGTTTGAATTTTAAATTTAATTCAAAACTTCCGAAGGCCATATCTTCTTCATACGGACTCCGTTTTTCGAAAACTCGGACTCTATTTCGCGTATTTTTCCGAGACGAACGCAATGGCGTATCCCGTTTCCCTTAGTTCTTTGATTTGAATTTGATTATACTATAATTCATGAAATTCACAGTTATAGAATTCTCGGGGTGTTACAAGCATCGAAAACAAAATTCACAATTTCAAAGAGCAGTAATCAAATTCAAAAGTACTCACATAGATTTTCGATCGAGAGATTCTCAAATCGAAGGTTCAGAAAGCAACAACGATTTCGAGCTTCAGAGATTATCAATACATCAAGTAATCAATCCGATTTGGGGACGATTTGCTGAAACCATAGGAAGTTTCAATTGCCAGCCGCCATTATTTTACTTTAAGAGCAAAAGAAAAGGACCGGGTTCAAAAGGGTGCAACACAATTACAAGCGGGCCGGCCATTTGTTGTCAAAAAGGAGTTCATTTGATTTAAAAAGGGATGACCCTTTTTTTTAAACTCCTTAAGGGTTTAAATTTGTTTTAATTTCTTTTTTTTTTTAATCTGCGTTGTAAATTCAAACAAACAGTTACTAGGTCTGTTAATATCTAGGTAAATCAGTCAGGGTGTTGACTGTCAGTTTCAGAGTCTGTAAAATCCGGTTACGTGTTACTGGTCTGTAATACGGGGAAATATGATCGAGGGGACTTCGATCAATCTAGGGTTTTGAGCGTATGGTTAGAATAGGAGCAGGGTTTGCAAGTGTACATGGTCTTGTATGCGGGATCTGTTCTATCACCTAGTAGAAACCTTAGAAATGCAGCAGTAGGCAGGGTTTTGCCGAAGCTGGGTATATCTGTGTGTGATTTATTTTCTGCATTTTTTTTGTTTCTGCTATATTCTGTGATCAGTTTATTAATATATATCTCGTTATATATTTAATTCAGTCAAAAACTGTGAAAAACCCTATTCACCCCCCTCTAGGGTTATTCTAGATCCTATAGAAGTAAGTTCTATTTGGAGAATTAGGGGTAGGATTAAAAAGATGGATTGTTTTGAAGTATTAAGACAAGTAGGGGTAGTTTAAGCATAGTAGGGGTAGATCGACAAAAATGAAAGCTGACGAATCATTTTGTTTGGGTGTTGCAAAAACCAACCCTTCACAGTAGTAAAACGATTGACAAATTTTTTGGATGTAAGGGCTATTTAGAGAATTAGGGGTAGGACTTAAAAGAAGGAATGTTTTGAAGTATTAAGAGAAGTAGGGGTAGTTTATGCATAGTAGGGGTAGATCGAAAAATATGAAAGATGATGAATCGTTTGGATTTGTTACTGCAAAAACCAACACTTTAGAGTAGTTGAAAAATAGGGGTAATTGTTGGAAGTAAGGGCTAATTAGAAAATTAGTAGTACAATTAAAAAGAAGGGCTCTTTTGAATTATTAAGAGAAGTTGGGGTAGTTTAAGCATAGGAGAGACAGATCGACAAATATGAAAGTTGATGAAACGATTGGTTGGGTGCTGCAAAAATCAACCCTTCACAATAGTAAAAAGTAAGGGGTAATTGTTGGAAGTAAGGGCTGTTTAGATAATTAGGGATAGGATTAAAAAGAAGGGCTGTTTTGTAAAGTATTAAGAGGAGTAGGCGTAGTTTAAGCGTAGTAGGGGTAGATCGACAAATATGAAAGATGATGAATCATTTGGATTGGATGCTACTAATACCAACCCATCATAGTAGTTAAAAATAGGGGTGATTATTGGAAGTAATGGACATTTAGATAATTAGTGGTACGGTTAAAAAGAAGAGCTGTGTTTAAGTATTAGGAGAAGTAGGGGTAGTTTAAGCATAGGAGGGGTAGATCGACAAATATGAAAGATGATGAATTGTTTGGATTGGGTGCTGCAAATCCAACACTTCACAGTAATAAGAAGAAAGGGGAAATTTTTGGAAGTAAGGGCTATTTAAAGAATTAGGGATACGATTAAAAATACGGGATATTTTGAAGTATTAAGAGAAGTTAGTGTAGTTTAAGAATAGGAGGGGTAGATCGACAAACATGAAAGATGATGAATCGTTTGGATTGGGCGCAACAAATCCAACACTTCACAGTAATAAAAAGAAAGGGGAAATTTTTGGAAGTAAGGGCTGTTTAAAGAATTAGGGATACGATTAAAAAGACGGGATATTTTGAAGTATTAAGAGAAGTTAATGTAGTTTTAGAATAGGAGGGGTAGATCGACAAATAAGAAAGATGATGAATCGTTTGGATTGGGTGCTGCAAAAACCTCCCCTTCATAGTATTTTAAAAATAGGGGTAATTGTTGGAAGTAAGGGCTATTAGGAGAATTAGGGGTAGGATTAAAAAAGAAGGGCTATTTTGAAATATTAAGAGAAGTAGGGGTAGTTTAAGCATAGTATGGGTAGACTGACAAATATGAAAGCTGAAGAATCGTTTGGATTGGGTGCTGCAAAAACCAACCCTTCACAGTTGTAAAAAGATAGTTGTAATTGTTGGAAGTAAGTGCTATTTAGAGAATTAGGGATAGGATTAAAAAGAAGGGTTGTTTTGTGAAGTATTAAGACGGGTATGGGTAGTTTAAGCATAGCAGGGGTAGATCGACAAGTATGAAAGATGATGAATCATTTGGATTGGATGCTGCAAAAACCAACCCTTCATAGTAGTTAAAAAATAGGGGTAATAATTCGAAGTAAGGGCTATTTAGAGAATTAGTGGTACAATTAAAAAGAAGGGTTGTTTTTAAGTATTAAGAGAAGTAGCGATAGTTTAAGCATAGGAGGGGTAGATCGACAAATATGAAAGATGATGAATCATTTGGATTAGGTGCTGCAAAAACCAACCCTTCACAATAGTAAAAAGATAGGGGTAATTGTTGGAAGTAAGGGCTATTTAGAGAATTTGGGGAAGAATGAAAAAGAGGGGCTGTTTTGTGAAGTATTAAGAGGAGTAGGGTTAGTTAAGCATAGGAGGGGCAGATCGACAAATATGAAAGATGTTGAATCGTTCGGATTGGGTATTGCAAAAACCAACCCTTCACAGTAGTAAAAAGATAAGGGTAATTGTTGGAAGTAAGGGCTATTTAGAGAATTAGGGATATAATGAAAAAGAAGGGCTGTTTTGTGAAGTATTAAGAGGAGTAGGGGCAGTTTAAGAATAGTAGGGTTAGATCGATAAATATGAAAGATGATATATCGTTTGGATTGGGTGCTGCAAAAACCAACCCTTCATGGTAGTTAAAAAATAGGGGTAATTATTGGAAGTAAGGGCTATTTAGAGAATTAATGTTACGATTAAAAAGAAGGGATGTTTTGAAGTATTAACAGAAGTATGGGTAGTTTAAGCATAGGAGGGGTAAATCGACAATATGAAAGATGATGAATCGCTTGGATTGGGTGCTGAAAATCCAACAATTCATAGTAGTAAAAAAGGGGTAATTGTTGGAATTAAGCGCTATTTAGAGAATTAGGGATACGATTAAAAAGAAGGGATATTTTGAAGTATTAAGAGAAGTAGGGGTAGTTTAAGCATAGGAAGGGTAAATCGACAAATATGAAAGATGACGAATTGTTTGGATTGGATGCTGCAGAAACCAACCCTTCACAGTAGTAAAAAGATAGGGGTAATAGTTGGAAGTAAGGGCTATTTAGAGAATTAGGAATAGAATGAAAAAGAAGGGCTTCTTTGTGAAGTATTAGGAGGAGTTGGGGTAGTTTAAGTATAGTAGGCGTAGATCGACAAGTATGAAAGATGATGAATCGTTTGGATTGGGTGCTGCAAAAACCTTCCCTTCACAATAGTTAAAAAATAGGGGTAAATGTTGGAAGTAAGGGCTGTTTGGAGAATTAGGGGTAGGATTAAAATAAATAGTTGTTTTAAAGTATTAAGAGAAGTAGCGGTAGTTTAAGCATAGTAGGGGTAGATAGACAAATATGAAAGCTAACGAATCGTTTGGATTGGGAGTTGCAAAAACCAACCCTTCACAGTAGTAAAAAGATAGGGGTAATTGTTGGAAGTAATATCTAGATAATTAGGGATAGGATTAAAAAGAATGATTGTTTTGGGAAGTATTAAGAGGAGTAGGGGTAGTTTAAGCATACTAGGGGTAGATCGATAAATATGAAAGATGATGAATCGTCTGGATTGGGTGCTGCAAAAAACAACCCTTCACAGTACTTAAAAAATAGGGGTAATTATTGGAAGTAAGTGATATTTGTAGAATTAGTGGTAGGATTAAAAAGAAAGGTTCTTTTGAAGTATTAAGAGAAGTAGTGGTAGTTTAAGCATAGTAGGGGTAGATCGACAAAAATGAAAGCTGACGAATCGTTTTGTTTGGATGCTGCAAAAATAAACCCTTCACAGTAGTAAAAAGATTGGCATAATTTTTTTAAGTAAGGTTCATTTAGAGAATTAGGAATAGGATTTAAAAGAAGGACTGTTTTGAAGTATTATGGGAAGAAGGGGTAGTTTAAGCATAGCAGGGGTAGATCGACAAATATGAAAGATCATGAAACGTTTATATTGGTTGCTGCAAAAACCAACCCTTCACAGTAGTTAAAAAATAGGGGTAATTGTTTTAAGTAGGGGCTATTTAGAAAATTAGTGGTACGATTAAGAAGAAAGGCTGTTTTGAATTATTAAGAGAAGTAGGGGTAGTTTAAGCATAGGAGCGATAGATCGACTAATATGAAAGATGATGAAAGGTTTGGATTGGGTGCTGTGATGTGCACGTAAAATTGCACATTTTTATTCACATATTTATTCTTGTTAAATAAATAAATGAACATTTTTGGGTGTTTTATACGATCAAACCATATTTTAAATATTTTCAAAATCATCACTCATTTTGGGAAAAATTGATCACTTATGCATGTTTTATTTTGTGATTGCATTTACTTTTTCTTTGTTATTGTCTCTAATAGGAATTTTGGTGCATAAATAATGCATACACATGAAGATTTGGAGCACAAATGCATGCATATAAAGGAATGAAGAGGAAATAATTCTCATACATGATCATGGAGGACCCCACCTCTCAAATTAACCTCTTTCTCTTAAAGCTTCTTATTAAAGACTAATTGAATGAGACAAAAGGCCTCGTGCATCCTACATGACTCATTAGTGGCTAAGAGAGGATTAGAAGCTTCTTGAAGGGCCATTTTGGGGATTTCCCATTATGAGTGATTAGGGTTTTAGGGTTTGTGATCTTGTATATATACACCCTTCATGTTCATTTATCCATCCCTTTTTCTTGGATCCTCTCTTTTATCATTTAGTAGTTTAGTTTAGTTCATAGCTCTCTTTTATTTTAATGGCTACTTAGCCATTTTCTTTATGTAACTTCTTTGCTTTAATGTAATTTAATTTCTATGCTTTTTATATTCATGTTTATAGCTTAGATTTACTTTCATGCTCATAGCTTAGATTTACTTTATGTTCTTAGTTTAGTTCTCTTCTTGTTTTACTTAGTTTTTCTTTCATTTTGCTTAATTTTCTAATGTTGAAACTTGCATGTGTTGATATTACAACACATATGAGTGGTTAATCCCTTGATTTAGGGGTAATGATGCTCTCTAACTTTGTGTAAGTTCAACAAGTGTATGATTTGTGATCTTTAATATGTTCTTAATGTTAGTGAATATGGATGTAAGTTTATACAATTGGGTTTGATAGGTCATGTTGCATTTGCAAATGATCTATGCTTATTCAATATAAACACAAGTTACATCAATATTTGCTAAGTGATTATTGATTTTGAAATAAAAGTATGAACAAAATTTGATGGTCTATAGTGCTAGCCAATAGTTCATAGACCATACTTAGACTAGTTTTGCTTTAGTTTCATTTTCATGAGAATCATAAGTGGTGTAAATATTGCATTTATATCACTTGTTGAGATCATACATTGTATGTTTGACAACTTACATAAAGGTGAGAGTGGATTTACCTCTAAATTACTCTCTAATTTCACTTTTAGCTCTCAACTTAGTTTCTAGTTTCATAGTTTTTATTAGAACAATTCAAAGTTTGGTTTAATTCGATTGAATAAAATTGAAATCACTTCTTTCCCCGTGGATCGACTCGCACTCACTACGTATTACAATAGTACGTCGTGCACTTGCGGTTATTTCAATATTCGTGCGACGGTTTTCTAATTTAATAGAAATTCCGTTGTAGCGAACAAGTTTTTGGCGCCGTTGCCGGGGAGAGAATTTAATTTTAGTTTTATTCTTCGGATTAATTTTCTTGTTTGTTATTCTCTTCAAAAAAAAAAAAACAAATTAGAGTTCATTTGCATTTTCTTGTTTGCATTTGTGCATTTCAGTGTGTATTTGATAGCTTCATTTCAGTGTTTCCACTTCTTCTTAAAAAAAAAAAAACATTTGCATTACATTTCTCTTTTAGTTTACTTGCATTTCATTTCTGCATTCCAGCCCTTTTACTGTTCCAGTTTCAACTTTCAAAAAAAAAAAACAAAAAAAAAACCAAAAAAAAACCTGTGTCTCTTTGTACACTTGTTTCTCTTTGTTTTATTTTTCTTTGATTTAGTTAGTTTGTTTACTTGTGTCTCTTTGTTCCTCACTTGTGTGTTTTCCCACTTGCTGTTTGTCTCAACATTGTTTGGTGTCTACAAAATCCTGTGCATTCTTGATTCTCAGATTTGTCATTCTGTTTCATTGAAAATTAAACACACTGGTTTCCATTTGTTACAAAAACCTGCATATTTTTTATTCTCAGTTTACAGAAGCTGATTTTCACTTAACACAACACATTTGACACTATATTGCATCTCATTTTGCAACCACAATTCTATTTCAAGTCACAAACTGTTGTTACAGTCACTGTTTACAAACTATTTCTGTTTTTGATTTCATTTCACTGTCTTTGATCTCAATTATGTCTCACTATTTCTGTTTCCAATCTTCTGCTGCATACACAACATACTTCCCCTTCCACAAGCAAAACCAGCAACCATCCGACCATTCCTCAAACCTCCACTCCTCTCACATACATACAATTCCACTGTTCAACAAACTGCATTCTCACATCTACTTCAAACACTTCAGTCCATCCTCAACCTCATCACAAAGTCCACAGCCACATCAACTCCTCCAACAATAAACCAGCGCGACCAACCAACTTCAAAACTTCATCCTACTTCAAATTTCGACTGCCGTTCAGTTTCACCGTTAAACCATCTCCACCATTCCTGAAACAGACCTCAGTCAACCACCTACCATCACTGATTCACCACTTCACTTTTAATTCCCTGACCATTCCCTCAAAACTGCTCCACTCCACACTCTTCAAAACTTCAACAACTTTTCAAAACCATCAAGCAAACTGTTCCCCTCGCCCACTTAACTACAGTCCATACTTCACCATTCAAAGTCACACCCTGCACCACTCCGACAGCCCAACTCCTCTAATAACCGCAATTTCACCTGAGATAGTCAAAACCACTCCATACCTCTCTCAGCTTCTCCAACTAAAGATCAACATCGAACCAAGAATTGCGACCGAACCCCTCAATCCAACTTCGAATCCAACAAATCACCAACCATACCCCATCTCTAAGTGTAATCGCATAACCCAGACTCTCGACTGAATCGGTGTAATGGAAATTTGAGATTGAAGATCTGATTTCAGGAATCGAAAAAAAAAAGGAAGAAGAATAAACTGGAATTGTGGATTTTGGTTGCACTACCGTGATTGGAATTGTTGTTTGGTATATATCGTTTTTTTCTAAGGCGGTTTCAAATAGGGTTGTGTTTTCTTTTGGGCTCTGGGTGCGGTTGGGTTTTCATTTAAACTGGGGCCGTGTGGGTTCAGCCTCGATTCACTTGGACTTGCTTTTGTGTTTTAGTTTTCTTGTTTTTTTTTCATTAGCGTCTTTTTGTTTTTTTTCTTGTATGTAAAAAAAAAACATTTGCTTTTGTTTTGTTTTTGTGAGTGTCTTTACCTGTTTTGTCTTAATAGTTTTCTTTAGTTTGGTCTCTTCTCTTATTATCCTTAAAAAAAAAAAAAAAAAAATTTTGCTCTTTGTTTTGTTTTATTTTTTCTTTATTGAGTCCAAAAACAAAAAAAATCAAAAAATACGCTTTCTTTTCAATTGTATATATATCGTCTTCTTTTCAGGTTGCAAAATACGGAGGAGAACTGCTTGCTCAAAATCTGCTTTATTTTGCTCACTTGCTAAAACAATCGCCGCTAAAAAACCGCTTGCTTGCTCGCTAAAAAAAAATTGCTAATAAATTCAGACCCTCTGGTATTTTTCTCTTCTCCCTTGTTTTTATTCTTTTGCATTGTTGTTTGCTCGCATTCGCATAAAAAATTTCAAAAATAAAATAAAAAATTCATTCGTAGTTACATTGATAATTCACGTTTAATTTCTGTTTTGCATTCATTTAGTTTTGTTTTTATTTTTAAGGACATTATTATATAATGACAAATTGGTTTCTTCCCAACGATTTATTTCTCGGTGTCTAGACTACGGCAGAGTAATAACAGTTTATAAATATTACGGTGATTTGTAAATATTACATCGGTTGTTCCTCTGAAGGTACTTAAACCTTCGGCTGCATTGCCAGGGTGATTCCTGGTGCACCGATAACTCCTGTCCGTTAACTGGCTGAGAAATTTTTTGTTGAAATTAATCTAACCGTCATTATATAATTTTAGAAAATTTGTAAATAATTAGTTTGCATTCATATAGTTGCATTAGGTTCATGCATATATATAAAAAAAAATCCAAAATCTAAAAAAAAAACAATTTTCTTTTGTGAATATTTCCTTTTCTCTTAAAAAAAAATTTCAAAAAAAAAAAAAAAACTTTCTTGAAAATGTCTCAGTTTCCTTATTTTCACGGATATTACGATAGTTGCGGAAATCAATATAATCCATATAATTTTACACCAAATTCATATGGATATTTTAATAACAACTATTGTACAAACAATTTGGATTTTACACCATCAACTTTTCAAAATATTCAAAATAATCCTGATTTTGCCCCACCAAATTTTCAAAATGATGATCAACCCTCAAGTTTTGAAATAAATATTCAATCTCAACTTGAAGAAATTCAAACTCTAGTTGAAGAAAGTCGAAGATTAAATGAATCAATTTCGAGCTCATTTCCAAATTTAAATTCAAATGATTTCGATTATAACCCTAACCAAGTCAATTACGAACTCCAAAACGAATTTCAAATTCAAAATGGAAATATGGATAACTGTTCAAATGATTTTGGCAATGGGAATAATTTCAATGATGGTGTGATTAACGATTTTTGTTTTCAACAATTTCAAACTACTCAAGTTAATAATTATAATTTTGATCTTGTCGAGCAAATGAACGAAATTTTTGATAATCACACGGATTTGGTATTTGAAACATACTTGAAACGGCGTGACCAACAAAATCAAGTTTTAACGAGTGAATATTCAAACGCTAATCCATCTTTTACCAAAATCGATGATTTTCAAGTAACGACTTTCGACATTGAAAATAACAATCTTAACGAAGTTGTTAATAATACGGTAATTGATTTGGATTTCATTTCTTTTGAGAGGGTGAAACAAAATTCAGAATTCGATCTTCCTTTTTCTGAAAATTTGAAAACAACAACTTTGGACTTTGTAACTAATACATGCATTGAAGTTGTTGATAATTCACTAAAGGAAGACGAATTTGATGAAAATAATTTTTTTGGACTTTTCGAAGAAGAATTGAATTGTGAAAGAGTACATTTGAATAACCATTTTGATTTTGAAACCGATAATTCAAAAGAGTTTTTCAATGATAATTTTGATATTCAATTTAGTGGAAATACACATGAAATTCAACCCATTATTAAATCTACCCAAAATACCATCGAAAACAGACCAACTCGTTCAATTTTTAATAAAACGACATTTGTTTTTCCAAATCTACATTCAACTTCGAAACTTTTTATGATTTGGTTTTTCGGGCTTAAGCTGTGTCTCTCACACTTGAAGAGACAAATGAATCGGTCTTTAGAAGACCGTTTCATTTACTTCTTGTCAATATATTTTCTAATATACTGTAAATATTTTTTTTTTCTTTTCCCTTGTAAATATAACGCAAATTTTCAAAATTTTCTTTTCTTTTCTCCTTTCATTTGGGTTGACTGTGGGGACACAGTTAAAATCAAGAGTGGGGGGAGTTATATGTTTATTTGTTTTTGCATAGATTTCAACTTTCTTTTCCTTTTTCATCCCAAAACAAAATTTCAAAAAAAAAAAATTGCATTTTAATTTACTTTTAGATGGGCACGATGAAGTGCATATACGGTTTTGGTCGTACGATTAAAATATTTGGAATTTTACTTCTCTTAACGGATAACGAAAGAAAAGTTTGAATTATGAGCAAATTTAGTGTAACCGGTATATGGGGAAATTCATGGGTGATGAGTATGAAGTGTTTTCTAAATTGTAATCTGATTGAATGAACGGTTGATTTAGATTACTTATGTTAACATTTTAGATCG
Organism: Allium sativum; assembly: GCA_030737875.1. Lineage (NCBI taxonomy): Eukaryota > Viridiplantae > Streptophyta > Magnoliopsida > Asparagales > Amaryllidaceae > Allium > Allium sativum. The sequence goes on along the minus strand of CM060909.1, from coordinate 5,775,597 downwards.
TCTAAGTGAAGTTGTGCTAAGATATTCTCGCTAAACTCTCTCTCGTAAAAAAAAAGAATATATTTAATAATCCAAGGGTATCCAACATTGCTGGTACATCTGGCGTTGGTGTGCAAACCCGCCAAGCTCTATCCGGCACCTTGTTGACAAAGTCAGCGTCGGTATATCTTGGTCTCATTTTATGAGTTGGACACCTTAGGATTACTGACCCTCAAGTAAGTCATAGTGCAGTGTAGGGGTGGTATACCTAAGTATTTGTAAATAATAATAATGTAAATATTTTGTAATAAAGAGAGAGTTAGCACTTGAAATCCAAGCACACTCTTCACTTATTTGACCTAACTTGCTAACCAAAAGTAATTAAAGATGCCATCTTATGATTGTTGATATCGATTACAGAATTCATTTCATGTTTGCACTATGTTTTTACCAAAACAACTGGCCAAGCTAGAGGAGTTTGTAGCGATAACTGACCTTTGTTTGAAGTTTTGATTAGTAACGGACTTAAATTTCATAGTGACGACCCAAACTTGTGTTAACTCCTTCGTGTAAATTTAAAAGTAAATTACCCATTTGTAAATAATCTTGTATTCATCTTGTATATATTTTCTAATCTTTCATTTTGTAAATATTTTTGCATTTAACATTTGGATTTTGTGGGTAGTATCCGCTGAAAACCCTCACGAGACAACACTCGTCCTACTGGGGACACCCAGAGGTTTAACGACTTGTTGCATACGCTCAATGCAATCGTGCCCCCTACGAAAACGGATTTATCTTAGTTTTTTTTTATTCGAGGACGAATAAAAAGATAAGTGTGGGGGTATTTGAAGTGCACGTAAAATTGCACATTTTTATTCACATATTTATTCTTGTTAAATAAATAAATGAACATTTTTGGGTGTTTTATACGATCAAACCATATTTTAAATATTTTCAAAATCATCACTCATTTTGGGAAAAATTGATCACTTATGCATGTTTTATTTTGTGATTGCATTTACTTGTTCTTTGCTATTGTCTCTAATAGGAATTTTGGTGCACAAATAATGCATACACATGAAGATTTGGAGCACAAATGCATGCATATAAAGGAATGAAGAGGAAATAATTCTCATACATGATCATGGAGGACCCCACCTCTCAAATTAACCTATTTCTCTTAAAGCTTCTTATTAAAGACTAATTGAATGAGACAAAAGGCCTCATGCATCCTACATGACTCATTAGTGGCTAAGAGAGGATTAGAAGCTTCTTGAAGGGCCATTTTGGGGATTTCCCATTATGAGTGATTAGGGTTTTAGGGTTTGTGATCTTGTATATATACCCCCATCATGTTCATTTATCAATCCCTTTTTCTTGGATCCTCTCTTTTATCATTTAGTAGTTTAGTTTAGTTCATAGCTCTCTTTTATTTTAATGGCTACTTAGTCATTTTCTTTATGTAACTTCTTTGCTTTAATGTAATTTAATTTCTATGCTTTTTACATTCATGTTTATAGCTTAGATTTACTTTCATGCTCATAGCTTAGATTTACTTTATGTTCTTAGTTTAGTTCTCTTCTTGTTTTACTTAGTTTTTCTTTCATTTTGCTTAATTTTCTAATGTTGAAACTTGCATGTGTTGATGTTACAACACATATGAGTGGCTAATCCCTTGATTTAGGGGTAATGATGCTCTCTAACTTTGTGTAAGTTCAACAAGTGTATGATTTGTGATCTTTAATATGTTCTTAATGTTAGTGAATATGGATGTAAGTTTATGCAATTGGGTTTGATAGGTCATGTTGCATTTGCAAATGATCTATGCTTATTCAATATAAACACAAGTTACATCAATATTTGCTAAGTGATTATTGATTTTGAAATAAAAGTATGAACAAAATTTGATGGTCTATAGTGCTAGCCAATAGTTCATAGACCATACTTAGACTAGTTTTGCTTTAGTTTCATTTTCATGAGAATCATAAGTGGTGTAAATATTGCATTTATATCACTTGTTGAGATCATACATTGTATGTTTGACAACTTACATAAAGGTGAGAGTGGATTTACCTCTAAATTACTCTCTAATTTCACTTTTAGCTCTCAACTTAGTTTCTAGTTTCATAGTTTTTATTAGAACAATTCAAAGTTTGATTTAATTCGATTGAATAAAATTGAAATCACTTCTTTCCCTGTGGATCGACTCGCACTCACTATGTATTACAATAGTACGCCGTGCACTTGCGGTTATTTCAATATTCGTGCGACGGTTTTCTAATTTAATAGAAATTCCGTTGTAGCGAACATGCTGCAAAAATCATCCCATCACATTAGCAAAAAGATAGGGGTAATTGTTGGAATAAGGGATATTTAGAGAATTAGGGATAGGATTAAAAAGAAGGGTTGTTTTGTAAAGTGTTAAGAGGAGTAGGGGTAGTTTAAGCGTAGTAGGGGTAGATCGACAAATATGAAAGATGATGAATCGTTTTGATTGGGTGCTGCAAAAACCAACCCATCACAGTAGTTTAAAAACAGGGGTAATTATTAGAAGCAAGGGCTATTTGGAGAATTAGTGTTAAGATTAAAAACAAGGTTTGTTCTTAAGTATTAAGAAAAGTAGGGATAGTTTAAGAATAGGAGGGGCAGATCGACAAATATGAAAGATGATGAATCATTTGGATTGGGTGTTGCAAATCCAACACTTCAGATTAGTAAAAAGAAAGGGGAAATTGTTGGAATACAGGCTATTTAGAGAATTAGGGATACGATTAAAAAGAAGGGATATTTTGAAGTATTAAGAGAAGTTGGGGTAGTTTAAGAATAGGTAAGGTAGATAGACAAGTATGAAAGATGATGAATCGTTTGGATTGGGTGCTGCAAAAGACCAACCCTTCACAGTAGTAAAAAGATAGGGGTAATAGTAGGAGGTAAGGGTTATTTAGAGAATTAGGGATAGAATGAAAAACAAGCGCTGTTTTGTGAAGTCTTAAGAGGAGTCGGGGTAGTTTAAGCATAGTAGGGGTAGATCGACAAATATGAAAGATGATGAATCGTTCGGATTAAGCGCTACAAAAACCAACCCTTCATAGTAGTTAAAAAATAGGGGTAATTGTTGGAAGTAAGGTCTATTTGGAGAATTAGGAGTAGGATTAAAAAGAAAGGCTGTTTTGAAGTATTATGAGAAGTAGGGGTAGTTTAAGCATATTAGGGTAGATAGACAAATATGAAAGCTGACGAATCGTTTGGATTGGGTGCTGCAAAAACCAACTATTCACAGTAGTAAAAAGATAGGGGTAATTGTTGGAAGGGATATTAGATAATTAGGTATATGATTAAAAAGATGGGCAATTTTGTCAAGTATTAAGAGGAGTAGGGGTAGTTTAAGCATAGTAGGGGTAGATCGACAAATATGAAAGATGATGAATCGTTTGGAATAGGTGCTTCAAAAAAACACTTCACAGTAGTTAAAAAATAGGTGTAATTATTGGAAGTAAGGGTTATTTGGAGAATTAGGGGTAGGATTAAAAAGAAGGGTTGTTTTGAAATATTAAGAGAAGTAGTGGTAGTTTAAGCATAGTAGGGGTAGATCGACAAAAATGAAAGCTGATGAATCGTTTTGTTTGGGTGCTGCAAAAACCAACCCTTCACAGTAGTAAAAAGATTTGCATAATTTTCGGAAGTAAGGGCTATTCAGAGAATTAGGGGTAGGATTTAAAAGAAGGACTGTTTTGAAGTTTTAAGAGAAGTAGGGGTCGTTTAAGCATAGTAGCGATGTTTGCTTCAAAAACCAACCCTTCAAAATAGTTAAAAAATAGGGGTAATTGTTGGAAGTAAGGGCTATTTAAAAAATTAGTGGTACGATTAAAAAGAAGGACTGTTTTGAATTATTAAGAGAAGTAGGGGTAGTTTAAGCATAGGAAAGATAGATCGACAAATATGGAAGATGATGAAACATTTGGATTAGGTGCTGCAAAAACCAACCCTTCGCAGTAGTAAAAAGATAGAGGTAATTGTTGGAAGTAAGGGCTGTTTAGAGAATTAGGGATAGGATTAAAATGAAGGGTTGTTTTGTAAAGTATTAAGAGGAGTAGGGGTAGTCTAAGCATAGTAGGGGTAGATCGACAAATATGAAAGATGATGAATCCTTTGGATTGGGTGCTGCAAAAACCAACCCTTCATAGTAGAAGAGGGGTAGTTATTGGAAGTAAGGCCTATTTAGAGAATTAGTGGTATGATTAAAAAGAAGGGATGTTTTTAAGTATTAAGAGAAGTAGGGGTAGTTTAAGCGTAGGAGGGGTCGATCGACAAATATGAAAGATGATGAATCGTTTGGATTGGGTGCTGCAAATCCAACACTTCACAATATTAAAAAGAAGGGGGTAATTGTTGGAAGTAAGGCTATTTAGAGAATTAGGGATACGATTAAAAAGAAGGGATACTTTGAAGTATTAAGACAAGTAGGGGTAGTTTAAGCATAGGAGGGGTAGATCAACAAATATGAAAGATGATGAATCGTTTGGATTAGATGCTGGAAAAACCAACCCTTCACAGTAGTAAAAAGATAGGGGTAATAATATGAAGTAAGGACTATTTATTGAATTAGGGATAGAATGAAAAAGAAGGGTTTCATCAAGTATTAAGAAGATTTGGGGTAGTTTAAGCATAGTAGGGGTAGATCGACAAATATGAAAGATGATGAATCGTTTGGATTGGGTGCTGCAAAAACCAACCCTTCACAGTAGTTAAAAAATTGGGGTAATTGTTAGAAGTAAGGGCAATTTGGAGAATTAGGGGTAGGATTAAAAAGAAGTGTTGTTTTGAAGTATCAAGAGAAGTAGGGGTAGTTTAAGCATAGTAGGGGTAGATAGACAAATATGAAAGCTGACGAATCATTTGGATTGGGTGCTGCAAAAACCAACCCTTCACAGTAGTAAAAAAAACAGGGGTAATTGTTGGAAGTAAGGGAAATTTAAAGAATTAGGGATAGATTGAAAAAGAAGGGTTGTTTTTTGAAGTATTAAGAGAAGTAAGGGTAGTTTAAGCATAGTAGGGTAGATCGACAAATATGAAAGATGATGAACCGTTTGGATTGGTTGCTGCAAAAACCAACCTTTCACAGTAGTTAAAAAATAGGGGTAATAATTGGTAGTAATGGCTATTTAGAGAATTAGTGGTACAATTAAAAAGAAGGACTGTTTTTAAGTATTAAGAGAAGTAGGGGTTATTTTAGCGTAGGAGGGGTAAAACAACAAATATGAAAGATGATGAATCGTTTGGATTGGGTGCTACAAAAACTAACCCTTCACAGTTGTAAAAAGATAGGGGTAATTATTGGAAGTAAGGGCTATTTAAAGAATTAGGGAAAGAATGAAAAAGAAGGGCTGTTTTGTGAAGTATTATGAGGAGTAGGGTTAGTTTAAGCATAGGTGGGGTAGATCGATAAATATGAAAGATGATGAATCTTTTGGATTTGGTGCTGCAAAAACCAACCCTTCACAGCAGTAAAAAGATAGGCGTAATTGTTGGAAGTAAGGGCTATCTAGAGAATTAGGGATAGAATGTAAAAGAAGGACAGTTTTGTGAAGTATTAAGAGGAGTAGGGGTAGTTAAAGCATAGTAGGGGTAGATCGACAAATATGAAAGATGATGAAACGTTTGGGTTGGGTGCTGTAAAAACCAACCCTTCACAGTAGTAAAAAGATAGTGGTAACTGTTGGAAGTAAGTGCTATTTAGAGAATTACGGATAGGATTAAAAAGAAGGGTTGTTTTTTGAAGTATTAAGAACAGTAGGGTTAGTTAAAGCATAGTAGGGGCAGATCGATAAATATTAAAGATGATGAATCGTTCGGATTGGGTGCTGCAAAAACCAACCCTTCACAGTAGTTAAAAAATAGGGGTAATTATTGGAAGTAAGGGCTATTTAGAGAATTAGTGGTACAATTAAAAAGAAGGGTTGTTTTGAAATATTAAGAGAAGTAGGGGTAGTTTAAGCATTGGAGGGGTAGATCGACAAATATGAAAGATGATGAATCGTTTTGATTGGGTGCTACAAATCCAACACTTCACAGTAGTAAAAAGAAAGGGGTAATTGCTGGAAGTTGGGGCTACTTAGAGAATTAGGGATACGATTAAAAAGAAGGGATATTTTTAAGTATTAAGAGAAGTAGGGGTAGTTTAAGTATAGGAGGGGTAAATCGACAAATATGAAAGAAGATGAATCATTTGGATTGGATGCTGCAAAAACCAACCCTTCACAGTAGTAAAAATATATGGATAATAGTTGGAAGTAAGGGCTATTTATAGAATTAGGGATACAATGAAAAAGAAGGTCTGTTTTGTGAAGTATTAAGAGGAGTGGGGGTAGTTTAAGCATAGTAGGGGTAGATCGACAAATATGAAAGATGCTGAATCGTTTGGATTGGGTGCTGCAAAACAAAACCTTCACAGTAGTAAAAAGATAGGAGTAATTGTTGGAAGTAAGGGATATTTAGATAATTATGGATTGGATTAAAAAGATGGGCTGTTTTGTGAAGTATTAAGAGGAGTAGGGGTAGTTTAAGCATAGTTGGGGTAGATCGACAAATGTGAAAGATGATGAATCATCTTGATTGGGTGCTGCAAAAAAAACCTTCATAGTAGTTAAAAAATTGGTGTAATTATTGGAAGTAAGGGCTAATTGGAGAATTAGTGATAGAATTAAAAAGAAGGGTTGTTTTGAAGTATTCAGAGAAGTAGGGTACTTTAAGCATAGTAGGGGTAGATCGACAAAAATGAAAGCCGACGAATCGTTTTGTCTGGGTGCTACAAAAACCAACCCTTCACAGCAATATAAAGATTGGCATAATTTTTGGAAGTAAGGGCTAGTTAGAGAATTAGGGGTAGGATTTAAAAGAAGGACTGTTTTGAAGTATTAAGAGAAGAACAGGTAGTTTAAGCATAATAGGGGTAGATCGACAAATACGAAAGATGAAGAATCGTTTGGATTAGTTGCTGCAAAAACCAACCCTTCACGCTACTAAAAAAATAGCGGTAATTTTTGAAAATAAGGGCTATTTAGAAAATTAGTGGTACGATTAAAAAGAAGGGATGTTTTAAATTATTAAGAGAAGTAGGGGTAGTTTAAGCATTGGAGAGAAAGATCGGCAAATATGAAAGATGGTGAAACGTTTGGATTGGGTGCTGCAAAAACCAACCCTTCACAGTAGTAAAAAGATAGGGTTAATTTTTGGAAGTAAGGGCTATTTAGATAATTAGGGATAGGTTTAAAAAGAAGGGCTATTTTGTAAAGTATTAAGAGGAGTAGGGGTAGTTTAAGCATAGTAGGGGTTGACTGACAAATATGAAAGATGATGAATCGTTTGGATTGGGTGCTGCAAAAACCAACCCTTTACAGTAGTTAAAAATAGGGGTAATTATTAGAGGTAAGGGCTATTTGGAGGATTAGTGGTATGCTTAAAAAGAAGGGTTGTTTGTAAGTATTAAGAGAAGTAGGGGTAGTTTAGGCATAGGAGGGGTAGATCGACAAATATGAAAGATGATGAATCGTTCGGATTGGGTGCCGCAAATACAACACTTCACAGTTGTAAAAAGAAAGGGGTAATTGTTGGAAGTAAGGGCTAATTAGAGAATTAGAGATACGATTAAAAAGAAGGGATATTTTGAAGTATTAAGAGAAGTAGGGGAAATTTAAGCATAGGAGTGGTAGATCGACAAATATGAAAGATGATGAATCGTTTGGATGTAAAAAAAAGAGGTAATTGTCAGAAGTAAGTGCAATTTATAGAATTTGGGATACGATTAAAAAGAAGGGATATTTTGAAGTATTAAGAGAAGTAGGGGTAGTTTAAGCATAGGAGGGGTAAATCGAAAAATATGAAAGATGATGAATCGTTTGGATTGGATGCTGGAAAAACCAACCCTTCACAGTAGTAAAAAGATAGGTTTAATACTTGGAAGTAAGGGATATTTAGAGAATTAGGGATAGAATGAAAAAGAAGGGCTTTTTTGTGAAGTATTAAGAGGAGTAGGGGTAGTTTAATCATAGTAGGGGTAGATCGACAAATATGAAATATGATGAATCGTTTGGATTAGGTGCTGCAAAAACCTACCGTTCACAGTAGTTAAAAAATAGGGGCAATTATTGGAAGTAATGGCTATTTGGAGAATTAGGGGTAGGATTAAAAAGAAGTGCTGTTTTGAAGTGTTAAGAGAAGTAGGGGTAGTTTAGGCAATGTTGTGGTAGATCAACAAAAATGAAAGCTGACGAATCGTTTTGTTTGAGTGTTGCAAAAACCAACCCTTCACAGTAGTAAAAAGATTGGTGTAGTTTTTGGAAGTAAGGGCTATTTAGAGAATTAGAGGTAGTATTTAAAAGAAGGAATGCTTTGAAGTATTAAGAGAAGAAGGGGTAGTTTAAGCATAGTAGGGGTAGATCGACAAATATGAAAGATGATTAATCGTTTGGATTGGTTGCTGCAAAAACCAACCCTTCACAGTAGTTAAAAAATAGGGGTAATTATTGGAAGTAAGGGATATTTAGAAAATTGGTGGTACGATAAAAAAGAAGGGTTGTTTTAAAATATTAAGAGAAGTAGGGACAGTTTAATCATAAGCGAGATAGATCGACAAATATGAAAGATGATGAAACGTTTGGATTGGGTGCTGCAAAAATCAACCATTCACAGTAGTAAAAAGATAGGGGTAATTGTTGAAGTAAGATCTATTTAGACAATTAGGGATAGGATTAAAAATAAGGGCTGTTTTGTAAAGTATGAAGAGGAGTAGGGGTAGTTTAAGCATAGTAGGGGTAGATCGACAAATATGAAAGATGATGAATCATTTGTATTGGTGCTGCAAAAACCAACCCTTCACAGTAGTTAAAAAATAGGGGTAATTATTGGAAATAAGGGATATTTGGAGAATTAGTGGTACGATTATAAAGAAGGACTGTTTTTAAGTATTAAGAGGAGTAGGGGTAGTTTAAGCATAGGAGGGGTCGATCGAAAATATGAAAGACGATGAATCGTTTCGATCGGGTGCTGCAAATCCAACACTTCACAGTAGTAGAAAGAAAGGGGAAATTGTTGGAAATAAGGGATATTTAGAGAATTAGGGATACGATTAAAAAGAAGGGATATTTTGAAGTATTAAGAGAAGTTGGGGTAGTTTAAGAATAGGAGGGGTAGATCGACAAACATGAAAGATGACAAATCGTTTGGATTGGGTGTTGCAAAAACCAACCCTTCAAAATAGTAAACAGATAAGGGTAATTGTTGGAAGTAAGGGCTATTAAGGTAATTAGGAATAGAATGAAAAATGTAACACCTCGTAATTCTGTAACATTAAGTTTCACAAATTAAAGTATAATTAAATTTTAGAAGAAGAATTAAGGGAAACGGGTTACGCCATTGTGTTCGTCTCGAAATTCTGCTTGAGATAGAGTCCGAGTATGCGTAAATTGGACTCCGTATGAAAAAGATATCCTTAAATTAAATATTGCAGCAAAACATGAAAAAGAGGAATGAGAAAAGAATAATGTTTAGCATTGTTCTAACTTGTGTAAGCAAAAGATTTAGTAGCTTATTTGGTTGGAATACATGACTTGCATACAAGAGGTACAGAGTTCGATCCCTGCCAGCGCCCTATTTTTGTTTTAGGGGAATGGCTTAAAATAGCCTAGTGTGAATGCAGTTCAAAAAGTGGTTTGGTGTAAAAATGGGTAATTGGGAAGATAGATAAAAAGAAAAAAAATGATGAATATATAGATATAATATATATACGCATATTTATATATATATGTGTATATATATATATATATATATATATATATATATGACGTATACGCATCATGTAGCGTATGTTGCGCATTTTTGGTTGTCAAGGATTGTTTTTTTTAAATGGCCTTCCCCAATTGGATTTATGACAAATTAAAAGTAAGAAAAGATTTATTCATATATATATATATATATATATATATATATATATATATATATATGGGCAGTTAATGTAAATGGTAAAGGGAAAATGTATCTATTGAATACGTATTTACGTTTGAATTGATTGACAATAAATAATAAAAAGAAAAGATGAACATTAGAATATCACTTTTGTTATGTTGGCATTAGAATAACATTTCGTTAAGAAATGTATATTTAGATTAAAATGTTTATTCAGACTAAATTGACATTTCAGTAAAGAAATGTTCATTTAGCTAATGTTTTGTTTTAAATAAAAAAATGTCCTTTTGGTTATGATATGTTAGGAAAGAACCAATGTGTCATTTATGAAAAAAATGAACATTTAATATGCTGAGTCAATGCTGAGTCATTTCTGACTCATTGCTGAGTCAATAGGATAATTCTATCTTGACTGAACGGTTGTGGTCATTTCTTGGGTTAATCAAACAACCTAAATTAATCCTACAATTATATATATACAACCTAACTCTTAACCTAATTCACACAATTAAACTTGGAGCCGTCACGCTGCTGTAAGATAGCTTGGAATGGTCGCCGCCTAAAGCTTAAAGACAAACAAAGCTATAACAAATCTAATTCAAAACTAAGAATCAAAACAACGTTTATCTACCCAAAGGAAAGCATCCCAATTTCAGAACTCAGAATCCAGAATTCAAGTTCATCGATCGTTGTAAGTATAGTGACTCTTTAGATGAGAATATGAATAAGACATGATTTGATGTAAATTGTAATATGGAGTTATATCAGTATTGTAAAATATAGACGATGTTGTTTTGGTTTTGTTTATCGTGATAATTTGAATGTTTGTGGTGATTGGATCCATTATCTATTATGCGAATTGTATGTATACTGTTAGATCGATATATGTGCTTATGCAAGTTATAGGTTGCAAGTTAGATTTACACATATATGTATATGATTCATGTAGGTTCGATGTATATATGTTTATGTTAAACCAATTGTACCTACATGATTAGAATAGATCAATATTCACAAATTCTTATGCAAGTGAAAACTTATAATTGGATCCATGTTAAAAGATCCGTTTATGATTCATATGATTTATAAAAGTTTATTGTTAGATCTATGTTATACATATGTATTGCAAGTTCATACATGTTCCTATATGTTAACTAAATTATGTTGTAGATTTATGAACCTATGCAAGTTGTTAGGTTGAGATTCATGAACCTATGCAAGTCGTTAATTAAGTTGTTAATTCATGAATCTATGCAAGTTGATAATTGTGTTGTTAATTCATGAACCTATGCAAGTTGCTAATTATGTACATGTTTATGTTGATTATGTTAAAGTTGCAAGTTCACACCTATGTACATGTTAAAGTTGCAAGTTAACACATATGTGTTTATGTTCATGTTGATTTTGTCAAAAATTGCAAGTTCATAGTTAATGTTGATTTCATGCCAATTTTGTGAACGTTAAATTAGGCTAAGTTATTAGCCTAATACTTTATGTGAAATCATGCGAACGGTAAAATAGGCAAAGTTGTTAGCCTAATATTTAGACGGGGGTAACGTTGGGTAAAAACTTAATTATAGGGAACTTGACATAAATTGGCCAATAATCACATAGGTGATTTATGGTATGAAACGGTATTAATTATTAATTTAAAACATGTTAATACATAGGTGGGCCCAAAACCATGAAATTGGTTAAGGCCATGAATGGTGTAAATTTATACACCGTTAGTTTTGAAATAAAATATGTGATATGAATAATTTACATAATTAAAATGTAAATTTAGACAACACGAATATGCTTAACCCGAGGTTGGATTGAGTTGTGATGTAAACCTGCCCGGACCCACCCGGCTGTCCAGTAATCCTAACAATACATATCCAATGTGGGAGGTTAAGGCATTGAGCCCGATAAAGACCCGAGGTTCGACTGAGTTGTGGCGTAAGACTGCCCGGAACCGACCGGCATACAGGCAGCCACAACAATACCCGTCTAATGTGAGTGGTTGGTGCTTTAATAAGACAATTAATTCTAAGCTTGGATTGGTAGGGTTAAGTAAATTAAATACACTTAGCCAAATTAACATGTTGACTAGATTAAAAGGTGGGGTTAAGTAAAGTTAATACACTTAGCCAACTTAACATGTTAACTAGACTAGAGGTTGGGGTCAAGTAAAATTAATACACTTAGCCAAATTAGTATGGTAGCTAGAAATTGAGGCATGGATCATCTGCAAGTTAGTGAAAACAAATGGGTGCGGCAAAAACCAACCCTTCACAGAATTGTCGATATGCATGTTAACTTTCTGTGAAGGGTTATATGCAAGGTAGTTGATGGAGAGATCGATCGACAAATATTTAAGAATAGGAGGGGTATTTTCTATTAACGTTATAATAATGAATCCCAGAATACTTAATTTAAATGTGAGAATTAAGGGAAACGGGTTATGCCATAGCGTTCCACTCGGAGTTCTGCTTGAGATAGAGTCCGAGTTTGCGTGAATTGGACTTTGTATGGAGAAGTTATGCTCTCTAGAAGTTTTAGAAAATTTAAATAAATGCAAACAGCTTAAGCCAGATTTCAAAATTTCAAACAGAAGAAAGAAGCGGGCTGGGTGGGAAAATTCCCGTCCAGGCAGGTCGACCAGGGGGTCGACCCTAGTGTCGACCTCCCCCCAAGAGGTCGACCTAGGGGTCGACCTTAGGGTCGACCTGGAGGTTAACCTGGCCCCCGGCCAGATCTGAATTTTGAACGACTGCTGACTTGATGCTAAGTCACTAGGGTTTCTAGATGGTCTTGATCTAGTCTGAGTGGCTGTGATTAACCCTAGGCTCATCTGACGGCTATAATTAAACTGGAATTCTATATAAACGACCCAATTCTCAACCTAAAAACGCACAGAAAAATAACCCTAGAACTGAAATGCCATCAGTAGAGGTCTGGATTAGCCGTCACCATTTTCAATTCAAAGACGAGTTAAAAGCTTACATTTAAAATCAAATTAAAATGAGTCTAATTCAATGATCTTCATCAAAGGCGCGGATCTCCAATTTCAGAATTCATATTTCAGAACACAAGAATTCCTTTTTAGTTTGTAAGTTAGTTGTTACGCAGATTTAAACATTCTTTTCGATTGAATCATGACATGTTGTAATTGGGATATAGAATGATGCCTATGTATAAGATTTGATTCTCGTTTATCTTAAAGTATCGTTGTAATCATGTCTATATGCTTGTGGCGATGAACATGTTGTATATTAATCATTTCTATATGCTTGTGGTGATAACAACATTTAATGTTATTGGAATCTATTATAATTGGGTAATGGATTTATTTTGCCAATTAAATGGTAAAACATGTCATGTTGTGATTTGGTGTTTATTGGCAAGCTTATGATCTAAATCACATGTTTACATGTTAGATTAACATTTAGAACTATGAATCTATTTAGGTTGCAAGATTGGACTTGTAATCCTCTTATGTTTTAACACATAAGTTATCATGCCAAGTTGTGATATAGTGGTTTTCTTATGTTTTGACATACATAAGCCAGTATGCTAAATTGTGGTTTTTATGTTAAACTTCCATATCAGACCCATATCAAGTTTACATGAAAATTAGATCCGACTTAGTCACAAGTTCACCTTTACCTGTTTAGTTGAGATAATGATACATCTATGACAAGTTACATGTGATAAGTTAAATGTATGCTATTTTATGTTTATGTCATGTTCCTTGTTTATTACCCCTTTTTGTTTATGGGTTTGGGCTAATTTGTTAGCCCAACATTTTATATGATTCATACGTACGTTCTACGGGATAACGATGGGAAAACATGAAAATTCATGGCATAGGTTTGTTCATAATGGTATATTTGATATACCATCTGTTGTGAGCAATATTTGAAATGACAATTATGGCATGATTAAATTAAAATTAATTTACATAAAGAAATTTGACATATATAGAAAAATATGAATTTAGAAAAGATGAATATCCCTAACCCGAGGTTAGACGTAGTTGTGTTGTAAATCTGCCCAGAACCAACCGGCATAACCAGTGACCATAACAAGACCTGTCTAATGTAGGTGGTTAGTGCATCAAGCCCAAAAAGAACCCGAGGTTAGACTGAGTTGTGGTGTAAATCTTCCCGGAACCGATCGACACATCCAGTGACCACAACAAGACCTGTCTAATGCGAGTGGTTGGTGCTTTAATAAATTAGAGCTAATTCAGGATTGGTAGGGTTACGTAAATTAGGAAAACACTTAACCGATTCAACATGTTAACTAAACGAATGGGCGGGGTTAGGTAAACTTGGACACTTAACCAAATAAACATGTTGATTAGAAAACCCTAGTAACCGGGACCCATTTCTGCAGTAACCCACATAGATGTATCATGGTACCCTGAAACTAGGCAAGGTGGGGAACAATTACTGGGCTGAATTATAAGCGGTCAAAACTTCGGCGGTTGGTGGGCCAGTGTAGGTTCCGACGGAGTATGGGCGTGCCCATACTACAGAGTGGAAAAATCAGGCACTAAGCATCAGTAGTGTACACTATGCATCTTGAATCGTGTCGGGTAGCCACCAGAGGGACTGATACACCCCATGGTAGGACCAGCACAGGTAGCTACAGTCAAGCGGAGCCCAATGATATAGGACATGAATGCATGCGAGTAGGAGACGATCATTAAGGGGATCGTTTTCTATAAACACGTGGGGCTGGTTGAACCAATGGTTAAGTAGGTGCAGAGACTATAGTAATGGGTGCGATCACACATTCCTCTTATCGTATATTAGGGTATTGTCCTATGTTTTGTTATAACTGTCGTGATCCATTTCCTTGTTTAAATAATAGTAATCACTTAACTTACCAGGCTTATTGTCTAACCCGTTTTCTTTCGTTTTCTTTTCTTCCGTCCCCCCAACCCCCCCCCCCCCCACCCCAAGGTCCATAAGGAGGAAATACTCCAGCTTAATCAGACTCTTTGCAAGCTTGAAGAAAGTAGATGTATGATTTGGACTCTCTTGCATTGGCTATGGCTTTTGGATTTGACCCTTGGGGATTTATGCAGTTTTTTCTATGTGTTATGCTTCTTTATTTAATAATCAAGACAGAAATTATGGTGTAATGTTTTGGAAGTTATTTTTGAGACAATTTGTTGTAACACTTTTGTATTGAACCACGTATGCAATAAATGTTGGATTTTCGCTGCTTATATTTATCCGTCTTGTAAATTTTTCTGTATCTTATACCTATAACCCGCCACCAAAGTTAAGACAATCCCTTCGAAAGTGACCTTAACGGAGGTGGGGTGTTTTAGGTAATTATTGGAAGTAAGGTTTATCTAGAGAATTAGTGGTATGATTAAAAAATAGGGTTGTTTTGATGTATTAGGAGAAGTAGGGGTAGTTTAAGCATAGGAGGGGTAGATCGACAAATATGAAAAAGGATCAATCGTTTGGATTGGGTGCTGCAAATACAACACTTCACAGCAGTAAAAAGAATGGGGTAATTGTTAGAAGTATGGGCTACTTAGAGAATTAGGGATACGATTAAAAAGAAGGGATATTTTGAAGTATTAAGAGAAGTAGGGGTTGTTTAAGCATAGGAGTGGTAGATCGACAAATTTGAAAGATGATGAATCGTTTGGATTGGGTGCTGCAAAAACCAACCCTTCAAAGTAGTAAAAAGATAAGGGTAATTGTTGGAAGTAAGGGCTATTTAGAGAATTAGGAATAGAATGTAAAAGAAGGGCTGTTTTGTGTAGTATTCAGAGGAGTAGGGGTAGTTTAAGCACGGTAGGGGTAGATCGACAAATATGAAAGATGATGAATCGTTTGGATTGGGCGCTGCAAAAACCTACCCTTCACAGTAGTTAAAAAATAGGATTAACTGTTGAAAGTAAGGGCTATTTCGAGAATTAGGGGTAGGATTAAAAAGAAGGATTGTTTTGAAGTATTAAGAGAAGTAGGGGTAGTTTAAGCGTAGTAGGGGTAGATAGACAAATATGAAAGCTGACGAATCGTTTGGATTGGGTGCTAATAAAACCGACCCTTCACAGTAGTAGAAAGATAGTGGTAATTGTTGGAAGTAAGTGGTATATAGAGAATTAGGGATAGAATTAAAAGAAGGGTTGTTTTGTGAAGTATTAAGAGGAGTAGGGGTAGTTTAAGCATAGTAGGGGTCAATCGATAAATATGAAAGATGAAGAATTGTTTGGATTGGGTGCTGCAAAAACCAACCCTTCACGGTAGTTAAAAAATAGCGGCACTGTAACGCCCCGCATTTTCTATTAACGTTATAATAATGAATCACAGAATACTTAATTTAAATGGGAGAATTAAGGGAAACGGATTATGCCATTGCGTTCCACTAGGAGTTCTACTTGAGATAGAGTCCGAGTTTGCGTGAATTGGACTTTGTATGAAGAAGTTATGGCCTCCATAAGTTTTAGAAAATTTAAATAAATTCAAACAGCTCAAGCCAGATTTCAAAATTTCAGACAGAAGAAAGAAGCGGGCTGGGTGGGAAAATTCTCGTCCAGACAGGTCGACCAGGGGGTCGACCTTGTGTCGACCTCCCCCCTAGAGGTCGACCTGGGGGTCGACCTTAGGGTCGACCTGGGGGTTAACCTGGCCCCTGGCCAGATCTGAATTTTGAGCAACTGCTGATTTGCTGCTGATTCACTAAGGTTCCTAGATGGTCCTGATCTGGTCTAAGTGGCTGTGATTAACCCTAGGCTCATCTGACGGCTATAATTAAACTGGAATTCTATATAAACAACCCAATTCTCAACCTAAAAACGCACAGAAAATTAATCCTAGAACTGAAATGCCGTCAGTAGAGATCTTGGAGTAGACGTCACCATTTTCAATTCAACGACGAGTTAAAAGCTTACATCTAAAATCAAATTAAAACGAGTCTAATTCAACGATCTTCATCAAAGGCGCGCATCTCCAATTTTAGAATTCCGATTTCAAAACACAAGAATTCCTTTTTGGTTTGTAAGTTAGTTGTTACGCAGATTCAAACATTCTTTTCGATTGAAGCATGACATGTTGTAATTATGCTATAGTATGATGCCTATGTATAAGATTTTATTCTCATTTATCTTAAGGTATCATTGTAATTAATCATGTCTATATACTTGTGGCGATGAACATGTTGTATATTAATCATATCTATATGCTTGTGGTGATGAACAACATTTTATGTTATTGGAATCTATTATAATTGGGTAATGGATTTATTTTGCTAATTAATTGGTAAAACATGTCATGTTGTAATTTGGTGATTATTGGCAAGCTTATGATCTAAATTACATGTTTACATGTTAGATTAACATTTAGAACTATGAATCTATTTAGGTTGCAAGATTGGATTTTTAATCCTCTTATGTTTTAACACATAATTTATCATGCAAAGTTGTGATATAGTGGTTTTTTTATGTTTTGACATACATAAGTTAGTATGCTATATTGTGGTTTATATGTTAAACATGCATGTCAGACCCATGTCAAGTTTACATGAAAATTAGATCCAACTTAGTCACAAGTTCACCTATACCTGTTTAGTTGAGATAATGATACATCTTTGCCAAGTTACATGTGATAAGTTAAACGTATGATATTTTATGTTTATGTCATGTTCCTTGTTTATTACCTCTTTTTGTTTATGGGTTTGGGCTAATTTGTTAGCCCAACATTTTATATGATTCGTACGTACGTTCTACGGGGATAATGATGAGAAAACATGAAAATTCATGGCATAATTTTGTTCATAAAATGGTATATTTGATATACCATTTATTGTGAGGATTATTTGAAAGGATAGTTATGGCATGATTAAATTAAAATTAATTTACATAAAGAAATTTGACATATATAGAAAAATATGAATTTAGAAAAGACGAATATCTCTAACCCGAGGTTAGACTGAGTTGTGTTGTAAATTGCCCCGAACCGACCGGCATATCCAGTGACCACAACAAGACCTGTCTAATGTGAGTGGTTAGTGCAACAAGCCCAAAAATAACCTGAGATTAGACCGTGTTGTGGTGTAAATCTTCCCGGAACCGACCGACACATCCAGTGACCATAACAAGACCTGTCTAATGTGAGTGTTTGGTGCTTTAATAAATTAGAGCTAATTCAGGATTGGTCGGGTTAAGTAAATTAGGAAAACACTTAACCGATTCAGCATGTTAACTAAACGAATGGGCGGGGTTAGGTAAACTTGGACACTTAACCAAATAAACATGTTGATTAGAAAACCCTAGTAATAGGGACCCATTTCAGCAGTAACCCACATAGATGTATCATGGTAACCTGAAACTAGGCAAGGTGGGGCACGATTACTGGGTTGAATTATAAGCCGTTAAAACGTCGGCGGTTGGTGGGCCAGCGTAGGTTCCGATGGAGTATGGGCGTGCCCGTACTCCGGAGTGGAAAAATCAGGCACTGGGCATCAGTAGTGTAAACTGTGCATCTTGAATCGTGTCGGGTTGCCACCAGAGAGACTGATACACCCCATGGTCGGACTAGCACAGGTAACTACAGTCAAGCCAGGCCGAATGATACAGGACATGAATGCATGCGAGTAGGATCCGATCATTAAAGTGATCGTTTGCTATAAACACGTGGGCTGGTTGAACCAATGGTTAAGTAGGTGCAGAGACTATAGTAATGGGTGCGATCACACGTTCCCCTTATCTTATATTAGGGTATTGTCCTATGTTCTATTATCACTATCATGATCCATTTCCTTGTTTAAATAATAGTAATCACTAAACTTACCAGGCTTATTGTCTAAACTGTTTTCTTTCATCTACTTTTCTTCCATCCCCCCCCCCCTAGGTCCATAAGGAGGAAATACTCCAGCTTAATCAGACTCTTTGCAAGCTTCAAGAAAGTAGATGTATGATTTGGAATCTCTTGCATTGGCTATGGCTTTTGGATTTGGCCCTTGGGGATCTATGCAGTTTTTTCTATTTGTTATGCTTCTTTATTTAATAATCAAGACAGAAATTATGGTGTATTGTTTTGGAAGTTATTTTTGAGACAATTTGCTGTAATACTTTTGTATTGAACCACGTATGCAATAAATGTTGGATTTTCACTACTTATATTTATCTGTCTTGTAAATTTTTCTGTATCTTGTACCTATAACCCTCACAAAGTTAAGACATTCCCTTCGAGAGTGACCTTAAAGGAGGTGGAGTGTTTCAGGTAATTATTGGAAGTAAGGGCTATTTAGAGAATTAGCGGTACGATTAAAAAGAATGGCTGTTTTGAAGTATTAAGAGAAGTAGGTGTAGTTTAAGCATAGGAGGGGTAGATCGACAAATATGAAAAAGGATGAATCGTTTGGAGTGGGTGTTGCAAATAAAACACTTCACAGTAGTAAAAAGAAAGGGGTAATTGTTAGAAGTAAGTGCTATTTAAGGAGTTAGGGATACGATTAAAAAGAAGGGATATTTTGAAGTATTAAGAGAAGTAGGGGTAGTTTAAGCATAGGAGTTGTAGATCGACAAATATGAAATATGATGAATCGGTTGGATTGGGTGCTGCAAAAACCAACCCTCCAAAGTTGTAAAAAGATAAGAGTAATCGTTGGAAGTAAGGGCTATTTAGAGAATTAGGAATAGATTGAAAAAGAAGGGCTGTTTTGTGAAGTATTAAGAGGAGTAGGGGTAGTTTAAGCATAGTAGGGGTAGATCGACAAATATGAAAGATGATGAATCGTTTGGATTGGGCGCTGCAAAAACCTACCCTTCACAGTAGTTAAAAAATAGGGTTAACTGTTGGAAGTAAGGGCTATTTCAAGAATTAGGGGTAGGATTAAAAAGAAGGTCTGTTTTGAAGTATTAAGAGAAGTCGGGGTAGTTTAAGCATAATAGGGGTAGATAGACAAATATGAAAGCGGACGAATCGTTTGGATTGGGTGCTACAAAAACCAACACTTCACAGTAGTAAAAAGATAGTGGTAATTGTTGGAAGTAAGTGCTATTTAGAGAATTAGGGATAGAATTAAAAGAAGGGTTGTTTTGTGAAGTATTAAGAGGAGTAGGGTTAGTTTAAGCATAGTAGGGGTATATCGACAAATATAAAAGATGATGAATTGTTTGGATTGGGTGCTGAAAAAACCAACCCTTCACGGTAGTTAAAAAATAGCGGTAATGTAACAATCCGCATTTTCTATTAATGTTATAGTAATGAATCCCAGAATACTTAATTTAAATGTTAGAATTAAGGGAAACAGGTTACGCCATTGCGTTCCACTCGGAGTTCAGCTTGAGATAGAGTCCGAGTTTGAGTTTGCGTGAATTGGACTTTGTATGAAGAATTTATGTCCTCCAGAAGTTTCGGAAAATTTAAATAAATTCAAACAGCTCAAGCAAGATTTCAAACAGAAGAAAGAAGCGGGCTAGGTGGGAAAATTCCCGTCCAGGCAGGTCGACCAGGGGGTCGACCCTAGTTTCGACCTCCCCCCTAGAGGTCGACCTTAGGGTCGACCTGGGGGTTAACCTGGCCCCCGGCCAGATCTGAATTTTGAATGACTGCTGACTTGCTGCTGAGTCACTAGGGTTTCTAGATGGTCCTGATCTGGTCTGAGTGGTTGTGATTAAACCTAGGCTCATCTGACGGCTATAATTAAACTGGAATTCTATTTAAACAACCCAATTCTCAACCTAAAAACGCACAGAAAAATAATCCTAGAACTGAAATGCCGTCAGTAGAGGTCTTGGAGTAGCCGTCACCATTTTCAATTCAAAGACGAGTTAAAAGCTTACATCTAAAATCAAATTAAAACGAGTCTAATTCAACGATCTTCATCAAAGGCGCGCATCTCCAATTTTAGAATTCAGATTTCAGAACACAAGAATTCCTTTTTAGTTTGTATGTTAGTTGTTACGCAGATTTAAACATTCTTTTTGATTGAATCATGACATGTTTTAATTGGGATATAGTATGATGCCAATGTATAAGTTTTGATTCTCGTTTATCTTAAAGTATCGTTGTAATTAATCATGTCTATATGGTTGTGGCGATGAACATGTTTTATATTAATCATATCTATATGCTTGTGGTGATGAACAACATTTTATGTTATTAGAGTCTATTATAATTGGGTAATGGATTTATTTTGCCAATTAAATGGTAAAACATGTCATGCTGTAATTTGGTGGTTATTGGCAAGCTTATGATCTAAATCACATGTTTGCATGTTAGATTAACATTTGGAACTATGAATCTATTTAGGTTGCAAGATTGGATTTGTAATCCTCTTATGTTTTAACACATAATTTATCATGCCAAGTTGTGATATATCGGTTTTCTTATGTTTTGACATACATAATTTAGTATGCTAAATTGTGGTTTATATGTTAAACCTCCACGTCAGACCCATATCAAGTTTACATGAAAATTAGATCTGACTTAGTCACAAGTTCACCTTTACCTTTTTAGTTGAGATAATGATACATCTATGCCAAGTTACATGTGATAAGTTAAACGTATGCTATTTTATGTTTATGTCATGTTCCTTGTTTATTACCCCTTTTTGTTTATTAGCCCAACATTTTATATGATTCATACGTACGTTCTACGGGGATAACGATGGGAAAACATGAAAATTCATGGCATAGGTTTGTTCATAAAATGGTATATTTGATATACCATTTATTGTGAGCAATATTTGAAAGGATAATTATGGCATGATTAAATTAAAATAAATTTACATAAAGAAATTTGACATATATAGAAAAATATGAATTTAGAAAAGACGAATATCACTAACCCGAGGTTAGACTGAGTTGTGTTGTAAATCTGCCCGGAACCGACCGACATATCCAGTGACCACAGCAAGACCTGTCTAATGTGGGTAGTTAGTGCATCAAGCCCAAAAAGAACCCGAGGTTAGACTGAGTTGTGGTGTAAATCTGCCCAGAACCGACCGGCACATCCAGTGACCACAACAAGACCTTTCTAATGTGAGTGGTTGGTGCTTTAATAAATTAGAGCTAATTCAGGATTGGTAGGGTTAAGTAAATGAGGAAAACACTTAACCGATTCAACATGCTAACTAAACGAATGGGCGGGGTTAGGTAAACTTAGACACTTAACCAAATAAACATGTTGATTAGAAAACCCTAGTAATGGGGACCTATTTCAACAGTAACCCACAATGATGTGTCTCGGTACACTGGAACTAGGCAGGGTGGGGCACGATTACTGGGCTGAATTATAAGAAGTCAAAACTTCGGTGGTTGGTGGGCCAGTGTAGGTTCTGACGGAGTATGGGCATGCACGTAGTGGAAAAATCAGGCACTAGGCTTCAGTAGTGTACACTGTGCATCTTGAATCGTGTTTGGTTGCCACCAGAGCGACTGATATGCCCCATGGTGTGACCAACACAGGTAGCTACAGTCAAGCAGGGCCGAATGACCCAGGACATGAATGCATGCGAGTATGAGCCGATCATTAATGGGATCGCTTGCTATAAACACGTGGGGCTGGTTGAACCAATGGTTGAGTAGGTGCAGAGACTATAGTAATGGGTGCGAACACACGTTACTTTTATCTTATATTAGGGTATTTTCCTTTGTTCTGTTATCACTGTCATGATCCATTTCCTTGTTTAAATAATAGTAATCACTGAACTTACCAGGCTTATTGTCCGACCCGTTTTCTTTCGTCTTCTTTTCTTCCATTCCCCCCTCCCCCCTAGGTCCATAGGGAGGAAATACTCCAGCTTAATCAGACTCTTTGCAAGCTTCAAGAAAGTAGATGTATGATTTGGACTCTCTTGCATTGGATATAGCTTTTGGAATTGAACCTTGGGGATTTATGCAGTTTTTTCTATGTGTTATGCTTCTTTATATATTAATTAAGACAGAAATTATGGTGTAATGTTTTGGATTTATTTTTGAGACAATTTGCTATAATACTTTTGTATTGAACCACGTATGCAATAAATGTTGGATTTTCGCTGCTTATATTTATATGTCTTGTAAAATTTTCTGTATCTTGTACCTATTACCCTCTACCAAAGTTAAGGCATTCCCTTTGAGAGTGACATTAAGGGAGGTGGGATGTTTTGGGTAATTATTGGAAGTAAGGGCTATTTAGAGAATTAGTGGTACGATTAAAAAGAAGGGTTGTTTTGGAGTATTAAGAGAAGTAGGGGTAGTTTAAGCATAGGAGGGGTAGATCGACAAATATGAAAAAGAATGAATCGTTTGGATTGGGTTCTTCAAATACAACACTTCACAGTAGTAAAAAGAAAGAGGTAAATTTTAGAAGTAGTGGCTATTTACAGAATTAGGGTTACGATTAAAAAGAAGGGATATTTTGAATTATTAAGAGAATTAGGGGTAGTTTAAGCATAGGAGGGGTAGATCGACAAATATGAAAGATGATGAATCGTTTGGATTGGGTGTTGCAAAAACCAACCCTTCACAGTAGTAAAAAGATAGGGGTAGTAGTAGGAATTAAGACTTTTTTAGAGAATTAGGGATAGAATGAAAGAGAAGGGCTGTTTTGTGAAGTATTAAGAGGAGTAGGGGTAGTTTAAGCATAGTAGGGGTAGATCGACAAATATGAAAGATAATGAATTGTTTATATTGGGTGCTACAAAAACTAACCCTTCACAGTAGTTAAAAAATAGGGGTACTTGTTGGAAGTAAGGGAAATTTGGAGAATTAGAGGTAGGATTAAAATGAAGGGTTGTTTTGAAGTATTAAGAGATGTTGGGGTAGTTTAAGCATAGTAGGGGTAGATAGACAAATATGAAAGCGGACAAATCCTATGGATTGGGTGCTGCAAAAAACAACCCTTCACTGTTGTAAAAAGACAGGGGTAATTGTTGGAAGTAAGGTATATTTAGATAATTAGGCATAGGATAAAAAAGAAGGGCTGTTTTGTGAAGTATTAAGAGGAGTAGGGGTAGTTTAAGCATAGTAGGGATAGATCGACAAATATGAAAGATGATGAATCGTTTGGATTAGGTGCTGCAAAAACAACCCTTCACAGTAGTTAAAAAATAGGTGTAATTATTGGAAGTAAGGGATATTTGGAGAATTAGGGGTAGGATTAAAAAGAAGGGTTGTTTTGAAGTTGTTATACCAAATTTGGACCTAACATCCAAATTTTTCTGATTCGTAGAGAATTATATCTGAAGAATGAAGAAAAAGCAGAAAACACAAAGAATTTATAGTGGTTCGGCGTTCACGAGCCTATGTCCACTTTATATGTTATGGATTATACTTTGAATGCTAGTACAATCAATGATTTCTCTCAAACTCACTCTTACAATTATTATTTCTCTTAGTAAAGTCGAAGTAAAACTGATAAGAAATAGTGGTATGACAGTAATGGTGGAATCAGTGCTCAATACTGCAAAAAGATCCAGAAAAATGCTAGTCTCTGGGCTATTTATAATTGATTCTGTCAGGCGGTTCGCGGTCACACATGATGTAGATCCCAAGAAAATCCGATTGGATCGAGTGTTGAGTAGGAATTGGTCAATATGACAATTTTGGACAGGTGTCGCGAGATCCGTGCATTTCGGATCGCTGAAGACCCGTTCGTGGTTGAACAAGTCAGGAGCTTCGCCACGTAACAGGGGATCGGATCGGAGTAAGGTGGTGGCATAGGTGTGGATCGCGTCGTGCTCCCATGGACAGGTCGTGTTCTGTGCTGGCGATCCGAGGGGTGCGATTCGTGTGTGCGATCCGCTGGTGCGATGCGCTGGTGCGATCTGGCCTTTCATGAACTAGAGGAACGTAGTTTAATACTTTCTTCTTGTGTGTGAACCTTGGTGGCTTGGTCAAAAAGCTAGCCAACATTTTGCCCCCTCGAAGTATGTTTTATTAAGGATGGAACATGCTTCGAAATTTTGGACGTATCATTTCATGAGGTGATGCGGATCAAAAGTCGTGTTTGTCTAAGACGTCGTACAACTTCAGAAAGTCGTGTCTTTTGATTAGTATAAATATCTAATCGATCTTCAATAATTTCTCTGTTCATTAGATTATTCTCATCTCAGGAGATTTCGGAGGGATCGTTATTGAATTACCAGGTAAATTTTGAATCTTCAATTATTTATGAGTCTTCAATTTCAGCAATCATTCATCGGGTTGGATCGCCAAAACTTCCCACGGCTCGTGAGACGAGGTATCTGTTTCGGGCTTGTCGCCATTTGGGATTTCCCCTCGAAACACGATGGGCCTCCTTACTTCAGTCACGAGTCACTTGAGGGTTTGGCCTCCCTTTTGTTTGATGGCCTTGGTTCTGCGAACCACCAAGGCCCACGGTCCGAATAGGACAAAAAATAGAATACTAACGGTCACGGGTTTATCTATATAAACCCGACCCTTCCTCCACTTTCCATTCTTCTTCTTTCTCTCTACAGCCGCCATCGATCCTCCCTTCCAAACCTTAACTTGCGATCCCCAGAAAACAATTTTTTTTCGCGATTTTAGTCCAAACGACAAAGGTAATTGTATTAATCGAGACCTTAATGCATTTTCATTTTCGTTTCTCTCTAGTTTTCACTAGTTTGAGGGGAGAGGGTAACGTAGTTTTGGTGGTGTTCGAGCCTTTAAAGGCGACTGGTTGATGGGTTTAAGTGTTCGGGTTCATGAAATGGATAAGAAGACGGAGGAGGAAGAAGGAAGAAGGTGCCAGGTCCATACGTGGATAGAGCTTCGACTCAGGTCGTGGTTGCGGCGAAAGTAAAACTGGAAGTGGAGGAGTAGCTTTGGACAACGGATCGGATCGAGGAGTGTGGGCTCGTGGAAGTACAGGAGGGGACGGATCGGGATCTTCCTTCGCGAGACGAAGTCTTGTTATTATTCCCAGGATCTAGTTCAACGATCCGATCCCCCCTAGGCCGATTCGATTCCTCCAAGCCGATTTGTTTCCACATGTCAGCGCTTCTGTCACGATCCGAACTCCAATCTCTTCAACGAACCAACCCGGTTAACAGTTCCAAGCATATATGGACTTTAATCAATCCACCATAATTGCAGTATATTGAACAGTTAAGTTAGAGTCTTTGAGACGGACTTCTTGGACTGACCAAACACATAACTTAATAGCATATGACGACTAACACTTCGATGATCTTGATAACCTTTATGCTTTTTCTTTAAGACATGCACAGACACACACTTGCACTCACACACACAGGGGGGACGGGTAATTATAATCTTATTTCTCATGTTTACTTGCCTAAATAGTAATGTTGGTTAATCGTTCCCCTTCAAGATCTGACACAGAGACGGATCCCGAGGTGTATGAGCATCTCAACCCCGAGGTTCTTCCAACTAATCCAGAGGGTGCGGATTCTGGATCCGAACATGAGGCAGAAACATAATCGAATCCATATGAGAGTACCTTGGTTGATGAAGAGTCAGAAGTTGACGGCCGAGCTCCCGACGAAGTCCCTGGTGCAATAGAAATAGAGAAATTCACAGACTCTTTAGCTTCCAAACTTGATGACATAAAGCTTAAGAGAATTTGCTTGAGACATGGTATCTCCTGGGAGGATGTAAGGACACCCGGCAGCGAAGATAGACCTTATTTGGCTCCGGAGGGGTATATGACAATTAGCCGACTCATGTGTTGGGTAGGCGCTATTCCTCTGTTTCCTCCAATCGCCATTGCGACCTTAAAACGATTAGGTATTTCTCCGATGCAGCTTCATCCCAATGCCTACGCGGCTCTATACACTCTATATATCGCATACGCGGAAATCCTGCATACCGAGCTCACATTTAGAGATTTAAAATTCTTTTATCTTTTCAAGCATCACTCCTTGGCAACCCCAAATTTCTCTTTTTTCGAATTAGTAGCAAATAGGAAGGTTTTGTCTGATGGATATAGCAACATAGGGGATCCCAAGGCCGACTGGTTCTATATAAAGAGACAGGCTGGGTGTTCAAGAAGATGGCTTAAATCAAATAAACTTTAAACTTTTGACTGAATAACTTGTTTAAGAAATCGAAGCATTAACATGCCCCTTTTTTTTTCTAAGCAGATCACGCCTTTCCCAAGATGGAAGGCACGGTATACAATAATCAACTGTCTCTTCTTCTACAAAAGCAAATCCGATTTTGTAAAGATCAAGTAGTGCATTACTGACGCGAACCTTCACAAGCACCGTCTTCTCGGTATAATGTTTGGACTTGGTGCATGCGACAAACCCTACAAATACGTGCCCCCAACAGAGGGGGAAGGAACGTCACGGGATGCAGAAACAATTAAATTTCGTAAGAGTTCTTCGCCGATAGTCATTCAGGACGACGAAGACCTAAACATATTTAGAGGAGATGAGGCCCGTGGTGATAAGTCTAAGGAAATCCCAGTTTCTCCGGGGTTTGCCCTCAAGGGCTTCTCTTCCAATTGAACCTGCTGCTCACGATGATTTAACAGAAGAGCAGCTATTTAAAGAGCTAAGCAAAATTCCTTTGCCTGATGATGTATACACACAGGGAGACTTTGAAGGGGAGCCATTTTTCCCTGTTTCTGAGGAAACAACTGTTCCAGTTGGAGAATGAGAAACTACTCAGATGAGGCTGACTTCGGGCCCTGGTCTGTTAGGGGGAATTATATGGGACGCACAAATCACACGCACTGCCTGACCCCACACTTTTATATCAATAGTATTCAAGGTTTTAATATGCTATTTTTCTTTTACAGGAAAGATAACTCGCAGGCGATCTTATTCCTATCGCTCTCTCCGTGAAGGTACACCCAGCCTCCATACAAATACTGAGCGTGCTCGCGGCCTTTCTCACAAGCCTACTTCTTCACAATCTAGGTCTCCATCAAAACCAACCTCTGGCAAGCTTCCCAGTTATTCGGTACCACCTACTGGGGGAAAACAACTTCCTAAAGACTTAACCCCTCCGAAGAGTGCACCCTCTCACAGCAGGTCATCAAAAAGACACTACGAGCCCAAGGATAAAAGCAAGTATCCAATCAAGGATTCTGAGAAGGGGAAAATTGACATAGTCCCATCCAGCCAACAAGGTTTGATTGCCCCCGGGTCACGAGATTACATCAATGGTCCTGAGACTCAGGCTAAGCTGGAAAAGTTGCGAGAACAAATTCCCCGACATCTTCTTCGTAAGGATGATGTTTGTTCCAGCCTTGGAGCCAGTCCCTAGGAATTGGGATACTGAAGTCATCAGGCACATTCGCAAAGTAGCCAGGCAGTAGGAGGCAATGAAGAAACATGACGTTAATCTTTCTGAGGTCATCCGAACGTTTGAGATGGAAGCACATAGATCCAAAGTGAAGATAGATAACAATGAAAGGGCCAGGGCAAAAATGGAGAAGGACTTAGAGGATGCACAATCTCTGCTTACCTTGGCTCAACGAGACGCTAAAGCTTACAAAACAGAGCTGGAGGAGGCAAGGCAACGTTTCCATAATTAGCTTGATTCTACTAGTAAAGAGCGAGTGTTATTGAAGCAAGAGGTGGAAGATCTCAGGATAGCCAACTCCGATTTGAAAACAGCACAAGATCACTTCGAGGCTGAAAGAGCTGCTTGGGATAAAGAAAAGGCAAGTTTGAAGGATAGCTTAGCTCTGGCCGAAAAGGAGAAGGCGATTCTGAATGATCAACTCGTACATGCAGAGAATCGCGCTATTCTTGCTGAAAATATTGTGGAGAGTGCCATTGAAATGGCCACTGCTTCTAATGAAAAGCTCCTTGAGAGAGAGAAGGAGATCGAAGGATTTGAAGAAATGTTATTTCACTTCCTTGGTCAAGTCATCAAAACCCGTAATATCTCCTGGATCCTAGACTATCATGTCACTCTAGCCAACATATGGGACGCAATCATTGAGAGCGAGAAACAACGATTAGGAGTCGACGAGATTGATGAGAATGAGTTGATGCGGGCCATTCTGAGGGATAATGAGCCTGAGGATCTAGAGAAAGGAAGACGCCTGCTCCAAGAAGAAATAGAAAAGGAGAAAACTCAGGCGAAGGGCAAATAGAAAATGGGAGAAGGCCCGAGCTCAGCCGTAGAGCCCAAGGCTTCCGAAATCGAGGAATACAATCCAGATTATCCATTGATTCCTCTGGGTCCTACTCCCCCAGCTGTCTGGGGTTCTGCTGCTGGCTTGGATGGAGGATCGGCGGAAGGTATCTCTATATTTTCTCCGCAACTTATCAAAGCAATTGTCACTTGTCGTCGCTTTGTCGGGCAGTCAACTGAGCAAACCGAATTCTCTCCCTAAATAACATTTGTTTCTCATGATACAGGTAGGGGGCCGATTGATTAGGATGCCGAAAAGAAGGCAGGGGCGGAGAAGATTGACATCCTGCCAGGCGTTGGTGTTGATGTCCCCCCGGATGCTGAAACTATCGAGGCTTTGAGAGACATGGACGGGCACCACGACGGTGATGAAGAGGAAGTCGCCATTACCAAAGAGAGCAGAGGCGGTGATGAGGAAATCTTAGCTGAACAACAGGCCGAAGGGGAGGAGCGGTTGCTTCTTATGAAAGGGAGACAGGATCCAGTATATGTGCCCCTATCTCTGAGATCGACCCCAAAACCGGGTTGGTCGTAAGATTTTCCTCCCGATCGATAATTTCGCAACTAGCCTCTCAGTCCTCTAGTTCTTCACCGGAGCCTCTCGTTGATAAGAGGAAGAGGAAAAAAGGTGGTCGTTCGAATGTTGACAAGGAGGCATCGGGGAAGCCGAAAAAAGCAAGAAGTCAACATAGTCCCCTCCCCCCAGCATTAGTAGGAGGCAAATATCAGTTCAAATTTTGTCCTTAGGATTTTTTAGGCTTTCCACTGGCCATGAAATGCAATTGTGAGAATGGCCCTCACTTTTGTTTAGGTTCCTCTTTATCTTGTTGGTTTGCAGCTTATGAATGAAAGTTTATTTCTTTTTACAACGCTGTGTTCCTGCAAGTTTATCATACTTAGTCACGAATACAAATACTCAAATCATGAATCATTCTAAAAATAAAACTTTTTCTTTTAAATTTCTGCACTACACTTCTGCTTTCATATATGTGTATGGGTGTGTCCCCAATCAACCATTAATATGGTACCTAGCCAGGGTTTGTTGGGGATTGATTAGATTCATGTGTGTGCCGCCCCCATTCCCGGAGATGAGGGGTTCGTGCTCCATTTTTCATTCTTGTTCCCAGTCGTGTAACGGGATAAGAGCCCTTTAGCGGCATATGTCATCATGCCTGTTTGCTCCCTGATTCTTCAGCGGGGTAGAAATTCTCGTGATGCTAAGTCTCTAACGCCTTTATACTCTCCCGATCCTTTAGCGGGTTAGAATTTGTGTGACGCCAAGTCTCTAGCGCCTTTGTACTCTCCCGATCCTTCAACGGGTTAGAATTTGAGCTTGGTTTTCATTCTGCTCCCCGATCCTTCAGCGGGGAGAGAGTTCTGGGGGCGCTGAGTCTCCAGCACCTTTCTCAGTGCTTAATCATAGACGCTTTTTTACTCTCCTGGCGGTCGCCAAGGTTAGATTGCGAGCTCAGCTGTTCTGTCGCTCCCCGATCCTTCAGCGGGGTAAGAGCTCTTTCTCAGCGCTCAATCATGGACGCTTTTATAATCTCTTGGCGGTCGCCAAGGTTAGAGTTCAAGCTCAGCTATTTTGTCGCTCCCCGATCCTTCAGCGGGGTAAGAGCTCTTTCTCAGCGCTCAGTCGGAGACGCTTTTATACTCTCCTGGCGGTCGCCAGGGTTAGAGTTCGAGCTCAGCTATTCTGTCTCTCCCCGATCCTTCAGCGGGGTAATAGCTCTTTCTCAGCGCTCAATCGGAGATGGTTTTATACTCTCCTGGCAGTCGTCGAGGTTAGAGTTCCGTCAAGGCGGATCCGATCATGGTACACCGCCGTGACTTATGGACATCGCCTTCATGTCCGTTATGCTCTCTCTCGGGTCTGGAGAGTTAGAGCGCTATCAATGATATGATTTACTTTATCGCACCCTTAGAGTTTTGACTGTTGATTGCACTCCATTCTGATGGAAGGCACCTATAATTATATGTTCCTGTGATCGTTGTATGGTTCACAGCAATTTCCATAAAAGTAGAAAGGCAGATAAATAATAGTGCAATAAAGGTAAATGACACACAATATTTTTATAGTGGTTCGGTCGAATCATGACCTACGTCCACTTTATAATCTTTTTCTTAAGAAATCGGACTATTCTAGGCAAGTCGTGCCTTGTACATGGTTCTTAATAAAGCAAAAGAACAGATTTGACATCTTTACGTTAGATACGGTCGTAAATGTTGGGCATTCCACACTCTGGGGATTTCCTTTCCATCTACGGTTGCTAGCTTGAAGGTTCCATTATCAAGCTTGCACAGAATGGAGTATGGTCCTTCCCACTTCGCACCCAAATGAGTTGGGGGTGGAAAGACACGCTTCAGAACCAAGCCTCTGGGTTCAAAGGTTCGGGCTCGAACCTTTTTTTTGTAGTATCGGGTGACCTGTTGCTTGCATCTCAAGGCACGCAGGTCTGCTTCGTCCCTCTTCTCTTCGATCATATCTAGGGATTCAAGGAGCAATTCGTTATTAGTCATCGGATCGTAATAAGTCACTCGGTGAGAAGGTACTTTTATTTCAACCGGGATGACTGCTTCTGCTCCAAAAGCAAGAGAGAAGGGGGTATGGCCTGTTGCCGATTTATACGTCGTCCTGTAGGCCCATAGTGCTAAGGGTAATTCATCAACCCACATGGCTCTGGCTCGCTTCAGTCTTCTTTCCAGAATGGACTTAATCACTTTATTCGCTGCTTCGACCTGTCCGTTCGACTGCGGATGCGCCACATAGGTGTACCGTTTCTCGATGTGGTATTTCTGGCAGAAGTCCCTGAATTCAATGCTATCGAACTGATTCCATTGTCAGTTATAACGATCTTTGGAATCCCAAATTGACAGATGATGTTCCTAACGACGAAGTTGATCACTCGTTAGGTTGTGATTGTAGTCAGTGGCTCAGCCTCGACTTACTTGGTGAAGTAGTCGACAACTACAATAGCGAACTTTGCTTCTGCTCCAAAAGCAAGAGGGAAGGGGGTATGGCCTGTTGCCGATTTATACGTTGTCCTGTAGGCCCATAGTGCTAAGGGTAATTCATCAACCCACATGGCTCTGGCTCGCTTCAGTCTTCTTTTCAGAATGGACTTAATCACTTTATTCGCTGCTTCGACCTGTCCGTTCGACTGCGGATGCGCCACATAGGTGTACCGTTTCTCGATGTGGTATTTCTGGCAGAAGTCCCTGAATTCAATGCTATCGAACGGATTCCATTGTCAGTTATAACGATCTTTGGAATCCCAAATCGACAGATGATGTTCCTAACGACGAAGTTGATCACTCGTTTGGTTGTGATTGTAGTCAGTGGCTCAGCCTCGACCTACTTAGTGAAGTAGTCGATAGCTACAATAGCGAACTTTGCTCCGCCCTTAGCTATGGGGAGACTTCCGATGATATCAATTCCCCACATAGCGAAAGGCCATGGGCTTGTCATCGTTTTTAATTGTTTAGGAGGTGCCCTAGGTATCTTTGGAAATCTCTGGCATGCATCACACCGTCGTGCGTACTTTGCCGCATCTTTGTCTATGGTAGGCCAGAAATAACCATGCCGCAACACCTTTTTTGCCAATGTTTGCCCTCCAGTGTGATCGCCGCATTCACCCTCATGTACCTCCTGCAGTACACGCTTGATGTCATCATGAGCTATACACCGGAGAAGGGGCATCGAAAATCCCTGTCTGTAAAGGACTCCGCCTTGCAGAACGTAACGAGAAGCTTTACGAATTACTTTACGCCTCTCGCTCTTCTTGGTCGGAAGCGTTCCATTCATCAAGAAATTCTTTAGAGGGGTCATCCATGACTCCCTTTCTGGTTCCGTCTCTAGTACCAGATCAATTTCCATCTGATCTATACTAGGAGACCGAAGTACTTCAACTGGGGCTAGCCTGGTCTCTTCAGGATCATCGAAACTAGCCATCTTCGCCAACTTATCCGCCTGTTGGTTCTCTGACCGCGGAATATGAGATATGCTGTGGTGATCGAAGCCGTTCAGCAACTCCTTCACTTTCTCCAAGTATAAAATCAATCTTGGGCTTTTGGGCTGGAATTTTCCAGTGACCTGGTTTACAACTAACTTGGAGTCGTAAAATATGTCCAGCTTTGTGATTTCCAACTCCTTTGCAATCCTTAGCCCAGCTATCAGGGCTTCATATTCGGAGTCGTTGTTAGTGGCGTGAAACTCCATCCAGATAGCATAGGATATCAGCCATTTCTCAGGAGTTTCAAGCACTACTCCAGCGCCAGATCTCTTGTCATTCCTAGCGCCATCAGTATACAATCTCCAGGCACTGGGATCGAGAAGTAACTTTGGTGGGTCAGCTTCTTCAGTCGCTATATCTTCCTCTGGGACAGTAAACTCTGCTATGAAATCGGCTATCACTTGCCCTCGTATTGACCGCCAGGGCTGAAAGTTCAGATCAAATTGACTCAACTCAATGTTCCATTTGAGTAGTCTTCCAGACGCTTCTGGTCTCTGTAGAACTTGCTTGAGTGGATGATCAGTGTGCACGGTGGTGGGATGAGCCTGAAAATAATGTCGAAGCTTTCTAGAGGCAATCAGCAAACTATACGCCAACTTTTCTATCCTTGGATAATTACGCTCTGCTGCCGCTAATTTTTTGCTCACGTAATACACTGGTCTTTGAACTTTATCTTCTTCTCTTACCAATGCTGAGCTAATCGCGTGGGACGACACTGCCAAGTACACGAATAAGTCCTCGTGATCCACCAACTTAGATAATATCGGAGGTCTCTCCAGATGATTCAGCAAGTTCTGGAATGCTCCAATGCCATCAAGAGTCCACTTAAAGTTGCGTTTTCTTCGTTTTATCAATTCGAAGAATGGGATGCATTTGTCCGTAGCCCTGGAGATGAATCTGCTTAGTGCTGCTACTTTCCCTGCAAGGCTTTGCACAACTTTAATTTGCCTAGACTCCTGAATGCCTCTGATTGCTGCGATCTGGTCTGGATTAATCTCAATCCCACGAGAACTGACGATGAATCCCAAGAATTTTCCGGAGGCGACCCCGAATGAACATTTCGTTGGGTTGAGTTTCATCCCATACTTTCGAAGAATGCCAAACATCTCTTCCAAGTCTGTAATGTGATTGGAGGATTGCCTGCACTTAACCAACATGTCGTCGACATAAACTTCCATTGTTTTTCCCAATCTGGTTATAGAACATTTTGTTCACTAACTGTTGATATGTAGCGCCTGCGTACTTCAAGCGAAAGGGCAGTACCACGTAGAAGTATAATCCCAGATCTGTAATGAAGCTAGTGTGTTCTTGATCTGGAACATGCATTGGAATCTGGTTATATCCTGGATAAGCATCCATAAAGGAGAGAAGTTCATGACCCGCCGTTGAGTCCACCAACTAATCGATCCTGGGTAACGGAAAACTGTCTTTTGGGAAGGCTTTATTCAAATCCGAGAAATCGATACACGTTCGCCACTTCCCGTTGGCCTTCTTTACCAGAACTGGATTTGAAATCCAGTTTAGATAGGTTGAGTCTCTGATAAATCCATTACTCTTTAGCTTTCCAACTTCTTCTTTCAAGGCAGCGGACCTCTCTGGGCCCAGCATTCGCCTTTTTTGTTTTACCGGAGGATGCTTAGGGTTAATGCTTAATGAATGGCTCATGATTGATGGAGATATCCCACACATGTCTGCGTGGGTCCAAGCAAATACATCCAAGTTATCTTTCAAGAAATCCGTCAGTTCTTTAGCTAAATTCGGAGTTAACTGGGATCCAATCTTAAGGACCTTCTCTGGGTCACTATCATCGATCGGTACATCCACAGTTGTCTCGTTGGGAGTCGCCATTCTGCCCCCAGGTTCTTTGTGCTCTCTTGGATCTATATCCTCGGGCAACTCTCTAGGCGACTCACCTACGGTTATCCTCTTTAATTGCTATGAGGTCTCCGCCCTTGTGGGGGGAGAAGTGCCCTTGGTTTCTATGTCTCTTCCATTGCGGAGTAGCTTTAGCTCTGCAATATAACATGCTCGTGCGGCAACCTAATCTCCTCTGACAATACCAACACCAGCTTCTGTAGGAAACTTCAATAACAAGCACCAGTTGGCTATACAGGCTCTGAACTTTGCTAGGGCCGGTCGGCCCAAGAAGGCATTATAGGGCGATTCAATACCCAAAACCACGAAGGGAAGAATTCTCACTCTTTGGCGTTCTCCTTCCCCAAGTGTAACTGGTAGCTCTACATATCCTATTGGAGCAGTGGATGCTCCGTTAAATCAACGGATCCATCCCTCACAGGGCTTCAAGTCTTTTATCTCGAGATTCATCTGGTCGAATGTCTTTTTGAAAAGAATGTTGACGAAACTCGCGTTATCCACCAAGACTTTATGAACAGTGGCCGGGCCAATAGGAACTGTGATTACAAATGGATCTTCGGTCGGAGCATGGACTCCAATGCTTTCTCGTTCGCGGAAAACGACGTTGTCGGACATAATCTTTTGTTGCTTTACTAGGACATTGTCCTTAGTGTTGCTACACTCTCCTACCTCGAGGTGCTGCTTAGCCGCATTGACATACTGATCCAATGCCTTGGAACCGTGCCCGCCAAGATAAAGCACTCCGATTATGGTATTGATAACAAGGTCCTTTCTCTTTTGCTAGCCAGTTGGTCTGATAGCAGGTTGATTCTGGTTCTGATTTGGGGCCTGTACGGCTTGCCTCCTGTCTCTGGGTGTCACTCTGTATTCATCCAATTTTCCTTCTCGGAGAAGCTTCCCGACCACATCTCTTAGGTGACGGCATTCATTTGCTGAGTGGCCGCGAATCTGATGGAAGAGGCAGAACTTCCCCGTCTCACGTTCTTTCTCCGTCGACTCTCCGGGAGGAGGCCTTTTATTTTGGAGGAAGTTGTACGAATCCATGAAGATATTCTCCAAAGTATCGTTTACTGGCGTATAACTTTCAAAAGACCTGGGACGAGTCCTTCTCTGGGAGTCGTTCCCTCGATTCCTCTTTCGATTATTTCCATTACTGTTGTTACCATTGTTTCCTGACTGGCGGCCACCACCCTGGTTTCGGTTTCCAATGTTGACTTCAACCTTTCCCGAGCTGTCTCCGGTTTGCTTGATGGCGACATTACTTTGGATTTCCTCCTTATTTGCCTTTTTCATCTCTCGGTTAGCATATACCTCCTCCTGACGTAAGCGTACATTTGCTTTCTCGTAAAACAATTCTCTAGTATGAGGTGGTTTACCGGCCAGGTATCTCCCAAATTCAGTATCTTTATCTACCCCATCAATTAGGGCTGCCACAAGGGTCGGCTCATGAGGATCCTTCACTTCGGTGGCGGCTAGGTTAAAACGCTCCAGATACCCCCTTAAACTCTCACCTGGTCGTTGTTTGACAAGGAATGGGTCAATCACACTTTTCGATCTTTGAGCATAGATACGGAACTGTTCTACAAACTTTTCACTCAATTCCCTGAAACTGGAAATTGATCTTGCTGGTAAGCGAGTTAACCATAATAACGCTACATCCTCCAGGAATATAGGGAATGCTTTGCACTATACAGCGTCGGAGGCTGCCGCCGCGCTATTTGACCAAGAATATCTCATCATATGTTTGATGGGATCAGATCTGCCCGCGTAACGGTTCATCTACGGCATGTTGAAGCGCCTCGGGAACATCGCATCTAAAATGTCATCAGTGAAAGGGCTGCGACTGCGGTCAATTCCCAAATCTTCATTTCGTTGTCCAAAGCTACCTGCCAGAATTTGATGGATCATAGCCGCAACATTTGCACTAGTCAGCGGAGGCTCGGGATCAACGCTTCTTGCTCGGTGGAACTCTCTGATCTCCCTTCCAGGGGCAGCCACGAAATCTGGGGCTCGGATTGGGCTTTGCTGCCCCCTGTTATCATGAGCATTTGTACGGCGAAGAGGCTGAGGTAGTCTATTCTCAACAGGGCTGTCCACACCTTGAGCTCTGGGAGTTGCGGCACGATTATTCAGATTGCGGTTTAAGGGCCCTACACCCAGTACCTCTTCTTCCCGTGATGGCAGGGTTCCAAATCGGAGCTGCTATATGTTTTCAGGCCTCTCATACGGTCGTCGCGGAGGTCTTAGCGATTCCTCTGACGAAGAAGAGTACTCTGGGGTGAGCCGATGAACTGGGGGCGTCCTTTGCCTTGCAAGATCATTGAGCCTTCTATCCATAGCAGTCAAGTTCTGTTGCAGTACGGAGCTCTCCTTCCTTTGTGCTGCCAATTCATCAAACAGCCTCTCCCACATTTCAGTAAAGCGAGAAAGATCTCCCTCAGTAACGGGAGCAGAAGGGTCATATTAATCATCAACATTTTCTCTTATGCGCAGAGAACTTGAACCAGGTCGAGCAGAGGTACCGGGACGGGAAGTGTGAGCCATAACCTCTTTTCCAGGTCGAGTTGTAGTCTGGTCATCATCTCGGATCACTGCGTATCGATGTCGGTGGCTCGTTGCGCCCCCCTTGGTTCGGTTCGTGGTGACGCTGGGTAGATGGTTCGATGCGTTGTCATGGGATCATGTGACAACTCCTTCAGCAGTCCGGTTCGCTCTGCCTTCAACAACCGGGATCGTGGCGCCCTCATCTGCTTGGATCGTCACGCCAATGTCGGTTCGGATCGTGCCTTGGTCCCCGCGATCTGTGAGACCCACCTCGACCTGCACGTGAACACTTTCTTCAATTGCCTCATTCGCTTGCGAAGCTCGTACTTCCTTAGACTTCTTTCCAGCCATGATATCAGATGTCGCTAGAATCTTCAGAAATCTGAACAGCGAAGTTTTGGGACTGTTTTCTATGGACTTTCAAATCCAAATAGTACAGTAGCAATCCGGTAGGCTGAGAATTGAGCTCTTAGTGAAAGCACCAAAATGTTAGGTCAAAGTTTGGACCTAACACCCAAATTTTTCTGATTCGTAGAGAATTATAACTGAAGAATGAAGAAAAAGCAGAAAACACACAGAATTTATAGTGGTTCGGCGTTAACGAGCCTACGTCCACTTTATATGTTATCGATTATACTTTGAATGCTAGTACAATCGATGATTTCTCTCAAACTCACTCTAACAATTATGATTACTTTCAGTAACCTCGAAGTAAAACTGATAAGAAATAGTGGTATGACAGTAATGGTGGAATCAGTGCTCAATACTGCCAAAAGATCTTGAAAAATGCCTGTCTCTGGGCTATTTATAGCTGATTCTGTCAGGCGGTTCGCGGTCACACGTGGTGTAGATCCTGAGAAAATCGGATCGGATCGAGTGTTGAGGAGGAATTGGTCAATATGACAGTTGTGGACAGGTGTCGCGAGATCCGTGCATTTCGGATCACTGAAGACCCGTTCATGGTTGAACAAGTCAGGAGCTTCGCCATGTAGCAGAGGATCGGATCGGAGTGAGGTGGTGGCATAGGTGCGGATCGGGTCGTGCCCCCATGGACGGATCGGGTCGCGTTCTGTGCTGCCGATCCGAGGGGTGCGAACCGTGTGTGCGATCCGCTGGTGCGATCTGGCCTTTCATGAAATAGAGGAACGTAGTTTCATACTTTCTTCTTGTGTGTGAACCTTGGTGGCTTGGTCAAAAAGCCAACCAACATAAGTATTAAGAGAAGTAGGGGTTTAAGCATTGTAGGGGTAGATCGACAAAAATGAAAGCTAACGAATCATTTTGTTTGCGTGCTGCAAAACCCAACCCTTCACAGTAGTTAAAAGATTGGCATAATTTTTGGAAGTAAGGGCTATTTAGAGAATTATGGGTAGTATTTAAAATAGGGACTGTTTTGAAGTATTAAGAGAAGAAGGGGTAGTTTAAGCATAGTAGGGGTAGATCGACAAATATGAAAGATGATGAATCGTTTGGATTGGTTGCTTCCAAAACCAACCCTTCACTGTAGTTAAAAAATTGGGGTAATTGTTGGAAGTAAGGGATATTTAGAAAATTAGTGGTACGATAAAAAAAAGGGCTGTTTTGAATTATTAAGAGATGTAGGGGTAGTTTAAGCATAGGACAGATAGATCGACAAATATGAAAGATGATGAAATGTTTGGATTGCGTGCTGCAAAAATAAACCCTTCATAGTTATAAAAAGATAGGGGTAATTGTTGGAAGTAAGGGCTATTTAGATAATTAGGGTTAGGATTATAAAGAAGGGCTGTTTTGTAAAGTATTAAGAGGAGTAGGGGTAGTTTAAGCATAGTAGGGGTAGATCGACAAATATGAAAGATGATGAATCGTTTGGATTGGGTGCTGCAAAAACCAACACTTCACAGTAGTTAAAAAATAGGGGTAATTATTGGAAGTAAGGGTTACTTGGAGAATTAGTGGTACGATTAAAAAGAAGGGCTGTTTTGAAGTAGTAAGAGAAGTAGGGGTAGTTTAAGCGTAGAAGGGGTAAATCGACAAATATGAAAGATGACGAATCGTTTGGATGGCGTGCTGCAAAATCCAACCCTTCACAGTAGTAAAAAGATAGGGTGATTGTTGGAAGTAAGTGCTATTTAGAGAATTAGGGATAGGATTAAAAAGAAGGGATATTTTGAAGTATTAAGAGAAGTAGGGGCAGTTTAAGCAAAGGAGGGGTAGATAGACAAATATGAAAGACGCTCAATCGTTTGGATTGGGTGCTGCAAAAACCAACCCTTCACAGTTGTAAAAAGATAAGGGTAATTATTGGAAGTAAGGGCTATTTATACAAATAGGGATAGAATGAAAAATAAGGGTAGTTTTGTGAAGTACTAAGAGGAGTAGGGGTAGTTTAAGCATAGTAGGGGTAGATCGACAAATATGAAAGATGATGAATCGTTTGGATTGGGTGTTGCAAAAACCAACCCTTCATAGTAGTAAAAAGATAGGGGTAGTAGTAGGAAGTAAGGGTTTTTTTAGAGAATTAGGGATATAATGATTGAGAAGGGCTATTTTTTGAAGTATTATGAGGAGTAGGGGTAGTTTAAGCATAGTAGGGGTAGATCGACAAATGTGAAAGATGATGAACCATTTGGATTGGGTGCTACAAAAACTAACCCTTCACAGTAGTTAAAAAATAGGGGTACTTGTTGGAAGTAAGGGAGATTTGGAGAATTAGAGGTAGGATGAAAATGAAGGGTTGGTTTGAAGTATTAAGAGATGCAGGGGTAGTTTAAGCATAGTAGGGGTAGATAGACAAATATGAAAGCTGACAAATCATATGGATTGGGTGCTGCAAAAACCAACCCTTCACAGTTGTAAAAAGATATGGGTAATTGTTGGAAGTAAGGGATATTTAGATAATTAGGGATATGATAATAAAGAAGGGCTGTTTTGTGAAGTATTAAGAGGAGTAGGGGTAGTTTAAGCAAAGTAAGGATAGATCGACAAATATGAAAGACGACGAATCGTTTGGATTTGGTGCTGCAAAAACAACCCTTCACAGTAGTTAAAAAATAGGGGTAATTATTGGAAGTAAGGGATATTTGAAGAATTAGGGGTAGGATTAAAAAGTAGGGTTGTTTTGAAGTATTAAGAGAAGTAGGGGGTTTAAGCATAGTTGGGGTAGATCGACAAAAATGAAAGCTGACGAATCATTTTGTTTGGGTGCTGCAAAAACCAACCCTTCACATTAGTAAAAAGATTGGCATGATTTTTGGAAGTAAGGGCTATTTAGAGAATTATGGGTAGTATTTAAAAGAAGGACTGTTTTGAATTATTAAGAGAAGAAGGGGTAGTTTAAGCATAGTAGGGGTAGATCGACAAATATGAAAGATGATGAATCGTTTGGATTGGTTGCTGCAAAAACCAACCCTTCACAGTAGTTAAAAAATAGGGGTAATGGTTGGAAGTAAGGGATATTTAGAAAATTAGTGGTACGATAAAAAAGAAGGGTTGTTTTGAATTATTAAGAGATGTAGGGGTAGTCTAAGCATATGAGAGATAGATCGACAAATATGAAAGATGATGAAACGTTTGGATTGGGTGCTGCAAAAATAAACCCTTCACAGTAGTAAAAAGATAGGGGTAATTGTTGGAAGTAAGGGCTATTTAGAGAGTTAGGGTTAGGGTAATAAAGAAGGGATGTTTTGTAAAGTATTAAGAGGAGTTTGGGGTAGTTTAAGCATAGTAAGGGTAGATCGACAAATATGAAAGATGATGAATCGTTTGGATTGGGTGCTGCAAAAACCAACCCTTTACAGTAGTTAAAAAATAGGAGTAATTATTGGAAGTAAGGGCTACTTGGAGAATTAGTGGTATGATTAAAAAGAAGGGTTGTTTTGAAGTATTAAGAGAAGTAGGAGTAGTTTAATCATAGGAGGGGTAAATCGACAAATATGAAAGATGATGAATTGTTTGGATGGGGAGCTGCAAAATCCAACCCTTCACGATAGTAAAAAGATAGGGGTAATTCTTGGAAATAAGGGCTATTTAGAGAATTAGGCATAGGATTAAAAAGAAGGGATATTTTGAAGTATTAAGGGAAGTAGGGGTAGTTTAAGTAAAGGAGGGGTAGATAGACAAATATGAAAGACGATCAATCGTTTGGATTGGGTGCTGCAAAAACCAAACCTTCACAGTTGTAAAAAGATAGGTGTAATTGTTGGGAGTAAGGACTATTGATACAATTCGGGATAGAATAAAAAAAAAGGTTGTCTTGTGAAGTATTAAGAGGAGTAGGGGTAATTTAAGCATAGTAGGGGTAGATCGAGAAATATGAAAGATGATGAATCATTTGGATTGGGTGTGGCAAAAACCTACACTTCACAGTAGTTAAAAAATAGGGGTATTTGTTGGAAGTAAGGGTTATTTGAGAAATAGGGGAGGATTAAAAAGAATGGATGTTTTGAAGTATTAAGAGAAGTAGGGGTAGTTTAAGCATAGTAGGGGTAGATAGACAAATATGAAAGCTGACGAATCGTT
The DNA here is from genome assembly GCA_030737875.1 of Allium sativum. Classification (NCBI taxonomy): domain Eukaryota; kingdom Viridiplantae; phylum Streptophyta; class Magnoliopsida; order Asparagales; family Amaryllidaceae; genus Allium; species Allium sativum. The sequence continues at coordinate 5,733,657 of CM060909.1, read as the reverse complement.
TGGATTGGGTGCTGCAAAAACCAACTCTTCACAGTAGTAAAAAGATAGGGGTAATTGTTGGAAGTAAGGGCTATTTAGAGAATTATGGATAGGATTAAAAAGAAAGGTTGTTATGTGAAGTATTAAGTGCAGTAGGGGTAGTCTAAGCATAGTAAGGGTAGATCAACAAATATGAAAGATGATGAATCGTTTGTATTGGGTGTTGCAAAAAACAACCCTTCACAGTAGTTAAAAAATAGGGGCATTTGTTTGAAATAAGGGCTATTTAGAGAATTAGTGGTACGATTAAAAAGAAGGGTTGTTTTGAAGTATCAAGAGAAGCAGGGGTAGTTTAAGCATGGAAGGGGTAGATCGACAAATATCAAAGATGATGAATCGTTTGGATTGGGTGATGCAAATCCAACACTTCACAGTAGTAGAAAGAAAGGGGTAATTGTTGGAAGTAAGGGCAATTTAGAGAATTAGGGATACGAATAAAAAGAAGGGCTGTTTTGTGAAGTATTAAGAGGAGTAGGGGTCGTTTAAGCATAGAAGGGGTAGATCGACAAATATGAAAGATGATGAATCGTTTTGATTGGGTGCTGCAAATCCAACACTTCACAGTAGTAAAAAGAAAGGGGTAATTGTTGGAAGTAAGGGCTATTTAGAGAATTAGGGATAAAATTAAAAAGAATGGATATTTTGAAGTATTAAGAGAAGTAGGGGTAGTTTAAGCATACGAGGGGTAGATCGACAAATATGAAAGATGATGAATCGTTTGGATTGGGTGCTGCAACAACCAACCCTTCACAGTAGTAAAAAGATAGGGGTAACTGTTCGAAGTAAGGGATATTTTGAGAATTAGGGATAGATTGAAAAAAGGGCTGTTTTGTGAAGTATTAAAAGGAGTATGGGTAGTTTAAGCATTGGAGGGGTAGATCAACAAATATGAAAGATGATGAATCGTTTGGATTGGGTGCTGCAAATCCAACACTTCACAGTTATAAAAAGAAAGGGGTAATTGTTGGAAGTAATGGCTATTTAGAGAATTAGTGGTACGATTAAAAAGAAGAGATGTTTTGACGTATTAAAAGAAGTACATGTAGTTTAATCATAGGAGGGGTAGATCGACAAATATTAAAGATGATGAATCGTTTGGATTGGGTGCTACAAATCCAACACTTCACGGTAGTAAAAAGAAAGGAGTAATTGTTGGAAGTAAGGGTTATTTAGAGAATTAGGGATATGTTTAAAAAGAAGGGATATTTTTATGTATTAAGAGAAGTAGGGGTAGTTTAAGCATAGGAGGGGTAAATCGACAATTATGAAAGATGATGAATCGTTTGGATGGGGTGCTGCAAAATCCAACCCTTCGCAGTAGTAAAAAGATAGCGGTAATTGTTGGAAGTAAGGGCTATTTAGAGAATTAGGGATAGGATAAAAAAGAAGGTTTGTTTTGTGAAATATTAAGAGGAGTAGGGGTAGTTCAAGCATAGTACGGGTAGATCGACAAATATGAATGATGATGAATCGTTTGGATTGGGTGCTACAAAAACCAACCCTTCGCAGTAGTTAAAAAATAGGGGTAATTATTGGAAGTAATGGGTATTTTGAGAATTAGTGGTACGATTAAAAAGAAGGGATGTTTCGAAGTATTAAGAGACGTAAGGGTAGTTTAAGCATAGGAGGGGTAGATCGACAAATATGAAAGATGGTGAATAACTTTCTGTGAAGGGTTGGTTTTTGCCGCACCTAAACAAAACGATCTGGTTTCACTGTTTTCTGTATCTTGAACCTATAACCCTTCAATGCCACTTCTTTCTTTCTACTACTGTGAAGGGACAATACTTAACCATTAGAACATGTTAATTAAACGGATGTTAGGGTTAAGTTAACAAAGGGAACACTTAACCGTTATAACATGTTAGTTAAAACAGATGGGCAAGGTTAAGTCAACGTGAATTACTGATAACACTTAACCAGTTTAACATGACAAATGAATGGGTTAAGTTAACTTGTATCGACTAATGACACTTAACCAATCCAACTTGACGAGAAAGAAAACTAAGTAGTAAACCTTAGTTGAAAGGGGCTAAGTGGTAAACTTTAGTTAAGAAAACGACGATACAGGAAACTAAGTGGTAAACCTTAGTTAGGAAAACTAAGTAGTAATTCTTAGTATAACACGAGGAGGAGCGAACGTCCATCTAATCTTAAAGAAGGCTCCAACGAATTGGGTTACGAAGCCCAAGGATTCGAGGGGACGTGAGGGTACACTTGGTATCCCTCTGTGAGGCTGCAGATGATCCTCCTGGGCTCACAGAGGCTAAGGTCTGTGTTAGAAGAACCAAGGGTATGCCCTGATTGCAATATAAGCCAACCTAACTACTAGGATGGACCAGCGTGATTTGGCAAGACCAGTAGTCCTGTGATAACAACTCGTCGTCTACCTACCATCTTGAGTCAATCGAGATACGTAAAGAAGAAAGGCGGATAACTCCAAAAGACCATTTACTTCCTATCTAGTTATGGGTGAGGATGACCAAAAGACAGTGGGGCATAGGGGGGCCTGCGTATTGTTCTCAATTTTCAAGGGTGGCCTTTCATTAGTTGAGGGAGGGGTCAGGTGGGACCATAGCCACTGAAAAAACAGACCTTAGCATCTGTATCGGTAGATATCTGAAAGCTCCCGAACGAGTTCCGTGTTTCTAGAATAGCCCTGCCACGGGACTCGGGTTACACATTTCAGGACATGTGCATCTAGACAGCGATAAACGATTCGCGACACATACATGGGAAATGTCTAGGAACATATACCACTCTAGATATGTGTCCTAGACTAGGGGCATCGTTCGACAGGTAGCATAATCCCTTGTTGGACCTAGGTGGCATAAATCCTGAATCCGAGAAGTATTAGATAAGTCGCATAAACCTTAGTTGAATCTAGGAAGCGCTCGATAAGAAAACCTTAGATTAGATCTAGGTAATAAATAATAGATGTACACCTAAAGGCGTCCACAATTACAGGGATTGGGATCACGTTATCATCTTTATACAGATTACTAGTTAGGATACTAGTTAGCTAGTGCAGAGATACAGAATGGGGTGTGATAGTATATTCGGTTTAAACTATCTTGCTTTGGTTTATATTAGTCTGTTATTTTGGTACTGTCCCATTTTTCTAGTTTACTCCTGTCATGAACTTTATCTTGTTCACAAGCTAAAAGCCACTAAACTTACTCAGGCTTTATGTCTGACTCTTTTTTTCTTTCATCTTCTTTTCTTCCGTTCCCTCCCCCCCCCCCCAAGGTAGTCAGGGAGGGAATAACTCTACTTAGTATGGACTGTTATTCTTTCCAAGCTTAAAGACCCTTGGATATATCGCTTCAGACCTGCTTTTCTGCTGTTATGGCTGGCTTATGCTACATTGGGGAATATAAATGTTATTTTATGTTGTTTTATTTTGTAAGACAGATGATACTCTGGTATTGGAAAACAATTGTTGTACAAACTATTTTATCAATAAAGTAAAGTTTTATTTTCCGCTGTTTTAATTTTGTCTGTCTTGTAATTTATCTGCATCTTTTACCTTAAATGCTCCACAAAACTTAGTGCATTCCCTTTGTGAGTGACACTAACAGATGTGGGGTGTTACAAAAAAGAAGGGCTGTTTTGTGAAGTATTAAGAGGAGTAGGGGTAGTTTAAGCATAGTAGGGGTAGATCGACAAATATGGAAGATGATAAATCGTTTGGATTGGGCGCTGCAAAAACCTACCCTTCACAGTAGTTAAAAAATAGGGTTAACCGTTGGAAGTAAGGGCTATTTCGAGAATTAGGGGTAGGATTAAAAAGAAGGTCTATTTTGAAGTATTAAGAGAAGTAGGGGTAGTTTAAGCATAGTAGGGGTAGATAGACAAATATGAAAGCCGACGAATTGTTTAGAATGGGCGCTGCAAAAACCAACCCTTCACAGTACTAAAAAGATAGTGGTATTTGTTGGAATAAGTGCTATTTAGAGAATTAGGGATAGAATTAAAAGAAGGGCTGTTTTGTGAAGTATTAAGAGGAGTAGGGGTAGTTTAAGCATAGTAGGTGTAGATCGACAAATATGAAAGATGATGAATTGTTTGGATTGGGTGCTGCAAAAACCAACCCTTCACAGTAGTTAAAAAATAGCGGTAATGTAACACCCCGTATTTTCTATTAACGTTATAATAATGAATCCCAGACTACTTAATTTAAATGTGAGAATTAAGGGAAACGGGTTACGCCATTACGTTCCACTCCGAGTTCTGCTTGAGATAGAGTCCGGGTTTGCATGAATTGGACTTTGTATGAAGAAGTTATGGCCTCCAGAATTCAGAAAATTTAAATAATTTCAAACAGCTCGAGCTAGATTTCAAAATTTCAAACAGAAGAAAGAAGCGGGCTGGGTGGGAAAATTCCCGTCCAGGCAGGTCGACCAGGGGGTCGACCCTAGTGTCGATCTCCCCCCTTGAGGTCGACCTGGGGGTGGGTCGACCTGGGGGTCGACCTGGCCCCCGGCCAGATCTAAATTTTGAACGACTGTTGACTTGCTGCCGAGTCACTCAGGTTTCTAGATGGTCCTGATCTGGTCTGAGTGGCTGTGATTAACCCTAGGCTGATCTGACGGCTATAATTAAACTAGAATTCTATATAAACAACTCGATTCTCAACCAAAAAACGCACAGTAAAATAATCCTAGAACTGAAATGCCGTCAGTAGAGGTCTTGGAGTAGCCGTCACCAATTTCAATTCAAAGAAGAGTTAAAAGCTTACATCTAAAATCAAATTAAAATGAGTCTAATTCAGCGATCTTCATCAAAGGCGCGCATCTCCAATTTCAGAATTCAGATTTCAGAACACAAGAATTCCTTTTTAGTTTGTAAGTCAGTTGTTAAGCAGATTTAAACATTGTTTTCGATTGAATCATGACATGTTGTAATTGGGATATAGTATGATGCCTATGTATAAGATTTGATTCTCGTTTATCTTAAAGTATCATTGTAATTAATCATGTCTATATGCTTGTGGCAATGAACATGTTGTATATTAATCATATCTATATGCTTGTGGTAATAAATAACATTTTATGTTATTGGAATCTATTATAATTGGGTAATGGATTTATTTTGCCAATTAAATGGTAAAGCATGTCATGTTGTAATTTGGTGGTTATTGGCAAGCTTATGATCTAAATCACATGTTTACATGTTAGATTAACATTTAGAACTATGAATCTATTTAGGTTGCAAGATTGGATTTGTAGTCCTCTTATGTTTTAACACATAAGTTATCATGCCAAGTTCTGATATAGTGGTTTTCTTATGTTTTGACATACATAAGTTAGTATGCTAAATCTTGGTTTATATGGTAAACCTCCATGTCAGACCCATATCAAGTTTACATGAAAACAAGATCCAACTTAGTCACAAGTTCACCTTTACCTGTTTAGTTGAGATAATGATACATCTATGCCAAGTTACATGTGATAAGTTAAATGTATGCTATTTTATGTTTATGTCATGTTCCTTGTTTATTACCCCTTTTTGTTTATCGGATTGTGCTAATTTGTTAGCCCAACATTTTATATGATTCATACGTACGTTCTACGGGGATAACGATTGGTAAACATGAAAATTCATGGCATATGTTTGTTCATAAAATGGTATATTTGATATACCATTTATTGTGAGCAATATTTGAAAGGACAATTATGGCATGATTAAATTAAAATTTATTTACATAAAGAAATTTGACATATATAGAAAAATATGAATTTGGAAAAGACGAATATCCCTAACCCGAGGTTAGACTGAGTTGTGGTGTAAATCTTCCTAGAACCGACCGGCATATCCAGTGACCACAACAGGACCTGTCTAATGTGGGTGGTTAGTGCATCAAGCCTAAAAAGAACCTGAGATTAGACTGAGTTGTGGTGTAAATCTGCCCGAAACCGACCGGCACATCCAGTGACCACAAAAAGACCTGTATAATGTGAGTGGTTGGTGCTTTAATAAATTAGAGCTAATTCAGGATTGGCAGGGTTAAGTAAATTAGGAAAACACTTAATCGATTCAACATGTTAACTAAACGAATTGGCGGTGTTAGGTAAACATGGACACTTAACAAAATAAACATGTTGATAAGAAAACCCTAGTAACGGGGACCCATTTCAGCAGTAACCCAAATAGATGTATCATGGTACCCTGAAACTAGGTAGGGTGAGGCACGATTACTGGGCTGAATTATAAGCGGTCAAAACGTCGGCGGTTGGTGGGCCAGTGTAGGTTCCGACGGAGTATGGACGTGCCCGTACTCCAGAGTGGAAAAATCAGGCACTGGGCATCAGTAGTGTACACTGTGCATCTTGAATCGTGTCGGGTTTCCACCAAAGGGACTGATACACCCCATGGTGGGACCGGCACCGGTAGCTACAGTCAAGCGGGGCCGAATGACACAGGACATGAATGCATGCGAGTAGGAGCTGATCATTAAGGGGATTATTTGCTATAAACACGTGGGGCTGGTTGAACCAATGGTTAAGTAAGTGCAGAGATTATAGTAATGGATGCGATCACACGTTCCTCTTATCTTATATTAGGGTATTGTCCTATGTTCTGTTATCACTGTCATGATCCATTTCCTTATTTAAATAATAGTAATCACTTAACTTACCAGGCTTATCGTCTAACCCATTTTCTTTCGTCTTCTTTTCTTCTGCCCCCCCCCCCCCCCCCCAGATCCATAAGGAGGAAATACTCCAGCTTAATCAGACTCTTTGCAAGCTTCAAAAAAGTAGATGTATGATTTGGAATCTCTTGCATTGGCTATGGCTTTTGGATTTGACCCTTGGGGATTTATGCAGTTTTTTCTATGTGTTTTGCTTCTTTATTTAATAATCAGGATAGAAATTATGGTATAATGTTTTGGAAGATATTTTTTAGACTATTTGCTGTAATACATTTGTATTGAACCACGTATGCAATAAATGTTGGATTTTCGCTGCTTATATTCATATGTCTTGTAATTTTTTCTGTATCTTGTACCTATAACCCTCCACCAAAGTTAAGACATTCCCTTTGAGAGAGACCTTAACAGAGGTGGGGTGTTTCAGGTAATTATTGGAACTAAGGGTTATTTAGAGAATTAGTGGTATGATTAAAAAGAAGGGCTGCTTTGAAGTATTAAGAGAAGTAGGGGTAGTTTAAGCATAGGACGGGTTGATCGACAAATACGAAAAAGGATGAATCGTTTGGATTGTGTGCTGCCAATACAACACTTCACAATAGTAAAAAAGAAAGGGGTAATTGTTAGAAGTAAGGGCTATTTAGAGAATTAGGGATACGATTAAAAAGAAGGGATATTTTGAAGTATTAAGAGAAGTAGGGGTAGTTTAAGCATAGGAGGGTAGATCAACAAATATGAAAGATGATGAATCATTTGGATTGGGTGCTACAAAACCAACCCTTCAATGTAGTAAAAAGATAATGGTAATTGTCGGAACTAAGGGCTATTTAGAGAATTAGGAATAGAATGAAAAAGAAGGGCTGTTTTGTGAAGTATTAAGAGGAGTAGGGGTAGTTTAAGCATAGTAGGGGTAGATCGACAAATATGAAAGATGGTGAATCGTTTGGATTAGGCGCAGCAAAAACCTACCCTTCACAGTAGTTAAAAAATAGGGTTAACTGTTGGAAGTAAGGGCTATTTCGTGAATTATGGGTAGGATTAAAAACAATGTTTGTTTTGAAGTATTAAGAGAAGTAGGTGTAGTTTAAGCATAGTAGGGGTAGATAGACAAATATGAAAGCTGACGAATCGTTTGGATTGGGTGCTACTGTGAAGGGACTACTATGAAGGGACAATATTTAATTCTAACCCTTCACAGTAGTAAAAAGAAAGGGGTAATTGTTGGAAGTAAGGGCCATTTCAAGAATTAGGGATACAATTAATAAAAAGGGATATTTTGAAGTATTAAGAGTAGTAGGGTAGTTTAAGCATAAGTAGGGTAGATCGACAAATATGAAAGATGATGAATCATCTGGATTGGGTGCTGCAAAAACCAACCCTTCACAGTAGTAAAAAAATAAGGATAATTGTTGGAAGTAAGGGCTATTTAGAGAATGAGGGATAGGATTAAAAAGAAGTGCTGTTTGGTGAAGTATTAAGAGGAGTAGGGGTAGTCTAAGCATACTAGGGGTAAATCGACAAACATGAAAGATAATGAATCGTTTGGATTGGGTGCTACAAAAACCATCCCTTCAAAGTAGTTAAAAAATAGGGGTATTTGTTGGATGTAAGGTCTATTTGGAGAATTGGGGGTAGGATTAAAAAGAAGGGATGTTTTGAAGTATTAAGAGAAGTAGGGGTAGTTTAAGCATAGTGGGGGTGGATAGACAAGTATGAAAGCTGACGAGTCATTTGGATTGGGTGCTGCAAAAACGAATCCTTCATAGTAGTAATAACATGGGGGTAATTGTTGGAAGTAAGTGCTATTTAGAGAATTAGGGATATGATTAAAAAGAAGGGTTGTTTTGTGAAGTATTAAGAGCAGTAGGGGTAGTTTAAGCATAGTAGGGGTAGATCGACAAATATAAAAGATGATGAATCGTTTGTATTTGGTGCTGCAAAAAACAACCCTTCACAGTAGTTAAAAAATAGGGTCAATTGTTGGAAATAAGGGCTATTTACAGAATTAGTGGTACGATTAAAAAGAAGGGCTGGTTTGAAGTATTAAGAGAAGTAGGGGTAGTTTAAGCATGGGAGGGGAAGATCGACAAATAAGAAAGATGATGAATCGTTTGGATTGGGTGTTGTAAATCCAACACTTCACAGAAGTAGAAAGAGAGGGGTAATTGTTGGAAGTAAGGGCTATTTAGAGTATTAGGGATACGTTTAAAATGAAGGACTATTTTGTGAAGTATTAAGAGGAGTAGGGGTAGTCTAAGCATAGTAGGGGTAGATCGACAAATATGAAAGATGTTGAATCATTTGGATTGGGTGCTACAAAAACCAACCCTTCACAGTAGTCAAAAAATAGGGGTATTTTTTGGAAGTAAGGGCTATTTGGAGAATTAGGGGTAGGATTAAAAAGAAGGGATGTTTTGAAGTATTAAGAGAAGTAGGGGTAGTTTAAAAATAGTAGGGGTAGATCAACAAATATGAGATATGGTGAATCGCTTGGATTGGGTGCAGCAAAAACCAACCCTTCACAGTAGTAAAAAGATTGGTGTAATTATTGAAAGTAAGCCCTATTTGGAGAATTAGGGATAGAATGAAAAAGAAGGGCTGTTTAGTGAAGTTTTAAGAGAAGTAGAGGTAATTTAAGCATTGGAGGGGTAGATCGACAAATATGAAAGATGATGAATCGTTTGGATTGGGAGCTGCAAATCCCACACTACAAAATAGTAAAACGAAAGGGGTAATTGTTGGAAGTAAGGACTATTTAGAGAATTAGTGGTATGATTTAAAAGAAGGGATGTTTTGAAGTATTAAGAGAAGTAGGGGTAGTTTAAGCATATGAGGGGTAGATCGACAAATATGAAAGATGATGAATCGTTTGGATTGGGTGCTGCAAATCCAACACTTCACAGTAGTAAAAAGAAAGGAGTAATTCTTGGAAGTAAGGGCTATTTAGAGAATTAGGGATACGATTAAAAAGAAGGGATATTTTGAAGTATTAAGAGAAGTGGGGGTAGTTTAAGCATAGGAGGGGTAAATCGACAAATATGAAAGATGATGAATCGTTTGGAGTGGGTGCTGCAAAATCCAACCCTTTACAGTAGAAAAAAGATAGGGGTAATTGTTGGAAGTAAGGGCTATTTAGAGAACTAAGGATATGATTAAAAAGAAGGGTTGTTTTGTGAAGTATTTAGAGGAGTAGGGGTAGTGTAAGCATAGTAGGGGTAGATCGACAAATATGAAAGATGATGAATCATTTGGATTGTGTGCTACAAAACCAACCCCTCACAGTAGTTAAAAAATATAGGTAATTATTAGAAGTAAGGGCTATTTAGAGAAATAGTGGTACGATTAAAAACAAGGGCTACTTTGAAGTATTAAGAGAAGTAAGGGCAGTTTAAGCATAGGAGGGGTAGATAGACAAATATGAAAGATGGTGAATCTTTTGGATTGGGTGCTGCAAATCTAAACCTTCACGGTAGTAAAAAGAAAGGGGTAATTGTTGGAAGTAAGGGCTATTTCAAGAATTAGGGATACAATTAAAAAGAAGGGATATTTTGAAGTATTAAGACAAGTAGGGGTAGTTTTGTGAAGTATTAAGAGGAGTAGGGGTAGTTTATGCATTGTAGGGGTAGATCGACAAATATGAAAGATGATGAATCGTTTGGATTGGGTGTTGCAAAAACCTACCCTTTACAGTAGTTAAAAAATAAGGGGTAATTGTTGGATGTAAGGGCTATTTGGAGAATAAGGGGTAGGATTAAAAAGAAGGGCTATTTTGAGGTATTAAGAGGAGTAGGGGTAGTCTAAGCATAGTACGGGTAGATAGACAAATATGAAAGCCGACGAATTATTTGGATTAGGTGCTGCGAAAACCAATCCTTCTCAACAGTAAAAGGATAGGAGTAATTGTTGGAATTAAGGGCTATTTAGAGAATTAGGGATAGGATTAAAAATAATGGCTGTTTTGTGGAGTATTTAGAGGAGTATGGGTAGTTTAAGCATAGTAGAGGTAGGTCGACAAATATGAAAGATGATGAATCGTATGGATTGGGTGCTGCAAAAAACAACCCTTTACCGTAGTTAAAAAATACGGGTAATTGTTGGAAGTAAGGGATATTTAGATAATTAATGGTACGATTAAAAAGAAGGGTTGTTTTGAAGTATTAAGAGAAGAAGGGGTAGATCGATAAATATGAAAGATGATGAATCGTTTGGATTGGGTGTTGCAAATCCAACCTTTCACAGTAGTAAAAAGAAAGGGGCAATTGTTGAAAGTAAGGGCTATATAGAGAGTAGGGGTAGTTTAAGAATAGGAGGGGTAGATCGACAATTATGATAGATGATGAATCATTTGGATTGGGTGCTGCAAAAACCAACCCTTCACAGTAGTTAAAAGATAAGGGTAATTGTTGGAAGTAAGGTCTATTTAGAGAATTAGGGATTGGATTAAAAAGAAGGTCTGTTTTGAAGTATTAACAGAAGTAAGGGTAGTTTAAGCATAGTAGGGGTAGATCGACAAATATGAAAGCTGAGAATTGTTTTGTTTGTGTAATAACCCGGAAATCCGAGCCAATTTAAAAATTTTATTTTGGCAATTTTATTGAATTTTGATTATTTAAAATGAATTATTTTAAATAGTAATGACAAAAAATTTAGTTTGAATGGAATTAGAACGTATATATTTATATACGTCGTCGTTCGAATATAAAAATTTATTTATATATATAAAAGGAATTGAAAATGGCGTGGTTGTTCGATAATTCGATTTCAAACTTCAAATGGATGTACCGGGTGCAAAATAAATCGGATTTTAGTGAAACCAAAAATATTTGAATCTAATTGAGAATAACTTTCCAACGAATCCGAAAAATCGAAATTTCATAGCGGGAATCAAAAGTTATGTCCAGATGAAAATTCAGAATAGTCACTATGGAATTCTGGCCCTTAAAAATGGAAATTTTGCAAACGACCTCAGATTTCGACGAAACCACTTTTGTTGGATCCATGATGTCAAATTATTGCTAGATTTCAAAATTCGTGATTTTTCGAATCAATATGTGAGCGTGGCAAAGGAAAACGGGTTTGACCAGTTTCAGTTGACTTTAATCGGCTCGAAAATGGCCATTTTTCAAATGGTCTCGAAATTTGACGAAACTAGTTTAGTTAGGACCGTATCGTAAATACGAAGCTAGAAAATATTTTTCGCGAATTTTTAGAGTTAGTATGTGGCCCCGGTAAATTGAAATGCGCGCTCAACTTCAATATATAAAGTTATATTTTGATTTTGACGAAAATTGTTCGAAACGATCGAATCAGCTTACGATACGTATCTCATTGTGTTCGGAATGGGGGTAATTCGCTGCGGACGATAGGCGGTGGGTTCGATTTCGAGTTCGAAAATAAAAGTTGCTTTTTGAGGTTAAATTAAATATTAAAATATATATATTATATAATCTCTTGGCCCCCTCCTCCTTTTCATTCGTTCAGAAAGAAATAAAATAAAGAAAAAAAAACCTCGATGCCCCCGTCGTCCTCCCCCTCCTTCAGCCCACCACCTCGCTGGAGCAGCTCCACCGCGACCCCGACGCCGCCGACCCCTCCTGTGCCACCGTCCCCTCATTTCGCCCTCCTCTCTTTCCCTCGTTCCCTCTCTGATGTGGAAAACCGCGCCTCCAATGCCCAATCCCCAAATAGACCTCCCCCTGGCCTGCGCCTCTGCCTCCCCGGCACCACCACCTATAGCCTCAGCATCCCCTCCACCTCCGCCGCGCAGACACCACCCTTCCTCCAACCAAACACTGTAAGACTTGTCTTTTTATTTTATTGATTTTATTGATTTAAAACTTAGATTTTCATTAAAGAAAAGTTTTGATTTTTATTTACAAAAGTATATGATTTTTATTTAGGAAGTTAAATGATTTTTATTCACGAAGTTTAATGTATTATGTTCATGAAGTTCTAAGATTTTAAGAAATGAGAAAGATTGGGTTTTTAACACCAAAAAGATGAGTCCTTTAAAAATAGACTAGCATTGTAAAAATATATTCTTTTATATAGACTAGCATTGTAAAAATATAATCTTTTTATATAGAATAGCAGTGTAAAAATATAATCTTTTTATATAGAATAGCATGGAAAAATATAATTTTTATATATTGAGTAGCGAAATAAAAATTCTATTTTTATATATTGAATAGCGAAGTAAAAATTCGATTTTTATATATGTAGGGAATACGAATGACGAAAGTGATGAAAGAAGAAACGGTGGAGATTTCCTACATAAGAAGAGTCGTGGCATTTGGTTTAGCTAGTAGGTGAGAACTCCTCCCTTTAATTTTGTTTTCTAGATAATAATATATACTAGGATGCATACGGTATTTAGTAGCACCTGACACCCGTCGTCCACAGACCATGGATGGCTTGTATGCTTGTTTGTTTGATTTTGATGTGTAGTTGATTGTGTGATGTGATGTGAAATGAAATAAAATATTTATACAGTTAGAAAATATTTTATAGTTAAAAATAGAATTTTTAACATGTATATGAAATGAAATAAATTAATATCAACAAATCAGATATTTGTTTATATACACTCATTTGACTGATATTGATTGGGACGATAAATTTTACACATCGCCCAACTGCACAAATAATATCTGTGTTGGATTGATTCAAACCCCACACGGCTATTGGGATGATATATGACATACACTAATCCCAATAATAAGTTGTATGTCGATCGATTGATTGACAGACTGTAGTAAGCATTAAATATTTATATTCGATGCTTATATAGTGCAGAATGCACTCTGGATGATGGTTGATTATTTATCGTTGTTATTTTATACATGTATTGTAGAAAATCCACATAATTAACATTATATGGAAATTGATTGGGCCTTATTCCAGTTTGGAATAGAAATATTTGAAAAAGAAATATTTGAAATAGAATATTTGAAAATAGAAATATATGAAGCCGTGTTGATTATATTTGCGCTTTTGACGTAAACGATATTTATATCGATTTTATTCAAATTGAAATGAATATTAAAGTGAATTAAAATTCGAATTAAATTGAAGTGAATTGAAATTCGAAATAAACCGAAATGATTTGAAATTTGAATAGAATTCGAATTGAAATTGAATAGAATTGAATTCGAATTGAAATTGAATAGAAATGAATCTGAATTGAAATTGAATAGAATTGAATTCGAATTGAAGTTGAATAGAATTAAATTCGAATTGAAATTGAATAGAAATGAATTTGAGTTGAAATTGAATTAAAAATCGATTTGAATTGAAATCAATTTGAAATGAATTTAAAACGAATTCGTAAGGGAAAATTTAATTTTGATTTGACTTCAAAATGGAAGTTGAAATCATTTGGAAAACGAATTTAAAACGATTTATAAAATACGTTTTAAAAGGAAATCGACGAAGTATATATAATATATATTATATATATTATATAATGGACTGAATAGAACGTGCCGCGACGCGGCATTTTGCGAATTTCGACCATTGACTTCGAACGGATATTACGGGAGATCCGACCGTCGGATTCTCCTAAAACCGGAACTTTGGGTTCGTATCGAAAAGAGATTTCTAACGAATATTAGAAATTTGAAATCTAACGGTTGGATTTGGAATTATGTCCAACTCAAATTTGGAAAAGGTCGATGTAAGTCCAGTTTGATGGCCATTGATGGAAATCGACTGTACGGGCCTTGATAAAATTATTAAAAATAGTAATAATTTGTGTAAAATCATAAGAAATGATTTGGGAAGAATCAGGATGAAAAACTTCATATTTGAAAAGATAAAAATAGATTTTTATCGAAATGAACTAGTTTTGAACTAGAATGGAAATTCATTTATTTATGAAATAAATAAAGTGAATTTGAAATGGTTTTGAATATAACCAGAACTTCCCGTAATTGAATTGGAAGGGATTTGAATCGAAATTGTCTTCGGAATATTTCGATGTTGGATATCGTGATTATACAGATAGCGCTATGGAAATTTGAAAGATATATAGATATCGTTATTTCAAATACGATATTTGTTGGTCGTAGAATTTGATATTGAATATAAGCCGATATATTTTCTATTTAGAGCCTTGTATTTAATATCAAATGTGATTTGGGTTTGTCGTGAATGGTGTCTTCATTAACACTGTTCTTAAGCCCAGTTGAGAAAAAGATTAAATCTTTTTATTTAGATTTAATGAAGTGTACCAATTAAATAATATTTAATTGGAATTGAATTGGTGTTGGTTTTTGGGTTTATCTTGAACAGCGTTTTAAATAACACTTGTTCTTTAACCCGATAATGAATTAAATGTGATTTTGGGTTTATAGTGAACCATGTTTTAAATGACATCGGTTCTTCAACCTAGTTAAAGACAAGATATTGATTTCTGTAAAGATTAAAACTAAGTGGAGTTTTAATGAATCTTTAATTAGATTGAAATGATCGAGAATGGAGTATCACCAGTTCTTGTTGCAGTCATGATGGGGGGTTCTCACCATGTGGTTTGGTGGCGAACAGTGGGCTCTTACCCCCACATGTCCCTTGCAGGGGTTGGTTAGGCAGTGGCCGGGAGGCTCGAGAGGGTCGCCGTAAAACAAGTGTACTGGGGGACCATGTAGAAGCCACGGTGGGTACTACCTACTGCTTGGGGGATGAAGGGATGGTTGCAAAGCCAACCGGATTTCGTCGGCTATTTCACAATTGGTATCAGAGCTTTCGTTTATAAAGCTCAGAGAACAAGACACGTTAGAACCATACGAAACAATTCATCAGATATTGGATTAGTAATATCCAATGGGAATGACTCGTTAGAGATGGGATCAGTAATATCCTAGAACGAGTGTGAAGAGTATATTTTTAAAATGAAAACAAATTTTGTTTTGAAAATTTAATTCAATTATTCGTATTTGTATATTTGTATTGAGTTGGACAATGCAGTATATAAAGATTTTGCACATACGTCTGATCCACGGATATTCGAAGTTTTAATATATTGGATAGATATAGAATTACACTCTAGTCGCTCGAAGATGATTCTGATGATCGCTCGAGCATCATCAGAATTTATTTTCGTGCCTCGAAGGTATGATATCTATATATTTCCATTATACCGGTGTGAGAACCAAAATTATATAGGGCCTATTGTTGTGATATAGCATCAAAAATATGAATTTTGACTATGTATCAAAGTTATGAATTTGAAAAGCTAATCAACTAATTGATTGCTGGTTGTGTTGTTTGATTATGGTTTGAATTAATCAAATGTTGAACCGTTAGCCAAATTGAACTAAATATTGAGTTGTATTGAAAATTAGTCACATTTGCATGCATATACATGTGCTTATATTGAATAGGTCATAGCAAGGAGGCTAGAGCAGAGGAATAAAATTGTTTGCCCGACAAATAGGTACATGTTTATTGTATTTCTTGAGTTTTGGGTGATTTTGTGAGCCGATTGGCTAGCCACTTGGCTTTTTCTTTTTCTTTTGGATTGAAGAAGGCCATGGGAGGCTATATGAAATATCCCGAAGTCCCCAGTGCAGGGGAGGTTATGGCAAAAAATTTCGAAAATTTAGGGTGTTAGCCAAATTTTTGAAAAAATTGTAAAGTTCTTAGAAACTGAAAAGTCGAAGAACTTAAGCCGTAATGAAAATATTGAAAGTTGAGTTGAATAGTTAAACAACTTTCGGCTTCGTTCCTTTTCGGGGACGAAAAGTTTTAAGTGGGGGAGATTGTAATAACCAGGAAATCCGAGCCAATTTAAAATTTTTATTTTGGCAATTTTATTGAATTTTGATTATTTAAAATGAATTATTTTAAATAGTAACGACGAAAAATTTAGTTTGAATGGAATTAGAACGTATATATTTATATACGTCGTCGTTAGAATATAAAAATCTATTTATATATATAAAAGGAATTAAAAATGGTGCGGTAGTTCGATAATTCGATTTCAAACTTCAAATGAATGTACCGGGTGCAAAAAAAATCGGATTTAAGTGAAACCAAAAATATTTGAATCTAATTGAGAATATCTTTCCAACGAATTCGAAAAATCCAAATTTCATAGCGGGAATCAAAACTTATGTCCAGATGAAAATTCAAAATAGTCGCTATGGAATTCTGGCCCATAAAAATGGAAATTTTGCAGACTACCTCGGATTTCAACGAAACCACTTTTGTTGGATCCGTGATGTCAAATTATTGCTAGGTTTCAAAATTCGTGATTTTTCGAATCAATATGTGAGCGTGGCAAAGGAAAATGCATTTGACCAGTTTTAGTTGATTTTAATCGACTGGAAAATGGCCATTTTTCAAACGGTCTCGGAATTTGATGAAACTAGTTTGGTTAGGACCGTTTCGTCCGTACGAAGCTAGAAAATATTTTTCGGGAATTTTTAGAGTTAGTATGTGGCCCAGGTAAATTGAAATGCGCGCTCGAATTCAATATATAAAGTTATGTTTTGATTTTGACGAAAACTGATCGAAACGATCGAATCAGCTTATGATACATATCACATTGTGTTCGGAATGGGGGTAATTAGCTACAGACGACAGGCGGTGGGTTCGATTTCGAAAATAAAAGTTGCTTTTTGAGGTTAAATTAAATATTAAAATATATATATTATATAAACTCTTGGCCCCCTCCTCCTTTTCATTCGTTCAGAAAGAAATAAAATAAAGAAAAAAAAACCTCGATGCCCCCGTCGTCCTCCCCCTCGTTCATCCCTCCACCTCGCTGGAGCAGCTCCACCGCGACCCCGACGCCGCCGACCCCTCTCGCGCCACCATCCCCTCAATTCGCCCTCCTCTCTATCCCTTGTTCCCTCTCTGACGTGGAAAACTGTAACAACCCGGAAAATACGAGCCAATTTAAAATTTTTAAATTGGTCATTTCAAAGGAATTTGAACAATTGAAATAGAATATTTCAATAAAATACTGAATTAGAAATAGTGAGTCAGTTTGAAATTTTGAATTCAAACTTTGACTGACTGTGCAGGGTGGAAAGTATAACGAATTTTAGCAAAACTAAAAATATTTAAATCTTTTAGTCAATACATTTCTAACGAGTCTGAAAAATCGAAGTTTCATAATGGGAATCAAAAGTTATGGCCGAATGAATTTTCAGAAAGGTCGCTATATAGAATATATAGCCCTGGAAAATTGATATTTTGCAAACGACCTCGGAATTCGACGAAACCACTTTTGTTGGGTCTGGGATGTCAAATTATTGTTAGGTTTCAAATTTCATAATTTTTGAAGCTAGTGTGTGAGCATGGCAAAAGAAAATGTGTTTGGTCAATTTTTGTTAAATTGGATCGACCAGAAAATGGCCATTTTTCAAACGATCATAGAATTCAACGAAACTTGTTTTGTTGGGACCGTAGCGTCAAAACAGAGCTAGATTTATTTTTCGGGATTTTTCGAATCAGTTTGTGGCCCTGGCAAATTGAAATGTACGTTCAGAGTTAAAAATTAAATGTTTTTGTACTTCAATTTAAAAAATAAATGAATGTAACAGTCGAATTTCCCAACGAAACATATCCCATTGTGTCCGGGATGGGGGTATTAAGCTAGGGCCGGCAGTCGTTGGGTTTGAATTGGGGTTCATATGGGAAAACCCTAATTTTCTGAATAATATACATATCGGCGAATAAAAAATTTCTTTCATAAATGAAAAAAAAAACCCGCTTCCTTCGTTATCAACGGCGAAAACCAATCGCAACCTTCCCCTTCAAATCGCCGCCGCCTCAACCCCCTATCGTCGCAGCCGCTCCTCCTCTTCAAATCCGACCAACCCTCACACCCCCTCAACCAACCTATCGCCTGAATCGAGCCCAGGAAGTCGCCGACTTCCCAGCGCCGCCCTGATCGCCACCGACCACCGAGCCACCCCAAACTGCCACCGACCGACTCCCCTCTCCATCCTCTTCCACTTCAGCACCTCCGATCATCCCCTCGTGCCTGTATTTTCGTGAAAACCGCAACCCTAGTTTTGAACCATCGTGAAAGGTGAGTTCTTTTTTATGTTTGCACTTTAAAAAATCATATCTTTATGGTGTGTTGACGAAATTCGATTAAACAGGAAACATCGGGATCGCAAGGAAGCTCTCTACCACATAGAAGAGACCGCGGATTTTTCTGAGTCATCTACGTTTTTTAGCACTCCGAAAACCAATGTGAGAAATCTAAATTAAATGAATTTGAATGGAAAATGTCGCGTATAAATTATATATGCGAAATATAAATTACACACATGTTGTATACCTCATGTACATGCGATGTGTAAGCTATATAAGCGAAGTATGAATTATACATGCATTGAATAATTGATATATGTGTTGAAATGCAAGTGAAATATAGCAATAATATATATATATATATATATATACATATATATATATATACACACTCCCCTAGTCCGCAAACCATGGACGATATTTATTGTTGTGAATTGGTGTGAAACATTGGATGAAAAATACGAATGGTTGAATAATTGTTTGTGGTTGATATTGTTTGGTTGAGGTTGAAAAATACCAATTGGTGATTGAAATGAATTGGAAAAATTGTGGAAATAAAAATAAAACATGCCGCCTGCGTGCGAATTAGATGCGTGAATCCTCATTGTCAAAAAACGCGAGGTTTTAAGGTAGTGCGAGGAGCCGTACTAGGGACGGTGCCGGTTTTAACTACCCTGCCGTTATGCTGCCGAAATTTTGAATAATATTCATGTGTTGGAATTATTTTCATATGTTGAAATTATCTTCATGCGTTGAAATTAAAGTCATATGTTGAAACTATATCCATGTGTGGAAATGTTCTTGTGTTGAAAAGTGATGTATGAAAATTAAATTCATTTGTGAATGAATGAAGTGTTTAAACAATAAAAATCACATTTTTATAATATATATGAAGCATGAAAAATATTCGCCTTATATATAAATAGTTTCAACAATAAAAATTTCATCTTCCTTATATGAACAACATATATAAAATATCCATGTGTGGAGGTGCTCATGTGTTGAGAAGTGTGTGTATTGGAAAATTTCATGTGTTGAATAAAAAGATCGAACAATAAAAATTACATTTTTATTGAAACTATGAAGTGTTGGAAACATTCATTTGTTGAATAAATATTTTAAATGATAAAAACATCATTTTTATCATATATGTGATATGCTAAAGATATGCTAGCTTTGAAATTAATATTTGTGAAAGAAATATTATTTTAAGTAGGCATAGGAACTAAATAAAATAATCATGTGTTGAAATATATTTTAGTTCGCCAAAATTATAAATTTTGGAATGTGAAGTGTTAAAAATAGCCACTTGTTCAAATAGATATGCATGAGTTGAAATATTCATTAATTAGCTAATGATATGTTTTTTGCCTATGCATGCAACATTAGAATGAATGGTGTTTTTAAACCAAATTGAATCAAATATGAAGTTGAATGGAAAATGATAAGTGATAAGAACTGTACATATATACATGCATATTTATTAAATAGGTTATAGCAAAAGGGGCTAGAAAAGAGGAATAAAATTTTGTTCTTGACAAATAGGTACACGTTTACTGTTTTTTTTGGGTGATGATTTTATAAGCCTATTGACTAGCTGCTTGGCTTTTTCTTTTTCTTTTTGACATGAGACGCCGACGTGGCTATTTGGGAATTTTCCCAGCCCCTCCCGTACAAAGGAGGTTATTGCGAAATTTTCCAAAATTTAAAGGCGTTAGTGAAATATTTGAAGTGAAAACGATATAGGAATTTTTGAATGAAATATATTTATATAAATATATAAATATAAATAAAATTAAAACGAAACGTGGTCGTGCAGTTCATGTTTTGAAAATGAGATTTCAAACGAAGAGTGCGGGAAATCCGACCAGTGGATTTTCCCGAAACCGCAACCGTTGGGTTATCCTTGGAAATATCTTTCCAACGGCACCAACCTTGTAGTGATCCGACGGTTGGATTGTCTGGAATGCTTAATTCAAATTTGAAGAAAAACAGCGCCAGAAATGATTATATATATATATATATATATATATACAATTAAACTAAATCGAATAATGACGCTGCAGTTCGTAAATTGAAATCGTAACTTCAAATGGCTAGTGTGGAAGATCCGACCATCCGATTTTCCCAAAACTGAAACCGTTGGATTCGTTTTGAAATGACCTTCGTAATGATATAAAATTTGTGAAGATCCAACGGTTAGATTTTCAGATATGTGTAAAACAAAATTAGTGAAAAACAGCGCCAGTGCATCGGCACGAGCTGAAACGTCGTTTAATTAAATATGGCCGTTTTAAAATAAATAAAAATGGCGATATATCGTTATAAAATACTATAGACGATATAGAATGGAAATAAACCAATTTTGTTGTGTTTTCCTGATATGTGTTGGTTGAAGATATTTAACATGAAAATTATAACTAAAGAACTGAAATTTGAATGTTGAATAGTCCAACCATGTG
The DNA here is from genome assembly GCA_030737875.1 of Allium sativum. Taxonomy (NCBI): domain Eukaryota; kingdom Viridiplantae; phylum Streptophyta; class Magnoliopsida; order Asparagales; family Amaryllidaceae; genus Allium; species Allium sativum. The sequence goes on along the minus strand of CM060909.1, from coordinate 5,712,456 downwards.
ATATATTGATTTGAAAATCTAAATATACGTGGGTTATTTGAAAAGGCCGAGTTCATCTCATTTCAAATAATCGATCGACGCTGAGAAGTCGAAGAGTCCAAGACGGTTGAAGACCGACGATCTTCATATTGGATGGATGAGCGCTACTGATGCTCATGATTGGAGTAGCTACCTTGAAGGAACTGAAGTAGTAGCTGTCCAGACATACTGTTGATTGTACCGATATGCGAGGAATTTGGTGCCTCCGATTTCGTTCAAACCCAGAACGGACTTGTAAATGGACTATGTGTCTGACATTGGATTTTGCTCTGTGTTGATTGATCTTTTTAAATATATATCTGTTTGGCGGCGGAGAATTTATTATCTTGCTTAACGCCCTTCTCTAAGACGTACGAGCTAAGAGGTTATGTATTAATAGAAATCAGTCGCATGGAGTGGATTGCCTATGTGGCACGCCTAAGTGGCATATGATCGAGGCTTCTGTTGCAAAGCAAAGTCTTGTGGTTGACGATCAAAGCATGGTCTGTGTGACGTAGCTTTGTGTATAACGTGAATTCGCGAGCCTAACACCTCGGTATGAGTCAAAAATGGGAGACGGACCGCTGGGAGAGCACGACGTTTCTTTCTAGCTAAGGTGGTGTCAGTGACCTACCAGCCCCGACATTATATAAACTTTTCACCTGTGTGGTTGTTGTAATGGGAGGCGCCTCGATTATAGGTCTGTAAGGACCGGGAAACGTGTGTTCAGGAATTGACAATCCTCAAAAGTAAGAGAGGACCGGCCCAGCCGATTACAAGGATCATAGACGGGTCCTATGACATTTACTAGAGTGTCTCGAACGGAGAGGAGCTTGCCCCTTTCCTCGACTCATGAAGGAATCCAATTTCCAATACAAAATATACGAATGTGATTGTATAACTTGTATGGCAACATGATATATGGTACCTATGCCGTCTAGGATTCATATTTATGATTGAATTTGCTTTGAAACATATATGCACTAGTAATAATATCAAACACTTTTGTTTTATATGTATGAAGCATTTTTGGCCATTATAAGGTAAAACTCTATCCTCCGGCTTGCGTTGCATTGTGTGATGGGACCTGAGTCTTATAATGGCTTCATTTTATAACAAGCATTGCGATGGTTTAATCATTTACTTTATTTCATGCACTAGCACTCATTGGAGTAAACCCGTTCCGCGAAAGTGGCGTGGTCCTTTGATTTGACGTATTATTGTTGTTAATAAGTTAAGTAGATTTCTCATACCAGTCCCATGACTGACTCGTAGTATGTTTCACCTTGCAAACTTGGGTGCCCTCATTTTCACATGGGCAGCCTAGTTACAGGTATCTGGTGCACTTTTGGCTCATGGCGAGGCTTGACTACATCGTGTTGACTTTGACACTTTCCGCCATTATTGTATATATATTATGATTCTGCCATTGGCGATGTAGAATGATATTTATTTTGTGTACTCTTCATGTAAGATTCCGCCTCTGGCGATGGTGACTAATTATGTATTATTGTGCACTAAATTGTATCCTGCATTGTGCTCTCTGATGTGGTGATATCTATATGATTCCGCTGTCATATGTGTGTAAATTATCCTATTTTATGTTTATGCTATTATCTGTGATTTGCTAATGATGATTAATGTGTTATATTCCAATGATTATCCTTAAAACCGTGTAACGGGGTTTTGGGATCGACACAACTGGTATCAGAGCTTTGGTTAACCTTAGTTCTGGAATCTAACACATTAAACACTTCATCAAAATAGAATCAGTAGTATTCTAAGGCTTGTAGCTCATTAGAGATAGGACTAGTAAAGTCCTAGAATGAGCCAAGCAGAATAGCAAAAACAATTTGATCAGCCCATCGTTATATTTCCGAAATTTTTTTCCTTAATCATGCAATAAATTATCATTTTAGCAAGCTGACTCTTTTCTTGTTTGTACAGAACTTGAAAAAATGCTACCAGAGCAGCCGCCGCTAGAGGAGGCCGTGCCGGCCGTGGCAGAGGACGGGGAGAAGTGCCAGTAGAAGAAGGACCTTTGATACAACCCCCGGCCGCTCAATACTTCGAGCTAGACCGCGTAGCTAAGAGATACAAAAACCTAGGAGGCAAAACCTTCTCGGGAACTGGCACAGTAATAGAGGCACTTGCATGGCTCAAAACATGCGAGAAAATATTAGAAGGCCTAAGGCTTGGAGACCAAGATAAAGCTATTATGGGCGCCTGGCTTATGCTGGAACAAGCTGAAATATGGTGGGAATCTCTCACCGCCGGGAATAGAGAAGTTGGAAGAACAATGGATGGATTCAAAGAACACTTCAAAGATAAATATGTCCCGGAACAAGCACGTGAACGAATGCACAATGACTTCGCCAAGCTTCAGCAGGGGGATCTTTCAGTGCAGGATTATTTGAATAAATTTACACAGTTGTCGCCCTATGCTCCGGAGCTTGTCGCCACTGCAAAGTCCAAAAATAAGAGGTTTATCCTTGGGCTAAAGCGGCAGTAACATGATAGAGCCATGGCCCACGCCATGCTGGAATTTAATGAATTGGTGGAAATAACATGCAACTACGAAGACCTTGACCAAAGGCATCTGGAGCAGGATCGCGCTAGAAGCAAAGCCGGGAACAAACGCTAGCCTACGGTGAATCAAGCTGAGTCAAGCCAAGCAGCATCCTCGAAACCTCAGACTGGCAAGCCGCCAAGAGGAAGCTGCTATAACTATGGCAAAATGGGGCACTTATCTAATGTGTGCACAGCCCCAAAGAGGCAGAAGACAAATTCGCAAGGTTCAAGCCAGGGTTCTTAGAACCCTCGCTCCTGCTTTAATTGCCGCAAGACGGATCATCTTGTCAAAGACCGTCCTTTGCTGAAGAAGGCCGCAGTAGCTCACGTGTATGACGGGTCGAGCCCGCCGGCTGCTTCCGATGGAGCAGGTAAACCCGATGTTTTGGGAGGTACCCTTACAATTAAAAATATTCCTATCTCTGTATTGTTTGACACGGGTGCATCACGTTGTTTTATTGCTAGTAACACAGTGCACAAATTAATGTTAAAACAGAGAAAGCTTAAAGATTCGGTTGAAGTACATAAACCGATAGGAGGATCTCTCATTCTTGTTCATATTGTAAAGTATCTGCTTCTTTTTCTCGATACAAGTTTCCCTTTGATTCAATCATCATGGATTTTCTGGAATTCGATTTCATTCTCGGGCCTGATTGGTTAACGAAATATGAAGCCGAAGTAAATTGTGTGGAAAGAATCGTTAAAATTCGAACGAAGCTTGGATATATTACTGTACCCTGTCATGGTTCGAATCCAAATAGAGAAGAATTTTGGTCGGCATTAGAAGTTATCCCCACTTCCTTGGAAAAGATTCCTATTGTTAGAAACTACACGGATGTGTTGGAAGAAGTTGAAAACTTAACTCCGCAAAGAGAAATAGAATTTAGAATCGATCTAATTCCAAATGCCAGACCAGTGGTACACCCAATTCGCCGAATGATTCCGAAGGAAAATGAAGAATTAGGCGATCAAACTCATCAACTGTTGTGGAAGGGTCTAATCAGACCTAGCTTTTCAAATTGGGGTGCAGCTGTTGGGTTTGTCCCAAAGTCAGACGGTACTTTTCGATTATGCGTTGATTTCCGAGACCTCAACAAACAGACGCTCAACAACAAATACCCATTACCCCGCATAGATGATCTGCTAGACCAATTAAATGGGGCGAGAGTATTTTCCCGAATGGACCTAGCTACAGGTTTTTATTAATTGAGAATAGCGGAGGAGTGTGTTCCTTTGACATCTTTTAGAGGTCCAGACATATTTTATGAATGGTTAGTAATGCCGTTTGTCCTATGCAGCGCTCCAGCATACTTTGTCGATCTAATGAATAGAGTGTTCAGGGGAGTTCTGAATAAATTTGTCCTCGTATTCATCGATGATATTTTAATCTACTCCAAATCAAAACCCGAGCATGAAAAGCAGTTAGAACAAGTACTGGAGATTCCAAGAAAGAACGTCTTCAAAGCCAAATTCTCTAAATGTGTCTTCTGGCAAGAAGAAGTGAAGTTTCTTGGCCATGTCGTGTCAGAGAAAGGGATTTCTGTAGATCCGAGCAAAATAGCAGCGATTCAAGACTAGAAATAACCCTCTACTCCCACAGAAGTTAGAAGTTTTATGGGGTTAGCAAGTTATTATCGAAAGTTTGTTAAGGATTTTTCGAAGATATCCGGTCCGTTAACGAAGCTAATGAAGAAGCATGAGAAATTTAAGTGGACTTGCGACTGTGAAGAAGATTTCCAGGAATTGAAATCAAAACTGACGACTACTCCATTGTTAACCATTATTGATGGAAATCAGGATTTAATGGTTTGGACAGATGCTTCTATTAGAGGTCTTGGTGCAGTGTTAATGCAAAGAGGCCAAGTAGTCACTTATGCAAGCCGCCAACTGAAACCACATGAGAAGAATTATGTGACTCGTGATCTTGAGTTGCTAGCCATCGTTTTTGCATTGAAAATTTGGAGGCATTATTTATTGGGCGAGAAATTTGTAACGTACGCAGATCATCAATCATTGAAGTATTTATACACCCAGAAAGATCTGAATTTGAGACAGCAGCGTTGGCTAGAATTTCTTGTAGCGTATGATCTTGATATCCTGTATACGCCGGGGAAGGCTAACGTTGTAGCGGATGCGCTTAGTAGAAAAACCGCAATCATTGCCAATCTTATAATTATGCCTGGCTTGATTGATAAGATATGTGCTCTCCAGAGGAATGATTATTTCATTCAAAGGATCAGAGGGAGAATCCAGAAAGGAGAGCCCTCAAGTTTTCAGGTAGATAAAGAAGAAGTTCTAAGACTGAAAGGGAGAATATGTGTTCCCAACATCCCTGATCTCAAAAGAGAAGTGCTAGATGAATGCCATAAATCCAAATTTTGCATCCATCCTGGTGTGAGTTAAATGTACAACGATATCAAACGCACTTTCTGGTGGAAGGCAATGAAGAGGGATATTTCTTGGTATGTTAGCAGATGCCCTACTCGTCAATTGGTCAAGAGCAACCAACAGAAGCTAGCTGGATTGTTGCAACCGTTGGAAGTCCCTGGATGGAAATGGGAACATATTTCCGTAGATTTCATAGATGGTTTGCCGCGAACCAGGAATGGTAACGACAACATTTGGGTAATCGTAGATCGCTTCACGAAGACTGCCCATTTTATACCTGTCAGATCCAATAGAACCGCTCAAAGTCTAGCACAGATATATTTAAAAGAAATCGTTAAGCTGCATGGAATTCCCATCAGCATAGTCAGCGATAGAGACCCAATATTTGCTAGCAAATTCTATGAGGCTTTCCAGACAGAATTGGGAACGAAACTGAATATGAGCACCGCTTATCACCCTCAAACAGATGGCCAGACTGAGCGGGTGAATAGAATTCTAGAAGATTTATTGCGGGCTTGTATAATTGATTTTGGTGGGTCATGGGAAGATCACTTGCATTTGGCAGAATTCTCATATAACAATAGCTATCAAGCAAGTTTGGGAATGTCGCCATTTGAAGCATTATATGGCAGACCGTCCAGATCTCCAGCATGTTGGGTAGAACCTGGCAACAAACTTGTGTTAGGACCCGATATGATTAGAGAAGCGTCTGATAAAGTCGACTTCATCAAAAAGCGATTGAGAACCGCGCGAAGTCGACAGAAAAGTTATGCAGATTCTAGAAGAAGAGATTTGACATTTGCTGTTGGTGATCAAGTTTATTTGAAAGTTTCTCCGATGAGAGGAGTAATCAGATTTGGCAAAACTGGCAAGTTGGCACCGAGATTTATTAGTCCCTTTCCTATACTTGAACGAATTGGAACTCTTGCTTATAGGGTTCAATTACCAGATTGGTTGCCTGGAGTGCGTGATGTATTTCACGTATCTCAACTTAGAAGACATGTGCATGATCCAGATCTTGTTGTAGAAGAAGAAGCGCAACAGGATATAGATATAACTCCTTAATTTGCAGTCAAAAGAGAGCCATTAAAGATTGTTGGAAAAGAAACTAGAGAACTAAGAAGCAAAAAGGTTCATTTAGTAAAGTGAAGTGGAGTAGTGATCCTAGAGATCTTACTTGGGAGACTGAGGAAAGCATTAAGCAAGCTGACCCCAAATGCAGAGTGGATATCTCTGACTAACTCCAGTGCAAGGCACCTTTACATTACTTTGCATTTACATTTTATTTTCTACTTTACTGTTGCTTCCTTTTCGAGGACGAAAAGTTTTAAGTGGGGAGATTGTAACAACCCAGAAAATACGAGCCAATTTAAAATTTTTAAATTGGTCATTTCAAAGGAATTTGAACAAATGAAATAGAATATTTCAATAAAATAGTGAATTAAAAATAGTGAGTCGGTTTGAAAATTTGAATTCAAACTTTGACTAACTGTGCAGGGTGGAAAATATAACGGATTTTAGCGAAACCAAAAATATTTAAATCTGTTAGTCAATACCTTTCTAACGAATCTGAAAAATCGAAGTTTCATAACAGGAATCAAAAGTTATGGCCGAATGAATTTTCAGAAAGGTCGCTATATAGAATATATAGCCCTGGAAAATTGATATTTTGCAAACGACCGCGGAATTCAACGAAACCACTTTTGTTGGGTCCGAGATGTCAAATTATTGCTAGGTTTCAAATTTCATAATTTTTCAAGCTATTATGTGAACACGGCAAAAGAAAATGTTTTTGGTCAATTTATGTTAAATTGGATCAACCAGAAAATGGCCATTTTTCAAATGATCTCAGAATTCGTCGAAACTTGTTTTGTTGGGACCGTATCGTCAAAACATAGCTAGATTTATTTTTCTGGAATTTTTCGAATCAGTTTGTGTCCTTGGCAAATTGAAATGTACGTTCAGAGTTAAAAATTAAATGTTTTATACTTTAATTTGAAAAATAACTGACTGTAACTGTCGAATTGCCCAGTGAAACATATCCCATTGTGTCCAGGATGAGGGTATTTAGCTAGGGGCGACAGTCGTTGGGTTCGAATTGGGGTTCGTATGGGAAAACCCTAATTTTCTGAATAATATATATATCAGCGAATCAGAAAATTTCTTTCATAAATTAAAATAAAAAAACCCGCTTCCTTCGTTATCAAAGGCGAAAACTGATCACAACCTTCCCCTTCAAATCACCGCCGCCTCAGCCCCCTATCGCCTCTGCTGCCACCACCAGTGGACGCCGCTACTCCTCCTCTTCAAATCCGACCAACCCTCACACCCCCTCGACCACCCTATCGCCTGAATCGAGCCCAGGAAGTCGCTGACTTCCCAGCGCCGCTCTGATCGCCACCGACCACCGAGCCACCCCAAACCGCCACCGACCGTCTCCCCTCTCCTTCCTCTTCCACGTCAACACCTCCGATCATCCCCTCGTGCCTCGATTTTCGTGAAAACCGCAACCCTAGTTTTGAACCATCGTGAAAGGTGAGTTCTTTTTTATATTTGCACTTTGAAAAATCATATCTTTATGGTGTGTTGACGAAATTTGATGAAACACGAAACATTGGGACCGCAAGGAAGCTCTCTACCACATAGAAGAGACCGTGGATTTTTCTGAGTCATCTACGATTTTTAGCACTCCGAAAACCAATGTGAGAAATCTAAATTAAATGAATTTGAATGGAAAATGTCGCGTATAAATTATATATGCGAAATATAAATTACACACGTCTTGTATACCTCATGTACATGCGATGTGTAAGCTATATAAGCGAAGTATGAATTATACATGCATAGAATAATTGATATATGTGTTGAAATGCAAGTGAAATATAGCAATAATATATATATATATATATATATATATATATACTCCCCTCGTCCACAAACCATGGACGATATTTATTGTTGTGAATTGATGTGAAACATTGGATGAAAAATATGAATGGTTGAATAATTGTTTGTGGTTGATATTGTTTAGTTGAGGTTGAAAAATACCCATTGGTAATTGAAATGAATTGGAAAAATTGTGGAAATAAAAATAAAACATGTCGCCTGCGTGCGAATTAGATGCATGAATCCCCACTGTTCAAAACCGCGAGATTCTAAGGTAGAGCGAGGAGCCGTACTAGGGATTGTTCCGTTTTTAACTACCCTGCCGTTATGCTACCGAAATTTTGAATAATATTCATGTGTTGGAATTATTTTCATATGTTGAAATTATCTTCATGCGTTGAAATTAAAGTCATATGTTGAAACTATATCCATGTGTGGAAATGTTCATGTGTTGAAAAGTGATGTGTGAAAAGTAAATTCATTTGTGAATGAATGAAGTAGTTTAAACAATAAAAATCATATTTTTATAATATATATGAAGTACGAAAAATATTAGCCTTATATATAAATAGTTTCAACAATAAAAATTTCATCTTTCTTATATGAACAACATATATAAAATATCCATGTGTGGAGGTGCTCATGTGTTGAGAAGTGTGTGTATTGGAAATGTTCATGTGTTGAATAAAAAGATCGAACAATAAAAATTACATTTTTATTGAAACTATGAAGTGTTGGAAACAAACATTTGTTGAATAAATATTTTAAATGATAAAAACATCATTTTTATAATATATGTGATATGCTAAAGATATGCTAGCGTTGAAATTAACATTTGTGAAAGAAATATTATTTTAAACAGGCATAGGAACTAAATAAAATAATCATGTGTTGAAATATATTTTAGTTCGCCAAAATTATCAATTTTGAAATGTGAAGTGTTAAAAATAGCCACTTGTTCAAATAAATATGCATGAGTTGAAGTATTCATTAATTTGCTAATGATATGATTTTTGCCTATGCATGCAACGTTAGAATGAATGGTGTATTTAAACCAAATTGAATCAAATATGAAGTTGGATGGAAAATGATAAGTGATAAGAACTGTATAAATATACATGCATATTTATTAAACAGGTTATAGCAGAAGGGGCTAGAGAAGAGGAATAAAATTTTGCGCCCGACAAATAGGTACACGTTTACTGTTTTGTTTGGGTGATGATTTTATGAGCCTGTTGGCTAGCCGCTTGGCTTTTTCTTTTTCTTTTTGACATGAGACACCCATGTGGCTGTTTTGGAATTTTCCCAGCCCCTCCCGTACAAAGGAGGTTATGGCGAAATTTTCCAAAATTTAAAGGCGTTAGTGAAATATTTGAAGTGAAAACGTTATAGGAATTTTTGAATGAACTATATTTCTATAAATATATAAATATAAATAAAATTAAAATGAAACGTGGCCGTGCAATTCGTGTTTTTAAACTGTGATTTCAAACGAAGAGTCCGGGAAATCCGACCATTGGATTTCCCCGAAACCGCAACCGTTGGGTTCGCCTTGGAAATATCTTTCCGACGGCACCAACCTTGTAGTGATCCGACGGTTGGATTGTCTGGAATGCTTAATTCAAATATGAAGAAAAATAGCGCCAGAAATGATTATATATATATATAAATAAAATTAAATTAAATCGAATAACGACGCTGCCGTTCGTAAATTAAAATCGTAAATTCAAATGGCTAGTGTGGAAGATCCGACCGTCGGATTTTCCCAAAACTGAAACCGTTGGATTCGTTATGAAATGACCTTCCTAATGGTATAACATTTGTGAAGATCCAATGGTTAGATTTTCAGATATGTGTAAAACAAAATTAGTGAAAAACAGCGCCAGTACATCGGCACGACCTGAAACGTCGTTTAATTAAATATTGTCGTTTTAAAATAAATAAAAATGGTGATATATCGTTATAAAATACTATAGACGATATAGTGTGGAAATAAGCCAATTTTGTTGTGTTTGCTTGATATGTGATGGTTGAAGATATTTAACATGAAAATTATAACTAAAGAACTGAAATGTTAATGTTGAATAGTCCAACCATGTGATAAATTGATTTGAAAAATTAAATATATGTGGGTTATTTGAAAAGGCCGAGTTCATCTCATTTCAAATAATCGATCGACGTTGAGAAGTCGAAGAGTGGTAGATGGTTGAAGACCGACGATCTTCACATTGGATGGATGGGCGCTACTGATGCTCGTGATCGGAGTAGCTACCTTGAAGGAGCTGAAGTAGTAGCCGTCCAAACATTCTGTTGATTGTACGGATATGCGAGGAATTTGGTGCCTCTGGTTTCATTCAAAACAAGAACGCACTTGTAAATGGACTGTGTGTCTGACATTGGATTTTGCTCTGTGCTGATTGATCTCTGTTAAATATATATCTGTTTGGCGGCGGAGAATTTATTCTCTTGCTTAACGCCCTTCTCTGAGATGTACGAGCTCAGAGGTTATGTATTGATATAAATCAATCGCATGGAGTGGATTGCCTGTGTGGCACGCCTAAGTGGCATATGATCAAGGCTTCTGTTGCAAAGTAAAGTCTTGTGGTTGATGATCAAAGCATGGTCTGTGTGACGTTGCTTTGTGTATAACGTGAATTCGCGAGCCTCACACCTCGGTACGAGTCAAAAACGGGAGACAGACCGCTGGGAGAGCACGACGTTTCTTTCTAGCTAAGGTGGTGTCAGTGACCTATCAGCCCTAACATTATATATACTCTTCACTTGAGTGGTTGTTGGAATGCGAGGCGCCTCGGTTATAGGTCTGTAAGGAACGGGAAACGTGTGTCCAGGAATTGCCAATCCTCAAAAGTAAGAGAGGACCGGCCCAGCCGATTCCAAGGATGTTAGTGGGGTCCTGAGACATTTGCTAGAGTGTCTCGAACGGAGAGGAGCTTGCCCCCTGCCTCGACTCATGAAGGAATCCAATTACCAATACGAAATATGCGAATGTGATTGTATTACTAGTATGGCGACATGATATATGGTACCCATGCCGTCTAGGATTCATATTTATGATTGGATATGCTTTTGAAATATATATGCACTAGTAATAATATCAAACACTTTTGTTTTATACGTATGAAGCATTTTTGGCCATTATAAGGTAAAACTCTATCCCCCGGCTTGCGTTGCATTGTGTGATGGGACCTGAGTCTTATAATGGCTTCATTTTATAAAAAGCATTGCGTTTGTTTAATCATTTACTTTATTTCATGCACTAGCACTCATTGGAGTAAACCTGTTCCGCGAAAGTGGCGTGGTCCTTTGATTTGCCGTATTATTGTTGTTCATAAGTTAAGTAGATTTCTCATACCAGTCCCATGACTGACTCGTAGTTTGTTTCACCTTGCAAACTCGGGTGCCCTCATTTTCACACGGGCAGCCTAGTTACGGTTATCTGGTGCACTTTTGGCTCATGGCGAGGCTTGACTACACCGTGCTGACTTTGACTCTTTCCGCCATTATTGTATATATATTATGATTCCGCCATTGGCGATGTAGACTGATATTTATTTTGTGTACTCTTCATATATGATTCCGCCTCTGGTGATGGTGACTGATTATGTATTATTATGCACTAAGTTGAATCATGCACTGTGCTCTCTGATGTGGTGATATCTATATGATTCCGTTGTCATATGTGTGTAAATTATCCTATTTTATGTTTATGCTATTATCTGTGATCTGCTAATGATGATTAATGTGTTATATTCCAATGATTATCCTTAACACCGTGTAACGGGGTTTTGGGATCGTCACAAAAACCGCGCCTCCAATGCCCAATCCCCAAATCGACCATCCCCTGGCCTCCGCCTCCGTGGCACCACCGCCTATAGCCTCAACATCCCCTCCACCTCCGCTGCGCAGACACCACCCTTCCTCCAACCAAACACTGTAAGCCTTGTCTTTTTATTTTATTGATTTTTATTGATTTAAAACATAGATTTTTATTCAAGAAAAGTTTTGATTTTTATTTAGAAAAGTATATGATTTTTATTTAGTAAGTTAAACGATTTTTATTCATGAAGTTAAATGTATTTTGTTCATGAAGTTCTAAGATTTTTAGAAATGAGAAAGATCGGGTTTTTAAAACAAAAAAGATGAGTCCTTTAAAATAGACTAGCATTTTAAAAATATAATCTTTTTATATAGACTAGCATTGTAAAAATATAATCTTTTTATATAGAATAGCAGTGTAAAAATATAGTCTTTTTATAAAGAATAGCATGGGAAAATATAATTTTCCCTTGTATGAAGTAGCGAAATAAAAATTCAATTTTTATATATTGAGTAGCGAAATAAAAATTCTATTTTTATATTGAATAGCGAAGTAAAAATTCGATTTTTATATATGTAGTGAATACGAATGACGAAAGTGATGAAAGAAGAAACGGCGGAGATTTCCTACATAAGAAGAGTCGTGGCGTTTGGTTTTGCTAGTAGGTGAGAACTCCTCACTTTAATTTTGTTTTCTAGATAATAATATATACTAGGATGCAGACGGTGTTTAGTAGCACCCGACACCCATCGTCCACAGACCATGGACGGCTTGTATGCTTGTTTGTTTGATTTTGATGTGCAGTTGATTGTGTGATGTGATGTGAAATGAAATAAAATATTTATACAGTTAGAAAATATTTTATAGTTAAAAATAGAATTTTTAACGTGTATATGAAATGAAATAAACTAATATAAACAAATCGGAGATTTTTTTATATACATACATTTGACTGATATTGATTGGGACGATAAGTTTTACACATCGCCCAACTGCACAAATAAAATCCGTGTTTGATTGATTGAAACCCCACACAGGTATTGGGATGATATATGACATACACTAATCCCAATAACTAGTTTTATGTCGATCGATTGATTGACAGACTGTAGCAAGCATTAAATATTTATATTTGATGCTTATACAGTGTAGAATGCACTCTGGATGATGGTTGATTATTTATCGTTGTTATTTTATACATGTGTTGTAGAAAATCCATATAATTAACATTATATGGAAATTGATTGGGCCTTATTCCAGTTTTGAATAGAAATATTTGAAAAAGAAATATTTGAAATAGAATATTTGAAAAGTTGATTATATTTGCGCCATTTTGACGTGAACGATATTTATATCGATTTTATTCAAATTGAAATGAATATTAAATTGAATTAAAATTCGAATTAAATTGAAGTGAATTGAAATTCGAAATAAACCGAAATGATTTGAAATTCGAATTGAAATTGAATAGAATTGAATTCGAATTGAAACTGAATAGAAATGAATTTGAATTGAAATTGAATAGAATTGAATTCGAATTGATGTTGAATAGAATTGAATTCGAATTGAAACTGAATAGAAATGAATTTGAATCGAAATTGAATTAAAAATCGATTTGAATTGAAATCAATTTGAAATGAATTTAAAACGAATTTGTAATGGAAAATTCAATTTTGATTTGACTTCGAAAAGGAAGTTGAAATCGTTTGGGAAGCGAATTTAAAACGATTTATTAAATACGTTTTAAAAGGAAATCGATGAGGTATATATTATATATATATATTATATAATGGCCTGAATAGAACGCGCCGCGCCGTGGCAGTTCGCGAATTTCGACCATTGACTTCGAACGGATATTACGGGAGATCCTCCCGTCGGATTCTCCTAAAACCGGAACCTTTGGGTTTGTATCGAAAAGAGCTTTCTAACGAATATTAGAAATTTGAAATCTAACGGTTGGATTTGGAATTGTGTCCAAATCAAATTTGGAAAAGGTCGCTGTTAGTGCAGTTCGATGGCCGTTGATGGAAATCGACTGTATGGGCCTTCATAAAATTATTAAAAAATAGTAATAATTTGTGTAAAATCATAAGAATTGACTTGGGAAGAATCGGGGTGAAAAACTCCATATTTGGAAAGATAAAAATAGATTTTATCGAAATGAACTAGTTTTGAACTAGAATGGAAATTCATTTATTTTTGAAATAAATAAAGTGAATTTGAAATGGTTTTGAAAATAACCAGAACTTCCAGTAATTGAATTGGAAGGGATTTGAATCAAAATTGTCTTCGGAATATTTTGATGTTGGATTTCGTGATTATACAGACAGCGTTATGGAAATTTGAAAGATATATAGATATCGTTATTTCCAATACAATATTTGTTGGTCGTAGAATTTGATATTGAATATAAGCCGATATGTTTTCTATTCAGAGCCGTGTATTTAATATCAAATGTGATTTGGGTTTGTCGTGAATGGTGTCTTCATTAACACTGTTCTTAAGCCCAGTTGAGAAAAAGATTATATCTTTTTATTTATATTTAATGAAGTGTACCAATTAAATAATATTTAAATGGAATTGAACTGGTGTTGATTTTTGGGTTTATCGTGAACAGTGTTTTAAATAACACTTGTTCTTTAACCCGATAATGAATTTAATGTGATTTTGGGTTTATAGCGAACCGTGTTTTAAATGACATTGGTTCTTCAACCCAGTTAAAGACTAGATATTGATTTCTGTAAAGATTAAAACTAAGTGGAGTTTTAATGAATCTTTAATTAGATTGAAATGATCGAGAATGGAGTATCACCAGTTTTGCTCCAAGCGATAGATAAATCTTTAATTAGATTTGAACGTGAAATGGTAATTAAATTTACCAATAACACCGTGGTATCAGATATGAAGTATGACCAGTTTTACTTCATGGGACGAATAGGTTGGGATTGGGAAATAAACTAAATGATTACTTTGGTATGGTTTGCTAATCCCACTAGTTGAATTGATATTCAAAAGGAGATTAAAGAATAAATTTAAAAGAATTTATCTTTGATAAAATTAGCGGGAACCTTTCCCTAAGAATGTGAAATTTTGAAACTAATTGTCGGTTAGCTAAGCAGAATGGTTTTCTGGATATTGATCTGATGTTGGTTTCAGCCTTCAGGGTTAATGTTTGGGGAATTATTCTCTTGTTAATTTACGGTTAGTGACTGATGAATTGGAATGAGGCGTATGTTGTGTTTGTGTAACACTTGTTTATTATATACACGAGTTACTCAGAAAAACCGGGTTTATGCCATTCTGAATAACTGATTCGACGATTAGTCGAAGATGAAGACGATGGTGGAAAACCGGAGGTCTTCACGTTGTTTGGGTGGTTACTGATGATCTTGATTTGGCCGTACACCTAAGAGGAGGGAATCAGTTAGTGGTCGTCCAGACGTACTTGGAGATCAATGGATATGCGAGGTACAAGGTGCCTCCGGTTTCGTTCGGACATAGAACGGAATTGTAAATGGACTGCGTGTCTCACATCGGATTTCATTCTGTGTGATTGATATCGATTGCATAGCGTGAATTGCCTGTGTGGAATGCCAAGATGCAAATGATCAAGGCTTCTATTGAAAAGCAGAGTCTTGTGGTTGATGATCAAAGCACAGCCTGTGTGGCATAGCTTTGTGTAGTGCTGATTCGCGAGCCTCACACCTCGGTGTAAACCAAAAACGGGAGACGGACCTCAGGGAGGACATGCGTTTTCTTCTAGCTGGGAGTGGCGTTAGTGCTTGAACTGGCTGAAGAGTTTGACTCATGTGGTGGTTGAAATTGGAGGCATCTCGGATATATCGGTCGTTCTCGAACCGAAAGAGTCATTTAGTTGGCTCACCTATGCCCCAAAGGGCTAGGAAACGCAGTGTTCAGGATTTCGTCTAATCCACATCGGTGTACCGGCCCTGTCGCTCCAAGCTCACTCGAGCTCTAACCTGAGACATGGGCTAGATTGTCTCAAATCGGTAAGGACTATCTTTTTCCTTGGTTCACAGATGGTTACCCAATTTCCAAATACGTGATTTGGCGGTTTTAATTATAGAAGTAGTATGGCGACATGATATATGGTACCAATGTCGTCTATGATTGATATTTATGATTTGAAATTGTTTTGACACTATACACTTATAATAGTATCAAATAATCTGTTTTTAAACGTATCAAGCATTCTTTGGGTATTATAAGGTAAAACCCTATCCTCCAGCTTGTGTTGCATTGTGTGATGGGACCTGGGTCTTATATTAGCTTCAATTTCTTTATTTAGCATTGCATTGTTGATTTATGCACTGGTATTCTTGGGAGGAAACCCGTTCCGTGTTATACGGCGTGGTCCCATGATTTACCTACCTTTAAAATAAAGATTAATAACTGTTTTAATTCTCACACCAGTCCCATGACTGACCTGGAGTTTATTGTCTTAACCTAAACTCTGGGTGCCCTTATTTTGACATGGGCAGCTTGTAGTTTTGGTTTTGCAGATTTATATTCACAGGATCCTGGTTTACAGCTGGAACGATATCCGGAAAGCTTTGTATCCGTGTATCTCCTTCAGTTGTATTTTGTATTATTTTCCACTGCTATGTAATGTATTGTAATCTCTGATATTTATCGAATGTAATTTAATTGTTAATACTCTGTATATTCTTGTATTCTGATGGAATTGTTGTAATTAACAATGAAATGTTCTTCCGTCTGGGTTCTGTTGTGGCTTGTTCTCTAGATCATTCGGGCTTTCCTTCACCGGGAAGTTACGGGTCTTCACAGTTTGGGCGCTACAAAAACCAACCATACACAGTAGTAAAATTATTGGCATAATTGTTGGAAGTAAGGCTATTTAGAGAATTAAGGGAAGGATTTAAAAGAAGGACTATTTTGAAGTATTAAGAGAAGTAGGGGTAGTTTAAGCATAGTAGGGGTAGATCGACAAAAATGAAAGAAGATGAATCGTTTGGATTGGTTGCTGCAAAAACCAGCCATTCACAGAAGTTAAAAAATTGGGGCATTTGTTGTAAGTAAGGGCTATTTAGAAAACTAGGGGTACGATTAAAAAGAATGGCTGTTTTGAATTATTAAGAGAAGTACGGGTAGTTTAATCATAGAAGAGATAGATCGACAAATATGAAAGATAATGAAACGATTGGATTGGGTGCTGCAAAAACCAACCGTTCACAGTAGTAAAAAGATAGGGATAATTGTAGAAAGTAAGCGCTATTTAGAGAATTAGGGATATGATTAAAAAGAAGGGTTGTTTTGTGAAGTATTAAGAGGAGTAGGGGTAGTTTAAGCATAGCAGGGTTAGATCGACAAATACGAAAGATGATGAATAGTTCGGATTGGGTGCTGCAAAAACCAACACTTCACAGTAGTCAAAGAATAGGGGTAATAATTGGAAGTAAGGGCTATTTAGAGAATTAGTGGTACGAATAAAAAGAAGGGATGTTTTGAAGTATTAAGAGAAGTAGGGGTAGTTTAAGTATATGAGTGGTAGATCGACAAATACGAAAGATTATGAATCATTTGGATTGGGTGCTGCAAATCCAACACTTCATAGTAGTAAAAAGAAGGGAGTAATTGTTGGAAGTAAGGTCTATTTAGAGAAGTAGGGATACGATTAAAAAGAAGGGATATTTTGAAGTATTAAGAGAAGTAGTAGTAGTTCAAGCATTAGTAGGGGTAGATCAACAAATACGAAAGATAGTGAATCGTTTTTATTGGGTGTTGCAAACCAACCCTTCACAGTAGTAAAAAGATAGGGGTAATTGTTGGAAGTAAGGGCTATTTAGAGAATTAGATATAGAATGAAAAAGAAGGGTTGTTTTGTGAAGTATTAAGAGGAGTAGGGGTAGTTTAAGCATAGTAGGAGTAGATCGACAAATATGAAATATGATGAATCGTTTGGATTATGTGCTGCAAAAACCTAACCTGCACAGTAGTTAAAAAATAGGGGTAATTGTTGGAAATGAGGGCTATTCATAGAATTAGGGGTAGGACTAAAAAGAAGGGATGTTTTGATGTATTAAGAGAAGAAGGGGTAATTTAAGCGTAGTAGGGGTAGATAGACAAATATGAAAGCTGACGAATAGTTTTGATTGGGTGCTGCAAAAACCAACCCTTCGCAGCAGTAAAAAGATAGGTGTAATTGTTGGAAGTAAGGGCTATATAGAGAATTAGGGGTAGGAATTAAAAGAAGGACCGTTTTGTAGTATTAAGAGAAGTAGGAGTAGTTTAAGCATAGTAGGGGTAGTTCGATAAATATGAAAGATGATGAATCGTTTGGATTGGGTGCGCCTAAAACCAACCCTTGATAGTTGCTAAAAAATAGAGGTAATTGTGGGAAGTCAGGGCTAATTGGAGAATTAGTGGTACGATTAAAAAGAAGGGTTGTTTTGATGTATTAAGAGAAGCAGGTGTAGCTTAAGCATAGGAGGGATAGATCGACAAATATGAAATACGATGAATCTTTTGGACTGGGTACTGCAAAAACCAACCATTCGCAGCAGTAAAAAGATATGGGTAATTTTTGGAAGTACGGGATATTTAGAGAATTAGGGATAGGATTAAAAAGAAGGGCTGTTTTGTGAAGTATTAAGAGGAGTAGGGGTAGTTTAAGCATAGTTGGGGTTGATCGACAAATATGAAAGATGACGAATCATTTGGATTGGGTGCTGCAAAAGCCAACCCTTCACAGTAGTTTAAAAAAATGGGTAATTGTTGGAAGTTAGGGCTATTTAGAGAATTAGTGGTACGATTAAAAAGAAGGGTTGTTTTGAAGTATAAAGAGAAGTAGGGGTAGTTTAAGCATAGTAGGTGTAGATCGACAAATATGAAAGATGATGAATCGTTTGGATTGGGGGCTGCAAAATTCTACCCTTTACAGTAGTTAAAAAAAGGGGTAATTGTTGGAGGTAAGGGATATTTGGAGAATTACGGGTAGGATTAAAAAGAAGGGTTGTTTTGAAGTATTAAGAGAAGTAGGGGTAGTTTATGCATAGTATGGGTAGATAGACAAATATGAAAGATGACGAATCGTTTGGATTGGTTGCTGCAAAAACCCACCCTTCACAGTATTAAAAAGATAGGAATAATTGTTGGAAGTAAGGGCTATTTAGAGAATTAGGGATGGAATCAAAAAGAAGGTCTGTTTTGTGAAGTATTAAGAGGAGTAGGGGGTATTTTAAGCATAGGTGGGGTAGATCGACAAGTATGAAAGATGATGAATCGTCTGCATTGGGTGCTGCAAAAACCAACACTTCACAGTAGTAAAAAGATAAGGGTAATTGTTGGAAGTAAGGGCTATTTAAAGATTTAGGGATAGAATGAAAAAGAAGGGCTGTTTTGTGAAGTATTAAGAGGAGTAGGGGTAGTTTAAGCATAGTAGGGGTAGATATACAATTATGAAAGATAATGAATCTTTTGGATTGGGTGCTGCAAAAACCTACCCTTTTAGTAGTTAAAAAATAGGGGTAATAGTCGGAAGTAAGGACTATTTGGAGAATTAGGGGTAGGATTAAAAAGAAGGGCTGTTTTGAAGTATTAAGAGAAGTAGGGGTAGTTTAAGCATAGTAGTGGTAGATAGACAAATATGAAAGCTGACAAATCGTTTGGATTGGGTGCTTCAAAAACCAACCCTTCTCAGTAGTAAAAAGTTAGGGGTAACTATTGGAAGTAAGGGCTATTTAGATTAAAGTCATCAGCTCGGTTCAGATGGAGATGTAGGAACCCGACCCGATCCTCTTTCTCCTTACTTCCAAGAAGAGCACGTGGCCTTCAGATTAACGGCACCGGTTCCGATCAGATGTAGGGCCCGATCCGACCCGTCTGGGATGAAATATTCTACTGCACACACTCGAGTTTGTCCTATTCTTAAGGCCTGTTTTACTCCTATTTTCACGGATCGGACCACACATGGCTTTACACGAACTATAGGAGACTTCCTCCACCTACCCACCACGTCTAAGCAACACATTGGATTCATGACACATGTCATTCATCCGGAAGACTCTCTACATCTATAAATACACGTATTCATTGACTTCTAAAGGATCTTTGGCCATTCTAACTCTCGGCCTCCGTTGAAGAGAACACAAGGACATTGTACTTCTTCAATATTAATCTAACACGAGGATTTCATGTATAAAACCACTCCGTCTTCCGCACTTCTTCGTTAAAATATAAGGATGTTGTATGTAAATGATTCCAACTGATTGTAGGAGGGCATTGTATTTGTATTTTCTTAGGAGTTAAGAAAATTTAAAGTGGACGTAGGCTTAGTTTGAGCCGAACCACGATAAAAACGTCCTGCATTCCCTGTTCTTTACTCCTTTCCTGCAGCTATTCCCTGTGATATGTGATTGTGAGAATTTCACACTGCATTTGGGTGTTAGTGCCATTTTTGGCCTAATAATAAACCATAAACCGTAAAACGTAAACCATAGACAACAAACCATAAACCGTATACCATTAAAAAAGGTATAAATAGTAAACTATATAATATAAAGCATAAAACATAACCATTTGAACATAAATGATAAATCATAAACAATAAACCATAAACTGTAAAACATAGACAATGAACAATAAAGTACAAATAGTAAACTGTATAAAATTAACCATAAACCATAAACACTAAGCCTTAAATGATAAATCATAAACAATAAACCGTAAACCATAAACAATAAACCATAAACCGTAAACCATAAACAATAATTATAAACAATATACCATAAACAATAATTAACAACTAAGTATATAAATCAAAGCCAAAAACCGTAAATACTAAGCCATAAATGATTAATAATAGACAATAAACTATAAACCATGACCCATAAACATTAAACCATAAACCGTAATCCGAAAAAAATAAACCATAAACCGTAAACCATAAACAATATACCATAAATAGTAAACTATACAAAATAAAGCATAAACCATAAACATTAAGCCATAAATGATAAACCATAAATGTTGACACGCTTTTTAGTCAAAGCCGTCACACATGGAATTTCTGGATAACAATACACTCAAGTATTTGGAAGATCGTCAGATGACATGAAGCGATTTGGTTGAAGTCGCATCACAAACAAAGGATGGCTTGAAACTCCTAACAGATGACCTCTTTTGGACCGGATAACTTCAATTACGAAGCTTGGCTCAGTAACTCTTGTATCCCTCTGAATTTGCTTAAGGATTATCTTTTGTTTGCCTAAAACGAACTTACGGTTTGAAAGTTACGGTCGTTTCCATGAACGCCTGCAGACTCGGAAACGTTTGGATTTCGGAAGTGATTGGACTTCGGGTTGGATCGGATGGCCCAGTTCAGATCGGAAAGGATGACCTGATCCAACTTCTCCTGCAAAAAAGTGCACGCTGATTTTTAATGAACTCACCGTCTCGGTTCGGATGGAGATGTAGGAACCCGACCCGATCCGCTTTCTCCTTACAACCAAGAAGAGCACGTCGCCTTTGGATTGAAGGCACCGGTTCGGAACGGATGGAGTACCCGATCCGACACGTCTCGAATGAAATATTCTACTGCACAAACTCGACTTTGACATATTCTTAAGGCCTGTTTTACTCCTACTTTCAAGGATCAGACTACACATGGCTTTACAGAAACTACAAAAGAATTCCTCTAGTTACGCACTACGTCTTAGCAACGCATTGGATTCGTGACACATGTCATCCATCTGAGAGCCTCTCAACATCTATAAATACAAGGATTCAGGGACTTCTAAAGAATCATTGGCCATTCTAACTCTCGGCCTACATTGAATAGAACAAAAGGATATTATGCTTCTTCCGTATTAATCTAACATGAGGATTTCGTGTATAAAACCACTCTCTCTTCCCAACTTCTTCATTAAAA
Source organism: Allium sativum (assembly GCA_030737875.1). Lineage (NCBI taxonomy): Eukaryota > Viridiplantae > Streptophyta > Magnoliopsida > Asparagales > Amaryllidaceae > Allium > Allium sativum. The sequence goes on along the minus strand of CM060909.1, from coordinate 5,690,845 downwards.
TAAAAGGATATTGTATGTAAATGATTCCGACTAATTATAGGAAGGCATTGTATTTTAATTACTTAGGACTTAAGAAAATATAATGTGGACGTAGGCTTGGTTTGAGCCAAACCACTATAATAACCTCGTGCGTTCCCTGTTCTTTACTACTTTCCGGCATTTATTCTCTGTGTTCTATTATTGTGAGGACTTCACATTGCATTTGGGTATTAGTGCCATTTTTTGGTATAAAAATAAACAATGAACCATAAACCGTAAAACGTAAACTATAGACAATAAACCATAAACCATAAATATTTAAACATAAATGATAAATCATAAATAATAAACAATAAACCGTAAAACATAAACAATAACCCATAAACCGTAAACCATAAACAATAAAGTATAAACAATAAACTATATAAAATAAAGCATAAACCATAAACACTGAGCCATATATGATAAATCGTAAATAGTAAACCGTAAACCATAAACAATAAACCATAAATCATAAACCATAAGCAATAAAGTGTAAACAATAAACCACAAACCATAAACAATAAATATAAACAATTAACTACATAAAATAAAGCCATAAACCATAAACATTAAGCCATAAATGATAAATCCTAGACAATTAACCATAAGCCTTGACCCATGAACATTAAACAGTAAACCGTAAACCATAAACAATAAACCATAAACCGTAAACCATAAACAATAAACCATAAATAGTAAACGATATAAAATAAAGAATAAACCATAAACATTAAGCCATAAATGATAAACCATAAACATTGCCATGCTTTTTAGTCGAAGCTGTCACACATGAAATTTCTGGTTAACAATACATTCAAGTATTTGGAACATCGTCAGCTGATAGGAAGCGATTTGGTTGAAGTCGCATCACAAATAAAGGATTGCTTGAAACTCCTAACAGATGACCTCTTTTGGACCAGAAAACATCAATTACAGAGCTATTCTCAGTAGCTCTTTTAGCCCCCTAAATTAGCTTCAGGTAGAGCTTTTGTTTGGCTAAAACGGAATTACGGTTTGAAAGTTACGCTCGTTTCCGTGAATGCCCGCAGAACTGGAAACGTTTGGACTTTGACATTAATTGGACTCCAGGTCGGATTGGATGGCACAGATCGATCGAAAAGGAGGACCCAATCCACCTTATGCCGCACAGAAGTGCACACTACTTTGGAATGAAGTCACCGGCTCAGTTCAGATGGAGATGCAGGAACCCGACCCGATCTGCTTTGTCCTTACTGCCAAGAAGAGCACGTCGCCATAAGATTGAAGGTATTGGTTCGGATCGGATTGAGGAACCGATCTGACCCATCTGGGATGAAATATTCTACTGCACACACTCGAGTTTGACCTATTCTTAAAGCCTGTTTTTGACTTACTTTTACGGATCGGACAACAAATGGCTTTTCACGAACTATAGGAGACTTCCTCCATACAACATAGCAACGCATTGGTTTCGTGACACATGTCATTCATTCAGGAGACTCTCTACATCTATAAACACATGTATTCAGGGACATCTAAAAGATCTTTGGCTGTTCTAACTCTCGGCCGCCATTGAAGAGAACACAAGGACATTGTGCTTCTTTCATATTAATCTAACACTAGGATTTCGTGTATAAAACCACTCTCTCTTTCCCACTTCTTCATTAAAATACGAGGATGTTGTATGTAAATGATACATATTGATTGTAGGTAGGCATTGTATTTGTAATTTCTTATGACTTAAGAAAATGTAAAGTGGACACAGGCTTTGTTTGAGCCGAACCACTATAAAAACCCTGTGCATTCCCTGTTTTTGACCTCTTTCATGCATTTATTCTTTGTGATCTGTAATTGTAAGGACTTCACGCTGCACTTGGGTGTTAGTGCCATTTTTTTGGTCAAAAAATAAACCATAAATCGTAAACCATAGACAATAAACCATAAACCGTAAACCATAAACAACAAAGTGTAAACAGTAAACTATATAACATAAAGCATAAACCATAAACATTTAACCGTTAATGATAAATCATAAGCAATAAACCGAAAAAATAAACAATAAACCGTAAACCATAAACAATAAATTATAAACAGTAAACTATATAAAATAAAAAATAAACCATAAAAACATAGCCATAAATGATAAATAGTAAACAATAAACCGTAAACCATAAACAATAAACCATAAATCGTAAACCATAAACAATGAAGTATAAACAATAAACCGTAAACAATAAAATATAAACAATTAACTATATAAAATATAGCCATAAACTAAAAAAATTAGGCCATAAATGATAAATCCTAGACAGTAAACCATAAACAATGACCCATAAATATTAAACCATAAACCGTAAACCATAAACAATAAACCATAAACCATAAACAATAAACCATAAGCTGTAAACAATAAACCATTAACAGTAAACTATATAAAATAAATCGTTAACCATAAACATTAATCCATAAATGATAAACCATAAACGTTGACATGCTTTGTAGTCGAAGCCGTCACAAAAGGAATTTCTGGTTAACAATACGCTCAATTAATTGGAACATCGTCAAAATACAGGAAGCGATTTGGTTGAAGTCGCATTACAAACAAAGGACAGCTTGAAACTCAAAACAGATGACCTCTTTTGGACCTAAAAACATCAGTTTCAGAGCTTTTCTAAGTAACTCTTGTTGCCCTCTGAATTAGCTTCAGGTAGAGCTTTCATTTGGCTAAAACGAACTTACGGTTTGGAAGTTACGCTCGATTCCTTGAACGCCTGCAAAATCCGAAACATTTTGATTTCTTCATTGATTGGACTTCGGAACTGATCGGATGGCTCGAATCAGATCGGAAAGGATGACCCTATCCACCTTGTGCCGCACAAAAGTGCACGCTGCTTTGGAATGAAGTCACCGGCTCAGTTCAGATGGAGATGTAGGAACCCGATCCGATGCGCTTTCTCCTTACTTCCAAGAATAGCACGTCGCCTTCGGATTGAAGGCACCGATTCAGATCGGATGGAGGACCCCATCTGACCCGTCTGTAAGGAAATATTCTATTGCACACACTCGAGTTTGACCTTTTCTTAAGGTCTGTTTTACTCCTACTTTCACGGATCGGACCACACATGGCTTTACATGAACTACAAGAGATTCCTCCATACGTCTTAGCAACGCATTGATTTCGTGACACATGTCATTCATCCAGGATACTCTCTACACTTATAAATACATGTATTCAGGGAAATCTAAAGGATCTTTGGCCATTCTAATTCTAGGCCTCGATCGAAGAGAACAAAAGGACATTGTTCTTCTTCCATATTAATCTAAAAGGAGGATTTCGTGTATAAAACAACTCTCTCTTCCCCACTTCTTCATTAAAATACAAGAATGTTGTATGTAAATTACTCCTACTGATTGTAGGAAGGCATTGTATTTGTAATTTCTTAGAACATAGTAAAACATAAAGTGGACGTAGGGTTGGTTTGAGCCGAACCACTATAAAAACCTCGTGCATTCTTGTTCTTTACAACTTTCCTGAATTTATTCTCTATGATCTATGATTGTGAGGACTTCACACTACATTTGGGTGTTAGTACCATTTTTTGGTCTCACAATAAACAATAAACCATAAACCATAAACTGTAACACCCTACCTCGGCTAGGGCCACTCACAAAGGGAATGCACTAGTTTTGGAGGAGCGTTATCGAGGTAAACAAACATAGAAATATTAGAAGATAGAAAATAAATAAAACAGGGGAAGAATCAAAAGCTAAATTTCATTACTTTCAAGAAGAGTCAAAAACTTTTACATCCAAAGTACCAACTATCATTTTCCATTTCAACAAGTTATGCCTTGAATAAATAAAGAAGCATAAAACTTAAAACAACAAAAGTAGCTTAATTCCCCAAAGGTAGCAGAAATGCAGCCATAGCATTGCTCAAGATCAAACCGTACATGAGCTGAATCGAAAGCAATCGAAATCCAAGCTAAAGGCTAGAGTTTCCTCCCTGAGAACATGGGGGGGGGGGGGGGGAACGAAAGAAAAAGAGGCGAAAGAAAACGGGTCAGTCATAATGACTAGTAAGCTGTAGTGACTTTCAGCATAAATACAGGTAAAGGCAACATGACATGTATAAACTGAAAGTAAACATAAGGATGCTGTCAAGATGGGCAAGATAGACTAAGATAGCAGGATAATTCAAGTATAAATCAAGTATAGCATCGCATGTTCAAGATTCGCTGCACCAACTGTACTAGTATCCTAAACCCACGTCGTATATTACCGATGAAATGATCCCTTGGCCCAATATCATGCAATGTCCCATTACTGGGTCCTACGGAACGATCCACTAATCGATCGGCTCCCTGCAAGTTCTAGCTCGTCATGTGTCTGCGTCATACGGCCCTATAACGAATGTAGTCATCCGTGCTAGGTCCACCATAGGGTGTATCAAGCCCTAGGGTGCCAACCACCGACACGAATCAAGCATGCACAGTGTAAAGCTACTTATGCCCAATGCCTGCTTTTTCAACTCCGGACAACGTGCACGACCATAGTCTGCCTGATTCTACACTGGCGCACCAACTCAGCCGTCGTTTTAGTCACTTACAATCAGCCCAGTCATCGTGCCTCACCCTGCCTAGTTCCAGGGTACCATGAGACATCTAGTTGGTTATTGCTGAAATGGACCGCGTAACTAGGGTTTCCGTCCAACAGGTTAAGTGTTGTCATTTAAATTCGTGACTTAACCCCATCAGTCTAGCATGTCAAGTTGGTTAAGTGTTGTCGTTCAAATTCATGACTTAACCCTACAAATCATGTGTCAAGTTGGTTAAGTGTTGTCTTTCATGTTCATGACTTAACCCTATCCTATGGCATTAATTTATTAATGCACCTCAACCTCTCACATCAGCGCTGTTGTTGTTGTAACTGGTTATGCCGGGTGGTTCCGGGCAGATTTACACCGCAACTCAGTCTGACCTCGGGTTTCAAGCGCGAAATGACCAACTACCCACATTGGATCCTATTGTTTGCAGTCACTGGATTTGCCGGGTGGTTCCTGGCAGAATTACACTGCAAAAACAACCAAACCTCGAGTTGGCCATTTTCAAGTTCATTCTAGTGCCATGTCCATGTTCAAAATTCATGTCAAGTTCGTGTCAAGTTTCATGGCGAGTTTCATGTCAAGTTTCAAATTATGCCAATTATCATGTTCACGATTCATGTTCATAACCAATTCATGTTTTACCTAATCTACCCAATCGTATTCCCATCGCATGTAAACGTGAACCGATCTAAATTACAAGTAAATCAAAATCCCGAAACAAAGGGAATAACATCAAAACTATGATAGGCAAAAAGGACGAGCATAAAGTGATAAAAGTGATTACAAGACTAGCATGATATAACTTGAGATAATTGGTTACAACATCACTGGCATATAGAAAATAATAGGATTTCAAATCTAGCATAATAAGGTGATAGTCATGGCATAAGGTAATAGTCATGGCATAAGGTGATAGTCCCAAACTTGTAAATAATAGACTGATTCACCATCATAGGCATGATAATGTTATGGACATGAAAGGGTTTGATTTCCAACATGAATAAGTCTAAATTGATTTCATAGCAATATTCCCAAATGTCAAGATCCAAAATGGAAACTAGAATAGATGTGAATCAATTATCATACTTAAGTCAAATTTCACTTTATCTCTTGTCCAAATTACAATTAACAAGTTTAAATCTCAAAGTAACTAGAACTTGCCGATTGTGGATTAAGAAATTGAGATCTAGAAACTAGTCATCGAATTGTTGAATCGTTGAATCTCGATTTGATTGTAGCAGAAAATCCCCAATTTGTGAATCTCGCGATGCTCGAAGGAGAAGGTAGAAGGACTCTCTTAATTTGATTAATCTTGTTTTAATTGAATCAGGTAGTCTTTGGAGAAGAAGAAGTCATCTTGTTTCATTAAGAATTTATGCAGCATAAGGACAGAATGAAATGGTTTAGAAAGAATGAGGCTAGGGGATTGTTTATATAGGATTAGGTGGACGAATCTAGACTGAAAACGAGACCAGAAACATCAGAATGAACCCAGGCTCAATACTGGGTTTAAGCACCAGGTCGACCCCCAGGTCGACCTGGTCCCTAGGAGCTCGACCATAGTGTCGACCCCCAGGTCGACCTAGTCCTGGGTGGGAAAATTCCCGCCCAGTCTGCGCTGGGGTTTGAATTCGAATTTCAAGTTCGAATTCGAGCTGTTTTTCTATTCTGAAAATCCTTGAAACTTCGGAGTGTCATATCTCCCTCATAGGAACTCCGTTTCTCGAAAACTTGGACTCGTTTCCAAGCAGAATTTTGAGACGAAAGCAATGGCATAACCCGTTTCCCTTGATTCTTATTTTAAATTAATTATGCCTTGATTTATAGTTTTAACATGTTATTATAATACTGGGTATTACATAAACGGTAAACCATAACCCTAAACCACAAACAAAAAAGTATAAACAGAAAACAATATAATATTAAGCATAAACCATAAACATCTAACCATAAATGATAAATCATAAACAATAAACCATAAACCGTAAACCATAAACAATAGAGTATAGATAGTAAACTATTTAAAATAAAGCATAAACCATAAACACTTAACTATAAATGATAAATCGTAAATAATAAACCGTAAACCATAAACAATGAACCATAAATCAAAAACCATAAACAATAAACCATAAAAAATAAAAAAATAAATATAAACAATTAACCATATAAAATAACGCCTGAAACCATAAACATAAAGCCATAAATGATAAATCCAAGACAATAAACCATAAACCATGACCCATAAACATTAAACCATAAACTGTAAAGCATAAATAATAAACCATAAACCGTAAACCATAAACAATAAACCATACACAGTAAACTGCATATAATAAAGCATAAACATAAACATTGAGCCATAAACGATAAACCTTAAACATCGACACACTTTTTAGTCGAAACCGTCTCACATGGAATTTATGGTTAACAATACCCCAAAGTGTTTGGAACATCTTCAGAAGACAGGAAGCGATTTGGTTGAAGTCGCATCACAAACAATGGACAGCTCGAAACTCCTAATAGATGACCTCTTTTGGGCATGAAAACATCAATTACGGGGCTTAGCTCAGTAACACTTGTAGCTCTCGGAATTAGCTTGAGGTAGAGCTTTCATTTGGCTAAAGCGGACTTACAATTTGAATGTTACGCTCGTTTCTGTGAACGCCCGTAGAATCGGATCCGTTTGGATTTTAGAATTGATTGGATTCCTGGTCGGATCGGTTGGCCGAGATCTGATCAGAAAGGAGGAACCAATCCACCTTCTGTCGCATAGAAGTGCACGCTACTTTGGAATGAAGTCACCGGCTCGGTTCAGATGGAGATGTAGGAACCCGATCCAATGCGCTTTCTCCTTACTGCCAAGAAGAGCACATTGCCCTTGGATTGAAGGCACCGATTCTGATCGGATGGAGGACCCCATCTGACCCGTCTGTAAGGAAATATTCTACTACACAAACTCGATTTTGACCTATTCTTAAGGCCTGTTTAACTCCTACTTTCACGGATCGGACAACACATGGCTTTACACGAACTACATGAGACTTCCTCCATACGTCTTCGCAACACATTGATTTCGTGACACATGTCATTCATCCGGGAGACTCTCTACACTTATAAATACACGTACTCAGGGAAATCTAATGGATCTTTGGCGATTCTAACTCTCGGCCTCCATTGAAGAGAACACAAGGACATTGTACTTCTTCCATATTAATCTAACTCGAGGATTTCTTGTATAAAACCACTCTCTTTTCCGCACTTCTTCGTTAAAATACATGGACTTGTATGTAAATGATTCCTACTGATCGTAGGAAGGCATTATATTTGTAATTTCTTAGGGCTTAAGAAAGTATAAAGTGGATGTATCTTGGTTTTTACTTCTTTCCTACATTTATTCTTTATGATCTATAATTGGAAGGACTTCACACTGCATTTGTGTGTCAGTGCCATTTTATTGGTCTAACAATAAACCATAAACCGTAAACCATAGACAATAAGCAATAAACAGTAAACCATAAACTACAAAGTGTCAATAGTAAACTATATAATATAAAGCATAAACCATAAAATTTTAAACTTAAATGATAAATCATAAACTATAAACCATAAACCGTAAAACGTAAACAATAAACCGTAAACCATAAACAATAAAGTACAAACAATAAACTATATAAAATAAAAATAAACAATAAACACTAAGCTATAAATGATAAATCGTAAGCAATAAACCGTATACCATAAACAATAAAGTATAAACAGTAAACCATATAAAATAAAAAATAAACCATAAACACTAAGCCATAAATAATAAATCGTAAGCAATAAACCGTAAACCATAACCAATAAACCATAAATCGTAAACCATAAACAATAAAGTATAAACAATAAACCATAAACCATAAATAATAAAATATAAACAATTAACTATATAAAATAAAGCCATAAACCATAAACATTAAGCCATAAATTATAAATCCTAGACAATAAACCATAATTAATGGCCCATAAACATTAAACCATAAAACGTAAACCATAAACAATAAACCATAAACCGTAAACAATATACCATAAGCCGTAAACCATAAGCAACAAACCATAAACAATCAACTATATAAAATAAATCATAAACCATAAACATTAATCCATAAATGATAAATTATAAATGTTGACATGCTTTTTAGTTGAAGCTGTCACACATGGAATTTCTGTTTAACAATACGCTCATGTATTTGGAACATCGTCAGAAGACTGGAAGCGATTGGTTTCAAGTCGCATCACAAACAAAGGACGGCTTGAAACTCCTAACAGGTGACCTCTTTTGGACCTAAAAACATCAATTACAGAGCTTTTCTCAGCAATTCCTATAGCCCTCTGAATTAGCTTTAGGTAGAGCCTTCGTTTGGCTAAAACGGACTTGCGGTTTGAAAGCTACGCTCGATTCCGTGAACGCCCGCAGAACCAGAAACTTTTGGATTTTCACATTAATTGGACTATGGGACGGATCAGATGGCTCGGATTGGATCTGAAAAGAGGACCCAATCCACCTTATGCCGCACAGAAATGTACACTGCTTTGGAATGAAGTTGCCGGCTCAGTTCGGATGGAGATGTAGGAACCCGACCCGATCCACTTTCTCCTTACTTCCAAGAAAATCACATTGCCTTCGGATTGAAGGCAGCACTCATGATCGGATTGAGGACCCGATCTGACCCGACTGGGAGGAAATATTATACTTCACACACTCGAGTTCGACCTATTCTCAATGCCTGTTTTACACCTACTTTCACGGATCATACCACACATGGCTTTACCCAAACTACATGAGACTTCGTCCATACATATTTGCAATGCATTGGTTTCGTGATACATGTCATTCTTCTGGGAAACTCTCGACATCTATAAATACACATATTTAGGGACATATAAAGGATCTTTGGCCATTCTAACTCTTGGCCTCCAATGAAGAGAAAACAAGGACATTGTGCTTCTTCCATATTAATCTGACACGAGGACATTGTGCTTCTTCCATATTAATCTAACAAGGATATTGAAGAGAAAACAAGGACTTTTTGCTTCTTTGTTAAAATACAAGGACGTTTTATGTAAATGATTCCTACTTATTGTAGGAAGGCATTGTATTTGTAATTTCTTTGAAGCTAAGAAAATATAAAGTGGACATAGGCTTGGTTTGAGCCGAACCACTATAAAAACCTCGTGTATGCCCTGTTCTTTACCGCTTTCCTGCATTTATTCTCTATGATCTGTGATTGTGAGGACTTCACATTACATTTGGGTGTTAGTGCCATTTTTTGGTCTAACAATAAACCATAAACCGTAAACCGTAAAACGTAGACAAAAAACCATAACCCTAAAATATAAACAATAAAGTATAAACAGTAAACTATATAATATGAAGCATAAAACATTAACATTTAACCATAAATGTTAAATCATAAACAATAAACCATAAAACATAAAACATAATCAATAAGCCATAGAGCATAAACCGTAAACAATAGAGTATAAACAGTAAGCTATATAAAATAAAGCATAAACCATGAACACTAAGCCATAAATGATAAATCGTAAACAATAAACCGTAAACCATAAACAATAAACCATAACTCGTAAACCATAAACAATAAAGTATAAACAGTAAAAGTATAAACAATAAACCATAAACAATTAACTATATAAAATAAAGCCAGAAACCATAAACATTAAGCAATAAATGATAAATCCTAGACAATAAACAATAAACCATGAACCATAAACCCTAAACCATAAACCGTAATCCATAAACAATAAACCATAAACCGTAAACCATAAACAATAAACCATAAATAGTAAGCTATATAAAAAAAAGCATAAACCACAAACATTAAGCCACAAATGATAAACCGTAAACGTTGACATGCTTTTTCGTCGAAGCTGTCACACATAGAATTTCTGGTAAACAATAAGCTCAAGTATTTGGAACATCGTCAGAAGACAAGAAGCGATTTGGTTGATGTCGCATTACAAATAAAGATCGGCTTGAAACTCCTAACAGTTGACCTCTTTCGGGCTTGAAAACATCAATTTTGGAGCTTTTCTCAGTAACACTTGTAGCCCTCTGAATTAGCTTCAGGTAGAGCTTTCATTTGGCTAAAACGGACTTACAGATTGAATGTTACGCTTGCTTCCGTGAACGCCCGCAGAACCTGAAACCTTTGGATTTTGGCATTAATCGGATGGCCCGAATCGGATCGGATGGCCCAGATTGGGTCGAAAAGGAGGAACCGGTCCACCTTATGCTGCACAGATGTGCATGCTGCATTGAAATGAGGTCACAGGCTCAGTTCGGATGGAGATGAAAGAACCCGACCTAATCCGCTTTCTCCTTACTGCCAAGAAGAGCACCTCGCCTTTGGATTGAAGGCACCGATTCAGATCGGTTGGAGGACCCGATCTGACCCGTGTGGGAAGAAATATTCTACTGCACACACTCGAGTTTGACCTATTCTTCAGGTCTGTTTTACTCCTACATTCACGGATCAGACCACACATGGCTCTACACGAACTACAAGAGACTTCCTCCATTCGTCTTAGCAATGCATTGGTTTCGTGTTGCATGTCAGTTGTAACACCCCACATCCGTTAGTGTCACTCACAAAGGGAATGCACTAAGTTCTGTGGAGCATTTAGGGTAAAAGATGCAGATAAATTACAAGACAGACAGAAATTAAACAGCGGAAAATAAAACTTTGCTTTATTGATAAAATACTTTGTACAGAGATTTCTTTACAATATCAGAGTGTCGTCTGTCTTACAAAATAAAGAAGCATCAAACTACATTTATATTTCCCCAAATTTTATCAAGAGCCAGCCATAGCATCTGATAAGAGAGTCCAAGCAAACTTCGACAAATCTTCAAGCTGGGAAAGAGTGACAGTCCAACTTGACCTGAGCTATACTACTCCCTCCTCTACTACCTTTGGGGGGGAACGAAAGAAAAGAAGACGAAAGAAAAACAGAGTCAGACATAAAGCCTGAGTAAGTTTAGTAACTTCTAGCATGTGAACAAGGAAAACAAAACGACATGAATTAACTGAACACAAGATTACACCATGACGATAGGGTCAACAAGATTAGACAAGGTAGTCACAAGATATGCTAAGATAAACTGGATACGCTCTAATACTTTCGCCGCTTCGCTATTTCCTTGTTATACTGGTTTCTATATCTCTGCACCGCCTATCTTGTGTCCCATCTAGCAACGATAACGTGATCCCAATTCCTGTATTATCTATTGCCTTCCGGCATACATTCATTATTTATTACCTAGATCAAATCTAGGGTTTTCTATCAAGTGCTTTCTAGGTTTAACTAGAGTTTTGCGCTATCTGCTGAACGCTTCTCGAGTTCAGGGTTTATGCCACCTAGTCCAACTAGGGATTACGCTACATGTCGAACGATGCCCCCAAGTCTAGGACACACCACCTAGAGTGGTGTATGTTCCTATACTTCCCCATGCATGTATCGTGAATCGTTATCGCTTGTCTAGATGTACATGTCATGTAATGTGCGGTCCGAGTCCTGTGACAGGGCAAATCAAGGAATACAGAACACGGTCGGGAGCTTTCAGATATCTGCCGATGCAGATGCTAAGGTCTGTTTTTATTCCAGTGGCTATGGTCCCACTTGACCCCTCCCTCAACTAATGAAAGGAACACCTTGTAAAATGAGACCTATAAGCCGGCCCCCGGTGCCCCACTATCCTGTGGCCATCCGCAACTATAACTAGATAGCAAGTATATGGTCTTTTGGAGTTCTCCGCTTTTCCGCTTCACGTATCTCGATTGACTCAAGATGGATGGTAGACGACGAGTTGCTATCACAGGGCTACCGTTTGCTCACCGAATCATGCCGGTCCATCCTAGTCTTTAGGTTGCCATGTATGGCAACCAAGGCATACCCCTGGTTCTTGTACACAGACCTTAACCTCGGTGGGCCCATGCGGATCATCTGCAGCCTCACGAAGGGATACCAAGAGTACCCTCACGTCCCCTCGAAGCCTCGGGCTTCGTAACCCAATTCGTTGGAGCCTTCTCTCTATTCAGACGGACATTCGCTCCTTCTCGTGTTATACTAAGAATTACTACTTAGTTCCCTTTCCCGTCAATTTGGATTGGTTAAGTGTCATTAGTCAATTCAAGCCAACTTAACCCTCTTCATTCATCCTATTATACTGGTTAAGTGTTATCAGTAATTCATGTTGACTTAACCCACCACAAACCAAGTTATATTGGTTAAGTATTTCTTATTACTTAACCTTACCCATTCACCCTGTATTGATTCAGTGTTCCTTTTTAACTTAACCTTGCCCGTCTATTTTAACTAACCTGTTATTAACGGTTAAGTATTATCCCTTCATGTTTTAGACTTAACCCTATTCCTTTATCAAAATCTGATTGTTAAGTGTTCAAGTTTACTTAACCCTACGGTCTAGCCCAGCTAACATATCAAATTGGCTAAGTGTATTAAATCTTACTTAACCCCAACCTCTAGTCCAGTTACCATGTTAATTTGGATAAGTGTATTAACTTTACTTAACCTCACCTTCTAGTCTAGTTAACATGTTAATTTGGATAAGTGTTTTCTTAGTTACTTATCCCCTACAAATCTTGTCTTGTTACGATGTTAAGTTTGGTTAAGTGTCCCTATGGACTTAGCCCTCCCATTCTAGCTTACCTGTGTTAAGTTGGTTAAGTGTTCTTATGGACTTAACCCTCCCATTCTAGCTTAACTGTATGAACCTAACCCCACCTACCAGTCTTGTTATCATGTTGAGTTGGTTAAGTGTCTTAGTTAACTTAACCATAACATTCTTGTCCTAGCTTTAACTAAATAAATTAAAGCCATGACCACTCACATTAGACAGATATAGTTGCGATTACTGGATGTGCCGGTTGGTTCCAGGCAGGTTTACATCGCAACTCAGTCTAAACTCGGGTTAGGCCTATTCGTGTTTTCTAGTTCAAAGGGTTTTGATTAATTTTCAAATCAGGTTTTGAAAGTAACCATCCCGTCCGTCGGATCAGTTAGGGATAGCCAGGGAGAGAAGGAAACTTGTATTTTCCAAACTCAAGCCTAGACACTATCCTCTCTGTCACCCTAGAACTTTCTGGTGTTTCATTAAGAGAGATGTCGTTAATAAATCATTAATTTGTCTAAATCAATATTTCCTCATTTAGGGCAAATTCTATAAGTAAATTAATCCTAATTTACTTATTTCCCAATTTATCTTTTAATGTAAATTGTCAACATTTATTCTTACGGCCCACTTTCCCCTCTATATCATGTTTTTGCTTTTTGGTATGTAAACCATACCAAATGTAGTGTCACTAACCATGATTATGCTAATCCTGACAATTACCCCCAATTATGGCCAATTTCAAATTTATTCCAATATACTTATCGAGCCAAATTAGCTAATCCAATTTTGATTTACATTCTGATTCACGTCAAACTAGACTTATTACTCTAGTTCACTATTCATGTAAATGCTAGATTTACACGTCAATACAAGATTCAAATTACACATCTTATAATTCATGTCAAATTTATCCAATTTGCATTTCCATGAACACGCCATAATACATGTTCCCAATTTATGCCAATTTCCAAGTTAAACTACGTTTTAGTAAATTTCATATTTTGCCCCGAATCGCATTCCCACTGTTCGTAAAATCGTGTTTCAATCTAGATTATAGATAAATCTAGATTCGTAGCAAATAGGGAATGAACCAAAGATTGCTAGGAAAAGGATAGATATAACAACTTGCATAAAATGGTTTTGAACAATGGCGTAGGTTCAAGAACATGGGTAGACCTAACTTAATAGGTAAATTCCCAAGGTCTAAAACCAAGAATAGACAGAGTAGATTCAAGAACATGGGTAGACCTAACTTAATAGGTAAATTCCCATAGTCTAAAACCAAAGAAAACTAAGGACAAGCAGAATAAATAATCGGGTTTAGCCCCAATCTCGAAATCACAGAACTTAAGCAACACTTTCCTAGTCATGAATCATGGAGGTTTAATGACAGATGTCCTTGTTATGTCATAGGCAATAGTTTATCATAATCAAAGGCATAGGTTTTTTCAAGGAAGTAATCCTCATAGTCATAGTCACAATCATAGGCAATGTTCATAGTCATAGGCAGTGTCCATAGTCATAGGCAATGTCCATAGTAATAGGCAAATGTTCATAGTCATAGGCATATGGTTTTTAGGTCCATAGTTTCATAGTCACGGTCTTATTTGTCTTTGAATCATGACAGTTCTTAATTAGGTCCAAAGAGATAGGCACAGATTCGAATAGAAAGAAAGAGAATTGGCATATTCTTTTATCCCTTTAATTTCATGTCATGAACAAAGAAAAACGTTCAAATCTAGAAATAACTGATTTACAGAGATTTAGATTAGAAAAGAAAGATGGCATTGCTATAATTCGTAGAAAATCATTCGTTGAAGTCGTTTGAACCTCCTTTTGAATCTTAGCTTGAATCTCTTCTTCTTGAAAGTCTTTTGAGTAGCATCTCATCGTCTTGTTTTATTTTATATATATTATTTATTTATTTATATAGTTTAGAGGAGGAGAAGAAGCCATGTTCAATCAGAATCTTTGCAGCATAAGGGTAGAGAAGAATTGTGAATAGAGGAGGAGACTAGGGTTGTTTATATAGTTACTGAAGACCATATCGTACACGCAGCGCTGAGTCAGCATTGAACCTAGTTAAGAAAATAGTCCAGGTTCGCAGATGAATCTAGCCAAATCTTATCTTACATGCAGTGCTAAGTCAGCATTGGGTCCCACAAGCTGTTTTGGCACAAAAATTTGGATTTTGAATGTTTGAATTTCTGGAATTTATTTAACTGTTTTATTCACATGAAATATTCTTATATGTATACAATTCCTTTAACGACCATTTTACGCTTATATATATAGATACGCACAATTTTCAATTTATTTTCAAAATTCAAACGATGTTGCACCGTTATTTAATTCTTGCCATATTTCATTTACTATAGCCTTATCTTAAATTTTATCTTTCGTATACATATATTTCTGCATATATATATATATATATATATATATATATATATATTCTCATGTATATACATATATTTTCTTTATTTCCTTATATGTATGTTCTTATCCTTTCAAATTTTGAATTTGTATATGTACATATATTTGCATGTTCAGTTGGCCCTCTTTAAAATAGAGATAAAAATTATGCTGCCGCCGGGGTTCGAACCCGCGACCTCCATGTTACAAATCCAATGCCTTAACCAACTGAGCTACAAAGTTTTTGTTAATAAGTCTTAGAACAATGATAATTATTGTTCTTTCCTTACTTCTCTTTTTCATGTTAGTTACAATACTTAAATTAAACCAATGCATGAATCTTTTTCTTTTAATGTTAATGCATTATGTTTGCAAATCAGTGCATGAAACATATTTACATCGCATGCAACCAATCCTTTCTTTCTTTCATATATTAATTAATTTTCATTATACATCACCATATTAATCTTATCTGTGGATATATATACATTTTTATTTACATTAAAAATACGGGGTGTTACATTCTCCCCCACTTAAAAGGATTTCGTCCCCGAAATCTTCAAGTTAGGAAGAATGTGTCCTACCATCCAATCACCCATCTACTCAACCATTCAATCACAAGCATTCATTGTCTTTAAAAGATTTCTAATGCTTTCATGTTCATATGCATAGTGTGTGTATATGTCTTTATCTAATGTAAAATCAGGCGGTCTACTGATTCAGTCGACCTCCTTAATGCGAGTCATGTCAGTGCCATGCGTCCAACCATGTATGCAAGCATCCCTAGTTATGTAAATACAATATGCGTGCACGGCCATTCATCCATATGCAACACCCATATGATAACATATCAAGTTCAATTTACAAACAAATACGTATCTGTAAATGCAATATGAAAGCGTCTGAACTGATCTAGTGCCTAATACGTATGCATATGCATTCAAAAGCAACCATTTGCAACCACTTGCAACCATCAACCATAACATGTTTCAAATACATGTTTACATCCATTGGCTTCTACTTAAGGATCGAAGATACGACCTAGGTGATATACTTTGGAAAGGGAGAAACAATTATGCGTAAAGCTCCTAAAACAAAGAAATCAAGGATGCACCCTCAAGGAAAAGGGTATGATGCTAGTATCTAGCCTTCTTGAGCTTTATTCCACTGTATCTTAACTAATTTAACTTCACGATTGTGAAGTTCTGGATCTCCATTTCCAAAATAAACAGATTTCAATCACTGTACCAGGTATACGTACTAAGATGATTAGAGGTTTCCCTCTTATCCGCCATGCCATAACTATAAGAGTCGAAAGGTCACTATGTGCTCTTTGGAGTGCCTGCCACAACTATTCATCTCTCACGCAAACCATCCAAACCGAAATCGACATTCCTCAAGTACAAGCCCCAAAGGCCTAAACCAATATCAGACAAACACCCAAGGAATATCTCCTCCGAATTTAGACGATCTACGTGAGATGATATAAGCAAACTCGATAGCTATTCTCAAATCCCTACTAACAAAAAATAAACTGGTCGGACCACCAATTGGATTTGAGACTCTAGTGGGATCTTTCTACTATACAGGTACTATGGTGCAGAGACTCAACTATGGAAGTGGATACGAACAAATGAGAAGCGCTAGAACCTAAGGAAATAGTACGAACAGAAAACTATACTCTTCCAACCGAACTACCTTTCTCCTAGGTACGCTTGGTGGCGAAAGCATGTACTTGTCCTTCTGAAAATCTTGTTCCTCGTTCTTGCCGTTGTCCTTAAGTATATGCCCTATCATACCCTAGTAAAGATACTTCCTCTTGTCTTAGGTTTTATAATTTCTTCCTCCTTCGTGTACTAAGTTTACATCCATGAATTCCTCAGCCTAGGGTTATGCTCCTTAGCCAAACTCCTCATCCCCTTCCGTGTGTAGTCATGTTGACAAATCTCTCGAAAACTGCCTACATCATCCGGAAAACCCTATAAGCTTCGAAAGAAAACTGCCCGTAGATGAAACAACTACGGTTATGGATGGAAGCCGGGCATAACTTTGCCCTTCGATGAGGTTACCTCCCAGAAAGCCAGGAGCCCTAGAGACTCAAGAAAGAAGGAGATAAGAATTTAAACAGAGGAAGAGAAGATGGTGCGTATGGCTTTGGGGAATATGTCTTTAAAACAAATCTTTTCTCTTGAAAAATGCTTCTATAAAAACCGTCTTGAAAATAATTTTTCAAATCCTTTATCTAATATGGTAACCTTCAGCTCTGATACCACGTGTAACACCCCATATCCGTTAGTGTCACTCACAAAGGGAATGCACTAAGTTCTATGGAGCATTTAGGGTAAAAGATGCAGATAAATTACAAGACAGACAGAAATTAAACAGCGGAAAATAAAACTTTGCTTTATTGATAAAATAGTTTGTACAAATATTTTTTTACAATATCAGAGTGTCATCTGTCTTACAAAATAAAGAAGCACCAAACAACATTTATATTTCCCCAAATTTTAGCAAGAGCCAGCCATAGCATCTGATAAGAGAATCCAAGCAAACTTCGAAAAATCTTCAAGCTGGGAAAGAGTGACAGTCCAACTTGACCTGAGCTATACTACTCCCTCCTCTACTACCTTTGGGGGGGTGGGAACGGAAGAAAAGAAGACGAAAGAAAAACAGAGTTAGACATAAAGCCTGAGTAAGTTCAGTAACTTCTAGCATGTGAACAAGGAAAACAAAACGACATGAATTAACTGAACACAAGATTACACCATGACGATAGGGTCAACAAGATTAGACAAGGTAGTCACAAGATATGCTAAGATAAACAGGATACGCTCTAATACTTTCGCCGCTTCGCTATTTCCTTGTTATACTGGTTTCTATATCTCTGCACCGCCTATCTAGTGTCCCATCTAGTAACGATAACGTGATCCCAATCCCTGTATTTTCTATTGCCTTCCGGCATACATTCATTATTTTTTACCTAGATCAAATCTAGGGTTTTCTATCAAGTGCTTTCTAGGTTTAACTAGAGTTTTGCGCTATCTGCTGAACGCTTCTCGAGTTCAGGGTTTATGCCACCTAGTCCAACTAGGGATTACGCTACCTGTCGAACGATGCCCCCAAGTCTAGGACACACCACCTAGAGTGGTGTATGTTCCTATACTTCCCCACGCATGTATCGCGAATCGTTATCGCTTGTCTAGATGCACATGTCCTGTAATGTGCGATCCGAGTCCTGTGACAGGGCAAATTAAGGAATACAGAACACGGTCGGGAGCTTTCAGATATCTGCCGATGTAGATGCTAAGGTCTGTTTTTATTCCAGTGCCTATGGTCCCACTTGACCCCTCCCTCAACTAATGAAAGGCACACCTTGTAAAATGAGAATATACGCCGGACCCCGGTGCCCCACTATCCTATGGCCATCCACAACCATAACTAGATAGCAAGTATATGGTCTTTTGGAGTTCTCCGCTTTTCCGCTTCACGTATCTCGATTGACTCAAGATGGATGGTAACGACGAGTTGCTATCATAGGGCTACCGTTTGCTCGCCGAATCATGCAGGTCCATCCTAGTTTTTAGGTTGCCATGTATGGCAACCAAGGCATACACCTGGTTCTTGTACGCAGACCTTAACCTCTGTGGGCCCAGGCGGATCATCTACAGCCTCACAGAGGGATACCAAGAGTACCCTCACGTCCCCTCGAAGCCTCGGGCTTCGTAACCCAATTCCTTAGAGCCTTCTTTCTATTCAAACGGACATTTGCCCCTTCCCGTGTTATACTAAGAATTACTACTTAGTTCCCTTTCCCGTCAATTTGGATTGGTTAAGTGTCATTAGTCAATTCAAGCCAACTTAACCCTCTTCATTCATCCTGTTATACTGGTTAAGTGTTACCAGTAATTCATGTTGACTTAACCCACCACAAACCAAGTTATATTGGTTAAGTATTTCTTATTACTTAACCTTACCCATTCACCCTGTATTGATTCAGTGTTCCTTTTTAACTTAACCTTGCCCGTCTGTTTTAACTAACCTGTTATTAACGGTTAAGTATTATCCCTTCATATTTTAGACTTAACCCTATTGCTTTATCAAAATCTGATGGTTAAGTGTTCAAGTTTACTTAACCCTACGGTCTAGCCCAGCTAACATATCAAATTGGCTAAGTGTATTAAATCTTACTTAACCCCAACCTCTAGTCCAGTTAACATTTTAATTTGGATAAGTGTATTAACTTTACTTAACCCCACCTTCTAGTCTAGTTAACATGTTAATTTGGATAAGTGTTTTCTTAGTTACTTATCCCCTACAAATCTTGTCTTGTTACGATGTTAAGTTTGGTTAAGTGTCCCTGCGGACTTAGCCCTCCCATTCTAGCTTAACTGTGTTAAGTTGGTTAAGTGTTCCTATGGACTTAACCCTCCCATTCTAGCTTAACTGTATGAACCTAACCCCACCTACCAGTCTTGTTATCATGTTGAGTTGGTTAAGTGTCTTAGTTAACTTAACCATAGCATTCTTGTCCTAGCTTTAACTAAATAAATTAAAGCCATGACCACTCACGTTAGACAGATATTGTTGCGATTACTGGATGTGCCGGTTGGTTCCGGGCAGGTTTACATCACAACTCAGTCTAACCTCGGGTTAGGCCTATTCGTGTTTTCTAGTTCAAAGGGGTTTGATTAATTTTCAAATCAGGTTTTGAAAGTAACCATCCCGTCCGTCGGATCAGTTAGGGATACCCAAGGAGAGCAGGAAACTTGTATTTTCCAAACTCATGCCTAGACACTATCCTCTCTGTCACCCTAGAACTTTCTGGTGTTTCATTAAAAGAGATGTCGTTAATAAATCTTTAATTTGTCTAGATCAATATTTCCTCATTTAGGGCAAATTCTATAAGTAAATTAATCCTAATTTACTTATTTCCCAAATTCTCTTTTAATGTAAATTGTCAACATTTATTCTTACGGCCCATTTTCCCCTCTATATCATGTTTATGCTTTTTGGTATGTAAACCGTACCAAATGAAGTGTCACTAACCATGATTCTGCTAATCCTGACAATTACCCCCAATTATGGCCAATTTCAAGTTTATGCCAATATACTTATCGAGCCAAATTAGCTAATCCAATTCTGATTTACATTCTGATTCACATCAAACTAGGCTTATTAATCTAGTTCACTATTCATGTAAATGCTAGATTTACACGTCAATACAAGATTCAAATTACACATCTTATAATTCATATCAAATTTATCCAATTTGCATTTCTATTAACATGACATAATACATGTTCCTAATTTATGCGAATTTCCAAGTTAAACTACGTTTTAGTAAATTTCATATTTTGCCCCAAATCGCATTCCCACCATTCATAAAATCGTGTTTCAATCTAGATTATAGATAAATCTAGATTCGTAGCAAATAGGGAATGAACCAAAGATTGCTAGGAAAAGGGTAGATATAACAACTGGCATAAAATGGTTTTGAACAACGACGTAGGTTCAAAAATATGGGTGGACCTAACTTAATAGGTAAATTCCCAAGGTCTAAAACCAAGAATAGACAGAGTAGGTTTAAGAACATGGGTAGACCTAACTTAATAGGTAAATTCCCATAGTCTAAAACCAAACAAAACCAAGGACAAGCAGAATACATAATTGGGTTTAGCCCCAATCTCAAAATCACAGAACTTAAGCAACACTTTCCTAGTCATGAATCATGGAGGTTTAATCACAGATGTCCTTGTTATGTCATAGGCAATAGTTTATGTTAATCAAAGGCATTGGTTTTGTCAAGGGAGTAATCCTCATGGTCATAGTCACAATCATAGGAAATGTTCATAGTCATAGGCAGTGCCCATAGTCATAGGCAATGTCCATAGTCATAGGAAAATGTTCATAGTCATAGGCATATGGTTTTTAGGTCCATAGTTTCATAGTCACGGTCTTATTTTTCTTTGAATCATGACAGTTCTTAATTAGTTCCAAAGAGATAGGCACAGATTTGAATAGAAAGAAAGAGAATTGGCATATTCTTTTATCCCTTTAATTTCATGTCATGAACAAAGAAAACGTTCAAATCTAGAAATAACTGACTTACAGAGATTTAGATTAGAAAAGAAAGATGGCGTTGCTATGATTCGTAGAAAATCATTCGTTGATGTCGTTTGAACCTCCTTTTGAATCCTAGCTTGAATCTCTTCTTCTTGAAAGTCTTTTGAGTCAGCATTGAACCTAGTTAAGAAAATAGTCCAGGTTCGCAGATGAATCTAGCCAAATCTTATCTTACATGCAGTGCTAAGTCAGCATTGGGTCCCACAAGCTGTTTTGGCGCAGAAATTTGAATTTTGAAAGTTTGAATTTCTGGAATTTATTTAACTGTTTTATTCACATGAAATATTCTTATATGTATACAATTCCTTTAACGACCATTTTACGCGTATATATATACGCACTACTTTCATTTTATTTTCAAAATTCAAACGATGTTGCACCGTTATTTAATTCTTGCCATACTTTATTTAGTATAGCCTTATCTTAAATTTTATCTTTCGTATACATATATTTCTGCATATATATATATATATTCTCATGTATATACATATATTTTCTTTATTTCCTTATATGTACGTTTTATCCTTTCAAATTTTGAATTTGTATATGTATATATATTTGCATGTTCAGTTGGCCCTCTTTAAAACAAAGATAAAAATTATGCTGCCGCCGGGGTTCGAACCCCCGACCTCCATGTTACAAATCCAAAGCCTTAACCAACTGAGCTACAAAGTCTTTTGTTAATAAGTCTTAGAACAATGATAATTATTGTTCTTTCCTTACTTCTCTTTTTCATGTTAGTTATAATACTTAAATTAAACCAATGCATGAATCTTTTTCTTTTAATGTTAATGCATTATGTTTGCAAATCAGTGCATGCAACATATTTACATCGCATGCAACCAATCCTTTATTTCTTTCATATATTAATTAATTTTCATTATACATCACCATATTAATCTTATCTATGTATATATATATATACATTTTTAATTACATAAAAAATACGGGGTGTTACATCTGTCATCCGGGAGACTCCCTACATCTATAAATACACGTATTCAGGGACTTCTAAAGGATCTTTGGCTATTCTAACTCTCGTCCTCCATTGAAGAGAACACAAGGACATTGTGCTTCTCCCATATTAATCCAACAAGAGGATTACATGTATAAACCACTCTCTCTTCCCCACTTCTTCATTAAAATACAAGGATGTTGTATGTAAATGATTCCATATGATTGTAGGAAGGCATTGTATTCGTAATTTCTTAGGACTTAAGAAAAATTAAAGTGGACGTAGGCTTGGTTTGACCCGACCCGCTATGAAATCCTCGTGCCTTTCCTGTTCTTTACTTCATTGCTGCATTTATTATGTGTGATCTGTGATTGTGAGGACTTCACATAGCATTGGAGTGTTAAGACCATTTTTTGGTCTAATAATAAACAATAAACCGTAAACCATAGACAATAAACCATAACCCTAAACCATAAACAATAAAGAATAAACAATAAACTATATAATATAAAGCATAAACTATAGACATTTAACCATAAATGATAAATCATAGACAATAAACCATAAACCCTTAAAACATAAATAATAAACCATAAACTATAAACCATAAACAATAAAGCATAAACAGTAAACTATATAAATAAAGCATAGATCATAAACACTAATCCATAAATGAAAAATCGTAAACAATAAACCATAAATCTTAAACAATTAACTGAAAGGTTTTATGGATCAAATTCGAAACCCTTTTCAGCATTTTAAACAATTAAAAGGATGGATCTGTGCAAAATATAATAAATCAAAACTTCATACCTGATTGGATTTCACGAAACCGATGCATCGTCGATCCCCTCTTTTCTGAATGTCTCTGGAACATAGAAGAATCAAATCTTGAGCATGTCAAGTGCCATGCCTCTATACGAATCCACAAGAATGATTTCTTCTACAATCATATTGAAGAGGAATGGAAGAAGGCAGTATCAGCCGCCGCAATTATTTCTACGGTTTTGTTTTGTGTTGGGTATTCGGCTTTTAGAATGAATGAATAAAAATAGTGTAATAATCGGATGACCAAGATAGGTTTAGCCTTTTATTTTTAAAAGAAATAAAATTTAAATATCTCCTTTTTAAAATCAAACCATATAAATATTGAACCAACCCGAATACCAATTCCAATTTCAAACAAAATATCAACAAATTGATGTTTTATTTAACCCAAAGAAAATAATTTCTCCTTTTAACGTTCTAGTTGTGTGACCCTATAGGTTATTACAACGTTGGAAATAATTTAAATCGCATTTAAATTATAAACAGTGAGCGACATCTAGTAATACATCGCTGCTACCCAAGTTATAATAAGATCAATTAACGATTCGATACAACCTTTCTATGACCAGTGTGTCAATATAACATAATCCTTTTAACCAACATATCCAGAATTAAACTAGATGCATGGATTGTATCATCCTCATTATAATTTAATCTGTTTTTCTTGATCGATGAGTAGACTATTTAAAACAAATCAATATTTGAGCACGGCCTTGCATTTCACAGTCTCACTAAATCAAGAGGCCCGTTGATATCACTATGAATATATTGTAGGGTTAAATTCCATCTAGATCATTCATAATTTTCATTCGATTTGAGATATATCCAATAATCACCGTTATCATTACTCTATTAGGAAATAACTTTAGATGATATCAAAACATAAATATCCTCGAATAAACTTATAATGATTTCAGATCTGAGGACCATTACATCACTGTCACTATGTGAACAACTTATGATACTATTGATTATATTCCATGTAGTTATCTCACGGTGGGTCAGCCCAATACGCTATTCTTTAATACATATTTATATCTTAACTTTAATATCACGTATATTAATGATCAATGAGATGTGATCATCAGTCAATCAATATACTAGTCTCAATGCTTTATTGTTGTCCTTTATAAACAATAAAACTCGACTAGGGACTTTTAAGAATTATAATACTTATCACATTATATAATCTCAAGTTCATTGTTACTCGAACTATATAATTCCGTATTATCATTCTAAGGACTTCTATTATATTAATATTTATATTACGCAGTAAATATAATATAAAAGAATAATATTTTATTTCAAATAAAATAATAACATCAACAGTGTTATCAATCTCATCAAATGAATTGCCTCTAGGGCATAAACTCTAACAATCTCCCACTTGCACTAGATTCAATCATTTACGTATCATATACTCATGAAACTAGTGTGACTATTAAACTTCCGTTGCGACAGAGTTTAATTCAGTAGGTCTGCAACATTACAACTTTTGTAACTTTGCAGATATGTTTATTTCTTCTGTGAACAACTTCACATGGGAATTATATTTCGTAAATATATGTTTGGATCGATAATGAGTTTAATTTTTTAGGCCTGAGCAACAGCCATATTGTTATCCAATACATATAATTGGATCAACAATGAATTAAGTTCAATCATGAACTTATTAATCCAAACATTTTCTTTCTTAGAATCAGTATTTATTTCTTTTTATTAAAATAACATTGTTCTCAATAATTAATGTGTTATCAATATAACATTAAAATTATTGTCATACTCCCACCAAATTTCTTGTCTATACAAGATTCAATAGTATTTCGTCATTTCCGAGGCGTTTCGAATTTTATTTCATTTCCTTTGGTATCTAAGAGACGGACTTTCCTTTTAAAAGGGATACCAATTCGAGCAATAAACGTTTTATTCTCCGAGGATTTATAGAAATAATATCCATTTATTTCTTTTGGATATTCCACAAAATAGTTATATGATTTGGGTCTGATCTTATCAGAGGAAGGACGTTTAATAAATGCCTTACATCCCAAATCTTCGTATAAGACACAAAAAGACAATTCCTAGTCCATATCTTATATGGTGTCTTTAAATCGTTTTAGTGGGATTTAATATAATTGTTCTAAATTTAATTTTGGAAGATCTATATGACTTATCATTAATCATACTATATCTTATAAGGTGCGATATCTCCGTTCAGATACACCATTCTAAATGATGTTCTGGGTGGAGTGAGTTGTGAAACAGTTCAAACTCATTTAGATGGTCATTGTATAGTTGGCTTAAATATTCACTTTCGACCTATTCGAAGAAAAAAAATTATTTTCTTTTTAAAATTGGTTTCTATCTCCATTCCGAATTTTTTGAACTTTTCAAAGTATTCAGATATGTGTTTCATAAGATACACACATCTGTATCTACTAATGTCATTAGTAAATATAATTAAGTAATAAAACCTACCTCTAGTTTATGTATTCATTGCTCCATGTACATCATTATGTACGAGACCCAATACTTATCACTCAATCACTGTGTCAAGTGAAAGTGTATCTAGTTATTTTCCTAATAAACATGATTTGTATACTTCATACAATTCAAAATCAAATGATCACAAAATTCCATCATTATGGAGTTTTGATATGCTTTCTTGTTTATAGTGCTAACTGGTAATACTAAAGGTATGTTGGATTTAAATCACTAAATTTAATCCAGTCATTATTAGCGTCAAGTACATTGAAGCTACCCGAAACTTCCCCGGTCTCCGAAGAGATGAGAAAGAATGAATTAGTGTGAGGACAAGACAAATCAGAACGCAGACAAAAGAACATTTCATTGTATATTACAACAATGCATCAGATTACAAGAATATACAGAGTATAAAAGAATATTACACAGAAATATCAGAGATTTAAATACATTGTACAACAGCGGAAAATAATACAATACACAACTAGAAGGAGATATACGGATACAAAGCTTTCCGGATATCGTTCCAGCTGTAAACCAGGATCCTGTGAATATAAATCTGCAAAACCAAAACTACTAGCTGCCCGTGTCAAAATAAGGGCACCCAGAGTTTAGGTTAAAACAATAAACTCCAGGTCAGTCATGGGACTGGTGTGAGAACTAAAAACACTTATTAATCTTTATTTTTAAAGTTAGGTAAATCAAGGGACCACGCCGTATAACACGGAACGGGTTTTCTCCCAAGAATACCAGTGCATAAAACAACAACGCAATGCTAAATAAAGAAAAATGAAGCTATTATAAGACCCAGGTCCTATCACACAATGCAACGTAAGCCGGGGGATAGGGTTTTTACCTTATAATAGCCAAAGAATGCTTGATACGTTTAGAACAAATCATTTGATACTATTATAAGTGCATATTGTATAAAATATCTTCAAATCATAAGTATCAATCATAGACGGCATAAGTGCCCCATCCCACTATGTCGCCATACTAGGCTCTACAAATAAAACCGAAATACACGTATTGGAAATTGGATTTCCATCATGGTGGCTCCTGATTCGAAAGATCGATCGCGTAATGCAATTCACCATGGCTTACGTCCCAACAAGAGAACACCGTCTACATCCGCACATTTGGGACCAGAGTACCACCGCGGCTTACGTCCCAGCGAGAGAAAACACCGCTTACTCTATATATCCCCGAGCACTAGGCTCATCTCGGTCGACCGAATCCACAACACCACTAAGGTGCCCATCCACGAAAAAGCATACTCATCAAACCATCAGTTTACCACCATACCGGGGTGTGAGGCTCGCGGATCAACGCTATACACAAAGCCATGCTATATCAGCTGCGCTTTGATCATCAACCACCAAATTTGCTTTTCAACAACAGTCTGGATCATTGCATCTCAGCATGCCACACTATCAATCCATATCATACCACTGATTTCTTCCAATATATAACCTCTGAGCTCATATGTCTCAGAGAAGGGCGTTAAGCAAGAGAATAAATTCTCCGCCGCCAAACAGATATATATTTAGCAGAGATCAACAAATACAATATAAAGGAATACAATGTCAGACACACCATCCATTTACAAGTCCGTTCTGGGTCTGAACGAAACCGGAGGCACTTTCCTCGCATATCCATCCATCTCCAAGTACGTCTGGACGACCACCAACTATTTCCATCCTCTTGGGTGTACAGCCCAATCAGGATCGTCAGTAATTATCCAAACGATGTGAAGACTTCCGGCCTTCAACCACCGTCTTCATCTTCGACATATCATCGAATCGGTTATTCAGAATGGGAATAAACCCGGCCTTTCCGAACAACCCGCGTATATTAAAAACAAATGTTACACAAACACAACATACGCCTCATCCCAATTCAGCAGCCACTAACCGCAAATTAGCAAGAGAACAATTTCCCAAACATTAACCCCGAAGGCCGAAACCAACATCAGATCAATACCCAGGAAACCATTCTTCTTAGCCAACCTACAGCTAGTTTCTAAATTCCACATTCTTAGGGAAAGGTTCCCATTAATTTTATCCAAGATAAATTCTTTAAAATTTATCCTGTAATCTTCCTTTGGATGTCATTTAAAACCAAATTATGGTTTTTCCAACTAGTCGAGATTAGCGAACCACAACGAAGTAATTATTTATTTTATTTCCCAATCCCAACTTATTCATCCCATGAAGCAAAACTGGTAATACTCCATATCTAACACCACAGTGTTATCGGTAAAATTAATTACCATTTCACGTTCAAATCTAATTAAAGATTTAACTATCGCTTTGGAGCAAAACTGGCGATACTCCATTCTCGCTCATTTTCCAAATTTGATAATTTAAATTATCAATTCACTTTTCAATCAATTTGCAGATTCATTAAAACTCCTTTTACTGGTTTAAAGAACTAGGTGTTATTTAAAACACAGTTCACGACCAACCCAAATCACATTCTATCAAATATATTAGAAATTCCGATTATTTTAAAACCCCTTTTTAAATCTAATTTATTTATTTAAAAATAATTGGGTTTTAAATTTAGTTCAAAACTAGTTCATTTCGATAAAAATCTATTTTTATCTTTTCAAATATGGAGTTTTTCACCCCTATTTTTCTCAAATCACTTCTTATGATTTTACACAAATTATTACTATTTTTAGTAATTTTATCAAGGCCCGTACAATCGATTTCCAACAATGGCCATCGAACTGCACTTACAGCGATCTTTTTTAAATTTGATTTGGACGTATCTCCAAATCCAACCGTTAGATTTCAAATTTCTAATATTCGTTAGAAAGCTCTTTTCGATACGAACCCAACGGTTCCGGTTTTAGGAGAATCCGACGGTCGGATCTCCCGTAATGTCTGTTTGAAATAAATGGTCGAAATTCACGAACTGCCGCGGCGCGGCGCGTTCTATTCAGGCCATTTTTAATATATATATATAATATATATTTCGTCGATTTCTATTTAAAACGAATTTTATAAATAGTTTTGAATTCGTTTCAAAAACATTTTCAACTTCCATTTCAATTCAAATCAAAATTGAATTATTCTTTATAAATTCGTTTTAAAATTCATTTCTATTCAATTCAAATTTCAATTCAATTTGAATTCATTTCAATTCGCTTTCAATTCAATTTGAATTTGTTCCAATTCAATTCAAAGTCGTTTTCTATTCGATTCCATTTAAATTGGTTTTCTATTCGATTCAATTCAAATTGGTTTTCTCTTCGATTCAATTCAAATTGGTTTTCTATTCGATTCAACTCAAATTGGTTTTCTATTTGATTCAATTCAAATTGGTTTTCTATTCGATTCAATTCAAATTGGTTTTCTATTCGATTCAATTCAAATTGGGTTTCTATTCGAATCAAATTCGTTATCTATTCAAATCAAATCAAATTCGTTTTCTATTCAATTCATTTCGAAATCGTTTTCAATTCAATTCATTTCGAAATCATTTTCAATTCAATTCATTTCGAAATCGTTTTCAATTCAATTCATTTCGAAATCGTTTTCAATTCAATTCATTTCGAAATCGTTTTCAATTCAATTCATTTCGAAATCGTTTTCAATTCAATTCATTTCAAAATCGATAAAATCGATATAAATATCGTTCACGTCAAAATGGCGTCAATCTAATCAACATGGCTTAATGTATTTCTATTTTCAAATATTCTATTTCAAATATTTCCTATTATCAAAATATTTGTTATTATCAAAATATTCCGTTCAACACATGACTAATCTCAACGGATGAGTACAGTCAACACATGAACCTTTATTTTATAATATTCTTTATTTTCTAAATTGGAATGAGGCCAATCAATTACCATATAATTTTAATTATATGGATTTTCATACATCACACTTATATAATAGCATTGAAAAATAATCAACCATCAACCAAAGTGCACTACACTGTATAAGCATCAAATATAGATATCTAACGCTTATGATAGCCTGTCAATCAATCGATCGACATATTTAATCAATCAGGATGAGTGAACTTCATATTTCATCCCAACACCCGTGTGGGGTTTCAAACAATCAAACACATATTTTATTTGTGCAGTCGGGCGATGTGTAAAATTTATCGACCCAATCAATGTCAGCCAAATCAGTGTACATAAACAAACCGTCCGGTTTGTAAATGAATATTTTATTTTATTCACTTCACGTTGAAAATTATATTTTTAACGATCAAATTATTTTATTCAACCTGTGAATGTTCTATTCAGTTATTTATTCAATAAAATGATATTTTTATTTCTCTAACATATTTTGGAAAATTTCGGCGGCATAACGGCACGATACTAGAAACGGGACAAGGCCTAGCCTTATCCCCGGTCTAGTGAGGGCCCACGCCATTCACACATCAATCAAATTCACCAAACAACCAAATTCAAATCAAATAATCTGACTAATCTATGCAACCAAACAAACAAGTCCATGGTCTGTGGACGATTGTGTCGGGTGCTACTAAGCACCGTCTGCATCCTAGTATATATATATATATAACTAGAAAAAGAAATTGAAAGGTGAGAAATTCTCACCGATAGCTACTCCAACTCCATGACACTTCCTTTAGAGAAATCATCGCCATTCTCTCCTTTTGTCGCTTTCGTTGTCCGTAGCCACTACATATATAAAAATCACATTTTTATATTGTTGCTATGTATATAAAAATCATATTTTTATAATTACTCCATACGGATAAAAATTCTATTTTTACATCGCTACTATATAGATATAAATTCTATTTTTATCACGCTATCCTCTATATAAAGATTTCGCCTTTTCAAATATAAAGATTATATTTTTATTTCATCACTATAAAAGACACATTTTTATTCTGCTATTGTATAAATAAAAATCATATTTTTATTCTGCTATCTCTATTCTAAAAACAATGCGGTATATATTTTCAAAACAAGGCGATGTATATTTTCAAAAGCAAAGTATATTTTATATTTTACAAACAACATTGTTAAAACAAAATTTTTCCATGTTATTTATATTCCTATAAATCCATGCTAATTTTCTTATTTTAAAAGCAATGTAAATTTTGAAAACAATGTTTTTTTTTTCTCTCTAAAAACAAACCCATATTTATTTTAAAACAGTTCTATTGTAGATAAATAAATAAAAAAACTACCTTTCACTGTCGTCCTCCCCAAAACTGGAGACCGCGTCACATTCAAACCCTAGGGCTCCAATTTGCCGCACCACCGTTGCTCCAGGAGGCGATCAGACCCATCCCCGACAAAGAGCTCCAGAAGCCGCGCCTGAGGGTGGTGGTGGTGGAGAACTCGAGCTGACGTGGCAGCTGGAAAATAGCGGTGAACGCTCGAGGTTCGAAGAAGAAATACGCGAGCTCCAGCTAACCAGAATCGATCAGACCCGTGTGATTTTAGAGATCTCACTTCGCTCCCTCATTTTTGTTTTAATTCCTTCTTCAAATCGAACTGGGTTGCGAGAGAAATAGATGGGAAATCGGGAGCTTCCATCGCCATTGGTTTTTATGAAGAGGGCGGCGGCTTTGAACTTCTGGGTTAGGGTTTGACTAATTTGCCCTTATATATAATTTTATAATATTATTGAATTCAAGTTTTATTTCTTTTACCGCACCAATCTCAAAATCAAACCCAACGACTGTCGCCCCTAGCTAATTACCCTCATTCCGAACACAATGGGATATGTTTCGTAGGCCAATTCGATCATTACGACCTGTTTTAATCGAATTTAAAATATAATTCTATATATATTCAATTTAAACCGATATTTCAATTTACCGGGGCCACCTACGAACTCTAAAAATTCCAAAAAAATATTTTCTGGCATCGTATCGACGATACGGTCCTAACAAAACTAATTTCGTCGGATTCTGAGACCGTTTGAAAAATGGCCAATTTCCAGTTGATTAAAATCAACTAAAACTGGTCAAACGCGTTTTCCTTTGCCACGCTCACATATTGATTCGGAAAATTATGAAATTTGAAATCTAGCAATAACTTTACATCACGGATCCAACAAAAGTGGTTTCGTCGAAATCCGAGGTCATTTGCAAAATGGCTATTTTTAAGGGCCAGAATTCCCTAGCGACTATTCAGAAATTTCAACCGGACATATCTTTTGATTCGCGCTATGAAAGTTTGATTTTTCGGATTCGTTGGAAAGATACTCACAAATAGATCCTAATGTTTTTGGTTTCACTAAAATCCGGATTGTTTTGCACCCGGTACATTCATTTGAATTTTGAAATCGAATTATCGAACAACCGCGCCATTTTCAATTCTATTTATAATTATATATAAATATTTATATTCTAACGACGACGTATATAATATATACGTCGAATTTCAATTCCAAAATAAAGTTTCCTTCGTTTTTATTTAAAATGATTCATTTTAAATATTCAAAATTCGCTAAAATTGCCAAAATAAAAATTTTAAACTGGCCCAGATTTTCGGGTTATTACAATCTCCCCCACTTAAAACTTTTCGTCCCCGAAAAGGAACAAAGTCGAAAGTGGTTTGATTAATCAACTCTACGTTCGATCTGGCTTCCATTCTCCAACTTTTCAGTTTCTGAGAATTTTCAAAAATTTCGAAAATTTGGCTAACACCCTAAATTTTCGAAAATTTTCGCCATAACCTCCCCTGCAATGGGAGCATCGGGAAATCTCAAATAGCTTCCCCGGTCCTTCAGATCTCAAAAAGAAAAAGAAAAAGCCAAGCGGCTAGCCAATAGGCTCATAAAATCATCATCACCCAAACAAAACAGTAAATTAAGTAGTAAACATGTACCTATTTGTCGGGCAAACAAATTTTATTCTTCGCCTCTAGCCTCCTTGCTATGACCTGTTCAAAAGATATACATGTATGCAAGCAAATGCGACCAATTTTCAATATTATTCAATATTTAATTCAATTAGGCATAATGGTTAAATTTATCAACCAAATAAACAAACAACACAAACTTCATTCAATTAGTGAATTAGAGTCTCAAATTCATAATTTTGATACATATACAAAAATCATGTTTTTGATACCAAATCACAACAATAGGCCTTATCTAATTTTGGTTCCCACACCAGTCAATAGGAAATATATAGAAATCTCACTTTCGTCACTCGAATATAAACACTGATAATGTGATCACAATTATCAGTATCATCCCCGGGCGACTAGAGTGTAATTCTATATCTATCCAGTATATTAAAACTTCAAATATACGCGGATCAGACGTATACGCAAAATCTTTATATACTGGAATGTCCAAATCAATATAAATAAATAATCAAATACGAATAATAGATTTAAATTTTCAAAACAAGATTTGTTTACATTTTCAAAAAAAAAATATACTCTTCACACTCGTTCTAGGATACTACTGATCCCATCTCTAACGAGTCGTTCTCGTTGGATATTACTAATCCAATTTCTGATGAATTCTCTCTTATGGTTCTAATGTGTCTTGTTCTCTGAGCTTTGTAAACCAAAGCTCTGATACCAAATGAAGCGACCCGAAACTTCCCCGGTCTCCGAAGAGATGAGAAAGAACGAATTACTGTGAGGACAAGACAAATCAGAACGCAGACAAAAGAACATTTCATTGTATATTACAACAATGCATCAGATTACAAAAATATACAGAGTATAAAAGAATATTACACAGAAATATCAGAGATTTAAATACATTGTACAGCAGCGGAAAATAATACAATACACAACTAGAAGGAGATATACGGATACAAAGCTTTCCGGATATCGTTCCAGCTGTAAACAAGGATCCTGTGAATATAAATCTGCAAAACCAAAACTACTAGCTGCCCGTCTCAAAATAAGGGCACCCAGAGTTTAGGTTAAAACAATAAAATCCAGGTCAGTCATGGGACTAGTGTGAGAACTAAAAACACTTATTAATCTTTATTTTTAAAGTTAGGTAAATCAAGGGACCACGCCGTATAACACGGAACGGGTTTTCTCCCAAGAATACCAGTGCATAAAACAACAGCGCAATGCTAAATAAAGAAAAATGAAGTTATTATAAGACCCAGGTCCTATCACACAATGCAACGCAAGCCGGGGGATAGGGTTTTTACCTTATAATAGCCAAAGAATGCTTGATACGTTTAGAACAAATCATTTGATACTATTATAAGTGCATATTGTATAAAATATCTTCAAATCATAAGTATCAATCATAGACGGCATAAGTGCCCCATCCCACTATGTCACCATACTAGGCTCTACAAATAAAACCGAAATACACGTATTGGAAATTTGATTCCCATCATGGTGGCTCCTGATTCGAAAGATCGATCGCGTAATGCAATTCACCACGGCTTACGTCTCAACAAGAGAACACCGTCTGCATCCGCACATTTGGGACCAGAGTACCACCGCGGCTTACGTCCCAGCGAGAGAAAACACCGCTTACTCTATATATCCCTGAGCACTAGGCTCATCTCGGTCGACCGAATCCACGACACCACTAAGGTGCCCATCCACAAAAAAGCATACTCATCAAACCATCAGTTTACCACCATACCGGGGTGTGAGGCTCGCGGATCAACGCTATACACAAAGCCATGCTATATCAGCTGCGCTTTGATCATCAACCACCAAACTTTGCTTTTCAACAACAGTCTGGATCATTGCATCTCTGCATGCCACACTATCAATCCATATCGTACCACTGATTTCTGCCAATATATAACCTCTGAGCTCATATGTCTCAGAGAAGGGCGTTAAGCAAGAGAATAAATTCTCCGCCGCCAAACAGATATATATTTAGCAGAGATCAACAAATACAATATAAAGGAATACAATGTCAGACACACCATCCATTTACAAGTCCGTTCTGGGTCTGAACGAAACCGGAGGCACTTTCCTCGCATATCCATCCATCTCTAAGTACGTCTGGACGACCACCAACTATTTCCATCCTCTTGGGTGTACAGCCCAATCAGGATCGTCAGTAATTATCCAAACGATGTGAAGACTTCCGGCCTTCAACCACCGTCTTCATCTTCGACATATCGTCGAATCGGTTATTCAGAATGGGAATAAACCCGGCCTTTCCGAACAACCCGCGTATATTAAAAACAAATGTTACACAAACACAACATACGCCTCATCCCAATTCAGCAGCTACTAACCGCAAATTAGCAAGAGAACAATTTCCCAAACATTAACCCCGAAGGCCGAAACCAACATCAGATCAATACCCAGGAAACCATTCTTCTTAGCCAACCTACAGCTAGTTTCTAAATTCCACATTCTTAGGGAAAGGTTCCCATTAATTTTATCCAAGATAAATTCTTTAAAATTTATCCTGTAATCTTCCTTTGGATGTCATTTAAAACCAAATTATGGTTTTTCCAACTAGTCGAGATTAGCGAACCACAACGAAGTAATTATTTATTTTATTTCCCAATCCCAACTTATTCATCCCATGAAGCCAAACTGGTAATACTCCATATCTAACACCACAGTGTTATCGGTAAAATTAATTACCATTTCACGTTCAAATTTAATTAAAGATTTAACTATCGCTTTGGAGCAAAACTGGCGATACTCCATTCTCTCTCATTTTCCAAATTTGATAATTTAAATTATCAATTCACATTTCAATCAATTTGCAGATTCATTAAAACTTCTTTTACTGGGTTAAAGAACTAGGTGTTATTTAAAACATAGTTCACGACAAACCCAAATCACATTCTATCAAATATATTAGAAATTCCGATTATTTTAAAACCCCTTTTTAAATCTAATTTATTTATTTAAAAATAATTGGGTTTTAAATTTAGTTCAAAACTAGTTCATTTCGATAAAAATCTATTTTTATCTTTTCGAATATGGAGTTTTTCACCCCCATTTTTCTCAAATCACTTCTTATGATTTTACACAAATTATTACTATTTTTAATAATTTTATCAAGGCCCGTACAATCGATTTCCAACAATGGCCATCGAACTGCACTTACAGCGACCTTTTTTTAAATTTGATTTGGACGTTTCTCCAAATCCAACCGTTAGATTTCAAATTTCTAATATTCGTTAGAAAGCTCTTTTCGATACGAACCCAATGGTTCCGGTTTTAGGAGAATCCGACGGTCGGATCTCCCGTAATGTCCGTTTGAAATAAATGGTCGAAATTCACGAACTACCGCGGCGCGGCGCGTTCTATTCATGCCATTTATAATATATACATAATATATATAATATATATTTCGTCGATTTCTATTTAAAACGAATTTTATAAATAGTTTTGAATTCGTTTCAAAAACATTTTCAACTTCCATTTCAATTCATATCAAAATTGAATTATTCTTTATAAATTCGTTTTAAAATTCATTTCTATTCAATTCAAATTTCAATTCAATTTGAATTCATTTCAATTCGCTTTCAATTCAATTTGAATTCGTTTCAATTCAATTCAAAGTCGTTTTCTATTCGATTCCCTTCAAATTGGTTTTCTATTCGATTCAATTCAAATTGGTTTTCTATTCGATTCAATTCAAATTGGTTTTCTATTCGATTCAATTCAAATTGGTTTTCTATACGATTCAATTCAAATTGGTTTTCTATTCGATTCAATTCAAATTGGTTTTCTATTCGATTCAATTCAAATTGGTTTTCTATTCAAATCAAATTTGTTATCTATTCAAATCAAATCAAATTCGTTTTCTATTCAATTCATTTCGAAATCGTTTTCAATTCAATTCATTTCGAAATCGTTTTTAGTTCAATTCATTTCGAAATCGTTTTCAATTCAATTCATTTCGAAATCGATAAAATCGATATAAATATCGTTCACGTCAAAATGGCATCAATCTAATCAACACGGCTTAATGTATTTCTATTTTCAAATATTCTATTTCAAATATTTCCTATTATCAAAATATTTGTTATTATCAAAATATTCCGTTCAACACATGACTAATCTCAACGGATGATTACAGTCAACACATGAACCTTTATTTTATAATATTCTTTATTTTCTAAATTGGAATGAGGCCCAATCAATTACCATATAATTTTAATTATATGGATTTTCATACATCACACTTATATAATAGCATTGAAAAATAATCAACCATCAACCAAAGTGCACTACACTGTATAAGCATCAAATATAGATATCTAACGCTTATGATAGCCTGTCAATCAATCGATCGACATCTTTAATCAATCAGGATGAGTGAACTTCATATTTCATCCCAACACCCGTGTGGGGTTTCAAACAATCAAACACATATTTTATTTTTGCAGTCGGGCGATGTGTAAAATTTATCGACCCAATCAATGTCAGTCAAATCAGTGTACATAAACAAACCGTCCGGTTTGTAAATTAATATTATATTTTATTCACTTCACGTTGAAAATTATATTTTTAACGATCAAATTATTTTATTCAACCAGTGAATGTTCTATTAAGTTATTTATTCAATGAAATGATATTTTTATTTTTCTAACATATTTTAGAAAATTTCGGCGGCATAACGGCACGATACTAGAAACGGGACAAGGCCTAGCCTTATCCCCGGTCTAGTGAAGGCCCACGCCATTCACACATCAATCAAATTCACCAAACAACCAAATTCAAATCAAATAATCTGACTAATCTATACAACCAAACAAACAAGTCCATGGTCTGTGGACGATTGTGTCGGGTGCTACTAAGCACCGTCTGCATCCTAGTATATATATATATAACTAGAAAAAGAAATTGAAAGGTGAGAAATTCTCACCGATAGCTACTCCAACTCCATCACACTTCCTTTAGAGAAATCATCGCCATTCTCTCCTTTTGTCGCTTTCGTTGTCCGTAGCCACTACATATATAAAAATCACATTTTTATATTGTTGCTATATATATAAAAATCATATTTTTATAATTACTCCATATGGATAAAAATTCTATTTTTACATCGCTACTATATAGATATAAATTCTATTTTTATCACGCTATCCTCTATATAAAGATTTCGCCTTTTCAAATATAAAGATTATATTTTTATTTCATCACTATAAAAGTCACATTTTTATTCTGCTATTGTATAAATAAAAATCATATTTTTATTCTGCTATCTCTATTCTAAAAACAATGCGGTATATGTTTTCAAAACAAGGCGATGTATATTTTCAAAAGCAAAGTATATTTTATATTTTACAAACAACATTGTTAAAACAAAAATTTTCCATGTTATTTATATTTCTATAAATCCATGCTAATTTTCTTATTTTAAAAGCAATGTAAATTTTGAAAACAAAGTTTTTTTTTCTCTCTAAAAACAAACCCATATTTATTTTAAAATAGTTCTATTGTAGATAAATAAATAAAAAAAACTACCTTTCACTGTCGTCCTCCCCAAAAACTGGAGACCGCGTCACATTCAAACCCTAGGGCTCCAATTTGCCGCACCACCGTCGCTCCAGGAGGCGATCAGACCCATCCCCGACAAAGAGCTCCAGAAGCCGCGCCTGAGGGTGGTGGTGGTGGCGAACTCGAGCTGACGTGGCAGCTGGAAAACAGCGGTGAACGCTCGAGGTTCGAAGAAGAAATACGTGAGCTCCAGCTAACCAGAATCGATCAGACCCGTGTGATTTTAGAGATCTCACTTCGCTCCCTCATTTTTGTTTTAATTCCTTCTTCAAATCGAACTGGGTTGCGAGAGAAATAGATAGGAAATCGGGAGCTTCCATCGCCGTTTTTTTTTATGAAGAGGGCGGTGGCTTTGAACTTCTGGGCTAGGGTTTGACTAATTTGCCCTTATATATAATTTTATAATATTATTTAATTCAAGTTTTATTTCTTTTACCGCACCAATCTCCAAATCAAACCCAACGACTGTCGCCCCTAGCTAATTACCCTCATTCCGAACACAATGGGATATGTTTTGTAGGCCAATTCTATCATTACGACCTGTTTTAATCGAATTTAAAATATAATTATATATATATTCAATTTAAACCGACATTTCAATTTACCGGGGCCACCTACGAACTCTGAAAATTCCAAAAAAATATTTTCTGGCATCGTATCGACGATACGGTCCTAACAAAACTAATTTCGTCGGATTCTGAGACAGTTTGAAAAATGGCCAATATCCAGTCGATTAAAATAAACTGAAACTGGTCAAACGCGTTTTCCTTTGCCACGCTCACATATTGATTCGGAAAATTATGAAATTTGAAATCTAGCAATAACTTTACATCACGGATCCAAGAAAAGTGGTTTCGTCGAAATCCGAGGTCGTTTGCAAAATGGCTATTTTTAAGGGCCAGAATTCCATAGCGACTATTCAGAAATTTCAACTGGACATATCTTTTGATTCGCGCTCTGAAAGTTTGATTTTTCGGATTCGTTGGAAAGATATTCACAAATAGATCCTAATGTTTTTGGTTTCACTAAAATCCGGATTGTTTTGCACCCGGTACATTCATTTGAATTTTGAAATCGAATTATCGAACTACCGCGCCATTTTCAATTCTATTTATAATTATATATAAATATTTATATTCTAACGACGACGTATATAATATATACGTCGAATTTCAATTCCAAAATAAATTTTCCTTCGTTTTTATTTAAAATGATTCATTTTAAATATTCAAAATTCGCTAAAATTGCCAAAATAAAAATTTTAAACTGGCCCAGATTTTCGGGTTATTACATACATTATAGTTAAAGATTTACAAATATCATTAACTATTTGTGAAATTCCATACGATATTTAATTTAAATAAAATGAATAACCGTTATTCTTTTATTACATATGAAATTCAAACTTGTCTAAACAAGATCTATTATAACATTTATTCTATGTGTTATTTCATAATAACAATTATTGAATTTATTTAATTAAGCCAGTATTTAAACAAGAATCAACTTTCTATAGATTATCCAGCAACATTTGCTTCATTTCCAATCGTAAGTCCACTTGTCACATTATCCGATTTCTACTTATTTTGTATTCCTGTAAATTCACAAACATTTATGTGATTTATATCTAGTATCTAGTACTAGAAATGTATAATTAGATTATTATAACATTTATATCTTATTCAGTTGAAGTCACACTTTAACTTTTATTTTAGATCCTCTATATTTGTAAGAACAATTAGGTTTTGATTTGTTTGAGGACAATGCTCAAATTTCAATGTCAGTCAAGAAATTTGTTTTAATTCAATTTATCCTTCTCAAGAACAAATTTAAATAATCGGAGTTATCTGTTATTTAATACCTGCAGCGGATAATAAATATTAACTGATTCCATTATTATTATTTAATATAAATACAAAATTTTGATAATCAAACTTTATATTTATATTAATGTATAACTTAAACTAAAATATGCTCCCATTCAAATTAACATCCCTCTGTTTATACATACATATCGGTATACATATATAACGGTGTTCCAAGATCCATATCTAGTCATGCCCTGACCCAGCTTTGGCTAAACCCAAAACACAACCTTTTAGGTAGACATCTTATGTCAATTATATCGTATATAATTCTTGGATCGCATGATGAACATTTTGTCCAGTATTCATTTGCTCAAAATATAGAATAATTCATGCTATTGTCTGTAAGCCCATAATCATAATATGCAGACTAGTTAAGTCAAACCCAATAATAGGTTGGAGCACCACATTTTACTCCATCGCATATAACCAAAATAAAAGTTGCACAACGCGTTGGCGTTAGTTACATCCAGTGATTTTGGACAGTGATGAGTATATTATTGGAAGACTTCACCATGACTTAATATAACCAAAAATAATTGCTTTAGAAGGAATTTATAATTCGTAGTGGCGAACAATATTAGAGTCATTTACATATATCAAATATATATGTATTTTAAATAATTGGATCTAAATAAAATATATATATAATGCATATACATTTATTTAAATTCAACGTTATTTAGGTGGCATCCTTTTCTTTCGAACTATTCGAAGTATTAGTGATCATCATTACCATACGGCATGTTCCCATCTTATATTTACTATAAATATTGTATAAGACATATATCTAGTCAAATTCAAAATTTGTACAAGTTCAAGCCCAAGCAAATTTAAGGCCCAACATTTAACTTTGAAAATTAATATATTTACTTTCAATGCCCTTGCCATTAAAGCCCTTTTCATCATGTTTGTAATAACAGTTCACATTTAGACAAATACTGAAATATGGAAATATTAATACATGCATCTATTGTCAATAAGCACTGCACATTTCAGATCTCATTTAAATCAATATATATAACCAGGAACAAGGACAGTTCAGTAGCATTTTTCATAAAACATGTATATCATTGTACATTGACAGTTAAATTCTATAATATACACATACATGATCAAATAAAATTTGAACGTACAGTCATGATAACATGAATGATGTACTAATCAAACTAACACCTCCTCCATTCATACCAATTTTACATTAATATATACATGTACATCAAATGTACACTTTTATATGACTTACATCTATTGACACAGTAATAAAATACAAAGTTGTGTATAAATAAAATCATACTGAAGGCAAAAAAAGTTACACTTGTCAGTCTTTCAAAATATACATGTATTACTAGCTGGTACCCAACCATGATTTTATTTTGTCCTTCCTGCTGAAACGATTTCAGCACATATGTTACATCTGCAATGTTGAAACAACATAAATTCATATTGTTAGTCTTACATCAATACATCAATTGTATATTTATGTGTAGTAATCTTAAATACATCAAATGTGTTTATTCAACTAACACAAATGAACAGTAATTCATGTACTCATGACTTTAATATTTTCAACCGTGCAAGTATTAGGATAACGGTATTTATAATGTAACGTTCTCTAGTCATCCTGATGACAATTGTATAAACATACTTATGTCGATTACCTGGTAATTAAAATAGTAATCCAGGCTAAAAAGAAACATTTCGTTTACTTAATCTTGTGGAAATACATAGCTGCTGCATCTAACATGTTTGTTAGTAATACATACTTAAGAGGGTGCAACTTTAATCTATACATTTGTTTTATCAATACATGACTGCAGCTTTTGCCATACCATTTGCTATCATCTATATTATAACAATGTATAATATATTTTCTAGTAAAATGGTGTATCTAAACATTTTTAAGTAGGTGCACTGCAGAAAATATTAAATGTACTAGCAGATTTAAAATGATATAGGAGTGAAAAAAATTGTTTCACAAACAAGTCAAAACTGAAAATAAAAATTTCAGTATATATATATATATATATATGTCAATACATATATTTATATAGGCCATATGTGTAATTGACATCATTATCAATACATTTAGCACGACATTGAAATAGCAAATCATATTTGTTGCAACCCTTTGTTTGTATTTATATATGTAATTTGTAATTTATTTATCCATATATAAATAAATAATAAAATATTAATACATATTTATGTTTATATTCAACACTAGTTTTAG
Source organism: Allium sativum (assembly GCA_030737875.1). Lineage (NCBI taxonomy): Eukaryota > Viridiplantae > Streptophyta > Magnoliopsida > Asparagales > Amaryllidaceae > Allium > Allium sativum. The sequence goes on along the minus strand of CM060909.1, from coordinate 5,648,211 downwards.
GTTTTCGACTTCTCGTAATTCCGCATAATGAAATCAATGCTAAATGAAATAAGCCAGGTTCATAATCTTAATAATACTGTTCACAATGGATGCTATGATCCCAAAACCATCTAGACACTAGAGATGAAAATGAACATATTTTATCACACACATATATATTCAGACAAAAAAAAATCGATCGAAACAAAATTATAGGGATAAATATGTTCTATCAATCAAACATTTTTTATTGTAATGTTATAACAGAGTAATTCATTTTAACTGATCCAAACACTTGTTTCAAATATGAATCAAATTCACATAGCGATTCAACAATATATATAATTGGATGTTAATGCTTGCAGATCAAAGTGGCATCAATCATACATACACTAGGTCATTTTCAGTTTTAAAATAGTGTGAAAAAATGTAAAATAAAAATACAGTTCTTATATCATTATACATATGTACATATGTATAATCATTTTACAATTATATGATATGGCTATATATGTATCAATACAATTCACATATAACCATTCAATATATGTATATATATACATCATATATATATATATATATATCTAATAAAAAAATGGTTATAAACATAGGATTGCATAGATACTCATATAATAGATTTAACTCAGTATAATTGGCAACTTTTGACAGTTACATAACTTTTGACAGTTGAAGAAAACAAAATTCTTATGGAAACACAACTGCATTTTGTAATCTGTTTAATCCCATATACCATTGGTTTTACAAAACTGAACTCAATAACCCAATTAATTTTTAAGAGATTATGAAGTCAAACTTGTTTTTTTCAATTTGACTCAAATCAAATAAATTCTAAAATTGTTGAATGGATGTTGATCTAATATCAAACTGTTGTGGATATCTGTATATATAAACATTTCAGCACGAATTCGAAACTATTGTTAAGAATATAACATCATATCTCAATATGTTTCAAAAGATCAAATCTTAAGGATCTTAATCTTTTGATTAATCAGATTAGTAGGTAGGGTTTGGATCCACACTAAAAAAAAATTAACAAGACATCCAGTAATCAACCATTTTGATTTTAAACTAAAATGAGTCACATGTTTAACAGATTCAAACATAATTAACCATCTAGATTTAATAGATGACTCCTCAAAAATTCCAGAGTGTAATATGCTAATAATCATGAGTACTTAGATTTAAGGATCTCATCCCAAAATAAAATAAAGTCATTAATATTGACTATCAATAATTCGACCCATTGTCTAACAGTATCTCTCCGTATTCAGACATATATCTACATATATGTATCTGTATATATCATGACATGCAGAGGCAACACCTAATCAATCAAAACTGATTTTGATTTATCACTGAAATTCCATTATCCATAAAAAGGGTAATTGCAGTGTAGTTTGAAATCTCAGTTAAAAGATCTGATTTAATCAGTAATGAACTCATTTCAAGGTTTCAAATTAATCATAAAATTTTGTTTACAGTAAAGCTTTTGATGCTCGTATCAAATACAGCTCTCAACTTACTGTAGAACAATTTCAATTTTTAAATCTAATTTATCTATAACCCTTGAAATCTTGATATTATAATCTCAATTATTTAATAATTAAACACACATATACCAAAATCACAGTTTCAATATTACTAATATAGCAAATCCTAGCTCTAATACCACTGAAAGGTTTAATGGATCAAATCCGAAACCCTTTAGAGCATTTTAAACAATTAAAAGGATGGATCCGTGCAAAATATAATAAATCGAAACTTCATACCTGATTGGATTTCACGAAACCGATGCATCGCCGATCCCCTCTTTTCTGAATGTCTCTGGAACATAGAAGAATCAAATCTTGAGCATGTTAAGTGCCATGCCTCTATACGAATCCACAAGAACGATTTCTTCTACAATCATATTGAAGAGGAATGGAAGATGGTCGTACTAGCCGCCACAATTATTTCTAGGGTTTTGTTTTGTGTTGGGTATTCGGGTTTTAGAATGAATGAATAAAAATAGTGTAATAATCGGATGACCGAGATAGGGTTAGCCTTTTATTTTTAAAAGGAATAAAATATAAATATCTCCTTTTTAAAATCAAACCATATAAATATTGAACCAACCCGAATACCAATTCCAATTTCAAACAAAATATCAACAAATTGATGTTTTATTTAACCCAAAAAAAATAATTTCTCCTTCTGACATTCTATTTTTGTGACCCTATAGGTTATTACAACGTTGGCAATAATTTAAATCGCATTTAAATTATAAACAGTGAGCGGCATCTAGTAATACATCGCTGGTACCCAAGTTATAATAAGATCAATTAACGATTCGATACACTCTTTCTATGACTAGTGTATCAATGTAATATAATCCTTTAAACCAACATATCTAGAATTAAACTAGAGGCATGGATCGTATCATCCTCGTTATAATTTAATCTGTTTTTCTTGATCGATGAGTAGACTGTTTGAAGCGACCCGAACTTCCCCGGTCTCCGAAGAGATGAGAAAGAACGAATTACTATGAGGACAAGACAAATCATAACGCGGATGGAAGAACATTTCATTGCTATTACAACAATTCCATCAGATACAAGGATATACAGAGTATAAATGAATAAATTACATTCGATAAATATCAGAGATTACAATAAATTACATAACAGCGGAAAATAATACAAAGCACAACTGAAGGTGATATACGGATACAGAGCTTTCCGGATATCATTCCAGCTGTAAACCAGGATCCTGTGAATATAAATCTGCAAAACCAAAACTACTAGTTGCCCGTGCGGAAAATAGAGGCACCCAGAGTTTAGGTTAAAACAATAAACTCCAGGTCAGTCATGTGACTGGTGTGAGAACTAAAATAGTTATTAATATTGGTTTTAAAGTTAGGTAAATCAAGGGACCACGCGTATAACACGGAACGGGTTTCCTCCCAAGAATACCAGTGCATAGAACAAACAGCGCAATGCTAAATAAAGAAAAATGAAGCTGTTATAAGACCCAGGTCCCATCACACAATGCAACGCAAGCCGAAGGATAGGGTTTTCCCTTATAACAGCCAAAGCATGCTTGATACGTTTGAAACACATTATTTGATACTATTATAGGTGTATAGTGTCAAAACAATTTCAATCATAAATATCAATCATAGGCGGCATAGCTACCATCTACTATGTCGCCATACTAGTCCTACAATTAAAACCGAAATATCTCGTATTGGAAATTGGATTCCATCATGAGTCGAGGCAAGGGGCAAGCTCCTCTCTGCATTCGAGACACTCTAGCAAATGCCTCAGGACTACACACTCTAGGCAATCCAGGATGCTTCAGGGTTGGTCCTCACTTACGTTAGAGTATTAGTTATGCCTGAACACACGTTTCCCGGTCCTTTCAGACCTAAAATCGAGGCGCCTCGCATTCCAACAACCACTTAGGTGATAAGTATATAAATGTAAGGGATGGTAAGTCACTGACACCACCATAGCTAGAAAGAAACGTCGTGCTCTCCCTGCAGTCCTTATCCTGTTTTTAACTCATACCGAGATCTGAGGCTCTCGAATTCACGTTATACACAAAGCTACGCCACAAAGGCCATGCTTTGATCATCAACCACAAGACTCTGCTTTTCAACAAAAGCCTTGATCATTGCATCTCAGCGTGCCACACAGGCAATTCATGCCATGCGATTGATACCTATCGATATATAACCTTTAAGCTCGTACGTCTCAGAGAAGGGCGTTAAGCAACAGAATAAATTCTCCGCCGCCAAACAGATATATATTTAACAGGAATCAATCAACACAGAATAAAATCCAATGTAAGACACACAATCCATTTACAAGTTTGTTCTGGGTCTGAACGAAACCGGAGGCACTTTCCTCGCATATCCATCCATCTCCAAGTACGTCTGGACGACCACCAACTATTTCCATCCTCCTGGATGTACAGCCCAATGTAACAACACGTAAAATGCGAGCCAGTTTGAAATTTTTATTTTGGCAATTTTAGCGAATTCTGATTATTTAATATGAATTATTTTAAATAATATCGACGAGAAATTTATTTTGAATATAATTCGAACGTATATATTATACGCGTCGTCGTTAGAATATAAATATTTATATATAATTATAAATAGAATTGAAAATGGCGCGGTAGTTCGATAATTCGATTTCAAACTTCAATTGAATGTACCGGGTGCAAAACAATCCGGATTTTAGTGAAACCAAAAATAATGGGATCTAATTGTGAATATCTTTCCAACGAATCCGAAAAATCAAGATTTCATCTTAGAAATGATAAGATATGTCCAGTTTAAAATTAGAAATAGTCGCTGTGGAATTTATATATTTTTTCATATATATAAGGCCCTTAAAAATAGCAATTTTGCAAACGACCTCGGATTTCGACGAAACAACTTTTGTTGGGTCCGCAGTGTAAAGTTATTGCTAGATTTCAAATTTCATAATTTTTCGAATCAATATGTGAGCGTGGAAAAGGAAAACGTGTTTTGACCATTTCAGTTGATTTTAATCGACTGGGAATTGGCCATTTTTCATACGGTCTCAGAATTCGACGAAACTAGTTTTATTAGGACGGTATCGTCAATACGAAACTAGAAAATATTTTTCTGGAATTTTTCTAGTTAGTATGTGACCCCGGTAATTTAAAATGTACGTTTAAAATTCAATATAAGGATTTAAATAGTAAATTCAACGGAAACTGATTGTAACGATCAAACCAGCTTACGATACATATCCCATTGTGTTCGGAATGGGGGTAAAACGCTATGGACGACAGGAGGTGGGCCTCGTTTCGAGGTCGGATATAAAAGTCAACCCTTGTGCATAATTTAATAATTAAATAATAAAATAAAATAAAATAAAAATAGAATCCCCCCTTTTTCTCTTCTGCTTGCCCCCCCCCCCCCCCCGATCCCTCATTCATTAACCAGAACGAAAAAAAAAAAAAAGAGAAAACCTAATCCTAAATCGCGCCGCCCCCTGACCTAGAAGCCGCCGCCGACGAAGACTCCGACGCCCCCTCCATCAGACCTCCTCCTTCCAGCGAAGCCTGGAACCCCTCGCGACATCCAATCGAGCCCCTCCCGAAACCTCGCTGCGACGCCTCCCTGAACCTCCACGAACGCCACCAGAGCCGCCGACTCCTCCTCCTCCACTTCGAGATCTGCGGTAAGAACTAGGTTAGTTTATTTTTATTTTTATTTTTAATTTTGTTTTGTTAAAACTAATTACTGTATTATTTTCTTTAGTTATAGAAACTGATTTTAATTAGAATTTTAAAACAGAATTTTTTTAAAAGAATTTTAAAACTGAATTTTTAAATAAATAAAAACAGAAAGTATAAAATGGCAAAACTGTTTTAAAAGAAAAAAACTGCATTTTAACTAAGGTAAAAACTGCATTTTTATAAAAGAGTTTTAAAAACTGTTTTGAAAAATAATTTAAAAACTGTTTTGAAAATAATTTAAAAACTGTTTTGAAAAGAAAACAAAAATTGTTTTGAAAAGAAAATAAAAACTGTTTTGAAAAGAAAACAAAAACTGTTTTGAAAAGAAGATAAAAACTGCATTTTTAAAAAAGAGGAAAACAGATTTGATAAAGGATTTAAAAACTGTTTTTTTAAAGAAAATAAAAACTGATTTTATTTTAGATAAGTAAAAACTGATTTGGTTTTTAAAAGTTAAAAACTGATTTCTTTAAAAAGTAAAAATCATATTTTTATTTATTGAAAGTCGAAGTAAAAATCATATTTTTATTTATTGAAAGTCGAAAGAAAAATCAGATTTTTATATATTGAATAACATAGTAAAAATTCGATTTTTACTTATGTAGAGAATACGGGTGAAAGCGACAAAAGGCGAAGATTTCTATAAAGGAAAAAATCGTGTTAGTGGATAGCTATTGGTGAGGATTTCTCACTCTTCAATTTCTTTTTATAATTTTATATATATATGTGTTGAAAGTGGAAGTGAATTGCTATATATAAATATCTATATCTATATATATATATATATATATATATGTATACGCCCCTCGTCCACAAACCATGGACGATATTTATTGGTTGAAATTGTTGTGAAAATTGATTGATAGCGAAGTGAAATAACATATATATGAAGAGTGAAATTTATATATATAGCAAAGTGAAAATAACATATATATGAAGAGTGAAATTTATATATATAGCAAAGTGAAAATATCGAATATATGAAAAGTGAAATTTATATATATAGCAAAGTGAAAATATCGAATATATGAAAAGTGAAATTTATATATATATTGAAAGTGAAAATATCGAATATATTGAAAGTGAAAATATCGAATATATGAAAAGCGAAATTTATATATATAGCGAAGTGAAATAACATATATATGAAGAGTGAAATTTATATATATAGCAAAGTGAAAATAACATATATATGAAGAGTGAAATTTATATATATAGCGAAGTGAAATAACATATATATGAAGAGTGAAATTTATATATATAGCGAAGTGAAATAACATATATATGAAAAGTGAAATTTATATATATAGCAAAGTGAAAATATCGAATATATGAAAAGTGAAATTTATATATATAGCGAAGTGAAAATATCGAATATATGAAAAGTGAAATTTATATATATAGCGAAGTGAAAATATCGTATATATTGAAGGTGAAAATATCGTATATATTGAAAAGTGAATATATATATATATGAAATGAAAACGATGTATATGAAATATTCGAAATGAATAAATAGAAAATGAATTCGAATTGAATTGAATAGAAAACGAATTCGAATTGAATAAAATTGAAAACGAATTCGAATTGAATAAAATTGAAAACGAATTCGAATTGAATAAAATTGAAAACAAATTCGAATTGAATTGAATAGAAAACGAATTCGAATTGAATTGAATAGAAAACGAATTCGAATTGAATTGAATAGAAAACGAATTCGAATTGAATAAAATTGAAAACGAATTCGAATTGAATTGAATAGAAAACGAATTCGAATTGAATTGAATAGAAAACGAATTCGAATTGAATTGAATAGAAAACGAATTCGATATCCCCACGATCCGAGTCCGAGCTGTTGGAATTGGAACAGGTTCGGCAGCAGATCACGAAATCTTGGTGATCTTCTCTATCTAATGAATGAGGAGTCCGTTTGGAAATCGTCCGCCCCGCGCCACCCCCCGAGTATATGATTCAACAGGAATCACACAGGGGTAGATTGATAGAAACCTCTAGTAAAATACCCACCAGTACCCGTAACCCAGCGGATAAAGTACATTACATAGTACATTTTAGGGATTGGCGACTTACCCATTCAGTGACTTTGGCACTGGACGTTCCCAAAATGGGTACTATCGGGTCGGGTGAATTAGAGAATAGACAGACGCCTGTTGGCATTCCAGCTTTCCTTCTCTTTTCAGGGCCTATCCGAAAGAGAATCCAGTACCTCTTGGTCGTAAATAGGACGAACCACCTCCATGGATATCTTTGCTTCGGAACAAAACAATTCGAATTAGGCTCGGTCAACCGGAATATGTATTATCCATATGGGAGATCTTCCAATTGAGAAGATCCATCAACCTGAGACGAAGAGAAAGGTCTATCTATTTTCTTTAGTTATTCAGTTAAACCAATGATTCGTTATTGGAGCAGATAGCAACAATCGTTTCATCGGACATGCGTATTTTTTCTTTTCCGACGGATTTCCATGGTTTCATTAATGGAAATTCTTTGATGTAGTGAGTAATAGGCTCTGGTTGTTCACCGTTCAAGAATAATTGAAAACGAATTCGAATTGAATAGAAAACCAATTTGAATTGAATTGAATTGAAAACGAATTCGAATTGAATAGAAAACCAATTTGAATTGAATTGAAAATGAGTTCAAATTGAATTGAAATTTGAATTGAATAGAAATGAATTTTAAAACGAATTTATAAGGAAGAATTCAATTTTGATTTGAATTGAAATGGAAGTTGAAATTGTTTTTGAAACGAATTTAAAACTGTTTATAAACTTCGTTTTAAATAGAAATCGACGAAATATATATTATATATATTATATATATAATATAATGGCCTGAATAGAACGCGCCGCGCCGCGGCAGTTCTTGAATTTCGACCATTTATTTCAAACGGACATTACGGGAGATCCGACCGTCGGATTCTCCTAAAACCGAAACCATTGGGTTCGTATCGAAAAGAGCTTTCTAACGAATATTAGAAATTTGAAATCTAACGGTTGGATTTGGAATTACGTCCAAATCAAATTTGAAAAAGGTCGGTGTAAGTGCAGTTCGATGGCCATTGATGGAAATCGACTGTACAGGCCTTGATAAAATTATTAAAAATAGTAATAATTTGTGTAAAATCATAAGAAATGATTTGGGAAGAATTGGGATGAAAAACTCCATATTTGAAAAGATAAAAATAGATTTTTATCGAAATGAACTAGTTATTAACTAGAAAAATAATCCAATGGTTATAAATAAATAAATTGGATTAGATTTGAATTGAAATTATCTATGGATATTTTCGATATTGGATTCCGTGATTACAGATATTGTGATGGGAATTTGGAAGATATCGATATCGTTATTCCCGATATGATATCTGTTGGTTTCAGGATTTGATGTTAAATATAAGTCAATACTCTCTCTATTTAAAACCTTATATTTAATGTCAAATTTGATTGATTGATGGTTTGGATTGTGCTCGACCAGTTTATGAGCAGAATATGCTTTTACATTTAGCATTGGGTTGGGTTGAAAATATCTGTGTGCTAACGCCTTGTGAAACACTTCACGATTTGACGATAAGGTGTTTAGCGATGTTATGTTCATTTCAAATTTAACGAATGATTGTGAAATGATATTTTTCTTAAGTGAAAAGAAATGTATTCCCGATTTTGGACAGGGAATGTTTTATAAAAATGTTTTATAAAACAGAAAGGATTTCGAGGCCCAAAACCCGATGATTTCTAAAATGATTTAGAAATGTATTATATGTTACATTGTGGTTCATCGCGTATTCGATCAGTTGCTATTAATGATGTATCTGTTTGGTGGCGGAGAATTTATTCTCTTGCTTAACACCCTTCTTTGAGATGTACGAGCTCAAAGGTTATGTGATTAATAGTGACTGATCATATGCGTGAATTACAGATGTGAAGTACTATATTTTGAAAGTACTTGTGATTATTATGTTGTGAAATGATTTTCCCTACTTCGGGATATGAAATGATTTAGTATGTGGCTAAAGATTCGGGTAACCCTGAGACTAAAAGTATGGGTGAGAGGGCGGTGTATGCTCTCCATGAGTGGGAGGTGCATCGTCGGTGTAGCCTACTCCTATGTGGGGTAGGTGCACATATATATATCGAGTTGCGAGGTGCGTACCCTTTGCCTTGTCGATGGGGAGCACGATATTTGGTTGCATACTTGTTTGTATGCATTGTTATGTTTTGGAATTCACATTTCCAAATGATTTGATTTGAGATCCCGAAGTGAAATCTACTTTGATATAGAAAGTTAGATATGTATTTCAAATGATTTGAAATAAGAAATCGGGAATAAAATCCAAAGGAATAATTTCTGTAAATTGAATTGGATTTGGAAAATCTAAGTGTTGTGATTAATCTAAGTGGGTAGATTGGGATATTGCATGTTGTGTGATGCATAGTAGATCCATATATCTATATTGATTGTTGCTTATACACTGGCTTTCATGGGGGTAAACCCGTTCCGCGAAAGTGGCGTGGTCCCGTGATTTGCCTTATTTTTAAACAAGTTTAACCACTGTTTTTGAGTTCTCACACCAGTCCCATGACTGACCTGTAGTTTGCTTTTCCCTTGCGAACTCGGGTGCCCCTATTTTCCACACGGGCAGTCGAGTAGTTTTATTTTGCAGATGTATTGAGCAGGATTCTGGATTGAAGCTTTAAGCTGTGTCCAGGCATTTACAGTCTTCCGCTGTGTAGTTTATATTTCCGCTGTGCATTGTATTACATTTATGTAAATTAATCTTCCGCTGTGTATTATTTTCGATATACTCTGATATTCTGTACTCTGATGTAACATTATTATGATGTTTATTGAAGTCTTCTGTTATTGGTTCTGATGTGTTGTATACCCAAAGTTAGCGTATGCGGGATTCGAACGGTCTTGGTCGGTTTAGCAATCGATTAGGTCCGGGCGAAACCCGTGTCGTTACACGTGGTATCAGAGCTTTGGTTAAACTCAAATCTTTGGGGTACAACTCGTTAGAACTGAACAAAAGACTCATCAGAGGTAGGATTAGTAATGTCCTATAAAAGAATCCTCATTAGAGATAGAATCAGTAGCATTCAAGAATGAGTGACTCATTAGAGATGGGGTTAGAAATGCCCTAGAATGAGTCGAGAGTTATTTGTTTATAAATAACGTATTTGTGATTGTATATATAATCTGGTTTTAGAAAATATGATTTTAAATATATAAAATTATATATTTGAAAATATAATCAATTAATTGACTGATGTTTGTGTGGTTGGTTTATTTGTTTGATAATTTTGAACCATTATTCCTAATTAAACCAAATATTGAACTGTATTGAAAATTAGTTGCAAATGCATGCATGTACATGTACTTACATTGAACAGGTCAAAGCAAGGAGGCTAGAGCAGAGAATAAAATTTGTTTGCCCGACAAATAGGTACATGTTTACTACATAATTTCCTGTTTTGTTTGGGTGATGATGATTTTGTGAGCCTATTGGCTAGCCGCTTGGCTTTTTCTTTTTTTTTGAGATCTGAAGGACCGGGGAAGCTATTTGAAATTCCCCGATGCTCCCGGTGCAGGGGAGGTTATGGCGAAATTTTTCGAAAATTTAGGGTGTTAGCCAAATTTTTGAAATTTTGAAAATTCTCAGAAACCAAAGGGTTGGAGAATAGAAGCCAGATCGAACGTAGTGTTGATTAATCAAACCACTTTCGACTTTGTTCCTTTTCGGGGACGAAAAGTTTTAAGTGGGGGAGATTGTAACAACCCGTAAAATGCGAGCCAGTTTGAAATTTTTATTTTGGCAATTTTAGCGAATTCTGATTATTTAATATGAATTATTTTAAATAATATCGACGAGAAATTTATTTTGAATATAATTCGAACGTATATATTATACGCGTCGTCGTTAGAATATAAATATTTATATATAATTATAAATAGAATTGAAAATGGCGCGGTAGTTCGATAATTCGATTTCAAACTTCAATTGAATGTACCGGGTGCAAAACAATCCGGATTTTAGTGAAACCAAAAATAATGGGATCTAATTGTGAATATCTTTCCAACGAATCCGAAAAATCAAGATTTCATCTTAGAAATGATAAGATATGTCCAGTTTAAAATTAGAAATAGTCGCTGTGGAATTTATATATATATTCATATATATAAGGCCCTTAAAAATAGCAATTTTGCAAACGACCTCGGATTTCGACGAAACCACTTTTGTTGGGTCCGTAGTGTAAAGTTATTGCTAGATTTCAAATTTCATAATTTTTCGAATCAATATGTGAGCGTGGAAAAGGAAAACGTGTTTTGACCATTTCAGTTGATTTTAATCGACTAGGAATTGGCCATTTTTCATACGGTCTCAGAATTCGACGAAACTAGTTTTGTTAGGACCGTATCGTCAATACGAAACTAGAAAATATTTTTCTGGAATTTTTCTAGTTAGTATGTGACCCCGGTAATTTAAAATGTACGTTTAAAATTCAATATAAGGATTTAAATAGTAAATTCAACGGAAACTGATTGTAACGATCAAACCAGCTTACGATACATATCCCATTGTGTTCGGAATGGGGGTAAAACGCTATGGACGACAGGAGGTGGGCCTCGTTTCGAGGTCGGATATAAAAGTCAACCCTTGTGCATAATTTAATAATTAAATAATAAAATAAAATAAACAAAAATAGAATCCCCCCTTTTTCTCTTCTGCTTGGCCCCCCCGATCCCTCATTCATTAACCAGAACGAAAAAAAAAAAAGAAGAGAAAACCTAATCCTAAATCGCGCCGCCCCCTGACCTGGAAGCCGCCGCCGACGAAGACTCCGACGCCCCCTCCATCAGACCTCCTCCTTCCAGCGAAGCCTGGAACCCCTCGCGACATCCAATCGAGCCCCTCCCGAAACCTCGCCGCGACGCCTCCCTGAACCTCCACGAACGCCACCAGAGCCGCCGACTCCTCCTCCTCCACTTCGAGATCTGCGGTAAGAACTAGGTTAGTTTATTTTTATTTTTATTTTTAATTTTGTTTTGTTAAAACTAATTACTGTATTATTTTCTTTAGTTATAGAAACTGATTTTAATTAGAATTTTAAAACAGAATTTTTTAAAAGAATTTTAAAACTGAATTTTTAAATAAATAAAAACAGAAAGTATAAAAGGGCAAAACTGTTTTAAAAGAAAAAAACTGCATTTTAACTAAGGTAAAAACTGCATTTTTATAAAAGAGTTTTAAAAACTGTTTTGAAAAATAATTTAAAAACTGTTTTGAAAATAATTTAAAAACTGTTTTGAAAAGAAAACAAAAACTGTTTTGAAAAGAAAATAAAAACTGTTTTGAAAAGAAAACAAAAACGATTTTGAAAAGAAGATAAAAACTGCATTTTTAAAAAAGAGGAAAACAGATTTGATAAAGGATTTAAAAACTGTTTTTTTAAAGAAAATAAAAACTGATTTTATTTTAGATAAGTAAAAACTGATTTGGTTTTTAAAAGTTAAAAACTGATTTCTTTAAAAAGTAAAAATCATATTTTTATTTATTGAAAGTCGAAGTAAAAATCATATTTTTATTTATTGAAAGTCGAAAGAAAAATCAGATTTTTATATATTGAATAACATAGTAAAATTCGATTTTTACTTATGTAGAGAATACGGGTGAAAGCGACAAAAGGCGAAGATTTCTATAAAGGAAAAAATCGTGTTAGTGGATAGCTATTGGTGAGGATTTCTCACTCTTCAATTTCTTTTTATAATTTTATATATATGTGTTGAAAGTGGAAGTGAATTGCTATATATAAATATCTATATATATATATATATATATATATATATATATATACACGCCCCTCGTCCACAAACCATGGACGATATTTATTGGTTGAAATTGTTGTGAAAATTGATTGATAGCGAAGTGAAATAACATATATATGAAGAGTGAAATTTATATATATAGCAAAGTGAAAATAACATATATATGAAGAGTGAAATTTATATATATAGCAAAGTGAAAATATCGAATATATGAAAAGTGAAATTTATATATATAGCAAAGTGAAAATATCGAATATATGAAAAGTGAAATTTATATATATATTGAAAGTGAAAATATCGAATATATTGAAAGTGAAAATATCGAATATATGAAAAGCGAAATTTATATATATAGCGAAGTGAAATAACATATATATGAAGAGTGAAATTTATATATATAGCAAAGTGAAAATAACATATATATGAAGAGTGAAATTTATATATATAGCGAAGTGAAATAACATATATATGAAGAGTGAAATTTATATATATAGCGAAGTGAAATAACATATATATGAAAAGTGAAATTTATATATATAGCAAAGTGAAAATATCGAATATATGAAAAGTGAAATTTATATATATAGCGAAGTGAAAATATCGAATATATGAAAAGTGAAATTTATATATATAGCGAAGTGAAAATATCGTATATATTGAAGGTGAAAATATCGTATATATTGAAAAGTGAATATATATATATATATAAAATGAGAACGATGTATATGAAATATTCGAAATGAATAAATAGAAAATGAATTCGAATTGAATTGAATAGAAAACGAATTCGAATTGAATAAAATTGAAAACGAATTCGAATTGAATAAAATTGAAAACGAATTCGAATTGAATAAAATTGAAAACGAATTCGAATTGAATTGAATAGAAAACGAATTCGAATTGAATTGAATAGAAAACGAATTCGAATTGAATTGAATAGAAAACGAATTCGAATTGAATAAAATTGAAAACGAATTCGAATTGAATTGAATAGAAAACGAATTCGAATTGAATTGAGTAGAAAACGAATTCGAATTGAATTGAATAGAAAACGAATTCGAATTGAATTGAATTGAAAACGAATTCGAATTGAATAGAAAACCAATTTGAATTGAATTGAATTGAAAACGAATTCGAATTGAATAGAAAACCAATTTGAATTGAATTGAAAATGAGTTCAAATTGAATTGAAATTTGAATTGAATAGAAATGAATTTTAAAACGAATTTATAAGGAAGAATTCAATTTTGATTTGAATTGAAATGGAAGTTGAAATTGTTTTTGAAACGAATTTAAAACTATTTATAAACTTCGTTTTAAATAGAAATCGACGAAATATATATTATATATATTATATATATAATATAATGGCCTGAATAGAACGCGCCGCGCCGCGGCAGTTCGTGAATTTCGACCATTTATTTCAAACGGACATTACGGGAGATCCGACCGTCGGATTCTCCTAAAACCGGAACCGTTGGGTTCGTATCGAAAAGAGCTTTCTAACGAATATTAGAAATTTGAAATCTAACGGTTGGATTTGGAATTACGTCCAAATCAAATTTGAAAAAGGTCGGTGTAAGTGCAGTTCGATGGCCATTGATGGAAATCGACTGTACAGGCCTTGATAAAATTATTAAAAATAGTAATAATTTGTGTAAAATCATAAGAAATGATTTGGGAAGAATTGGGATGAAAAACTCCATATTTGAAAAGATAAAAATAGATTTTTATCGAAATGAACTAGTTATTAACTAGAAAAATAATCCAATGGTTATAAATAAATAAATTGGATTAGATTTGAATTGAAATTATCTATGGATATTTTCGATATTGGATTCCGTGATTACAGATATTGTGATGGGAATTTGGAAGATATCGATATCGTTATTCCTGATATGATATCTGTTGGTTTCAGGATTTGATGTTAAATATAAGTCAATACTCTCTCTATTTAAAACATTATATTTAATGTCAAATTTGATTGATTGATGGTTTGGATTGTGCTCGACCAGTTTATGAGCAGAATATGCTTTTACATTTAGCATTGGGTTGGGTTGAAAATATCTGTGTGCTAACGCCTTGTGAAACACTTCACGATTTGACGATAAGGTGTTTAGCGATGTTGTGTTCATTTCAAATTTAACGAATGATTGTGAAATGATATTTTTCTTAAGTGAAAAGAAATGTATTCCCGATTTTGGACAGGGAATGTTTTATAAAAATGTTTTATAAAACAGAAAGGATTTCGAGGCCCAAAACCCGATGATTTCTAAAATGATTTAGAAATGTATTATATGTTACATTGTGGTTCATCGCGTATTCGATCAGTTGCTATTAATGATGTATCTGTTTGGTGGCGGAGAATTTATTCTCTTGCTTAACACCCTTCTTTGAGACGTACGAGCTCAAAGGTTATGTGATTAATAGTGACTGATCATATGCGTGAATTACAGATGTGAAGTACTATATTTTGAAAGTACTTGTGATTATTATGTTGTGAAATGATTTTCCCTACTTCGGGATATGAAATGATTTAGTATGTGGCTAAAGATTCGGGTAACCCTGAGACTAAAAGTATGGGTGAGAGGGCGGTGTATGCTCTCCATGAGTGGGAGGTGCATCGTCGGTGTAGCCTACTCCTATGTGGGGTAGGTGCACATATATATATCGAGTTGCGAGGTGCGTACCCTTTGCCTTGTCGATGGGGAGCACGATATTTGGTTGCATACTTGTTTGTATGCATTGTTATGTTTTGGAATTCACATTTCCAAATGATTTGATTTGAGATCCCGAAGTGAAATCTACTTTGATATAGAAAGTTAGATATGTATTTCAAATGATTTGAAATAAGAAATCGGGAATAAAATCCAAAGGAATAATTTCTGTAAATTGAATTGGATTTGGAAAATCTAAATGTTGTGATTAATCTAAGTTGGTAGATTGGGATATTGCATGTTGTGTGATGCATAGTAGATCCATATATCTATATTGATTGTTGCTTATACACTGGCTTTCATGGGGGTAAACCCGTTCCGCGAAAGTGGCGTGGTCCCGTGATTTGCCTTATTTTTAAACAAGTTTAACCACTGTTTTTGAGTTCTCACACCAGTCCCATGACTAACCTGTAGTTTGCTTTTCCCTTGCGAACTCGGGTGCCCCTATTTTCCACACGGGCAGTCGAGTAGTTTTATTTTGCAGATGTATTGAGCAGGATTCTGGATTGAAGCTTTAAGCTGTGTCCAGGCATTTACAGTCTTCCGCTGTGTAGTTTATATTTCCGCTGTGCATTGTATTACATTTATGTAAATTTATCTTCCGCTGTGTATTATTTTCGATATACTCTGATATTCTGTACTCTGATGTAACATTATTATGATGTTTATTGAAGTCTTCTGTTATTGGTTCTGATGTGTTGTATACCCAAAGTTAGCGTATGCGGGATTCGAACGGTCTTGGTCGGTTTAGCAATCGATTAGGTCCGGGCGAAACCCGTGTCGTTACACCCAATCAGGATTGTCAGTAATTATCCAAACGATGTGAAGATTTCCGGTCTTCAACCACCGTCTTCATCTTCGACATATCGTCGAATCGGTTATTCAAAATGGGTATAAACCCGGACTTTCCGAACGACCCACGTATATTAAAAACAAATGTTACACAAACACAGCAAACGCCTCATTCCAATTCAGAATATCCTTTTATTCACGAAATCACATTCTTAGGGAAAGGTTCCCATTAATTTTATCAAAGATAAATTCTTCAAAATTTATTCTTTAATCTTCCTTTGGATGTCATTTCAAACCAAATTATGGTTTTTCAAACTAGTCGAGATTAGCGAACCACACCGAAGTAATTATTTATTTTATTTTCCAATCCCAACCTATTCATCCCATGAAGCAAAACTGGTAATACTCCATATCTAACACCACGGTGTTATCGGTAAAATTAATTACCATTTCACGTTCGAATCTAATTAAAGATTTGACTATCGTTTTGAAGCAAAACTGGTGATACTCCATTTTTGCTCATTTTCCAAATTTGATAATTTAGATTATCAATTCACATTTCAATCTAATTGCAGATTCATTAAAACTCCCTTTTCTGGGTTAAAGAACTATTGTCATTTAAAACACAGTTCACGACAAACCCAATTCACATTCTAATTATTATCGGGTTAAAGAACTAGTGTTATTTAAAACACCGTTCACGATAAACCCATGAATCAATTCTATTTAAACCCATTTCAAACCCAATTTATTTATTTAAAAATAAATGGGTTTTAATTTCAGTTCAAAACTAGTTCTTTTTGATAAAAATCTATTTTTATCTTTTCAAAAATGGAGTTTTTCATCCCAATTTTTCCTAAATCATTTCTTACGATTTTACACTAATTATTACTATTTTTAATAATTTTATCAAGGTCCGTACAGTCGATTTCCATCAACGGCCATCGAACTGCACTTACAGCGACCTTTTTCGAATTTGATTTGGACGTATCTCCAAATCCAACCATTAGATTTTGAATTTGTAATATTCATTAGAAAGCCCTTTTCGATACGAACCCAACGGTTCCGGTTTTAGGAGAATCCGACGGTTGGATCTCTCGTAATGTCCATTCGAAGTCAATGGTCGAAATTTACGAACTGCCGCGGCGCGACGCGTTCTATTCAGGCCATTATATTATATATATATTATATATAATATATATTTCGTCAATTACTATTTAAAATGAATCATATGAATAGTTTTTAAATTCGTTTTAAAAATAATTCCAACTTCCATTTCAATTCAAATCAAAATTGAATTTTTCCTTATAAATTCGTTTTAAAATTCATTTCTATTCAATTCAAATTCGTTTCGTTTTCTATTCAATTCAAATTCGTTTCGTTTTCTATTCAATTCAAATCAAATTCGTTTTCTATTCAAATCAAATTCAAATTGTTTTATATTCGATTCAAATCAAATTGGTTTTCTATTCGATTCAATTCAATTTGGTTTTCTGTTCGATTCAATTCAAATTGGTTTTCTATTCAATTCAATTCAAATTGGTTTTCTATTCAATTCAATTCAAATTGGTTTTCTATTCAATTCAAATCAAATTCATTTTCTATTCAAATCAAATTCAATTCGTTTTCTATTCGATTCAAATCAAATCGGTTTTCTATTCGATTCAATTCAATTTGGTTTTCTATTCGATTCAATTGGAATTGCTTTTCTATTCAATTCAATTCAAATTGGTTTTCTATTCAATTCAATTCAAATTGGTTTTCTATTCAATTCAATTCAAATTCGTTTTCTATTCAATTCAATTCAAATTCAATTCCGTTTTCTATTCAATTCAAATTCGTTTCGTTTTTTATTCAATTCAAATTCGTTTCGTTTTCTATTCAATTCAAATTCGTTTCGTTTTCTATTCAATTCAAATTCGTTATATATTCAATTGAAATCAAATCCGTTATATATTCAATTCGAATTCAATTCGTTATATATCCAATTCGTATTCATTTTCTATTCAATTTAATTCAAATTTCATTTCAAAATATTCGATTTCGAAATCACTTTTCAATATTCATTTTAAAATGAATAAAATCGATATAAATATCGTTCACGTCAAAATGGCGTCAATCTAATCAACACGGCTTCATATATTTCTATTTTCAATTATTCTATTTCAAGTATTTCTATTTCAAAATATTTCTATTTCAAATATTTCTATTTCAAATATTTCTATTTTAAAATATTTCTATTTCAAATATTTCTATTTCAAATATTTCTATTTCAAAATATTTCTATTTTCAAATATTCTATTTTTAAAATATCTCGTTCAACACATGACTAATCTCAACGGATGAGTACTGTCAACACGTGAACCTTTATTTTATATTGATAAAGATGTAATTTTTATTATTAAAATATTTCGTTCAACACATGACTAATCTCAACGGATGAGTACAGTCAACACATGAACCTTTATTTTATAATATTCTTTATTTTTCCGATTGGAATGAGGCCCAATCAATTACCATATAAAGTTAATTATATGGATACCATACAACAAATGTATATAATAGCAACGATAAATAATCAACCATCATCCAAAGTGCACTACACTGTATAAGCATCAAATATAGATATCTAGCGCTTATAACAGCTTGTCAATCAATCGATCGACATACAACTAATTATTGAGATTAGTGTATACCGTATTTTATCCCAATGCCCGTGTGGGGTTTCAAACGATCAAACACAGATTTTTATTTGTGCAGTTGGGTGATATGTAAAATTTGTCGTCCCAATCAATGTCAGTCAAATTAGTGTACATAAACAAACCGTCCGGTTTGTAAATAATAATTTTATTTTATTCACTTCCACGTTAAAAATTATATTTTTAACGATAAAATATTTTATTTCAACACATGAATTTCTATTCAGTTCATTTACATAATAAAAATGATATTTTTATTTTTCTAACATATTTTAGAAAATTTCGACGGCATAACGGCACGATACTAGAAACGGGACAAGGCCTAGCCTTATCCCCGGTCTAGTGAAGGCCTACGCCATTCACACATCAATCAAATCCATTCCATTTCACCTAACAATCAAATTTCAATCAAATAATCTAACCAACTACACAACCAAACAATTAAACAAACAAGTCATCCATGATCTGTGGATGACGGGTGTCGGGTGCTACTAAACACCGTCTGCATCCTAGTATATATATAACTAGAAAAAGAAATTGAAGAGTGAGAAGTTCTCACCAATAGCTATCCTAACTCCACGGTACTTCTAATGCAGGAAATCTTCACTGTTCTCGTCTCTTATCACTTTCGTTGCCCGTAGCCACTACATATGTAAAAACCGAATTTTTACTTCGCTTTTCAATATATAAAAACAGAATTTTTATTATACTGTTCAATATATAAAAATTGAATTTTTACTTTGCTATTCAATATATAAAAATCGAATTTTTACTATGCTATTCAATATATAAAAATCGAATTTTTACTATGCTATTCAATATATAAAAATCGAATTTTTACTATGCTATTCAATATATAAAAATCGAATTTTTACTTTGTTGCCATATAGATAAAAATTCTATTTTTACTTTGTTATTCTCTATATAAAGGTCTCGCCTTTTCTATGTTACATAGCTTTTGTCGAATAAAAATCTTATCCTTTATCTAATAAAAATCTTTTCTTTTGTCGAATAAAAATCATATTTTTCTATGCTATACAAATATATAAAAATCATATTTTTAATTATATACATATATAAACATTCTATTTTTATATAAAATAAAAATCCTAAATAAAAATCAGATTTTTATGTATATAAAACCATAGAAGGACTCACCGCGTTGATGTATCGGAAGGAGGGATGCTGAGGGGGTCTCGGCAGGTGGAGCTCGATTGGAGGAAGGGGGGTGCTGCGCGTCAGTCGAGGTAGAGGGGGGGTGTTCTCATCGGTCAACTTCGAGGAGGGGGGGCTGCGGTGAAGTCGGCGGGTTAGGGCTTGGTGTGGTCTTCGATCGATGGGGCGACTAGGGGTGGGGGGTGTTGCGGTGGCGGTGGTTGGCCAGGGGGGGTCTGGGCGTTGCAGTCGAGGAAGAGCAAGGGGAAGGAGAGAAGAAGAAGGCGGAGGATCGGAGGGGGCTGCGATGGGGGGCCGATGGGAGGCGGCGCTGCCTCCTGAGGAGCGGCGGCGCGGATCGACAAGGCTCTGCCCTTTTTCTTTTTATTTCGTTTGATTTGAAAAAAAACGAACGGGGGGGCCTGATAAAGGAATGAAGTTAGAGAGAGGAAATTAATTTTCAATTAATTTTAAATTCAAAAAGTTGACTTTTTATTTCGACCTCTAAACGAGGCCCACCGCCTGTCGTCCATAGCATTTTGCCCCAATTCCGAACACAATGGGATATGTATCGTTCGCTGATTCGACTGTTTCGATCAGTTTTCGTCAAAATCAACATATAACTCTATATATTGAATTTAAACGAGCATTTTCATTTACCGGGGTCACATACGAACTCTATAAATTGTAGAAAAATATTTTCTAGCTTCGTATTGATGATACGGTCCTAACAAAACTATTTTGGTCGAATTCTGAGACCATTGGAAAAATGGCCATTTTCCAGTCGATTAAAATCAACTGAAACTGGTCAAACGCGTTTTCCTTTGCCACGCTCATATACTGATTCGAAAAATTATGAAATTTGGAATCTAGCAATAATTTGGCACTGCGGATCCAACAAAAGTGGTTTCTTCGAAATCCGAGGTCGTTTGCAAAATGTCTATTTTTAAGGGCCTGAATTCCATAACGACTATTCAAAATTTTCAAATGGACATATCTTTTGATTCCCGCTTTGAAATTTCGATTTTTCAGATTCGTTGGAAACATATTCTTAATCAGATCCTAATGTTTTTGGTTTCACTAAAATCCGGATTGTTTTGCACCCGGTACATTCAATTGAAGTTTGAAATCGAATTATCGAACTACCGCGCCATTTTCAATTCCTTTCAAAATTATATATATTCTAACGACGGCGTATATAATATATACATTCTAATCCTTTTAAAAATAAATTTCTCGTCGATACTATTTAAAATAATTCAATTGAAATATTCAAAATTCGCTAAAATTGCCAAAATAAAAATTTTAAACTGGTTCGGATTTTCGGGTTATTACAATCTCCCCCACTTAAAACTTTTCGTGCCCGAAAAGGAACGAAGTCGAAAGTGGTTTGATTAGTCAACTCTATGTTCGATATAGCTTCCATTCTCCAATTTTCAGTTTCTGAGAACTTTCAAATTTTAAAAAATTTGGCTAACACCCTAAATTTTCGAAAAAATTTCGCCATAACCTCCCCTGCACCGGGGGCCACCATACAGGCCTTCTGATCTCAAAAAGAAAAAGAAAAAGCCAAGCGGCTAGCCAATAGGCTCATAAAATCATCATCACCCAAACAAAACAGTAAATTATAGTAAACATGTACCTATTTGTCGGGAAAACAAATTTTATTCTCTGCTCTAGCCTCCTTGTTATGACCTGTTCAATGTAAGTACATGTAAATGCAAGCAAATGCGTCTAATTTTCAATAATATTCAATATTTGATTCTACTAGGCATAAATGGTTCAAAATTATCAAACAACTAAACATACAACACAAACATCAATCAATTAGTGAATTTAACGTTTCAAATTCATAGTTTTGATATATATACAAAAAATCATGTTTTTCATGCCAATTCACAACAATGTGTTCTAGCTATATAAGTTTTGGTTCTCATACCAGTCTAATGGAAATATATAGATATCGCACCTTCGAAACACGAACATAAGTTCGGATGATGATCAATCAATCATCAGGACCATCTTCGGGTGTCTAGAATGTGATTCTATATCTATCCAGTATATTAAAACTTCGAATATACGTTCATGACGCGTATATGCAAAACCTTTATATAACGGATTGTCCAAACTCAAAATAAATAAATAACCAAATACGTATAAAATGATTTAAATTTTCAAAACAAGATTGTTTTCGTTTGAAAAATATACTCTTCACACTCGTTCTAGGATACTACTGATCCTATCTCTAACGAGTCATTCTAATTGGATATTGCTAATCCAATATCTGATGAATTCTTTCGTATGGTTCTAATGTGTCTTGTTCTCGAGCTCTGTAAACCAAAGCTCTGATACCAAATAAAGCGACCCGAACTTCCCCGGTCTCCGAAGAGATGAGAAAGAACGAATTACTGTGAGGACAAGACAAATCAGAACGCAGACGGAAGAACATTTCATTGATATTACAACAATTCCATCAGATACAAGGATATACAGAGTATAAATGAATAAATTACATTCGATAAATATCAGAGATTACAATAAATTACATAGCAGCGGAAAATAATACAAAGCACAACTGAAGGTGATATACGGATACAGAGCTTTCCGGATATCATTCCAGCTGTAAACCAGGATCCTGTGAATATAAATCTGCAAAACCAAAACTACTAGCTGCCCGTGCGGAAAATAGGGGCACCTAGAGTTTATGTTAAAACAATAAACTCCAGGTCAGTCATGTGACTGGTGTGAGAACTAAAACAGTTATTAATATTGGTTTTAAAGTTAGGTAAATCAAGGGACCACGCCGTATAACACGGAACATGTTTCCTCCCAAGAATACCAGTGCATAGAACAAACAGTGCAATGCTAAATAAAGAAAAATGAAGCTGTTATAAGACCCAGGTCCCATCATACAATGCAACGCAAGCCGGAAGATAGGGTTTTCCCTTATAACAGCCAAAGCATGCTTGATACGTTTGAAACACATTATTTGATACTATTATAGGTGTATAGTGTCAAAACAATTTCAATCATACGCGGCATAGCTACCATCTACTATGTCGCCATACTAGTTCTACAATTAAAACTGAAATATCTCGTATTGGAAATTGGATTCCATCATGAGTCGAGGCAAGAGGCAAGATTCTCTTCGCGTTCGAGACACTCTAGCAAATGCCTCAGGACTACACACTTTGGGCAATCCTGGATGCTTCAGGGCCGGTCCTCACTTACGTTAGAGGATTAGTTATGCCTGAACACACGTTTCCCGTTCCTTACAGACCTAAAATCGAGGCGCCTCACATTCTAACAACCACATAGGTGAAAAGTATATAAATGTCAGGGCTTGTAAGTCACTGACACCACCATAGCTAGAAAGAAACGTCGTGCTCTCCTTGTAGTCCGTATCCCGTTTTTAACTCATACCGAGGTGTGAGGCTCGCGAATTCACGTTATACACAAAGATACGCCACAAAGGCCATGCTTTGATCATCAACCACAAGACTCTGCTTTTCAACAAAAGCCTTGATCATTGCATCTCAGCGTGCCACACAGGCAATTCATGACATGCGATTGATACCTAGCGATATATAACCTCTAAGCTCGTACGTCTCAGAGAAGGGCGTTAAGCAAGAGAATAAATTCTCCGTCGCCAAACAGATATATATTTAACAGGAATCAACCAACATAGAATAAAATCCAATGTCAGACACACAATCCATTTACAAGTTCGTTCTGGGTCGGAACGAAACCGAAGGCACTTTCCTCGCATATCCATCCATCTCCAAGTACGTCTGGACGACCACCAACTATTTCCATCCTCTTGGGTGTACAACCCAATCAGGATCGTCAGTAATTATCGAAACGATGTGAAGATTTCCGGTCTTCCACCACCGTCTTCATCTTCGACATATCGTCGAATCGGTTATTCAGAGTGGGTATAAACGCGGACTTTCCGAATGACCCGCGTATATTAAAAACAAATGTTACACAAACACAGCAAACGCCTCATTCCAATTCAGAATATCCTTTTATTCACGAAATCACATTCTTAGGGAAAGGTTCCTGAAACGACCCGCAAATCCGGCTATCTGAGTTGACTAAATACACCACACGTCCAACCCAAATAACACAGAAATACGACTCATTATTAGAAAGAAGTTAGAGGATGAGAATTAGAAAGAAAGAAATATTAGAATAGGAGAAAAACGAAGATCACAACTCACAGCGGAACGAATAGAATATATTATATAACATAAGCTTTAAAATACAAATCTGTTTTGTACATATACACATACCATCATCAGAGTACACATAACATTTGATTCAGCGGAAGTAACTCTAAATAACTAACGTTGAAGCCTCCTTCTTCAAGCTCCTTCAAGTGTATCTGTAAAAGCCTGAAACACTTGACTGCCCGTACAAATTTGGGCACCCAAGAGTTTAGGGAAAACAAAACAAAATAAACTCTGGGTCAGTCATGGGACTGGTGTGAGTAAACTCCAATCACTTGTTTAACTTTTGAAAATCCTTTCAAAAGAAAAGATAATAGTAAGACCAGCCCACACATAAACATGGACGGCTTTTACCTTACTATAACCCAAAACACTTTGATATTAAATCTAGTGATATTATAATAATGTCTACATCAAATAAATAACCAAATAGCAGAACGCTTGCATCTCACGCTCCACATATATAGTATAAAAATCAAAAACCGCATGGCGCTTATTGGAGATTGGATTTCCAACATGACAAGGTATGGGACCACCTTCCGATGATGTATCTCTAGAGGCAAATACACCTGGGTTCAACAAGAACATCTTGCCACCCGGCCCACACATGACCGACCACTCATTTCGCTTGAGTGTATCGAATGTATATCACCAACGGTTGGACTCAAACCACCGTTTCCCGAATGGGCAGAATCGATAGATTTAGAAACAAATGGAATTTCTCTAGATAGGTGATTATACACCCTAATGGGTGCGACCCACATAGCCATGCTGCCTGCCCGATTTTTGTCCTTTCCCGGTTGTTGAGGCCTGAGGCTACGAATACTTACCATCCATTGATAGCACAATCACTTTGAATGCCACATTGTCAGATCCGTTAATCATTAGTTGAGTTTGCACAAATATTCTGGATATTATGCTAAGGGATAAATCCGTTGCAACCATATACATTCATACAGACCAACCCATTAGATCATTGGAAATACTCTGTCAGACATTCGTCCATTTACGTTCGTTCTGGGATTGAACGAAACCGAAGGCACTATTTCTATAAATAGAAAAGCCCTTGCACTTTACTCCGTCTTCAATATATTCAGCATACTTGGTTCGCAACGCTTATGCCGATACAGAGTGGTTCTTCGGATAATAATCCAACCGGTCTCTCCATATTGACAACGATGGTCAAAAACTTCGATAGTCTGTGATTTAACTATCGAATAAAACAAGTGTTCATCCAACATATCAAACAAATCACTGGGCTCTTTAATTAATATTTCATTAATTAAATCACTTTTCCATCTCCTTATCAATATTTGTTACCCAAATATTTCCAATAATCATCTTGCCTCTTATGCCATTTGGAAAACGTTTCCAAATATTAACTTCTTTTATTTTCTATATATTAGCAAAATCTCTATTTTCAATTGGAAACAATTCCAATCATTTATCTCTATCCCTTTTTGTTTACAACATTCGATTCTTATATTCACTTTACTATCGAATTCAATACGTCGATACAATGATTTCAAATTTTCAAAATATCTTAAAAATATTCTAACTCCTTAAATTCCCGGAAAATTTCGCCATAACCTCCCCTGTATCGGGAGCATCGGGAAATTTCAAATAGCTTCCCGGTATCTTCCTCAATCAAAAAGAAAAAGGAAAAGCCAAGCGGCTTGCCGATACGGCGCATAAAATCTCATATATGAATTAAACATGTACCTTTTTGTCGAGCACATAAATAAAAATCTTCATACGCTTCATAACAAACCTTTTTACACATGTTCACCTGTTTTCAATTCAATTCAACACTATCTAATCGTTTGAATTCAGTTTCGCCATTTATTCTTTAAATCAGCCATTTTGCCTATTTTGCTTCTTTGTTGAACATAGCATTTTCAAACAAAATGTTTAACTCGTCCATAGCCAAATTGAATTTTTCTTTCAATTCTAGTTCTCTTTTTGATTTCGAATATAAATTTTCAAATCGAATTTATTTATTCAACCCCCAATATCCATTCGAAATCGTCTTAACTAATTTCTATTCAATTTAGTTAATTCCATCAATAAATCAAAATCTGGTTTCTGTTTCAAAAATCACATTCTTTTACACAACTTGAATTCGCATATATTTACAACTCAACTCTGAAATTTTTCTAAATCGATCTTCGGATTTTATTTGCTTAAAAATCCTTTTATAATATTAAATAAATCATTATGGTTTTAAAACGATTCTGGCGCTGTTTTTCTGAAAATTTGCTTTTGACATAACTCAAAATCTATACGACGAAATTTATATTTTTCTCTTTCATTAGAAAACTATTATCGAATCGGTCCTGACGTTTCTTGTTTCGAAGAATTCCGACTTCAATTGCGTTCTGTATATTCAATTGAAGTTCGAATCGCTAATTTACGAACTGCAGCGCTGCGGCGAGTTCGTTTTAATTATATTTATATATATATATAAACTTTTAAACTTCCTTAAAATGAATTCAACTATATATATATTCATATATATTTCAAATTCCATTTGAATCCTTACATTTCAAATTCCATAGTTTTAAATCCTGTCTTCAAATCCTATTTGAAATCCTTTAGTCGAATTCCATTTCAAATTCTTTATTCGAATTCCATTTCAAATCCTCTATTCGAATTCCCACTTTAATTCAACTCCTTTTTGAATTTCTATATTTGAAATTCATACTTGAATTTAGATATTCAACTCCATTTTGAATTCCCTTTTTAAATTCAAATATTCAAGCCCCATTTGAATTTCTATGTTCAAATCTATTTCCAACTCTATTTGAATTAAACATTCCAATTTTCTTTCAAACAACATTGAATTCTAAATTCGAATTCATTTACAAATACCATTTGAATTCTAAATTCAAATTCATTAGTTAAACTCCACATTTAATTTTCTTGAATCCCAATACCTTAATTTATTCCTTTGAATTAAATTCCACTTTAAATTCTATAATCAAATGAATGGTTATATTTGAAAATCATATTTGAATTTAAATATTTAACTTCATTTAAATTTCTATTTGAAATCTCATATTTAAATCCCATTGGAATTTCTTTATTCAAACCCATTTGAATTCCTTCGAATTCAAATTCCATTTCAAACCATTTGGATTCCCTGTTCTACTTTGAAGTCCTATTTTCAAAGTATTTCAAATTCTATTTTGAAATCTCATATTCGAATTTCTACTTGAATTTCTGTATTCAATTCCATGTTCAAATTCAATACTCGAATTTCTATTTCAAATCTCAATTCAAATTTCATATTTGAATTCCATTCCAATCTCTATTCAAATTTCACATTTGAATTCTTCTTTGAAATACTATATTTCAAATTCTATTCAAATTTTCTTTGAAATTCTATATTTCAAATTCTATTTTGAAATTCTACATTCAAATCTCTATTTGAATTTCTTTATTCGAATTCCTTTGAATTCAAATTTTTATTTTTAATTCCTTGAATTCAAATTCTATTTTCCAATCTAATTCCGTCTATTCAAATTCTATTTGAACTTCTATTTGAATTTCTAATATTCAATCTCCTTTTAAAATTCAAATATTTAACTCCCTTTTAAAATTCAAATGTTATACTCAAATTCCATTTGAGTTATATATTTAAAAATTTCCTTTCACGTCCTATTTTGAAATTTCATTTCAAATTCAAGTTTCACACTTGTATTTCTATTTCTGAATTATCAAATGATAATTCTTTTTACTTCATTTATAACTTCGTTATAAAAGAACTATTTATAAACTTCGTTTATAAAGGACTACTTGTTTTGTTTTTTCAAAACAAGTTTATGTTTTTATTCCATTTAAAATTCAATTTCTATTTAAAAATAGAATTTTCCTTTTTAAATCGCCAATATCCTTTCTACGATATTTTTAAATATCATTACTTAAGCCCAGTGATATTTAAACACACAAGCAACGAATTATTTATTTTTCTAACACATCATATATAACAATATATATGCAAACAAATAAACAAACAGATAATATATTTTTGAGGAATCCAGTTGGATTCCTCCAACCTGTTTTCCTGCATCCACAGATGTTAGCACATAAATAATACCTATTCTGCTTCGTGGCAGAATATCGCGGTATAGAAGGTCATCCACTAATCATAGCGTGGGGCGTATAGGGTAATCATCCGCTATAAAACTGCGGGCATCCGCTAATGAGACTGCGGGAATCCAACCAATCAATCAACCCAATATATATATATATATAGCCTAAATAACTAATATATATAAAGCAGCCATAAAACATTCACACAAGCAACAGACAATTATTTTTAACGAAATAAAAATAATTAAAATAAAAGGTGAGTGAGATTTACTCACCGAGATTTTTAATTGGCGAATATCCAATTAGATGTCGTATCGTTGCCACTACGAATCAACTTGAATCTTCTCGCATAAATTTATTTCGCACCTACGATAATTTATTTTATTATCGATTAAGCTATTTATTAATTTAAATTAACTCAACATGCCTAAATTAATTAGCTTATAAAATTTAATTCCATCGAATACCTTTCATGCTGCATTTTTCCTTCCTTCTCCTCCTCATAGCTTTGTTGCTCCTTCACACGAGCGGTCCCTAGACAATGCCACCAAACCGTGCTCCTCATACTTGTTAGAGCTTCCTACTGACATCACAAAATTACTTCCCTACCACTGTAAACTCCCTTCACACCATCAGTTTGAACCTCAAACATTTTAACCATCACCACCTTCAACCACTCACTCACTACACTGTCTCTACCCGAAACCGTAGCTAATTCCCATCCCATTCTCCACCAATGAAAATGCCAATAGTCAGAGACAATGCTCTCCCAGTCGCATCTCACCCCATCAGTATTTCGAACCCCCACACACCACTGTCGAACTCCAGTATAGACCACAGCATAAATCGCACCACCCCAGATCTTCACTTCAACCCAGAACGGACACCTCCAAATCACCAAAAGAAAACAAATCGAACACCGGTATGAATCCTACCTCAGTCTTAATTGCGAGCCCCTCCAGAACAAAATCGAACCTCAGGAAAACCCGCGATTGAAGCCGCGATAGTGAACAAGCCCTAAACCCCAGAAACGGATACCCTTCCCTAACGCAGGCGCTTCCATCTTGAAGTCTAATTCAAGAATTTTGTTGTCCCCATCGCGATTTGATTTCTATTCTCTTTTTTTTTTTTTTTTTTTTCTCGGTGGAAAATGAATTGGCGATAAAGGAAGGGAATGCGATTTATAAAGAAGGGAAGAGGAGACCAACGTACAGAATGTATTAAAGTGGTGTTGGCCAAAGTACAGACATTTTAAATTTTAATTTGATTTTGATTAATGTGATTTGATTTAAAAAAGATCTTTATCCTTTTTAAAACGATAACGATTTGATTTTTGATTTGATTTTTACTTTAATTAAATTGTCTGGCGGTCCTTTAATTTAAAACCCCGGACCGCTATTTTAACGTGGCAACCGACATCTCCAATATTACAACGTTATTTTGAACTCTGTGATTTGATATTGAAATTTAAATTCGAATGTAAATATAAACGGTCATATTAAATTGATAATTCAATATAAAATATTTATATTATCAACTAAATATTTAAAACAAATATTAAATATCTAAAATAAATTATTCAAAAATCTGGGTCGTTACATTCTTCCCCCCTTAAAATAATTTCGTCCTCGAAATTGCTAAAGGTAGGAAAAATGGTACAAATCTATTACTTTTCAAAAATTCACTTATGTTGAAACTCAACTCCTCATATTTCAACAAATTCAATTCTACCAAAACTTTTGGTCTTCCTTCATTTAATTTGAATGATCTACGATCAATCCATTTATATCCAATCTATGTTCTTATAAAACTAATTCAAATTGATTTTAATCAATTCATTCACTTTGACCCATTTAACTTGTTTAAGTTAAATTTCAATTTCAGAATTTAAATCCTTGGGTTTTCTTTTCAAATTCTTTTTGAAATCCCATACATATATACATATATTTATTTTCATTTCAAATTCAAAACATTTGAATATTCAAACTACTTGTTTTCTTTCAAAACAAATTTCCATCAAAAACTTTTTCTAAGGTAGCAATTCATCACTTAGAAACTCGGAAATGAACACTGATGATGTTGCAATCATCATCAGAATTATTTCCCAGCCACTGAAGTGAGTTCAGTGCTTAATCACTTCTAAAATTCATTCAAAAATGGTATTTATTCAAAACCTTTACAAAACAAAGCTATATTATTTTATTTTTCTTTGGAAAATAATTTCAAACTTCCCAGGATTTTGAATTCTGGTTTGAACTTTATTTTAATTCATCTCATTTGTATATATTTCATTCATATACCAATTCAGTTTTGGTTATAAATAACCATTCTAAATTTATACTCTCATCTGATTATAAGGTCAACATCCAACACATCCATATAATAATAATTCTAGAAAATTATTCTTTCTATATCAAAATAGAAATTTTGGGTAAAATTATTCCATTTACCCATTTAAAACAATATCATATCGTATTTTCTGTTCAAGTGTTTAGAAATTCCTATCGACTTCGTGGCGTCCCACGATTCGACCAGAATTCATAAACCACTCACAGACAAGCCAACACAATATAAAACAATTTTATATCAATTAACAAATACGCTCTCTCGTATGTACACTCAACTCATTCTAAGGTACTACTGACCCTATCTCTAATGAGTACATACCACACAAGCCTAGGTGTTCGCTCAACCTAAGCTCTGATACCAACTGAAACGACCCGCAAATCCGGCTATCTGAGTTGACTAAATACACCACACGTCCAACCCAAATAACACAGAAATACGACTCATTATTAGAAAGAAGTTAGAGGATGAGAATTAGAAAGAAAGAAATATTAGAATAGGAGAAAAACGAAGATCACAACTCACAGCGGAACGAATAGAATATATTATATAACATAAGCTTTAAAATACAAATCTGTTTTGTACATATACACATACCATCATCAGAGTACACATAACATTTGATTCAGCGGAAGTAACTCTAAATAACTAACGTTGAAGCCTCCTTCTTCAAGCTCCTTCAAGTGTATCTGTAAAAGCCTGAAACACTTGACTGCCCGTACAAATTTGGGCACCCAAGAGTTTAGGGAAAACAAAACAAAATAAACTCTGGGTCAGTCATGGGACTGGTGTGAGTAAACTCCAATCACTTGTTTAACTTTTGAAAATCCTTTCAAAAGAAAAGATAATAGTAAGACCAGCCCACACATAAACATGGACGGCTTTTACCTTACTATAACCCAAAACACTTTGATATTAAATCTAGTGATATTATAATAATGTCTACATCAAATAAATAACCAAATAGCAGAACGCTTGCATCTCACGCTCCACATATATAGTATAAAAATCAAAAACCGCATGGCGCTTATTGGAGATTGGATTTCCAACATGACAAGGTATGGGACCACCTTCCGATGATGTATCTCTAGAGGCAAATACACCTGGGTTCAACAAGAACATCTTGCCACCCGGCCCACACATGACCGACCACTCATTTCGCTTGAGTGTATCGAATGTATATCACCAACGGTTGGACTCAAACCACCGTTTCCCGAATGGGCAGAATCGATAGATTTAGAAACAAATGGAATTTCTCTAGATAGGTGATTATACACCCTAATAGGTGCGACCCACATAGCCATGCTGCCTGCCCGATTTTTGTCCTTTCCCGGTTGTTGAGGCCTGAGGCTACGAATACTTACCATCCATTGATAGCACAATCACTTTGAATGCCACATTGTCAGATCCGTTAATCATTAGTTGAGTTTGCACAAATATTCTGGATATTATGCTAAGGGATAAATCCGTTGCAACCATATACATTCATACAGACCAACCCATTAGATCATTGGAAATACTCTGTCAGACATTCGTCCATTTACGTTCGTTCTGGGATTGAACGAAACCGAAGGCACTATTTCTATAAATAGAAAAGCCCTTGCACTTTACTCCGTCTTCAATATATTCAGCATACTTGGTTCACAACGCTTATGCCGATACAGAGTGGTTCTTCGGATAATAATCCAACCGGTCTCTCCATATTGACAACGATGGTCAAAAACTTCGATAGTCTGTGATTTAACTATCGAATAAAACAAGTGTTCATCCAACATATCAAACAAATCACTGGGCTCTTTAATTAATATTTCATTAATTAAATCACTTTTCCATCTCCTTATCAATATTTGTTACCCAAATATTTCCAATAATCATCTTGCCTCTTATGCCATTTGGAAAACGTTTCCAAATATTAACTTCTTTTATTTTCTATATATTAGCAAAATCTCTATTTTCAATTGGAAACAATTCCAATCATTTATCTCTATCCCTTTTTGTTTACAACATTCGATTCTTATATTCACTTTACTATCGAATTCAATACGTTGATACAATGATTTCAAATTATCAAAATATCTTAAAAATATTCTAACTCCTTAAATTCCCGGAAAATTTCGCCATAACCTCCCCTGTATCGGGAGCATCGGGAAATTTCAAATAGCTTCCCGGTATCTTCCTCAATCAAAAAGAAAAAGGAAAAGCCAAGCGGCTTGCCGATACGGCGCATAAAATCTCATATATGAATTAAACATGTACCTTTTTGTCGAGCACATAAATAAAAATCTTCATACGCTTCATAACAAACCTTTTTACACATGTTCACCTGTTTTCAATTCAATTCAACACTATCTAATCGTTTGAATTCAGTTTCGCCATTTATTCTTTAAATCGGCCATTTTGCCTATTTTGCTTCTTTGTTGAACATAGCATTTTCAAACAAAATGTTTAACTCGTCCATAGCCAAATTGAATTTTTCTTTCAATTCTAGTTCTCTTTTTGATTTCGAATATAAATTTTCAAATCGAATTTATTTATTCAACCCCCAATATCCATTCGAAATCGTCTTAACTAATTTCTATTCAATTTAGTTAATTCCATCAATAAATCAAAATCTGGTTTCTGTTTCAAAAATCACATTCATTTACACAACTTGAATTCGCATATATTTACAACTCAACTCTGAAATTTTTCTAAATCGATCTTCGGATTTTATTTGCTTAAAAATCCTTTTATAATATTAAATAAACCATTATGGTTTTAAAACGATTCTGGCGCTGTTTTTCTGAAAATTTGCTTTTGATATAACTCAAAATCTATACGACGAAATTTATATTTTTCTCTTTCATTAGAAAACTATTATCGAATCGGTCCTGACGTTTCTTGTTTCGAAGAATTCCGACTTCAATTGCGTTCTGTATATTCAATTGAAGTTCGAATCGCTAATTTACGAACTGCAGCGCTGCGACGAGTTCGTTTTAATTATATTTATATATATATAAACTTTTAAACTTCCTTAAAATGAATTCAACTATATATATATTCATATATATTTCAAATTCCATTTGAATCCTTACATTTCAAATTCCATAGTTTTAAATCCTGTCTTCAAATCCTATTTGAAATCCTTTAGTCGAATTCCATTTCAAATTCTTTATTCGAATTCCATTTCAAATCCTCTATTCGAATTCCCACTTTAATTCAACTCCTTTTTGAATTTCTATATTTGAAATTCATACTTGAATTTAGATATTCAACTCCATTTTGAATTCCCTTTTTAAATTCAAATATTCAAGCCCCATTTGAATTTCTATGTTCAAATCTATTTCCAACTCTATTTGAATTAAACATTCCAATTTTCTTTCAAACAACATTGAATTCTAAATTCGAATTCATTTACAAATACCATTTGAATTCTAAATTCAAATTCATTAGTTAAACTCCACATTTAATTTTCTTGAATCCCAATACCTTAATTTATTCCTTTGAATTAAATTCCACTTTAAATTCTATAATCAAATGAATGGTTATATTTGAAAATCATATTTGAATTTAAATATTTAACTTCATTTAAATTTCTATTTGAAATCTCATATTTAAATCCCATTGGAATTTCTTTATTCAAACCCATTTGAATTCCTTCGAATTCAAATTCCATTTCAAACCATTTGGATTCCCTGTTCTACTTTGAAGTCCTATTTTCAAAGTATTTCAAATTCTATTTTGAAATCTCATATTCGAATTTCTACTTGAATTTCTGTATTCAATTCCATGTTCAAATTCAATACTCGAATTTCTATTTCAAATCTCAATTCAAATTTCATATTTGAATTCCATTCCAATCTCTATTCAAATTTCACATTTGAATTCTTCTTTGAAATACTATATTTCAAATTCTATTCAAATTTTCTTTGAAATTCTATATTTCAAATTCTATTTTGAAATTCTACATTCAAATCTCTATTTGAATTTCTTTATTCGAATTCCTTTGAATTCAAATTTTTATTTTTAATTCCTTGAATTCAAATTCTATTTTCCAATCTAATTCCGTCTATTCAAATTCTATTTGAACTTCTATTTGAATTTCTAATATTCAATCTCCTTTTAAAATTCAAATATTTAACTCCCTTTTAAAATTCAAATGTTATACTCAAATTCCATTTGAGTTATATATTTAAAAATTTCCTTTCACGTCCTATTTTGAAATTTCATTTCAAATTCAAGTTTCACACTTGTATTTCTATTTCTGAATTATCAAATGATAATTCTTTTTACTTCATTTATAACTTCGTTATAAAAGAACTATTTATAAACTTCGTTTATAAAGGACTACTTGTTTTGTTTTTTCAAAACAAGTTTATGTTTTTATTCCATTTAAAATTCAAATTCTATTTAAAAATAGAATTTTCCTTTTTAAATCGCCAATATCCTTTCTACGATATTTTTAAATATCATTACTTAAGCCCAGTGATATTTAAACACACAAGCAACGAATTATTTATTTTTCTAACACATCATATATAACAATATATATGCAAACAAATAAACAAACAGATAATATATTTTTGAGGAATCCAGTTGGATTCCTCCAACCTGTTTTCCTGCATCCACAGATGTTAGCACATAAATAATACCTATTCTGCTTCGTGGCAGAATATCGCGGTATAGAAGGTCATCCACTAATCATAGCGTGGGGCGTATAGGGTAATCATCCGCTATAAAACTGCGGGCATCCGCTAATGAGACTGCGGGAATCCAACCAATCAATCAACCCAATATATATATATATATAGCCTAAATAACTAATATATATAAAGCAGCCATAAAACATTCACACAAGCAACAGACAATTATTTTTAACGAAATAAAAATAATTAAAATAAAAGGTGAGTGAGATTTACTCACCGAGATTTTTAATTGGCGAATATCCAATTAGATGTCGTATCGTTGCCACTACGAATCAACTTGAATCTTCTCGCATAAATTTATTTCGCACCTACGATAATTTATTTTATTATCGATTAAGCTATTTATTAATTTAAATTAACTCAACATGCCTAAATTAATTAGCTTATAAAATTTAATTCCATCGAATACCTTTCATGCTGCATTTTTCCTTCCTTCTCCTCCTCATAGCTTTGTTGCTCCTTCACACGAGCGGTCCCTAGACAATGCCACCAAACCGTGCTCCTCATACTTGTTAGAGCTTCCTACTGACATCACAAAATTACTTCCCTACCACTGTAAACTCCCTTCACACCATCAGTTTGAACCTCAAACATTTTAACCATCACCACCTTCAACCACTCACTCACTACACTGTCTCTACCCGAAACCGTAGCTAATTCCCATCCCATTCTCCACCAATGAAAATGCCAATAGTCAGAGACAATGCTCTCCCAGTCGCATCTCACCCCATCAGTATTTCGAACCCCCACACACCACTGTCGAACTCCAGTATAGACCACAGCATAAATCGCACCACCCCAGATCTTCACTTCAACCCAGAACGGACACCTCCAAATCACCAAAAGAAAACAAATCGAACACCGGTATGAATCCTACCTCAGTCTTAATTGCGAGCCCCTCCAGAACAAAATCGAACCTCAGGAAAACCCGCGATTGAAGCCGCGATAGTGAACAAGCCCTAAACCCCAGAAACGGATACCCTTCCCTAACGCAGGCGCTTCCATCTTGAAGTCTAATTCAAGAATTTTGTTGTCCCCATCGCGATTTGATTTCTATTCTCTTTTTTTTTTTTTTTTTTTTTTTCTCGGTGGAAAATGAATTGGCGATAAAGGAAGGGAACGCGATTTATAAAGAAGGGAAGAGGAGACCAACGTACAGAATGTATTAAAGTGGTGTTGGCCAAAGTACAGACATTTTAAATTTTAATTTGATTTTGATTAATGTGATTTGATTTAAAAAAGATCTTTATCCTTTTTAAAACGATAACGATTTGATTTTTGATTTGATTTTTACTTTAATTAAATTGTCTGGCGGTCCTTTAATTTAAAACCCCGGACCGCTATTTTAACGTGGCAACCGACATCTCCAATATTACAACGTTATTTTGAACTCTGTGATTTGATATTGAAATTTAAATTCGAATGTAAATATAAACGGTCATATTAAATTGATAATTCAATATAAAATATTTATATTATCAACTAAATATTTAAAACAAATATTAAATATCTAAAATAAATTATTCAAAAATCTGGGTCGTTACAGTTCCCATTAATTTTATCAAAGATAAATTCTTCTAAATTTATTCTTTAATCTTCCTTTGGATGTCATTTCAAACCAAATTATGGTTTTTCAAACTAGTCGAGATTAGCGAACCACACCGAAGTAATTATTTATTTTATTTTCCAATCCCAACCTATTCATCCCATGAAGCAAAACTGGTAATACTCCATATCTAACACCATGGTGTTATCGGTAAAATTAATTACCATTTCATGTTCGAATCTAATTAAAGAATTGACTATCGTTTTGGAGCAAAACTGGTGATACTCCATTCTCGCTCATTTTCCAAATTTGATAATTTAGATTATCAATTCACATTTCAATCTAATTGCAGATTCATTAAAACTCCCTTTTCTGGGTTAAAGAACTAGTGTCATTTAAAACACAGTTCACGACAAACCCAATTCACATTCTAATTATTATCGGGTTAAATAACTAGTGTTATTTAAAACACCATTCACGATAAACCCATGAATCAATTCTATTTAAAACCGTTTCAAATCCAATTTATTTATTTAAAAATAAATGGGTTTTAATTTCAGTTCAAAACTAGTACATTTTGATAAAAATCTATTTTTATCTTTTCAAATATGGAGTTTTTCATCCCAATTTTTCCCAAATCATTTCTTATGATTTACACTAATTATTACTATTTTTAATAATTTTATCAAGGCCCGTACAGTCGATTTTCATCAACAGCCATCGAACTACACTTACAGCGACCTTTTTCGAATTTGATTTGGACGTATCTCCAAATCCAACCGTTAGATTTTGAATTTCTAATTTTCGTTAGAAAGCTCTTTTCGATACGAACCCAATGGTTCCGATTTTAGGAGAATCCGATGGTCGGATCACCCGTAATGTCCATTCGAAGTCAATGGTCGAAATTTACGAACTACCGTGGCGCGGCGCATTCTATTCAGGCCATTATATTATATATATATATTATATATAATATATATTTCGTCGATTACTATTTAAAACGAATCATATAAATAGTTTTTAAATTCGTTTTAAAAACAATTTCAACTTTCATTTCAATTCAAATCAAAATTGAATTTTTCCTTATAAATTTGTTTTAAAATTCATTTCTATTCAATTCAAATTCGTTTCGTTTTCTATTCAATTCAAATTCGTTTCGTTTTCTATTCAATTCAAATTCGTTCCGTTTTCTATTCAATTCAAATCAAATTCGTTTTCTATTAAATCAAATTCAAATCGTTTTCTATTCGATTCAAATCAAATTGGTTTTCTATTCGATTCAATTCAATTTGGTTTTCTATTCGATTCAATTCAAATTGCTTTTCTATTCAATTCAATTCAAATTGGTTTTCTATTCAATTCAATTCAAATTGGTTTTCTATTCAATTCAATTCAAATTCGTTTTCTATTTAAGTCAAATTCAATTCGTTTCTATTCAATTCAAATCAAATTGGTTTTCTATTCGATTCAATTCAATTTGGTTATCTATTCGATTCAATTGAAATTGATTTTCTATTCAATTCAATTCAAATTGGTTTTCTATTCAATTCAATTCAAATTGTTTTTCTATTCAATTCAATTAAAATTTGTTTTCTATTCAATTCGATTCAAATTCAATTCCGTTTTCTATTCAATTCAAACTCGTTTCGTTTTCTATTCAATTCAAATTCGTTTCGTTTTCTATTCAATTCAAATTCGTTTCTTTTTCTGTTCAATTCAAATTCGTTTCGTTTTCTGTTCAATTCAAATTCGTTTCGTTTTCTATTCAATTCAAATTCGTTATATATTCAATTGAAATCAAATCCGTTATATTTTCAATTCGAATTCAATTCGTTATATATCCAATTCGAATTCGTTTTCTATTCCATTTAATTCAAATTTCATTTCAAAATGTTCGATTTCGAAATCACTTTTCAATATTCATTTTAAAAT
The DNA here is from genome assembly GCA_030737875.1 of Allium sativum. Taxonomy (NCBI): domain Eukaryota; kingdom Viridiplantae; phylum Streptophyta; class Magnoliopsida; order Asparagales; family Amaryllidaceae; genus Allium; species Allium sativum. The sequence continues at coordinate 5,608,905 of CM060909.1, read as the reverse complement.
GAATAAAATCGATATAAATATCGTTCACGTCTAAATGGCGTCAATCTAATCAACATGGCTTCATATATTTCTATTTTCAAATATTCTATTTCAAATATTTCTATTTCAAAATATTTCTATTCCAAATATTTCTATTTCAAATATTTCTATTTTAAAATATTTCTATTTCAAATATTTCTATTTCAAATATTTCTATTTCAAAATATTTCTATTTTCAAATATTCTATTTTTAAAATATCTCGTTCAACACATGACTAATCTCAATGGATGAGTACTGTCAACACGTGAACCTTTAGTTTATGTTGATAAAGATGTAATTTTTATTATTAAAATATTTTGTTCAACACATGACTAATCTCAACGGATGAGTATGGTCAACACATGAACCTTTATTTTATAATATTCTTTATTTTTCCGATTGGAACGAGGCCCAATCAATTACCATATAAAGTTAATTATATGGATTCCATATAACAAATATATATAATAGCAACGATAAATAATCAACCATCATCCAAAGTGCACTACACTGTATAAGCATCAAATATAGATATCTAACGCTTATAACAGCTTGTCAATCAATCGATCGACATACAACTAATTATTGGCATTAGTGTATACCGTATTTTATCCCAATACCCGTGTAGGGTTTCAAACGATCAAACACAGATTTTTATTTGTGCAGTTGTGCGATGTGTAAAATTTGTCGTCCCAATCAATGTCAGTCAAATCAGTGTACATAAACAAACCGTCCGGTTTGTAAATGAGTATTTTATTTTATTCACTTCCACGTTAAAAATTATATTTTCAGCGATAAAATATTTTATTTCAACACATGAATTTCTACTCAGTTCATTTACATAATAAAAATGATATTTTTATTTTTCTAACATATTTTAGAAAATTTCGGCGGCATAACGGCACGATGCTAGAAACGAGACAAGTCCTAGCCTTATCCCCGATCTAGTGAAGGCCCACGCCATTCACACATCAATCCAATCCATTCCATTTCACCAAACAATCAAATTCCAATCAAATAATCTAACCAACTACACAACCAAACATTTAAACAAACAAGCCATCCATGGTCTGTGGATGACGGGTGTCGGGTGCTACTAAGCACCGTCTGCATCCTCGTATATATATATAACTAGAAAAAGAAATTGAAGAGTGACAAGTTCTCACCAATAGCTATCCTAACTCCACGGCACTTCTAATGTAGGAAATCTTCACTGTTCTCGTCTCTTATCACTTTCGTTGCCCTTAGCCACTACATTTGTAATAACCGAATTTTTACTTCGCTTTTCAATATATAAAAACCGAATTTTTATTATGCTATTCGATATATAAAAATCGAATTTTTTACTTTGCTATTCAATATATAAAAATCGAATTTTTTCTATGCTATTCAATATATAAAAATCGAATTTTTACTATGCTATTCAATATATAAAAATCGAATTTTTACTATGCTATTCAATATATAAAAATCGAATTTTTACTATGCTATTCAATATATAAAAATCGAATTTTTACTTCGTTTCTATATAGATAAAAATTCTATTTTTACTTTGTTATTCTCTATATAAAGGTCTCGCCTTTTCTATTTTACATAGCTTTTGTCGAATAAAAATCTTATCCTTTATCTAATAAAAATCTTTTCTTTTGTCAAATAAAAATCATATTTTTCCATGCTATACGAATATATAAAAATCGTATTTTTAATTATATACATATATAAACATTCTATTTTTATATAAAATAAAAACCCTAAATAAAAATCAGTTTTTTATATATATAAAACCATAGAAGGACTCACCGCGTTAATGTATCGGAAGGAGGGATGCTGAGGGGGTCTCGGCAGGTGGAGCTCGACAGGAGGAAGGGGGTGCTGCGCGTCAGTCGAGGCAGAGGGGGGGTGTTCTCGTCGGTCGACTTCGAGGAGGGGGGGCTGCGGTGAAGTCAGCGGGTTAGGGCTTGGTGCGGTCTTCGATCGATGGGGCGACTGGGGGGGGTGTTGCGGTGGCGGTGGTTGGCCAAGGGGGGGGGGTCTGGCCGGTGCAGTCGAGGAAGAGCAAGGGGGAGGAGAGAAGAAGAAGGCGGAGGATCGGAGGGGGCTGCGATGGGGTGCCGATGGGAGGCGGCGCTGCCTCCTGAGGAGCGGCGGCGCGGATTGACAGGGCTCTGCCCTTTTTTTTCCGTTTGATTTGAAAAAAAATGAACGGGGGGGACTGATAAAGGAATGGAGGTAGAGAGAGGAAATTAATTTTCAATTAATTTTAAATTCAAAAAGTTGACTTTTTATTTCGACCCCTAAACGAGGCCCACCGCCTGTCGTCCATAGCGTTTTACCCCCATTCCGAACACAATGGGATATGTATCGTTCGCTAATTCGACTGTTTCGATTAGTTTTCGTCAAGATCAACATATAACTCTATATATTGAATTTAAACGAGCATTTTTATTTACCGGGGTCACATACGAACTCTATAAATTGTAGAAAAATATTTTCTAGCTTCGTATTGACGATACGGTCCTAACAAAACTAGTTTCGTCGAATTCTGAGACCGTTCGAAAAATGGCCATTTTACAGTCGATTAAAATCAACTAAAACTGGTAAAACGCGTCTTCCTTTGCCACGCTCACATACTGATTCGAAAAATTATGAAATTTGGAATCTAGCAATAATTTGACACTGCGGATCCAACAAAAGTGGTTTCGTCGAAATCCGAGGTCGTCTGCAAAATGTCTATTTTTAAGGGCCTGAATTCCATAGCGACTATTCAGGATTTTCAACTGGACATATCTTTTGATTCCCGCTATGAAATTTCGATTTTTCAGATTCGTTGGAAAGATATTCTCAATCAGATCCTAATGTTTTTGGTTTCACTAAAATCCAGATTGTTTTGCACCCGGTACATTCAATTGAAGTTTGAAATCGAATTATCGAACTACCGCGCCATTTTCAATTCCTTTCATAATTATATATAATTATATATATTCTAGCGACAGCGTATGTAATATATACGTTCTAATCCTTTTAAAAATAAATTTCTCGTTGATACTATTATAATAATTCATTTGAAATATTCAAAATTCGCTAAAATTGCCAAAATAAAAATTTTAAACTTGTTCGGATTTTCTGGTTATTACACTGTTTAAAACAAATCAACATTTGAGCACGACCATGCATTTCACAGTCTCACTCAATCAAGAGGCCCATGGATATCACTACGAATATGTGACGGCAAGGAATTTCGCTCAGTCCGAACCAGTCGTTAAACCGATCCAGGCCGTTCGAAACGCCCTATCGTTTGAGAACACGACAAAACAAAACGCATACAGAAGAACATTTCATTGTATATTACAACAATGCATCAGATTACAAGAATATACAGAGTATAAATGAATATTACACAGAAATATCAGAGATTTAAATTACATTTAAATACATAGCAGCGGAAAATAATACAATACACAACTAGAAGAGATATACGGATACAAAGCTTTCCGGATATCGTTCCAGCTGTAAACCAGGATCCTGTGAATATAAATCTGCAAAACCAAAACTACTAGCTGCCCGTGTCAAAATAGGGGCACCCAGAGTTTAGGTCAAAACAATAAACTCCAGGTCAGTCATGGGACTGGTGTGAGAACTAAAAACAGTTATTAATCTTTATTTTCAAAGTTAGGTAAATCAAGGGACTACGCCGTATAACACGGAACGGGTTTCCTCCCAAGAATACCAGTGCATAAAACAAACAGCGCAATGCTAAATAAAGAAAAATGAAGATGTTATAAGACCCAGGTCCCATCACACAATGCAACGCAGTCGAGGATAGGGTTTCACTTATAACAGCCAAAGAATGCTTGATACGTTTTAAAACAAATCATTTGATACTATTATAAGTGCATAGTGTATAAAACACTTCAAATCATAAGTATCAATCATAGGCGGCATGAACGGCCCGTAACACTATGTCTCCATATATAAGTTTACAATCAAAACCGCAAATGTCGTATTGGAAGTTGGGTTATCATTTATGGTATGAACCGAGGCTAGGGGCAAGATCCTCAACCGATTCGAGACAATCTAGCCCATGTCTCCGGAACAGCCGCAACTGCCCCTTGGATCGTCAGGGCCGGTCCACCGATGTGGATTATTATGCCTGAACACTACGTTTCTCCGCCCTTTGTGGCGTAAATCTGGCCCGTCAGCCGACCAGAAGCATCGGCCGAAACCGATATCACGAGGCGCCTCGCTTTTCAGCAAGTAATAATAAGTAACATCCACATGAGTCAAACTCGTCAACCAGTTCAAGCACTGACGCCACTCATAACTAGAAAGAAACGCATGCCCTCCCTGAGGTCCGTCTCCCGTTTTTGATTCATACCGGGTGTGATACTCGCAAATCAACGTTACACAAAGCAACGCCACAAAGGCCGTGCTTCGATCATCAACCACAAGACTTTGCTTTTCAACAGAAGCCTTGATCATTTGCCACTTAGGCATGCCACACAGGCAATTCACTCCATGCGATTGATATCCATCAATATATAACCCCTGAGCTCGTACGTCTCAGAGAAGGGCGTTAAGCAAGAGAATAAATTCTCCACCGCCAAACAGATATATATTTAATAGAGATCAATCACACGGACTAAAATCCAATGTCAGACACACAGTCCATTTACAAGTCCGTTCTGGGTCTGAACGAAACCGGAGGCACTTTCCTCGCATATCCATCCATCTCCAAGTACGTCTGGACGATCACCAACTGTTTCCATCTTCTTGGGTGTACAGCCCAATCAAGATCATCAGTAATCACCCAAACGACGTGAAGACTTCCGGTCTTCGACCATCGTCTTCATCTTCGACTTATCGTCGTATCAGTTATTCAGAATGGGATAAAACCGGTCTTTCCGAATAACTCGCGTATATTTTAAATAAGTGTTACACAAACACAACATACGCCTCATTCCAATTCATCAGTCATTAACCGTAAATTAATCAAGAGAATAATTCCCCGAATATTAACCCCGAAGGCCGAAACCAACATCAGATCAATATCCAGAAAACCATTCTGCTTGGCTAACCGATAGTTAATTTCTAATTTCACATTCATAGGGAAAGGTTCCCATTAATTTTATCAAAGATAAATTCTTTAATTTATTCTTTAATCTACTTTTGAATATCAATTCAAACTAGTCGGGATTAACGAAACTTACCGAAGTAATCATTTGTTTTAATTTCCCAATCCCAACCTATTTATCCCATGAAGTAAAACTGGTAATACTTCATATCTAACACCACAGTGTTATCGGTAAATTCAATTACCATTTCACGTTCAAATCTAATTAAAGATTTAACTATCGCCTGGAGTAAAACTGGTGATACTCCATTCTCGATTATTTCAATCTAATTAAAGATTCATTAAAACTCCACTTAGTTTTAATCGTTAACTGGGTTAAAGAATCAGTGTCATTTAAAACACGGTTCACGGTAAACCCAAAATATCATTCCATTTATTATCGGGTTAAAGAACAAGTGTTATTTAAAACACTGTCCACGATAAACCCAAAAATCAATATCAATTCAATTCCAATTAAATATTATTTAATCGGTACCTTTCATTAAATCTAAATAAAAAGATTTAATCATTTCTCAATTGGGTTCAAGAACAGTGTTAGTGAAGACACCATTCACGACAAACCCAAATCACATTCGATATTCAATACAAGGCTCTGAATAGAAAATATATCGGCTTATATTCAATATCAAATTCTACGACTAACAAATGTCGTATTGGAAATAACGATATAAATATATATCTTTCAAATTTCCATAACAACACCTGTATAATCCCGAATTCCAACATCGAAATATTCCGAAGACAATTTCGATTCAAATCCACTCCAATGCAATCATTGGATATTCTGGTTATTTTTAAAACCCTTTTAAAATTCAATTTATTTATTTAAAAATAAATAGAATTATAATTCTAGTTCAAAACTAGTTCATTTCGATAAAAATCTATTTTTATCTTTTCAAATATGGAGTTTTTCATCCCAATTCTTTCTAAATCATTTCTTATGATTTTACATAAATTATTACTATTTTTAATAATTTTATCAAGGCTTGTACAGTCGATTTCCATCAACGGTCATCGAACTGCACTTACAGCGACCTTTTTCGAATTTGATTTGGACGTATCTCCAAATCCAACCGTTAGATTTCAAATTTCTAACATTCATTAGAAATCTCTTTTCGATACGAACCCAACGGTTCCGGTTTTAGGAGAATCCGACGGTCGGATCCCCCGTAATGTCCGTTTGAAATAAATGGTCGAAATTCGCGAACTGCCGCGGCGCGGCGCGTTCTATTCAGGCCATTATATTATATATAATATATATAATATATATTTCGTCGATTTCTATTTAAAACGAATTATATAAACAGTTTTAAATTCGTTTCAAAAGCAATTTCAACTTCCATCTCAATTCAAATCAAAATTGAATTCATCTTTATAAATTCGTTTTAAAATTCATTTCTATTCAATTCAAATTTCAATTCAATTTGAATTCATTTCAATTCGCCTTCAATTCAATTTGCATTCGTTTTCAATTCATTTCGAAATCGTTTTCAATTCAATTCATTTCGAAATCCATTTCAATTCAATTCATTTCGAAATCGTTTTCAATTCAATTCATTTCGAAATCGTTATATATTCAATTCATTTCGAAATCGAGGAAAATCGATATAAATATCGTTCACGTCAAAATGGCGTCAAACTAATCAACACGGCTTCATAAATCTCTATTTTCAAATATTCTATTTCAAATATTTCTTTTTCAAAATAGTTGTTATTATCAAAATATTTCGTTCAACACATGACCAATCTCAATGGATGAGTACTGTCAACACATGAACTTTTATTTTATATCGATAAAGATGTAAATTTTATTATCAAAATATTTCGTTCAACACATGACCAATCTCAATGGATGAGTACTGTCAACACATGAACTTTTATTTTATAATATTCTTTATTTTTCAAATTGGAATGAGGCCTAATCAATTACCATATAAAGCTAATTATATGGATTTTCATACAACACATGTATATAATAGCATTGAAAAATAATCAACCATCAACCAAAGTGCACTACACTGTATAAGCATCAAATATAGATATCTAACGCTTATAACAGCATGTCAATCAATCGATCGACATATTTAATCAATCAGGATGAGTGAACTTCATATTTCATCCCAACACCCGTGTGGGGTTTCAAACAATCAAACAAATATTTTATTCGTGCAGTTGGGCGATGTGTAAAATTTATCGACCAAATCAATGTCCTTCAAATAGGTGTACATAAACAAACCGTCTGGTTTGCAAATGAATATTTTATTTATTCACATTCACGTTAAAATTTATATTTTTAACGATAAAACATTTTATTCCAACATATGAAATTCTATTCAGTTCATTCTTTAAATAAAATGCTATTTTTATTTTTCTAACTTATTTTAGAAAATTTCGGCGGCATAACGGCACGATACTAGAAACGGGACAAGGCCTAGCCTTATCCCCGGTCTAGTGAAGGCCCACGCCATTCACACATCAATCATATCAATTTCAATTTCACCAAAAACAATCCAATCCAAATCAAATAATCTAACCCACTACACAACCAATCAAACAAGTCCATGGTCTGTGGACGGGTGTCGGGTGCTACTAAGCACCGTCTGCATCCTAGTATATATATATATATATATATATATATAAATAGAAATGAAATGGAAAGGTGAGAAATTCTCATCGATAGCTATCCTAGCTCCACGACACTTCATTTGCAGAAGTCTTCGTCGTCATCGCATCCTTTTTCATCTTCGTTGCCCGCTTTCACTACCTATGTAAAAATCGAATTTTTACTTCACTATTCAATATATAAAAATCATATTTTTATTTTGAAGTTCAATATATAAAAATTCTATTTTTCTATCGAAGTTCAATATATAAAAATTCTATTTTTCTATCGAAGTTCAATATATAAAAATTCTATTTTTCTATCGAAGTTCAATATATAAAAATTCTATTTTTCTATCGAAGTTCAATATATAAAAATTCTATTTTTCTATTTCTATAATATATAAAGTCATATTTTTATATGTCTAAAACATTTGCTATTTAAATTTTTAAAGCATTTGTTCTTTAAATTTTTTTTTTTAAACATTGTCATATATTTATTTAAATAATTTCTAAGCATAACTAATTAAATTAAATAAGGGTATTATCCTTCTCGTCGTCATCTTCCACGGCAAATACGGGAGGAACCCAAAAACTTCGATCTAGGGCTTCCGCCGTGTACCCACTTCCCAACGTCGGACCCCTATCGGATTGCACCCCATCAAAGCCATCGACCTAACCACTCACCTCCACGATCGCCGGTGAGCTCGACCCCCCCAATGCCTCTAAAAACCCGATCGACGCTAGCCTGTTTGGAGCTAGAATCCGAACCCAGTACCTCACGAGAATCGATGAACTTCATATGGAATTAAAGATCGTCGAACGCTCTTCAATTTTTTGTTTAATGAATATCTGAAATCATTGAAGGAATCGCGTTCGATTTAGGGGTTAAATTTTTAAACATTTCCGCCATTGGTTTCTGGTCTGGAGGCGGCTAACTGTGTTTGACCGTGAGAGAGTGTTATTTGGGTTTGACTAGGGTTTAGAAAATACCTTATCTATATTAATATTTAATTCTAGATTTTTGTTTATCATCACGAACTCCAATCCAAATCCAACGACTGCCGCCCCTAGCTAATTACCCCCATTCCGGACACAATGCGATATGTATCGTAGGCTGGTTCGATCATTTTGATCAGTTTCCGCTGAATTTATATTTAAATCACTATATTGAATTTTAAACGTACATTTCAAATTACCGGGGTCACAAACTAACTCGAAAATTTCCAGAAAAATATTTTCTAGCTTCGTATTGACGATACGGTCCTAACAAAACTAGTTTCGTCGAATTCTGAGACCGTTTGAAAAATGGCCGATTTCCAGTCGATTAAAATCAACTGAAAATGGTGAAACGCGTTTTCCTTTGCCACGCTCACATATTGATTCGAAAAATTATGAAATTTGGAATATAGCAATAACTTAACATCACGGACCCAACAAAACTGGTTTCGTCGAAATCCGAGGTCGTTTGCAAAATTGCTATTTTTAAGGGCCTTATATATATAAAAATATATATAAATTCCACAGCGACTATTTCTAATTTTAAACTGGACATATCTTATCATTTCTAAAATGAAAACTCAGTTTGTTAACTTCGTTACAAAGCTATAGTTATACAGATTCAAATATTTCTTGTTTCGTTCAATTCTGACTTATATTGAATTCTGTATATTCATTTGAACTTAGAAATCGAATTTTCGAACTACCGCGCCAATTTCACTTCCTTTTATAATTATATATAATTATTATATATTCTAACGACGACGTATATAATATATACGTTCTCATTATATTCAAAATAAATTTCTCGTCGATATTATTTAAAATAATTCATTTTAAATATTCAAAATTCGCCAAAATTGTCAAAATAAAAATTTCAAACTGGCTCGCATTTTACAGGTTGTTACAATCTCCCCCACTTAAAACTTTTCGTCCCCGAAAAGGAACAAAGTCGAAAGTGGTTTGATTATTCAGCTCTACGCTCGATTAGGCTTCCATTCTCCAACTCTTTAGTTTCTGAGAATTTTCAAAATTTCAAAAATTTGGTTAACACCCTAAATTTTCGAAAAATTTCGCCATAACCTCCCCTGCAATGGGAGCATCGGGGAATTTCAAATAGCTTCCCCGATCCTTCAGATCTCAAAAAGAAAAAGAAAAAGCCAAGCGGCTAGCCAATAGGCTCACAAAATCATCATCACCCAAACAAAACAGTAAATTATGTAGTAAACATGTACCTATTTGTCGGGCAAACAAATTTTATTCTCTGCTCTAGCCTCCTTGCTATGACCTGTTCAATGATATATATGTATATGCAAACAAATGCGACCAATTTTCAATACAATTCAATATTCGGTTCAATTAGGCTAATTGGCTAAAAATTAGCAAACAAATAAACAAACAATACAAACATCAATCAATTAGTGAATTAGAGTTTCAAATTCATAATTTTAATACATATACAAAAATCAGATTTTTGATGCCAAATCACAACAATAAATCTATCTATTTTAGTTTTGGTTCTCACACCAGTCTAATGGAAATATATAGATATCACACCTTCGAAACACGAATATAAATATTGATAATGCGGCCGCATTACCAAAATTATCTCCGGGCGACTAGAGTGTGATTCTATATCTATCCAGTATATTAAAATTTCAAATACACGCGGATCAGACGTATACGCAAAATCTATATATACTGGATTGTCCACATCAATATAAATAAATAATCAAATACGAATAATTGATTTAAATTTTCAAAACAAAAATTTGTTTTATTTTAAAAATAAACTCTTCACACTCGTTCTAGGATACTACTGATCCTATCTCTAACGAGTCATTCTCATTGGATATTACTAATCCAATATCTGATGAATTCTTTCGTATAGTTCTAATGTGCCTTGTTCTCTGAGCTTTGTAAACCAAAGCTCTGATACCAACTGTGACGGCAAGGAATTTCGCTCAGTCCGAACCAGTCGTTAAACCGATCCAGGCCGTTCGAAACGCCCTATCGTTTGAGAACACGACAAAACAGAACGCATACAGAAGAACATTTCATTGTATATTACAACAATGCATCAGATTACAAGAATATACAGAGTATAAATGAATATTACATAGAAATATCAGAGATTTAAATTACATTTAAATACATAGCAGCGGAAAATAATACAATACACAACTAGAAGAGATATACGGATACAAAGCTTTCCGGATATCGTTCCAGCTGTAAACCAGGATCCTGTGAATATAAATCTGCAAAACCAAAACTACTAGCTGCCCGTGTCAAAATAGGGGCACCCAGAGTTTAGGTCAAAACAATAAACTCCAGGTCAGTCATGGGACTGGTGTGAGAACTAAAAACAGTTATTAATCTTTATTTTCAAAGTTAGGTAAATCAAGGGACCACGCCGTATAACACGGAACGGGTTTCCTCCCAAGAATACCAGTGCATAAAACAAACAGCGCAATGCTAAATAAAGAAAAATGAAGCTGTTATAAGACCCAGGTCCCATCACACAATGCAACGCAGTCGAGGATAGGGTTTCCCTTATAACAGCCAAAGAATGCTTGATACGTTTTAAAACAAATCATTTGATACTATTATAAGTGCATAGTGTATAAAACACTTCAAATCATAAGTATCAAACATAGGCGGCATGAACGGCCCATAACACTATGTCGCCATATATAAGTTTACAATCAAAACCGCAAATGTCGTATTGGAAGTTGGGTTATCATTTATGGTATGAACCGAGGCTAGGGGCAAGATCCTCAACCGATTCGAGACAATCTAGCCCATGTCTCCAGAACAGCCGCAACTGCCCCTTGGATCGTCAGGGCCGGTCCACCGATGTGGATTATTATGCCTGAACACTACGTTTCTCCGCCCTTTGGGGCGTAAATCTGGCCCGTCAGCCGACCAGAAGCATCGGCCGAAACCGATATCACGAGGCGCCTCGCTTTTCGGCAAGTAATAATAAGTAACATGCACATGAGTCAAACTCGTCAGCCAGTTCAAGCACTGACGCCACTCATAACTAGAAAGAAACGCATGCCCTCCCTGAGGTCCGTCTCCCGTTTTTGATTCATACCGGGTGTGATACTCGCGAATCAACGTTACACAAAGCTACGCCACAAAGGCCGTGCTTCGATCATCAACCACAAGACTTTGCTTTTCAACAGAAGCCTTGATCATTTGCCACTTAGGCATGCCACACAGGCAATTCACTCCATGCGATTGATATCCATCAATATATAACCCCTGAGCTCGTACGTCTCAGAGAAGGGCGTTAAGCAAGAGAATAAATTCTCCGCCGCCAAACAGATATATATTTAATAGAGATCAATCACACGGACTAAAATCCAATGTCAGACACACAGTCCATTTACAAGTCCGTTCTGGGTCTGAACGAAACCGGAGGCACTTTCCTCGCATATCCATCCATCTCCAAGTACGTCTGGACGATCACCAACTGTTTCCATCTTCTTGGGTGTACAGCCCAATCAAGATCATCAGTAATCACCCAAACGACGTGAAGACTTCCGGTCTTCGACCATCGTCTTCATCTTCGACTTATCGTCGTATCAGTTATTCAGAATGGGATAAACCCGGTCTTTCCGAATAACTCGCGTATATTTTAAATAAGTGTTACACAAACACAACATACGCCTCATTCCAATTCATCAGTCATTAACCGTAAATTAATCAAGAGAATAATTCCCCGAATATTAACCCCGAAGGCCGAAACCAACATCAGATCAATATCCAAAAAACCATTCTGCTTGGCTAACCGACAGTTAATTTCTAATTTCACATTCATAGGGAAAGGTTCCCATTAATTTTATCAAAGATAAATTCTTTAATTTATTCTTTAATCTACTTTTGAATATCAATTCAAACTAGTCGGGATTAACGAAACTTACCGAAGTAATCATTTGTTTTAATTTCCCAATCCCAACCTATTTATCCCATGAAGTAAAACTGGTAATACTTCATATCTAACACCACAGTGTTATCGGTAAATTCAATTACCATTTCACGTTCAAATCTAATTAAAGATTTAACTATCGCCTGGAGTAAAACTGGTGATACTCCATTCTCGATTATTTCAATCTAATTAAAGATTCATTAAAACTCCACTTAGTTTTAATCGTTAACTGGGTTAAAGAATCAGTGTCATTTAAAACATGGTTCACGGTAAATCCAAAATATCATTCCATTTATTATCGGGTTAAAGAACAAGTGTTATTTAAAACACTGTCCACGATAAACCCAAAAATCAATATCAATTCAATTCCAATTAAATATTATTTAATCGGTACCTTTCATTAAATCTAAATAAAAAGATTTAATCATTTCTCAATTGGGTTCAAGAACAGTGTTAGTGAAGACACCATTCACGACAAACCCAAATCACATTCGATATTCAATACAAGGCTCTGAATAGAAAATATATCGGCTTATATTCAATATCAAATTCTACGACTAACAAATGTCATATTGGAAATAACAATATAAATATATATCTTTCAAATTTCCATAACAACACCTGTATAATCCCGAATTCCAACATCGAAATATTCCGAAGACAATTTCGATTCAAATCCACTCCAATGCAATCATTGGATATTCTGGTTATTTTTAAAACCCTTTTAAAATTCAATTTATTTATTTAAAAATAAATAGAATTATAATTCTAGTTCAAAACTAGTTCATTTCGATAAAAATCTATTTTTATCTTTTCAAATATGGAGTTTTTCATCCCAATTCTTTCTAAATCATTTCTTATGATTTTACATAAATTATTACTATTTTTAATAATTTTATCAAGGCTTGTACAGTCGATTTCCATCAACGGTCATCGAACTGCACTTACAGCGACCTTTTTCGAATTTGATTTGGACGTATCTCCAAATCCAACCGTTAGATTTCAAATTTCTAACATTCATTAGAAAGCTCTTTTCGATACGAACCCAACGGTTCCGGTTTTAGGAGAATCCGACGGTCGGATCCCCCGTAATGTCCGTTTGAAATAAATGGTCGAAATTCGCGAACTGCCGCGGTGCGGCGCGTTCTATTCAGGCCATTATATTATATATAATATATATAATATATATTTCGTCGATTTCTATTTAAAACGAATTATATAAACAGTTTTAAATTCGTTTCAAAAGCAATTTCAACTTCCATCTCAATTCAAATCAAAATTGAATTCATCTTTATAAATTCGTTTTAAAATTCATTTCTATTCAATTCAAATTTCAATTCAATTTGAATTCATTTCAATTCGCCTTCAATTCAATTTGCATTCGTTTTAATTTCATTTCGAAATCGTTTTCAATTCAATTCATTTCGAAATCCATTTCAATTCAATTCATTTCGAAATCGTTTTCAATTCAATTCATTTCGAAATCGTTTTCAATTCAATTCATTTCGAAATCGTTATATATTCAATTCATTTCGAAATCGAGGAAAATCGATATAAATATCGTTCACGTCAAAATGGCGTCAAACAAATCAACACGGCTTCATAAATCTCTATTTTCAAATATTCTATTTCAAATATTTCTTTTTCAAAATAGTTGTTATTATCAAAATATTTCGTTCAACACATGACCAATCTCAATGGATGAGTACTGTCAACACATGAACTTTTATTTTATATCGATAAAGATGTAAATTTTATTATCAAAATATTTCGTTCAACACATGACCAATCTCAATGGATGAGTACTGTCAACACATGAACTTTTATTTTATAATATTCTTTATTTTTCAAATTGGAATGAGGCCCAATCAATTACCATATAAAGCTAATTATATGGATTTTCATACAACACATGTATATAATAGCATTGAAAAATAATCAACCATCAACCAAAGTGCACTACACTGTATAAGCATCAAATATAGATATCTAACGCTTATAACAGCATGTCAATCAATCGATCGACATATTTAATCAATCAGGATGAGTGAACTTCATATTTCATCCCAACACCCGTGTGGGGTTCCAAACAATCAAACAAATATTTTATTCGTGCAGTTGGGCGATGTGTAAAATTTATCGACCAAATCAATGTCCTTCAAATAGGTGTACATAAACAAACCGTCTGGTTTGCAAATGAATATTTTATTTATTCATATTCACGTTAAAATTTATATTTCTAACGATAAAACATTTTATTCCAACATATGAATTTCTATTCAGTTCATTCTTTAAATAAAATGCTATTTTTATTATTCTAACTTATTTTAGAAAATTTCGGCGGCATAACGGCACGATACTAGAAACGGGACAAGGCCTAGCCTTATCCCCGGTCTAGTGAAGGCCCACGCCATTCACACATCAATCATATCAATTTCAATTTCACCAAAAACAATCCAATCCAAATCAAATAATCTAACCCACTACACAACCAATCAAACAAGTCCATGGTCTGTGGACGGGTGTCGGGTGCTACTAAGCACCGTCTGCATCCTAGTATATATATATATATATATATATATATATAAATAGAAATGAAATGGAAAGGTGAGAAATTCTCACCGATAGCTATCCTAGCTCCACGACACTTCATTTGCAGAAGTCTTCGTCGTCATCGCATCCTTTTTCATCTTCGTTGCCCGCTTTCACTACCTATGTAAAAATCGAATTTTTACTTCGCTATTCAATATATAAAAATCATATTTTTATTTTGAAGTTCAATATATAAAAATTCTATTTTTCTATCGAAGTTCAATATATAAAAATTCTATTTTTCTATCGAAGTTCAATATATAAAAATTCTATTTTTCTATCGAAGTTCAATATATAAAAATTCTATTTTTCTATTTCTATAATATATAAAGTCATATTTTTATATGTCTAAAACATTTGCTATTTAAATTTTTAAAGCATTTGTTCTTTAAATTTTTATTTTTTTTTAAACATTGTCATATATTTATTTAAATAATTTCTAAGCATAACTAATTAAATTAAATAAGGGTATTACCCTTCTCGTCGTCATCTTCCACGGCAAATACGGGAGGAACCCAAAAACTTCGATCTAGGGCTTCCGCCGTGCACCCACTTCCCAACGTCGGACCCCTATCGGATTGCACCCCATCAAAGCCATCGACCTAACCACTCACCTCCACGATCGCCGGTGAGCTCGACCCCCCCAATGCCTCTAAAAACCCGATCGACGCTAGCCTGTTTGGAGCTAGAATCCGAACCCAGTACCTCACGAGAATCGATGAACTTCATATGGAATTAAAGATCGTCGAACGCTCTTCAATTTTTTATTTAATGAATATCTGAAATCATTGAAGGAATCGCGTTCGATTTAGGGGTTAAATTTTTAAACATTTCCGCCGTTGGTTTCTGGTCTGGAGGCGGCTAACTGTGTTTGACCGTGAGAGAGTGTTATTTGGGTTTGACTAGGGTTTAGAAAATACCTTATCTATATTAATATTTAATTCTAGATTTTTGTTTATCATCACGAACTCCAATCCAAATCCAACGACTGCCGCCCCTAGCTAATTACCCCCATTCCGGACACAATGGGATATGTATCGTAGGCTGGTTCGATCATTTTGATCAGTTTCCGCTGAATTTATATTTAAATCACTATATTGAATTTTAAACGTACATTTCAAATTACCGGGGTCACAAACTAACTCGAAAATTTCCAGAAAAATATTTTCTAGCTTCGTATTGACGATACGGTCCTAACAAAACTAGTTTCGTCGAATTTTGAGACCGTTTGAAAAATGGCCAATTTCCAGTCGATTAAAATCAACTGAAAATGGTCAAACGCGCTTTCCTTTGCCACGATCACATATTGATTCGAAAAATTATGATATTTGGAATCTAGCAATAACTTAACATCACGAACCCAACAAAACTGGTTTCGTCGAAATCCGAGGTCGTTTGCAAAATTGCTATTTTTAAGGGCCTTATATATACAAAAATATATATAAATTCCACAGCGACTATTTCTAATTTTAAACTGGACATATCTTATCATTTCTAAAATGAAAACTTAGTTTGTTAACTTCGTTACAAAGATATAGTTATACAGATTCAAATATTTCTTGTTTCGTTCAATTCTGACTTATATTGAATTTTGTATATTCATTTGAACTTAGAAATCGAATTTTCGAACTACCGCGCCATTTTCACTTCCTTTTATAATTATATATAATTATTATATATTCTAATGATGACGTATATAAAATATACGTTCTCATTATATTCAAAATAAATTTCTCGTCGATATTATTTAAAATAATTCATTTTAAATATTCAAAATTCGCCAAAATTGTCAAAATAAAAATTTCAAACTGGCTCGCATTTTACGGGTTGTTACAGAATATATCGTAGGGTTAAATTCCATCTAGATCATTCATAATTTTCATTCGATTTGAGATATATCCAATAATCACCGTTATCATTACTCTATTACGAAATAACTTTAGATGATATCAAAACATAAATATCCTCAAATAAACTTATAATGATTTCAAGTCTGAGGACCATTACATCACTGTCACTATGAGAACAACCTATGATACCGTTGATTATATTCCATGTAGTTATCTCACGGTGGGACAACCCAATACGCTATTCTCTAATACATATTTATATCTTGACTTTAATATCACGTATATTAATGATCAATGAGATGTGATCATCAGTCAATCAATATACTAGTCTCAATGCTTTATTGTTGTCCTTTATAAACAATAAAACTCGACTAGGGACTTTTAAGAATTATAATACTTATCACATTATATAATCTCATGTTCAGTCTTACCCGAACTATATAATTCCGTATTATTATTCTAAGGACTTCTATTATATTAATATTTATATTACGCAGTAAATATAATATAAAAGAATATTATTTTATTCCGAATAAAATAATAACATCAACAGTGTTATCAATCTCATCAAATGAATTGCCTTTAGGGCATAAAGTCTAACATAAGCCATAAATTGTAAACCATAAACAATAAAGTATAAAGAATAACCAATAAACCATAAACAATAAAATATTAAAAATTAATTATGTAAAATAAAGCCATAAACATTAAGCCATGAATGATAAATCCTAGACAATAAACCATAAACCATGATCCATAAACATTAAACCATAAACAATAAACCATAAACCATAAACCGTAAACCACAAACAATAAACCTTAAACATTAAACCATAAATAGTAAACTATATAAAATTAATCATAAAACATAAACATTAATCCATAAATGATAAACCATAAACATTGACACATTTTTTAGTTGAAGCCATCACACATGAAATTTCTAGCAAACAATATGCTCAATTATTTGGAACATCGTAAGAAGACAAGAAGCGATTTGGTTGAAGTCGCATCACAAACAAAGGACGGCTCGAAACTCTTAACATATGACCTCTTTTGGTCCTGAAAACATCAATTACAGATCTTTTCTTAGTAATCCTTGTAGCGCTCTGAATTGGCTTCAGGTAGAGCTTTAGTTTGGCTAAAACGGACTTACAGTTTGAAAGTTACGCTCGGTTCTGTGAATGCCCGCAGAACCGGAAACGTTTGGATTTCGGCATTGATTGGACTCGGGATGGATCGGATGGTCGGATCGAATCAGAAAGGAGGATCCAATCCACCTTATGCCGCACAGAAGTGCACGCTGCTTTGGAATGAAGTCACACGCTTGGTTCGGATGCAGATGCAGGAACGTGATCCGATCCGCTTTCTCCTTACTGCCAAGAAGAGCACGTCGCCTTCGGATTGAAGGCACTGGTTCAGATCGGATTTAGGACCAGATCTGACCAGTCTGGGACAAAGTATTCTAATGCACACACTCGATTTTGACCAATTCTTAAGGCCTATTTTACTCGTACTTTCGCAGATCGGACCATACATGGCTTTACATGAACTACATGAGACTTCCGCCATACGTCTTAGCAACGCATTGGTTTCGTGATACATGTCATTCATCCAGGATACTATGTACATCCATAAATACACGTATTCAGGGACTTCTAAAGGATCCTTGTCCATTCTAACTCTTGGCCTCCTTTGAAGAGAACATAAGGACATTGTGCTTCTTCCATATTGACCTAACACGAGGATTTCGTGTGTAAAACCGCTCTCTCTTCCCTAGTTCTTCATTAAAATACAAGGATGTTGTATGTAAATGATTCCTACTGATTGTAGGAAGGCATTATGCTTGTAATTTCTTAGAACTTAAGAAAATATAAGGGGGACGTAGGCTTGGTTTGTGCCAAACCACTATAAAAACCTCGTGCGTTCCATGTTCTTTACTGCTTTCCTACAACTGTATGATCTATGATTGTGAGGAATTCAGACTACATTTGGGTGTTAGTTGTAATGGCGCGTTTTGTTAGCTGTCGAATAATTAATTTATTTAATTATTTATATATCGATTTGGCGATATCGATAACTTAAAGTAAAACGTTCGAACTTATAATTTATAATTATAATTATAACAAACCTGAAACGTCGCGGCAGTTCGCAATTTGGCGATTTGAACTTCAACTGAATATACAAGATTCGTTTTAAATCGGATTTCTGTGAAACAAGAAACGTGTGGAGCTGGTGGAGTATGTTTTTATATGGAAGAGAAAAATCGAGATTTCGTCGTGTAGATTTTGAGTTATGTCCAAATCAAATTTCAGAAAAGTCGCTGTAGAATTCCTTTATAATTTGCGATGCTTTATTTACGTTATAAAAGGATTTTTCAATATAACTAGATA
The DNA here is from genome assembly GCA_030737875.1 of Allium sativum. NCBI lineage: Eukaryota > Viridiplantae > Streptophyta > Magnoliopsida > Asparagales > Amaryllidaceae > Allium > Allium sativum. The sequence goes on along the minus strand of CM060909.1, from coordinate 5,589,386 downwards.
TGGGGTTTGAATTTAGACGAGGTTCTTTTGGGAAGTAGTGATAATTTAATTTTTAGAATTTTATGGTTATTTTTAATCAATTAAATAAGCAACTTTTTATTTGGAGTATTTTGCACCCTGAAATCAACATTTTGAAGTTTCAAAATATGAGTCCATCTACCAGTATTATTACATTTTTGGGATCGTGGGACGTTGGCCATCTCACCAGTAACTTTATTTCTGTCCGTACGTGGATGGAATTTACGTAACATGGTATTTTGAAAAACCAAACTTCTAATACATTAATAAAATAAAGTAGTAATATTTGTTGTGTGAACCGAAACGAATCCACGTTCTCTCTTCTCAACCACCAAGTTTCTATGGCCCTAAAGACGCTACGTCATGCAACATATAAACAATTTTGGTATAACTAAACTATATAATACATTTTCTTTTCAAACCTATTTCGAAACTTCTCTGTTGAATTCCAAAATGAGCCGCCACCCTATTCTCCTCAAAACCGCAGACAGAAATCGAATTCAAATATAAAAGAAATCAAAAGAGGACACGTACATAGAAGGGAGAAATGGCGCTGTCATATACTAGGGGGGATGTTGCTTTTCGTTGAGGAAGGGAAGATCATTTTAGATTTTGGGAATGGTGTAAAGAAATGCAGTGGGTATATGTAAACATGGTGGAGCTGTTCACTGAAATATGGTTCGACATATTCCTGGAAATCACGAAGTTTTGGAAGGGAGTGGGCCCATCGAGCCGGAGTTCTGGTAGGATGGTGACAGTGGGTTTTGGTTTCACGGAAATGAAGACATGAAGGGGAGGCTAAGTGCGGCAAATTTCTGTGAAGGGGTGGGTTTCGTGAATCTGAAGATGGAAGGGAAATCAAATATGACGAGCAGATTCTTTTTACCTCGGGGAAGATGAGGAATAGTTACATTCGGGTATAATTTGTTAGTAGATGGGCCGATAAGAGTTGGTTGAGCCCAAATAATAAAAAAAATATAAGAGAAGAAAGGAACGTTGATTATAACGTGAGGCCAGGTTATAACATGGATCTGATGGAAGGAAAATGGTTGGGCATCCCACTGGGAATGGGGAGCCGCAGGTTAAAGGAAGACGCGGTAGTATAAGCTCGGGCCAAAAAACGTGAAATTTGAACGTTTTGTCACGTTGGGATCGTATGGATGGAAACTACCCAATGGAACTGACGGGAAGTGAATTGAAGCTCATTACAATTTATGGTGAAATAAATTGTCCAATCTGAATCAAAGACAGTTAATCGTTTTAACGATGATCGTCCAATGTGAGTAAAACTCACCAACTCTAAATAGTTCTATTTTTACAACGTATTCTTAGAACTGTTAAATATTGGCTGTTTGACTGTGGGTTGATTGTTTGATTGAACGGCTAGTCAGTTAGTTAAATTTCTATATTGATTCTGTTTAACAGAATATATCATATGGAACTGAAAGTGATGTTATCTATATTGTCTAACATCTGTGATGCAGGGAAACAGGTTGGAGGAATCCGACTGGATTCCTCAACAGTTATTTTATTGTTTTCCATATATTGTTATATGATGTGATATAAAATCTGTGGGCGATTATATATGCTTGGACGATATTGAACATCGTGATTTGATATGATTGAATACCATAACATACCGAAATATTGATAAGGGGATTTTCAATGTTTATATTGAAAATGAATCTTATTTATAAAATCGATAGGATTTTATAAAAGGAAAACATTTATTTAATTTGAAAATAAATAAATGAAAAAGGAAGCATTTATTTAGAAAATAAATGAAATAAAATAGAAACATTTATTTAGAAAATAAATGAATTAGAATATAAAGGAATATTTATTTTAGGAAATAAATAAAGGAACATTTATTTAGATTATAAATAAATGGAATAAAGGAATATTTATTTAGGGAATAAATAAAGGAACACTTGTTCGGAAAATAAATAGAATTATACAAGGATAGATTTAAACACGTGCTTCGCACATGGTATAACACGATATGGATTAAAATGAGATATTAAATAGGAAATCTGTTTTAAACAGATAAATTGAAGTAGATAAATTTATAAATAAATGTTTTATAAATTAAATAAATTATTTATCGTTGATAAATGGAATATATGTAAGTCTGGACTTATATAGAGAAGTAGAAACGTTATTAAAAGGACATTTATAAAGTGAAGAACCGTTACTAAAAGTAAATCTTTATAAATGGATAAACGTTGTAAAAAGTAAATCTTTATCAATGGATAAACGTTGTAAAAAGGAAATCTTTTGAAATGAATAAACGTTAATAAAAGGAGTTAATCGAATTTAGTTATTCGAAATGAGTTATTCGAATTAGATATTTGAATAGAGTTAAACACATTAGAGTGATTCGAATTACTTATTCGAATAGAGTTAAACAAAGTAATTTGTTAGGTTAACCAAAGCAAGTTAGTCGAGTTAATCAAAGTAATTGGTTAAGTTAACCAAAGTAAATTAGTTAAGATAAACTAAGCGGTTAATCGAAGTGAATTAGTTAAGTTAAACTAATTGGTAAATCAAAGGGAATTAGTTGCGTCAAACTAAGTGAATTAGTCAAGTTAAACTAATTGGTTAATCGAAGTAAATTAGTTGGGTTAATCAAAGTGAATTAGCTGAGTTAAACTAAGTAAATCGGTTAGAGTTAATCAAAGTGAATTAACTAAGTTAAACTAAGTGGATTAGTTCAGTTAATCGAGACAAGTAAATCAAGTTAGGTTAAACCATTTGAGTTAACCAGTTAAAGTTTACCAGTTAGAGATAAACAGTTAGAGTTAACCAGTTAAAGTTTACCAGTTAAAGATAAACAGTTAGAGTTAACCGGTTAAAGTTTACCAGTTAAAGATAAACAGTTAGAGTTAACCAGTTAAAGTTTACCAGTTAAAGATAAACAGTTAGAGTTGACCAGTTAAAGTTGACCAGTTAGAGTTGATCAGTTAGAGTTACTCAGTTAGAGTTGACCAGTTAGAGTTGACCAGTTAGAGTTATCCAAGTGGAGTTAATCGAGTAGAGTTGCCGAATATCAATTATTCGAAGTAGAGTTATCGAATATAGTGTATTCGAGGGAAGAGTAATCGAATATAGTTTATTCGAGTGGATAAATCAAATGTTATTCATTTGAAAAGAGTTACCTAATATTATTTATTCGAAGAGTAGTTATCGAATATTGGTTATTCGAAGTTAGTTAATCCAAAGGAGTTAGTCGAAGAGTTAATTGAATACTAGATATTCAATTTGAGTTAATCGAATTTAGTTATTTGAGAAGAGTAAAACGAATTAGCTATTCAAAGGAGTTAATCAATTAAGTTAATCGAATAAGTTATTCGATAAGAGTAAATCCATTTAAGTAAATCAGATGTTAGTTATTCGATAAGAATTGACACATTTAAGAAAATCGAATATTTGTTATTCGATAAGAGTTAATGAAATAGAGCCAACCAAGAAGAGTTATTCGAATATTAGTTATTCGATAGGAGTTAATCGAAATAGAGTTTATCGAATATAAGTTATTAAAAAGGGAGAGTTAATCGAATAGAGATTACTCGAAAGAGAGTTATACGTCGAATTCGATTATAGCGAATTCGGGAAAGTACTATTTACTTTCCAGGGTTTAAATCAAGATTTAGTTATTGATTTAGAAATTAGGTGTCTGTTAAATTATTCGAGTTAGGAAATAAATTTATAATTTAGGTTAGATATTTTAGGGGTAGGAATTATAACGTTATAGTTATAATCAAACGTTGTCATATAAGAAGTGGATTCGTAACCTGAATCCGAGAATTTGCGTAAACAGATGATTGGAAAAAGTGAGTGACGAGCTTCATCTATTTCACAGTAAAGGACGTTGTTAAATTAAGGTCTGAGAGGTAATTATACCCCAACTTGATTGACTTCAGAATTGACAAAGGAATAGTTGTGGTTCGATAGAAAAGGTTGATTAGAAATATAGAAGTAATAAGCGATTTATGGATTAAGCGAAACGATGTTTTATACAACGTTCATTGGAAATACGTAAATGAGTTTTGGAAACGTTTTCCAAATATAGTCAGATATGTTTTCTAAACATAGAAAATGAAATGTTTTCATGATAAGAATTTAAGAAATAGAGTTAAGCAAATTCAGTAACTGACTGGAGAGGGTAAGTTGAACGGTTTTCTAAGTGACGATCTGATGTTGGTTTTGACCTTCCGGATTGATACTTAGAGAATTGTTCTCATACTAGTTACAGTTAGGGACTGATAGTTGCGAAATAATAGTGATGCGTAAATAAGCTATGGAAATGTTTTCCAATGATTAATAACATATATTTTCTAAATATATGAAATAAGGAAATATGAACATATGATGATTGATCGATCGAATTCCCATTTGGAAATAAGATCGTTGTTTGTACACCGACATGTTTTCATTTGATAGTTGAATCACAGACTATCATAGTTTTGACCATTTTTACGTTGCTAATATGGAGAGACCGGTTGGATTATTATCCGAAGAACCACTCCGTATTAGCATAAGCGTTGCGAATCAAGTACGCTGAAGATAATTGAAGACGGAATGAAGTGCAAGGGCTATTGTGAAAGGCCTAGGTAGGATGGATTCACTGAATAGTGCCTTCGGTTTGTTTAGTCCCAGGACAACGTATATGGACGAGTGTCTGACAAAGTATTCTTAACGAATCATATATGTTGATCTCTTTAAACGTATTTCGTTGGTGGCGGAGAAATTCGTTTCTCTTAGCTTTTATACCCGTGATGCCTTGAGAAATCAATAATGATTTGGCGGGTATGACGATGTGACATTCAAAGTAATTGAAGAAATAATCTGTCAAAGTGATAAACGTGACCTCAAAACCTCACAACCGGGAAATAACAAAAGTTGGGCTAGGCAGCATGGCTAGTTGGGCCATACCCAAGCAGGGTGTATTATAACCATCTAGAGAATATTCAATTGTACTACTTTATAATCTATTTCAATGCTTTCCCTTATCGGGAAGGATGGTTGCTGATCCCAACCATCGGTGATAATATATTCGTTACACTCAAGCTAAATGAGTGGACGGTCATGTGTGGCCGGGTTGCAAGACATTCTTGTTGAACCCTAGTGTATCTCCTCTAGAGTACACTGGTCGGAAGGTGCTCCCATACCTTGTCTGTTGGAATCCAATCTCCAATAAGCGCTCACGGTTTTATTTGTATACTATGAATGTGGAACGTGAGATGCAAGCGTTCTGCTAGATTGATATCTATTTGTATTTAAACATTATTATAATATCAGAAAGATATCCTTTATTTAACCAAGTGTTGGAGTTTTATTCACACCAGTCCCATGACTGACCCGGAGTTTATTTTGTTTGTTTTCCCTAAACTCTTTGGTGCCTAAATTTGTACGGGCAGTCAAGTAGTCGGGATTTTACAGATACACTTGGAGAGCTTGGAGCAGGAGGCTTCAGGATTATAGCTATTATTATTCCGCTGTGTTGTTAAGTGTTGTACTTTGAAATGGTATGTACATACGAGTACTGATTTGTATTTCAAAGTTATGTTATATTTTATTCGTTCCGCTGTGAGATTCGTGTTTACTCTGATGATGTAAGTTCTTCTTCTTCTTCTATTCTATTAGTTCTATCTTTTCTTCCTCACCCTCTACTTTCTTTCACTAACGTCTCGGAATCTTCGACTCTCGAGGAGTCGAAAATTTCCAGCCGTTACAGTTGGTATCAGAGCTTAAGTTAAGTGATTACCTTGGCTCTATGGCATAACTCGATAGAGATGGGATTAGTAATATCCTAGATTGAGTTTGAGTGTATATATATGAGCGCGTAATTTTTATTCAATATAAAATGGTTTTATATTGTGGAGATTTATTGGTTGAGTGGCTTATGAATTCTGGTCGATCAGTTTGATCCACTGTATCGATAAGGGTTACTAAACACTCGAATACGATGAACCGTCATGGTATGTTTTGAAAGAGGGTAAATGAAATAAATTTTCCCAAAATATATTTGTTTATAGAAGAAATATATATCTTGAAATTATTATAGTATATTGATTGTGTTGGTTGTTATTATAATCGAATAAGATTATAAAAGGGTGAAATGGTTATAAATGACCAATCAGAATTCATATGAATGTAATATATGAAATAGTTTGAATTAAATATGAATTTAAATCAGAATTTGGAATTTAAAATAAGGAAATTTTAAGTTCCTGGGAGATTTTGAAAATGTTTTTCAAATTGAAAATGATATAGTATTTCGATAGCTGGAAAATAGATTCTGATGATGAATCTAGACATCATCAGTGTTCATTTTCGAGTTCTAAGTGACGGATTACTACCAAAGGTTTTGTTTTTGAATTGTTTGAGAAAACAAGTGTTTAGAAATTCAAAGGTTTTGAATTTTCATTATGATTTCAAATTGATTTGAAAGAAACCCAGGAACATATGTTCTGGAATTAAAATTTAACTAATGAAGTTAAATAAAATGAGATGGTAAAAATAAATTGAAAATTTAACTTGAACCGAGTTAAATAAAATTGAATTGGATTAGAGATAATCTAGAATGGAACCAAATTGATAAGTCAATAATTTGGAATTTGATATTAGAGTTCGAATGAAATTCGATTTGGATTTGAGGATATGAACTGATTGGAGATCAATTGGAATGGATAACATTGGTATATGTTGAAGTGGTAGCAGATGCAAGGGATAGAGTTGATATGCCCGACAAAAAGATACCAGTTTATATTATATATGGATATGAGATTTATGAGCCGAATTGGCAAGCCGCTTGGCTATTTTGATTTCCTTTTGGATTGGAGGAGGACTAGAGAGGCGAGTTGTGGTTTGACGTATTGAGGCGTACAAAGGAGGTTATGGCGAAATTTTTCAAAAATTTAAGGTGTTAGAAAATTTTCAGAATTTTTGAAAATTTCAGTTAGCTAGAATGAATTAATAATTTAATTGCAAATTAAATGGTTCAGTTGAAACTGGAGTTGAGAAGTAAACTAAAAGATATTTGAATCTAGTTAGTAAAGTTGGTAGCATTTTCCTAGCTTAGCAATTTCGAGGACGAAATTATTTTAAGGGGGGAAGTCTGTAATGGCGCGTTTTGTTAGCTGTCGAATAATTAATTTATTTAATTATTTATATATCGATTTGGCGATATCGATAACTTAAAGTAAAACGTTCGAACTTATAATTTATAATTATAATTAAAACAAACCTGAAACGTCGCGGCAGTTCGCAATTTGGCGATTTGAACTTCAACTGAATATACAAGATTCGTTTTAAATCGGATTTCTGTGAAACAAGAAACGTGTGGAGCTGGTGGAGTATATTTTTCATATGGAAGAGAAAAATCGAGATTTCGTCGTGTAGATTTTGAGTTATGTCCAAATCAAATTTCAGAAAAGTCGCTGTAGAATTCCTTTATAATTTGCGACGCTTTATTTACGTTATAAAAGGGTTTTTCAATATAACTAGATATGGGGTTTGAATTTAGACGAGGTTCTTTTGGGAAGTAGTGATAATTTAATTTTTAGAATTTTATGGTAATTTTTTATCAATTAAATAAGCAACTTTTTATTTGGAGTATTTTGCACCCTGAAATCAACATTTTGAAGTTTCAAAATATGAGTCCATCTACCGGTATTATTACATTTTTGGGATCGTGGGACGTTGGCCATCTCACCAGTAACTTTATTTCTGTCCGTACATGGATGGAATTTACGTAACTTGGTATTTTGAAAAACCAAAATTCTAATACATTAATAAAATAAAGTAGTAATATTTGTTGTGTGAACCGAAACGAATCCACGTTCTCTCTTCTCAACCACCAAGTTTCTATGGCCCTAAAGACGCTACGTCATGCAACATATAAACCATTTTGGTATAACTAAACTATATAATACCATTTTCTTTTCAAACCTATTTCGAAACTTCTCTGTTGAATTCCAAAATGAGCCGCCACCCTATTCTCCTCAAAACCGCAGACAGAAATCGAATTCAAATATAAAAGAAATCAAAAGAGGACACGTACATAGAAGGGAGAAATGGCGCTGCCATATACTAGGGTGGATGTTGCTTTTCGTTGAGGAAGGGAAGATCATTTTAGATTTTGGGAATGGTGTAAAGAAACGTAGTGGGTATATGTAAACATGGTGGAGCTGTTCACTGAAATATGGTTCGACATATTCCTGGAAATCACGAAGTTTTGGAAGGGAGTGGGCCCATCGAGCCGGAGTTCTGGTGGGATGGTGACAGTGGGTTTTGGTTTCACGGAAATGAAGACATGAAGGGGAGGCTAAGTGCGGCAAATTTCTGTGAAGGGGTGGGTTTCGTGAATCTGAAGATGGAAGGGAAATCAAATATGACTAGAGCAGATTCTTTTTACCTTGGGGAAGATGAGGAACAGTTACATTCGGGTATGATTTGTTAGTAGATGGGCCGATAAGAGTTGGTTGAGCCCAAATAATAAAAAAAAAATATAAGAGAAGAAAGGAACGTTGATTATAACGTGAGGCCAGGTTATAACATGGATCTGATGGAAGGAAAATGGTTGGGCATCCCACTGGGAATGGGGAGCCGCAGGTTAAAGGAAGACGCGGTAGTATAAGCTCGGGCCAAAGAACGTGAAATTTGAACGTTTTGTCACGTTGGGATCGTATGGATGGAAACTACCCAATGGAACTGACGGGAAGTGAATTGAAGCTCATTACAATTTATGGTGAAATAAATTGTCCAATCTGAATCAAAGACAGTTAATCGTTTTAACGATGATCGTCCAATGTGAGTAAAACTCACCAACTCTAAATAGTTCTATTTTTACAACGTATTCTTAGAACTGTTAAATATTGGCTGTTTGACTGTGGGTTGATTGTTTGATTGAACTGCTAGTCAGTTAGTTAAATTTCTATATTGATTCTGTTTAACAGAATATATCATATGGAACTGAAAGTGATGTTATCTATATTGTCTAACATCTGTGATGCAGGGAAACAGGTTGGAGGAATCCGACTGGATTCCTCAACAGTTATTTTATTGTAATCCATATATTGTTATATGATGTGATATAAAATCTGTGGGCGATTATATATGCTTGGACGATATTGAACATCGTGATTTGATATGATTGAATACCATAACATACCGAAATATTGATAAGGGGATTTTCAATGTTTATATTGAAAATGAATCTTATTTATAAAATCGATAGGATTTTATAAAAGGAAAACATTTATTTAATTTGAAAATAAATAAATGAAAAAGGAAACATTTATTTAGAAAATAAATGAAATAAAATAGAAACATTTATTTAGAAAATAAATGAATTAGAATATAAAGGAATATTTATTTTAGGAAATAAATAAAGGAACATTTATTTAGATTATAAATAAATGGAATAAAGGAATATTTATTTAGGGAATAAATAAAGGAACACTTGTTCGGAAAATAAATAGAATTATACAAGGATAGATTTAAACACGTGCTTCGCACACGGTATAACACGATATGGATTAAAATGAGATATTAAATAGGAAATCTGTTTTAAACAGATAAATTGATGTAGATAAATTAATAAATAAATGTTTTATAAATTAAATAAATTATTTATCGTTGATAAATGGAATATATATAAGTCTGGACTTATATAGAGAAGTAGAAACGTTATTAAAAGGACATTTATAAAGTGAAGAACCGTTACTAAAAGTAAATCTTTATAAATCGATAAACGTTGTAAAAAGTAAATCTTTATCAATGGATAAACGTTGTAAAAAGGAAATCTTTTGAAATGAATAAACGTTAATAAAAGGAGTTAATCGAATTTAGTTATTCGAAATGAGTTATTCGAATTAGATATTTGAATAGGGTTAAACACATTAGAGTGATTCGAATTACTTATTCGAATAGAGTTAAACAAAGTAATTTGTTAGGTTAACCAAAGCAAGTTAGTCGAGTTAATCAAAGTAATTGGTTAAGTTAACCAAAGTAAATTAGTTAAGATAAACTAAGCGGTTAATCGAAGTGAATTAGTTAAGTTAAACTAATTGGTAAATCAAAGGGAATTAGTTGCGTCAAACTAAGTGAATTAGTCAAGTTAAACTAATTGGTTAATCGAAGTAAATTAGTTGGGTTAATCAAAGTGAATTAGCTGAGTTAAACTAAGTAAATCGGTTAGAGTTAATCAAAGTGAATTAACTAAGTTAAACTAAGTGGATTAGTTCAGTTAATCGAGACAAGTAAATCAAGTTAGGTTAAACCATTTGAGTTAACCAGTTAAAGTTTACCAGTTAGAGATAAACAGTTAGAGTTAACCAGTTAAAGTTTACCAGTTAAAGATAAACAGTTAGAATTAACCAGTTAAAGTTTACCAGTTAAAGATAAACAGTTAGAGTTAACCAGTTAAAGTTTACCAGTTAAAGATAAACAGTTAGAGTTGACCAGTTAAAGTTGACCAGTTAGAGTTGATCAGTTAGAGTTACTCAGTTAGAGTTGACCAGTTAGAGTTGACCAGTTAGAGTTATCCAAGTGGAGTTAATCGAGTAGAGTTGCCGAATATCACTTATTCGAAGTAGAGTTATCGAATATAGTGTATTCGAGGGAAGAGTAATCGAATATAGTTTATTCGAGTGGAGAAATCAAATGTTATTCATTTGAAAAGAGTTACCGAATATTATTTATTCGAAGAGTAGTTATCGAATATTGGTTATTCGAAGTTAGTTAATCCAAAGGAGTTAGTCGAAGAGTTAATTGAATATTAGATATTCAATTTGAGTTAATCGAATTTAGTTATTCGAGAAGAGTAAATCGAATTAGTTATTCAAAGGAGTTAATCAATTAAGTTAATCGAATAAGTTATTCGATAAGAGTAAATCCATTTAAGTAAATCAGATGTTAGTTATTCGATAAGAATTGACATATTTAAGAAAATCGAATATTTGTTATTCGATAAGAGTTAATGAAATAGAGCCAACCAAGAAGAGTTATTCGAATATTAGTTATTCGATAGGAGTTAATCGAAATAGAGTTTATCGAATATAAGTTATTAAAAAGAGAGAGTTAATCGAATAGAGATTACTCGAAAGAGAGTTATACGTCGAATTCGATTATAGCGAATTCGGGAAAGTACTATTTACTTTCCAGGGTTTAAATCAAGATTTAGTTATTGATTTAGAAATTAGGTGTCTGTTAAATTATTCGAGTTAGGAAATAAATTTATAATTTAGGTTAGATATTTTAGGGGTAGGAATTATAACGTTATAGTTATAATCAAATGTTGTCATATAAGAAGTGGATTCGTAACCTGAATCCGAGAATTTGCGTAAACAGATGATTGGAAAAAGTGAGTGACGAGCTTCATCTATTTCACAGTAAAGGACGTTGTTAAATTAAGGTCTGAGAGGTAATTATACCCCAACTTGATTGACTTCAGAATTGACAAAGGAATAGTTGTGGTTCGATAGAAAAGGTTGATTTGAAATATAGAAGTAATAAGCGATTTATGGATTAAGCGAAACGATGTTTTATACAATGTTCATTGGAAATCCGTAAATGAGTTTTGGAAACGTTTTCCAAATATAGTCAGATATGTTTTCTAAACATAGAAAATGAAATGTTTTCATGATAAGAATTTAAGAAATAGAGTTAAGCAAATTCAGAAACTGACTGGAGAGGGTAAGTTGAACGGTTTTCTAAGTGACGATCTGATGTTGGTTTTGACCTTCCGGATTGATGCTTAGAGAATTGTTCTCATACTAGTTACAGTTAGGGACTGATAGTTGCGAAATAATAGTGATGCGTAAATAAGCTATGGAAATGTTTTCCAATGATTAATAACATATATTTTCTAAATATATGAAATAAGGAAATATGAACATATGATGATTGATCGATCGAATTCCCATTTGGAAATAAGATCGTTGTTTGTACACCGACATGTTTTCATTTAATAGTTGAATCACAGACTATCATAGTTTTGACCATTTTTACGTTGTTAATATGGAGAGTCCGGTTGGATTATTATCTGAAGAACCACTCCGTATTAGCATAAGCGTTGCGAATCAAGTACGCTGAAGATAATTGAAGACGGAGTGAAGTGCAAGGGCTATTGTGAAAAGCCTAGGTAGGATGGATTCACTGAATAGTGCCTTCGGTTTGTTCAGTCCCAGGACAACGTATATGGACGAGTGTCTGACAAAGTATTCTTAACGAATCATATATGTTGATCTCTTTAAACGTATTTCGTTGGTGGCGGAGAAATTCGTTTCTCTTAGCTTTTATACCCGTGATGCCTTGAGAAATCAATAATGATTTGGCGGGTATGACGATGTGACATTCAAAGTAATTGAAGAAATAATCTGTCAAAGTGATAAACGTGACCTCAAAACCTCACAACCGGGAAATAACAGAAGTTGGGCTAGGCAGCATGGTTAGTTGGGCCATACCCAAGCAGGGTGTATTATCACCATCTAGAGAATATTCAATTGTACTTCTTTATAATCTATTTCAATGCTGTCCTTTATCGGGAAGGATGGTTGCTGATCCCAACCATCGGTGATAATATATTCGTTACACTCAAGCTAAATGAGTGGACGGTCATGTGTGGCCGGGTTGCAAGACGTTCTTGTTGAACCCTAGTGTATCTCCTCTAGAGTACACTGATCGGAAGGTGCTCCCATACCTTGTCTGTTGGAATCCAATCTCCAATAAGCGCTCACGGTTTTATTTGTATACTATGAATGTGGAACGTGAGATGCAAGCGTTCTGCTAGATTGATATCTATTTGTATTTAGACATTATTATAATATCAGAAAGATATCCTTTATTTAACCAAGTGTTGGAGTTTTATTCACACCAGTCCCATGACTGACCCGGAGTTTATTTTGTTTGTTTTCCCTAAACTCTTGGGTGCCTAAATTTGTACGGGCAGTCAAGTAGTCGGGATTTTACAGATACACTTTGAGAGCTTGGAGCAGGAGGCTTCAGGATTATAGCTATTATTATTCCGCTGTGTTGTTAAGTGTTGTACTTTGAAATGGTATGTATATACGAGTACTGATTTGTATTTCAAAGTTATGTTATATTTTATTCGTTCCGCTGTGAGATTCGTGTTTACTCTGATGATGTAAGTTCTTCTTCTTCTTCTATTCTATTAGTTCTATCTTTTCTTCCTCACCCTCTACTTTCTTTCACTAACGTCTCGGAATCTTCGACTCTCGAGGAGTCGAAAATTTCCAGCCGTTACATTAGTGCCATATTTTGGTCTAACAATAAACAACAAACCACAAATTGTAAATCAAAGACAATAAACCATAACCCTAAACCATAAACAATAAAGTATAAATAGTAAACTATATAATAGAAAGCATAAACCATAAACATTTAACCATAAATGACAAATCATAAACCGTAAACCCTTAAACCATAAACAATAAAACATAAACCGTAAACCATAAACAGTAAGGCATATACAGTAAACTATATAAATAAAGCATAGACCATAAACACTAAGCCATAAATGATAAATCATAAACAATAAACTGTAAATCATAATCGATAAACCATAAATTATAAACCATAAACAATAAAGTATAAACAATAACCAATAAACCATAAACAATAAAATATAAACAATTAACTATATAAAATAAAGCCATAAACCATAAAAATTAAGCCATAAATGATAAATCCTAGACAATAAACATAAACCATGACCCATAAACATTAAACCATAAACTGTAAACCATAAAAACTAAATCATAAACCGTAAACTATAAACAATGAACCATAAACCATAAACCATAAACAATAAACCATAAACAGTAAACTATATAAAATAAAGCGTAAACCATAAACTTTAAGCCATAATCGATAAACCATGAACATTGACACTCTTTTTAGCCGAAGCCGTCACACATGGAATTTCTGGCTAACAATACGTTCGGGCATTTGGAACATCGTTAGAAGACTGGAAGCGTTTTGGTTGAAATCTCATAAAAAAACAGGATGGCTCGAAACTGGTAACATATGACCTCTTTTGGACCTGAAAACATCAATTACGAAGCTTTGCTCAGTAGCTCTTGTAGCCCTCTGAATTAGCTTTAGGTTGAGCTTTCGTTTGGCTAAAACGGACTTACAGTTTCAATGTTACGCTCGTTTGAACGCCCGCATAACTGAAAACATTTGGATTTTGACATTGATTGGACTCTGGGTCGGATCGGATGGCCCGGATCGGATCGGGAAGGAGGACCAAATCGACCTTCTGTTGCCAAGAAGTGCACGCTGCTTTGTAATGAAGTCATCGGCTCGGTTCGAACGGAGATGCAGGAACCCGACCCGATCTTCTTTCTCCTTACTGCCAAGAAGAGTACGTCGCCTTCGGATTGAAGGCGCCGATTACAATCAGATAGAGGACCCAATCTGACCCGTCTGGGATGAAATATTCTACCGCACACACTCGAGTTTGACCTCTTCTTAAGGCGTGTTTTACTCCGACTTTCACGGATCGGACCACACATGGCTCTACACGAATTACAGGAGACTTCCTCCATGCATCTTAGGAACGCATTAGTTTTGTGACACATATCATTCATCCGTAAGGCTCTCTACATCTATAAATACACGTATTTAGGGACTTCTAAAGGATCTTTGGCCATTCTAACTCTCGGCCTCCATGGAAGAGAACACAAGGACATTGTGCTTCTTCCATATTAATCTAACTAGAGGATTTCGTGTATAAAACCACTCTCTCTTCCACACTTCTTCATTAAAATACAAGGATGTTGTATGTAAGTGATTCCTACTTACTGTACGAAGGCATTGTATTTGTAATTTCTTAGAATTTAAGAAAATATAAACTGGACGTAGGCTTGGTTTGAGCCGAACCACTATAAAAACCTCATGCGTTCCCCATTCTTTACTTCTTTGCTGCATTTATTCTCTATGATATGTGACTGTGAGGACTTCACGCTACATTTGGGGGTTAGTGCCATTTTTTTGTCTAACAATAAACAATAAACCATAAACCGTAAACTATAGAAAATAAACCATAAACCGTAAACCATACACAATAAAGTATAAAAAGTAAACTATATAATATAAAGCATAAACCGTAAACATTTAACCTTAAATGACAAATCATGAATAATAAACCACAAACCGTAAAACATAAACCGTAAACCATAAACAATAAATTATAAATAGTAAACTATATAAAATAATCCGTAAACTGTAAACACTAAGCCATAAATGAAAAATCATAAACAATAAACCATAAACCATAAACAATAAACCATAAACCGTAAACAATAAAGTATAAACCATTAGTTATATAAAATAAAGCCATAAACCATAAAGATTAAGCAATAGATGATAAATCATAGACAATAAATAGTAAACCATGACCCATAAACATTAGACCATAAACCGTAAACCACAAGAAAAAAACCATAAACTGTACACGATAAACAATAAACCATAAACCATAAACAATAAACCATAAATAGTAAACTATATAAAATAAAGCATAAACCATAAACACTAAGCCATAAATGATAAACCATAAACGTTGACACGCTTTTTAGTCAAAGTCGTCACACATGGAATTTTTGGTAAACAATACACTCAAGTATTTGGAGCATCGTAAGATGACATGAAGCAATTTGGTTGAAGTCGCATCACAAACAAAGGACAACTCGAAATTCCTAACAGATGACCTCTTTTGGACTTGAAAACTTCAATTACAGAGCTAGGCTCCGCAACACTTGTAGCCCTCGGAATTACCTTCAGGTAGATCTTTCGTTCGGATAAAATGGACTTATGGTTTGAAAGTTAGGCTCGTTTCTGTGAACGCCCGCATACCCGGAAACGTTTGGATTTCGGCATTAATCTGACTGGGTTGGATCGGATGGCCCGGATCGGATTGGAAAGGAGGACCCGATCCACTTTCTCCTGCATAGAAGTACACGCTGCTTTGGAATGTAGTCACCAGCTCGGTTCAGATGGAGATGCAGGAACCCGAGTAGATCAGCTTTCTCCTTAATGCCAAAAAGAGCATGTCGCCTTCGGATAGAAGGCACCAGTTCCGATCGGATGGAGGACCCGATCCGACGCGTCTGGGACGAAATGTTCTACTGCACACATTCGAGATTGACCTATTCTTAAGGCCTTTTTTACTTACTTTCATGGATCGTACCACACATGGCTTTACACGAACTACAAGAGACTATCTCCGTACGTCTTATCAACGCATTGGTTTCATGACACATGTCATTCATTCGGGAGACTCTCTACATCTATAAATATACGGATTTAGGGACTTCTAAAATGTCTTTGACCATTCTAACTCTCGGCCTCCATTGAAGAGAACACAAGGACATTGTGCTTCTTCCACATTAATCTAACACGAGGATTTCGTTTATAAAACCACTCTCTCTTCCCCACTTCTTCATTAAAATACAAGGATGTTGTATGTAAATGATTCCTACTGATTGTAGGAAGGAATTGTATTTGTAATTTCTTAGGACTTAAGAAAATATAAAGTGGACATATGCTTGGTTTGAGCCAAACCACTAAAAAAACCTCGTGCGTTCCCAGTTCTTTACTACATTCCTGCATTTATTCTCTGTGATCTATGATTGTGAGGACTTCACACTGTATTTGGGTATTAGTGCTATTTTTTCGTCTAACAACAAACCATAAACTGTAAACTATAAACCATATACAATAAACTATAAACTGTAAACCATAAACAATAAAGTATAAGTAGTAAACTATATAATATAAAGCATAAACCATAAACATTTAAAAATAAATTATAAATCATAAACAATAAACCATAAACTGTAAAATATAATCAATAAACCATAAATAATAAAGCATAAACAGTAAACTATACAAAATAAGGCATAAACCATAAACATTAAGCTATAAATGATAAGTCATAAACAATAAACCGTAAACCATAAACCATAAACTATAAACCAAAAAAACCATAAAGTATAAACTGTAAACTATATAAAATAAAGCATAAACCATAAACAATAAGCCATAAATGATAAATCGTAAACAATAAACCGTAAACCATAAACAATAAACCGTAAACCATAAATCAAAAACAATAAAGTATAAACAATAAACCATAAACCGCAAACAATAAGGTATAACCAAATAGCTATATAAAATAAAGGCATAAATGATAAATAATAGACAATAAACAATAAACCATGACCCCTAAACATTAAACCAAAAACCGTAAACCATAAACAATAAACCACAAATCGTAAACCATAAACAATAAACCATTAACAGTAAACTATATAAAATAAAGCATAAACCATAAACATTAAGCCATAAATGATGAACCATAAACGTTGACATGCATTTTAGTCAAAGCCAACACACATAGAATTTCTGGTTAACAATACGCTCAAGTATTTGGAACATCGTCAGAAGAAAGGAAGAGATTTGGTTGAAGTCGCATCACAAAAAAAAAGGACGGCTCGAAAATCCTAACAGATGACCTCTTTTGGACGCGAAAACATTAACTACGGAGCATCGCTTAGTAACACTTGTGGCCCCTTGAATTAGCTTCAGGTGAGCTTTCGTTTGGCTAAAACGGACTTACTATTCGAAAGTTATGCTCGTTTCCATGAACTCCAGCAGAATCGGAAACGTTAGGATTTCGGTATTGATTGGACTCCGGGTTGGATCAGATGGCCCGGATCAGATCGGAAAGGAGGACCCGATCCACCTTCTACATCACGTAAGTGCACATTGCTTTAAAATGAAGTCATCGACATAGTTTGGATGGAGAAGTAGGAACCCAACCCGATCCGCTTTCTCCTTACTGCCAAGACGAGCACGTCGCCTTCGGATTGAAGTCACCGGTTCGGATCGGATGGAGGATCAAATCCTCCCCGTCTGGGATGAAATATTCTACTGTACACACTCGAGTTTGACCTACTCTTAAGGCCTGTTTTACACCTACTTTCACGAATCGGAACACACATGGCATTACATGAACTACAGGAGAATTCCTCCACTTACCCACTACGTCTTAGAAACGCAATAGATTCGTGACACGTGTCATTCGTCCAGGAGACTCTCTACATCTATAAATACACGGATTCTGTTACTTCTAAAGGATCTTTGGCTATTCTAACTCTCAGCCTCCATTGAAGAGAACACAAGGACATTGTGCTTCTTCCATATAAATCGAACATAAGGATTTCGTGTATAAAACAACTCTCACTTGCCCACTTCTTCATTAAATACAGGGATGTTGTTTGTATATGATTCCTACTGATTGTAGGAACGCATTGTAGTTGTAATTTCTTATGACTTAAGAAAATATAAAGTGGACGTTGGCTTGGTTTAGGCCGAACCACTATAAAAACCTCGCGCATTCCTTGTTCTTTACTACTTTCCTGCATTTATTCTCCGTGATATGTGATTATGAGGACTTTACACTATGTTTTGGTGTCAGTGCCATTTTTTGGTCTAACAATAAACAATAAACCATAAATCGTAAACCGTAAACCATAGACAATAAACCATAAACCGTAAACCATAAAAAATAAAGTATAAACAATAAACTATATAATATAAAGTATAAACCATAAAATTTAACCATAAATGATAAATCATAAAAAATAAATCATAAATCATAAAACATAAACGATAAACGATAAACTGTAAAGCACAAACAATAAAGTATAAATAGTAAACTATATAAAATAAAGCATAAACCACAAACACTAAGCCATAAACGATAAATAGTAAACAATAAACCGTAAACCGAGAACAATGAACCATAAACCATAAACAATAAAGTACAAACAATAAACCATAAACCATAAACAATAAAGTATAAACAATCAAGTAAATAAAATAAAGCCATAAACCATAAACAATGAGCCTAAATGATAAATCATTGACAATAAACCATAAACCATGACCCATAAACATTAAAACATAAACCGTAAACCATAAACAATAAACCATAAACCGTAAACCATAAATAATAAACCATAAACCGTAAAACGTAAACAATAAAACATAAACAGTACAATATATAAAATAAAGCATAAACCATAAACATTAAGCCATAAATGATAAATCATAAACGTTGACACGCTTTTTAGTCAAAGCTGTCACACATGGAATTTCTGGCTAACAATACACTCAAGTATTTGGAACATCGTCGGAAGACACGAAGCGATTTTGTAGAAGTCGCAACACAAACAAAGGACGGCTCAAAACTCCTAACAGGTGATCTCTTTTGACCATAAACATCAATTACAGAGCATTGCTCAGTAACGCATGTAGCCCTATGAATTAGCTTCTGGTAGAGCTTTCGTTTGGCTAAAACGGACTAATGGTTTGAAAGTTACGGTCCTTTCCGCAAACGCCCGCAGAACCAGAAATGTTTGTATTTTGTTATTGATTGGACTCTAGGTCGGATCGGATGGCCCGGATCGGATCGGAAAGGAGGACCTGATCCACCTTCTATCGCACAGAAGTGCATACTGCTTTGGAATGAAGTCACCGGCTTGGTCCGGATGGAGATGCAGGAACCCGACCCGTTCCGCTTTCTCCTTACTGCCAAAAAGAGCACGTAGCCTTCGGATTGAAGGCTCCGATTCGGATCAGATGGAGGACCTGATCTGACGCATATGGGACGAAATATTTTACAGCACACGATCGAGTTTTACTTATTCTTGAGGCCTGTTTTACTCCTACTTTCACGGATCAGACCACACATGGTTACACGAACTAGAGGAGACTTCCTCCATACGTCTTAGCAACGCATTGGTTTCATGACACATGTCATTCATCCGTGAGACTCTCTACACCTATAAAAACATGGACTCAGGGACTTTTAAAGGATCTTTGGCCATTCTAACTCTCAGCCTTCATTGAAGACAACATAAGGACATTGTGCTTCTTCCATATTAATCTAACACGAGGATTTCATGTATAAAACCACTCTATCTTTCCCACTACTTCATAAAAATAAAAGGATGTTGTATGTAAATGATTCCTACTGATTGTAGGAAGGCATTGTATTTATAAAATCTTAGGACTTAAGAAAATATAAAGTGGACGTAGGCTTGGTTTGAGCCGAACCACTATTAAAAAATCGTGCGTTCCTTGTTCTTTACTGCTCACCTGCATTTATTCTCGGTGATCTGTGATTGTGAGGAGTTCATACTGCATTTAGGAGTTAGCGCCATTTTTTGGTCTAACAATAAACAATAAACTGTAACAACCCGAATTTTCAAAACCAATTAAAATTTTTATTTTAGCTATTTAAACGAATTTTGAATATTGAAAATGATTTATTTTAAATAATAACGACTAAAAATTTGTTTAAACGAAGTTAAAACGAATAAATTTTATTTAATTATAAAACGAACCTAAAAAGGCGAGGTAGTTTGAAAATTCGATCTTAAATTTCAGTTAAATGTATAAGATTCAAAATAAATCGAATTTCAGTAAAACAAGAAATATTTGAATCTGTTTAATAATATCTTTCTAACGAATTAAAAAAATTTGATTTCACTTAATAAATTTAAAGTTATGTCCAGACTAAAATTCAGAATAGTCACTATGGAATATATATATATATATATATATATATTTTACTAATATAACCCTTAAAAATAGCCATTTTGCAAATGAGCTCCTTTTTCGATGAAACCACTTTTGTTGGATCTGGAATGTCAAATTATTGCTAGATTCCAATTTTCATAATTTTTGGAATCAATATGTGAGCGTGGCGAATTTAAATGCATTTGACAGTTTCAGTTTGAATTGGATCAACCAAAAAATGACCATTTTTCAAACGGTCTCCAAATTCGACGAAATTAGTTTTATTAGGACCATATCGTCAAAACATAGCTAGATTTATTTTTCTGGAATTTTTGGAGTTGTTATGTGCCCCCAGTAAATTAAATGTACTTTGAAATCAATATTGAACGTTATATTAATTTATGTTTTAATTTTGGTAAAAACTGATCGAAACGGTCAAATTGGCTTACGAAACATATCTTATTGTTTTCGGAATGGTGGTATTTAGCTAGGGGCAACAGTCGTTGGGATTCGTTTGGAGTTTAGATATAAAATCTAACTTTTATGGAATTAAATTAATACTAATATATATATATATATATATATATATATATATATATATATATATATATAGAATAACGTTAAAACCCTAACCCTACTCCTATTATCATCCAGCCGCCGCCCTCAAAAATAAAAGGCCAAAAAGCTCAGATTTTGTTTGCTAAAAATATCACAATCCATCTCGAATTAACTCCCACTTTCAAAACTATAATTAAAGAGGATTGGAAGCTCTTTCGATCAAGATGGGTTTGATGATTTTCATCTCTTGGATTGTTCGAATTTGGCTCAAGAAGGAAGCACACTGGAGCTCGATTTTGTTGGTACAGGGGGCACCAGAAAACGCGTTGCCACAGGCATAGGGGGAGGGCAAGTCCATGCTTTGACGGCGACCATCCATATGCGGGTGCGATCCGATGAAGTGGCAGCGCAAGGGGCTTTTGGTTTTGAACAAAATGGGTTTCAGCGGTACCGAGGAAGAAGACACAACTAAGAATGTAATTAGGATTATAATTATTAATTAATTAGTTAATTGTATATTTAATTGTTTAAAAGTTTAAAATGACATATCTTCTTCAAAACAGAAAAGAAATGGGACGATTCAAGTTGCCTCGGACTCGTATCAACGAACACTCCATTTTAGAACTGACTAGTATAAAAATGGAGCAAATCAAAATTTCAGGAAAATTCAAACTCAAACATAATAGAAATTCAGAATAAAGAATGGCGGAGTGGAAACGAACGTGAGAACTCCTTCTCACTCAAACTTTTTATAGTTAAATATATACTGGGTTGTAGACGGGGCTTAGTAGCTCCAGACACCGTCGTCCACAGACCATGGACGACTTGTTTGATTTTATTGTGTTATGGAAATTGATTTTGATTGTGATGTGAAATGAACAATATAAAATATTCATGTATTGAATAAAATGTATGAACAATAAAAATATCATTTTTATTGTATAAATGAACTGTATAAAAAATATTCATGTGTTGAATAAAATGTTTGGACAATGAAAATATAATTTTTATTGAATAAATGAACTAAATAAAATAGTCATGTGTTGAAATAAATATTCATATACAAATCGGACGATTTTTTTATGTACATCTATTTCACTGATCTTGATTGGGACAATAATTTTTACACATCTCCCAACTGCACAAATAATAATCAATATTTGTTGTTTGAAAATCCCACACGGGTATTGGGATGATATTTGACATACACTGATCCCAATAATTAGTTGTATGTCAATCGATGGGTTGGAAGACTGTATAAGCATTATTTATTTAATTATTTATTTTAATGCTTGTATAGTGGTAGAAGGCACTCTGGATGATGGTTGATTATTTATTGTTGTTGTTAAATACATGTGTTTTATGAAATCCGTATAACCAACCTTATATGGTAATTGATTGGGTCTCATTCCAATTTGGAGAATAACGAATATTTTAAAATAATATTCAGAACAGGATTAATAAAAATATTCATGTGTTGAATAAAATATTCATGTGTTGAATAAAATATTTAAAAATAAAAATATTCATGTGTTGAATAAAATACTTAAACAATAAAAGTATTCATGTGTTGAATAAAATAATTAAACAATAAAATATTCATGTGTTGAATAAAAGCCGTATGGATTAGATATGCGCCACTTGGACGTGAACGATATTTGTATCAATTTTATTCATTTTTTTTTAATGAATATCGAAAAGGAAAATATTTCAAAATCAGATATTTTGAAAATATTACCATTAAAATATTATAATGATAAAGATTATTCAATTTTGATTTAAAATTGAAGTAAAAGTGGAAATTGTTTGAAAACAGATTTATAAAATACGTTTTGAAGGATATATATATATATATATATATATATATATGGCCTGAATAGAACGCACCGTGCAGCGACCATTCGAGAATTTCGACCATTGACTTCGAATTGACATTACGGGAGATCTGACCATCGGATTCTCCTAAAACTGGAACCGTTGGGTTCATATCAAAAAGAGATTTCCAACCAATATATGTGATTTAATTTTGAACGGTTAGATTTGGAATTATGTCCAAATCAATTTCAGAAAAGGCTGTACTGGACGTAGTTTCTTGGCTGTTATTGCAAACTGACTGTACGAGCGATATTAAAATTATTAAAAATATGAAAAAATTGTGTAAAATCATAATAAATAATTTGGAAAGTTTTTGGATGAAAAATTCCATATTTGAAAAGATAAAAATATGATTTTATCAAAATGAACTAGTTATTAATTAGATTTGAAGTCTAATAATTTTTAAATAAATAAATTGGGTTTGGGAATGGTTTTAATATAACCAGAATCTCCAATATATGAATTGGAATGGATTTGAATCGAAATTATCTTCGGAATATTTTGATGCTAGATTCCGTGATTATACAGATATTGTGGAGGAATTTGGAAGATATATATATATATATATATATATATATATATATGTATATGTTTATATATCATTATTCCCAATACGATATCTGCTAGTTATCAGAATTTGATATTGAATATAAGCCAATATAATATCTATTCAGAGTCTTGTATTTAATATCAAATGGGATTTTGGGTTTGTCATGAATGGTGTCTTAAATACCACTGTTGTTAAACCCAATTGAGAAAGGAATAAATCATTTAATTAAGATTTTGTGAAGTTTTCCAATTAATGAATATTTAATTGGAATTGAATAAAAGAATTGGATTTTTGGGTTTATAATTAACTTTGTTCCAAATAACATTCGTTCTTAACCCAATTAACAATGAAATGTGATTGGGAATTTTTAAATCTTTTTATTTAGATTTAATAAGAATTTTCCAAAGAAAAGTTTTCCAATTTAATCAAATTAATTGGAATGGAATGGAATTCGATTTGGTGATAATCGAAGTCAACTTCTTTGGAGGAAGACTATTACTATATAGGGAATTTAAAAAGGCTTTGCCGTAATTCTATTTATATTATCAATTGGATATGGAAGTTTATATTGATTATATATACTAATCTATTTTCCATGAAGATTCCATAATTAATTGAATGGGATTTTGGGTTTATCGTGAACTATGTTTTAAATGACATTAGTTCTTTAACCCAGTTAAAGATAAGATTAATTTCTTAACTTTGAATAATCATTAGTAATGATTTTTTAGATTAAAAGTGAATTAGAATTTTAATGAATCTTTAATTAGATTAGGATGTGAATGGGATAATTAAATTTATCGAATTCATTAAATGATCGAGAATGTAGTATCACTAGTTTCGCTCCTAGCGATAATTAAATCTTTAAATATATTTTAACGTTAAAGGGTATTAATTTTACCTATAACACTGTAGGGTTGCTCTGACGTACTAAGAGATGTAGGGACATTTTAAGCATAGTAAGGGTAGATCGAGAAATATGAAGGATAATGAATCATTTAGATTGGGTGCTGCAAAAACCAACCCTTCACAGTAGTTAAAAAATAGGGGTAATTGTTCGAAGTAAGGGTTATTTAGATAATTAGTGGAAGGATTAAAATGAAGGTATGTTTTGAATTATTAAGTGAAGTCGGGGTAGTTTAAGCATAGTAGGGGTATATCGACAAATATTAAAGATTACGAATCGTTTGGATTGGTTGCTGCAAAAACCAACCCTTCACAGTAGTAAAAAGATAGTGTTAATTTTTGGAAGTAAGGGCTATTTAAATAATTAGGGGTAGGAACAAAAGAAGGGTTGTTTTGAAGTATTAGGTGAAGTAGGGGTAGTTTAGGCATAGTAGGGGTAGATCGATAAATATG
Source organism: Allium sativum (assembly GCA_030737875.1). Classification (NCBI taxonomy): domain Eukaryota; kingdom Viridiplantae; phylum Streptophyta; class Magnoliopsida; order Asparagales; family Amaryllidaceae; genus Allium; species Allium sativum. The sequence goes on along the minus strand of CM060909.1, from coordinate 5,564,407 downwards.
AAAGATAACGAATTGTTTGGATTAGGTGTTCCAAAAACCAACCCTTCACGGTAGTAGAATGAAAATTGGTTTACAATAAAAAAAGTGAATAGTGCAAAAAAATGAATAAAGAAATGAATAAAGGAAAACAATAATAAAAGTAGGGGTAGTTAAAAAATATGGGTAGTTTTAGAAGTAAGGGCTATTTAGAGAATTAGGGGTAGGATTAAAAAGAAGGGTTGTTCTGAAGTATTAAAAGAAGTTGGGGTAGTTTAAGCAAAGTGGGGGTAGATCAACAAATATAAACGATGTGAATCGTTCGGATTAGGTGTTGCAAAAACCAACCCTTCACAGTAGTTATAAAACAGGTGTAATTGTTGGAAGGAAAGGCTATTTGTAGAAATAGGAGTAGGATTAAAAAGAACAGCTGTTTTGAAGTATTAAAAGAAGTAGGGGTAGTTTAAGCATAGTAGGGGTAGATCGCCAAATATGAAAGAAGATGAATCATTTGGATTGGGTGCTGCAAAAACCAACCCTTCACAGAAGTTAAAAAATAGGGGTAATAGTTGGAAGGAAGCGCTATTTAGAGAATTAGGGGTAGGATTAAAAAGAAAGATTGTTTTGAATAATTAACAGAAGTAGGGGTAGTTTAAGCATAATAGGGGTAGATCGACAAATATGAAAGATGATGAACATTTAGATTGGGTGCTGCAAAAACCAACCCTTCACAGTAGTTAAAAAATAGGGGCAATTGTTGGAAAGAAAGGCTATTTAGAGAATTAGGGGAAGGATTAAAAAGAATAGCTGTTTTGAAGTATTAAAGAAGTAGGGGTAGTTTAAGCATAATAGGGGTTGATCGACAAATATGGAAGGTAATGAATCGTTTGGATTGGGAGCTGCAAAAACCAACCCTTCACAATAGTTAAAAAAGGGATAATTGTTGGAAGTAAGGGCTATTTAGAGAATCATGGGTATTATTAAAAAGAAAGACCGTTTTGAAGTATTAGAGAAGTAGGGGTAGTTTAAGCACAGTAGGGGTAGGTCGACTAATATGAAAGATGATGAATCATTTAGATTGGTTGCTGCAAAAACCTACCCTTCACGGTAGTCAAAAAATAAGGGTAATTGTTGGAAGTAAGGGCTAGTTAGAGAATTAGGGGTAGGATTAAAAAGAAGGCCTGTTTTGAAGTACTAAGAGAAGTAGGGGTAGTTTAAGCACATTAGGGGTTGATTGACAAATATGAATGTAACGACCCGGATTTTCAGCGACTTTGGTTATCGACATAAGCTCGATGTCGATAACCAAAACATCGAAAAATCCTGGTAATTAGTGAAAGAAATTAGAGGGTGAGAAAAGATAAGATAGAAACTTAGAATAGAAGAAGAAGAAGAACACAACATCAGAGTAACACGAATCTCACAGCGGAACGAATAACATATAACAGATAACATATCTTGGAAATAAAAGATTTATATGTATATAATAACATTATCAGAGTACATCACTTACAACACAGCGGAAATAACTATAGCTATATGATCCTGTAGCCTCCTGTAACGACCCAGAAAATCTGAACCAATTTAAAAATTTTAAATTGGCTAAAATAATGGATTTTAAATATTTAAAATAAATATTTTAGATAATGGCGATGAAAACTAAGTTTGAATCGACAATTGAAAACGAATATAATTAATTATAATTATAAACAAGGCCTGAAATGGCGTGGTAGTTTCAAAAATTGAATTCAAACTTTGTCAGACTGTACCGGGTGCAAAACAATCCGGATTTTAGTGAAACCAAAAATATTTAAATCTGTTAGTGAATATCTTTCTAACGAATCCGACCAATCGAAATTTGGTAGCGGGAATCAAAAGATATGTCCAGTTGAAAATTCTGAATAGTCGCTATGGAATTCAGGCCCTTAAAAATGGACATTTTGCAAACGAACTCGGATTTCGATGAAACCACTTTTGTTGGGTCCGTGATGTAAAGTTATTGCTAGATTCCAAATTTCATAATTTTTCGAATCAATATGTGAGCGTGGCAAAGGAAAACGCGTTTGACCGGTTTCAGTTGATTTTAATCGACTGGAAATTAGCCATTTTACAAACTGTCTCAGAATTCGACGAAACTAGTTTTGTTAGGACCGTATCGTCAATACGAAGCAAGAAAATATTTTTCTGGAATTTTCCTAGTTAGTATGTGACCCCGGTAATTTGAAATGTGCGTTTAAAATTCAATATAGTGATTTAAATGAAAATTCAAAAGGAAACTGATTATAACGATCAAATCAGCTTGCGATACATATCCCATTGTGTTCGGAATGGGGGTGAAACGCTATGGGCGACAGGCGGTGGGCCTCGTTTCGAGGTCGTATGTAAAAGTCAACATATTTGCAAATTTAAATAATTAAATAAAAAAAAATCTAAATTCCCTCCTATACCCTGGTCCCCCCCCCCCCCCCCCCCCCGTAATTCATTACCGAAGTTCACAGAATAAAAAAAAAAAGACGGACGGAGAAACCCCGAGCGCCACCGCCTTCAGACGACGACCAAACCTCCACCGCGCCTTCGATCCTGTTCCCCCCCTCCATCGATCGAAGCCATCGCGAGCCCCCTGGAAGCCAGCGCCTCCTGCCACCACCGTTCGAAACCCTAGCGCCGCCCCTCTCGAAACCCTAGCGCCGCCCCCTCGAAGCCTGCCTCCGACGAACTGCAGAACCCCCCCCCTTTCTGTAAGTATTTCTTTTATTTTATTATTTTATTTTTATTTTATAAAAAGTAGAAACTGATTTGTTTAAAAAGTAGAAACTGATTTTGTTTAAAGGGAAAAACCTGATTTCTATAAACATTTTAAACTGAGGTTTAAAAACTGAATTTAATTTTAAAAGGATTTTTAACCTGATTTTAAAAAGAATATAAAAACTGATTTTTACAGAAAGTTAAAACTGATTTTTATATAAAGTTAAAACTGATTTTTAATTAAAAGTAAAAACTGATTTTAGTTATGATTTCAAAACTGAATTTTAATTGGTTTAAAACTGATTTTCTTTTTAGGATAAAAATGATTTTTATAAATAGAGTAAAAACTGATTTTGAAATAGAGTAAAAACTGATTTTGAAATAGAGTAAAAACTGATTTTGTTTAAAAGTAAAAACTTTAAATAAGAAAAAGGTTTAATCTTTAAAGAGAAAAAGGATTTGAACTTTAAGAAGTAAAAATCAGATTTTTAGATATTGAAAGTCGAAGTAAAAATCAGATTTTTAGATATTGAAAGTCGAAGTAAAAATTATATTTTTATATATTGATCAGCATCGTAAAAATTCGATTTTTACATATGTAGAGAATACGGGTGAAAGCGACAAAAAGGCGAAGATTTCTCTAAAGGAATTGGATAGCTATTGGTGAGATTTCTGATTTAAAAATATTATATATGTGTGAAAATGAAAGTGAATTGCTATATATAAATATATATATATATATATATATATATATATATATATATATACGCCCCTCGTCCACAAACCATGGACGATATTTATTGGTTGAAATTGGTGTGAAAATTGATTGATAGCAAATGGTTGTTTGGGATTGTTTGTGATTGATATTGGTTGATTGTGGTTGAAAAATACCCATTGGTGGTTGTGAAATATTTGGTTGAAACCACATAGGATTAGTTTGTGGAAAATGAAATAAATATATACATGCCGCCTGCGTGCGAATTAGATGCATGATCCCCATTGTCAAAAACCGCGAGGTTTTAAGGTAGAGCGAGGAGCCGTACTAGGGACGGTGCCGGTTTAACTACCCTGCCGTTATGCTGCCGAAATTTTGAATAATATTTGTGTGTTTGAATTATTTTCATATGCTTAATCTATATTTATTCATTGTATAGAAAACATTCATGTGTTGAATTGATATTCATTCGTTGTTTAGAAATTCACGTGTTTAATGGTATTCATATTTTGAAATAAATTGTTCGATAATAAAAATCACATTTTTATCTATATATAGAAACTATAGAAAACATTCATGTGTTGAATTGATATTCATTCGTTGTTTAGAAATTCATGTGTTGAATGGTATTCATATTTTGAAATAAATTGTTTGATAATAAAAATCGCCTTTTATCGACTATATGAACTGTGTAAAATAATCTCTTTTTTAAAAAAGAAATTGTTTTATGATAAAAATCCTATTTTGTCACCTATATGAACTATATAGAAAAATAGTGTTTTGAAATGAATTGTTTTACAATAAAAATCACATTTTTATTGTATGCATAAATCGTTGAAATGTGAAGTGTTAAAAATAGCCACTTGTTCAAAATAAACATATATGAGTTGAAATATTCATTAATTAGCTAATGAAATGATTTACACCTATTTATGTAACATTAGAATGAATGGAGTTTTTAAAACCAAATAGAAATCAAATATGAAGTCGAATAGAAATTGATAAATGATAAGAACTGTATATATATGTACATGCAATATTCATTGAACAGGTTATAGCAAAGGGGCTAGAGAAGAGGAATAAAATTTTGTGCCCGACAAATAGGTACACGTTTACTGCTTTGTTTGGGTGATGATTTTATGAGCATGTTGGCTAGCCGCTTGGCTTTTTCTTTTTCTTTTTGAGATTAGAAGGACCGGGAACGCTATTTGCGATTTCCCGATGCTCCCGGTGCAGGGGAGGTTATGGCGAAATTTTCCAAAATTTTAAGGTGTTAGAAATTTTTTTGAAGTGAAAACGATATTGAAATCATTGAAGGAACTATATTTATATAAATATATAAATATAAATAAAATTAAAACGAAACGAGGCCGTGAAGTTCGTATTTTGAAACCGTGATTTCGAACGACTAGTGCGGGAAATCCGACCATTGGATTTTCCCGAAACCTCAACCGTCGGGTTCGCCTTGGAAATATCTTTCCAACGGCACCAACCTTGTAAAAATCCAACGGTTGGAATGTCTGGAATGTTTAATTCAAATCTGAAGAAAAACAGCGCCAGAAGCGATTATATTTATTTATATATATAAATATAATTATATTTAATCGAATAACGACGCTGCAGTTCGTATTTTGAAATCGAAACTTCAAACGATTGTACCGGGAGATCCGACCTTCGGATTTTCCCGAAACTGGAACCGTTGGGTTCGTTTTGAAAAGACCTTTCTAATGATGTGAATTTTTTGAAGATCCAACGGTTAGATTTTCAGATATGTGTAAATCAAATCTGAAGAAAAACAGCGCCACGGCCGCTGTATGGCCCGAAGCGTCGTTTTGAATAAAATGGCTATTTTAAAATAAATAAAAATAGCGATAAATAGTTGTAAAATATCATAAGCGATATGGAATGGAAATAAACTGAAATTTGCTTGATTTGTGTGGCTTTTGATGGTTGAATGTGTTTGGTATGAAAATTACATTAAAGAACAATATTGGTGTTGTCGAATAATTTAACCATTGAAATAAATTGATTTGAAATTCTAAATATACGTGAATTATTTGAGAAGGCCGAGTTAATTCTCATTTCAAATAATTGATCGACGATTGAAAGTCGAAGATGAAGACGATGGTCGAAGACCGGAGATCTTCACCTCGTTTGGATGGTAACCGAGGTCCTGATTGGGAGGCATCCCGAAATATGGATAATGAGTGGTGATCGTTCAGACGTACGTGTTGATCGAAGGGTTTGCGAGGTATTTAGTGCCTCCGGTTTCGTTCAGACCCAGAACGGACTTGTAAATGGACTGTGTGTCTGACATTGGAATTTATTCTGTGTTGATTGATTTCTGTTAAATATACATCTGTTTGGCGACGGAGAATTTATTCTTTTGCTTAACGCCCTTCTCTGAGACGCACGAGCTCAGAGGTTGTATATCGATGGACATTAGTCGCATGGCATGAATTGCCTGTGTGGCATGCTAAGATGCAGTGATCAGGGCTTCTGTTGAAAAGCAAAGTCTTGTAGTGATGATCAAAGCACCGCCTGTGTGGCGTAGCTTTGTGTATAACGTGAATTCGCGAGCCTCACACCCCGGTATGAACCTGAAACGGGAGAAGGACCTCAGGGAGGGCATGCGTTTCTTTCTAGCTAGGGTGGTGTCAGTGACCTACCAGCCCTGACATTTATATACTTTTCACCTATGTGGTTGTTTGTGAAGACCCGTAACTTCCCCGTAAAGGAAAGCGACGGATAGTTCGAGAACAAACCACAACAGAACGCATACAGAAGAACATTTCATTGCATATTACAACAATGCATCAGATTACAAGAATATACAGAGTATAAATGAATATTACACAGAAATATCAGAGATTTAAATTACATTTAAATACATAGCAGCGGAAAATAATACAATACACAACTAGAAGAGATATACGGATACAAAGCTTTCCGGATATCATTCCAGCTGTAAACCAGGATCCTGTGAATATAAATCTGCAAAACCAAAACTACTAGCTGCCCGTGTCAAAATAAGGGCACCCAGAGTTTAGGTTAAAACAATAAACTCCAGGTCAGTCATGTGACTGGTGTGAGAACTAAAACAGTTAATCTTTATTTTAAATCATTAGGTAAATCAAGGGACCACGCCGTATAACACGGAACGGGTTTCCTCCCAAGAATACCAGTGCATAAAACAAACAGCGCAATGCTAAATAAAGAAAGATGAAGCTGTTATAAGACCCAGGTCCTATCACACAATGCAACGCAAGCCGGGGGATAGGGTTTTCCCTTATAACAGCCAAAGAATGCTTGATACGTTTAAAACAAATCATTTGATACTATTATAAGTGCATAGTGCATAAAACAACTTCAAATCATAAGTATCAATCATAGGCGGCATGGGTACCATATATCATGTCGCCATATATAGGTTTACAAATAAAACCGCAAAGTCACGTATTTGGAAATTGGATTTCCTTCTATGAACCGAGGCAAAAGATAGTCCTCAACCGATTCGAGACGCTCTAGTCCGTGTCTCAGGACCCAGACACAGGTGGGCCCTTGGATCGTCAGGGCCGGTCCACCGATGTGGATTAAAATGCCTGAACACTACGTTTCCCCACCCTATGGGGTGTAAGTCTGGTCCGTCAGCCGACCAGAATGCATCGGCCGAAACCGATATAACCGAGGCGCCTCGCAACAACAACAACCACATAAGTCAAACTCGTCAGGGCGTGTAAAACCACTGACGCCACTTCTAACTAGAAAGAAACGCAAGTCCTCCCTGATGTCCTCTCCCGTTTTTGGTTCATACCGGGTGTGAAACTCGCGAAGTAAACGTTACACAAAGCTACGCCACAAAGGCCGTGCTTTGATCACCAACCACAAGACTTTGCTTTTCAACAGAAGCCTTGATCATTTGCATCTTAGCATGCCACACAGGCAAACCATCCTATGCAACCGATATCAGTCACACAGAATGAAATCCGATGTCAGACACACAGTCCATTTACAAGTCCGTTCTGGGTCTGAACGAAACCGGGAGCACCTAGTACCCCGCATATCCATCGATCTCCAAGTACGTCTGGACGATCACTAACTGTTTCCATCTTCTTGGGTGTACAGCCCAATCAAGATCATCAGTTATCACCCAAACGACGTGAAGACCTCCGGTCTTCGACCATCGTCTTCATCTTCGACTTATCGTCGTATCCGTTATTCAGAATGGGATAAACCCGGTCTTTCCGAATAACTCGCGTATATATTATAAAAGTGTTACACAAACACAACATACGCCTCATTCCAACTCATTAGTCATTAACCGTAAATTAATCAAGAGAATAATTCCCCAAATATTAACCCCGAAGGCCGAAACCAACATCAGATCAATATCCAGAAAACCATTCTACTTAGCTAACCGACAGTTAGTTTCTAAATTTCACGTTCAAATCTAATTAAAGATTTAACTATCGCCTGGAGCAAAACTGGTGATACTCCATTCTCGATCCTTTCAATCTAATTAAAGATTCATTAAAACTCCACTTAGTTTTAATCTGTGACTGGGTTAAAGAATCAGTGTCATTTAAAACACGGTTCACGATAAACCCAAAGTCACATCCCATTAATTATCGGGTTAAAGAACAAGTGTTATTTAAAAACACTGTTCACGATAAACCCAAAAATCAATATCCATTCCATTCCAATTAAATATTATTTAATTGGTACACTTCATTAAATCTAAATAAAAAGATTTAATCATTTCTCAACTGGGTTCAAGAACAGTGTTAGTGAAGACACCATTCACGACAAACCCAAATCACATTCATTAATTATCGGGTTAAAGAACAAGTGTTATTTAAAACACTGTTCACGATAAACCCAAAAATCAATATCAATTCAATTCCAATTAAATATTATTTAATTGGTACACTTCATTAAATCTAAATAAAAAGATTTAATCTTTTCTCAACTGGGTTCAAGAACAGTGTTAGTGAAGACACCATTCACGACAAACCCAAATCACATTCGATATTCAATACAAGGCTCTGAATAGAAAATATATCGGCTTATATTCAATATCGAATTCTACGACTAACAAATGTCGTATTGGAAATAACGATATAAATATATATCTTTCAAATTTCCATAACAACATCCGTATAATCACGAATTCCAACATCGAAATATTCCGAAGACAATTTCGATTCAATTCCACTCCAATGCAATCATTGGAAATTTTGGTTATCTTTAAAACCCTTTTCAAATTCAATTTATTTATTTCAAAATAAATAGAATTATATTTCTAGTTCAAAACTAGTTCATTTCGATAAAAATCTATTTTTATCTTTTCAAATATGGAGTTTTTCATCCCAAATCTTCACAAATCATTTCTTATGATTTTACACAAATTATTACTATTTTTAATAATTTTATCAAGGCCCGTACAGTCGATTTCCATCAATGGCCATCGAACTGCACTTACAGCGACCTTTTTCGAATTTGATTTGGACGTAACTCCAAATCCAACCGTTAGATTTCAAATTTCTAACATTCGTTAGAAAGCTCTTTTCGATACGAACCCAACGGTTCCGGTTTTAGGAGAATCCGACGGTCGGATCTCCCGTAATATCCGTTTGAAATAAATGGTCGAAATTCGCGAACTGCCGCGGCGCGGCGCGTTCTATTCAGGCCATTATATTATATATATAATATATATATAATATATTTCGTCGATTTCTATTTAAAACGAATTATATGAATGGTTTTAAAATTCGTTTCAAAATCTATTTCAACTTCCATTTCAATTCTAAGCAAAATTGAATTCTTCTTTATAAATTCGTTTTAAAATTCATTTCTATTCAATTCAAATTTCAATTCAATTTGAATTCATATTCACTTCAATTCATTTCGAAATCGTTTTCAATTCAATTCATTTCGAAATCGTTTTCAATTCAATTCATTTCGAAATCGTTTTCAATTCAATTCATTTCGAAATCGTTTTCAATTCAATTCATTTCGAAATCGTTTTCAATTCACTTTGAATTCGTTTTCAATTCAATTCATTTCGAAATCGTTTTCAATTCAATTTATTTCGAAATCGTTTTCAATTCAATTTATTTCGAAATCGTTTTCAATTCAATTTATTTCGAAATCGTTTTAAAATCGATATAAATATCGTTTACGTCAAAATGGCGTCAATCTAATCAACTCGGCTTCATATATTCCTTTATTTTCAAATATTCTATTTCAAATATTTCTTTTTCAAATATTTCTTTTTCAAAACTGGAATGAGGCCCAATCAATTACCATATAAAATTAATTATATGGATTTTCATACAACACATGTATATAATGGCATTGAAAATAATCAACCATCAACCAAAGTGCACTACACTGTATAAGCATCAAATATAGCTATTCAACGCTTATAACAGCCTGTCAATCAATCGATCGACATATTTAATCAATCAGGATGAGTGAACTTCAAATTTCATCCTAACACCCGTGTGGGGTTTCAATCAATCAAACACATATTTTATTTGTGCTGTTGGGCGATGTGTGAAATTTATCGTCCCAATCAATGTCATTCAAATAGGTGTACATAAACAAACCGTCTGGTTTGTAAATGAATATTTATTTATTCACATTCACGTTAAAAATTATATTTTTAACGATAACACATTTTATTTTAACATATGAATTTCTATTCAGTTCATTCTTTAAATAAAATGCTATTTTTATTTTTCTAACTTATTTTAGAAAATTTCGGCGGCATAACGGCACGATACTAGAAACGGGACAAGGCCTAGCCTTATCCCCGGTCTAGTGAAGGCCCACGCCATTCACACATCAATCAAATTCACTTTCGTTATGCAAACCACAAAATTTGGAGTAAGGGTCTAACCTAGCCTTACTCCTTCGCCTTATAACGGCGCACGTCTAATCCTAACCAATTGATCGATTCGATTTTTCACACCACAAACCACATCCAAACCAATATCACAATCAATAACCAAACAGCCAAACAAACAAGTCCATGGTCTGTGGACGATTGTGTCGGGTGCTACTAAGCACCGTCTGCATCCTAGTATATATATATATAACTAGAAAAATAAATTGAAAGGTGAGAAGTTCTCACATATAGCTATCCTAGCTCCACGGCTCTTCATTGATAGAAATCTTCATCGCTACCGCATCTTCGTCATCTTCGTTGCCCGCTTTCACTACATATGTAAAAATCATATTTTTACTTCGCTATTCAATATATAAAAATCATATTTTTATTTCGCTATTCAATATATAAAAATCGAATTTTTACCTTGTTAACTTCTATATAAAAAAATCGAATTTTCACCTTGTTAACTTCTATATAAAAATCAAATTTTCACCTTGTTAACTTCTATATAAAAATCAAATTTTCACCTTGTTAACTTCTATATAAAAATCAAATTTTTATTTCGCTACTCATATCAAAATATCGTCTTTTCATATTTAAAAATATCGCCTTCTCATATTTAAAAATATGATCTTTTCTATTCTAAAAATCTGATCTTTCTAACCCAGTTCAAATCTTTTCTTTTTAAAATCTAAATCTTTAATCAGTTTTTAAATGCTAATAGAAAAATCAAAACAGTTTTAAATTACTAATTAAAAATAAAAACAGTTTTAAATTACTTATTAAAATTCAGTTTTTAAAATTCCTTAAAATAAAAACAGTTTTAAATTACTTTTTAAAATTCAGTTTTTAAAATTCCTTAAAATAAAAACAGTTTTAAATTACTTTTTAAAAAAAATCAGTTTAGTTTTATACTTAAAAAAAATCAATTCAGTTTAAATCCTCTTTTAAAAATTTCAGTTTTTTAAACCTAATTTTATAAATTCAGCTTTTAAATTATGTTTATATAAAATAAAAATAAAATAATAAAAATAAAAGGAAATACTTACAGGGGGGGGGGAAGAACCTCGCAGTTTGTCGGCGGCAGGGTTCGAACGGTGCGGTGGTGGCGTCAAGGCTTCAGGGGGCTCGCGGATTCACGTTGCGATGGTTCGGGGCTCGGCCTTCGTCGCGCTCGTGCGACCTGGGGAGGAGGGGTCTTCGATCGATGCAGGGGGAGGCGAGGTCTTCGTGGTGGTGGTCCTCGTCGGCGTCGAGGTCATGGGGCGGCGGCTCGATAGTTCTAGGTTTTTTTTTTTTTTTTGTTTTTTTGTTCTGTTTAAATGAATTCGGGGGGGGGGGGGCAGAAGGAGATAAAGGAGGGAAGGGGGAATTAAAATATTTTTTTTTTATTATTAATTAATTATTTAATTTTGGTAAAAAGGGTTGACTTTTACATACGCCCTCGATACGAGGCCCACCGCCTGTCGTCCATAGCGTTTCACCCCCATTCCGAACACAATGGGATATGTATCGCAAGTTTATTTGATCGTTACAATCAGTTTCCTTTTGAATTTTCATTTAAATCACTATATTGAATTTTAAACGCACATTTCAAATTACCGGGGTCACATACTAACTAGAAAAATTCCAGAAAAATATTTTCTAGCTTCGTATTGACGATACGGTCCTAACAAAACTAGTTTCGTCGAATTCTGAGACCGTTTGAAAAATGGCCAATTTCCAGTCGATTAAAATCAACTGAAACTGGTCAAACGCGTTTTCTTTTGCCACGCTCACATATTGATTCGAAAAATTATGAAATTTGAAACCTAGCAATAACTTTACATCCCGGACCGAACAAAACTGGTTTCGTCGAAATCCGAGGTCGTTTGCAAAATGTCCATTTTTTTAAGGGCCTGAATTCCATAGCGACTATTCAGAATTTTCAACTGGACATATCTTTTGATTCCTGATATGAAATCTTGACTTTTCGGATTCGTTGGAAAGATATTATCAATTAGATCCCATTATTTTTGGTTTCACTAAAATCCGGATTGTTTTGCACCCGGTACATTCAATTGAAGTTTGAAATCAAATTATCGAACTACCGCGCCATTTTCAATTCTATTTATAATTATTTATAAATATTTATATTCTAACGACGACGCGTATAATATATACGTTCGAATTATATTCAAATAAAATTTCTCGTCGATATTATTTAAAATAATTCATTTTAAATAATCAAAATTCGCTAAAATGGCCAAAATAAAAATTTTAAACTGGCCCAGATTTTCCGGGTTGTTACAATCTCCCCCACTTAAAACTTTTCGTCCCCGAAAAGGAACAAAGTCGAAAATGGTTTGATTAATCAACTCTATGTTCGATCTGGCTTCCATTCTCTAACTTTTTAGTTTCTGAGATTTTTCAAAATTTCAAAAATTTGGCTAACACCCTAAATTTTTGAAAAATTTCGCCATAACCTCCCCTGCACCGGGAGCATCGGGGAATTTCAAATAGCTTCCCCGGTCCTTCAGATCTCAAAAAGAAAAAGAAAAAGCCAAGCGGCTAGCCAATAGGCTCACAAAATCATCATCACCCAAACAAAACAGGAAATTATGTAGTAAACATGTACCTATTTGTCGGGCAAACAAATTTTATTCTCTGCTCTAGCCTCCTTGCTATGACCTGTTCAAAGATATATATGCATATGCAAGCAAATGCGACCAAATTTCAATACAAGTCAATATTTGATTCAGTTAGGCATAATGGTTCAAAATTATCAAACAATTAAACAACCAACACAAACATCAATCAATTAGTGAATTAGAATTTCAAATTCATAACTTTGATACATATACAAAAATCATGTTTTGATGCCAAATCACAACAATAAGCCCTATCTAATTTTGGTTCTCACACCAGTCAATAGGAAATATATAGAAAACCCACTTTTGTCACTCGAACATAAATTCTAATGATGGAGCTCCATCATCAAAATCATCTCCGGGCGATTAGAGTGTAATTCTATATCTATCCAGTATATTAAAATTTCGAATACACGCGGATCAGACGTATACGCAAAATCTATATATACTGGATTGTCCACATCAATATAAATAGATAATCAAATACGAATAATTGATTTAAATCTTCAAAACCAAAATTGTTTTCATTTTAAAGATATACTCTTCACACTCGTTCTAGGATACTACTGATCCTATCTCTAACGAGTCATTCTAATTGGATATTGCTAATCCAATATCTGATGAATTCTTTCGTATGGTTCTAATGTGCCTTATTCTCTGAGCTTTGTAAACCAAAGCTCTGATACCAACTGTGAAGACCCGTAACTTCCCCGTAAAGGAAAGCGACGGATAGTTCGAGAACAAACCACAACAGAACGCATACAGAAGAACATTTCATTGCATATTACAACAATGCATCAGATTACAAGAATATACAGAGTATAAATGAATATTACACAGAAATATCAGAGATTTAAATTACATTTAAATACATAGCAGCGGAAAATAATACAATACACAACTAGAAGAGATATACGGATACAAAGCTTTCCGGATATCATTCCAGCTGTAAACCAGGATCCTGTGAATATAAATCTGCAAAACCAAAACTACTAGCTGCCCGTGTCAAAATAAGGGCACCCAGAGTTTAGGTTAAAACAATAAACTCCAGGTCAGTCATGTGACTGGTGTGAGAACTAAAACAGTTAATCTTTATTTTAAATCATTAGGTAAATCAAGGGACCACGCCGTATAACACGGAACGGGTTTCCTCCCAAGAATACCAGTGCATAAAACAAACAGCGCAATGCTAAATAAAGAAAGATGAAGCTGTTATAAGACCCAGGTCCTATCACACAATGCAACGCAAGCCGGGGGATAGGGTTTTCCCTTATAACAGCCAAAGAATGCTTGATACGTTTAAAACAAATCATTTGATACTATTATAAGTGCATAGTGCATAAAACAACTTCAAATCATAAGTATCAATCATAGGCGGCATGGGTACCATATATCATGTCGCCATATATAGGTTTACAAATAAAACCGCAAAGTCACGTATTTGGAAATTGGATTTCCTTCTATGAACCGAGGCAAAAGATAGTCCTCAACCGATTCGAGACGCTCTAGTCCGTGTCTCAGGACCCAGACACAGGTGGGCCCTTGGATCGTCAGGGCCGGTCCACCGATGTGGATTAAAATGCCTGAACACTACGTTTCCCCACCCTATGGGGTGTAAGTCTGGTCCGTCAGCCGACCAGAATGCATCGGCCGAAACCGATATAACCGAGGCGCCTCGCAACAACAACAACCACATAAGTCAAACTCGTCAGGGCGTGTAAAACCACTGACGCCACTTCTAACTAGAAAGAAACGCAAGTCCTCCCTGATGTCCTCTCCCGTTTTTGGTTCATACCGGGTGTGAAACTCGCGAAGTAAACGTTACACAAAGCTACGCCACAAAGGCCGTGCTTTGATCACCAACCACAAGACTTTGCTTTTCAACAGAAGCCTTGATCATTTGCATCTTAGCATGCCACACAGGCAAACCATCCTATGCAACCGATATCAGTCACACAGAATGAAATCCGATGTCAGACACACAGTCCATTTACAAGTCCGTTCTGGGTCTGAACGAAACCGGGAGCACCTAGTACCCCGCATATCCATCGATCTCCAAGTACGTCTGGACGATCACTAACTGTTTCCATCTTCTTGGGTGTACAGCCCAATCAAGATCATCAGTTATCACCCAAACGACGTGAAGACCTCCGGTCTTCGACCATCGTCTTCATCTTCGACTTATCGTCGTATCCGTTATTCAGAATGGGATAAACCCGGTCTTTCCGAATAACTCGCGTATATATTATAAAAGTGTTACACAAACACAACATACGCCTCATTCCAACTCATTAGTCATTAACCGTAAATTAATCAAGAGAATAATTCCCCAAATATTAACCCCGAAGGCCGAAACCAACATCAGATCAATATCCAGAAAACCATTCTACTTAGCTAACCGACAGTTAGTTTCTAAATTTCACGTTCAAATCTAATTAAAGATTTAACTATCGCCTGGAGCAAAACTGGTGATACTCCATTCTCGATCCTTTCAATCTAATTAAAGATTCATTAAAACTCCACTTAGTTTTAATCTGTGACTGGGTTAAAGAATCAGTGTCATTTAAAACACGGTTCACGATAAACCCAAAGTCACATCCCATTAATTATCGGGTTAAAGAACAAGTGTTATTTAAAAACACTGTTCACGATAAACCCAAAAATCAATATCCATTCCATTCCAATTAAATATTATTTAATTGGTACACTTCATTAAATCTAAATAAAAAGATTTAATCATTTCTCAACTGGGTTCAAGAACAGTGTTAGTGAAGACACCATTCACGACAAACCCAAATCACATTCATTAATTATCGGGTTAAAGAACAAGTGTTATTTAAAACACTGTTCACGATAAACCCAAAAATCAATATCAATTCAATTCCAATTAAATATTATTTAATTGGTACACTTCATTAAATCTAAATAAAAAGATTTAATCTTTTCTCAACTGGGTTCAAGAACAGTGTTAGTGAAGACACCATTCACGACAAACCCAAATCACATTCGATATTCAATACAAGGCTCTGAATAGAAAATATATCGGCTTATATTCAATATCGAATTCTACGACTAACAAATGTCGTATTGGAAATAACGATATAAATATATATCTTTCAAATTTCCATAACAACATCCGTATAATCACGAATTCCAACATCGAAATATTCCGAAGACAATTTCGATTCAATTCCATTCCAATGCAATCATTGGAAATTTTGGTTATCTTTAAAACCCTTTTCAAATTCAATTTATTTATTTCAAAATAAATAGAATTATATTTCTAGTTCAAAACTAGTTCATTTCGATAAAAATCTATTTTTATCTTTTCAAATATGGAGTTTTTCATCCCAAATCTTCACAAATCATTTCTTATGATTTTACACAAATTATTACTATTTTTAATAATTTTATCAAGGCCCGTACAGTCGATTTCCATCAATGGCCATCGAACTGCACTTACAGCGACCTTTTTCGAATTTGATTTGGACGTAACTCCAAATCCAACCGTTAGATTTCAAATTTCTAACATTCGTTAGAAAGCTCTTTTCGATACGAACCCAACGGTTCCGGTTTTAGGAGAATCCGACGGTCGGATCTCCCGTAATATCCGTTTGAAATAAATGGTCGAAATTCGCGAACTGCCGCGGCGCGGCGCGTTCTATTCAGGCCATTATATTATATATATAATATATATATAATATATTTCGTCGATTTCTATTTAAAACGAATTATATGAATGGTTTTAAAATTCGTTTCAAAATCTATTTCAACTTCCATTTCAATTCTAAGCAAAATTGAATTCTTCTTTATAAATTCGTTTTAAAATTCATTTCTATTCAATTCAAATTTCAATTCAATTTGAATTCATATTCACTTCAATTCATTTCAAAATCGTTTTCAATTCAATTCATTTCGAAATCGTTTTCAATTCAATTCATTTCGAAATCGTTTTCAATTCAATTCATTTCGAAATCGTTTTCAATTCAATTCATTTCGAAATCGTTTTCAATTCACTTTGAATTCGTTTTCAATTCAATTCATTTCGAAATCGTTTTCAATTCAATTTATTTCGAAATCGTTTTCAATTCAATTTATTTCGAAATCGTTTTCAATTCAATTTATTTCGAAATCGTTTTAAAATCGATATAAATATCGTTTACGTCAAAATGGCGTCAATCTAATCAACTCGGCTTCATATATTCCTTTATTTTCAAATATTCTATTTCAAATATTTCTTTTTCAAATATTTCTTTTTCAAAACTGGAATGAGGCCCAATCAATTACCATATAAAATTAATTATATGGATTTTCATACAACACATGTATATAATGGCATTGAAAATAATCAACCATCAACCAAAGTGCACTACACTGTATAAGCATCAAATATAGATATTCAACGCTTATAACAGCCTGTCAATCAATCGATCGACATATTTAATCAATCAGGATGAGTGAACTTCAAATTTCATCCTAACACCCGTGTGGGGTTTCAATCAATCAAACACATATTTTATTTGTGCTGTTGGGCGATGTGTGAAATTTATCGTCCCAATCAATGTCATTCAAATAGGTGTACATAAACAAACCGTCTGGTTTGTAAATGAATATTTATTTATTCACATTCACGTTAAAAATTATATTTTTAACGGTAACACATTTTATTTTAACATATGAATTTCTATTCAGTTCATTCTTTAAATAAAATGCTATTTTTATTTTTCTAACTTATTTTAGAAAATTTCGGCGGCATAACGGCACGATACTAGAAACGGGACAAGGCCTAGCCTTATCCCCGGTCTAGTGAAGGCCCACGCCATTCACACATCAATCAAATTCACTTTCGTTATGCAAACCACAAAATTTGGAGTAAGGGTCTAACCTAGCCTTACTCCTTCGCCTTATAACGGCGCACGTCTAATCCTAACCAATTGATCGATTCGATTTTTCACACCACAAACCACATCCAAACCAATATCACAATCAATAACCAAACAGCCAAACAAACAAGTCCATGGTCTGTGGACGATTGTGTCGGGTGCTACTAAGCACCGTCTGCATCCTAGTATATATATATATAACTAGAAAAATAAATTGAAAGGTGAGAAGTTCTCACATATAGCTATCCTAGCTCCACGGCTCTTCATTGATAGAAATCTTCATCGCTACCGCATCTTCGTCATCTTCGTTGCCCGCTTTCACTACATATGTAAAAATCATATTTTTACTTCGCTATTCAATATATAAAAATCATATTTTTATTTCGCTATTCAATATATAAAAATCGAATTTTTACCTTGTTAACTTCTATATAAAAAAATCGAATTTTCACCTTGTTAACTTCTATATAAAAATCAAATTTTCACCTTGTTAACTTCTATATAAAAATCAAATTTTCACCTTGTTAACTTCTATATAAAAATCAAATTTTTATTTCGCTACTCATATCAAAATATCGTCTTTTCATATTTAAAAATATCGCCTTCTCATATTTAAAAATATTATCTTTTCTATTCTAAAAATCTGATCTTTCTAACCCAGTTCAAATCTTTTCTTTTTAAAATCTAAATCTTTAATCAGTTTTTAAATGCTAATAGAAAAATCAAAACAGTTTTAAATTACTAATTAAAAATAAAAACAGTTTTAAATTACCTATTAAAATTCAGTTTTTAAAATTCCTTAAAATAAAAACAGTTTTAAATTACTTTTTAAAATTCAGTTTTTAAAATTCCTTAAAATAAAAACAGTTTTAAATTACTTTTTAAAAAAAATCAGTTTAGTTTTATACTTAAAAAAAATCAATTCAGTTTAAATCCTCTTTTAAAAATTTCAGTTTTTTAAACCTAATTTTATAAATTCAGCTTTTAAATTATGTTTATATAAAATAAAAATAAAATAATAAAAATAAAAGGAAATACTTACAGGGGGGGAAGAACCTCGCAGTTTGTCGGCGGCAGGGTTCGAACGGTGCGGTGGTGGCGTCAAGGCTTCAGGGGGCTCGCGGATTCACGTTGCGATGGTTCGGGGCTCGGCCTTCGTCGCGCTCGTGCGACCTGGGGAGGAGGGGTCTTCGATCGATGCAGGGGGAGGCGAGGTCTTCGTGGTGGTGGTCCTCGTCGGCGTCGAGGTCATGGGGCGGCGGCTCGATAGTTCTAGGTTTTTTTTTTTTTTTTTTTTTTTTGTTCTGTTTAAATGAATTCGGGGGGGGGGGGGGGGCAGAAGGAGATAAAGGAGGGAAGGGGGAATTAAAATATTTTTTTTTATTATTATTAATTAATTATTTAATTTTGGTAAAAAGGGTTGACTTTTACATACGCCCTCGATACGAGGCCCACCGCCTGTCGTCCATAGCGTTTCACCCCCATTCCGAACACAATGGGATATGTATCGCAAGTTTATTTGATCGTTACAATCAGTTTCCTTTTGAATTTTCATTTAAATCACTATATTGAATTTTAAACGCACATTTCAAATTACCGGGGTCACATACTAACTAGAAAAATTCCAGAAAAATATTTTCTAGCTTCGTATTGACGATACGGTCCTAACAAAACTAGTTTCGTCGAATTCTGAGACCGTTTGAAAAATGGCCAATTTCCAGTCGATTAAAATCAACTGAAACTGGTCAAACGCGTTTTCTTTTGCCACGCTCACATATTGATTCGAAAAATTATGAAATTTGAAACCTAGCAATAACTTTACATCCCGGACCGAACAAAACTGGTTTCGTCGAAATCCGAGGTCGTTTGCAAAATGTCCATTTTTTTAAGGGCCTGAATTCCATAGCGACTATTCAGAATTTTCAACTGGACATATCTTTTGATTCCTGATATGAAATCTTGATTTTTCGGATTCGTTGGAAAGATATTATCAATTAGATCCCATTATTTTTGGTTTCACTAAAATCCGGATTGTTTTGCACCCGGTACATTCAATTGAAGTTTGAAATCAAATTATCGAACTACCGCGCCATTTTCAATTCTATTTATAATTATTTATAAATATTTATATTCTAACGACGACGCGTATAATATATACGTTCGAATTATATTCAAATAAAATTTCTCGTCGATATTATTTAAAATAATTCATTTTAAATAATCAAAATTCGCTAAAATGGCCAAAATAAAAATTTTAAACTGGCCCAGATTTTCCGGGTTGTTACATTGTTGCTGTTGCGAGGCGCCTCGGTTTGATCGGACGATCCGGGTCCGATGGAGTCATTCGTTGGCTCGTTGACGCCCCAAAGGGCGGGGAAACGCAGTGTTCAGGAATTTTAATCCACATCGGTGGACCGGCCCTGACGATTCTAGGGTCACTCGAGCTCTGATCCTGAGACACGGGCTAGAGCGTCTCGAATTCGGTAAGGACTATCTTTTGCCTTGGTTCATGACGGAAATCCAATTTCCAAATACGTGATCGTGCGGTTTCAGTTGTATATATATATTTGGCGACATAGTGGCATGGGACGCTCATGTCGTCTATGATTGATAGTTATGATTTGAAATAGTTTTCAAAACATATAAACACTAGCAATAATATCAAATGCCTTTGTGTTATGCGTATCAAGCATATTTTGGCCATTATAAGGTAAAACTCTATCCTCCGGTTTGCGTTGCATTGTGTGATGGGAACTGAGTCTTATAACGGCTTCATTTTTATAAAAAGCATAGCGATGTTTAAAAGAAAGATTTGTTTTAAAGCACTGGCAATCCAATGGAGTGAACCCGTTCCACGAAAGTGGCGTGGTCCTGTGATTAGCCAAAATATATGTGTTGAGTAGATTTCTCATACCAGTCCCATGACTGACTCGTAGTTTGTTTCACTCTCAAACTCGGGTGCCCCTTTTTCCACATGGGCAGCCTTGTATTCATGTTTAGCTGGTTCTTTCTGGATAGCTGGAGCTGAAGATGGATTCTATCATTTATTTCTTTTTATGCAGTTCAGCTCCTATTGTACATATTTTGTATATTTCCGCTGTAGACATTTATGTATAGCTGAACTGTATTTGTACTAAGTAAGATCCTGTATACTGTGTAACTCTGATGATTACTTTTATCCAGTATATTTTGTTGTTCATTCTGGTGTATTTATTTAATTCTGTTCTGCTATAATATGTTTCTGTGTTATATTCCAAAGATAACCTTGTTTCCGTGAGAACGGGAAATCGGGTCGTGTCATCGTGGTATCAGAGCTTTGGTTAAGCTTAGTTCTGGAATATAACATTTGAATGAACTCGTCAGAAATAGAACCAGTAGTGTTTTAGGATGGATAACTCAATATAGATAGGATCAGCAATATCCTAGTATGAGTATAGCAGAATCAGAACAACTCGTTAGAGATGGGGTCAGAAGTTCCTCAGAACGAGTCGAGAGTAATATGTTTTTAAATAACGTATTTGTGATTATATATATATAGTCTGGTTTTAGAAATATAATTTTTGAATATATAAAAGATATATATTTGAAAAGTTAGAAAGGTTAAAAACAATTGGATTGGTTGTTGTGTTGTGTGATAATAGATTTATCAAACCACTTTCGACTTTATTCCTTTTCGGAGACGAAAAGTTTTAAGTGGGGGAGATTGTAACGACCCAGAAAATCTGAACCAATTTAAAATTTTTAAATTGGCTAAAATAATGGATTTTAAATATTTAAAATAAATATTTTAGATAATGGCGATGAAAACTAAGTTTGAATCGACAATTGAAAACGAATATAATTAATTATAATTATAAACAAGGCCTGAAATGGCGTGGCAGTTTCAAAAATTGAATTCAAACTTTGTCAGACTGTACCGGGTGCAAAACAATCCGGATTTTAGTGAAACCAAAAATATTTAAATCTGTTAGTGAATATCTTTCTAACGAATCCGACCAATCGAAATTTGGTAGCGGGAATCAAAAGATATGTCCAGTTGAAAATTCTGAATAGTCGCTATGGAATTCAGGCCCTTAAAAATGGACATTTTGCAAACGAACTCGGATTTCGATGAAACCACTTTTGTTGGGTCCGTGATGTAAAGTTATTGCTAGATTCCAAATTTCATAATTTTTCGAATCAATATGTGAGCGTGGCAAAGGAAAACGCGTTTGACCGGTTTTAGTTGATTTTAATCGACTGGAAATTGGCCATTTTACAAACGGTCTCAGAATTCGACGAAACTAGTTTTGTTAGGACCGTATCGTCAATACGAAGCTAGAAAATATTTTTCTGGAATTTTTCTAGTTAGTATGTGACCCCGGTAATTTGAAATGTGCGTTTAAAATTCAATATAGTGATTTAAATGAAAATTCAAAAGGAAACTGATTATAATGATCAAATCAGCTTGCGATACATATCCCATTGTGTTCGGAATGGGGGTGAAACGCTATGGGCGACAGGCGGTGGGCCTCGTTTCGAGGTCATATGTAAAAGTCAACCTATTTGCAAAATTAAATAATTAAAAAAAAATAATCTAAATTCCCTCCTATACCCTGGTCCCCCCCCCCCCCGTAATTCACTACCGAAGTTCACAGAATAAAAAAAAAAAAAAAAAAAAAGACGGACGGAGAAACCCCGAGCGCCACCGCCTTCAGACGACGACCAGACCTCCACCGCGCCTTCGATCCTGTTCCCCCCCTCCATCGATCGAAGCCATCGCAAGCCCCCTGGAAGCCAGCGCCTCCTACCACCACCGTTCGAAACCCTAGCGCCGCCCCTCTCGAAACCCTAGCGCCGCCCCCTCGAAGCCTGCCTCCGACGAACTGCACAAACCCCCCCCCTTCTGTAAGTATTTCTTTTATTTTATTATTTTATTTTTATTTTATAAAAAGTAGAAACTGATTTGTTTAAAAAGAAGAAACTGATTTTGTTTAAAGGGAAAAACCTGATTTTTATAAACATTTTAAACTGAGGTTTAAAAACTGAATTGAATTTTAAAAGGATTTTTAACCTGATTTTAAAAAGAATATAAAAACTGATTTTTACAGAAAGTTAAAACTGATTTTTATATAAAGTTAAAACTGATTTTTAATTAAAAGTAAAAACTGATTTTAGTTATGATTTCAAAACTGAATTTTAATTAGTTTAAAACTGATTTTCTTTTTAGGATAAAAATGATTTTTATAAATAGAGTAAAAACTGATTTTGAAATAGAGTAAAAACTGATTTTGAAATAGAGTAAAAACTGATTTTGAAATAGAGTAAAAACTGATTTTGTTTAAAAGTAAAAACTTTAAATAGGAAAAAGGTTTAATCTTTAAAGAGAAAAAGGATTTGAACTTTAAGAAGTAAAAATCAGATTTTTAGATATTGAAAGTCGAAGAAAAAATCAGATTTTTAGATATTGAAAGTCGAAGTAAAAATTATATTTTTATATATTGATTAGCATCGTAAAAATTCGATTTTTACATATGTAGAGAATACGGGTGAAAGCGACAAAAAGGCGAAGATTTCTCTAAAGGAATTGGATAGCTATTGGTGAGATTTCTGATTTAAAAATATTATATATGTGTGAAAATGAAAGTGAATTGCTATATATAAATATCTATATATATATATACGCCCCTCGTCCACAAACCATGGACGATATTTATTGGTTGAAATTGGTGTGAAAATTGATTGATAGCAAATGGTTGTTTGGGATTGTTTGTGATTGATATTGGTTGATTGTGGTTGAAAAATACCCATTGGTGGTTGTGAAATATTTGTTTGAAACCACATAGGATTAGTTTGTGGAAAATGAAATAAATATATACATGCCGCCTACGTGCGAATTAGATGCATGATCCCTATTGTCAAAAACCGCGAGGTTTTAAGGTAGAGCGAGGAGCCGTACTAGGGACGGTGCCGGTTTAACTACCCTGCCGTTATGCTGCCGAAATTTTGAATAATATTTGTGTGTTTGAATTATTTTCATATGCTTAATCTATATTTATTCATTGTATAGAAAACATTCATGTGTTGAATTGATATTCATTCGTTGTTTAGAAATTCATGTGTTGAATGGTATTCATATTTTGAAATAAATTGTTCGATAATAAAAATCACATTTTTATCTATATATAGAAACTATAGAAAACATTCATGTGTTGAATTGATATTCATTCGTTGTTTAGAAATTCATGTGTTGAATGGTATTCATATTTTGAAATAAATTGTTTGATAATAAAAATCGCCTTTTATCGACTATATGAACTGTGTAAAATAATCTCTTTTTAAAAAAAGAAATTGTTTTATGATAAAAATCCTATTTTGTCACCTATATGAACTATATAGAAAAATAGTGTTTTGAAATGAATTGTTTTACAATAAAAATCACATTTTTATTGTATGCATAAATCGTTGAAATGTGAAGTGTTAAAAATAGCCACTTGTTCAAAATAAACATATATGAGTTGAAATATTCATTAATTAGCTAATGAAATGATTTACACCTATTTATGTAACATTAGAATGAATGGAGTTTTTAAAACCAAATAGAAATCAAATATGAAGTCGAATAGAAATTGATAAATGATAAGAACTGTATATATATGTACATGCAATATTCATTGAACAGGTTATAGCAAAGGGGCTAGAGAAGAGGAATAAAATTTTATGCCCGACAAATAGGTACACGTTTACTGCTTTGTTTGGGTGATGATTTTATGAGCTTGTTGGCTAGCCGCTTGGATTTTTCTTTTTCTTTTTGAGAATAGAAGGACCGAGAACGCTATTTGCGATTTCCCGATGCTCCCGGTGCAGGGGAGGTTATGGCGAAATTTTCCAAAATTTTAAGGTGTTAGAAATTTTTTTGAAGTGAAAACGATATTGAAATCATTGAAGGAACTATATTTATATAAATATATAAATATAAATAAAATTAAAACGAAACGAGGCTGTGCAGTTCGTATTTTGAAACCGTGATTTCGAACGACTAGTGCGGGAAATCCGACCATTGGATTTTCCCGAAACCTCAACCGTCGGGTTCGCCTTGGAAATATCTTTCCAACGGCACCAACCTTGTAAAAATCCAACGGTTGGATTGTCTGGAATGTTTAATTCAAATCTGAAGAAAAACAGCGCCAGAAGCGATTATATTTATTTATATATATAAATATAATTATATTTAATCGAATAACGACGCTGCAGTTCGTATTTTGAAATCGAAACTTCAAACGATTGTACCGGGAGATCCGACCGTCGGATTTTCCCGAAACTGAAACCATTGGGTTCGTTTTGAAAAGACCTTTCTAATGATGTGAATTTTGTGAAGATCCAACGGTTAGATTTTCAGATATGTGTAAATCAAATCTGAAGAAAAACAGCGCCACGGCCGCTGTATGGCCCGAAGCGTCGTTTTGAATAAAATGGATATTTTAAAATAAATAAAAATAGCGATAAATAGTTGTAAAATATCATAAGCGATATGGAATGGAAATAAACTGAAATTTGCTTGATTTGTGTGGCTTTTGATGGTTGAATGTGTTTGGTGTGAAAATTACATTAAAGAACAATATTGGTGTTGTCGAATAATTTAACCATTGAAATAAATTGATTTGAAATTCTAAATATACGTGAATTATTTGAGAAGGCCGAGTTAATTCTCATTTCAAATAATTGATCGACGATTGAAAGTCGAAGATGAAGACGATGGTCGAAGACCGGAGATCTTCACCTCGTTTGGATGGTAACCGAGGTCCTGATTGGGAGGCATCCCGAAATATGGATAATGAGTGGTGATCGTTCAGACGTACGTGTTGATCGAAGGGTTTGCGAGGTATTTAGTGCCTCCGGTTTCGTTCAGACCCAGAACGGACTTGTAAATGGACTGTGTGTCTGACATTGGAATTTATTCTGTGTTGATTGATTTCTGTTAAATATACATTTGTTTGGCGGCGGAGAATTTATTCTTTTGCTTAACGCCCTTCTCTGAGACGCACGAGCTCAGAGGTTGTATATCGATGGACATTAGTCGCATGGCATGAATTGCCTGTGTGGCATGCTAAGATGCATTGATCAGGGCTTCTGTTGAAAAGCAAAGTCTTGTGGTGATGATCAAAGCACCGCCTGTGTGGCGTAGCTTTGTGTATAACGTGAATTCGCGAGCCTCACACCCCGGTATGAACCTGAAACGGGAGAAGGACCTCAGGGAGGGCATGCGTTTCTTTCTAGCTAGGGTGGTGTCAGTGACCTACCAGCCCTGACATT
Organism: Allium sativum; assembly: GCA_030737875.1. Taxonomy (NCBI): domain Eukaryota; kingdom Viridiplantae; phylum Streptophyta; class Magnoliopsida; order Asparagales; family Amaryllidaceae; genus Allium; species Allium sativum. The sequence goes on along the minus strand of CM060909.1, from coordinate 5,538,271 downwards.
TATATACTTTTCACCTATGTGGTTGTTGCTGTTGCGAGGCGCCTTGGTTTGATCGGACGATCCGGGTCCGATGGAGTCATTCGTTGGCTCGTTGACGCCCCAAAGGGCGGGGAAACGCAGTGTTCAGGAATTTTAATCCACATCGGTGGACCGGCCCTGACGATTCTAGGGTCACTCGAGCTCTGATCCTGAGACACGGGCTAGAGCGTCTCGAATTCGGTAAGGACTATCTTTTGCCTTGGTTCATGACGGAAATCCAATTTCCAAATACGTGATCGTGCGGTTTCAGTTGTATATATATATTTGGCGACATAGTGGCATGGGATGCTCATGTCGTCTATGATTGATAGTTATGATTTGAAATAGTTTTCAAAACATATAAACACTAGCAATAATATCAAATGCCTTTGTGTTATGCGTATCAAGCATATTTTGGCCATTATAAGGTAAAACTCTATCCTCCGGTTTGCGTTGCATTGTGTGATGGGAATTGAGTCTTATAACGGCTTCATTTTTATAAAAAAGCATAGCGATGTTTAAAAGAAAGATTTGTTTTAAAGCACTGGCAATCCAATGGAGTAAACCCGTTCCACGAAAGTGGCGTGGTCCTGTGATTAGCCAAAATATATGTGTTGAGTAGATTTCTCCTACCAGTCCCATGACTGACTCGTAGTTTGTTTCACTCTCAAACTCGGGTGCCCCTTTTTCCACACGGGCAGCCTTGTATTGAGGTTTAGCTGGTTCTTTCTGGATAGCTGGAGCTGAAGATGGATTCTATCATTTATTTCTTTTTATGCTGTTCAGCTCCTATTGTATATATTTTGTTTATTTCCGCTGTAGACATTTATGTATAGCTGAACTGTATTTGTACTAAGTAAGATCCTGTATACTGTGTAACTCTGATGATTACTTTTATCCAGTATATTTTGTTGTTCATTCTGGTGTATTTATTTAATTCTGTTCTGCTATAATATGTTTCTGTGTTATATTCCAAAGATAACCTTGTTTTCGTGAGAACGGGAAATCGGGTCGTCTCACCTCCTGCTCCAGCTCTTCCAGTATATCTGTAAATCCCGACTACTTGACTGCCCATACAAATTTAGGCACCCAAGAGTTTAGGGAAAACAACAAAATAAACTCCGGGTCAGTCATGGGACTGGTATGAGTAAAACAGTTTAAAAACAGTTGAACAAGTAAATGATATCTCATAAGACCACGCCGCATAACGGAACGGGTTTTTCCCTTATGAGAATCCAAAATATCTTTATATCAAAAACCTTTTGATATTATAATAATGTCTATCAACCACAGTATATATATAATCATCTAGCAGAAACGCTTTCATCTCACGTTCTACATATATAGTATACAATCAAAACCGCAAGCACGTATTGGGTAATGGATTTCCAACTATGACAAGGTATGGAATCACCTTTCGCTCGTGTACCTCTAGAGAGGAATACACTGGGTTCAACAAGAACATCTTGCAACCCGGCCACACATGACCGACCACTCATTTCGCTTGAGTGTATCGAATGTATATCACCAACAGTTGGGATCAGCAACCGTTTCCCGAATGGGACAGCATCAACAATAGATTTTTAGAAATAAATGAAACTCGAGATCAGGTGATTATACACCCTACTTCGGTGCGACCGACTTAGCCATGCTGCCTGCCCGATTTCTGTCATTTACCGGATGATGAGGCTAGAAGCTACGCTTTATCATCACACCAGATTCACTTTGAATGCCACATCGTCAAATCCATCAAATCACCGATTGACGTCTACAACAATACATTATGTGTTAGCTAAAAGAAGTTTCCTCCTCCGCTTCCACTCTTGGTACGGTTGGAGAAATCAATATACGTGATCGTCTGGAATTACTCTGTCAAACATCCGTCCATACAAGTCATCCAGGAACAGGATGAACCGAAGGCACTATTCTGTAAACAGGATAGCCCTTGCATAACTCCGTCTTCAATTTCCTTTGGCATATATGATTCGCAATGGTTATGCCAATACAGAGTGGTTCTTCGGATAATAATCCAACCGGTCTCTCCATATTAACAACGTTAAAATGGTCAAAACTTCGATAGTCTGTGATTTAACTATCGAATAAAAATAGGTGTGCAAACAATGATATTATTTCCAAATGGAAATTATATCGATCAAACATCATTCAACTTTCATCTCTTTAGTTCATTAATTTACTTATCTCATGTTTACCTACGTTCAATATTCCTTATTTTCTAAATTGGGAAAATATACGTTATTAAGAATGGAAAACATTTCCATTTCTTTGTTTCTTTATTAGAAAACATTTCTGGTTTCTTATTTGGAAAACATTTCCAAAGCTTCTTCATTGGACTCAGGCATATGTTTAAACAAACCATCGCGATGCCAACTCAAACCATTTCCTATACTGTCGAACCTTAACTATTCCTTAGTTAAAAATGAAGTCAATCAAGTTGGGGTAGAACTACCTCTCAGACCTTAACTGAACAACATTTCTAACTTTGAAATTAGCAAAGTTCACTTTATTCCTTTTTCTAACTTCCTTACTTAACCCTCCTTCTAATAAATCTCTATTCGATTAACCCTTATCAATTAACTCTATTGGACTAACACTATTGGATTAACTCTATTTGACTAACACTATTGATTTACTCATTTCACTTAACTCCTTTCGAATAAACTATATTCGATAACTCCTTTTACTTTCTTTGAATAAACTATATTCGATTAACTCATTCTACTTTCTATTCGAATAACCATATTCGATTAACTCATTTTACTTTCTATTCGAATAACTATATTCGATTACTCCTTTGCTTCTATTCGAATAACTATATTCGATTAACTCATTTGCTTCTATTCGAATAACTATATTCGATTAACTCATTTTCTTTAACTCTAATCGATTAACTAACATCGATTATCTAACATCGATTATCTCCTTTTACTTTAACACTAATCGATTAGCTAACATCGATTATCTTCTTTTACTTTAACACTAATCGACTAACTAACATCGATTAACATCTTTTACTTTAACACTAATCGATTAAACTAACATCGATTATCTTCTTTTACTTTAACACTAATCGATTAACTAACATCGATTAACTTCTTTTACTTTAACACTAATCGATTAAACTAACATCGATTATCTCCTTTTACTTTAACACTAATCGATTAAACTAACATCGATTATCTCCTTTTACTTTAACACTAATCGATTAAACTAACATCGATTATCTCCTTTTACTTTAACACTAATCGATTAACTAACATCGATTAACTTCTTTTGATAAACTACGTTTTCCGTTACAACTATTTCCTTTTTTATAACGTTTACTTACCGTTACAAATATTTCCTATTTATAACTTCTATTTACTGGTACAAATATTTCATATTTATAACTTCTATTTATTTTCTAAATAAATATTACTTTTCTATTTCTATTTATTTTCTAAATAAATATCCCTTTTATAAAACCGTGTTCGTTTTATAAATATTTCCTTTTATAAAATCCTGTGATTTTATAAAATTCCTTTATTTCAATATACATTGAAATAAATTCTTTTTACATCCCATGGTCTTTTATGATATTTAAAATATCGAATAAAAATGATCAACATCATTCCAACACCCATAATCAATAACAGATTATATAACACATCATATATCACAATATATGAAAACAGTAAAATAAATGTTGAGGAATCCAGTTGGATTCCTCCAACCTGTTTCCCTGCATCACAGATGTTAAACAATATAGATAACATCACTTTCAGTTCTATATGATATATTCTGTTAAACAGAATCTATATAGAAAATTTAACTAACTGACTAGCAGTTCAATCAAACAGTCAACATACAGTATCAGCCAATATCTAACAGTTCTAAAAATATAACATGAAATTATAAACTGTTCAAAGTTAGTGAGATTTACTCACATTGGCAGTTCATCGTTAAAGAACGATAAATTGTTTGTTTGATTTGAATCAAACAGTTTATTCCGCCATAAATTCAAATGAGCTCAAATCCACTCCCAGTCAGTTCCATGGGGTAGCCACCGTCCATACGATCCCAATGAATCCAGTTTTGTCCAATTCTGATCACGTATGAAAAAGTTATGGGTTTATAAATTTATACGCTACTTATCACTATAATCTAACTTATATTTAATCTATTGTAAACTTACCCTTCTTTTTCTTGGCCCAAAAGACACGCCCTAATCCACGTGAGAAGTGGATCCTCCAGGCAACACAGACACACTAACCTCTACACTTCATAAAGTATTTCCCATATAATATCTCCATAAGCATTCTTGTTTCCTCTATCAAACATTTTGGGCTCCCCATTTTTATTCTTTACGTCTGGGCTTTAGGTAATATATCGGCCCAATTCAAGTTTATATCTCCATCTACAGTGCTTCTCCCACACTAGTAATTAGCTTCTCCTGTTCGCCAATGTCGCACCATATTAAATCCTCAATTCCCCTCGTTTTACCCATATTTTTCAAAAACAACTCCACCACTCTCTTTCGAATCTAAACCTCCTTCGCATCATCCCTACAGAACCGGCCACTTCAACCTTGGGACAGGATGCTCAAATCCTTCACCTCCACCTGGGCTACTCGCGCCATCCACTGCATGCACCACTTTCCATCTTCTGTAGGAACAAAACACGCAGCTCGCATGCTCCAGGACTGCACTAAAACGCATGCAGCAATCTACAGTGTAGCACTGAACACAAGCTTTCTCCGAACACCTCAACATTTCCATGCATCTGTTCAAAACTGAAAGCTCAACCCTGAACCTCCTTTCAACTTTGTCGCTCCCCCCTCGTAACATCAGAACACGAAGTCCTCCCAACGCTCGTTTCTCCCCTTCCTTCCTTTCTTCTCTAGCATCAGATTTTAACTTGCGACGAACACCATACATGGCCGGAATCCCATCTCGCACCATTTAATTTCCCACGTGAGATCCTGTTTTTCTGTGAATGAGAAAAGAGAACAAGGGAATGGAAACTACCGTATTTATATTGCTTAGAATACTTCACAACCAAGCAATTTCTTTGCAGAAGACGTGGCTACACCAAGACGTGGAGAGGACGTGAGGTAAAAAGAGAGGAAACGTGTATATGTTTGTTTAGCTTTGCTGAGGATAGAAGGAATTAGGTCCACTAAAAATAAGAGGATGAGAGTGGCCGTACGTGTGTATTCTTTTAGTCTTTAGGTAGGAGCAACGCGGCACTTGTTTGACCATAGGAGGATACTTTTGTTTAGGTAAAAAATGTTTTCTAAAAGCTATTATATATATAGGGTAGTTTCTTTTATATTATAAAGTTTAACGCACCTCATTTCGTAGAGTTCCGTTCATATACGGACTGCTATGGACAGATTTAAACATACCGTTGTGACGAACAATATGTCACGGTCCCAAAAATATAATAATACCGGTAGATTGACTCATATTTTGAAACTTCAAAATATTGATTTCAGGGTGCGAAATACTTCAAATAAAAAGTTGCTTATTAAATTAATTAAAAATCACAGTAAAATTCAAAAAATTAAATTATCACTATTTCTCAAAAGAACCTTGTTCAAATTCAAATCCGATAATTAGTTATATCGAATAAACCGTTACGGTCGATAAACGATTCTATAGCGACTATTTTAAAATTTGATTTCGACATACATCAAAATCTACATGACGAAATCCCGATTTTTCTGTTCCATTAGAAAGATATACTCCACCAGCTCCACACGTTTCTTGTTTCACAGAAATTCGATTTAAAACGAATCCTGTACATTCAGTTGAAGTTTGAATCGCCAATTTACGAACTACAACACCATTTCGAGCTCGTTTATAATTATTTTATAAACTATTCGTTCAACTGTCGACAGTTGAATATATTCGTTATTTAAATTCAATTCCAAGCTGAATTTCATATCACAGATGATCCGGTTCATACCATATTGCCATTTCAACCAATTCTGATTATTTCAAAATTAAGTATATTTTTAATTTATTATTTTAATTAAATACTCACCATTATTTAATTCCAAGACCACTTAATTCACTATATCACCATTTATATAATTAAATAAATTAATCATAATACCCCTGCCAATGCGGGTCATTACATTCTTCCCCACTTAAAATAATTTCGTCCTCGAAATTGCTAAAAAGTAGGGGACGACCCTATCGACTGGTTAGAACATATTTGTTCACTCCTTAACTTCAGTTTCAACTGAACCAATTTAATTTCAATTAAATTATTAATTAATTCTTATCAACGAAAATTTTCAAAAATCCTGAAAATTTTCTAACGCCTTAACTCTTCGAAAAATTTCGCCAGCACCTCCTTTGTACTGGTCAATACGTCAAACTCCAACTCGCCTCTCTGGGCCACCTCCATCCCAAAAGAAAATCAAACAGCCAAGCGGCTTGCCAATTCGGCTCATAAATCTTATATCCAATAGAAATATAAACGTGTACCTTTTGTCGGCATATCAACTCTATCACTCCCATATGCTATCAACTTAGCATATACCAATGTTATCCCTATCAAATTCTGAAATCACTTTCATGTCCAACAAACAATTCGCTTATATCCGAGCCAAATATCACTTCAAATCGAGTTTCTTGTCGATTCCCAACTCTTAACTTGATTATCACATTACACTTCAAATTTGAATCTCACAATCCAATTTGTCTTGATATCATTCTATTTCAACCTTAGTTACCACTTTACTGGCTTTACTTTAATTCAAATTTTGCTTTCACAAATTTCTGTTTAATTTGTTTATAATTCAAACCGTCTTTCCCTAGGAGTTTTTAAACAGTTTACTCTTTTCCAAAAAACAAAATTTCCTTTTTGAAATTCAACTGAGCCCCTAATCAATATTCCATTAGTTAAATCACTTCTCTATTTCTTTATCAATATTTGTTAACCAAATATTTTCAATAACCATATTGGCCCTTTATGTTAATTGGAAAACATTTCCGAATATCGCCTTCCTTTATTTTCTAAACCAATAACCTTTATAATCCTATTTATAATTGGAAAATACTCCAATTACTTATCTCTTTTCCGATCTCGTTCATTTCTATACTTAGGAAATATTCTCTATTATATTTCCAAGCTTACACTTATTTGGGTTAAAATGGATGTTGTGTAAATCATCGTTACGACAACCCAAATACTATATTCAACTAACTCTCATTCACATTGATCATCGAGCCTGGAATCTTACTATTTATTTGTTAATAATGAAATCAATCAAGTTGTGGTATAACTACCTCTCAGACCTTGGCTGAATAACATTTATAACGTCAAAACAGATAAGACTACTTACTCGAATAATCAATACCATACAACTACTTATTTACTTTTAAATACATATATGCTTTCTCTTTCTATTCTTACTAGATTTTATTCTAGACTTCCTCTTTGATTTTACTATTCTATTTCTAAGTTCGTTTCCTTATCGACTTCTATATATATATATATCGATACGTTGGTTTTCTAACTATCAAATCATCTTAAAAATATTCTAACTCCTTAAATTCCCAGAAAAATTCGCCATAACCTCCTTTGTACCGTGAGCATCGGGATATTTCAAATAGCCTCCCATGGCCCTCACCAATCAAAAGAAAAGGAAAGCCAAGCGGCTAGCCGATACGGCTCATAAAATCTCATATATGAATTAAACACGTACCTTTTTGTCGACCATTCTATCTATATACCTTCATACCTTATCCATACCTATCTCATGTATATCCATACATTTCTAATTCATTTCAACTTAATCCAATCATTTTAACTTAGTTCGTTAAGTGATTTAGTGGTTAGCCCATTTCACCTTTTTATTTAAGTATACATGTTCAAATATAGGTTTAACTTGTTTATAAACAAATTGAATTCCATTTCAATTTTATTTGAATTTCCTATATTCAAATTCCATTTCGATTCTCTTATTCAAATTCTATATTTGAATTTCATTTCAAATCTCTTATTCAAATTCCATTCGATTTCTCTTATGTCAAATTTTATTCGATTTCTCATATGTCAAATTTTATTCGATTTCTCATATGTCAAATTCTATTTAATTTCTATATTCGAATTTCCTCTATTCAAATTCTATATCACTTCCATTGAATTTCATATATTCAAACTCCCTTTGAATTTCTATATTCAATTCCCATTTCAATTCCATTGAATTTCACATATTCAAACTCCCTTTGAATTTCTATATTCAATTTCTATTTCACTTTCGGTATTCAAATCCTATATTTTCAAACTCTATTGAATTATATATTCCAATTCCCATTTCAATTCCATTTGAAATCTATATTCGAATTCCTATTTCAAATTCTATTCTGAAATTCTATTTTCAAATTCCACTTCAATCTATTTGAATTCTATTATTCAATTTTTCATTATTACTCTATATGAATTCTATATTCAATTTTTCATTATTTAAATCTTCTTTATTCAAATCTCATTTGAATTTCTATATTCAAATCCCCCTTGAATTTTCTTATTTACATTTTATGTTTGAACTTCCTTTATTCAAATTCCTTTACATAAGTCCCGATTTCAATTCCTTTTGAAATCGATATTTCTACCTTTGGAAAATAGATTTCCCTTTTCAATTTCATACTTGTATTTTTATTTCTGAATTATCCAATGATAATTCTTTTCACCTCATTTATAAATTTCGTTTATAAAAGAACTATTCATAAACTTCGTTTATAAAGGAACTTCTCGTTTTATTTCTTTTAAAACAAGTTAATGTTTCAAATCTATTTCAAAATTCAACTTCTATATTTTAAATCCCATTTTGAAATTCAACACACTTGTCTTTCCCAAAACAAATTCAAAACAGTATCTCTGGTAGTAATTCGTCACTTACAACTCGAAAAGGAATACTGATGATGCAGCTGTCATCATCAGAATCTATTTTCCAGCGATCGAAGTGAGTTCAATACTATAAAACCATTTCTAAACATTTCCACTTTGAAATTCATTTCAAAATATAATTCACACTGCTTGTAAAACAATTTAAAATCTCCCAGGATCTTAAAATTTCCTTATTTCAAATCCAAATCCATTTACAAACACTTATCCAATTTTCCAGAATTTTAATTCAATTTCTGGTTTAAATTTCAGATTTAACTCATCTGATTTCACGTATTTCACTTATATGAATTCTGATTGGTTATTCACATAAACATTTAATTTATAATCTTACTCGATTATAATAACAATTAATATATCCAATATATATCAAATATACTTTGGGTAAAATTATTTTCATTTACCCTCTTTCAAAACATATCGTGCCGACCCATCGTATTCAAGTGTTTATTAACTCCTACCGATACAGTGGATCAAACTAATCGACCAGAATTCACAAACAACTCAACCAATGAACCTCCACAATATAAAACAATTTTTATATCAATAACAAATACGTTCACTCGTATATATACACTCAATCTCAGTCTAGGGTATTACTAACCCTATCTCTACCGAGTCACACCACAGAGCCAAGTAATTCTTAACTTAAGCTCTGATACCAACTGTAACGACCCGGATTTTCAGCGACTTTGGTTATCGACATAAGCTCGATGTCGATAACCAAAATATCGAAAAATCCTGGTAATTAGTGAAAGAAATTAGAGGGTGAGAAAATATAAGATAGAAACTTATAATAGAAGAAGAAGAAGAACACAACATCAGGGTAACACGAATCTCACAGCGGAACGAATAACATATAACAGATAACATATCTTGGAAATAAAAGATTTATATGTATATAATAACATTATCAGAGTACATCACTTACAACACAGCAAAAATAACTATAGCTATATGATCCTGAAGCCTCCTACTCCAGCTCTTCCAGTATATCTGTAAATCCCGACTACTTGACTGCCCATACAAATTTAGGCACCCAAGAGTTTAGGGAAAACAACAAAATAAACTCCGGGTCAGTCATGGGACTGGTATGAGTAAAACAGTTTAAAAACAGTTGAACAAGTAAATGATATCTCATAAGACCACGCCGCATAACGGAACTGGTTTTTCCCTTATGAGAATCCAAAATATCTTTATATCAAAAACCTTTTGATATTATAATAATGTCTATCAACCACAGTATATATATAATCATCTAGCAGAAACGCTTTCATCTCACGTTCTACATATATAGTATACAATCAAAACCGCAAGCACGTATTAGGTAATGGATTTCCAACTATGAAAAGGTATGGAATCACCTTTCGCTCGTGTACCTCTAGAGAGGAATACACTGGGTTCAACAAGAACATCTTGAAACCCGGCCACACATGACCGACCACTCATTTCGCTTGAGTGTATCGAATGTATATCACCAACAATTGGGATCAGCAACCGTTTCCCGAATGGGACAGCATCAACAATAAATTTTTATAAATAAATGAAACTCTAGATCAGGTGATTATACACCCTACTTCGGTGCGACCGACTTAGCCATGCTGCCTGCCCGATTTCTGTCATTTACCGGATGATGAGGCTAGAAGCTACGCTTTATCATCACACCAGATTCACTTTGAATGCCACATCGTCAAATCCATCAAATCACCTATTGACGTCTACAACAATACATTATGTTTTAGCTAAAAGAAGTTTCCTCCTCCGCTTCCACTCTTGGTACGGTTGGAGAAATCAATATACGTGATCGTCTGGAATTACTCTGTCAAACATCCGTCCATACAAGTCATCCAGGAACAGGATGAACCGAAGGCACTATTCTGTAAACAGGATAGCCCTTGCATAACTCCGTTTTCAATTTCCTTTGGCATATATGATTCGCAACGGTTATGCCAATACAGAGTGGTTCTTCGGATAATAATCCAACCGGTCTCTCCATATTAACAACGTTAAAATGGTCAAAACTTCGATAGTCTGTGATTTAACTATCGAATAAAAATAGGTGTGCAAACAATGATATTATTTCCAAATGGAAATTATATCGATCAAACATCATTCAACATTCATCTCTTTAGTTCATTAATTTACTTATCTCATGTTTCCCTACGTTCAATATTCCTTATTTTCTAAATTGGGAAAATATACGTTATTAACAATGGAAAACATTTCCATTTCTTTGTTTCTTTATTAGAAAACATTTCTGGTTTCTTATTTGGAAAACATTTCCAAAGCTTCTTCATTGGACTTAGGCATATGTTTAAACAAACCATCGCGATGCCAACTCAAACCATTTCCTTTACTGTCGAACCTTAACTATTCCTTAGTTAAAAATGAAGTCAATCAAGTTGGGGTAGAACTACCTCTCAGACCTTAACTGAACAACATTTCTAACTTTGAAATTAGCAAAGTTCACTTTATTCCTTTTTCTAACTTCCTTACTTAACCCTCCTTCTAATAAATCTCTATTCGATTAACCCTTATCAATTAACTCTATTGGACTAACACTATTGGATTTACTCTATTTGACTAACACTATTGATTTACTCATTTCACTTAACTTCTTTCGAATGAACTATATTAGATAACTTCTTTTACTTTCTTCGAATAAACTATATTCGATTAACTCATTCTACTTTCTATTCGAATAACCATATTCGATTAACTCATTTTACTTTCTATTCGAATAACTATATTCGATTACTCCTTTGCTTCTATTCGAATAACTATATTCGATTAACTCGTTTGCTTCTATTCGAATAACTATATTCGATTAACTCATTTTCTTTAACTCTAATCGATTAACTAACATCGATTATCTAACATCGATTATCTCCTTTTACTTTAACACTAATCGATTAGCTAACATCGATTATCTTCTTTTACTTTAACACTAATCGATTAACTAACATCGATTAACTTCTTTTACTTTAACACTAATCGATTAAACTAACATCGATTATCTTCTTTTACTTTAACACTAATCGATTAACTAACATCGATTAACTTCTTTTACTTTAACACTAATCGATTAAACTAACATCGATTATCTCCTTTTACTTTAACACTAATCGATTAAACTAACATCTATTATCTCCTTTTACTTTAACACTAATCGATTAAACTAACATCGATTATCTCCTTTTACTTTAACACTAATCGATTAACTAACATCGATTAACTTCTTTTGATAAACTACGTTTTCCGTTACAACTATTTCCTTTTTTATAACGTTTACTTACCGTTACAAATATTTCCTATTTATAACTTCTATTTACTGTTACAAATATTTCATATTTATAACTTCTATTTATTTTCTAAATAAATATTACTTTTTTATTTCTATTTATTTTCTAAATAAATATCCATTTTATAAAACCGTGTTCGTTTTATAAATATTTCCTTTTAAAAAATCCTGTGATTTTATAAAATTCCTTTATTTCAATATACATTGAAATAAATACTTTTTACATCCCAGGGTCTTTTATGATATTTAAAATATCGAATAAAAATGATCAACATCATTCCAACACCCATGATCCATAACAGATTATATAACACATCATATATCACAATATATGAAAACAGTAAAATAAATGTTGAGGAATCCAGTTGGATTCCTCCAACCTGTTTCCCTGCATCATAGATGTTAAACAATATAGATAACATCACTTTCAGTTCTATATGATATATTCTGTTAAACAGAATCTATATAGAAAATTTAACTAACTAACTAGCAGTTCAATCAAACAGTCAACATACAGTATCAGCCAATATCTAACAGTTCTAAAAATATAACATGAAATTATAAACTGTTCAAAGTTAGTGAGATTTACTCACATTGGCAGCTCATCGTTAAAGAACGATAAACTGTTTGTTTGATTTGAATCAAACAGTTTATTCCGCCATAAATTCAAATGAGCTCAAATCCACTCCCAGTCAGTTCCATGGGGTAGCCACTGCCATACGATCCCAACGAATCCAGTTTTGTCCAATTCTGATCACGTATGAAAAAGTTATGGGTTTACAAATTTATACGCTACTTATCACTATAATCTAACTTATATTTAATCTATTGTAAGCTTACCCTTCTTTTTCTTGGCCCAAAAGACACGCCCTAATCCACGTGAGCAGTGGATCCTCCATGAAACACAGACATAGTAACCTCTAACCTTCATAAACTATTTCCCATATAATATCTCCACAAGCATTCTTGTTTCCTCTATCAAACATTTTGGGCTCCCCATTTTTATTCTTTACGTCTGGGCTTTAGGTAATATATCGGCCCAATTCAAGTTTATATCTCCATCTACAGTGCTTCTCCATCACTAGTAATTAGCTGCTCCTGTTTGCCAATGTCGCACCATATTAAATCCTCAATTCCCCTCGTTTTACCCATATTTTTCAAAAACAACTCCACCACTCTCTTTCGAATCTAAACCTCCTTCGCATCATCCCTACAGAACCGGCCACTTCAACCTTGGGACAGCATGCTCAAATCCTTCACCTCCACCTGGCCTACTCGCGCCATCCACTGCATGTACCACTTTCCATCTTCTGTAGGAACAAAACACGCAGCTCGCATGCTCCAGGACTGCACTAAAACGCATGCAGCAATCTACAGTGTAGCACTGAACACAAGCTTTCTCCGAACACCTCAACATTTCCATGCATCTGTTCAAAACCGCAAGCTCAACCCTGAACCTCCTTTCAACTTTGTCGCTCCCCCCTCGTAACAGCAGAACACGAAGTGCTCCCAACGCTCGTTTCTCCCCTTCCTTCCTTTCTTCTCTAGCATCAGATTTTAACTTGCGCCGAACACCATACATGGCCGGAATCCCATCTCGCACCATTTAATTTCCCACGTGAGATCCTGTTTTTCTGTGAATGAGAAAAGAGAACAAGGGAAGGGAAACTACCGTATTTATATTGCTTAGAATACTTCACAACCAAGCAATTTCTTTGCAGAAGACGTGGCTACACCAAGACGTGGAGAGGACGTGAGGTAAAAAGAGAGGAAACGTGTAAATGTTTGTTTAGCTTTGCTGAGGATAGAAGGAATTAGGTCCACTAAAAATAAGAGGATGAGAGTGGCCGTACGTGTGTATTCTTTTAGTCTTTAGGTAGGAGCAACGCGGCACTTGTTTGACCATAGGAGGATACTTTTGTTTAGGTAAAAAATGTTTTCTAAAAGCTATTATATATATAGGGTAGTTTCTTTTATATTATAAAGCTTAACGCACCTCATTTCGTAGAGTTCCGTTCATATACGGACTGCTATGGACAGATTTAAACATACCGTTGTGACGAACAATATGTCATGGTCCCAAAAATATAATAATACAGGTAGATTAACTCATATTTTGAAACTTCAAAATGTTGATTTCAGGGTGCGAAATACTTCAAATAAAAAGTTGCTTATTAAAATAATTAAAAATCACAGTAAAATTCAAAAAAATAAATTATCACTATTTCTCAAAAGAACCTTGTTTAAATTCAAATCCGATAATTAGTTATATCGAATAAACAGTTACGGTCGATAAACGATTCTATAGCGACTATTTTAAAATTTGATTTCGACATACATCAAAATCTACATGACGAAATCCCGATTTTTCTCTTCCATTAGAAAGATATACTCCACCAGCTCCACACGTTTCTTGTTTCACAGAAATCCGATTTAAAACGAATCCTGTACATTCAGTTGAAGTTCGAATCGCCAATTTACGAACTACAACACCATTTCGAGCTCGTTTATAATTATTTTATAAACTATACGTTCAACTGTCGACAGTTGAATATATTCGTTATTTAAATTCAATTCCAAGCTGAATTTCATATCATAGATGATCCGGTTCACACCATATTGCCATTTCAACCAATTCTGATTATTTCAAAATTAAGTATATTTTTAATTTATTATTTTAATTAAATACTCACCATTATTTAATTCCACGACCACTTAATTCACTATATCACCATTTATATAATTAAATAAATTTATCATAATACCCCTGCCAATGCGGGTCATTACAATGAAAGATGATGAATAGTTTGGATTGGGTGATGCAAAAACCACCCTTTCACAATAATTAAAAATTAGGGGTAATTGTTGGAAGGAGTAGGATTAAAAAGGACTATTTTGAAGTATTAAGAGAAGTAGGGGTAGTTTAAGCATAGTTGGGGTAGATCGACAAATATGAAAGATGATGAATCATTTAGATTGGATGCTGCAAAAACCAACCCTTCACAGTAGTTAAAAAATAGGGGTAATTATTCGAAGTAAGGGCTATTTAGAGAATTATGGGCAGGATAAAAAGAACATCTGTTTTGAAGTATTAAGAGAAGTAGGTGTAGTTTAAGCATAGTAGGAGTAGATCGATAAATATGAAAGATGATGAATCGTTTGGATTTGGTGATGCAAAAACCAACCCTTCATATTATTCAAATGATAGGTGTAATTGTTGGAAGTAATAGCTAATTAGAGAATTAGGGATAGGATTAAAAAGGACTGTTTTGAAGTATTAAGAGAAGAAGGGGTAGTTTATGCATAGTAGGGGTAGATCGAAAAATATGAAAGATGATGAATCTTTTGGATTGTGTGTTTCAAAAACCAGCCCTTCAGAGTATTTAAAACATTAGGGTAATTGTTGGAAGTAGGGGCTATTTAGAGAATTAGGGGTAGGACTAAAAAGAAGGGTTGTTTTGAAGTATTAAAAAAGTAGAGTTAGTTTTAGCATAATAGGGGTTGATCGACAAATATGAAAGATGATGAATCATTTGGATTGGGTACTGCAAGAACCAACCCTTCACAGTAGTTAAAAAATAGGGGTAGTTGTTGAAAGTAACGGATATTTAGGGAATTAGGGGTAGGATTAAAAGAAAGGGCTGTTTTGATGTATTAAGAGAAGTAGACAGATGAATAATCGTTTGGATTGGTTACTGCAAAAACCAACCCTTCACAGTAGTTAAAAAATAGGGCTAATTGCTTGAAGTAAGATCTATTTAGAGAATTAGGAGCAGGAATAAAAAGAAAGGTTGTTTTGAAGTACTAAGAGAAGTAGGGGTAGTTTAAGCATAGTAGAGGTACATCGACAAATATGAAAGATTATGAATCGTTTGAATTGGGTGCTGAACAAACCAACCTTTCACAGTAGTAAAAAGATAGAAGTAATTTTTGGAAGTAAGGGATATTTTTTAGAATTAGGGGTAGGACTAAAAAGAAGGGTTGTTTAGAAGTATTAAGAGAAGTAGGGTAGTTTAAGCATAGTAGGTGTAGATCGACAAAAATGAAAGATAATGAATCATTTAGATTGGTTGCTGCAAAAACCACAGTAGTTAAAATATAGGGGTAATTGTTGGAAGTAAGGGTTATTTTGAGAATTAGGTATAGGATTGAAAGGAATAGGTGTTTTGAAGTATTAAGAGAAGTAGAGGTAGTTTAAGCATAGTTGGGGTAAATCGACAAATATGAAAGATGATGAATCGTTTGGATTGGGTGATTCAAAAACCAACACTTCATAGTAGTTAAAATATAGGAGCAATTGTTGGATGTAAGGGCTATCTAAAGAATTAGGGATAGAATTGATAAGAAGTGATGTTTTGAAGTATAAAGAGAATTAGTGGTAGTTTAAGCATAATAGGGGTAGATCGACAAATATAAAGATGATGAATCATTTGGATTGGGTTCTGCAAAAACAAACCCTTCACGGTAGTAAAAAGATAGGCATAATTATTGGAAGTTAGAGCTATTTAGAGAACTAGGGGTAGTATTAAAAAGAAGGACTGTTTTGATGTATCAAGAGAAGTAGGGGTAGCTTAAGCATAGTAGGGGTAGATCGACAAATTTGAGAGATGATGAATCATTTGGAATGGGTGTTGCAAAAACCAACTCTTCACACAAGTTAAAAAATAGGGGTAATTTTTGGAATGAATGGCTATTTATAGAATTAGGGGTTGGGTTAAAAAGGACTGTTTTGAAGTATTAACAGAAGTAGGTGTAGTTCAAGCATAGTACGGGTAGATCGACAAATATGAAATATGAAGAATCATTTGGATTGGGTGCTGCAAAAACCAACCCTTCACAGGAGTTAAAAAATAGGGGTAATTGCTGGAAGGAATGGCTATTTATAGAATTGGGGTAGGATTAAATAGAAGGACCGTTTTGAAGTATTAAGAGAAGTAGGGGTAGTTTAATAATAGTTGGGGTTGATAGACAAATATGAGAAATTATGAATCGTTCGGAATGGGTGCTGCAAAAACCAACCATTCGCAGAAGTTAAAAAATAAGGGTAATCGTTGGAAGGAATGGCTATTTAGAGAATTGTGGGTAGGATTAAAATGTAGGACTGTTTTGAAGTATTAAGAGAAGTAGTGGTAGTTTAAACATAGTAGGGGTAGATCGACAAATATAAAAGATGATGAATCATTTGGATTGTGTGCTGCAAAAACCAACCCTTCACAGAAGTTCAAAAATATGGGTAATTGTTGGAAGTAAGGGCTATTTAGAGAATTAGTGGTAGGATTAAAAAGAAGGACTGTTTTGAAGTATTAGTAGAAGTATGGGAATTTAAGCATAGTAGGGGTAGATCGACAAATATGAAAGATGATGAATCATTTGGATTTGTTGCTGCAAAAACCAACCCTTCATAGTAGTTAAAAAATAGGGTTAATTGTTGAAGGAAGGGCTATTTTGAGAATGAGGGGTACGATTAAAAAGAATAGCATTTTTGAAGTATTAAGAGAAGTAGAGGTAATTTAAGCATAGTAGGGGTAGACCGACAAATATGAAAGATGAAGAATTTTCTGGATTGGTTGCTGCAAAAACGCACCCTTCGTAGTAGTAAAATGATAATTGGTTTACAAAGAAAGAAATGGATAATGTGAAATAAATGAATAAAGAAAGGAAAACGATAATAAAGGTAGGGGGCAGTTTAAAAATAAGGGTAATTGTTGGAATAAGAGCTATTTAGAGAATCAGGGGTAGGATTAAAAAGAATAGCAGTTTTGAGGTATTAAGAGAAGTTAAAAAATAAGGGTAATTTAATCAGGGGGTAGTTTAAGCATAGTAGGGGTAGATCGACAAATTTAAAACATGATGAATCGTTTGGATTTGGTGATGCAAAAACCAACACTTCACAGAAGTTAAAACCGTGGGTAACTGTTGGAAGTAAGGGCTATTTAGAGAATTAGGGTTAGGAATAAAAAGAATATCTATTATGAAGTATTAAGGGAAGTGGGGGTAGTTTAAGCATCGTAGGGGTAGATCGACAAATATGAAAGATGATGAATCAATTAGACTGGGTGTTGCAAAAAACAACCCTTCACATTATTTAAAAAATTGGGGTAATTATTGGAAGTAAGGGCTATTTAGAGAATTAAGGGTTGGACTAAAAAGAAGGGCTGTTTTGAAATATAAGGAAAAGTAGGGGTAGTTTTAGCATAGTATGGGTAGATCGAAAAATATGAAAGATGATGAATCATTTGGATTGGGTGATGCAAAAACCAACCCTTCACAATAGTTAAAAAATAGGTGTAGTTGTTGGAAGTAAAGGCTATTTTGAGAATTAGCGGTAGGATTAAAAAGTTGGGTTGTTTTGGAGTATTAGTAGAAGTAGAAAGATGATGAATCGTTTGGTTTAGGTGCGGCAAAAACCAACCCTTCATGGTAGTTAAAAAATAGGTCTAATTGTTGGAAGTAAGGGCTATTTAGAGAATCAGCGGCAGGATTAAAAAGAAAGGTTGTTTTTAAGTACTAAGAGAAGTAGGGGTAGTTTAAGCATAGTAGAGTTAGATCGAGAAATATGAAAGATTATGAATCGTTTGGATTGGGTGCTGCGCAAACCAACCCTTCAAAGTAGTAAAAAGATATGAGTAATTATTGGAAGTAAGGGCTATTTAGAGAATTAAGGGTAGGATTAAATAGAAGTGTTGTTTTTAAGTATTAAGAGAAGTAGGGGTAGTTAAGCATAGTAGGGTTAGACCGACAAAAATGAAAGATGATGAATCAATTATATTGGGTGCTGAAAAACCACAGTAGGTAAAAAATAGGGATAATTATTGGAAGTAAGGGTTATTTAGAAATAAGGGATAGCATTAAAAGGAATAGATGTTTTGAACTATTAAGTGAAGTAGGGGTAGTTTAAGCATAGTTGGGGTAGATCGACAAATATGAAAGATGATGAATTGTTTGGATTGGGTGTTGCAAAAACCAACCCTTCACAATAGTTAAAAATAGGGGTAATTGTTGGATGTAAGGGCTATCTATAGAATTACGGGTAGGATGGGAAAGTGGGGATGTTTTGAAGTATTAAAAGAATTATGGGTAGTTTAAGCATCGTAAGGGTAGATCGACAAATATAAAGATGATGAATCATTTCGATTGGGTGCTGCAAAAACCAACTCTTAGCAGAAGATAAAAAATAGGGGTAATTGTTGGAAGGAATGGCTATTTAGAGAATTATGGGTAGGACTGTTTTGAAGTATTAAGAAAAGTA
This sequence comes from Allium sativum, assembly GCA_030737875.1. Taxonomy (NCBI): domain Eukaryota; kingdom Viridiplantae; phylum Streptophyta; class Magnoliopsida; order Asparagales; family Amaryllidaceae; genus Allium; species Allium sativum. The sequence goes on along the minus strand of CM060909.1, from coordinate 5,518,784 downwards.
GGTGTAGTTTAAGCATAAAAGGATGGATCGACAAATAAGAAAGATGATGAATCATTTGGATTGGGTGCTGCAAAAACCAACCCTTCACAGAAGTTAAAAAATATGGGTAATTTTTGGAAGTAAGGGCTATTTAGAGAATTAGGGATAGGATTAAAAAGGGAACTGTTTTGAAGTATTAAGAGAAGTAGGGGTTGTTTAAGCATAGTAGGGGTAGATCGACAAATATGGAAGATGATGAATCGTCTGGATTCGGTGCGGCAAAAACCAACCCTTCATAGAAGTTAAAAAATAGGAGTAATTGTTGGAAGTAAGGGCTATTTAGAGAATTAGGAGTAGGATTGAAAAGAAGGACTGTTTTGAAGTATTAAGAGAAGTATGGGTTGTTTAAGCATAGTAAGGGTAGATTGACAAATATGAAAGATGATAAATCATTTGGATTTGGTGCTGCAAAAACCAAACCTTCATAGTAGTTAAAAAATAGGGTTAATTGTAGGAAGGAAGGGCTATTTAGAGAATTAGGGGTAGGATTAAAAAGAATTGCTTTTTTGAAGTATAAAGTGAAGTAGAGGTAGTTTTAGCATAGTAGGTGTAGATCAACAAAAATGGAAGTTGATGAATTGTTTGGATTGGGTGCTGATAAAACAAACCCTTTATAAAAGTAGAATGATATTTTGTTTACAAAGAAAGAAATGAATAATGCGAAATAAATGAATAAAGAAATGAATAAAGGAAATCAATAATAAAATTAGGGGGCAATTAAAAATAGGGGTAATTGTCAGAAGTAAGGGCTATTTAGAGAATTAGGGGTAGAACTAAAAAGAATAGCTGTTTCGAAGTATTAAGAGAAGTAGGGGTAGTTTAAGCATAGTAGAGGTAGATCGACAAATATAAAACGCGATGAATTGTTTGGATTGGTGATGCAAAAACCAACACTTCACATTAGTTAAAAAATGTGGGTAACTATTGGAAGTAAGGGCTATTTAGAGAATTAGGCGCAGGATTAAAAAGTATATCTTTTTTGAAGTATTAAGAGAAGTAGTGGTAGTTTAAGCGTAGTAGGGGTAGATCGACAAATATGAAAGATGATGAATCATTTAGATTGGGTGTTTGAAAAACCAACCCTTCACAATAGTTAAAAAATAGGGGTAATTGTTGGAAGTAAGGGCTATTTAGAAAATATGGGGTAGTATTAAAAAGAAGGGTTGTTTTGAAGTATTATGAGAAGTAGGGGTAGTTCAAGCATAGTAGGGGTAGATCGACAAATATGAGAGATTATGAATAGTTTGGATTGGGTGCTGCAAAAACCAACCCTTCACAGTAGAAAAGAGATAGGCATAATTGTTGGAAGTAAGGGCTATTTAGAGAATTAGGGGTAGGATTAAAAAGGACCGTTTTGAAGTATTAAGAGAAGTAGGGGTAGTTTAAGCATAGTATGGGTAGATCAAAAAATATGAAAGATGATTAATCATTTAGATTGGGTGTTGCAAAATCCAACCCTTACTGTTGTTAAAAAATAGGGGTAATTGTTGGAAGTAATGGTTATTTACAGAATTAGGGGTAGGATTAAAAAGAAGGGATTTTTGAAGTACTAAGAGAAACAGGGGTAGTTTAAGCATGGTAGGGTAGATCGACAAATATGAAAGATGATGAATCGTTTGGATTGGGTTCTGCAAAAACCAAACTTTCACAGTAGTAAAAAGATAGGCGCAATTGTTTGAAGTATGGGCTATTTAGTGAATTAAGGATAGGATTAAAAAGAATTGCTTTTTTGAAGTATTAAGAGAGGTAGGGGTAGTTTAAGCATAGTAAGGGTAGATCGACAAATATGAAAGATGATGAATCGTTTAGATTGGGTGTAGCAAAAACCAACCCTTCACAGTACCTTAAAAATATGGGAAATTGTTGGAAGTAAGGGCTATTTACAGAATTAGGTGCAGGATTAAAAAGAAGTGCCGTTTTGAAGTATTAAGAGAAGTAGGGTTAGTTTAAGCATTGTAGGGGTATATCTACAAATATGAAAGATGATGAATCGTTTGGATTGGGTGCTGCAAAAACACAGTAGTTAAAAAATAAAGGTACTTGTTGGAAGTAACGACTGTTTAGAGAATTCGGGGTAGGATTAAAAAGGAGGGATGTTTTGATGTATTAAAAGAAGCAGGGGTAGGTTAAGCATAGTAGGGGAAGATCGACAAAAATGTAAGATGATTAATCATTTGGATTGGGTGCTGCAAAAACAACCCTTCACAATGGAAGGAAGGGCTGTTAAGAGAATTAGGGATATGGTTAAAAAGAAGGACTGTTTTGAAGTATTAAGAGAAGTAGGGGTAGTTTAAGCATAGTAGGGGTAGAAAAAAATAAATTAAAAATGAATAAAGGAAAACAATAACAGAAGTAGGAGGTAGTTTTAACATAGTAGGTGCAGATCGACAAAAATGAAAGATAATGAATCGTTTTGATAGTTTGCTGCAAAAACCAACCCTTCACAGTTGTAAAAAGACAGGCGTAATTGTTGGATGTAAGGTCTATTTAGAAAATTATAGGTAGGATTATAAAGAAGGGTTGTTTTGAAGTATTAAGTGAAGTCGGGGTAGTTTAAGCATAGTAGGGGTAGATCGAAAAATATGAAAGATTATGAATCGTTTGGATTAGATGTTGCAAAAACCAACCCTTCACAGTAGTAAAAGATAAGCGTTATTGTTGGAAGTAAGGGCTATCTAGAGAATTAGGTGTAGGATTAAAAAGAACGGTTGTTTTTAAGTATTTAGAGAAGTATGGGCAGTTTAAGCATAGTAAGGGTTGATCGACAATATGAATGATGGCGAACCATTTGGATTGAATCGACAAATATGAAAGATTATGAATCATTTGGATTAGGTGCTGCAAAAAGCAATCCTTCATAGCAGTTAATAAATAGGAATAATTGTTGGAAGTAAAGGCTAATTAGAGAATTAGGGGTAGGATTAAAAAGAACGGATGTTTTGAAGTATTAAGAGAAGTAGGGGTAGTTTAAGCATAGTATGGGCAGATCGACAAATATGAAAGATGATGATTCGTCTGGATTGGGTGCTGCAAAAACCAACCCTTCACAAAAGTAGAACGATAATTGGTTTACATAGAAAGAAATGAATAAAGCAAAAAAATAATAATAAACAAATGAAAAAAGTAAAACAATAATAAAAGTAGGGGTAGTTGAAATATAGCGGTAATTGTTGGAAGTAAGGGCTATTTAGAGAATTAGTGGTAGGATTGAAAAGAAGGGATGTTTTGAAGTATTAAGAGAAGTAGGGGTGGTTTGAGCATATTAGGGAAGATCGATAAATATGAAAGATGATGAATCGTTTGGATTGGGTTTTGCAAAAATCAACCCTTCACAGTAGTTGAAAAATAGGTGTAATTGTCAAAAATTATGGCTCTTTTGAGAATTAGGGGTCGGATTAAAAAGAAGTGATTTTTTGAAGTAACAAGAGAAGTAGGGTTAGTTTAAGCATAGTAGGGGTAGATCGACAAATATGAAAGATGATGAATCGTTTGGAATGGGTGCAAAAACCAACCCTTCATAGAATTTAAAAAATAGGGGTAATTGTTGGAAGGAATGGCTATTTAGAGAATTAGGGGTTGGATTAAAAAGAACAACTGTTTTGAAGTATTAAGAGATGTTGGTGTAGTTTAAGCATAGTAGAGGTAGATCGACAAATATGAAAGATGACGAAACATTTGGATTGGGTGTTGCAAAAACCAACCCTTCACAGAAGTTAAATAACTGGGTAATTGTTGGAAGTAAGGGCTATTTAGAGAATTAGGGATAGGATTAAAAAGAAAGACTGTTTTGATGTATTAAGAGAAGTATGGGTATTTAAGCATAGTACGGGTAGATCTACAAATATGAAAGATGATGAATCATTTGGTGCTGCAAAAACAAACCCTTCACAATAGTTAAAAAATAAGGTTAATTGTTGGAAGGAAGGGCTATTCAGAGAATTAGGGGCAGGATTAAAAAGAATAGGTTTTTTTGAAGTATTCAGAGAAGTAGAGCTAGTTTAAGCATAGAAGGGGTAGATCGACAAATATGAAAGATAATGAATTGTGTGGATTGGGTGTTGCAAAAACGAACCCTTCATACTAGTAGAATGATAATTGGTTTTCAAAGAAAGAAATGATTATTGCGAAATAAATGAATAAAGGAAAACGATAATAAAAGTAGGGGGTAGTTAACAAAATAGGGGTAATTGTTGGAAGTAAGGGCTATTTAGAGAATTAGGGGTAGGATTAAAAAGAATAGCTCTTTTGAAGTATTAAGAGAAGTATGGGTAGTTTAAGCATAGTAAGGGTAGATCGACAAATATAAAACATGATGAATCGTTTGGATTGGGTGATGAATAAACTAACACTTCACAGAAATTAAAAATTATAGGTAACTATTGGAAGTACGAGATCTTTAGGGAATTACTGGTAGGATTAAAAAGAATATCTTTTTCGAAGTATTTAGAGAAGTAGGGGTAGTTTAAGCACTGTAAGGGTAGATCGACAAATATGAACGATGATGAGTCATTTAGATTGGGTGTTACAAAAACCAACCCTTCACAGTATTTAAAAAATTAGGGAAATTGTTGGAAGTAAGGACTATTTAGAGAATTAGGGGTTGGATTAGAAATAAGTGTTGTTTTGAAGCGTTAAAAGAAGTAGAAAGATGATGAATTGTTTGGATTGGGTGCTGCAAATTCGAACCCTTCACAGTAGTTAAAAAATAGGGCTAATTGTTGGAAGTAAGGGCTATTTAGAAAATTAGGGGCAGGATTATAAAGAAAGGATGTTTTGAAGTACAAAGAGAAGTAGGGGTAGTTTAAGCATAGTAGAGTTAGATCGACAAATATGAAAGATTATGAATCGTTTGGATTGGGTGCTGCAAAAACCAACCCTTCATAGTAGTAAAAAGACAGGAGTAATTATTGGAATTAAGTATTATTTAGAGAATTAGGGGTAGGATTAAATAAAAGGGCTGTTTTGACATATTAAGAGAAGTAGGCGTAGTTTAAGCATATTAGGGTTAGATCGACAAAAATGAAAGATGATGAATCATTTAGACTGGGTGCTGCAAAAACCACAGTAGTTAAAAAATAGGGGTAATTGTTGGAAGTAAGGGCGATTTAGAGAATTAGGGAGAGGATTAAAAGGAATAGCTATTTTGTAGTATTAAGAGAAGTAGGGGTAGTTTAAGCATAGTAGGGGTAGATCGACAAATATGAAAGATGATGAATCGTTTGGATTAGATGTTGCACAGCAGTTAAAAAATAGGGGTAATTTTTGGATATAAGGGCTAATTAGAGAATTACGGGTAAGATTGAAAAGAAGGGATGGTTTGAAGTATTGAGAGAAGTAGGGGTAGTTTAAGCATAGTAGGGGTAGATCGACAAATATAAAGATGATGAATCGTTTGGATTGGGTTCAGCTAAAACCAACACTTCACAGTAATAAAAAGATATGCATAATTTTTGGAAGTAAGGGCTATTTAGAGAATTAGGGGTAGGATTAAAAAGAATGACTGTTTTGAAGTACTAAGAGAAGTAGCGGTAGTTTAAGCATAGTAGGGGTAGATCGACAAATATCAAAGTTGATGAATCGTCCGGATTGGGTGCTGCAAAAACCAACCTTTCATAGATGTAGAATGATAATCGGTTTACAAATAAAGAAATTAATAATGCAAAAAAAATTGAATAAAGAAATAAATATAGAAAAACAATAATAAAAGTAGGGGTAGTTGAAATATAGCGGTAATTGTTGGAACTAAGGGCAATTTAGAGAATTAGGGGTAGGATTAAAAAGAAGGGTTGTTTTGAAGTATTAAGAGAAGTAGGGTAGTTTAAGCATAGTAGGGGTAGATCGAAAAATATGAAAGATTATGAATCGTTTGGATTAGGTGCTGCAAAAACCAACCCTTCACAGTAGTAAAAAGATAAGCGTTATTGTTGGAAGTAAGGGCTATCTAGAGAATTAGGTGTAGGATTAAAAAGAACGGTTGTTTTTAAGTATTTAGAGAAGTATGGGCAGTTTAAGCATAGTAAGGGTTGATCGACAATATGAATGATGACGAACCATTTGGATTGAATCGACAAATATGAAAGATTATGAATCATTTGGATTAGGTGCTGCAAAAAGCAATCTTTCATAGCAGTTAATAAATAGGAATAATTGTTGGAAGTAAAGGCTAATTAGAGAATTAGGGGTAGGATTAAAAAGAACGGATGTTTTGAAGTATTAAGAGAAGTAGGGGTAGTTTAAGCATAGTATGGGCAGATCGACAAATATGAAAGATGATGATTCGTCTGGATTGGGTGCTACAAAAACCAACCCTTCACAAAAGTAGAACGATAATTGGTTTACAAAGAAAGAAATGAATAAAGCAAAAAAATAATAATAAACAAATGAAAAAAGTAAAACAATAATAAAAGTAGGGGTAGTTGAAATATAGCGGTAATTGTTGGAAGTAAGGGCTATTTAGAGAATTAGTGGTAGGATTGAACAGAAGGGATGTTTTGAAGTATTAAGAGAAGTAGGGGTGGTTTGAGCATATTAGGGAAGATCGACAAATATGAAAGATGATGAATCGTTTGGATTGGGTTTTGCAAAAATCAACCCTTCACAGTAGTTGAAAAATAGGTGTAATTGTCAAAAATTATGGCTCTTTTGAGAATTAGGGGTCGGATTAAAAAGAAGTGATTTTTTGAAGTAATAAGAGAAGTAGGCTTAGTTTAAGCATAGTAGGGGTAGATCAACAAATATGAAAGATGATGAATCGTTTGGAATGGGTGCAAAAACCAACCCTTCATAGAATTTAAAAAATAGGGGTAATTGTTGGAAGGAATGGCTATTTAGAGAATTAGGGGTTGAATTAAAAAGAACAACTGTTTTGAAGTATTAAGAGATGTTGTTGTAGTTTAAGCATAGTAGAGGTGGATCGACAAATATGAAAGATGACGAATCATTTGGATTGGGTGTTGCAAAAACCAACCCTTCACAGAAGTTAAATAACTGGGTAATTGTTGGAAGTAAGGGCTATTTAGAGAATTAGGGATAGGATTAAAAAGAAAGACTGTTTTGATGTATTAAGAGAAGTATGGGTATTTAAGCATAGTACGGGTAGATCTACAAATATGAAAGATGATGAATCATTTGGTGCTGCAAAAACAAACCCTTCACAATAGTTAAAAAATAAGGTTAATTGTTGGAAGGAAGGGCTATTTAGAGAATTAGGGGCAGGATTAAAAAGAATAGTTTTTTTTGAAGTATTCAGAGAAGTAGAGCTAGTTAAGCATAGAAGGGGTAGATCGACAAATATGAAAGATAATGAATTGTGTGGATTGGGTGCTGCAAAAACGAACCCTTCATACTAGTAGAATGATAATTGGTTTTCAAAGAAAGAAATGATTATTGCGAAATAAATGAATAAAGGAAAACGATAATAAAAGTAGGGGGTAGTTAACAAAATAGGGGTAATTGTTGGAAGTAAGGGCTATTTAGAGAATTAGGGGTAGGATTAAAAAGAATAGCTCTTTTGAAGTATTAAGTGAAGTATGGGTAGTTTAAGCATAGTAAGGGTAGATCGACAAATATAAAACATGATGAATCGTTTGGATTGGGTGATGAATAAACTAACACTTCACAGAAATTAAAAATTATAGGTAACTGTTGGAAGTACGAGATCTTTAGGGAATTACTGGTAGGATTAAAAATAATATCTTTTTTGAAGTATTTAGAGAAGTAGGGGTAGTTTAAGCACTGTAAGGGTAGATCGACAAATATGAACGATGATGAGTCATTTAGATTGGGTGTTACAAAAACCAACCCTTCACAGTATTTAAAAAATTGGGGAAATTGTTGGAAGTAAGCACTATTTAGAGAATTAGGGGTTGGATTAGAAATAAGTGTTGTCTTGAAGCGTTAAAAGAAGTAGAAAGATGATGAATTGTTTGGATTGGGTGCTGCAAATTCGAACCCTTCACAGTAGTTAAAAAATAGGGCTAATTGTTGGAAGTAAGGGCTATTTAGAAAATTAGGGGCAGGATTACAAAGAAAGGATGTTTTGAAGTACAAAGAGAAGTAGGGGTAGTTTAAGCATAGTAGAGTTAGATCGACAAATATGAAAGATTATGAATCGTTTGGATTGGGTGCTGCAAAAACCAACCCTTCATAGTAGTAAAAAGACAGGAGTAATTGTTGGAATTAAGGATTATTTAGAGAATTAGGGGTAGGATTAAATAAAAGGGCTGTTTTGACATATTAAGAGAAGTAGGCGTAGTTTAAGCATATTAGGGTTAGATCGACAAAAATGAAAGATGATGAATCATTTAGACTGGGTGCTGCAAAAACCACAGTAGTTAAAAAATAGGGGTAATTGTTGGAAGTAAGGGCGATTTAGCGAATTAGGGAGAGGATTAAAAGGAATAGCTATTTTGTAGTATTAAGAGAAGTAGGGGTAGTTTAAGCATAGTAGGGGTAGATCAACAAATATGAAAGATGATGAATCGTTTGGATTAGATGTTGCAAAATACAACCCTTCACAGCAGTTAAAAAATAGAGGTAATTTTTGGATATAAGGGCTAATTAGAGAATTAGGGGTAGGATTGAAAAGAAGGGATGGTTTGAAGTATTAAGAGAAGCAGGGGTAGTTTAATCATAGTAGGGGTAGATCGACAAATATAAAGATGATGAATCGTTTGGATTGGGTTCAGCTAAAACCAACACTTCACAGTAGTAAAAAGATATGCATAATTTTTGGAAGTAAGGGCTATTTAGAGAATTAGGGGTAGGATTAAAAAGAAGGACTGTTTTTGTGACGGCAAGGAATTTCGCTCGGTCCGAACCAGTCGCTAAACCGATCCAGGCCGTTCGAAACGCCCTATCGTTTGAGAACACGACAAATCAGAACGCATATAAAAGAACATTTCATTGTATATTACAACAATGCATCAGATTACAAGAATATACAGAGTATCAATGAATATAACACAGGAATATCATAGATTTAAATTACATTTAAATACATAGCAGCGGAAAATAATACAATACACAACTAGAATGAGATATACGGATACAAAGCTTTCCGGATATCATTCCAGCTGTAAACAAGGATCCTGTGAATATAAATCTGCAAAACCAAAACTACTAGCTGCCCGTGTCAAAATAAGGGCACCCAGAGTTTAGGTTAAAACAATAAACTCCAGGTCAGTCATGTGACTGGTGTGAGAACTAAAACAGTTAATCTTTATTTTAAAATTAGGTAAATCAAGGGACCACGCCGTATAACACGGAACGGGTTTCCTCCCAAGAATACCAGTGCATAAAACAAACAGCGCAATGCTAAATAAAGAAAAATGAAGCTGTTATAAGACCCAGGTCCTATCATACAATGCAACGCAAGCCGGGGGATAGGTTTTTCCTTATAACAGCCAAAGAATGCTTGATACGTTTAAAACAAATCATTTGATACTATTATAAGTGCATAGTGTATAAACAACTTCAAATCATAAGTATCAATCATAGGCGGCATGAGCGTCCCATGCCACTATGTCGCCATATATAGGTTTACAAATAAAACCGCAAAGTCACATATTTGGAAATTGGATTTCCATCTATGAACCGAGGCAAAAGATAGTCCTCAACCGATTCGAGACGCTCTAGCCCGTGTCTCAGGAACAGCCGCAACTGCCCCTTGGATCGTCAGGGCCGGTCCACACGGAGTGGATTATTATGCCTGAACAATACGTCTCCCCACCCTATGGGGTGTAAGTCTGGTCCGTCAGCCGACCAGAATGCATTCGGCCGAAACCGATATAACCGAGGCGCCTCGTAACCGCAACAACCACAAAAGTCAAACTCGTCAGGGCGTGTAAAACCACTGACGCCACTTCTAGCTAGAAAGAAACGCAAGTCCTCCCTGATGTCCTCTCCCGTTTTTGGTTCATACCGGGTGTGAAACTCGCGATGCAAACGTTACACAAAGCTACGCCACAAAGGCCGTGCTTTGATCATCACCACAAGACTTTGCTTTTCAACAGAAGCCTCGATCAATTGCCACTTAGGCATGCCACACAGGCAATTCACTCCATGCGTTTGATATCCATCAATATATATTTAATAGAGATCAATCACACAGACTAAAATCCAATGTCAGACACACAGTCCATTTACAAGTCCGTTCTGGGTCTGAACGAAACCGGAGGCACCTAGTACCCCGCATATCCATCGATCTCCAAGTACGTCTGGACGATCACCAACTGTTTCCATCTTCTTGGGTGTACAGCCCAATCAAGATCATCAGTTATCACCCAAACGACGTGAAGACCTCCGGTCTTCGACCATCGTCTTCATCTTCGACTTATCGTCGTATCAGTTATTCAGAATGGGATAAACCCGGTCTTTCCGAATAACTCGCGTATATTTTAAATAAGTGTTACACAAACACAACATACGCCTCATTCCAATTCATTAGTCACTAACCGTAAATTAATCAAGAGAATAATTCCTCAAATATTAACCCCGAAGGCCGAAACCAACATCAGATCAATATCCAGAAAACCATTCTGCTTGGCTAACCGACAGTTAGTTTCTAAATTTCACATTCATAGGGAAAGATTCCCATTAATTTTATCAAAGATAAATTCCTTGAATTTATTCTTTAATCTACTTTTGAATATCAATTCGAAATTAGTCGGGATTTAACGAACCTTACCGAAGTAATCATTTGTTTTAATTTCCCAATCCCAACCTAACCATCCCATGAAGTAAAACTGGTCATATTTCATATCTAACACCACGGTGTTATCGGTAAATTCAATTACCATTTCACGTTCAAATCTAATTAAAGATTTAACTATCGCCTGGAGCAAAACTGGTGATACTCCATTTTCGATCATTTCAATCTAATTAAAGATTCATTAAAACTCCACTTAGTTTTAATCTTCGATTGGGTTAAAGAATCAGTGTCATTTTAAAACACGGTTCACGATAAACCCAAAATCACGTTCATTAATTATTGGGTTAAAGAACGAGTGTTATTTAAAAACACTGTTCACGATAAACCAAAAAATCAATATCGACTCAATTCCAATTAAATATTATTTAATTGGTACACTTCATTAAATCTAAATAAAAATATTTAATCTTTTCTCAACTGGGCTCAAGAACAGTGTTAGTGAAGACACCATTCACGACAAACCCAAATCACATTTGATATTCCATACAAGGCTCTGAATAGAAAATATACCGGCTTATATTCAATATCAAATTCTACGACTAACAAATATCGCATTGGAAATAACTATATATATATATATCTTTCAAATTTCCATAACAACATTTGTACAATCACGAAATCCAACATCGAAATATTCCGAAGACAATTTCGATTCAAATCCACTCCAATGCAATCATTGGATATTCTGGTTATTTTTAAAACCCTTTTCGAATTCAATTTATTTATTTAAAAATAAATAGAATTATATTTCTAGTTCAAAACTAGTTCATTTCGATAAAAACCTATTTTTATCTTTTCAAATATGGAGTTTTTCATCCCAAATCTTCACAAATCATTTCTTATGATTTTACACAAATTATTGCTATTTTTAATAATTTTATCAAGGCCCGTACAGTCGATTTCCATCAATGGCCATCGAACTGCACTTACAGCGACCTTTTTCGAATTTGATTTGGACGTATATCTAAATCCAACCGTTAGATTTCTAATTTCTAACATTCGTTAGAAAGCTCTTTTCGATACGAACCCACCGGTTCCGGTTTTAGGAGAATCCGACGGTCGGATCTCCCGTAATGTCCGTTTGAAATAAATGGTCGAAATTCACGAACTGCCGCGGCGCGGCGCGTTCTATTCAGGCCATTATATTATATATATAATATATATATAATATATTTCGTCGATTTCTATTTAAAACGAATTATATAAACAGTTTTAAATTCGTTTCAAAAGCAATTTCAACTTCCATTTCAATTCAAATCAAAATTGAATTCATCTTTATAAATTCGTTTTAAAATTCATTTCTATTTAATTCAAATTTCAATTCAATTCGAATTCACTTCAATTTGTTTTCAATTCAATTCGAATTCGTTTTCAATTCAATTCATTTCGAAATCGTTTTCAATTCAATTCATTTCCAAATCGTTTTCAATTCAATTCATTTCGAAATCGTTTTCAATTCAATTCATTTCGAAATCGTTTTCAATTCAATTCATTTCGAAATCGTTTTCAATTCAATTTATTTCGAAATCGTTTTCAATTCAATTCATTTCGAAATCGTTTTCAATTCAATTCATTTCGAAATCGTTTTCAATTCAATTCATTTCGAAATCGTTTTCAATTCAATTCATTTCGAAATCGTTTTAAAATCGATATAAATATCGTTCACGTCAAAATGGCGTCAATCTAATCAACACGGCTTCATAAATTTCTATTTTCAAAATAGTTGTTATTATCAAAATATTTCGTTCAACACATGACCAATCTCAATGAATGAGTACTGTCAACACATGAACTTTTATTTTATAATATTCTTTATTTTTCAAATTGGAATGAGGCCCAATCAATTACCATATAAAGTTAATTATATGGATTTTCATACAACACATGTATATCATAGCATTGAAAAATAATCAACCATCAACCAAAGTGCACTACACTGTATAAGCATCAAATATAGATATTCAACGCTTATAACAGCCTGTCAATCGATCGATCGACATATTTAATCAATCAGGATGAGTGAACTTCAAATTTCATCCCAACACCCGTGTGGGGTTTCAAACAATCAAACACCTATTTTATTTGTGCTGTTGGGCGATGTGTAAAATTTATCGTCCCAATCAATGTTATTCAAATAGGTGTACATAAACAAACCGTCCGGTTTATAAATGAATATTTTATTTTATTCACTTCACGTTAAAAATTATATTTTTAACGATAAAACATTTTATTTCAACCTATGAATTTCTATTCAATTCATTTATCCAATAAAATGATATTTTTATTTTTCTAACTTATTTTAGAAAATTTCGGCGGCATAACGGCACGATACTAGAAACGGGACGAGGCCTAGCCTTATCCCCGGTCTAGTGAAGGCCCACGCCATTCACACATCAATCAAATCAATTCGTTATGCAAACCACAAAATTTGGAGTAAGAGTCTAACCTAGCCTTACTCCTTCGCCTTATAACGGCGCACGTCTAATCCTAACCAATTTATCGATTCGATTTTTCACACCACAAACCACATTCAAACCAATATCGCAATCAATCACCAAACAGTCAAACAAACAAGTCCATGGTCTGTGGACGATTGTGTCGGGTGCTTCTAAGCACCGTCTGCATCCTAGTATATATATATAACTAGAAAAATAAATTGAAAGGTGAGAAATTCTCACATATAGCTGTCCTAGCTCCACGGCTCTTCTTTTGCAGAAACTTCGTCGCTCTCGCCTTTTTGTCATCTTCGTTGCCCGCGGCCACTACATATGTAAAAATCGAATTTTCACTACGCTATTCATATATAAAAATCATATTTTTAATTCGAAGTTCAATATATAAAAATCATATTTTTAATTCGAAGTTCAATATATAAAAATCATATTTTTAATTCGAAGTTCAAAACATAAAAATCATATTTTCTTTCGAAGTTCAAAACATAAAAATCCTATTTTCTTTCGAAGTTCAAAACATAAAAATCCTATTTTCTTTCGAAGTTCAAAACATAAAAATCCTATTTTCTTTCGAAGTTCAAAACATAAAAATCCTATTTTCTTTCGAAGTTCAAAACATAAAAATCCTATTTTCTTTCGAAGTTCAAAACATAAAAATCCTATTTTCTTTCGAAGTTCAAAACATAAAAATCCTATTTTTTTTCGAAGTTCAAAACATAAAAATCCTATTTTTTTTCGAAGTTCAAAACATAAAAATCCTATTTTCTTTCGAAGTTCAAAACATAAAAATCCTATTTTTTTTCGAAGTTCAAAACATAAAAATCCTATTTTCTTTCGAAGTTCAAAACATAAAAATCCTATTTTCTTTCGAAGTTCAAAAAATAAAAATCCTATTTTCTTTCGAAGTTCAAAACATAAAAATCCTATTTTCTTTCGAAGTTCAAAACATAAAACTCCTATTTTCTTTCGAAGTTCAAAACATAAAAATCCTATTTTTTTTCGAAGTTCAAAACATAAAAATCATATTTTCTTTCGAAGTTCAAAACATAAAAATCCTATTTTTTTTCGAAGTTCAAAACATAAAAATCATATTTTCTTTCGAAGTTCAAAACATAAAAATCCTATTTTTTTTCGAAGTTCAAAACATAAAAATCATATTTTTATTCGAAGTTCAAAACATAAAAATCCTATTTTTTTTCGAAGTTCAAAACATAAAAATCATATTTTTATTTCCTATTTTACATATAAAAGACAACATTTTTATTTCCTATTTTACATATAAAAGACAACATTTTTATTTCCTATCTAACATATAAAAGACAACATTTTTATTTCATATCTAAACATAAACATCATTTCTTTTGTAAATTAAGAAAAGAAATCAGATCTCTATATTATATAAAACAAAATCAGAAAGGAAGAAAAAGGGACTTACATTTTTGGGTTTTTACTGAGGAAGAGGGGGGGTATTGGCGTTCGCAGTTCGTCAGAGGGTCGGTGGAGGTGCGGAAACAGGAGGAGGAAGGAAGAAGAGAGGTGCGGTGGCCTCCTGGTGATAGGCGGCGACTGTTACTGGCGGAGGAGGGTTTGGGTTCGGTTTTCGGCGAGGAGGGGGTTCGGGTGGGTGCCTGGAAGGGAGGAGAGGCTAGGGGTGCGGTAGCCCTCCTGGGCGGCGGCGATGGCTACGGGGGGGGGGGGGGGGGGGAGGCGATTGCGAGTAGGATTTTTCTCTTTTTTTTTTTATTCTGAAATCGAAATGAAACAAAAGGGGGGCCAGAGCGGGTTAACGGGGGGAGGAAGAGTAGTTTTTTTTTTTTTTAATATTATATTATTTAATTCCGCAAAAAGCCACCTTTATTTTCGACCTCAAAACGAGGCTCCCCGCCTGTCATCCATAGCGTTTTACCCCCATTCCGAACACAATGGGATATGTATCGCAAGCTGATTTGATCGTTTCGATTAGTTTCCGTTGAATTTACATTTAAATCACTATATTGAATTTTAAACGTACATTTCAGATTACCGGGGTCGCATACTAACCCTAAAAATTCTCGAAAAATATTTTCTAGCTTCGTATTTACGATACGGTCTTAACAAAACTAGTTTCGTCGAATTCTGAGACCGTTAGAAAAATGGCCAATTTCTAGTCGATTAAAATCAACTGAAACTGGTCAAACGCGTTTTCCTTTGCCACGCTCACATATTGATTCGAAAAATTATGAAATTTGGGATCTAACAATAATTCGACATCACGGACCCAACAAAAATGGTTTCGTCGAAATCCGAGGTCATTTGCAAAATGTCCATTTTTAAGGGCCTGAATTCCATAGCGACTATTCAGAATTTTCAAATGGACATATATTTTGATTCTCGCTACGAAATTTCGTTTGGTCGGATTCGTTGGAAAAATATCATCAATTAGATCCTATCATTTTTGGTTTCACTAAAATCCGGTTTGTTTTGCACCCGGTATATTCAATTGAAGTTTGAAATCGAATTATCGAACTACCGCGCCATTTTCAATTCTATTTAATTATATATAAATATTTATATTCTAACGACGACGCGTATAAATATATACGTTCGAATTATATTTAAAATAAATTTCATGTCGATATTATTTAAAATAATCCATTTTAAATAATCAAAATTCGCTAAAATTGCCAAAATAAAAATTTCAAACTGGCTCGCATTTTACGGGTTGTTACAATCTCCCCCACTTAAAACTTTTCGTCCCCGAAAAGGAACAAAGTCGAAAGTGGTTTGATTAATCAACTCTACGTTCGATCAGACTTCCATTCTCCAACTTTTCAGTTTCTGAGAAATTTCAAATTTTCAAAAATTTGGCTAACACCCTAAATTTTTGAAAAATTTCGCCATAACCTCCCCTGCACCGGGAGCATCGGGGAATTTCAAATAGCTTCCCCGGTCCTTCAGATCTCAAAAAGAAAAAGAAAAAGCCAAGCGGCTAGCCAATAGGCTCACAAAATCATCATCACCCAAACAAAACAGGAAATTATGTAGTAAACATGTACCTATTTGTCGGGCGAACAAATTTTATTCTCTGCTCTAGCCTCCTTGCTATGACCTGTTCAAAAGATATACATGTATGCATGCAAATGCGACCAATTTTCAATACAATCCATTATTCGATCAAATTAGGCATAATGGTTCAAAATTTTCAAACAATTAAACAAACCACACAATCATCAATCAATTAGTGAATTAGAGTTTCAAATTCATAATTTTGATACATATACAAAAATCATGTTTTTGATGCCAAATCACAACAAGGTATTCTAGCTATATAAGATTTGGTTCTCACACTAGTCTAATGGAAATATATAGATATCACACTTTCGTTACTCGAAAATAAATGTTGGTGATGGTATACTTCATCATCAGGACCATGTCCGGGCGACTAGAGTGCGACTCTATAACTATCCAATATATTAAAACTTCGAATACACGCGGATCAGACGTATACGCAAAATCTATATATACTGGATTGTCCACATCAATATAAATAAATAATCAAATACGAATAATTGATTTAAATTTTCAAAACAAAATTTGTTTTCACTTTTTTAAAAATATACTCTTCACACTCGTTTTAGGATACTACTGATCCCATCTCTAACGAGTCACTCTCATTGGATATTGCTAATCCGATATCTGATGAATTCTTTCGTACGGTTCTAATGTGCCTTGTTCTCTGAGCTTTGTAAACCAAAGCTCTGATACCAACTGTGACGGCAAGGAATTTCGCTCGGTCCGAACCAGTCGCTAAACCGATCCAGGCCGTTCGAAACGCCCTATCGTTTGAGAACACGACAAATCAGAACGCATATAAAAGAACATTTCATTGTATATTACAACAATGCATCAGATTACAAGAATATACAGAGTATCAATGAATATAACACAGGAATATCAGAGATTTAAATTACATTTAAATACATAGCAGCGGAAAATAATACAATACACAACTAGAATGAGATATACGGATACAAAGCTTTCCGGATATCGTTCCAGCTGTAAACCAGGATCCTGTGAATATAAATCTGCAAAACCAAAACTACTAGCTGCCCGTGTCAAAATAAGGGCACCCAGAGTTTAGGTTAAAACAATAAACTCCAGGTCAGTCATGTGACTGGTGTGAGAACTAAAACAGTTAATCTTTATTTTAAAATTAGGTAAATCAAGGGACCACGCCGTATAACACGGAACGGGTTTCCTCCCAAGAATACCAGTGCATAAAACAAACAGCGCAATGCTAAATAAAGAAAAATGAAGCTGTTATAAGACCCAGGTCCTATCACACAATGCAACGCAAGCCGGGGGATAGGGTTTTTCCTTATAACAGCCAAAGAATGCTTGATACGTTTAAAACAAATCATTTGATACTATTATAAGTGCATAGTGTATAAACAACTTCAAATCATAAGTATCAATCATAGGCGGCATGAGCGTCCCATGCCACTATGTCGCCATATATAGGTTTACAAATAAAACCGCAAAGTCACGTATTTGGAAATTGGATTTCCATCTATGAACCGAGGCAAAAGATAGTCCTCAACCGATTCGAGACGCTCTAGCCCGTGTCTCAGGAACAGCCGCAACTGCCCCTTGGATCGTCAGGGCCGGTCCACACGGAGTGGATTATTATGCCTGAACAATACGTCTCCCCACCCTATGGGGTGTAAGTCTGGTCCGTCAGCCGACCAGAATGCATTCGGCCGAAACCGATATAACCGAGGCGCCTCGCAACCGCAACAACCACAAAAGTCAAACTCGTCAGGGCATGTAAAACCACTGACGCCACTTCTAGCTAGAAAGAAACGCAAGTCCTCCCTGATGTCCTCTCCCGTTTTTGGTTCATACCGGGTGTGAAACTCGCGATGCAAACGTTACACAAAGCTACGCCACAAAGGCCGTGCTTTGATCATCACCACAAGACTTTGCTTTTCAACAGAAGCCTCGATCAATTGCCACTTAGGCATGCCACACAGGCAATTCACTCCATGCGTTTGATATCCATCAATATATATTTAATAGAGATCAATCACACAGACTAAAATCCAATGTCAGACACACAGTCTATTTACAAGTCCGTTCTGGGTCTGAACGAAACCGGAGGCACCTAGTACCCCGCATATCCATCGATCTCCAAGTACGTCTGGACGATCACCAACTGTTTCCATCTTCTTGGGTGTACAGCCCAATCAAGATCATCAGTTATCACCCAAACGACGTAAAGACCTCCGGTCTTCGACCATCGTCTTCATCTTCGACTTATCGTCGTATCAGTTATTCAGAATGGGATAAACCCGGTCTTTCCGAATAACTCGCGTATATTTTAAATAAGTGTTACACAAACACAACATACGCCTCATTTCAATTCATTAGTCACTAACCGTAAATTAATCAAGAGAATAATTCCTCAAATATTAACCCCGAAGGCCGAAACCAACATCGGATCAATATCCAGAAAACCATTCTGCTTGGCTAACCGACAGTTAGTTTCTAAATTTCACATTCATAGGGAAAGATTCCCATTAATTTTATCAAAGATAAATTCCTTGAATTTATTCTTTAATCTACTTTTGAATATCAATTCGAAATTAGTCGGGATTTAACGAACCTTACCGAAGTAATCATTTGTTTTAATTTCCCAATCCCAACCTATCCATCCCATGAAGTAAAACTGGTCATACTTCATATCTAACACCACGGTGTTATCGGTAAATTCAATTACCATTTCACGTTCAAATCTAATTAAAGATTTAACTATCGCCTGGGGCAAAACTGGTGATACTCCATTTTCGATCATTTCAATCTAATTAAAGATTCATTAAAACTCCACTTAGTTTTAATCTTCGATTGGGTTAACGAATCAGTGTCATTTTAAAACACGGTTCACGATAAACCCAAAATCACGTTCATTAATTATTAGGTTAAAGAACGAGTGTTATTTAAAAACACTGTTCACGATAAACCAAAAAATCAATATCGATTCAATTCCAATTAAATATTATTTAATTGGTACACTTCATTAAATCTAAATAAAAAGATTTAATCTTTTCTCAACTGGGTTCAAGAACAGTGTTAGTGAAGACACCATTCACGACAAACCCAAATCACATTTGATATTCCAATTAAGGCTCTGAATAGAAAATATACCGGCTTATATTCAATATCAAATTCTACGACTAACAAATATCGCATTGGAAATAACGATATATATATATATCTTTCAAATTTCCATAACAACATTTGTACAATCACGAAATCCAACATCGAAATATTCCGAAGACAATTTCGATTCAAATCCACTCCAATGCAATCATTGGATATTCTGGTTATTTTTAAAACCCTTTTCGAATTCAATTTATTTATTTAAAAATAAATAGAATTATATTTCTAGTTCAAAACTAGTTCATTTCGATAAAAACCTATTTTTATCTTTTCAAATATGGAGTTTTTCATCCCAAATCTTCACAAATCATTTCTTATGATTTTACACAAATTATTGCTATTTTTAATAATTTTATCAAGGCCCGTACAGTCGATTTCCATCAATGGCCATCGAACTGCACTTACAGCGACCTTTTTCGAATTTGATTTGGACGTATCTCTAAATCCAACCGTTAGATTTCTAATTTCTAACATTATTTAGAAAGCTCTTTTCGATACGAACCCAACGGTTCCGGTTTTAGGAGAATCCGACGGTCGGATCTCCCGTAATGTCCGTTTGAAATAAATGGTCGAAATTCACGAACTGCCGCGGCGCGGCGCGTTCTATTCAGGCCATTATATTATATATATAATATATATATAATATATTTCGTCAATTTCTATTTAAAACGAATTATATAAACAGTTTTAAATTCGTTTCAAAAGCAATTTCAACTTCCATTTCAATTCAAATCAAAATTGAATTCATCTTTATAAATTCGTTTTAAAATTCATTTCTATTTAATTCAAATTTCAATTCAATTCGAATTCACTTCAATTTGTTTTCAATTCAATTCGAATTCGTTTTCAATTCAATTCATTTCGAAATCGTTTTCAATTCAATTCATTTCGAAATCGTTTTCAATTCAATTCATTTCGAAATCGTTTTCAATTCAATTCATTTCGAAATCGTTTTCAATTCAATTCATTTCGAAATCGTTTTCAATTCAATTCATTTCGAAATCGTTTTCAATTCAATTCATTTCGAAATCGTTTTCAATTCAATTCATTTCGAAATCGTTTTAAAATCGATATAAATATCGTTCACGTCAAAATGGCGTCAATCTAATCAACACGGCTTCATAAATTTCTATTTTCAAAATAGTTGTTATTATCAAAATATTTCGTTCAACACATGACCAATCTCAATGAATGAGTACTGTCAACACATGAACTTTTATTTTATAATATTCTTTATTTTTCAAATTGGAATGAGGCCCAATCAATTACCATATAAAGTTAATTATATGGATTTTCATACAACACATGTATATCATAGCATTGAAAAATAATCAACCATCAACCAAAGTGCACTACACTGTATAAGCATCAAATATAGATATTCAACGCTTATAACAGCCTGTCAATCGATCGATCGACATATTTAATCAATCAGGATGAGTGAACTTCAAATTTCATCCCAACACCCGTGTGGGGTTTCAAACAATCAAACACCTATTTTATTTGTGCTGTTGGGCGATGTGTAAAATTTATCGTCCCAATCAATGTTATTCAAATAGGTGTACATAAACAAACCGTCCGGTTTATAAATGAATATTTTATTTTATTCACTTCACGTTAAAAATTATATTTTTAACGATAAAACATTTTATTTCAACCTATGAATTTCTATTCAATTCATTTATCCAATAAAATGATATTTTTATTTTTCTAACTTATTTTAGAAAATTTCGGCGGCATAACGGCACGATACTAGAAACGGGACGAGGCCTAGCCTTATCCCCGGTCTAGTGAAGGCCCACGCCATTCACACATCAATCAAATCAATTCGTTATGCAAACCACAAAATTTGGAGTAAGAGTCAAACCTAGCCTTACTCCTTCGCCTTATAACGGCGCACGTCTAATCCTAACCAATTTATCGATTCGATTTTTCACACCACAAACCACATTCAAACCAATATCGCAATCAATCACCAAACAGTCAAACAAACAAGTCCATGGTCTGTGGACGATTGTGTCGGGTGCTACTAAGCACCGTCAGCATCCTAGTATATATATATAACTAGAAAAATAAATTAAAAGGTGAGAAATTCTCACGTATAGCTGTCCTAGCTCCACGGCTCTTCTTTTGCAGAAACATCGTCGCTCTTGCCTTTTTGTCATCTTCGTTGCCCGCGGCCACTACATATGTAAAAATCGAATTTTCACTACGCTATTCATATATAAAAATCATATTTTTAATTCGAAGTTCAATATATAAAAATCATATTTTTAATTCGAAGTTCAATATATAAAAATCATATTTTTAATTCGAAGTTCAATATATAAAAATCATATTTTCTTTCGAAGTTCAAAACATAAAAATCCTATTTTCTTTCGAAGTTCAAAACATAAAAATCCTATTTTCTTTTGAAGTTCAAAACATAAAAATCCTATTTTCTTTTGAAGTTCAAAACATAAAAATCCTATTTTCTTTCGAAGTTCAAAACATAAAAATCCTATTTTCTTTCGAAGTTCAAAACATAAAAATCCTATTTTCTTTCGAAGTTCAAAACATAAAAATCCTATTTTCTTTCGAAGTTCAAAACATAAAAATCCTATTTTCTTTCGAAGTTCAAAACATAAAAATCCTATTTTATTTCGAAGTTCAAAACATAAAAATCCTATTTTCTTTCGAAGTTCAAAACATAAAAATCATATTTTCTTTCGAAGTTCAAAACATAAAAATCCTATTTTTTTTCGAAGTTCAAAACATAAAAATCATATTTTTATTTCCTATTTTACATATAAAAGACAACATTTTTATTTCCTATTTTACATATAAAAGACAACATTTTTATTTCCTATCTAACATATAAAAGACAACATTTTTATTTCATATCTAAACATAAACATCATTTCTTTTGTAAATTAAGAAAAGAAATCAGATCTCTATATTATATAAAACAAAATCAGAAAGGAAGAAAAAGGGACTTACATTTTTTGGTTTTTACTGAGGAAGAGGGGGGGTATTGGCGTTCGCAGTTCGTCAGAGGGTCGGTGGAGGTGCGGAAACAGGAGGAGGAAGGAAGAAGAGAGGTGCGGTGGCCTCCTGGTGATAGGCGGCGACTGTTACTGGCGGAGGAGGGTTTGGGTTCGGTTTTCGGCGAGGAGGGGGTTCGGGTGGGTGCCTGGAAGGGAGGAGAGGCTAGGGGAGGGGTGCGGTAGCCCTCCTGGGCGGCGGCGATGGCTACGGGGGGGGGGGGGGGAGGCGATTGCGAGTAGGATTTTTTCTCTTTTTTTTATTTTTTTTTATTCTGAAATCGAAATGAAACAAAAGGGGGGCCAGAGCGGGTTAACGGGGGGAGGAAGAGAAGTTTTTTTTTTTTTTAATATTATATTATTTAATTCCGCAAAAAGCCACCTTTATTTTCGACCTCAAAACGAGGCTCCCCGCTTGTCGTCCATAGCGTTTTACCCCCATTCCGAACACAATGGGATATGTATCGCAAGCTGATTTGATCGTTTCGATTAGTTTCCGTTGAATTTACATTTAAATCACTATATTGAATTTTAAACGTACATTTCAGATTACCGGGGTCGCATACTAACCCTAAAAATTCTCGAAAAATATTTTCTAGCTTCGTATTGACGATACGGTCTTAACAAAACTAGTTTCGTCGAATTCTGAGACCGTTAGAAAAATGGCCAATTTCCAGTCGATTAAAATCAACTGAAACTGGTCAAACGCGTTTTCCTTTGCCACGCTCACATATTGATTCGAAAAATTATGAAATTTGGGATCTTACAATAATTCGACATCACGGACCCAACAAAAATGGTTTCGTCGAAATCCGAGGTCATTTGCAAAATGTCCATTTTTAAGGGCCTGAATTCCATAGCGACTATTCAGAATTTTCAACTGGACATATATCTTGATTCTCGCTACGAAATTTCGATTGGTCGGATTCGTTGGAAAAATATCATCAATTAGATCCTATCATTTTTGGTTTCACTAAAATCCGGTTTGTTTTGCACCCGGTATATTCAATTGAAGTTTGAAATCGAATTATCGAACTACCGCGCCATTTTCAATTCTATTTAATTATATATAAATATTTATATTCTAACGACGACGCGTATAAATATATACGTTCGAATTATATTTAAAATAAATTTCATGTCGATATTATTTAAAATAATCCATTTTAAATAATCAAAATTCGCTAAAATTGCCAAAATAAAAATTTCAAACTGGCTCGCATTTTACGGGTTGTTACAGTTTTGAAGTACTAAGAGAAGTAGCGGTAGTTTAAGCATAGTAGGGGTAGATCGACAAATATCAAAGTTGATGAATCGTCCGGATTGGGTGCTGCAAAAACCAACCCTTCATAGAAGTAGAATGATAATCGGTTTACAAATAAAGAAATTAATAATGCAAAAAAAATTGAATAAAGAAATAAATATAGAAAAACAATTATAAAAGTAGGGATAGTTGAAATATAGCGGTAATTGTTGGAACTAAGGGCAATTTAGAGAATTAGGGGTAGGATTAAAAAGAAGGGTTGTTTTGAAGTATTAAGAGAAGTAGGGGTAGTTTAAGCATAGTAGGGGTAGATCGACAAATATGAAAGATGATAAATAGTTTGGATTGGGGGTTGCAAAAACCAACCCTTCATAGCAGTTAAATAATATGGGTAATTGTTGGAAGTAAGGGCTATTAAGAGCATTAGGAGTAGGATTAAAAACAAAGACTGTTTTGAAGAATTATAAGAAGTAGGTGTAGTTTAAGCATACTAGGGGAAGATCGACAAATATGAAAGATGGTGCATCGTTTGGATTTGGTTTTTCAAAACCAACCCTTAACAGTAGTTAAAAAACAGGGGTAATTGTCAGAATTTAGGGCTATTTAGAGAAATAGGGGTAGGATTAAAAAGAGTGATGTTTTGAAGTATTAAGAGAAGTAGGGGTAGTTTAAGCATAGTCAGGGTAGATCGACACATATGAGAGATGATGAATAGTTTGGAATAGGTGCTGGAAATACCAACCCTTCACAGAAGTTAAAAAATAGGGGTGATTGTTGAAAGGAATGGCTATTGAGAGAATTAGGGGTTGGATTAAAAATAAGGATTGTTTTGAAGTATTAAGAGAAGTATGGTTAGTTTAAGCGTCGTAAGGGTAGATCGACAAATATAAAAGATGATGAATCATTTGGATTGGGTGCTGCAAAAACCAACCCTTCAAAGAAGTTAAAAAATTAGGGTATATGTTGGAAATAAGGGCTATTTAGAGAATTAGTGGTAGGATTAAAAAGTAGGACTGTTTTGAAGTATTAAGAGAAGTATGGATTTAGGGGTAGATAGACAAATATGAAAGATGATGAATCATTTGGATTTAGTGCGTAAAAACCAACCCTTCACAGTAGTTATAAAATAGGTTTAATTGTTGGAAGGAAGGGCTATTTAGAGAATTTGTGGTAGGATTAAAAAGAATAGCATTTTTGAAGTATTAAGAGAAGTAGAGGTAGTGTAAGCATAGTAGGGGTAGATCGACAAATATGAAAGATGATGTATTGTTTGGACTGGGAGCGGCAAAAACGAACCCTTCACAGTAGCAGAATGATAATTTTTTTAAAAAGAAAGAAATGAATAATGCGAAATAAAAGAATAAAGAAATAAATAAAGGAAAACGATAATAAAAGTAGGGGCAGTTAAAAAATAGGGGTAATTGTTGGAAGCAAGGGCTATTTAGAGAATTAGGGGTAGGATTAAAAAGAATAGTTGTTTTGAAGTATTAATAGAAGTAGGGGGTAGAATAAGCATAGTAGGGATAGATCGACAAATATTAAACATGATGAATCGTTTGGATTTGGTGATGCAAAAACCAACACTTCAAAGAAGTTAAAAAATATGGGTAACTGCTTGATGTAAGGGCTATTTAGAGAATTGGATTAGTTTTTGGATGTAAGGGCTTTTTAGAGAATTAGGGGGAGGACTAAAAAGAAGGGCTATTCTGAAGTATAAAGAAAAGTAGGGGTAGTTTAAGTATAGTACGGGTAGATCAACAAATATGAAAGATGATGAATCGTTTAGATTGGGTGCTGCAAAAACCAACCCTTCACAGTAGTTTAAAAACAGGGGTAGTTGTTGGAAGTAAAGGCTATTTAGAGAACTAGGGGTAGGATTAAAAAGAAGGGTTGTTTTGTAGCATTAAAAGAAGTAGAAAGATGATGAATCGTTTGGATTGAGTGCTGCAAAAACCAACACTTCACAGCAGTTAAAAAATAGGGCTAATTATGGGAAGTAAACGCTATTTAGAGAATTAGGGGAAGGATTAAAAAGATAGGCTGTTTTGAAGTACTAAGAGAAGTAGGGGTAGTTTAAGCATAGTAGAGGTAGATCGACAAATATGAAAGATTATGAATCGTTTGGATTGGGTGCGGCACAAACCAAACTTCACAGTAGTAAAAAGATAGGAGTAATTGTGGAAGTAAGGGTTATTTAGAGAATTAGGGGTAGGTTAAATAAAAGGGTTGTTTTGATGTATTAAGAGAAGTGGGGGTAGTTTAAGCATGGCCGGGTTAGATCGATAAAACTGAAAGATGATGAATCATTTGGATCGAGTGCTACAAAAAGCACGGTAGTTAAATAAAAGGGGTAATTGTTGTAAGTAAGGGCTATTTAGAGAATTAGGGATAGGATTAAAACGAAGAGTTGTTGCAAAATACAACCCTTCACAGTAGTTAAAAAATAGGGGTAATTGTTGGATGTAAGCGCTATTTAGAGAATTAAGGGTAGGATTGAAAAGAAGGGATGTTTTGAAGTATTAAGAGAAGTAAGTGTAGTTTAAGCATAGTAGGGGTAGATCGATAAATATAAAGATAATGAATCGTTTGGATTGGGTTTAGCGAAAACCAACCCTTCACACTAGTAAAAAGATATGCATAATTCCCAGAAGTAAAAAGAAGGACAGTTTTGAAGTATTAAGAGAAATAGAGGTAGTTTAATCATAGTAGGGGTAGATCGACAAATACGAGATATGATGAATCGTTTGGAATGGGTGTTGCAAAAATCAACCCTTCACAGAAGTTAAAAAACATGGGTAATTGTTGGAAGCAATGGCTATTTAGAGAATTAGGGGTAGGATTATAAAGAAGGACTGTTTTGAAGTATTAAGAGAAGTAGGTGTAGTTTAAGCATAGTAGGGGTAGATCGACAAATATGGAAGATGATGAATCATTTGGATTGTGTGCTGCAAAAACCAACCCTTCATAGAAGTAAAAAATAAGGGGTAATTGTTGGAAGCAAGGGCAATTCAGAGAATTAGGGGTAGGATTAAAAAGAAAGGTTGTTTTGAATTATTAAGAGAAGTATGGGTAGTTTAAGCACAGTAGGGGTAGATCGACAAATATGAAAGATGATGAATTATTTGGATTTGGTGCTGCAAAAACAAACCCTTACAGAAGTTAAAAAGTAGGGGTAATTGTTGGAAGTAACGGCTATTTAGAGAATTAGGGGTAGGATTGAAAAGAAGGACTGTTTTGAAGTATTAAGAGAAGTATGGGTAGTTTAAGCATAGTAGGGGTAAATCGACAAATATGAGAGATGATGAATCGTTTGGAACGGGTGCTGCAAAAACCAACCCTTCACAGAAGTTAAAAAATAGAGGTAATTATTGGAACGAATGGATATTTAGATAATTACGGGTAGGATTAAAAAGAAGGACTGTTTTGAAGTATTAAGAGAAGTAGGGGTAGTTAAACCATAGTAGGTGTAGATCGACAAATACGGAAGATGATGAATCATTTGGATTGGGTGCTGCAAGAACCAACCCTTCACAGAAGTAAAAAATAGGGGTAACTGTTGGAAGTAAGTGCAATTTAGAGAATTAGGGGTAGGATTAAACAGAAAGACTATTTTGAAGTATTAAGAGAAGTGTGTGTAGTTTAAGCATAGTAGGGGTAGACCGACAAATATGAAAGATGATGAATCATTTGGATTTGGTGCTACAAAAACCATCCCTTCATGGTAGTTAAAAAGTAGGGTTAATTGTTGGAAGGAAGGGCTATTTTGATAATTAGGGGTAGGATTAAAAAGAATAGCTTTTTTGAAGTATTAAGAGAAGTAGAGGTAGTTAAAGCATCGTAGGGGTAGATCGAAAAATATGAAAGATGATGAATTATTTGGTTTGGGTGCTGCAAAAATGAACCCTTCGTTGTCGCAGAATGATAATTGGTTTACAAAGAAATAAATGAATAACGCGAAATAAATGAATTAAGAAATGAATAAAGGAAAACAATAATAAAAGTAGGAGGCAGTTAAAAAATAGGGGTAATTGTCGCAAGTAAGGTCTATTTAGAGAATTAAGGGTAGAATTAAATAGAATATTTGTTTTGAAGTATTAAGAGAAGTATGGGGTAGTTTAAGCATAGTAGAGGTAGATCGACAAATATAAAACTTGATGAATTGTTTGGATTGGGTGATGCAAAAACCAACACTTCACAATAGTTAAAAAATGTGGGAAAATGTTGGAAGTAAGGGCTATTTAGAGAATTAGGGGTAGGATTAAAAAGAATATCTTTTTTGAAGTATTAAGAAAAGTAGGGGTAGTTTAAGCACAACAGGGGTAGATCGACAAATATGAAAGATGACGAATGATTTAGATTAGATGTTGCAAAAACCAACCCTTCGTAGTAGTTAAAAAATAGGGATAATTGTTGGAAGTAAGGGTTATTTAGAGAACTAGAGGTAGGATTAAAAAGAAGGGCTGTTTTGAAGTACTAAGAGAAGTAGGGGTTGTTTAAGCATAGTAGGGATAGATCGACAAATATGAAAAATTATGAATAGTTTGGATTGGGTGCTGCAAAAACCAACCCTTCACAGTAGTAAAAAGATAGCCGTAATTGTTGTAAGTAATGGCTATTTAGAGAATTACGGGTAGGATTAAAAAGGACTATTTTGAAGTATTAAGAGAAGTAGGGGTAGTTTAAGCATAGCCGGGGTAGATTAACAAATATGAAAGATGATAAATCATTTAATTTGGGTGCTTCAAAAACCAACCCTTACAGTAGTTAAAAAATAAGTGTAATTGTTGGAAGTAAGGACTATTTTCATAATTAGGGGTAGGATTAAAAAGAGGGATCATTAGGGAGAAAGACAAACTTTGCAAAAAAATTAGGCTGAAGGGCACCAAGTTTTATTTTTGGTCTGAAGGACAAACTTTGAACCAAAATTAAGCTGAAGGAAATGCTAAATGTAATTAGCATTATATTCAGTTTTTTACACTATATAATAATGCTAGTTGTAACTAGCATTATTCTGTTTTACACAGCACAAAATTCTAGTTATATTTAGCATTTTCCTTCAGCTTAATTTTTTTCAAAGTTTGTCCTTCTCCCAAAAAATAAAATTTGGCGTCCTTAAAGCTAAATTTTCTTCAAAGTTTGTCCTTATGCCTGTTTTCCACTTAAAAAGAAGGGATGTTTTGAAGTACTAAGAGAAATAGGGGTAGTTTAAGCATGGTAGGGTAGATCGACAAACATGAAAGATGATGAATCGTTTGGATTGGGTTCTACAAAAACCAACCTTTCACAATAGTAAAAAGATAGGCGTAATTGTTGGAAGTAAGGGCTATTTAGAGAATTAGGGGTAGGATTAAAAAGTTGGATTGTTTTGATGACTTCTCTTAATACTTCAAAACAACCCTTCTTCTTAATCCTATCCGTAATTCTCTAAATAGCCTTTCCTTTTGTTGATGCCAAAAATTGTCGCAAACACCAAAGACTCCCAATTACTTGGAATTATAAATATGGTCGCACAGATAAGAACATATTTAACACATAATAAGTAAACAACACAAGAGATTTACAGTGGTTCGGCCTTAGTGATGGCCTACGTTCACTTTGAAGAGTCGTTGGAATATTATTAATCACTTGGAAGAAATTACAAGGTTGAGACTATCTCATGACATCTCGTTACATCCGTGACACATGATATATGATGTCATAATTATCATATATTAAACAATAAGGAAAAAGACAATCATGTTCTTCTTCTTCCTCAAAGAGGAGATGCCATTAATGAAGCTTTATGGAGGTCTCCAGGATTAAGAACTCCTCCCTTTTGAAGTGTGAAGCCATGGGGTATTTATAGGAAGTGGTTAGGTAGGGGTTAGGTAGGAGTAGGCGGAAATGAGGACCATCTTCCAAAATTTCGCGCCTCCTGGTATCTGCCTTCGGAAATTCGCACCTGGGTGAGGTGCGAAATTTCGCATCTGGTGGGTACGAAATTTCGCACCTTCCCGGTACAAAATTTTGCGCTTGGTCGGTGCGAAATTTCGCTACCGGTTGGGTGCGAAGCTGATCTTGATTAGAGGAGGGGTTGAGGCTAGTTGACTTCGTTGGTGCAGCGTTGTGAAGGCGAAGGTGTGAGGTCCTTGTTCGCGGGACCTTTCTTCGGTCCTTGCCCCTGCACTTCCTGAATTTTGGCCGTGGCCCCGGCTTCAAGCGATGGGTTGAGTAGAGTGTGTCAGGAGTACTTTTGGTGACCGGACCAAAAGACCGGTTAACATTTGCCCCCCAAAGTACGTCTTGTCTTGACGCCTTGTCTTGACATGATGTGCTTTGGAATGGAAGTTGAGATGATAGTTGGGGAGCGGATTTATCCTACAAGTTATTGGAGAGAACGCGTCAGCTAGCGGGCTCGTTCGTTATGGGATTGTGAGCGAGCCGCCGTCGGATTGGTACAATACACGCGTCGCTGAGTGTCTGCATGGTGTCATCATCGCGTGCTTTGGGGCGACGGGATCTTGGTGGGAAATGAGCATACACGGAAGGGGAATTTTTTTCTTTTTCTTTTTTTTCAGAGGGAACGAAATTTCGAACCAGAGGGGTTCGAAATTTCTAACCCTATAGGCTCGAATCATCGAACCGTGGTGGCTCGAGAATTCGGGCCAAAGGTTCGGAATTTCGAACCCAAGAGGTTCGGAATTTCGAACCCAAGAGGTTCGAAAATTCGATCCCTTAGGCTCGAATTTCGGGTCCAGATTGGAATACGAAAGGTTTTCTCCTTTAAATTATATATAGGCCCCCCTCTCATTTTTCTTCCTTCTTCTATTTTCGTGTCCACTGCCATTTTTCTGAAAACATCAATTCTCGACCACGTTTACATGAAAATTTCTGTGGTAATAGACTTGGTCGAGTCGAGGGAAGGGAGGCAGGAGGTCGAGGTACAACGGGGCAGGCTCGAGACCTCGAGCCCGATGATAGGTTCGAAATTTCGAATCCGTTGGTCTCAAACCTTCGAACCTCATAGGGCTCAAGGCTTCAACCCCCTGTGGTTCGAATTCTCAAACCTCGGGGGTTCTCCCCCAGGGTTCGGATTTTCAAACCGTCAGGGCTTGAAATTTCAAACCAGAGGGGTTCAAGTTTTCGAGCTGCCGAGGCTCGAGAGTTCGAACCCCAAGGGGTTCGAATTTTTCGAGGCGCCCTGGTTTGGTTGAGTGATGTGCCTTAGCCAGAATGTCGGCTTTCGCCACTACGAACTTTAATTTCCTGACTTCCTATCCTCGGACTTATACACTGTTTGTTTTATTGTATGAATGTACCATTGTGGTCATTGATAACTGTGTGGATGGGAACTTAGAACCTTTACATAGGATAAAGCATTTTTCTGGACTGTGGCTGAACTATAAAGATCTTTAATGTTTCTATGCACGTTCTCATTCTTTGCATGAAACTGCACACACACTTGTTAATCTTTATCAATACGAGGGGTACAGGTTATTTTACTATGATGTCTAACACTAGTACATTGAAGTATAGCGAGCCGTGCAAACAAGATCACAAACTGGGAAACTTCTGGAAGCCGAGGCTTCCCCGCCATCGTCTAATTCTTCTACTTCTACTTCTGACTCCACGGACAACACTAGCTCTGGAGGCAGCAAGCCTGAGACTAATGAAGGGTCGACTCCTTCTCAGACAGGGAGATCGCCTGAGGTGTCGTGGCACGGGGGTCATACTTAGAGGTTACACTCTCCAATTGTATACGCCGAGATGGAAAATGTAGATATTATGGAGAGTGGTGAGCCGCCTGCCCCAATGGCTCCTGACATGCTCCCCGATGCGGTCATCTTGGACAGTCCTCCGAATTCATTTCCATCGTGCTTGGATGTCGCGGCTATTAGAAAGCTGTCTTTGCGGTTTAATATCCCTGAGCGGGAGGCTCATGCCCCTGGATCGGGAAAAAGGGCTCACGGGCGGCCAGAACGCTTTACTGCTTGGAATCGAAACGCTTGCGTTGCGGGGTGTGTGCCCCCGACCAATGATTTTATACAGGAAATGCTATTCTATTTCTGCCTTGCACACTCACAGCTGCATCCGAACTCTTATTCTTCGCTCTTGGGCACTTGTGTTCTCTTTCTAGAGTTTCTGCATCGGGATTGTAACACCCCGAAAATTCTATAACTGTGAAAGTAACAAATTAAAGTATAATCAAATTCAAATCAAAGAACTAAGGGAAACGGGATACGCCATTGCGTTCGTCTCGGAAAAATACGCGAAATAGAGTCCGAGTTTTCAAAAAACGGAGTCCGTATGAAGAAGATATGGCCTTCGGAAGTTTTGAATTAAATTTAAAATTCAAACAGAATTAAACAATTAAATATTCCGAAGTGGGGCCCATTGGGCCAGAAGAACGCCCGCCTGGGCCACCCAGGTCGACTGGGCCGTCGACCTGGGCTACCCATGTCGACAGGGCTGTCGACAGCCCTGTCGACAGGGGTATCGACCTGGTCGAGCCCAGTCAACCTGGCTGGCCAGGTCGGTGTGTGGTCGAATTTCTGTGGTCTGCTTTGTCATTAGGGCTAGGTGGCGGGTTTTTATTGGTCTCTCTTCCTAATGAATGGCTATGATCTAACCTAGCAACATCAAGGGTCCTAATCAATTCCTAACCTCTATATAAACAACCCTAGACTAAACCCTAATCTATTCATTCAAATTAAGAACATAGCCGCCATGTTGCTGAGGAACGACAAAGAATAGCCGCCAACTAAAGAGAGGATTAGGGAGAAAGTTCTAAGGCCTAAAGCAATTCAAGCAACCTAAAGCTAATCAATTCAACAAAGGAATTTGTGTCTTCAATCCCTAAACTAGAGAATTCATCAAACCATTGTAAGTAGAGTATTACTTTGGTATTAATAAACAACTGTGTTGATGTGTATGCTTGAATTGTGGCAATGAAAGTAATTCATATTTGTGCAAAATTATGTTATTCATTATAAAGAACTACATGCGGTAGTTCTATGCAAATATACGTTTGGAATATTGCGCAAATTATGTAATCTATGTTGAAGCTACACGTATGTAGTTGAGTGAAATTTATGCAAGTTTGGGGCTTTGTTATTATATTGTCATGATGTATATTTTTGTGCATAAATCATTTTGCAAGTAATTGAGACAATTTTGGTTGTTATAGTTCATATGAAACTATGTTGGAATTTTGACACCATAATCCATATATTAAGTCATGCTTTTGCAAAACTTATGAATATGGCTAGGCTATGAATGATATTTGGCGTAATTGAAATCTATGATTAAGTCTATCTTGTTTACAAGAATTATATGATGACATATGTGAGACATGGCTAAGTTAGACTCAAAAATCCCTTTTTGCAAGTTTAAAGCAAACACCATGTTTAGGAATATTTATGCATAAGTATGTTTATACCATCGTTATGTGATTAGGCTTAAATCATGATTAAGTTGAATTATGCTATGTTCATGCTAGAAGTATTTATGCCATGCTTATGTTTGACCATATGCCATGCCTATGCTAGAAGTATTTTATGCCATGCTTATGTTTGACAATATGCCATGTTTATGCTAGAAGTATTTAGGCCATGCTTATGTTTGACATTATGCCTAAATAAGAATATAGGTTCATGTTGTAGTTAAACCTATGCAAGTTTACATGCCTTGATTTATGTCACCTATGTTTTATGACCAAAAATACATGTCACCACTATGCAAGTACACCAATTTCTATTATGTATTTTCCAACGTCATATGCAAGTTCATGCGCTGACTTTCCCCTCTTTGTGTATACGCCATAAGCCTCCCCTTTTCGCATGGCTAAATTGGGCATTAAAAGGCTAAGCCCAATATATATAAACGGACGTGTAAAACGGGGGAAAATAACGTTGGGTTAAAAAATTAATTAATGAATGAAAATATGAAATAGAAGGGCCCAAAGTCAAGTATGGGTTGGGCCCATGGTTGGTGTAACCTTTACACCATTAACATAATAATGGGCCGCAAATATTTACATATAAGAAATAAAGAAGAATGACAAAATATGTAAATGTAGAAAAGACGATGTGTTTAACCCGAGGTTGGATTGAGTTGTGATGTAAACCTGCCCGGAACCGCCCGGCTGTCCAGTAGTCACAACAATACCTATCCAATGTGGGAGGTTAAACATGGAGCCCAGCAAGGACCCGAGGTTAGACTGAGTTGTGGCGTAAGACTGCCCGGAACCAACCGGCAACAGGCAGCCACAACAATACCTGTCTAATGTGAGAGGTCAGGGCCTTAATAAGACAATTAAGGCTGAGTCAGGATTGTTAGGATTAAGTGAACTAAAGACTTAATCAAAATGGAACATGCTAAACTAAACGGACTGGTGGGGTTAGGTTAGGAAACACTTAACCAACTTAGCATGTTGGCTAGAGATAGAAAACCTAGTAACGGGGGACCCTTTTCAGCAGTAACCCTAGAAGGTGTATCAGGATACCCTGAAAACTAGGCAGGGTGGGGCACGATTACTGGGCTGATTGTAAGAGGTCAAATCGACGGCGGTGGTGTAGCAGTGTAGGTTCTAACGGTGTGCGGGCGTGCACGCACTCCGGCGCAGAAAAATAAAGCACTGGACACCAGTAGCATACCTTTGCACTCTAAGGTTGTGTCGGGTTGCCACTATGGGACTTGATACACCCTATGGTGGGACCAGCATAGGTAACTACAAACATCGGGGGCCGTAAGACACATGTAACTATGCGAGTAGGAGCCGATCATCATTGAATGGATCACATCACCCTGATTATGGGGTGCCAGTTGGAAGCTAGTTTATATGGGTTCAGAGATTAACATGGGGTACGATAGTATATTCGACCCTAGATAACTTAACCAAGTTTATAATGTTGCCCACTTCCTGTTTTACTTATCATACCCAGTTCTTTATTCATAGACAAAGTAGTACTAGACTTACTCAGGCTTTATGTCTGGCTCTATTTTTCTTTCGTCTTCTTTCTTCCGTTTCCCCCCCCCCCCCAGGTCCTCAGGGAGGGAACACAGCAGCTTGACCTACCTCAACATCCAGCTTGAAGAAGAGAAATGTATTGCTTGGACTTTCCTGTTTTGAACTATGGCTTTGGACAATCCACTATGGGGCTTTGGCAGTTTGTCTATGTTTTATTTATGCTTCTTTAAAAAAAAATAATGTACTCAAGACAGATTATGAAGTGTTATGTTATGTTTTTGGAAAGGATGTTGTTGTAACACGTATTTGACTTTATGAAATAAAGTTTGTTGTTCTTCCGCTGTTTACAAATATGTGTTCTTATATCTGTCTTGTATATCTGTGACTTGTACTTATAAACCTCCACCAAAATTAGGGCATTCCCTTTGAGAGTGACCCTAACGGAGGTGGGGTGTTTCACTTGGTATCAGAGCATAGGTTTACCGGATAAGATAAAAAGTTTTGAAAAATTATTTTCAAAAAGGAAATTTAAAGAAGCATTTTTAAAAGAAAAATGTTATTTTGTTTTAAAAAAGGCAAAGTCCACTCCCCAAAGCCATAGGAACTATCTCTTATCCTTCGTTTTGAATCTATCCTTTTTGTTTCAGCATGTCCCAAGATCTTAACTTGCCTGAAGGGGTACCCATACCTGGTTGGTTTAGACGTTTCTTAGAAGCAAGGGCCACTCAGCCAGGTCCTACCGTTCCTCCTCCTCCAGCTGAAGGAAATCACCCAGCTGCAGCAGCACCTTTTCCTCCACCTCCTCCTTGGGGAAACACGTTTGCTAAGATATGTAAAGATTTTAAAGCTATGGGAGGAAGGGATTTCCATGGAACTGAGTCCTTCGTGGCAGCTAGAAATTGGCTAAAAGAAACGGAGGACCTATTCATCATCTTTGAGGTAGAGGATAGACAAAAAGTACAACTGGCAGTGTGGCTATTGAAGGGCGAGGCTTCCTACTGGTGGGAAGTCACTAATGCTGAAAGACCAGTGGAGACATGGGAGGACTTTAGGGCAAGGTTTGAGACCAAATTTCTCTCAGATGCAGAAAGAAGTTTGTAGTTGGAAAAATTCTTATTTCTTAAGCAAGGGGACAAGACTGTCAGAGAGTATGTGAATCAGTTCGATGAGCTGGCTAGGTTTGGACTTGACCTAGTCAACACCCCGCATAAGAAGGCTCTCCGTTTCGTCAAGGGGTTAAATGAGCCATTACATAGTTTGGCCATGACCCATATACCCATGGGAGCCACGTATGAAAGATTGGTGCAAATGGCATTGCTGAACGAAGAGGACAAGGGCAAGAAGGAGACCAAGGCAGAAAGCTCTCAGGGGAAGAAAGAGGGTTTGCAGCCTAAGAAGACAGACTTTAAGAAGGGCGGAAAAGGCAACAAAGAGAAGAGGAAGTGTAATTTCTGTGGCAAAGTGGGGCACTTAGTAAAGGACTGCCGGAAAAAGAAGGCCAAGGAGAATGGTGGGTGCTTTTCATGCGGTCAGACAGGCCACAGGGCTAAGGACTGCCCAAGGAAACGAGGACAGGGGCAGGGCACTGGATCCACCCCAGGGGCACAGGTTCATGTGCTAGAAGCGCCACCATTGCAACAGCGAGGTATAAATACTTCTGTAGAAAGTGTAGTTTATCTTTATGATCACCCCGTTCGCACTTTGTTTGATTCTGGCGCATCACACTCCTTTATCTCGTCTGCTTTAGTAGAATCTCTGCACCTAAAAATTAGTATGGTAGAGGACCCCTTAATTGTTTCAAACCCAATTGGGGGCCCAGCTCATTTGTCTATGATCTGTGTGGGATTAAAAATTTCTATCCTAAGTGTTGAATTTCTATGTAGTGCCTTTGTTTTGGGCTTTTCGGGGTATGGTTTGATTTTGGGTATGGATTGGCTATCCCGTAATGGGGCCATCCTTGATTGTGAGAAAAGGGATGTTAGGCTCCTAACCCAGCTCGGTAATACTTTGGAAATTTCTTGTAATCCCTCGTATGCGGTTATGCTTAGTTATCTTGAATCGCTAGATGCCTCTGTTGAAAACTTGCAATCAGTTAGAGTGGTCCGGGAATATCCGGATGTCTTCGAAGAGGTGAAGGGCTTGCCTCCGAAGCGGGAAATAGACTTCCGCATATATCTTGTAGATAATGCAAAGCCCGTCGCGTTGCCCGTTAGACATATGGCTCCACGAGAAAGGAAAGAGCTCAGTAAACAGATTAAAGAGCTTCTAGAAAAGGGGTTCATTAGGAGGAGCATTTCAGAATGGGGCGCTCCAGTAGTGTTCGCTACAAAGGCGGATGGTTCACTCCGTCTATGTGTTGACTATAGGGAGCTCAACAAGCTAACGAAAAAGAATAGGCACCCTCTCCCTAGAATTGACGATTTATTTGACCAGCTTGTAGGAGCGTCTGTTTTCTCCCAACTCGATTTAGCAACCGGTTTTCATCAGCTAAGGGTGGCTGAAGACAGCATCGATAAAACGGCTTTCAGAACCCCAGACGGCTTCTTTGAATGGCTTGTCATGCCTTTCGGCTTGACAAATGCACCTGCGTACTTCGTGGACCTGATGAGTAGGGTATTTAGAGATTTCCTCAACAAATTTGTAGTGGTCTTCGTAGATGATATCCTTATCTTCTCAAAGAGTGAAGAGGAACATGCTCAGCACTTAAGGGCAATCATGGAAACTTTGCGAGTCCATCAACTAAAAGCCAAGTTCTCCAAATGCCACTTTTGGAGAGAAGAGGTGAGGTTCCTTGGGCACATAGTATCCAAACAAGGGTTAGCGGTGGACCCTGCTAAGGTAGTGGCGGTACAAGATTGGAAGACACCAAGGAATGCAACTGAGGTCCGAAGCTTTCTAGGACTAGCAGGTTTCTATCGAAAGTTTATAAGGGATTTTGCGAAAATTTCAGCTCCGCTCACGAAATTGACCAAGAAGAATCTAGTATTCAATTGGGATTTGGATTGCGAGTTTGCTTTCCAACGACTGAAGAAGGCTCTCACAACAGCCCCAGTTTTGACGTTGCCAGATGGGAGCAAGATGTTCACTGTTTATACGGATGCATGTGGGACAGGGCTAGGCGCCGTCTTAATGCAAGAAGGAAGGGTAGTAGCTTATGGCGGGAGGCAGTTGAAGGTGCACGAAAAGAACTACCCAACCCACGATCTAGAGCTAGCCGCCATCGTCTTTGCACTCAAGTCTTGGCGACACTATCTCCTAGGTGAGAAGTTCGAACTTTACACTGACCATAAATCGTTGAAATATCTTTTCTCGCAGAAAGATCTTAACTTGAGGCAACAAAGATGGATGGAGTTTCTTGCCTCGTACGATTTCGAAATCTCCTACACTCCGGGCAAAGGCAACGTAGTGGCAGACGCGTTGAGCCGAAAGAAATTGACCGTAAGCCCGTTGTTTTTTGAAAGACAAAGCCTAGAGTTTATAGCCAGCTTCGACTTTAGGCCCTCCTCCGATTTCGTACCGGGCTTGCTTGCATCTCTCGAAGTGCGCACAACTTTAGTGGATTCAGTAGGGACAGCACAACGCGAAGACCCTCAGCTTGTGGAAATAATTGATAGGCTAATTAGGGGTGAGACTTCAAGTCACCTCAACCGATACTCCATCGACGATAAGGGTGTACTAAGGCGAGACGGAAGACTATGCGTCCCACAAGCAAAAGATTTAGTGAAGAAGGTTCTCGAGGAAGCGCATCATTCCAAGATGACGATACACCCAGGCGGGGATAAAATGTACAAAGACATAAAAAGGACTTTCTTTTGGAATGGCATGAAAAAGGACGTGGCAGAATTCGTTTCTAAATGTATGGTGTGCCAACAGGTTAAGGCGGAACAGAAAAAGCCTGGCGGACTACTACATCCTCTGGAGGTCCCGCAGTGGAAGTGGGATAGCATCTCAATGGACTTCATCGATGGGCTGCCTAGGTCTAGGAGAGGCAACACTAGCATTTGGGTAATAGTGGATAGGCTTACTAAAAGCGCCCACTTTTTACCTGTCAAAAGTAAAAGAACTGCCTCATCCCTAGCATCACTTTACCTCAAGGAAATCGTTCGACTCCATGGTATACCATCTAGCATTGTTAGTGACCGAGACCCCATCTTCACCAGCGAATTTTGGCGGAGTCTGCAAGAAGCAGTAGGAACGCAGTTACGCTTGAGCACAGCCTATCATCCCCAAACCGACGGCCAAACAGAGAGAGTGAACAGAGTTTTGGAAGACCTTTTAAGGCTATGCGTCCTCGACTTCGGAGGGACATGGGAAGACCACCTTCCTTTGGTGGAATTTGCCTACAACAACAGCTATCAAGCAACCATCGGAATGGCACCCTTCGAAGCTTTATATGGAAGACCGTGCCGATCGCCCACTTGTTGGTGGGAGTCCACGGATAAGCTCATACTTGGACCAGATATGATCCGAGAGACTTCAGAGAAAGTGGACTTAATACGAAGAAGGATGAAGACGGCCCAAGACAGACAAAAGTCCTATGCCGACAAGAGGAGGACCGACCTTGAATTCGAGGTTGGAGACAGAGTTTTTCTCAAGGTATCTCCACTGAGAAACGTTGTTCGCTTTGGAACCACAGGAAAGCTAGCGCCAAGGTTCGTAGGGCCATTCCCTATTATCGAGAAGATTGGGAAAATGGCCTATAGATTAGAGCTACCCGAGAAGTTGGCTGGAGTCCACAACGTTTTTCACGTTTCACATCTCCGAAAATGTCTGCATGAGTCAGCTGAAGTGGTAGAGCCAAACATCCTCGAAGAGGCCGAAGTGGAACGCGAAGCAACCATAAGGAGAGTTCCTACCCGCATCTTAGGAACGGAAGTGAAGAGGCTACGCAACCGCGAAGTCAAGCTCGTCAAAGTTCAGTGGAGCGACGCCGAGGGAGACGCGACTTGGGAAACTGAAGATAGAATCCGTACTGCCTACCCTTTTCTGTTCGAGGGTACATCCTTGATCTTTCTTTTCCTTAAGTTGCGCTTTTATCTATCTATCTTTTTAGGTATATTTCCTCGACCGTATCTTTTAGGTAGAAAACCTTTGGATGAAAACATGTAGTTGAAACATGTTATGTATGAATGGTTGCAAGTGGTTGCAAGTGATTGCTAGTGGTTGCTCGTGGTTGCATATACACACACAATCTAGGTTTTAGATCGGCTCAGTCACTTCATATTGCATATGCATATACGTTTGCTTTCGTATGTGGTTGAACTATAAGGTGTTGTCATGTGGATGTTGCATTTGCATTGAATGATTGTGCACTCATGTAGAATCATGAATAGGAAAATTTGCATACATAATGGATTCATGGCACTTACATAATTCGCATTAAGGAGGTCAACTGAATCTGTAGACCGCCTGATTTTGCATTAGATAAGTACATGTACACACACACTTTGCATATGATCATGAAGCATTAGAAGTCTTTTAAGGACAATGGATGCTCGTGTTTGATGGATGAGTAGATGGATGATTGGATGTTAGGATATACATTCCTCCTAACTTGAAGATTTCGGGGACGAAATCCTTTTAAGTGGGGGAGAATGTAACACCCCGAAAATTCTATAACTGTGAAAGTAACAAATTAAAGTATAATCAAATTCAAATCAAAGAACTAAGGGAAACGGGATACGCCATTGCGTTCGTCTCGGAAAAATACGCGAAATAGAGTCCGAGTTTTCAAAAAACGGAGTCCGTATGAAGAAGATATGGCCTTCGGAAGTTTTGAATTAAATTTAAAATTCAAACAGAATTAAACAATTAAATATTCCAAAGTGGGGCCCATTGGGCCAGAAGAACGCCCGCCTGGGCCACCCAGGTCGACTGGGCTGTCGACCTGGGCTACCCATGTCGACAGGGCTGTCGACAGCCCTGTCGACAGGGGTATCGACCTGGTCGAGCCCAGTCAACCTGGCTGGCCAGGTCGGTGTGTGGTCGAATTTCTGTGGTCTGCTTTGTCATTAGGGCTAGGTGGCGGGTTTTTATTGGTCTCTCTTCCTAATGAATGGCTATGATCTAACCTAGCAACATCAAGGGTCCTAATCAATTCCTAACCTCTATATAAACAACCCTAGACTAAACCCTAATCTATTCATTCAAATTAAGAACATAGCCGCCATGTTGCTGAGGAACGATAAAGAATAGCCGCCAACTAAAGAGAGGATTAGGGAGAAAGTTGTAAGGCCTAAAGCAATTCAAGCAACCTAAAGCTAATCAATTCAACAAAGAAATTTGTGTCTTCAATCCCTAAACTAGAGAATTCATCAAACCATTGTAAGTAGAGTATTACTTTGGTATTAATAAACAACTGTGTTGATGTGTATGCTTGAATTGTGGCAATGAAAGTAATTCATATTTGTGCAAAATTATGTTATTCATTATAAAGAACTACATGCAGTAGTTCTATGCAAATATACGTTTGGAATATTGCGCAAATTATGTAATCTATGTTGAAGCTACACGTATGTAGTTGAGTGAAATTTATGCAAGTTTGGGGCTTTGTTATTATATTGTCATGATGTATATTTTTGTGCATAAATCGTTTTGCAAGTAATTGAGACAAGTTTGGTTGTTATAGTTCATATGAAACTATGTTGGAATTTTGACACCATAATCCATATATTAAGTCATGCTTTTGCAAAACTTATGAATATGGCTAGGCTATGAATGATATTTGGCATAATTGAAATCTATTATTAAGTCTATCTTGTTTACAAGAATTATATGATGACATATGTGAGACATGGCTAAGTTAGACTCAAAAATCCCTTTTTGCAAGTTTAAAGCAAACACCAAGTTTAGGAATATTTATGCATAAGTATGTTTATACCATCGTTATGTGATTAGGCTTAAATCATGATTAAGTTGAATTATGCTATGTTCATGCTAGAAGTATTTATGCCATGCTTATGTTTGACCATATGCCATGCCTATGCTAGAAGTATTTTATGCCATGCTTATGTTTGACAATATGCCATGTTTATGCTAGAAGTATTTAGGCCATGCTTATGTTTGACATTATGCCTAAATAAGAATATAGGTTCATGTTGTAGTTAAACCTATGCAAGTTTACATGCCTTGATTTATGTCACCTATGTTTTATGACCCAAAATACATGTCACCACTATGCAAGTACACCAATTTCTATTATGTATTTTCCAACGTCATATGCAAGTTCATGCGCTCACTTTCCCCTCTTTGTGTATACGCCATAAGCCTCCACTTTTTGCATGGCTAAATTGGGCTTTAAAAGGCTAAGCCCAATATATATAAACGGACGTGTAAAACGGGGGAAAATAACGTTGGGTTAAAAAATTAATTAATGAATGAAAATATGAAATAGAAGGGCCCAAAGTCAAGTATGGGTTGGGCCCATGGTTGGTGTAACCTTTACACCATTAACATAATAATGGGCCGCAAATATTTACATATAAGAAATAAAGAAGAATGACAAAATATGTAAATGTAGAAAAGACGATGTGTTTAACCCGAGGTTGGATTGAGTTGTGATGTAAACCTGCCCGGAACCGCCCGGCTGTCCAGTAGTCACAACAATACCTATCCAATGTGGGAGGTTAAACATGGAGCCCAGCAAGGACCCGAGGTTAGACCGAGTTGTGGCGTAAGACTGCCCGGAACCAACCGGCAACAGGCAGCCACAACAATACCTGTCTAATGTGAGAGGTCAGGGCCTTAATAAGACAATTAAGGCTGAGTCAGGATTGTTAGGATTAAGTGAACTAAAGACTTAATCAAAATGGAACATGCTAAACTAAACGGACTGGTGGGGTTAGGTTAGGAAACACTTAACCAACTTAGCATGTTGGCTAGAGATAGAAAACCTAGTAACGGGGGACCCTTTTCAGCAGTAACCCTAGAAGGTGTATCAGGATACCCTGAAAACTAGGCAGGGTGGGGCACGATTACTGGGCTGATTGTAAGAGGTCAAATCGACGGCGGTGGTGTAGCAGTGTAGGTTCTAACGGTGTGCGGGCGTGCACGCACTCCGGCGCAGAAAAATAAAGCACTGGACACCAGTAGCATACCTTTGCACTCTAAGGTTGTGTCGGGTTGCCACTATGGGACTTGATACACCCCATGGTGGGACCAGCATAGGTAACTACAGACATCGGGGGCCGTAAGACACATGTAACTATGCGAGTAGGAGCCGATCATCATTGAATGGATCACATCACCCTGATTATGGGGTGCCAGTTGGAAGCTAGTTTCTATGGGTTCAGAGATTAACATGGGGTACGATAGTATATTCGACCCTAGATAACTTAACCAAGTTTATAATGTTGCCCACTTCCTGTTTTACTTATCATACCCAGTTCTTTATTCATAGACAAAGTAGTACTAGACTTACTCAGGCTTTATGTCTGGCTCTATTTTTCTTTCGTCTTCTTTCTTCCGTTTCCCCCCCCCCCCCCCAGGTCCTCAGGGAGGGAACACAGCAGCTTGACCTACCTCAACATCCAGCTTGAAGAAGAGAAATGTATTGCTTGGACTTTCCTGTTTTGAACTATGGCTTTGGACAATCCACTATGGGGCTTTGGCAGTTTGTCTATGTTTTATTTCTGCTTCTTTAAAAAAAAAAAATTAATGTACTCAAGACAGATTATGAAGTGTTATGTTATGTTTTTGGAAAGGATGTTGTTGTAACACGTATTTGACTTTATGAAATAAAGTTTGTTGTTCTTCCGCTGTTTACAAATATGTGTTCTTATATCTGTCTTGTATATCTGT
This sequence comes from Allium sativum, assembly GCA_030737875.1. Lineage (NCBI taxonomy): Eukaryota > Viridiplantae > Streptophyta > Magnoliopsida > Asparagales > Amaryllidaceae > Allium > Allium sativum. The sequence goes on along the minus strand of CM060909.1, from coordinate 5,475,349 downwards.
GACTTGTACTTATAAACCTCCACCAAAATTAGGGCATTCCCTTTGAGAGTGACCCTAACGGAGGTGGGGTGTTTCAGGGATCCTACTGGAGATGACATTCGGTATCTTTTCCATTTCAGACGGTCAACTGGCGCATCATCTTCGCAACGGTTCTTGGAGGCTTCTCCAGCTACTAAATTTTTTGTTGGAAAGTGGCCCAGACCATCGGTGATTAAGCAAGATTGGTTCTTTGTTCGCTGCCCTCTCGGATTTGGGAGGAGATGGATAGAAGGAAGTGAGTATCTTTAATCTTCGCCTCCTTTTTCCACAAGTTACTGAGCTTTGTGACTCATTGTTTTTTATTATGGCAGGGACTCCCGAGGCACCTACTGGCGACGAGTATCGGCAACGTCTCAATGCTTGGCGAGCTATTCCTGAGGGGTCACGTATGACGGGCTCCGTATTGTATCAGGATCGCCTCCAGCGTGTTGGATTGCTTCCGGCCGACCGGGCCATAATTAGGCTTGCAGTTGCGAGTAGTGTACCTAAGGGGAAAGCAGCGGAAGGCCCTGCTGCCCCCGCTTTGAAGAGAAAGATGGCTCCTGGCGAGCTCGGGCATAAAAAGGTCGTTAAGTTTCAAGAGTGCGTTAGTGGTGACAAGGATGTTAGTGCATTGGCGGTTTCTCGGGATGAGGGACTTATTGACGCTTCTACTCCGCCCCCGATGGGAGGGGCGGGGGAAGAAGCGGTGGCCAGTCCTCACTCTCCTGCAACCTCTCTAGAAGCTGCAACCTCCCTTGACAGAGTAGAACAGTTCGCTGGTATGGATGTGGTTCCCATGTATTTTTCTTTGTGGCCGAGCGCAGCTAGTATGGAGGATATAGCTCGTGCCGCGGAAGGACTAATTCCTTTAACCGAGGGAAAATCTGGCCTATTGAGAGAGCACTTAAGACACACACTTATACACACTAAACTGCATAGAAGAGTGCTTGCACGTGCTACTTGATTGACTTTGCATTATTCCTTTGACAAGTGATATGGCTAGAGGAAGCGGGGGGCGAGGTCGTGGAGACCGCAACCGTCCCTAGAGTGCTTTTATTAAGCTCATTCAGGAGGGGGGGATAGCCTGTATGGCGATGTCCCACCACCGCGAGGTCATAGTAGCGGGAGTTGTCACCAATATAGGTCCTCATCTTCTATGACACTTCCTCCTTCTCCGATTCGAGTGTCCAGTGGGAGTTTGAGGCTTCATCTAGGAGGGTCGAGTCGTACGTCATTAGTAACTTCATCCATCACCGTCCCGCCGGCACCTGTTCAGACAACCAAGGCGAAAAGGGCACTGTTCGACCCGCCGAGGCCGAGTAGGGTAGAGCCATAAGATTTGACCGAATCCCAAGTTCAAGAGCATTCCCCAGAGGAGAAGAAAGCGTTTTTGATGCATCATTTCCCTCGACTCTATTTTGATGAGCTGCCATCTCCCCGTGATCTTCGTCCGCCTCCCAATAGGGCCTCTGGAGAGATATGGAATCATGTGAAAGCCTCGTATCATCAGTTCAACTAGCTCACCCAATACTCCCATCATTTATCAGATCTGGACAGGGTGAAGAACTTGCATCTTTTGGATCAACAAATTGTCATTGATGCCGAGAAGACTTTCATCGCTAATCTGAATACCGAAATTGGTGGGTTTTCCTCTTTCCTTTTTTATGTTTGTTGGGGGTCGTTTGCTCTCGTACCTTTAGATACTGACTCGTGGATTTCGTGGATTTTCAACCGAGTTGAAGCAGGGGTATGAGACACTCAAACAGGTGGTGGTTAATTCTTGCTCCATGTTTACAGAGACCATAGCTGACTTGACCACCCAGAACATGTCTCTGAAGAAGGAGAAGGCTGATGTGGATCAATTCTGCATCGAGTTGGAGAGGGAGAACGGCAAAATCTTCCAGCTTCAGGAAGATAATAAGGCTTTACAAGCTGAGAACGATCTCCTTAGGAGGGAGCATGAGGCGACGAGGAAAGTGAAAGAGGATGCGGAAGCCAGCAATCGAGATGTGATGGGCACCGGTAAGGGGCGGAAGCTGAGCGCCTGAGAGAGGTGGAGCAACTGAAAAGGGAGCTAGCGAATGCAGAGTTTCAAGCGTATTCGACTATGGAAGAGGATAACAAGAACATGCTGGTAAAAGCCCTAAGGTTCAGTGGAATCTCTTGGATGGATGTCTATTTCCGCAGCCGTCTCGAACCTGGGAAAGGCTGGTCCCGTACGAGGCCTTCTTGCGTGGAGTGGAAGTTGGGACCCAGGACGAGCGACAACTTATAACTGACCTCTTGACCGTGGAAGAGCGTGAGAAGCTAGAAGAGGGTAGAAGTTTGCTGCGCGAGGATGTAGAGAAAGAAAGGCTGGAGAGGCTTGCCGCCGAAAAGGTAAAGTTTGTTGTGCCGGGAAGTGTTGTGGTAGAGGTGGATCCCACGGAGGGAAGTTCTTCTCTACCATCTGCTCCTGGATCGATCATCGCGATTGACTCGGTCGTTTTGACCCGAGTTTTGACCAAGCGTGATGCTGAGCATTCTGAATCGGGAGGTGCTGAACTCACGCTACCCTTTGTGCCAGGTGTCCCTTCGGCTCTTCCCTCGCCACCCTTGGCCGGGGTAAAATTTTCTTTGTAATGCATCCCAGAGGATGATGTGATCACCGAATTTAAGGATTAAAAGATCGTTTTTTTTATGTAGCCCCTTTTGAAGTAACTTTGGCATCAGGCCCTGCCCCCGCGATTCCCCAAACAACTGAATCTGGGCCAGGACTAGGAGGGACTTAGCTTGGAGAGAGTGGAGATCAGCTTGATACCTTCTCGGGGATCCGCATAACTCCCAATGTTTACGAGGGCCTTCTTGATAATCAGGGAGAGGTGGTAGATGGGCAAAGTGGGATTGCCCGAGGTTCGATGGAGGAAAGGATGAGGAAGGATAATGCTTTTGGGTAGGAGATCGTAGCAAAGGTCACGGAGGATACTGCGGAGGGGCTGCAGTGGCTGTTGTCAAGAGCAGACTGATGAGGAAGCCTAGAGAAAAAGGGTAGCCTATGAGGCCCATAAGGAATGGGAGGATGAAGAGGACCGGCGAAGGGCTATTGAAAACCATGAGAAAACCAGGGCTGGCGATTCTGCACATAAGTCCCAGAAGCTCGTTGATCGTCAAGCCGCTAAAGAGGCCAAGGAGAAAGCCAAGAGGGATGAGAAAAAGACTCTGGAGGCAAGCGCAGCCGTGATCGGTCTTCCTGCTTGAGGGGCCCCCTTCTTGTGCCGCCAATTTCCCTCGATGATGTTATTGAGATCCCTATTGGCTACAAGGCGGGCAAGAGGCATCTCTCAACTTCTCACGGGTCGACCACTTCAGAAGGGAGCCGAAGTGGGAAAGGAGGATCTAGCAAGAGGAGGCCCGGCTCCACGGACGAACCATCGAGTGCAAAATCTGCAAAGAAGAAGCACAAAGATAAAAGAAGGAAGCACGATTGGCATTAGTCAATTAGGTATGAATTTATGGCTCATTTTGGTAGTGTAGGCCGATCGTTTACGCGTGTTTGGCCCTCGCTTTTGGTTTTTCAAGGCAAGGTGTGATTCTCATGTACGCCCTGCCATTAGAAGGAAATGATATTAGTAGTGTAGTGGGTTGTAATGTGTGTGTGTGTTGTAATGAAAAGTGAATTATTAAAGATCGCATTTTGTGTTAACTGTTTGGATGTTCCCCCATGTTTTCGGGTGTCCCGTACTCTCATAGGAATAATTATTGTTACATTTAACAAAAAAGCGATTGTGAGTGTTGTGCCCAAGGTTGGTGATTCCAAGGGGTGTGATTGAGTGTCGTGCTCTGGGTTGTAGTTCCAAAGGGGCGTAAGACAGTGTGCAGGGTTCTAGTAAGTCTCCCTCTGCTTAGGAGACACGTAGTTTGTGAAGCCCGGCTAGAGCGCCTGCTGTTTTTTCTTGGGTTGCCCAGGATTAAACTCAAGAGTAGCGGAGGCGCATGACGTCGCATTATGCGGTTCGTCTGGTGTAGGCTCTCCCATCATTCATCGGGTTGGGGCGAGCCTGAGGGCGTCGTCGTTCGCCAGGAAAGAAAAGCCCAGATCATCAGCTCGTAAGGTCCGATCGCGGCCATGGGATACCCCTCAGCAATGAGAGCTTTGGGGATGTGACGATTTAAGGTTCGGTATTAGCGCTGCGCCAAAGTCCGACTGACACCCGTAGCTCAGGGCGACTTCATGTTGCCCCTTAAGCTGTTGGCTGGTTGAATGATTTATCCTCGGCCTTGATTTTTTGTCAAGGTTCGAGTCAAGGGTTATTTATACTCGGTCGCGCCGCGGGCTGACTACTCGAGTACCATGGCCGGGCCCCGTGTTTGGGATGCCGGTCGTTGCCAATGTGATTAGGCCGCAGGATTGATCCGCGGTTGAGATGGCGATGCCGACCCCCATGTTGGGAGTTGGTACGGCGGTGTATAGAAACTAGCTATCAGGGTTAGCTAATTATGTCGCGTGAGGAGTGAACACAGAGTGGGGAGACAAAAAGATGAACATCATTTCCATTATTAACTTTTGGCATGAATAGCCTTTACAATTCCTTGAACCATTATGAAACAAAACATCGCTGGAAAGCGTAAACAACCATATGCTATGTTATGTGAAGTAACAGCGGAGATGTTCAATGTTCCAAGCCCTTGGTAGTTCAGCTCCGTCCATGGTGGCAAGCTTGAAAGTTCCATTGCTGAGTCTTCACAGAATGGAGTACGACCCTTCCCAGCGAGGAGCGAGTCCTGTTGGCGGAGGGAAGACCTGTTTTAGGATGAGTTCGCCGATGTTGAGGTCTTTATGGCGGACTCGAGAGTTGAAACACTGAGCGACTCGTTGTCGTTGTGCAGTGGCACGTAGGTCCGCTTCGTTTATTTCTTCTTCTAGCAAGTCGAGTTACCCCAGAAGCAAGTCCTGGTTCGTCTTTGGATCGAAGTAAGTGACACGATGAGACTAAAGCTCGAGCTCGATGGGGATGACGGATTCAGACACATAAGAAAGGGCGAAGGGAGTGTGCCCGGTTGCTGTCTTTTGAGTTGTTCGGTAGGCCCACAGTGCTAGAGGAAGTTCGTCTGCTCGCATGTCCCCAACCAACTCGCGGCGCTTCTTGATGATGGATTTGATGACTTTGTTGACTGCTTTGACCTGCCCGTTGGCTTGGGGGTGAGCTACGACCGAGAACGTTTTTTCGATGTCGTGCCGCTGATAGAAGGATTTGAATTCGGCGCTCTCGAATTGAGTGTCGTTGTCTGAGATGATGGCTCGAGGGACTCCGCATTGAGTGATGATGTTGCGCACCACGAAGTTGATCATCTTCTTGGTGGTGATAGTGGCGAGGGCTTCAGCCTCCGCCAATTTGGTAAAATAATCTACTACGATGGCGTATCGTGCCCCGTCTCTGGCCATGGGAAGAGTTCCAATGATGTCGATTCCCCACGTGGCGAATGGCCATGGGCTGGTCATCTATGTTAGTTCCGTCGGCTGGGCTCTTGGGATCTTAGAGAAGCGTTGGCATTTGTCGCACTTTCGAGCATAGTCTGTGGCGTATTGGTCAAGTGTGGGCTAGTAGTAACCGTGTCGGAGTATCTTACTGGCCAGTGTTTGCCCCCCTGTGTGGTCGCCGCATTCGCCTTCATGCATGCTAGTGAGAATTCTTTGGGCATCGTCATGGGATACACACCTAAGTAAGGGAACAAAGAAGCCTCTTCGATATAATATCCCGTCTACGAGAAGGTAGCGAGCTGACTGGCGGGTGAGCACTCGCCTTTCTTTGCGGCTCTCTGGGAGGGTTCCATGTCATAGGTAGCTCTTGATTGGCATCATCCATGATTCCAGTTCTGGTTCGGCAGTAATAGCCGCGCTGGTTTAAATTAGCTTGATACTGGGGGAGTTGAGTACTTCGACGAGGGCGAATCCCAAAAGCTGCTGGTCTTTAGAACTCACCAGTCTGGCCAATGAATCAGCTTTTTCGTTTTTGTCTCGCGGAATGTGAGTTATAGTGAAGTGGTCAAAGTGGGTGAGCAGTTTATGAACTTGAGTTAGGTACAAAGCGAGTCTTTCAGCCTTCATTTGGTACTCGTCTATCACTTTACGTACGACGAGTTGGAGTCGGAGAAGATTTGGATAGTTCTCAGCTTGTGCTTGATCGCGGTTCTCATCCCGGCTAACAATGCCTCATATTCCACATCGTTACTGGTAGCAGAGAAATTCACCTTTAATGCATAGTGTATTGATCGTCCCTCGGGTGTGATGAGTACGATACCGACTCCCGAGCACTTGATGTTGGAGGATCCATCTACAAACAACTTCCACACGTTTTGGGGGTTTCAGCGTCTTCCATAGAGGTTCCCTCGGGAGCCGTGAATTCTACTATGAAGTCGGCAAGGCCTTGCCCGAGAATATATCAGCGGGGAATGAATGTTATCTCGAACTGACTTAGTTCCATACTCCACTTCAGCAGTCGGCCAGATGCCTCAGGTCGTTGTAGGACCGTACGCAGTGGTTGGTCGGTGTAGACTTTTATGGGATGAGCCTGAAAATACGGCCGAAGCTTCCGGGAGGAGATTAGTAAGCAGAATGCCAGTTTTTCGAGCTTTGGGTAGTTCTTCTCTGCCCCTATCACTCGTTTGCTTATGTAGTAGACGGGTTGTTGAATGCGATACCCGAGTCATATTAACGCCGAGCCAATTGCCTGTGGCGAAACAGCTAAGTAAACGTATAAGTCCACGTTGTTTATAGGCTTAGATAAGATGGGTGGTTGCTCTAAGTGATTCAAGGGTTCCTTGAATGCGGAAACGCGTTCAGGGTCCACTTGAAATTGCGTTTCCCTTTTCGAAGTAAATCAAAGAAAGGAATGCACTTGTTGGTAGCCTTAGAGATGAGTCGACTTAAAGCGACAACCTTCCCGTTCAAACTTTGAACATCCATGATGTTCTCGGGGATTTGGATATCCCGAATGGCCTGGATTTTCTCGGCGTTAGCATCGTTGCCCCGGGCGTTGACGATGAAACATAGAAACTTTCCTAAGGCGATGCAAAAGGAACATTTTAGAGGATTGAGTTTCATGTCGTGTTGGCGTAGGACATCAAACATTACGGAGAAGTCGTGGACGTGACTGCTAGACACTTTCGATTTAACTAGCATGTCATCCATGTACACCTCTATGGATTTCCGGATTTGATTTTTGAAGAGTCGATTAACCATCCGCTGATATGTAGCACCGGCATTCTTTAGGCCGAAAGGCATGACGCGATAGCAGTAGATTCGGACGTCGGTTACAAAGGAGGTATGATCCTGGTCCCGGAGATCCATCGGGATCTGGTTGTAACCGAAGTAGGCATCCATGAAAGATAGTAGTTGATATCCGACGGTTGAGTTGACTAGCTGGTCGTTCTTTGGGAGCGGAAAGCTGTCCTTCGGACAAGCTTTATTCAAATCAGAGAAATCGATGCACGTTCGCCATTTACCATTGGTATTCTTGACCAGAGCCGGACTGGAGACACACTCGGGGTAATAGGCTACACGGATGAAGTTGTAGTTTAGTAGGAGGTCGACCTCTTCTTCGAGTGCCTTGGAACTCTGGGGCCCTAGGAAACAGCGCTTCTGCTTGACTGGATGGATTTTAAGATCTATGCCCAAAGAGTGGCAAGCAATTGCGGGGTCTATTCCATTCATATCGGAATGAGTCCATGCAAATACGTCCAACTTGCCTTTCAAGAAATCCACGAGGTCATCGTTGATGGCTGGGTGCAGGTGCGATCCTATCTTCAGTACTCGTGATGGGTCACTGGGGGTAACGGGTACATCCATCGTGGGCTCGACTAGAGTTGGTCTCTCGTACTTGGGGTCTTCGTCTTTCCTTGAGTCAAGGTCATCGGAAATACAGGAGTGGAGCCCGAGCCGGGGCTCTGAAGTCGTTGATTGCTATGCTGAGGCGGTCTTAGCACAAAAGGGGACGGGTACTGCTTTACCCTTGTCCCTATTGCGCGCATTCTTCCATTCTATCGCGTAACATTCCCTATTTTTTTGCATTATTCATTCTATCGCGTTACCAAGTTCAACGGGTAGGTCGATGACTCCTAGTGGACAGTGGGATGCCCCATTAAAGCCGTGAATCGTGGAGCGGCATGGTTTGAGGTCTTTTGCTTCTAACTTCATATGATCGTAGGCGGCTTTGAAGATGATGTGGACCGAGCTTCCCGAATCGACCAATATCTTTCGGACGGTCGCAGCGCCGATTTGAGCCGTTATGACCAAAGGATCGGTTGTCAGGATTTCAATTCCCGTCGACACCCTTTCGTGGAAAATGATGTCGTCCCGCATGGTTTTCCGGAGCTTGGCCGGGGTGAATTCATCGGGAGCGGAGCAAGACTCGTAGGTTGCATGTTAAATGGAACCCATGTATTCCTCCATCTTTCGAAAGTTGTCATGCGTGGGGCTCGGTCCACCATATACAGTATTGATCACGATCCTTCCCCTTGCGTTAGACGGTCCAGGGGTCTTGGCGGTCATTTGAGGAGTTGGCGCTGAAGGTTTTGGATTGGCTCCGGGTGGAAAAGGCTCTTGAATATATCGTTCAAGCCGCTTCCCGCGGATGAGTTTTTCAACTGTATCTCGAAGCTGTCGACATTCATTTGTGTTATGTCCATACATGTTGTGATATCGGTAGTATCTCCCCGAGTTCTTCTCGGAGTCGGTCGACTCCCTTGTGATGGGTTTCGGATATGGCAAAGTGTTGAATGTTTCCAAGTATATGGTCTCCGGATTTTCATTTAACGGGGTATATGTCTAGTAAGCGCGGTAGGTGCGGGGCCTCCTTGGCTCTGTTTGGACCTGATTGTTGCCCCGGTCGCCTTGTCCTCCATTCCTTGGTCTCTGTCTGGGGGTCCTGCCCCCGTGTTCTGATTGGGGGGTCCTTCTGCTTCTCGAACCCAAGGTCGGTTATTTACGGTGTCAGATCGAGGGTTGGTGGGACGGTTGGCGTCGGAGTCGCGGTTCCGCCTTGCTTCTTCTTGGCATAAGAACTGCCCCGCTTTCTCATAGAAAGCATCAAGGCTCTTTGGTTGCTTTCGGTCAATCCATACCACGAATTCGGAAGTAGAAAGGACTCCTTTAGCTAGCTGGAGGAGTATGGTGTGCCGATCCGGATCCTCGACTTCGGCGAGGGAGATGTTGAACTGGGAAAGGTAGCTTTTAGGTGATTCCGTAGGTCCTTGGTATAAGTTCGAAAGAGTAAGGGTGTTCTTCGGAGTCGGAATGTGCATTCTGAACAGTTTGACCAACTGTGTCGCTAATTGGCCGAAGTTGTTGAAGGAATTAAGCGGGAGGTGAGAGAACCATAAAACAACGGTCCTCAACAAGAAGACCGGAAAGCATTAGCATTTGACTGGATTGTTGCCTCTGCTTGAGTCCATTTACCACTCATAACGGTTTAAGAAAGCATAAGGGTCAGCGGTGCCATCGTACTGCAGCATCTGAGGCAAGCTAAAGCATCGCGGCCATTCAGCTTCATTAAATCTTCGAGTGAAAGGGTTGCTCCTAATGTGCGCTTCCCACGAATCATGCTCATTTCCTCGCATCTCCCTCACGATTCTTCGGACCATGTCGGGAAGGTAGGTCGGATGAGGGTCCGCTATCGGGACCCATGGGTTTTGGTGAGGTTTCGGAGTTCTGATGCGAGGGAGCCTTCTAAGATGGACGTCTTCAACGTCTTCTTCCATGTCCTCGACATCTATAATGGGAGCCTGGTGCGCGTGATGATGTGGGGCGGGGTCACGCGGATCCGGTTCTGGAAAAGCATGGGCCTCCTGAATGGTGGGTTCATTGTCTCGGCGGGCGACCACTGGGTCTTGTCAAGGAGGAGGTTGGTTAGTAGGAGTGGGTCCTTCATTGATGACTAGGCGAGAACGATCCTGAGGTTGGGCGTCCTCGCCATAGGTAACCGTGGTCCGGTCGCCGTTGTCGTTGGCGTATCCATTGCCATTGCCATTGTCGAGGGCATTAGTACGGACAGCGACGTTGTTGATGAGACTAAACCTTCTTCTTTGGTATGGGCCCCTTGACTCGGAAGAGGAAGTTTCCGATGTTGGTGGTCGAGGTCGAGCATTGATCCGAGCTAGTTGTAGTTGAGCGACGAAGCGCTTACTTTTGTTAAGTTGGCGCATAAGGTTGATGTTATTCCTTAGCACTTGATTGAGCTCGATGGCTGTTTTATCATATTTCTCACTAAACATACGGATTTGCGCTTGTGTTGTGGGCGCTTCGGGGTCCACAATAGGAGGTTCAGTTTCATTAGTGGCCGGGATGTCTACCGGTTGAGGTTGTCAAGATGTACCGGCCTCGGCTACGGCTGAAGAGCCGATCTTTGCGTTCTTCGAATTCTTTACCATCGTACGCGGACTCGATAACAGGTTAAGCAAGGAACCTTAAGCTTGACGAAGTCGAGATAGTAATGCGCAAGAAAGACGCAATATCGGAGTTCTCTCAATGAAAGCACCAAATTTTGACGGCAAAAAATGTCGCAAACACCAAAGATTCCCAACTACTAGGAATTATAAATATGGTCGCACAGACAAGAACATATTTAACACATAAGCAGTAAATAACACAAGAGATTTATAGTGGTTCGGCCTTATTGAAGGCCTACGTCCACTTTGAAGAGTTGTTGGAATATTATTAATCACTTAGAAGAAATTACTAGATTGAGACTATCTCATAACATCTCATTACATTGGCGACTCATGATATATGATGTCATAATTATCATATATTGAACAATAAGGAAAAAGACAATCTTGTTCTCCTTCTTCCTCAAAGAGGAGATGCAATTAATGAAGCTTTATGGAGGTCTCCAAGCTCAAGAACTCCTCCCTTTTGAAGTGTGAGGCCATGGGGTATTTATAGGAAGTGGTTAGGTAGGGTTTAGATAGGAGTAGGTAGAAATGGGGACCATCTTCCAGAATTTCGCGCTTCCTGGTATCGGCCTTCGGAAAGTCGCACCTGGGTGAGGTGCAAAATTTCGCACCAGGTAGGTGCGAAATTTCTCACTCGGCTGGGTGCGAAGTGGATCCTGATGGGAGGAGGGGTTGGGCTAGTGGACTTCGTTGGTGGGGTGTTGTGGAGGCAAAGGTGTGTGGTCCTTGTTGGCAGGATCTTTCTTCGGTCCTTCCCCTGCACTTCCTGAATTTTGCCCGTGGCCCTGGCTTCACGCGATGGATTGAGTAGAGCGTGTCTTGAGTACTTTTGTTGACCAGACCAAAAGGTCGGTTAATACCTTCTAACAATTACCCCTATTTTTTAACTTCTGTGATGGGTTGGTTTTTGCAACACCCAATCCAAACGGTTCATCATCTTTCACATTTGTCGATATACCGCTACTATGCTTGAACTACCCCTACTTTTTTTAAAACTTCAAAACAGTACTTCATTTTAATCCTACCCCTAATTCTCTAAATAACCCTTCCTTCAAACAATTACCCCTATATTTAACTATTGTGAAGGATTGGTTTTTGCAGCACTCAATCCGAATGATTCAACAACTTTCATATTTGTCGATCTACCCCTACTATGCTTAAACAATCCCTAATTCACTTAATACTTCAAAACAACCCTTCTTTTTAATCCTACCCTTAATTCTCTAAATAGCCCTTACATCCAACAATTACCTCTATTTTTTAACTATTGTGAAGGGATTGTAACACCAAATCCAAAAAAATCATCAGCTTTCATTTTTTTGATCTACCCCTACTATCCTTAAACTACCCTAATTCTCTTAATACTTCTAAACAACTACTACTTTTAATACTACCCCTAATTCTCTAAATAGCCCTTACTTTCAACAATTACCCCTATTTTTTAATTACTGTGAAGGGTTGGTTTTTGCAGCACCCAATCCAAATGATTCATCATCTTTCAAATTTTTCGATCTACCCCTACTATGCTTAAACTAACTCTACATCTTTTAATACTTCAAAATAGCACTTCTTTTTAATCCTATCCCTAATTCTCTATATATCCCTTACATCCAACAATTACCCCCATTTTTTGACTACTGTGAAGGGTTGGTTTTTGCGGACCCAATCTAAATTATTCATCATCTTTCTTATTTTCCGATCTGCCCCAACTATGCTTAAATTACCCCTACTTCTCTTTATACTTCAACGCATCCTTCTTTTAATCCTACCCCTAATTCTCTAAATAGCCCTTCCTTCCAACAATTACCCTTGTTTTTTTAACAAATGTGAAGGATTGGTTTTTGCAGCACCCAATCCAAATGATTCATCATGTTTCACATTTGTCGATCTACCCCTACTTGTCTTAATACTTCAAGACAACCATTATTTTTAATCCTACCCCTAATTCTCTAAATATCCCTTCAAACAATTACCCCTATTTTTTAACTTTTGTGAAGGGTTGGTTTTTGCAGGACCCAAACCAAATGATTCATCATCTTTCATATTTGTCGATCTACCCCTACTATGCTTAAACTACCCCTACTTCTGTTAATACTTCAAAACAGCCCTTCTTTTTAATCGTACCCCTAATTCTCAAAATAGCCCCTACTTCGAACAATTACTCCTATTTTTTAACTTCTGTGAATGGTTGGTTTTTGCAGCCCTCAATCCTAATGATTCATTTTCTTTCATATTTGTTGATCTACCCCTACTATGCTTAAATTACCCTTACTTCTCTTTATACTTCAAAATAGCCCTTCTTTTTAATCCTACTCCTAACTCTCTAAATAGACTTTACTTCCGACAATTTCGACTATTTTTTAACTACAGTGAAAGTTTAGTTTTTGCAGCACCAAATCCAAATGATTCACCATCTTTCATATTTGTCGATCTACCCCAACTATGCTTAAACTACTTCTACTTCTCTTTACAGCCCTTCTTTTTAATTCTATCACTAATTCTCTAAATAGCCCATACTTCCAACAATTACACTTATTTTTTAACTACTGTGAAGGGTTGGTTTTTGCAGCACACAATCCAAATGATTCGTCATCTTTCATATTTGTCCATCTACCCCTCCTATGCTTAAACTACCACTACTTCTCTTAATGCTTCAAAATAGCTCTTTTTTAATCCTACCCCTAATTCTCTAAATGTCCCCTACTTCCAACAATTACCCCTATTTTTTAACTACTATGAAGTGTTAGTTTTTTCAATACCCATCCCAAATTTGTCGATCTACCCCTACTATGCTTAAACTACCCCTACTTATCTTAGTCTTTCTTTTTAATCCTACCTCTCACTCTCTAAATAGTCCTTGCTTCCAACATTTACCTCTCTTTTTTAACTATTGTGACGGGTTCGGTTTTTGCAGCACCCAATCCAAATGAATCATCATCTTTCATATTTGTCAATCTTCCCCTATTATGCTTAAACTACACCTACTTCTCTTAATAATTCAAATCAGCCCTTCACAGTAGTATAAAAATATGGGAATTGTTGGAAGTAAGGGATATTTAGAGAGCTAAGGGTAGGATTAAAAAGAATAGCTGTTTTGAAGTATTAAGAGAAGTAGGGGTAGTTTAAGCATAGTAAGGGTAGATCGACAAATATGAAAGATGATGAATCATTTGGATTGAGTTTAGAAAAAACCAACCCTTCACAGTAGCTAAAAATATGGGCAATTATTGGATGTAAGGGCTATTTACAGAATTAGGGGCAGGATTAAAAAGAAGCGCCTTTTTGAAGTATTAAGAGAAGTAGCGATAGTTTAAGCATAGTAGGGGTAGATCTACAAATATGAAAGATGATGAATCATTTGGATTGGGTGCTGCAAAACCACAGTAGTTAAAAAATAGAGGTATTTGTTGGAAGTAAGGGCTATTTACAGAATTCGGGGTAGGATTAAAAAGGAGGGATGTTTTGTTGTATTTAGTGAAGTAGGGGTAGTTTAATCATAGTAGAGGTAGATCGACAAAAATAAAAGATGATGAGTCGTTTGGATTGGGTGCTATAAAAGCACCGTAGTTAAAAAAATAGATGTAGTTGTTGGAAGTAGGGGCTATTTAGAGAATTCAGTGTAGGATTAAAAAGGAGGGATGTTTTGATGTATTAAGAGAAGTAGGGGTAGTTTAAGCATATAAGGGGTAGATCGACAAAAATGAAAGATGATGAATCGTTGGGATTGAGTGCTACAAAAACCAACCCTTCACAATAGTTAAAACATAGGGGTAATTGTAGGAAGAAGAGCTATTTAGAGAATTTGGGATAGGATTAAAAAGAAGGGTTGTTTTGAAGTAAAATGAATTAAGAAATGAATAAAGGAAAACAATAACAAAAGTAGGGTAGTTTTAACGTAGTAGGGGACAATCGACAAATATTAAAGATAATGAATCATTTGGATAGGGTGCTGCAAAAACAACTATTCACTGTAGTAAAAAATAGGCGTAATTGTTGGATGTAGGGGTTATTTAGAGAATTAGGGGTAGGATTATAAAGAAGGGCTGTTTTGTAGTATTAAGAGAAGTAGGGGTAGTTTAAGCATAGTAGGGTTAGATTGACAAATATGAAAGATTATGAATCGTTTGGATTAGGTGCTGCAAAAACCAACCGATCACAGTAGTAAAAAGATAGGCGTAATTGTTGGAATTAAGGGCTATCTAGATAATTAGGGTTAGAATTAAAAGGAAGGGTTGTTTTGAAGTATTAAGAGAAGTATGGGCAGTTTAAGCATAGTAGGGGTAGATCGACACATAAAAAAGATGACGAACCATTTGGATTGGATCGACAAATATAAAAGATAATGAATCGTTTGGATTGGGTGCTGCAAAAAGCAATCCTTCACAGTAGTTAATAAATAGGTGAAATTGTTGGAAGCAAGGGCTATTTAGAGAATTAGGGGTAGGATTAAAAAGAAGGGATGTTTTGAAGTATTAAGAGAAGTAGGGGCAGTTTAAGCATTTTAGGGGTAGATCGACAAATATGAAAGATGATGAATAGTTTGGATTGGGTGTTGCAAAAACCAACCCTTCGCAGCAGTTAAATAATAGGGGTTATTGTTGGAAGTAAGGGCTATTATGAGCATTAGGAGTAGGATTAAAAAGAAAGACTGTTTTGAAGTATAAAGATAAGTAGGGGTTGTTTAAGCATACTAGGGGAAGATCGAAAAATATGAAGGATGGTGTATCGTTTGAATTGGGTTCTACAAAAACGAACCCTTCACGGTAGTTAAAAAACAGGGGTAATTGTCTAAAGTTAGGGCTATTTAGAGAATTAGGGGTAGGATTAAAAAGAAGTGATGTTTTGAAGTATTAAGAGAAGTAGGGGTAGTTTAAGCATAGTAGGGGTAGATCGACAAATATGAAAGATGATGAATCATTTGGAATGGGCACCGCAAAAACCAACCCTTCACAGCAGTTAAAAAATAGGGGTAATTGTTGGAAGGAAGGCTATTTAGAGAATTAGGGGTAGGATTAAAAAGAAGTACTGTTTTGAAGTATTGCAAGAAGTAGGGGTAGTTTAAGTATAATAGAGGTAGATCGACAAATATGAAAGATGATGAATCATTTGGATTGGGTGCTGCAAGAACCGACCCTTCACAAAAGTTAAAAAAGTGGGGTAATTGTTGGAAGTAAGGGCTATTTAGAGAATTATGGTTAGGATTAAAAAGAAGGATTGTTTTGAAGTATTAATAGAAGTATGGGTATTTAAGCATAGTACGGGTTAATCGACAAATGTGAAAGATGTTGAATCATTTCGATTTGGTGCTGCAAAAACCATCCCTTCACAGTAGTTAAAAAATAGGGTTAATTGTTGGAAGGAAGGGCTATTTAAAGAATTAGGGGTAGGATTAAAAAAGAATAGATTATTTGAGGTATTAAGAGTAGTAGAGGTAGTTTAAGAATACTAGGTGTAGATCGACAAATATGAAAGATGATGAATTGTTTGGATTGGGTGCTGCAAAAACGAATCCTTCATAGTAGTAGAATGATAATTGGTTTTAAAAGAAAGAAATGAATAATGCGAAATAAATGAATAAAGGAAAACGAGAATAAAAGTAGGGGCAGCTAAAAAATAGGGGTAATTGTTGGAAGTAAGGGTTAATTTGAGAATTAGGCGTAGGATCAAATAGAATAGCTCTTTTGAAGTATTAAGAGAAGTAGGGGGTAGTTTAAGCATAGTAGGGGTAGATCGACAAATATAAAACGTTATGAACCATTTGGATTGGGTGATGCAAAAACCAACAGTTCAAAGAAGTTAAAAAATACGGGTAACTGCTGGAAGTAAGGGCTATTTAGAGAATTAGGGGTAGTATTAAAAGTAGTAGTTGTTTAGAAGTATTTAGAGAATTAGGGTAGATCGACAAATATGAAAGATGATGAATCGTTAAGATTGGGTGTTTCAAAAACCAACCCTTCACATTATTTTAAAAATTGGGGTAATTGTTGGAAGTAAGGGCTATTTAGGGAATTAGGGGTAGGACTAAAAAGAAGGGTTGTTTTGAAGTGTAAAGAAAAGTAGGGGTACGTTAAGCATAACATGTGTAGATCGATAAATATGAAAGAAAATGAGTCATTTAGATTGGGTGTTGCAAAAACCAACCCTTCACAGTAGTTAAAAAATAAGGATAGTTGTTGGAAGTAAAGGCTATTTAGAGAATTAGGGGTAGGATTAAAAAGAAGGGCTGTTTTGAAGATTTAAGAGAAGTAGAAAGATGATGAATCATTTGAATTGGGTGCTGCAAAAACCAACCCTTCATAGTAGTTAAAAATAGGGCTAATTGTTGGAAGTAAGGACTATTTTGAGAGTTATGGGTAGGATTAAAAAGAAAGGTTGTTTTGAAGTACTAAGATAAGTAGGGCTAGTTTAATCATAGTAGATGTAGCTCGACAAATATGAAAGATTATGAATCATTTGGATTGTGTGCTGCACAAACCAACCCTTCCCAGTAGTAAAAAGATAGGAGTAATTGTTGGAAGTAAGGGATATTTAGAAAATTAGGGGAAGGATTAAATAGAAGGGCTGTTTTGAAGCGTTAAGAGAAGTAGGGGTAGTTTAAGCATAGTAGGTAGATCGCAAAGATGATGAATCATTTAGATTGGGTGCTGCCAAAACAACAGTAGTTAAAAAATAGGGGTAATTGTTAGAAGTAAGGGCTATTTAGATAATTAGGTATAGGATTAAAAGGAATAGCTGTTTAGAAGTATTAAGAGAAGTAGGGGTAGTTTAAGTATAGTAGGGGTAGATCGACAAATATGAAAGATGATGAATCGTTTGGATTGGGTGTTGCAAAATACAACCCTTTACAGTAGTTAAAAAATAGAGGTAACTGTTGGATGTAATGGTTATTTGGATAATTTGGGGTAGGATTGAAAAGAAGTGATGTTTTGAAGTATTAAGAGAAGTAGGGGTAGTTTCAGCATGGTAGGGGTAGATCGACCAATATACCGATGATGAATCGTTTGGATTGGGTTCTGCAAAAACCAATCCTTCATAGCAGTAAAAAGATAGGCATAATTGTTCGAAGTAAGGGCTATTTAATGAATTAAGGGTAGGATCAAAAAAAGGACAGTTTTGAAGTATTAAGAGAAGTAGTGGTAGTTTAAGCATAGTAGGGGCAGATCAACAAATATGAGAGATGTTGAATCGTTTGGAATGAGTGCTGCAAAAACCAACCCTTCACAGAAGTTAAAAAATAGAGGTAATTGTTGGAAGGTATGGCTATTTAGAAAAATATGGGTAGGATTAAAAAGAAGGATTGTTTTGAAGTATTAAGAGAAGTAGGGGCAGTTTAAGCATAGTTGGGGTAGATCGGCAAAAATGAAAGATGATGAATCATTTGGATTGGGTGCTGCAAAAACCAGGTCTTCATAGAAGTAAAAAAAAATAGAGGTTATTGTTGCAAGGAAGGGCTATTTAGAGAATTAAGGGTATGATTAAAAAGAAGGACTGCTTTGAAGTATTAAGAAAAGTATAGGTAGTTTAAGCATAGTAGGGGTATATCGACAAATATGAAAGATGATGAATCATTTGGATTTAGTGCTGCAAAAACCAACCCTTCAAAGATGCTAAAAAATAGGAGTAATTGTTGGAAGTAAGGGCTATTTTGAGAATTAGGGGTAGGATTAAAAGGAAGAACTGTTTTGAAGTATTAAGAGAAGTTTAGGTAGTTTAATCACAGTAGGGGTAGATCGACAAATATGAAAGATGATGAATCATTTGGATTTGGTGCTGCAAAAATCAACCCTTCACAGTAGTTAAAAAATAGGCTTAATTGTTGGAAGGAAGGGCTATTTACATAATTAGGGGTAGGATTAAAAAGAATAGCTTTTTTGAATTATTAAGAGAAGTAGAGGTAGTTTAAGCATAGTAGGGATAGATCGACAAATATGAAAGATGATGAATTTTTTGGATTTGGTGTTGCAAAAACGAACTCTTCATAGTAGTAGAATGATAATTGGTTTACAAAGAAAGAAATGAATAATGTGAAATAAATGAATAAAAAATGAATAAAGGAAAACAATAATAAAAGTAGGGGGTAGTTAAAAATTAGGGGTAATTGTTGGAAGTAAGGGCTATTTAGAGAATTAGGGGTAGAATTAAAAAGAATAGCCGTTTTGAAGTATTAAGAGTAGTAGGGGGTAGTTTAAGCATAGTGAGGTAGATCGACAAATATAAAACATGATAAATCGTTTGGATTGGGTGATGCAAAAACCAACACTTCACATTAGTTTAATAAATATGGGTAACCATTGGAAGTAAGAGCTTTTTAGAGAATTAGGGGTAGGATTAAAAAGAATATCTTTTTTGAAGTATTAAGATAAGTAGGGGTAGTTTAAGCACAAAAGGGGTAGATCGAAAAATTTGAAAGATGATGAATCATTTTGATTGGATGTTGCAAAAACCCACCCTTCATAGTAGTTAAAAAATAGGGGTAATTGTTGGAAGTAAGGGCTATTTAGAGAATTAGGGTTAGGATTAAAAAGAAGGGTTGTTTTGAAGTACTAAGAGAAGTAGTGGTTGTTTAAGCATAGTAGGGATAGATCGACAAATATAAAAGATTATGAATAGTTTGGATTCAGCTTCAAAAACCAACCCTTCACAGTAGTAAAAGGATAGGCGTAATTGTTGGAAGTTAGAGCTATTTAGAGAATTAGGGGTAGGATTAAAAAGAAGAACTGTTTTGAAATATTAAGAGAAGTAGGGGTAGTTTGAGCGTGGTAGGGGTAGATCAACTAATATGAAAGATGATGAATCATTTAGATTGGGTGATGTAAAAACCAACCTTTACAGTTGTTAAAAAATAGGGGTAATTGTCGGAATTTAGGGCTATTTAGAAAATTAGGGGTAGGATTAAAAAGAAGGGATGTTTTGAAATACTAAGAGAAATAGGGGTAGTTTAGGCATGGTGGGGGTAGATCAACAAATATGAAAGAAGATGAATTGTTTGGATTGGGTTCTGCGAAAACCAACCTTTCACAGCAGTAAAAAGATAGGCGTAATTGTTGGAAGTAAGGGCTTTTTAGAGAATTAGGAGTAGGGTTAACAAGAAGGATTATTTTAAAGACTTCTCTTAATAATTCAAAACAATTCTTCTTTTTAATAATATCCCTGATTTTCTAAGTAGCCTTTCCTTCCAACAATTACCCCTATTTTTTAACTTTTGTAATGGGTTGGTTTTTGCAACAGCCAATCGAAATGATTCATAATCTTCCATATTTGTCAATATACCACTACTATGCTTGAACAACCCCTACTTTTTTTAAAACTTCAAAACAGTCCTTCTTTCTAATCCTACCCCTAATTTTCTAAGTAACCACTCCTTCCAACAATTACCCCTTTATTTAACTATTGTGAAGGATTGGTTTTTGCAGCACCCAATCCAAATGATTCATCATCTTTCATATTTGTCGATCAACCCCTACTATGCTTAAACTACCCCTACTTCTCTTAATACTTCAAAATAGTCCACCTTTTTAATCCAACACCTAATTCTCTAAATATCCCTTAATTCTAACAATTACCTCTATTATATAACTATTGTGAAGTGTTGGTTTTTGCTGCACCCAATTCAAATGATTCAACATCTTTCATATTTGACGATCTACCTTACTATGCATAAATTGCCCCTACTTCTCTTAATACTTCAAAACAACACTTCTTTTTAATCCAACCCCTAATTATCAAAAACTCCCTTCCAACAATTACCCCAATTTATTAACTTGTATGAAGGGTTGGTTTTTGCAGCACCCAATCCATATGATTCATCATCTTTTATATTTGTCGATGTACCCCTACTATGCTTAAACTACCCTACTTCTCTTAATACTTCAAAACAGTCGTTTTTAATCCTACCCCTAATAATATAAATAGCCCTTACTTCCAACAATTACGTCTATTTTTTACTTCTTTAAAGGGTTGGTTTTTGCAGAACACAATCCAAACGATTCATCATCTTGCATATTTGTTGATCTACCCCTACTATGCTTAAACTACCCCTACTTCACTTAATAATTCTAAACAACCCGTCTTTTTAATCCTACCCTTAATTCTCTAAATAGTCCTTACATTCAACATTTACCCCTATTTTTTAACTACTGTGAATGGTTGGTTTATGTAGCACCCAATCCAAACGATTCATCATCTTTTAATTTTTTTGATCTACCCATCCTATGCTTAAACTACCCTACTTCTCTTAATACTTCAAAATAACTATTATTTTTAATCCTACCAATAAATCTCTAGATCGCCCTTACTTCCAACAGTTACCCCTATTTTATAATTACCATGAAAGGTTAGTTTTCCAGCAACCAATCCAAATGATTCATTATCTTTCAAAATTTTCGATCAACCCCACTATGCTTAAATTACACCTATTTTTTAAATACCCCCTACTTTTACTATTATTTTCCTTTATTCATTTTTTTTGCATTATTCATTCCTTTCTATGAAAACTAATTATCATTCTACTTCTGTGAGGGGTTGGTTTTTGCGGCATCCAATCCAAACAATTCATCATCTTTTATATTTGTCTTTCTACCCTTACTATGCTTAAACTACCCCTACTTCTCTTAATACTAGAAAATAACCATTCTTTTTAGTACTACCCCTAATTCTCTAAATAGCCTTTACTTCCAACAATTACCCGTATTTTTTAACTACTGTGAAGGGTTGGTTTTTGCAGCACCCACTCTAAATGATTCATCATATTTCATATTTGCCGATCTACCCCTACATGTCTTAATACTTCAAAACAGTCCTTCTTTTTAATCCTACCCCTAATTCTCTAAATAGCACTTCCTTCCAATAATTACCCCTATTTTTTAACAATTGTGAAGGATTTGTTTTTGCAGCACCCAATCTAAACGATTCATCATGTTTCACATTTGTCGATATACCACTACTTCTCTTAATACTTCAAAACAACCCTTCTTTTTAATCCTACCCTAATTATGTAAATAGCCCATCAAAAAATTACCCCTATTTTTTTAACTTTTTCGAAGGGTTGGTTTTTGCAGCACCCAATCCAAATGAATCATCATCTTTCATATTTGTCGATCAACCCTTACTATGTTTAAGCTACCCCTACTTCCCTTAATACTTCAAAACATCCCTTCTTTTTAATCCTACCCCTAATTATCTAAACAGCCCTTACTTCCAACAATTACGCCTATTTTTTAACTTTAGTGATGGGTTGGTTTTTCCAGCACTCAACCAAAATGATTCATTTTCTTCCATATTTGTCGATCTACCCCTACTATGCTTAAACTACACCTACTTCTCTTAATACTTCAAAATAGACCTTCTTTTAAATCCTACCCCTAATTCTCTAAATAGACTGTACTTCCAACAATTTCCCCTATTTTTTTTACTATAGTGAAGGGTTGGTTTTTGCAACACCCAATCCAAACGATTCATCATCTTTCATATTTTTTGATCTACTCCTACTATGCTTAAACTACCCCCACTTCTCTTTATACTTCAAAAAAACCCTTCTATTTAATAATACCTATAATTCTCTAAATAGCTCTTACTTCCAACAATTACCCTATTTTTTAACTACTATAAAGGGTTGGTTATTGAGACGACCCGAACTTCCCCGTGTAGGAAAGCACGGATAGAATTGAGGACAAGACAAAATAGAACGCAGACGGAAGAACATTTCATTGCTATTACAACAATTCCATCAGATACAAGAATATACAGAGTACAAATGAATAAATTACATTCGATAAATATCAGAGATTACAATAAATTACATAGCAGCGGAAAAATATACAAAACACAACTGAAAGTAATACACGGATACAGAGCTTTCCGAGCATCGTTCTAGCTGTAAATCAGGACCCTGTGAATATAAATCTGCAAAACCAAAACTACTAGCTGCCCGTGTGGAAAATAGGGGCACCCAGAGTTTAGGTTAAAACAATAAACTCCAGGTCAGTCATGTGACTGGTGTGAGAACTAAAACATTTATTAATATTGGTTTTAAAGTTAGGTAAATCAAGGGACCACGCCGTATAACACGGAAAGGGTTACCTCCCAAGAATACCGGTGCATAAAACAAACAGCGCAATGCTAAATAAAGAAAAATGAAGCTGTTATAAGACCCAGGTCCCATCACACAATGCAACGCAAGCCGGAGGATAGGGTTTTCCCTTATAACAGCCAAAGCATGCTTGATACGTTTAAAACAAATCATTTGATACTATTTTAGGTGTATAGTGTCAAAACAATTCAAATCATAAATATCAATCATAGGCGGCATGGGTACCATCTATCATGTCGCCATACTAGTTCTACAATTAAAACCGCAATACACGTATTGAAAATTGGATTTCCGTCATGAGTCGAGGCTAGGGGCAAGCTCCTCTCCGCGTTCGAGACACTCTAGCAAATGCCTCAGGACCCCACTATGATCCTTGGATCTTCAGGGCCGGTCCTCTCTTACTTTTGAGGATTAGTTATTCCTGAACACACATTTCCCGGTCCTTACAGACCTATATCCGAGGCGCCTCATATCCAACAACCACACAGGTGAAAATTATATAAATGTCAGGGCTGGTAGGTCACTGACACCACCCTAGCTAGAAAGAAACGTCGTGCTCTCCCTGCAATCACTATCCCGTTTTTGACTCATACCGAGGTGTGAGGCTCGCGAATTCACGTTATACACAAAGCTACGCCACACAGGCCGTGCTTTGATCATCAACCACAAGACTTTGCTTTTCAACAGAAGCCTTGATCAATTGCCACTTACGCATGCCACATTGGCAATTCACTCCATGCGACTGATGTCCATCGATATACAACCCCTGAGCTCGTATGTCTCAGAGAAGGGCGTTAAACAAGAGAATAAATTCTCCGCCGCCAAACAGATGTATATTTAATAGAGATCAATCAACACAGAATAAAATTCCAATGTCAGACACACAATCCATTTACAAGTTCGTTCTGGGTCTGAACGAAACCGGAGGCACTTTCCTCGCATATCCATCCATCTCCAGGTACGTCTGGACGATCACCAACTGATTCCCTCATCCTGGGTGTACAGCCCAATCAAGATCATCAGTAATCACCCAAACGATGTGAAGACTTCCGGTCTTCAACCACCGTCTTCATCTTCGACATCTCGTCGAATCGGTTATTCAGAATGGGTATAAACCCGGCCTTTCTGGATAACCCACGTATATAATAAACGAATGTTACACAAACACAACAACCGCCTCATTCCAATTCAGAATATTATTTTATTCACATAATCACATTCTTAGGGAAAGGTTCCCATTAATTTTATCCAAGATAAATTCTTCTAAATTTATTCTTTAATCCTCCTTTGGATATCATTTCAAACTAGTCGGGATTAACGAACCACACCGAAGTAATTATTTATTTTATTTCCCTATCCCAACCTATATATCCCATGGAGAAAACTGGTAATACTCCACATCTAACACCACGGTGTTATCGGTAAAATTAATTACCATTTCACGTTCAAATCTAATTAAAGATTTAGCTATCGCTTTGGAGCAAAACTGGTGGTACTCCATTCTCGATCACCTTTCAGATTTGATAATTTAAATTATCAATTCACATTTTAATCTAATTAAAGATTCATTAAAACTCCACTTAGTTTTAATCTTTTCGAAAATCGATATCTTGCCTTTAACTGGGTTAAAGAACCAATGTCCTCTAAAACATGATTCACGATAAACCCAAATCACATTTGATATTAAATACAAGGCTCTGAATGGAAAATATATCGGTTTATATTCAATATCAAATTCTGAAACCAACATATATTGTTTGGAAATAACGATATTAAATATATCATTCAAATTCCCATAACAATATCTGTATAGTCACGAAATCCAACATCGAAATATCCCGAAGATAATTTCGATTCAACTCCAGTCCAATCCACGTATTGGGAATATGGATTATTTTTAAAATCACTTTCAAATTCAATTTATTTATTTAAAAATAAATTGATTTTAATTCCAGCTCAAAACTAGATCATTTCGATAAAAATCTATTTTTATCTTCTAATGTGGTGTTCTCCAGCCCAATTCTTTCCAATTCACATATTTTGATTTTACACAAATTATAGATATTTTTAATAATTTTATCAAGGCCCGTACAGTCGATTTCCATCAACGGCCATCGAACTGCACTTACAACGACCTTTTCTGAAATTGATTTGGACATAATTCCAAATCCAACCGTTAGATTTCAAATTTCTAATATTCATTGGAAAGCTCTTTTCGATACGAACCCAACGGTTCCGGTTTTAGGAGAATCCGACGGTCGGATCTCCCGCAATGTCCGTTTGAAATAAATGGTCGAAATTCACGAACTGCCGCGGCGCGGCGCGTTCTATTCAGGCCATTATATTATATATATATATAATATATATTTCGTCGATTTCTATTTAAAACGAATTTTATAAATCGTTTTAAATTCGTTTCTAAAACAATTCAACTTCTATATTCCATTTCAAATCGATTTGATTTCAGTTCAATTCGAGTTCATTTCAATTCAATTCCAATTTGAATTTGTTTTATATTCAATTCCATTCGAAGTCCCTTTTATGTTCAATTCAAATTTGTTTTCTTTTCAATTCGAATTTGCTATAATATTCATTTCAATTTGAATAAAATCGATGTAAATATCGTTCACGTCAAAATGGCGCAAAACTAATCAACACGGCTTTATATTCTTCAATAAATCCGTTATTCTATTCAACAAATGAATATTTATTTCATTCAACACATGAATCTATATTTCTTTCAACACACGACTAATCTCAACACATGAGTACTGTCAACACATCACTATTTTTGTTATGTAAAATATTTTATAAAACTAAGGTATCTATCGTTTGATTTTTAATTAGGCTTCTACTGGGAAGTAGATTCTAATTGTAAATATGATAAAGATGTAAATTTCATTGTATAAAATATTTCACTCAACACATAAACATCATCAACACATGACTATTTTTATATTCAACACATGAATTTTCTTTTATAATATTCATTATTTTCCCGATTGGAATGAGGCCCAATCAATCACCATATAATGTTAATTATATGGATTCCATACAACACATGTATATAATAGCTTTGAAAAATAATCAACCACCAACCAAAGTGCACCACACAACTGCATAAGCATCAAATATAAATAATCGACGCTTACACAGTTTGTCGACCAATCGATCGACATATTTAATCAATCAGGATGCGTGAACTTCAAATTTCATCCCAACACCCGTGTGGGGTTTCAAATCAACAAACACACATTTTCGTTTGTGCAGTTGGGCGATGTGTAAAATTTATCGTCCCAATCAATGCCTTCAAATAGGTGTACATAAACAAACCGTCCGGTTTGTAAATGAATATTTTATTTTATTCACTTCCACGTTAAAAATTATATTTTTAACGATCAAATATTCTATTTCAACACATGAATTTCTATTCAGTTCATTTATTCAATAAAATGATATTTTTATTTTTCTTACATATTTTAGAAAATTTCGGCGGCATAACGGCACGATACTAGAAACGGGACGAGGCCTAGCCTTATCCCCGGTCTAGTGAAGGCCCACGCCATTCACACATCAATCAAATCCATTCCATTTCACCAAACAATTCAATTCCAACCAAATAAACTAACCAACTACTCAACCAAATAATTTAACAAACAAGCCATCCATGGTCTGTGGATGACGGGTGTCGGGTGCTGCTAAGCACCGTCTGCATCCTAGTATATATATAATTTGAAAAAGAAGTTTAGAGTGAGAAGTTCTCACCAATAGCTATCCACTCATCTTGACTCTTCTTTTATAGAAATCTTCTTCATTCTCGCTTTTTTATCATCTTCGTTGCTCGTAGTCACTACATATATAAAAATCACACATTTTTATATTTTGATGTCTTTAAAATAAAAATCACATTTTTATTTATTCACTTTCAATTTAAAAATCATATTTTTATAATTACTTCATATATTTAAAAATCGAATTTTCACTTCGCTAAAAATAGCATATTTTTACAACGCTACTATATAGATAAAGGTTATATTTTTATCACCTTATTCTTCATATAAAGATTTCGCCCTTTCAAAAATAAAGTTTTCGCCTTTATAAAAATAAAGTTTTCGCCTTTATAAAAATAAAGTTTTCTCCTTTATAAAAATAAAGTTTTCGCCTTTACTAACATTAAAATATCGTCTTTTTATTTTTAAAGATTTTACCTTTTCAATTCCATCCCTATAGAAATCACATTTTATTTTGCTACCTATAAAACGATGATATTTTTAATATTCCTAACATGTAAAAATTATATTTTTAATTCTTTAAAAATATAAAAATCATATTTTTACATCTTCTATATAGTAAAGATTATATTTTTAGAAATTTATAAATATAGAAATCATATTTCTATAATTAAAAATCACTTCTTTTCCTCTCTTAGCTAATGAACAAATAAAAATCTTAGCTTGTTCATAAAAATCAACTCTTTGTTTATTCTAAAATCTTGTCTTTCTATGTTTTCTTCAAAATCAAGTCTCGTACATTTAGAAATCAAATCCTTTATGACAGTAAAAATCAATCCTAAATCATAATGGTTCATACAAAATTTTAATAGCAAAAATAAAAAAATACTAACTAATAGAAGACTTACAGTGTTTTTTTTATAAGAGGTAGGGGGTTCGACAGTCGAGCGGAGGCCGAGGGAGGGGCGTTTGGGGTCGGCGGTGGTGGCCAGCGGGGTGGAGGAGGTCGGGGTTGTCGGCTAGGGTTTCAGGCGGGAGGGGGTGCGGTTGCTGGCGCGATGGGGGTTGCGCGCAGGGGGGAAGTGGCGAGGTGGAGGAAGAAGGAGGAGGAGAAGAAGAGGAAGCAGCGGCGGCGGCGTCGCTGGGGGGGGGGGGGGGGGGCGCGATGTGGCGGCGGCGGCTCTCCCCCCCGTCGCCCTAGTCTCTCTTTTTTTTTTTTTTTTTTTAATACTGAATCGGGAAAGAAGAAATAAAAAAGGGGGGGGGGCTTTTATAAAATTTATATTATTTAATTTATTTATTTTTAATTGCAAAAAGTTGACTTTCACAAACGACCTCTAAACGAGGTCCACCGCCTGTCGTCCTTAGCGTATTACCCCCATTCCGAACACAATGGGATATGTATCGCAAGCTGATTCGGCTGTTTCGATTAGTTTTCGTCAAAATCAACATATAACTCCATATATTGAATTTGAACGCGCATTTCAATTTACCGGGGTCACATACTAACTCTAAAAATTGCAGAAAAATATTTTCTAGCTTCGTATTAAAGATACGGTCCTAACAAAACTAGTTTCGTCGAATTCTGAGACCGTTGGAAAAATGGCCATTTTCCAGTCGATTAAATCAACTGAAACTGGTTAAACGCGTTTTCCTTTGCCACGCTCACATATTGATTCGAAAAATTATGAAATTTGAAACCTAGCAATAACTTTACACTGCGGATCCAACAAAAGTGGTTTCGTCGAAATCCGAGGTCGTTTGCAAAATGTCTACATTTAAGGGCCTGAATTCCATAGCGACTATTCAGAATTTTCAACTGGACATATCTTTTGATTCCCGCTATGAAATCTTGATCTGTCGGATTCGTTGGAAAGATATCATTAAATAGATCCTATTGTTTTTGGTTTCAATAAAATCCGGATTGTTTTGCACCCGGTACATTCAATTGAAGTTTGAAATCGAATTATCGAACTACCGCGCCATTTTCAATTCCTATTCATAATTATATATAATTATTTATATTCTATCGACGACGTATATAAATATATACGTTCGAATTATATTCAAAATAAATTTCTCGTCGATATTATTTAAAATAAGTGAATATTAGGCACAGGTCCCTAAAACGAAACTTAATTAGGCTCACCCCCGGTCATAAACTTATTGTAAATTTAGTCCCTATTTTCAAAAACATATAAAAACATACAAAAAAAATATTAAAAAACCATGTAAATTCGTATTTAATTAAAACAATTAATCGTGAAAAAAATCAGATCAAAAAAACATTAAAAACAACGTCGAAATCACGAAATACAGAAAATCAACGAAATGCAGTAAATTGCATCAAAACATGCATATAAGTCGATTAGTTGCATACATGTATGCATTTATTTCAAATCTGCGTCAAAACTGCAGTATAAATGCATACATGTATGCACATATTGTTAAAACATGCATCTGCCGATGCATTTGTTTAAAAACTGCATACCTACGTGCAACTTATTCACGTTTGCATGTATTTTGACATATATGCACACATGTATGCAGTTATATAGAAAAACTGCATACATGTATGCAATTTTTCAAACAGACGTGCATAAACATATGCATGTGTATTCGAATAGTTGCATAAATGTATGCAACTATTCGTAAAAGTTGCATACATTGATGCAACTTTTTTTTTTTAATTTCTGTGGACTTCCGAGAATATTTACAGATTTTAGATTTTTTTTTTTTTTTTTTAAGTGATAGCGCCTGAAAATTTGGACAGAAAACGAAAGAGGCGGAGGTATGGAAAGTGGCAGGCGGAAGATTCCAGGCGGCAGCTAAAATAGGGGGCGGGTTTACAGAGAAAACATTAATTACAGGGATGTATTGTGAATTTAAAACTTGCAAAATAGTTGCATACATGTATGCAACTTTTGCCAATAGTTGCATACATGTATGCAAGTATTTCTGAAGCTGTTTTAGTTGAAAATGCATGCAGAAACCTGCATACATGTGTGCAACTATTTGAAATACTTGCACACATGTATGCAAGTATTTACATGTGAAAATAAAATGTGTGCAGAAACTTGCATATATGTATGCAACTATTTTAAATACTTGCACACATGTATGCAAGTATTGCATGTAAAAATATAACAGAGAAATATTTGCACAGATGAATGCAAGTATTCCAAATATGTGCATGATTTGATGCAGATTACTGCATTTTTCGCTGTTTTCTGTATTTTTTTGATTTTGATGCATGTTTTGATTTTATTATGATCTGAATTTTTAGGCGAGCACATGTTTTATTTAAATACGAATTTACGTGATTTTTTTATATTTTTTTAATATTTTTTTGATGACTTTTCAGAAAATAGGGACCTAATTTACAATAAGTTTATGACCGGGTTTTTTTTATATTTTGAAACTTAATAGGGACCTCTAAAAAACGCACCCTTAAAATAATCTATTTTAAATGTTCAAAATTCACTAAAATTACCAAAATAAAAATTTTAAACTGGCTCAGATTTTCCGGGTTATTACAGTTATTGCAGCACCCAATCGAAACGATTCCTCTTATTTCATATTTGTCGATCTACCCCTACTATGCTTAAACTACCCCTACTTCTCTTAGCCCTTCTTTTTAATCCTACCCCAAACTCCCTAAATATCTTCCTTCCAACATTTACCCCAATTCTTTAACTATTGTGAAGGGTTTAGTTTTTGCAGCACCCAATCCAAATGAATATCATCATTCCTATTTGTCGATCTACCCCTATTATGCTTAAACGACACCTACTTCTATTAATACTTCATAACAGCCCTTCATAGTAGTAAAAAAATATGGATAACTGTTGGAAGTAAGGCTATTTGGAAAATTAGAGGTAGGACTAAAAAGAATAGCTGTTTTGAAGTATTAAGAGAAGTAGGGGTAGTTTTAGCATAGTAAATGTAGATCGACTAATATGAAAGATGATGAATCGTTTGGATTGGGTGTTGCAAAAACCAACCCTTCACAATAGCTAAAAAATACGGGCAATTGTTGGAAGTAAGGGCTATTTATAGAATTAGGGGCAGAATTAAAAAGAAGTATCGTTTTGAAGTATTAAGACAAGTAGTGGTAGTTTAAGCATAGTAGGGGTAGATCTACAAATATGAAAGATGATGAATCGATTAGGTTGAGTGCTGCAAAAACAAAGTATTTAAAAAATAGGGGTAGATGTTGGAAGTAATGGCTATTTAGAGAATTCGCGGTAGGATTAAGAAGGAGGGATGTTTTGACGTTTTAAGAGAAGTAGGGGTAGTTTAAGCATAGTAGGGGTAGATCGACAAAAATGAAAGATGATGAATCATTTGGATTGGGTGCTGCAAAACCAACCCTTCACATTAGTTAAAAA
The DNA here is from genome assembly GCA_030737875.1 of Allium sativum. NCBI lineage: Eukaryota > Viridiplantae > Streptophyta > Magnoliopsida > Asparagales > Amaryllidaceae > Allium > Allium sativum. The sequence continues at coordinate 5,444,690 of CM060909.1, read as the reverse complement.
ATAGGGGTGATTGTTGGAAGGAAGGGCTGTTTAGAAAATGCGGGATAGGAGTAAAAAGATGGGATGTTTTGAAGTATTGTAACACCCCACTCCCGCTATGATCACTCACTAAGGGAATGCCATAGCATTGGTGGAGTATTTTAGTGAATATAGAACAGAAAAATTACAACAAGACAGATATAAATAGTACTTGAAATTTTAAAACATCATCTCATAACAGCGGAAGTAAAACATGTCTGGTTACATCATAAAACCACAATAAAGGTCAAGTACAATATCCATCAAAATAAAGGAATACATAATCCCACTCTCATACAATAGCCAAAACAGAAGAAAAGATAACTGGATAACTGGAGCTTTACATCTACCCAAGCTCCTAAAGACTGGAACAGCAATCCGATCAAGCTCCACTACTGCTAGGATCCACCACAGGACCTGAGGGTTGGGAAAAAGATAAAAACAACGGGGTCAGACATAAGTCTGAGCGAGTCCTATAACTTTAACAATACAATCGTTAAAGTAACCAGAGAAGACATGAATTGATATACGGTAACATATAGGGATGAATAGCTATCCTAAGCAGTCAACTAAACTAAGATAAAGGATAAAGACGCATCTACCCTCCCTAAGGTAAATTACTAAACTGCACCACACCAGTCGTTCTTAACTTAAAGGTTGATCCCTCCTAAGGACTTATAAAATTACTTTAATAGTACTTGCGTACCCCTAGATGACCAAGTAGGCGCCACGGGGCCCTACAATCCACTAGGTGTACACACTACTCCCCATTCGATCGGCTCCCTAACGTAGATACCCGTGCTGGCCCCACCGTGGGATGTATCATTCCCCAATGTGGCAACCTGATGGAACTAAAGGTGCACGGCTTATATCTACTCGATGCAACAACGGCTTACCTACCAGCCCGGGCCCACTCACGCATATGAAGCCCGTTGGACTTGCGTTGCCACCGCTAACCCGTTTGCCTCTTACAGTCAAGCCCAGTATGCGTGTCCCGTCCTCGACATGGGTCGAGCCCACAAAGATACGTATGGGTTACTGGTTGAAATGGGCCTCCACAAGCTACCCACCTAAGCTTGTCCCTTTTTCTAGTATATCCCACTTAACCCTTTAATCATGTTTTAATTACATGTTCCATTTTGGTTAAGTATTCTAATCGTATTTTCTATTGCCACCCAAGGCAACCACTAGATTTTCTCATGCCACCCGAGGCACCCACTTAACCCCTCATGTCCCTCTACATGCTAATATGGTTAAGTGTTTCTTAATTAATTAATTAAGAACGTAACCTTTGTAAAGACCTCTCACATTAGACTGTCTTTTATGACCGCTGGTTAAGCCGGTTGGGTCCGGGCAGCCTTATGTCATAACAGAGTCTAACCTCGTGTCTTTACATTAATTACGTATTTAGTTTGTGCCTAAGACCTCTCACGTTGGGCTAACATTTGTAGCAACTGGTTAAGCCGGTTGGGTCCGGGCAGTTTTACGCTACAACTGAGTCCAACCTCGTGTCTTAGTCAATTAATTACACCTAATTAATCACCCTCATAATTTTATATTAATTATCCCTAATTAATCAAGTTTTCTTAACATGGTTAGACCTAACTTAATAGGTAAATTCCCATGGGGTAGACCTAACTCAATAGGTAAATTCCCAACACATAGTATGGGTACACCTAACCAAATAGGCAAATTCCCATACTATGTTTATTTATTTTGTGTTATGCATAATTATATTAATTTCACACAATCTTATTAACTTATGCATTTAATTACCCCATCGTTCCCACGTAATTTCGTTCATGATATAACACATATAAAAAGGTGTCAACTTGCATATGAATGAACATGTTTCAAAGGTGCCATCTTGCATATTAACAAACACATAACTTGCATATGAACTTGCATAACATGTCACATAACTTGCATATAATATGTCACATAACTTACATATTCATTTTGCATAACAAACTTGCATATTAGCTTATAGACTTGCATAATGTGTCATCATGAGCTTGCATATTAATAAACATGTAACTTGCATATTTACATACATGTAACTCGCATATTAACAAACATGTAACTTGCATATAAAGAAACATGTAACTTGCATATTTACATACATGTAACTTGCATATTAACAAACATGTAACTTGCATATTAACAAACATGTAACTTGCATATTTACATACATGTAACTTGCATATTAACAAACATGTAACTTGCATATTTACATACATGTAACTTGCATAGCATATTACCATGAACTTGCATAACATGCATATGATTACATAGCCCACAACTTGCATATTTAGCATCATGCAAACATAACATACATCATATTAAACTTGCATAAGCTTACATACTCAACATGCATACACATAAGATTAATGCTAACATCATATCATATGATTCAAAGCTCATTAATCCACATACAAAACCATAAATCTCATCACATCTCATCTAATTAGTTTACCAAAAGATCATCAAAGTGATAGAAACTCACAACTAGCAACTTTGAACACCAAATGAAGAAGATTAAGATGCTAAGAAGGGATTAGAAGTTGATTAGAGAGTGATTAGTATGCAACACTCTTCATAAAATTAGTGGAGGCCATGAGAGCTAGCATTTTGCCATAGTTTAGTCACTAGGTTTAATTATGAATGAATTAGGGTAGGTTAGGGTCTTATTTATAGATTAGGCAAGTGTTTTAGGCCATAGGATTAACCCTAGATTCAATCCAAGCCATCAAAGCATGTCTTGGGGAAGAAGTCAAGTGTAGGAACCATCTAGGGCCTTTAGATTAAAGATGGACCATGAGAACCATTCAAATGCAAAATCTGCACTTGAGCGAATCGGCCCACGGGTTGACAGCCAAACACCCTGGATTAACCCCTAGTCGACCCAGCGGGCTCGGGTCGACTTCAAAAATCGGCCGGTTCGGTTATTCCCCTCTCCCAATTCGCTGTTTTGAGCATTTTTGCATATTTATTTATTAAATTTTCAATTATATATATATATATATCAATATATATATATATATATATATCTACACAACCCATTTCACTTAATTAAGTATACTTTAATTTGGGAATTTTCGTGAAACTTCGCGAGGCCATATCTTGGTCATACGGACTCCGATTTTCGAAAACTCGGACTCTATTTCGCGTATTTTTCCGAGACGAACGCAATGGCATAGCCCGTTTCCCTTGATTCCCATTTTAGAATTAAATTCTGCCTCGATTTATGTTATTACAGGTTATTGAAAATACGGGTTGTTACATTCTCCCCTCCTTAAAGGATTTCGTCCCCGAAATCTTCAAGTTAGGAAGAACGTATCCTACCATCCAATCATCCATCCACTCAAAGCATCATCCACGAGCAATCATTGTCCTTACAAGATTCTAAATGCTGGATGGATATATGCAAAAGTGTGTGTATATGTACTTACCTAATGCAAAAATCAGGCGGTTACTGATACAGTAAACCTCCTTAATGCAAACCATGATAGTGCCATGCATCCAATATGTATGCGAAACCCTATTGACACATACAAATTTCTACATGCGTGCACAACCATACACAAAAATGCATCATCCATATGATAACACAGCCATGATACATCCATCAATCTAACTACCACATCCATTTATGCAATATGCAACATGAAGTGACTGAGCCGATCTAGTGCCTAATGTGTGTGTATATGCATCCACGAGCAACCACTAGCAAACAATTGCATCCATATGCATCCATCAACCATAACATGTTTCAAACACATGTTTCAACCATAGGTTTTACCCTATCTAAAGGTCATAGGTATTAGCGAGAGGATATACTAAAGATAAGATAAGTACTAGACAAGCAATAAAGGAGAAGTTAAAAGACATACTCTCAAAAAGAAATGGATACAAAGAACGCATCTTTGCTTCCGTCTCCCAAGTAGCATTGCTTTCGTCATCTCCCCATTGCACTTTAACTAGCTGAACTTCTCTGTTCCTCAACTTCCTAGTTTCTGACCCAAGGATGCGAGTAGGAGCTCGTCGAATCGTCGCATCACGCTCTACCTCTACATCTCTAAGCAAGCTCGGCTCTACCACCTCCGCGGTCTCATGTAAGCACTTCCTCAAATGTGATACATGGAATACATCATGAACACCACTAAGTCTGTCGGGCAACTCCACCCTATATGTCATCCGTCCAATCCTTTCCTTAATAGGAAACGGCCCAACAAATCTCGGTGCTAACTTCCCTACGGACCCAAAGCGAACAACATTTCTCAATGGAGATACTTTGACAAAAACCATGTCCCCAACCTCAAACTCAAGATCCGTCCTTCTCCGATCCGCATAAGATTTCTGTCTATCTTGCGCTGCTTTCATCCTTTTTCGAATTAAATCAATCTTCTCTGAAGTCTCTCTAACCATATCCGGCCCAAGCAAGATCTTATCCGTAGATTCCCACCAACATGTAGGAGATCGACAAGGCCTTCCATAAAGAGCTTCGAAAGGTGCCATGCCAATACTGGACTGAAAGCTGTTATTATATGCGAACTCCACCAAAGGAAGATGTTCTTCCCATGTACCTCCAAAATCCAAGATACAAAGCCTCAAAAGATCTTCTAAGATACGGTTCACCCTCTCAGTCTGACCGTCCGTCTGAGGATGATATGCGGTGCTCAAACACAACTGAGTCCCTACCGCCTCTTGCAAACTTCTCCAAAACTCACTAGTGAAAATAGGATCTCGATCACTCACAATGCTGGATGGTACGCCATGCAATCTAACAATCTCTCTAACATAGACTGAAGCAAGCCATGGAGCAGTCCTCTTACTCTTTACGGGTATAAAATGGGCACTCTTGGTAAGTCTGTCTACCACAACCCAAATTCCCGTATTGCCCTTCCTCGATCTCGGTAACCCGTCGATGAAATCCATCGAGACACTATCCCACTTCCACTGTGGAACTTCCAATGGGTGTAGCAACCCACCGGGTTTCCTTTGCTCCACTTTAACTTGTTGGCACACTAAGCATCTAGCCACATACTCGGCCACATCTTTCTTCATACCGGCCCAGAAGAAAACTCTCTTCATGTCTTGGTACATTTTGTCTCCACCGGGATGAATAGTCATTCTTGAACGATGTGCATCATCCAAAATAGCCTTCTTCAAACCCTCATCTTGCGGTACACAAAGTCTACCGTCTCTATGCAACCATCCCTTATCATCTATGGTGTATCTACCCAAATGGCTGGACGACTCCCCTCTTATAAGCTTCTCTACCAACACAACCAACTGTGGGTCGTCTCGCTGAGCCTCGCCAATCCGTCTCAAAAGAGTAGGTCTAACCTCCAAGGATGCCAACAAACCAGGTACAAAATCAACAGAAGGTCTGAAGTCAAACAAAGAAAGAAACTCCAAGCTTCGCCGTTCCACGAACAATGGACTCAAAGATAGCCTTTTTCTACTCAAGGCGTCTGCCACCACGTTACCCTTACCAGGGGTATACGCTATCTCGAAATCATAGGATGCTAAGAACTCCATCCACCTTTGCTGTCTTAAGTTTAAATCCTTCTGAGAGAATAAGTACTTCAATGATTTATGGTCGGTGAACAACTCGAATCTCTCACCAAGAAGATAATGGCGCCAAGACTTAAGTGCGAAAACAATCGCGGCCAACTCTAGATCATGGGTAGGGTAATTCTTCTCATGCACTCTCAATTGTCTCCCTCCATAGGCTATTACCCTTCCCTCCTGCATCAAGACTGCGCCCAATCCTGTTCCACAAGCATCGGTATAAACAACAAACGGCTTACTCCCATCTGGGAGCACTAAAACTGGAGCGGTGGTCAAAGCTCTCTTTAACCGTCGGAAAGCATCATCACAATCTACGTCCCATAAGAAAACGAGATTCTTCTTCGTCAAGCGGGTTAATGGGGCTGATATCTTCGCGAAGTCTTTGATGAACTTCCTATAATATCCTGCCAACCCCAAGAAACTTCTTACCTCGGTAGCATTTTTAGGAACTTTCCAATCCTGGATAGATACTATCTTTGCGGGATCCACAGCTATCCCTTCCTTAGAGACCACATGCCCTAAGAATCGCACTTCTCTTCTCCAAAAATGACATTTAGAGAATTTAGCTTTAAGACTATGCGCTCGAAGAGTCTCCAACACTTCCTTGAGATGTAAGGCATGCTCTTCTTCATTCTTGGAAAAGACCAAGATGTCATCCACAAAAACTACTACAAACTTATTCAGATACTCTCTGAACACTCTACTCATGAGATCAACAAAGTATGCGGGGGCGTTTGTCAACCCAAATGGCATCACTAGCCACTCATAAAAACCATCCGGAGTCCGGAAAGCAGTCTTCTCTATACTGTCCTCCGCCACTCTTAACTGATGAAACCCTGTAGCTAAGTCCATCTGCGAAAATACTGACGCGCCAACCAACTGATCAAAGAGATCATCTATCCTCGGTAATGGGTGTCTATTCTTCTTCGTGAGCTTATTAAGTTCTCTATAATCCACACAAAGTCTGAGGGACCCATCCGCCTTCGTGGCAAACACTACTGGAGCTCCCCACTCCGATATACTTCGCCTTATGAACCCCTTCTCAAGCAACTCCCCTACTTGCTTATGAAGTTCTCTTCTCTCACGAGGAGCCATATGGCGCACTGGCAAAGACACTGGTTTGGCATTATCCACCAAATAAATTCGGAAATCTATCTCCCGCTTCGGAGGCAAACCCTTCACTTCTTCAAACACATCCGGATATTCCCGGACCACTCTGACTGAATGCAAACTCTCGACCGAAGCATCGAGCGATTCAAGATAACTTAGCAAAACAGATTCCATGGGATTACAAGAGATCTCGAGAGTATTACCCAAGCGGGTCATAAGCCTGACAACTCTCCTTTCACAATCAAGAACGGCACCATTACTGGATAACCAGTCCATGCCCAAAATCAACCCATAGCCCGTGAAGCCCAATACAAAAGCATCACATCTAAACTCAACGCTAAGTATAGAAATCTTCAAACCCAAACATATCATAGACAGGTATATGGAGCCCCCAATTGGGTTTGAAACAACCAAGGGATCATCAACTAGACTGGTGTCTAAGTGCAGTGACTCAACTAATGATGATGAGATAAAAGAATGCGATGCGCCAGAGTCAAACAAAGTACGAACTGGATGATCAAACAGAAAAACCAGACTTTCAACGGAAATAGTTCTACCTCTCTGCTGAATCGGTGGAACTGAGAGAACCTGAACTTGCCCCCCTGACTGAGGTGGTGCTATAAGAGCTTGCACCTGACCTCCTGAGGTAGACCCCGTCTTCTGCCCCTTCTTTGGGCAGTTTTTCACAAGATGCCCCGCTTCACCACAATGAAAGCAACCGGTCTTCTTCTTTTTGCGACAATCCTTACTGAGATGCCCTGGTGTACCACAATTGAAGCACTTCTTCTTTGTCTTCTTCTTGTCACCATTGCCTTTTCCACCCTTGCCTTGTTGTTGTTGTTGCGGTTTCTTCTGATCCCCCTTTTTCTCTGGTGCCGTAGAATTCTTATCATCCTCATGCATAAGTGCCATATAGACAAGTTTCTCAAAAGTGGCCCCCATAGGAATGTGAGTCATAGCTATTCCTTGCAATGGTTCGTTCAAGCCTCTAACGAACCTCAAAGCCTTCTTCTCCGGTGTATTCACCAACTCTATGCCAAATCTTGCTAATTGATTGAATTTGTTGACATATTCTTTCACCGTGAGATTCCCTTGCTTCAAATTCAAGAACTTCTCCATAAACAGATTCTCTTCCGCCCTTGAGAGAAACTTAGCCCCAAACCTTTGCTTAAAATCTGCCCAAGAGTCAACAGGGCGTTCTCCATTAGTGACCTCCCACCAGAATGAGGCCTCTCCCTTCATTAACCAAGCCGCCAACTTGACTTTCTTTCCCTCTTCCACTTCAAAGATATCTAGCAACTCTTCCACTTCCTTAAGCCAATCTCTAGCCTCTACGAAAGTCTCTGAACCAAGAAAAGGTTTTCCTCCTATAGCCTTGAACTCCTTGCAAACCTTAGCAAAATTATCCACTCTAGGCTGAGGAGGAGGAGCGGTTGTCTCTGGTGTAGTAGCATTGGCCGGACCCGCAGCCGCGGCCCTAGCCTCTTGCAACCTCCTATACCATAGTGGTATAACTAAACCCTCCGGGATGTTAAGATCTTCAGCCATGCTGAAACGAAAGAGGAAAGATTCAAAAAGGAGATTCCGAAAGATAACGATATGGCTATTGGGGATTATGCTTTTCTTTTTCAAAAACTTTTCCTTTTAAAGACATGTTTTTGAAAATACTTTCTTCGAAAATACTCTTAGAAAATAGTTTTTCTAAAAAAAATTATCTGTTCTGGTAACCTTAAGCTCTGATACCACGTGTAACACCCCACTCCCGCTATGATCACTCACTAAGGGAATGCCATAGCATTGGTGGAGTATTTTAGTGAATATAGAACAGAAAAATTACAACAAGACAGATATAAATAGTACTTGAAATTTTAAAACATCATCTCATAACAGCGGAAGTAAAACATGTCTGGTTACATCATAAAACCACAATAAAGGTCAAGTACAATATCCATCAAAATAAAGGAATACATAATCCCACTCTCATACAATAGCCAAAACAGAAGAAAAGATAACTGGATAACTGGAGCTTTACATCTACCCAAGCTCCTAAAGACTGGAACAGCAATCCGATCAAGCTCCACTACTGCTAGGATCCACCACAGGACCTGAGGGTTGGGAAAAAGATAAAAACAACGGGGTCAGACATAAGTCTGAGCGAGTCCTATAACTTTAACAATACAATCGTTAAAGTAACCAGAGAAGACATGAATTGATATACGGTAACATATAGGGATGAATAGCTATCCTAAGCAATCAACTAAACTAAGATAAAGGATAAAGACGCATCTACCCTCCCTAAGGTAAATTACTAAACTGCACCACACCAGTCGTTCTTAACTTAAAGGTTGATCCCTCCTAAGGACTTATAAAATTACTTTAATAGTACTTGCGTACCCCTAGATGACCAAGTAGGCGCCACGGGGCCCTACAATCCACTAGGTGTACACACTACTCCCCATTCGATCGGCTCCCTAACGTAGATACCCGTGCTGGCCCCACCGTGGGATGTATCATTCCCCAATGTGGCAACCTGATGGAACTAAAGGTGCACGGCTTATATCTACTCGATGCAACAACGGCTTACCTACCAGCCCGGGCCCACTCACGCATATGAAGCCCGTTGGACTTGCGTTGCCACCGCTAACCCGTTTGCCTCTTACAGTCAAGCCCAGTATGCGTGTCCCGTCCTCGACATGGGTCGAGCCCACAAAGATACGTATGGGTTACTGGTTGAAATGGGCCTCCACAAGCTACCCACCTAAGCTTGTCCCTTTTTCTAGTATATCCCACTTAACCCTTTAATCATGTTTTAATTACATGTTCCATTTTGGTTAAGTATTCTAATCGTGTTTTCTATTGCCACCCAAGGCAACCACTAGATTTTCTCATGCCACCCGAGGCACCCACTTAACCCCTCATGTCCCTCTACATGCTAATATGGTTAAGTGTTTCTTAATTAATTAATTAAGAACGTAACCTTTGTAAAGACCTCTCACATTAGACTGTCTTTTATGACCGCTGGTTAAGCCGGTTGGGTCCGGGCAGCCTTATGTCATAACAGAGTCTAACCTCGTGTCTTTACATTAATTACGTATTTAGTTTGTGCCTAAGACCTCTCACATTGGGCTAACATTTGTAGCAACTGGTTAAGCCGGTTGGGTCCGGGCAGTTTTACGCTACAACTGAGTCCAACCTCGTGTCTTAGTCAATTAATTACACCTAATTAATCACCCTCATAATTTTATATTAATTATCCCTAATTAATCAAGTTTTCTTAACATGGGTAGACCTAACTTAATAGGTAAATTCCCATGGGGTAGACCTAACTCAATAGGTAAATTCCCAACACATAGTATGGGTACACCTAACCAAATAGGCAAATTCCCATACTATGTTTATTTATTTTGTGTTATGCATAATTATATTAATTTCACACAATCTTATTAACTTATGCATTTAATTACCCCATCGTTCCCACGTAATTTCGTTCATGATATAACACATATAAAAAGGTGTCAACTTGCATATGAATGAACATGTTTCAAAGGTGCCATCTTGCATATTAACAAACACATAACTTGCATATGAACTTGCATAACATGTCACATAACTTGCATATAATATGTCACATAACTTACATATTCATTTTGCATAACAAACTTGCATATTAGCTTATAGACTTGCATAATGTGTCATCATGAACTTGTATATTAATAAACATGTAACTTGCATATTTACATACATGTAACTCGCATATTAACAAACATGTAACTTGCATATAAAGAAACATGTAACTTGCATATTTACATACATGTAACTTGCATATTAACAAACATGTAACTTGCATATTAACAAACATGTAACTTGCATATTTACATACATGTAACTTGCATATTAACAAACATGTAACTTGCATATTTACATACATGTAACTTGCATAGCATATTACCATGAACTTGCATAACATGCATATGATTACATAGCCCACAACTTGCATATTTAGCATCATGCAAACATAACATACATCATATTAAACTTGCATAAGCTTACATACTCAACATGCATACACATAAGATTAATGCTAACATCATATCATATGATTCAAAGCTCATTAATCCACATACAAAACCATAAATCTCATCACATCTCATCTAATTAGTTTACCAAAAGATCATCAAAGTGATAGAAACTCACAACTAGCAACTTTGAACACCAAATGAAGAAGATTAAGATGCTAAGAAGGGATTAGAAGTTGATTAGAGAGTGATTAGTATGCAACCCTCTTCATAAAATTAGTGGAGGCCATGAGAGCTAGCATTTTGCCATAGTTTAGTCACTAGGTTTAATTATGAATGAATTAGGGTAGGTTAGGGTCTTATTTATAGATTAGGCAAGTGTTTTAGGCCATAGGATTAACCCTAGATTCAATCCAAGCCATCAAAGCATGTCTTGGGGAAGAAGTCAAGTGTAGGAACCATCTAGGGCCTTTAGATTAAAGATGGACCATGAGAACCATTCAAATGCAAAATCTGCACTTGAGCGAATCGGCCCACGGGTTGACAGCCAAACACCCTGGATTAACCCCTAGTCGACCCAGCGAGCTCGGGTCGACTTCAAAAATCGGCCGGTTCGGTTATTCCCCTCTCCCAATTCGCTGTTTTGAGCATTTTTGCATATTTATTTATTAAATTTTCAATTATATATATATATATATCAATATATATATATATATATCTACACAACCCATTTCACTTAATTAAGTATACTTTAATTTGGGAATTTTCGTGAAACTTCGCGAGGCCATATCTTGGTCATACGGACTCCGATTTTCGAAAACTCGGACTCTATTTCGCGTATTTTTCCGAGACGAACGCAATGGCATAGCCCGTTTCCCTTGATTCCCATTTTAGAATTAAATTCTGCCTCGATTTATGTTATTACAGGTTATTGAAAATACGGGTTGTTACAAGTATTAAGGGAAATAGGCATAGTAAAGAAAGAAAAAAATGAAATAAAAAATGAAAGAAGGAAAACAATAACAAAAGTAGTGGGTAGTTATAATATAGTAGTGGTAAATCGACAAATATGAAAGATAATGAATCGTTTGGATAAGGTGCTGCAAAAACCAACCCTTCACATAAGTAAAAAGGTAGGCGTAATTGTTGGATGTAAGGGCTATTTAGAGAATTAGGGGTAGGCTTATAAAGAAGGGCTGTTTTGAAGTATTAACAGAAGTTGGCGTAGTTTAAGCATAGTATGGGTAGATCGACAAATATAAAAGATTATGAATCGTTTGGATTTGGTGCTGCAAAAACCAACCCTTCACAGTAGTAAAAAGATAGGCGTAATTGTTCGAAGTAAGAGCTATATAGAGAATTAGGGGTAGGATAAAGAAGAATGGTTATTTTGAAGTATTAGGAGAAGTATGGGCAGTTTAAGCAAAGTAGGGGTAGATCGACACATATGAAAGATGATGAACCATTTGGATTGGATCGACAAATATGGAAGATTATGAATCGTTTGGATTGGGTGCTGCAATAACCAATCCTTCACAGTAGTTAATAAATAGGGGTAATTTTGTAAGTAAAATCTATTTAGGGTATTATGGGTAGGATTAAAATGAAGGGATGTTTTGAAGTATTAAGAGAAGTATGGGTAGTTTAAGCATAGTAGGGGTAGATCGACAAATATGAAAGATGATGAATCGTCTGGATTGGGTGCTGCGAAAACCAACCCTACACAAAAGCAGAATGATAATTAGTTTACAAAGAAAGAAATGAATAATGCAAACAAATTGAATAAAGAAATGAATAAAGAAAAACAATTATAAAAGTAGGGGTAGTCAAAATATAGCGGTAATTGTTGGAAGTAAGGGCTATTTAGATAAATATGGGAAGGATTAAAAAGAAGGGTTGTTTTGAAGTATTAAGAGAAGTAGGAGTAGTTTAAGCAAAGTAGGTGTAGATCGAAAAATATGAAAGATGATGAATAGTTTGGATTGGGTGTTGCAAAAACCAACCCTTCACAGTAGTTAAATAATAGGTGTAATTGTTGGAAGTAAGGATTATTTAGAGCATTAGGATTGTTTTGAAGTATTAAGAGAAGTAGGGGTAGTTTAAGCATATTATGGGAAGATCGACAAATATGAAAGATGATGAATCGTTTGGATTGGGTGCTGCAAAAACCAACCCGTCACAGTAGTTAATACACAGGGGTAATTGTTGGAAGTTAGGGCTATTTAGAGAATTAGGGGTAGGATTAAAAAGAAGTGATGTTTTGAAGTATTAAGAGAAGTAGGGGTAGTTTAAGCATAGTAGGGGTAGATGGAAAAATATGAAAGATGATGAATCATTTGTATTGGGTGCTGCAAACACCAACCCTTCACAGCAGTTAAAATAGGGGTAATTACTGGAATTAAGAGCTATTTAGAGAATTAGAGGTAGGATTAAAAAGAAGGACTGTTTTGAATTATTAAGAGAAAAGGGGTAGTTTAAGCATAATAGGGGTAGATCGACAAATATGAAAGTTGATGAATCGTTTGGATTGGGTGCTGCAAAAACCAACCCTTGACAGTAGTTAAAAAATAGGAGTAATTACTGGAAGTAATGGCTATTTAGAGAATTAGGGGTAGGATTAAAAAAAGGGTTGTTTTGAAGTATTAAGAGAAGTAGGAGTAGTTTAAACATAGTAGGGGTAGATCGACAAGTATGAAAGATTATGAATCGTTTGGATTGGGAGCTGTAAAAACCAACTATTCACAGTAATAAAAAGAAAGTCATAATAGTTGGAAGTAAGGGCTATTTAGAGAATTAGGGATAGGACTAAAATTAAGGGCTGTTTTGAAATATTAAGAGAAGTAGGGGTAGTTTAATCATAGTAGGGATAGATCGACAAATATGAAAGATGATGCTGCAAAAACCAACCCTTCACAGTAGTTAAAAAATAGGGGTAATTGTTGGAAGCAATGGCTACTTCGATAGTTATAGGTAAGATTAAAAAGAAGGACTGTTTTGAAGTATTAAGAGAAGTTTGGGTAGTTTAAGCATAGCAGGGGTAGATCGATAGGTATAAAAGATGATGAATCATTTAGATTAGGTGCTGCAAAAACCTACCCTTCATAGAAGTTAAAAAATAGAGGTAATTGTTGGAAGTAAGGCTATTTAGAGAACTAGGGGAAGGATTAAAAAGAAGGGTTGTTTTGAATTATTAAGAGAAGTAGGTGTAGTTTAAGCATAGTTGGCGTAGATCGACAAATATGATATATGATGAATCATTTAGATTGGGTGCTGCAGAAACCAATCCTTCACAATAGTTAAAAAATAGGGCAAATTGTTTGAACGAAACGCTATTTTGATAATTAGGGGTAGGATTAAAAAGAAGGACTATTTTGAAGTATTAATAGAAGTCTGCAGAGTTTAAGTAGAGTACGGGTAGATCGACAAATATGAAAGATTACGAATTGTTCTGATTTTGGTGCTGTAAAAACCAACCCTTCACACATCCCTTCTTTTTAATCCTACCCCTAATTCTCTAAATAGCCCTTAGTTCCAACAATCACCCCTATTTTTTAATTATTGTGAAGAGTTGGTTTTTGCAGCAACCCAATATAAATGATTGATCATCTTTCTTATTTGTCGATCTACCCCTACTATGTTTGAACTAACCCTACTTCTCTAAATAATGCAAAACATCCCTTCATTTTAATCCTACCCTAAATTCTCTAAATAGCCCTTCCTTCCAATAATTACCCCTATTTTTTAACTACTGTGAAGGGTTGGTTTTTTGCAGCATCAAATCCAAACGATTCATCATCTTTAATATTTGTCGATCTATTCCTACTATGCTTAAACAACCACTACTTATCTTTATACTTCAAAACAGTCTTTCTTTTTAATCCTACCCCTAATTATCTAAGTAGCCCTTACTTACAAAAATTACCCCTATTTTTTAACTTCTGTGAAAACCTGATTTTTGCAGCACCCAATCTAAATGATTCAACATCCAACATATTTGTCGATCTACCCCAACCATGCTTAAACTACCCCTACTTCTCTTAATACATCAAAACAGTCCTTCTTTTTAATCCTACCCCTACTTATCTAAATAGCCCTTACATTCAACAATTATGCCTATCTTTTTACTACTGTGAAGGGTTGGTTTTTGCAGCACCCAATCCAAACGATTCATAATGTTTCATATTTTTCGATCTACCCCTACAATGCTTAAACTACCCCTACTTCTCTTAATACTTCAAAACAACCCTTCTTTTTAGTCCAACCCCAAATTCTCTAAATAGCCCTTACTTCCAACAATTACCCGTATTTTTTAACTACTGTGAAGAGTTGGTTTTCGTAGCACCCAGTCTAAATGATTCATCATCTTTCATATTTGTCGAACTATCCCTTCTATGCTTAAACTACCCATACTTCTCTTAATACTTCAAAACAGCCTTTCTTTTTAATCCTACCCCTAATTCTCTAAATAGACATTACTTCCAAAAATTACCCCTATTTTTAACTACCGTGAAGAGTTGGTTTTTGCAGCACCCAATCCAAACGATTCATCATCTTTCATATTTTTCGATTTACCCATACTATGCTTAAACAACCCCTACTTATCTTAATACTTCAAAACATCCCTTCTTTTTATACCTACCCCTAATTATCTAAATATCCCTTCCAACAATTACCCCTATTTTTTAACTTCTGTGAATTTTTTTTTTTTTTTTTTTTTTTTTTTGCAGCACCCAATCCATATGATTCATCATCTTTTATATTTATCGATAAACCACTACTATGCTTGAACTACTCCTTCTTCTCTTAATACTTCAATACTGTCCTTCTTTTTAATCCTACACCTAATTCTCTAAATAGCCCTTATTTCCAACAATTATGCCTATCTTTTTACTACTGTGAAGGGTTGGTTTTTACAAAACCCAATCCAAACGATTCATCAACTTTCTTATTAGTTGATCAACCCCAACTACGCTTAAACTACCCCTGCTTCTCTTAATATTTATCGATCTAACCCAACTATGCTCAAACTACCCCTATTATCTTATCCATAATTATCTAAATAGCCCTTACTTCCAATAGTTACACCTATTTTTGAAGTACTGTGAAGGGTTGGTCTTTGTTTCACCCAATCTAAATGACTCATCATCTTTCATATTTATCGGTCTAACCCCATTTCTCTTAATACTTCAAAATAACACTTATTTTTAATCCTAACAACAATTCTCTAAATAGCCCTAGCTTCAAAAAATTACCCCTATTTTTTAACTACCCCTAATTTTATTATTGTTTTAGTTTATTCATTTTTTTGCATTATTCATTCCTTTCTATGTAAACTAATTATTATTCTACTTCTGTGAAGGGTTGGTATTTGCGGCAACCAACCCAAACAATTCTCCATCTATTATATTTGTCGATCTAACCCTACTATGCTTAAAGTACCCCTACTTCTCTTAATACTTTAAAATAGTCCTTCTTTTTAATCCTACCCCTAATTCTCTAAATACCCTTTACTTCCAACAATTACCCCTATATTATAACTACTGTGAAGGGTTGGTTTTTGCAACACCCAATCGAAACGATTCATCATCTTTCATATTTGTCGATCTACCATTACTATGTTTAAACCACTCCTACTTCTCTGTATACTTCAAAACAACCCTTCTTTTTAATCCTACTCCTAATTCTCTAAGTAGCCCTTACTTCCAAAAATTACGCCTATTTTTTAACTACTATGAAAGGTTGGCTTTTGCAGCACACAATCCAAATGATTCATCATCTTTCATATTTGTCGATCTACCCCTACTATGTCTAAAATACCCCTACTTCTTTAAATACTTTAAAACAGCTTTTCTTTTTAATCCTACCCCTAATTCTCTAAATAGTCCTTCCATCCAACAATTACACCTACTTTTTAACTATTGTGAAGGATTGGTTTTTGCAGCATCTAATCCAAACGATTCATCATCTTTCGTATTTGTCGATCCACCCCTTCTATGTTTAAACTACCTCTACATCTCCAATAGTAGTTAAAAATAGGGGTCATAGTTGGAAGTAAGGGCTCTCTAGAGAATTAGGAGTAGGATTAAAAAGAAAGGATGTTTTGAAGTAATAATAGAAGTAGCGGTTGTTTAAGCATAGTAGGGGTAGATCGACAAATAGGAGAGATGACGAATCGTTTGGATTGGGTGCTGAAAAACCAACCCTTCACAGAAGTTAAAAAATAAAGGTAATTTTTGGAAGGAATAAATATTTATAGAATTAGGGGTAGGGTTAAAAAAAACTGTTTTGTATTATTGGTGGAAGTAGGTGTAGCTTAAGCATAGTAGGTGCAGATCGACAAATATGAAAGACGATGAATCATTTGGATTGGGTGCTGCAAGAACCAACCCTTCGCAGTAGTAAAAAAAGGGGTAATTGTTGAAAGTAAGGGCTATTTAGAGAATCAGGAGTTGGATTAAAAAGAAGGGCTGTTTTGAAGTATTAACAGAAGTACGGGTAGTTTAAGCATAGCAGGGGTAGATCGACAAATATAAAAGACGATGAATCATTTGGATTGGGTTCTGCAAAAACCAACCCTTCAAAGCAGTTAAAATATAAGGGTAATTTTTGGAAGGAAGGGTTACTTAGAGAATTAGGGATATAATTAATAATAATGGTTGTTTTGAAGTATTAAGTGAAGTAGGGGTAGTTTAAGCATAATAGGGATAAATCAAAAAATATGGAGGATATTGAATCGTTTGGATTGGGGGCTACAAAAGCCAACCATTCACAGTAGTTAAAAAATAGGGGTAATGGTTGGAAGGAAGGTCTGTTTAGAGAATTAGGGGTAGGATTAAAAAGAATAGCTGTTTTGAAGAATTATGAGAAGTAGGGGTAGTTTAAGCATAGTAGGGGTAGATCGACAAATATGAAAGATAATGAATCATTTGGATTGGGTGCTGCCAAAACAAACACTTCACAGTAGTTAAAAAATAGGAGTAATTTCTCGAAGTAAAGGCTATTTAGGGAATTTATGGTTAGGATAGACAGAAGGGTTGATTTGAAGTATTTAGAGAAGTAGGGGTAGTTTAAGAATAGTAGGGGTAGATCGACAAATATGAAAGATGATGAATAACTTAGATTGAGTGCAGCAAAAACCTACCTCTCACAGAAGTTTAAAAAATAGGCGTAATTGTTTTAAGTAAAGCCTGTTTTGAGAATTAGGGGTAGGATTAAAAAGAAGGGATGTTTTGAAGTATTAAGAGAAGTAGTGGTTTTTTAAGCATAGTAGGGGTAGATCGACAAATATGAAAGATGATGAATCGTATGGATTGGGTGCTGCAAAAAACAATAGTTAAATAGGGGTAATTGTTGGAAGTAAGGGCTATTTAGAGAATTAAGGGTAGGATTAAAAAGAAGGACTGTTTTGAAGTATTAAGAGAATTATGGGCAGTTTAAGCATAGTAGGGGTAGATCGAAAAATATGATAGATGATGAATCATTTGGATTGGCTACTACAAAAACCGACCATTCGTAGTAGTTAAAAAATAAGGGTAATTTTTGGAAGGAAGGACAATTTAGATAATTAGGGTTAGGATTAAAAAGAAGGGTTGTTTTGAAGTATTTAGAGAAGTAAGGGTACTTTGTGCATAGTAGGGGTAGATCGACAAATATGAAAGATGATGAATCATTTGGATTGGGTGGTGCAAAAATCAACCCATTACAGTAGTTAAAAAATAGGGGTAATTGTTGGAAGTAAGGGTAATTTAGAGAATTAAGGGTAGAATTAAAAACAAGGGTAGTATTACTTCAAAACAACCCTTCATTTTAATTCTACCCCTAATTCTCTAAAAAGCCCATACTTCCAAAAAATACCCCTATTTTTAACTTCTGTGAAGGGTTGGTTTTTGCAGCACCCAATCCAAACGATTCATCATCTTTTATATTTGTTGATCTACCCCTACTATGCTTAAAAAACCCCAACTTCTCTTAGTACTTCAAAACAACCCTTCTTTTTAATCCAACCACTAATTCTCTAAATATCCTTTACTTCCAACAATTATCCCTATTTTTTAAACTTCTGTGAAGGGTTGGTTTTTGCAGCACCCAATCCAAACGATTCATAATCTTTCATATTTGTCGATCGACCCCTACTTCTCCTAATACTTCAATGCAGACCTTCTTTTTAATCCTATCCCTAATTCTCTAAATATCCCTTACTTCCAACAATTACGCCTATCTTTTTAATGTTGTGAAGGGTTGGTTTTTGTGGCACCCAATCCAAACGATTCATAATCTTTCATATTCGTCAACCTACCCCTACTATGCTTAAACCACCCCTACTTCTCTTAATACTTCAAAACAACCCTTCTTTTTAATCCAATACCTAATTCTCTAAATAGCCATTTTTACCAATAGTTACCCGTATTTTTTAACTACTAAGAAGCGTTGGGTTTTGCAACATCCAATATAAATGATTCATCATCTTTCATATTTGTCGATCTAACCCTACTATGCTCAAACAACCCCTACTACATAAATACTTCAAAACAGTCCTTCTTTTTAATCCTACCCCAAATTCTCTAAATAGCCTTAAAAAGTAGGGTTGATTTGAAGTATTAAGAGAAGTAGGTGTAGTTTAAGCATAGTAGCGGTAGGTCGACAAATATGAAAAATAATGAATCATTTTGATTGGGTGCGGCAAAAACCAACCCTTCACAGAAGTAGAATGATGATTAGTTTTCAAAGAAAGAGGTAATTTTTGGAATTAAGGGCTATTTAGAGAATTAGGGGTAGGATTAAAAAGATAGACCGTTTGTAAGTATTAAGAGAAGTAGGGGTGATTTAAACATAGAAGGGATAGATCGATAAATATGAAAGATGATGAATGGTTTGGATTGTGTGATGCAAAAACAACCTTTCATAGTCGTAAAAAAATAGGGGTTATTTTTGGAAGAAAGGGCTATTTAGGGAATTAGGGGTAGTATTAAAAAGAAGGGCCGTTTGAAAGTATTAAGAGAAGTAGGGGTGGATTAAGCACAATAGGGATAGTTCGACAAATATGAAAGGGCTATTTAGAGAATTAGCAGTAGGATTAAAAAAGGGCTGTTTTGTTGCATTAAGAGAAGTAGGGGTAGTTTAAGCATAGTAGGGGTAGATCGACAAATATGAAAGATGATGAGTCGTTTGGATTCGGTGCTGCAAAAACCAACCCTTCACAGTAGTTAAAAAATAGGGGTAAATTTTGGAAGTATAGGTTTTTAGGTAATTAGGGATAGGATTAAAAATAAGGATTGTTTTGAGGTATTAAAAGTAGTGTGGGTAGTTTAAGAACAGTAGGAATCGATCGACAAATATGAAAGATGATGAATCATTTCGATTGGGTGCTGCAAAAACCAACCCTTCATAGTAGTTAAAAAGTAGGTGTAATTGTTGGAAGTAGGGGCTCTTTAGAGAATTAGGGATAGGATTAAAAATAAGGACTGTTTTGAAATATTAAGAGAAGTAGGAGTAGTTTAAGCATAGTAGGGGTAGATCGACAAATATGAAAGATGATGAATTGTTTGGACTGGGTGTTGCAAAGACCAACCCTTCACAGTAGTTAAAAAATAGGGGTAATTTTTGGAAGTAAGGGATATTTATAGAATTAGGGGTAGGATTAAAAAGAAGGGCTGTTTTGAAGTATTAAGGGAAGTAGGGGTAGTTTAAGCATAGTAGGGTTTGATCGACAAATATGAAAGATGATTAATCGTTTGGATTACATGCTGCAAAAATCAACCCTTTACATTAGTTAAAAAATAGGGGTAAATTTTGGAAGTATGGGCTATCTAGATAATTAGGGATAGGATTAAAAATAAGGAGTGTTTTGAAGTATTAGGAAAAGTATGGGTAGTTTAAGAATAGTAGGGGTAGATCGACAAATATGAAAGATGATGAATCATTTCGATTGGGTCCTACAAAAACTAACCATTCACCGTAGTTAAAAATTAGGGGTAACTGTTGGAAGTAAGGGATATTCAGAGAATTGGGCATAGGATTAAAAATGAGGATTGTTTTGTAGTATTAAGAGAATTAGGGGTAGTTTAAGCATAGTAGGGGTAGATCGACAAATATGAAAGTTGATGAATCGTATGGATTGGGTGCTGCAAAAACCAACCTTTCACAGTAGTTAAAAAATAGCTGTAATTTTTGCATGTAAGGGCTATTTAGAGAATTAGAGGTAGGATTAGAAATAAGGATTGTTTTAAAATATTAAGAGAAGTATGGGTAGTTTAAGCATAGTAGGAATAGATCGACAAACATGAAAGATGATGAATCATTTTTATTGGGTGTTGGAAAAACCAACCCTTCACAGTAGTTAAAAAATAAGGGTAAATGTTGGAAGTAAGGTCTCTTTAGAGAATCAGGGAGAGGATTAAAAATAAGGATGTTTTGAAATATTAAGAGAAGTAGGAGTAGTTTAAGCGTAGTACGGGTTGATCGACAAATATGAAAGATGATGAATCATTTTGATTTGGTGCTGCAAGAACCAACCCTTCACAGAAGTTAATAATTATGGGTAATTGTTGGAAGTAAGGGCTATTTTGAGAATTAGCGCAAGGATTAAAAAGAAGGTCTATTTTGAAGTGTTAAGAGAAGTACAGGTAGTTAAGCATAGTAGGTATAGATCGACAAATATGAAATATGATGAATCATTACATTGGGTGCAGCAAAAATCAATCCTTCACAAATGTTAAAAAATAGGGCTAATTGTTGGATGGAAGCGCTATTTAGAGAATTATGGGTAAGATTAAAAAGGACTATTTTGAAGTATTAAGAGTAGTATGGGTAGTTTAGGCATAGTAGGGGTAGATTGACAGATATGAAAGAAGATGAATTCTTTGTATCAGATCGACAAGTATGAAAGATGATTAATCACTTGGATTGGGTGCTGCAAAAACCAACCCTTTACAGAAGTTAAAAAATAGAGGTAATTGTTGTAAGTAAGGGTTATTTAGAGAATTAGGGGTTGGATTAAAAAGAAGGATTGTTTTGAAGTATTAAGAAAAGTAGGGCTTGTTTAGACATAGTAGGGGTAGATCGACAAATATGAAAGATGATGAACCATTTGGATTGGGTGCTGTAAAAACTACCCCTTCACAATAGTTAAAAAATAAGGGTAATTACTGGATGTAAGGGCTAGTTAGAGAATTAGTGGTAGGATTAAAAAAAGAACTGTTTTTGAGTAGCGGTTGATCGAAAAATATGAAAGATGATGAATCATTTCGATTAGATGCAAAAAAAACCAATCCTTCAAAGAAGTCAAGAAGTAGAGGTAAACGTCGGAAGTAAGGGATATTTAGAAAATTAATGGTAGGATTAAAAAGAAGAACTTTTTTGAAGTATTAAGTGAAGTATGGGTAGTTTATGAATAGCAGGTGTAGATCGACAAATATGAAAGATGATGAATCATTTTGATTGGGTGCTGCAAAAACCAACCCTTCACAGTAGTTAAAAAATAGGGGTAATTGTTGGAAATAAGGCCTATTTAAAGAATTAGGGGTAGGATTAAAAAGAAGGGTTGTTTTTAAGTATTAAGAGAAGTAGGGGTAGATCGACAAACATGAATGATGATGAATCGTTTGGATTGGGTGCTACAAAAACAAAACCTTCGCAGTAGTTAAAAAATAGGGGTAATTGTTGGAAGTAAGGGCTATACAGAAAATTAGGAGTAGGATAAAAAAGAAGGGCCGTTTCGAAGTATTTAGAGAAGTAGGGGTAGTCTAAGCATAGCAGGCGTATATCGACAAATATGAAATATGATGAATCATTTGGATTATGTGTTGCAATAACGAATCGTTAAAAGTTGTTAAAAAATAGGGATACTTATTGGAAGTAAGGGCAATTTTGAGAACTAGGGGCAGGATTAAAATGAAGGACTATTTTGAAGTATTAAGAGAAGTAGGTGTAGTTTAAGCATAGTGGGGGTAGATCGACAAATATGAAAGATTATGAGTCGTTTGCATTGGGTGCTGCAAAAATCAACCATACATAGTAGTAAAAAGACAGGCGTAATTGTTGGAAGTAAGGGATGACCGACAAATATGAAAGATGATGAATCGTTTGGAATCTGTGCTGCAAAAACCAATCCTTAACAATAGTTAAAAAATAGGGGTAATTGTTGGAAGGAAGGGCTATTTAGAGAATTAGGTGTAGGATTAAAAAAGGACTGTTTTGAAGTATTAAGAGAAGTTGGGGTAGTTTAAGCATAGTAGGGGTAGATCAACAAATATGAAAGATTATGAATCATTTGGATTGGGTGCTGTAAAAACCAACCCTTCATTGTAGTAAAAAGTAGGCGTAATTGTTGGAAGTAATACTTCAAAACAACTATTATTTTTAATCCTACCCCTAATTCTCTATATAGCCCTTACTTCCAACAATTACCCTTTTTTTTTTTACTACAATGAAGGGCTGGTTTTTGCCGCACCCAATCCAAATAATTCATCATCTTTCATACTTGTCAATCTATCCCTACTATGCTCAAACTACCCATACTTCACTTAATATTTCAAAACAGCTCTTCTTTTTAATCCTACCCCTAATATTCTAAATATCCCTTACTTCCATCATTTTCCCATGCTTTTTAACTTCTATGAGAGATTGGTTTTTTTTTTTTGCATCCAATCGAAATGATTCATCATCTTTCATATTTTTCGATCAGCCCCTACTATGCTTAAACTACCCCTACTTCTCTTAATACATAAAATCAATCCTTTTTTTTATCCTATCACTAATTCTCTAACTAGCCCTTACTTCCAATAATTACCCCTATATTTTAACTACTTTGAAGGGCTAGTTTTTGTAGCACCCAATCCAAATGATTCATCATCTTTCATATTTGTCGATCTACCCATACTATGCCTAAACAACCCCTAGTTCTCTTAATACCTCAAAACAACCCTTCTTTTTAATCCAACCCCTAATTCTCTAAATAGCCCTTACTTCCTACAATTACCCCTATTTTTAAATTTCTGTTAAGGGTTGGTTTTTGCAGCACCCAATCCAAATGATTCATCATCTATCATATTTGTCGATGCAATCCAAATAATTCATCATCTTTCATATCTGTCAATCTAACCGTACTATGCTTAAACTACCCCTACTTCTCTTAATACTTCAAAACAATCCTTATTTTTAATCCTATCCCTAATTCTCTAAATTGTCCTTGCTTTCCGCATTTACCTCTATTTTTTTAACTATTGTGAAGGGTTGGTTTTTGTAGCACACAATCCAAACGATTCATCATCTTTCATACTTGTCGATCTACCCCTACTATGCTTAAACTACTCCTACTTCTCTTAATACTTCAAAATAGCCCTTCTTTTTAATCCTACCTATAATTCTCTAAATAGCCCTTACTACCAAAAATTACGGCTATTTTTTAACTGCAGCGAAGGGTTGGTTATTGCAGCACCCAATCCAAACCATTCATCATCTTTCATATTTATCGATCTACCCCTACTATGCTTAAACTACCCCTACTTCTCTTAATACTTACAAACAAGCCTTCTTTTTATTCCTACTCCTAATTCTCTATATATCCATTACTTTCAAAAGTTACCCCTATTTCTAAACTTCTGTGAAGGGTTGGTTTTTGCAGCACCCAATCCAAATGATTCGTCATCTTTCATATTTGTCGATCTACCCTTACTATGCTTAAACTACCCCTAATTCTCTTAGTACTACAAAACAGTCCTTATTTTTAATCTTATCCCTAATTCTATAAATAGCCCTTACTTCCAACATTTACCCATATTTTTTAACTACTATGAAGGGTTGGTTTTTGCTGCACCCAATCAAAATGATTCATCATCTTTCAGATTTGTCGATCTAGCCCTACTATGCTTAAACAACCCATACTTCTCTTTACACTTCAAAACAGTCCTTATTTTTAATCCTATCTGTAATTCTCTAAATTGCCGTTAATTTCAACATTTACCCCTATTTTTTAGCTACTATGAAGGGTTGGTTTTTGCAGCACCCAATCCAAATGATTCATCGTCTTTCATACTTGTCGATCTACCCATACTATGCTTAAACTACACCTACTTCTCTTAATACTTCCAAAATTACCGCTATTTTTTAACTACTGTGAATGTTTGGTTTTTGCAGCACCCAATCCAAACGATTCATAATCTTTCATATTTATCGATCTACCCCTACTATTCTTAAACTACCCCAGCTTCTCTTAATACATACAAACAACCCATCTTTTTAATCCTACCCCTAATTCTATAAATAGCCCTTACTTCCAACAATTACCCTTATTTTGAAACTTATGTGAAGGGTTGGTTTTTCCAGCACCCAATCCAAACGATTCATCAACTTTCATATTTGTCGCTCTAACCCTTCTAGGCTTAAACTACCCCTAATTCTCTTAATACCACAAAACAGTCCTTATTTTTAATCCTATCCCTATTTCTATAATTATCCCTTACTTCAAACATTTACCCCTATTTTTTAACTGTTATGAATGGTTAGTTTTTACAACACCCAATCAAAATGATTCATCATCTTTCATATTTGTCGGTCTACCCCTAATATGCTTAAACAACCCATACTTCTCTTAATACTTCAAAACAGTCCATATTTCTAATCCTATCCCTAGTTCTCTAAATAGCCCTTACTTCCAACATTTACCCATAATTTTTAACTACTGTGAAGGGTTGGTTTTTGCAGCACCTAATCCAAACGATTCATCATCTTTCATATTTGTCGATCTGGCCCTACTATGTTTAAACTACCCCTACTTCCCTTAATACTTCAAAACAGTCCGTCTTTTTAATCCTAAACCTAATTCTCTAAATATCCCTTACTTCCAAAAATTACCACTATTTTTTAACTACTGTGAAGTGTTTGTTTTTGCAGCACCCAGTTCAAACGATTCATCATCTTTCATACTTATCGATCTACCCCTACTATGTTTAATCTACCCCTACTTCTCTTAATACTTACAAATAACCATTATTTGTAATCCCAACCCTAATTCTCTAAATATCCCTTACTTTCAACAATTACCTCTTTCTTTGAAATCTAATTATCATTCTACTTCTACGAAGGGTTGGTTTTTGCAGCACCCAATCCAAATGATTCATCATCTTTCATATTTGTCGATCTACCCCTACTATGCTTAAACTACCCATATTTCACTTAATACTTCAAAACAGCTCTAACTTTTAATCCTACCCCTAATTTTCTAAATATCCCTTACTTCCAACATAACCCTACTTTTTAACTTCTATGAAGGATTGTTTTTTTTTTTTTTTTTTTTGCATCCAATCGAAATGATTAATAATCTTTCATATTTTTCGTTCAACCCCTACTATGCTTAAACTAACCCTACTCCTCTAAATACATAAAAACAGTCCTTTTTTATACTACCACAAATTCTCTAACTGGCCTTTACTTTCAATAATTACCCCTATTTTTTAACTGCTGTGAAGGACTAGTTTTTGCAGCACCTAATCCAAATGATTCATCATCTTTCATATTTGTCGATCTACCCTTAGTATGCCTAAACATCCCCTACTTCTCTTAATACTTCAAAACAACCCTTCTTTTTAATCCAACCCCTAATTCTCTAAATAGCCCTTACTTCCAACAATTACCCCTATTTTTTAACTTCTATGAAGGGTTATTTTTTGCAGCACCCAATCCAAATGATTCGTCATCTTTCATATTTGACGATCCAATCCAAATAATTCGTCATCTTTCATATTTGTCAATCTACCCTACTATGCTTAAACTACACATACATCTCTTAATACTTCAAAACAGTCCTTCTTTTTAATCTTACCCCTTATTCTCTAAGTAGTGCTTCCTTCAAAAAATTAGCCCTATTTTTTAGCTATTGTGAAGGATTGATTTTTGCAGCTCCCAATCAGTATGATTCATCATATTTCATATTTGTCGATGTAGCCCTACTATGCTTAAACTACATGTACATCTCTTAATACTTCAAAACAGCCCCTATTTTTAATCCTTCCCCTAATTCACTAAATAGCCCTTACTTCCAACAATTACCCATATTTTTTATCTTCTGCGAAGGGTTGGTTTTTATGGAAGCCAATCTAAATGATTCATCATCTTTCATATTTGTCGATCTACCCGTACTATGCTTAAACTACCCCTACTTCTCTTAATACTTCAAAACAGTCCTTATTTTTAATCCTATCCCTAATTCTTTAAATAGCACTTACTTCTAACAATTACCCCTATTTTTTAACTATTGTGAAGGGTTGGTTTTTGCAGTACCCAATCGAAATGATTCATCATCTTTCAAATTTGTCGTTCTACCCCTACTATGCTTAAACTACCCATACTTCTCTTAATACTTCAAAACAGTTCTTATTTTTAATCCTATCCCTAATTCTCTAAATTTCCCTTACTTTCAACATATACCTCTATTTTTTAACTACTGTGAAGGGTTGGTTTTTGCAGCACGCAATCCAAACGATTCGTCATCTTTCATACTTGTCGATCTACCCCTACTTTGCTTAAACTACCCCTACTTCTCTTAATACTTCAAAATAGCCCTTCTTTTTAATCCTACCTCTAATTCTCTATATAGCCCTTACTTCCAAAAATTACCGCTATTTTTTAACTATAGTGAAGGGTTGGTTTTTGCTGCACCCAATCCAAACGATTCATCATCTTTCAAGATTATCGATATACCCCTACTATGCTTAAACTACCCCTACTTTTCCTAATGCTTACAAACAACACTTCTTTTTAATCATACACCTAATTCTCTAAATATCCCTTACTTCCAAAAATTACCCCTATTTTTAAACTTCTGTGAAGGGTTGGATTTTGCAGCACTCAATCCAAATGATTCATCAACTTTCATATTTGTCGATCTACCCTTACTATGCTTAAACTACCCCTAATTATCTTAATACTACAAAACTGTCCTTATTTTTAATCATATCCCTAATTCTCTAAATATCCCTTACTTCCAACATTTACCCATATTTTTTAACTACTATGAATGGTTGGTTTTTGCAGCACCCAATCGAAATGATTCATCATCTTTTATATTTGTCGATCTACCCCTACTATGCTTAAACTACCCATACTTCTCATAATACTTCAAAATAGTCCTTATTTTTAATAATATCCATAATTCTCTAAATAGCCCTTACTGCCAACATTTACCCCTATTTTTTAACTACTGTAAAGGGTTGGTTTTTGCAACACCTAATCCAAACGATCAATCATCTTTCATATTTGTCAATCTACCCGTACTATGCTTAAACTAATCCTACTTCTCTTAATACTTAAAATCAGTCCTTCTTTTTAATCCTACACCTAATTCTCTAAATATTCCTTCCTTCCAAAAATTACCCTTATTTTTTAACTACTATAAAGGGTTGGTTTTTGCAGCACCCAGTCCAAACGATTCATTATCTTTCATATTTATCGTTCTACCCCTACTATGTTTAAACTACCCCTACTTCTCTTAATACTTACAAACAACCCTTATTTTTAATCCTACCCCCAGTTATCTAAATAACCCTTACTTCCAACAATTACCTCTTTCTTTGTAAACTGATTACCATTCACTTCTGTGAAGGATTGGTTTTTGCAGCACCCCATCCAAATGATTCATCATCTTTCATATTTGTCGATCTACGCCTACTATGCTTAAACTACGCATACTTCAAAACAACTCTTCTTTTTAATCCTACCCCTAATTTCCTAAATATCCCTTACTTACAACATTTAACCCTACATTTTAGCTTCTGTGAAGGATTGGTTTTTTTGCGTCAAATCGAAATGATTCATCATTTTTCATATTTTTCGATCAACCCCTACTATGCTTAAACTGCCCCTACTTCTATTAATACTTAAAAACAGTCCTTTTTTTTTTATCCTACCACTAATTCTCTAACAAGCCCTTACTTCCAATAATTACCCCTATTTTTTAACAACCGTGACGGCTATTTTTTGCAGCACCCAATCCAAATGATCCATCATTTTTCATATTTGTCGATCTACCCCTACTTTGCCTAAACCACCCCCACTTCTCTTAATACTTCAAAACAACCCTTCTTTTTAATCCAACCCCTAATTTTATAAATAACCCTACTTCCAACAATTACCACTATTTTTTAACTTCTGTCAAGGTTTGGTTTTTGAATCACCCAATCCAAATGATTCATCATCTTTCATATTTGTCGATCCAATCCAAATAATTCATCATCTTTCATCTTTTTCAATCTACCCCTACTATGCTTAAACTACCCACACACCTCTTAATACTTCAAAACAGTCCTACTTTTTAATCTTACCCCTAATTCTCTAAATAGCGCTTCCTTCAAACAATTAGCCCTATTTTTTAACTATTGTGAAGGATTGATTTTTGCAGCACCCAATCTAAATGATTCATCATATTTCATATTTATCGATCTACCCCTACTATGCTTAAACTACACGTACTTCTCTTAATACTTCAAAACAACCCTTATTTTTAAAACTTCCCCTAATTCTCTAAATAAACCTTACTTCCAACAATTACCCCTATTTTTTCAATTCTGGGAAAGGTTGGTTCATGTATCACCAAATCTAAATGATTCATCATCTTTCATATTTGTCGATCTATACCAACTTTGCTTAAACTACCCATACTTCTCTTAATATTCAAAATAGTCCTTCTTTTTAATCCTACCCCTAATTCTCTAAATAGCCCTTACTTCCAACAATTATCCCTATTTTTTAGCTACTGCGAAGGGTTGGTTTTTGCAGAAGCCGATCTAAATGATTCATCACCTTTCATATTTGTCGATTTACCGTACTATGCTTAAACTATCCCTATTTTTAATCATATCCCTAATTCTTTAAATATCCCTTACTTCCAACATTTACCCCATATTTTTTTAACTACTGTGAAGGATTGGTTTTTACAGCACTGAATCGAAATGATTCATCATGTTTTATATTTGTCGATCTACACCTACTATGATTAAACTACCCATACTTCACTTAATACTTCAAAACAGTTTTTATTTTTAACCTTACACTAATTTTATAAATATCCCTTATTTCCAACACTTACCCCTACTTTTTAACTGCTGTGAAGGGTTGGTTTTTGCAGTACCCAATCCAAACGATTCATCATCTTTCATACTTGTCGATCTACCCCTACTATGCATAAACTACACCTACTTCTCTTAATACTTCAAAGTAGCCCTTCATTTTAATCCTACCTCTAACTCTCTAAATAGCCCTTATTTCCAAAAATTACCGCTATTTTTTAACTACTTTGAAGGGTTGGTTTTGTAGCACCCAATCCAAACGATACATCATCTTTCATATTTATCGATCTTCCCCTACTATACTTAAACTACCCCTACTTCTCTTAATACTTACAAACAACCCTTCTTTTTAATCCCACCCCTAATTCTCTAAATACCCCATACTTCCAACAATTACCACTTTCTTTGTAAACTAATTATCATTCTACTTCTGTGAAGGGTTGGTTTTTGCAGCACCGAATCAAATTGATTAATCATCTTTCATATTTGTCAACCTACCCCTACTTCTCAAAATACTTCAAAGCAACCTTTCTTTTTAACGGCTATTTAGAGAATTAGGGATAGGGTTAAAACGAAGGATTGTTTTAAAGTATTAATAGAAGTAGGGGTAGGCTAAGCATAATAAGGTTTGATCGACAAATATGAAAGATGCTGAAATATTTAGATTGAATGCTGCAAAAACCAACCCTTCACTTTAGTTAAAAAATAGGGGTAAATGTTGGAAGTAAGGGCTATTTAGAGAATTAGGGGTAGGATTAAAAAGAAGGGCTATTTTGAAGTACTAAGAGAAGTAGGGGTAGTTTAAGCATAGTAGGGGTAGTCGACAAATATGAAAGATGATGAATCATTTGGATTTAGTGCTGCAAAAACCTACCTTTCACAGAAGTTCAAAAATGGGGGTAATTGTTGAAAGTAAAGGCCATTTCGATAATTAGGGGTAGGATTAAAAAGAAGGGATGTTTTGAAGCATTAAGAGAAGTGGGGGTAGTTTAAGCATAGTAAGGGTAGATCGACTAATATGAAAGATGATGAATCATTTAGATTGGGTGCTGCAAAAACCAACCCTTCACAGTAGTTCAAAAATAGGGGTAATTGTTGGAAGGAAGTACTATTTAAAGAATTAGAAGTAGAATTAAAAAGAATAGCTGTTTTGAAGTATTAAGATAAGTACGGGTAGTTTAAGCATAGTAGGGTTATATCGACAAATAAGAAAGATGATGAATCATATAGATTGGGTGCTGCAAAAACCAACCCCTCACAGTAGATAAGAAATAGGGTTAATTGTTGTATGTAAGGGCTATTTAGAGATTTAGGGGCAGGATTAAAAAGAAGGGATGTTTTGAAGTATTTAGAGAAGTAGGGGTAGTTTAAGCATTGTAGGGGTAGATCGACAAACTTGAAAGATGATGAATCATTTGGATTGGGTGTTGCAAAAATCAACCCTTCATAATAGTTAAAAAAAGGGTAATTGTTGGAAGTAAGGGCTATTAAGAGAATGAGGGATAGGATTAAAAAGAAGGGCAGTATTACATAACACCCCGTATTTTCTATGAATATAAAAGTAACAAAACAAAGTATACTTAATTTTTAGTAGAAGAATTAAGGAAAAAGGATTAGACCATTGCATTCGTCTCGGAATTCTACTTGAGATAGTGTCCGAATTTGCGTAAATCGGACTCTGTATGAAGACGTTATGGCCTTTAGAAGTTTTCAGAAAATTTAAACAGCTCAGTTCGAAATTCAGAAATCGAATTCAAATCACACACCTGGGTTTGGCCGGAAATTTCCCGCCTAGGACCCAGGTCAACCAGGGCATCGACCTAGCCACATAGGTCGACCATGGGGTCCACCTTGGGGTCGACCACCTCCCCTTTTCCAGATCCGAGGATAGATTTATTTTTCTGCATTTAGACGCCCGTTCTGACAGATTCGTTACTCCTGAGCTATTTAAATACCCCCAAACCCCACTTCCTCTCCACACCAAACCATTATAATGCTATGTTGTTTCAATTCATATTAAAATAAATCAATGGTGTCGCTACTCTTCTTAAACCTAAGCTAGAACTAGTGCCTCTTCTTCTTCCAGTCTGAATAGGATTAGAAGTGAATAAGTACAACCCTTTTTCTTTTAGAATCCAACCAAGGTGAGTACAGTAATTTTCAAATATGAAATTTAATTATGATCTTGACATGGTTATAAATCTGAATTTGAGATTATGCATATTCCTGTTTATCAGATCTGTTTTTCTGTATCAATCTATCTTATTCTTGTTTATCAGATCTATTTTTTTGTGTAGATCTATGTTATTGTAACTATTCCGTATCTCTTCCTTCCTTCTGTTCTATAGCTAGGTTACCACGAGTCTGAGCCAAATCTCATAAGAGATTGACACGCGAACGCTGAATTTAGGGAAAATACTGAATGATGCACAATTGAACATAACTGATTTGTGACTCAATTAGTAACACAACATAAGTTGTAATTTAAGATCTAGATCTAGGCACACTATATATGATGATTTATGATTTGGAAGAAGGAGAATTATTGTTTGACAACATATGACTTGTAATTTGGGGACATAATGTATGTTATAATTCAAGATCTGATTTTGAGGAAATAATACATGTTGTAATTTAAGATCTAGATTTGGGGCATATTTTATATGACGTCTATGACTTGGAAGAAAAGTATATGTGACTTAGGCTTGAAAAACCTATATTAAAATAGGGAAAACTAATAAATGTGAACTCGCCTAAGTAGGGATTTTTGGACATTTGACATATTCTGAAATTAAAGGCTATAATTTGGCATAATTCATAGTGTATATCATGATTTAGTGTTTTTAGATAATATTCCGTACTATTTAAATTTAACTAAAATTTGGGGCATATGTTATATTGTGAATTATGACCAAAATTTGGGCATGTAAAATTAGGCTTAATTTTATGATTAAGCAAGGTATGTCGATGGAATTTTAAGGGATGACTGAATCTGTTAAATTGTCTAATCTGCTAAATCTGTTGAAACTAAATACGGTGATTTGGGGTATGGGAATCCGTAGGATCGATCTAAAATTGAGCAAAACATGTTATTAGAAATTTGGATAATCTGCTGTAACTTGTAAAGAAGTTAATTTGTTGAATTTGCATAATTAGTCTGATATTGTCTAATCTGTTAATGAATACTTTAGCTAAAATAAGAATGTTGAGACACGAGGTTAGACTCTGTTTGCGGTAGAATCCTGCCCGGACCCAAACGGCTTAACCAACAACCACAAACTGTCAGTCTAATTTGGGAGGTCGTAGGCATAAAAATGCTTAGACACGAGGTTAGGTCTGGCTTGTGGCAGAAGTCTTCCTGGAACCGCACGGCACATCCAGCAGCCACAAGCTACCGACCTAATGAGAGAGGTCTGTGCATTAATATTTAATTATTGAAAAATCTAAGATAAATGTGATACCCAAAATGTGTTGGGTGGATAGGGTTAAAACAACTGGACTGATGAATCTAACAAACCTGTTTGAAAATCTGTAGGCCCAATACAAGGTTAAGTGAAACAATCTGTAAGTCTGTTAATCTTTATATCTGATTCGTTGTTTTGAAAACTTGTTAACCTGTATGTCTGATCTGAGAACTAGTTAATTTGGACTTTGTACATTTGAAATCCGTAAGCCAGTTAATCTGAAATCTGTTAGTCTGGGGACACAAGATTAGGAGGGGTAATTACTTGTGTCATCTATTGTTTGGGACCCATATTAATCAGTAACCCTTTCTGGTATCAAAACTATGACCCAACACTAGGTAGGGGTCCAGGGCACGCTTACTGAACAAATTGTAAGAGGTACGCTCTAATAATGGCGAGGGGTGTTGATGGAGCATTCCAACCGGGTTATGTGCGTGCATGGATCCGGTCTGCTCTGAGTATGTAAGACACCGTGACATCTGTAAATATGTTTGTGTCTATAGGTTGCCACTTTAGGGAGTGATACACCCTTCTATGGGGCCGGCACATGGTATTTATGTATTAGGGAGCCGATCGCTTGGGGTAGAATTTAAGGTACACTTAGTTCTGTCTGTTTCCGTTGGGGTACCGTCTATTTTTGTTGGGGCGGTAACACCTGTCTGTTTCTGTGTGGTACCGTCTGTTGGGGTGGTAAAGGCCCATTACTAGTGTACACCTAATTCCAATATTCGGTTTCCATTGGGATTATTCTGTTTCCATCTCTGATTCCATCCTTGCATTCTGTTTCTGTGCCGTCTGTCTCTGTTCTGGTGGTAAAGGCCCATTACTAGTATCGTGTTTCTGAAGAGATCATTCTGTTTTCTATTTAGACATTTGGACAACATGTAAACTAATTATACTAGTATTAGTGCAGAGAAGTAAGATATAGTAAGAAGCATAACTTGGACTATATCATTATGTTTCTTCCGTTAGCCTGCTACTCCTGTTATGGTTATCTCTCATCCGGTTTTATTTACATGTCATGATACTATTATCTGTTTATATGCTGAAAGTCACTGGACTCGCCAGACTTATTGTCTGACCCCATTTTGTTTCGCCTCTTTTCTTTCCTCCCCCCCCCCCCCCCCCACAAGGTACTCTGGTTGGGAACATAGGAGCTTGATTTAGATTTCTCTCTGCTTGAAGAATTTGAAGTATTTCTCGGGTTTGATTCTTCCTATTTATGGCAGTATCTATTGGGGATTACGGCTTTAAAATTTCGTACTTTGAAGGCTTTTGTACAAGACTGATATTTGTGTACTTGAATTCCGATATTTTGATTTTGAAAGATGTAACCAAACTTATTTATGTTTCTGCTGTAAAAAAGTTACAAAATTTTCAAGTACTACTTTATGTATCTGTCTTGTAATATTCTGTTCTGTTTACTTATAATGCTTCATGAAAGTTAATGGTTCCCTTTTTGAGCAACATTAACGGACAGGGGATGTTACGCTTGGTACCAAAGCTGAAGTTTACCAGATTTGATAAAAAGTTTTTGAAAACTATTTTCAAAAAGGTTTTAAAAAGGAAGTATTTTCAAAAGAAGAGTTTATTTTGAAAAACATAATCCCTAAGAGCCATATATCTTTCCTTTGATTCTCCATTTTGAATCTCTTCCATTTTCTTTTCAGCATATCTGGGTTACCCGAAATACCCGAGGGCATACCGATACCAACTTGGTTTAGAAGGTATCTGGAGGCAAGGGCCACTGCCGCAGGCCCAGTAGACGTTCCTTCTCCTCCTTCTCCTCTACACCCTCCCCGCGTTGATACATTTTCGAAGATATGCAAGGAGTTTTGGGCTATGGGCAGGAAACCTTTTCACCGGTCAGGGACGTTTGTTAAAGCTCGAAATTGGCTTAAGGAGGTGGAAGATTGACTCATCTAAATAAGGATTGCAGAAAGAGGATGGGTGCTTACTTCCAAAGTGGAGAAATGGGACACTTCACTACGGACTGCCCGAAGAAACGAGGGCATGTGCAGAGGGCAGAACCTACTTCTTGAGTGCAGGCGAATGCTCTTGTGGCTGGTGGATAGGATAGAGATAGGAAAAAATTCTGCAGAAGGGTTAATTTCCTTATTTGGTTACTGAGTTAAAACTCTTTTTGATTTTGATTCTGTAATTGAGACTCTGCACTTTAATACTAGTCTTGTTTTTGATCCCGCTATAGTCTAAAAACCCCATGAGACTTCCGATTCATCTGTTTGTAATAGGTTGGGGTTTGAGGGTATCTGTGTTGGGCGTTAAGTTGACAATGACACATATATTCTGGGTTTTGTGGGATATGGTGGGGTTATATCAAGCTTAGTTTCCTAAGAATCATTTGAAAGTCTGATCTGTACCAGTTTTCTATACGTATTTTAATATTTCTGATAAGGTTAGGATTTTTACTCAAAGAGTGAAGTAGATTTCCAGTTTGACATTCGTTTAATGGGAGTAATTCTATGAGTGTCAAACTGATGTTGATTTCGATCCTTTGGTTTGATACTTAGGGAGTTATTCTCTTAAACCGATATCTAATAGGAGCAAAGCTTTTGTTTTAATTGTACTTGCCTCTATCACTCGGCTATATCCTATCGATCGAGTCTTCGACCTTTAGGTAGAAACTAAAGGGTGTAAACTTGTGTTTGAGACATGTTATGTTTGATGGTTGCAAGTGGATGCAAGTGGTTTCTAGTGGTTGCTCGTGGATGCATATACACACACTAGGCACTAGATCGGCTCAAAAAAACTCTTATACTGCATATGGATGTGTGTGCATTTTTTAATTTTTGTGGATGCAAAACGATTGACTCACCACATGGATGTTGCTTTTGGATGAATGTTTATGCACTCATATAAAAATGATGTGCATCAAATAGGATTTCTTTCAAACATAATTGGACTCATGGCATAAACATAATTCGCATTAAGGGGGTCAACTGAATAAGTAGATCGCCTGATCTTTGCATTAGATAAGAGACATATACACACACTTTTGCATATGTACATACTACATTAGAAGATTTATAAGGACAATGGATGCTTTTGGATGATGGTTGAGTAGATGGGTGATTCGATGGTAGGACACACTCTTCTTAACTTGAAGATTTCGGGGACGAAATCCTTTAAAGAGGGGAGAATGTAACACACCATATTCTCTGTGAATATAAAAGTAACAAAACAAAGTATACTTAAATTTTAAAAGAAGAATTAAGGTAAACGGATTATGCCATTGCATTCGTCTCGGAATTCTGCTTGAGATAGTGTCCGAATTTGCGTAAATCGGACTACGTATGAAGAAGTTATGGCCTTCAGAAGTTTTCAGAAAATTTAAACAGCACAGTTCGAAATTCAAAATTCGAATTCAAATCACACACCCGGGCTGGGTAGGAAATTTCTTGCCCAAGACCCAGATCGACCAGGGGGTCGACCTGGCAACATAGGTCGACCATGGGGACGACCTGGGGGTCGACCTCTACCCTTTTTAAAAATACAAGGACAGATTCATTTTTCTGCATTTAGACGCCTGTTCTGACCAGATTCGTTGCTCCTGAGCTATTCAAACACCCCCAAACCCCACTTCCCCTCCAAACCAAACCATTGTAATGCTATGCTGCCTCAATTCATATTAAAATAAATCAATGGCGTCGCTACTCTGCTGAAACCTATGCTTCTTCTTCCAATCTGAATAGGATTAAAAGAGAACAACTACAACCCTTTTTCTTTTAGAATCCAACCAAGGTGAGTATAGTTATTTTCAGATATGAAATTTAATTATGATCTTGACATGGTTATAAATCTGAATTATAGATTATGCATATTCCTATTTATCAGATCCGTTTTTTTGTGTCGATCTATCTTATCCTTGTTTATCAGATCTGTTTTTCTAGTGTAGATCTATCCTATTGTAACTATTCTGTATCTCTTCCTTCCTTCTGTTCTATAGCCAGGCTACCATAAGCCTGAGCCAAATCTCATAAGAGATTGACACACGAATGGCAAATTTGGGGAAAATATTGAATGACGCATAATTGGACATAACTGATTTGTGACTAAATTGAGAACACAACATAAGTTGTAATTAAAGATCTAGATCTAGACATACTATATATGACGGTTTATGATTTGGAAGAAGGAGAATTATTGTATGAAAACATATGACTTGTAAATTAGGGAAATAATGTAGGTTATAATTCAAGATTTGATTTTGAGGAAATAATACATGTTGTAATTTAAGATCTATATTTGGGGCATATTTTATATGATGCTCTATGACTTGGAAGAAAAGGATATGTGACTTAGGCTTGAAACCTATATTAAAATAGGGATAACTATTAAACGTGAACTCGCCTAAATGATGATTTTTGGACATTTGACATATGCTGAAATAAAAGGCTATAATTTGGCATAATTCGTTGTGTATATCATGATTTGCGGTTTTGGGAGAATATTCTGTACTGTGTAAATTTAACAAAAATTTGGGGCATATGTTATATTATGAATTATGAACAAAATTTGGGAATGTAACATTAGGCTTAATTTTATGATTCAGCGAGGTATGTCAATGGAATTTTAAGGGATGATTAAGTCTATTAAATTGTCTAATCTGCTAAATCTGTTGAAACTGAATACGGTAATTTGGGGTATGGGAATCTGTAGGCTCCATCTAAAATTTAGCAAAACATGTTAATAGAAATTTGGATGATCTGCTGTAACTTGTAAGGAAGTTAATTTGTTGAATTGGCATAATTAGTCTAATATTTGCTAATCTACGAATGAAAACTTTAGCTAAAATAAGAATGTTGAGACACGAGGTTAGACTCTATTTGCAATAGAAGCCTGCCCGTACCAAACCGGCTTAACCAACAACCGCAAAATGTCAGTCTAATGTGAGAGGTCGTAGGCATAAAAATGCTTAGACACGAGGTTAGGTCTGGCTTATGGCAGAAGTCTGCCCGGAACCGCCCGGCACATCCAGCGGCCACAAGCTACCGTTCTAATGTGAGAGGTCTGTGCATTAATGTTTAATTAATGCAAATCTAAGATAAATTTGATACCTAAAACATGTTAGGTGGATAGGGTTAAAACAACTTGACTGATGAATCTAATAAACCCGTTTGAAAATCTGTAGGCCCAATACAAGGTTATGTGAAACAATATGTAAGTCCGTTAATCTGTATATCTGATCCGTTAGTCTGAAAACTTGTTAACTTGTTTGTCTGATCTAAGATCTAGTTAATCTGGACTTTGTACATCTGAAATCCATAAGCAAGTTAATCTGAAATCTGTTAGTCTGAGGACATAAGGTTAGGAGGGCTAATTATTTGTGTCATCAGTTGTTTGGGACCCATATTAGTCAGTAACTCTTTATGTTATAAAAACTATAAACCAACACTAGGTACGGTGTAACGTCCTGCATTTTTGCCGGTTTGTATTTGAATATTTAAATCAGTTTAAATATTGAATTTGTAGTAAAATTGGATTTATATATTAATTAAAACGAAGTTGAACGTATAAAAATATATATTAATTATAATCGAGCCCATAACGACGCTGTAGTTCGTAAATTAACGTTCTGAACTTCAACTGAGTGTACCGGACTCGTTTTGAATCAGATTTCTTCGAAATGAGAAACGTTGGAATCTGTTGAACGATATCTTTCTAAGAGAAGTGAAAAACCAAGATTTCGTCGAATATATTGCAAGATATGTCCAAATCAAATATTCAGAAAGTCGCTATGAAATTGTATATCGACCGAAACGGTTATTTGAATATAACTTGATATGGGTTGCAAATCGGGACAAGGTTCTTTTGAGGCGCAACAATAATTTATTTTTTAGAATTTTACTGTAATTTTTAATTAATTAAATTTGCAACTTTTATTTGGAGTATTCCGCACCTGGTATCGGTAATTCTGGGTTTCACAGAATGAGTCAACCTACCGATATTATTATATTTTTGGGATCGTGGCACCTCGCTAGACACGACTGCATTTTTATTGCTGTCGGTAATGGCTCAGACATGAACATAATTTTTAGTAACACGGTACACTAAACTTTTAAAATTAAAAATAAATAAATTATTTTAAATACCTTCTTTGCCCTTGTCTACCAAGTTTGGAATAGCTTTTCTCCAATGCCTAATGTAACGAAAACGATAAATCCTACACAAAATTCAAGAGGCATGGAAAATATCTTTTCATATGTATGGTGCTCCATGCTCCATAACTCATACTATACGGAAAATGAAGTAAAATCAACTAGACAGCTAGAAATTTAAAGCTCCATACCCTACAGCACTTATTCCATACCCTATTTTTCAATTTTACACCCCTACATTGGAAAATCATCACCCCTACGCTACGCTTATAACCATTCCCTACTAAGAATTACTTTGTCATTATCCTCACCATTCCCTTTTCATAAAACCATCTCCATTTGCTTTCCAAAACTCAGAAAAACAAAAGGGCCGATCCTCCTCTTCATCTTTTGTAAATAAAAAAAAATGGCTGCTGCGATCCATTAGAGGACCGTTTCCATTTTTACAGACTACACTGCATAACAGTTCGAAGTATTTGTGACCAGACTCGGTGGGCTATTCGGAGAAGCAAGCAGATCAGTCACTGGGGATGTGCACTCAAGAGGGAGAAGGATAGTTTACAAACAGTGGCTTCAGTTTCAACGGATGTGGAGACAGTGAGTTGCTACATGTTGAAGTGCAAGAGCGAGGGATCTGTTAGTGGGTTCGGTAGCATATTTTGTTGGGTTTGTTTGAGAAGGATGACATGTAGTATAGAAGAGAGAGAGGCTACGATGGCGTGTACTAAATTGTATGAGTGGTAGTTTGTAAATAATGTAAAAGGTGAGATGAGGGAGTCAGTAGGGAAGGCTGCACGTTAAATGTACAGCAAGAAGTGGAGTTGCGGTGGGTATCATGAAACAAAACGAACTGGAACAACGAAGTAAGAGGGTGCGGTTCTTATATGTGGAATGGTGAAAGAATGCGGTGATTTTCATGTCGTCGGCAGCAGTTTGAGGGTTCGATGGTTCACATATACACGTACTGTGCATGAAGTAATGATGAGGGGTAGAACTTGAAAGCAAATGATGAGGGAGCGTCAGCGTTGGGTACAGGGTGTTTGAATTGGGTATGTTTAATAAGTGAGAGAGATAACGTTGGAAGGATCAATGAGTGCATGGTCCAGTTTGACGCAGGAGCTTGAGGAGATGACCGTGTTTCTATAGTAGGAAACAGTTCCAATGTTTATGTTAAAAACATTTTCTATGGGCCGGGTCACGAAATAAGCATCGGATGTTTGGGAAAATCAAAGTCCCCTGTTTATATCCAATGTATTGAAGTTGATGGAGCTTTCATTTCCAACACTGAAAATGGTGTGCGAATCAAAATATTGAAGTTGACGTAATTGTTGTGTGAGAAAAAAGCAACAGGAGCATGACAAGAAGGATACAAAAATGGATGCTTGTAATATAAAGGAGAAGGTCAAATAGTGATGAAAAGAAGAGGGTATATTGTATGAAGTAGAAATGATGGAAGTAGTGTTGTTCATTAGAAATGAAGGCACGGTATGTAGCAGAGCGTTACATGATCCGCATGGGTTATATGTCCACCATGGTGAGAAATGTAGAAGCAGTATGGTGAGGTTAGTGGGAATAAACGTGGAGAAATCGGAGTTGCTGATAGGGCGCGTTATGTACGTGAAATGGTGATTTTGCTGGTATACGTGGAAGTACATGTGAGTGCACATGGGATCGTGCATGGATGTGTATACACCTGTATGTGGTGGCGGATGTGAGAATGTTGGAATGGGGTGTTCGGTTGATCTATGAAAGATTTCATCTAAATCGTATGGTCATAGGCTATGCACTGGAACCGGTCTAAAGCGATTTGGCATTCGTTTGAATTCAGGCAAATTTAACTGCTCAACCAAATCAGCCAACGCAAATCGTATTTAAACAGTTAACGTGCAAAGGTGAGTAAATTCACTAACTCTGACCTATTTTTAAAATATTATAATTATATTTTAAATGTTGTTTGAATGCTGTGTGATGGTCGATTAGGTAAATTACAATTAAATTAGTTAAATATTATATATCGTTGCATATGTACACATCACCAGTTGGATACTGATTCCGTCGATTATAAATATCCCCTAATATGGAATCAGTGATAATTCTTTGACTAACATCCGTGGATGCAGAAACCGGTTGGAGGAATCCGACCGGATTCCTCGATATTTATATGTACTGTTTGTTTTGTATGCACTGTTTGAACCCGAAGTATATTTAAAACACAAAGTGAATATTGATGTTGAACGGAAATTCAACATCTGTTTCGATAAATCAATAAACGATATCAATTTAGAAAGTGATAACAGTCGACCGTAAAACCATCGTTTTGTTAAGAAGTTGATTTGCCGTCAGGCAAATCAACGAGGTTAATTATAAAAATTATATTTTTATAATTAAAAAGAAGATTTAAATTTATAATAGAAGTTCTATTATAAACCAGTATCTTAGAGTTCGTTTTTATAAAATAAATAAAAACGATTGTTGATATTTAAATAAGTTTATAAAGCAGAAATTATCCGACGATAAAATATTTGGATAACTATATTTAAGATAAACAATTTAGAAGTATTATTTGATTAATTATATTAATCTAATATTAAGAAGTAATTAAAATCAATTAAGGAATTAACTGATGGAATGAAGTTGATTTTAATCAACTGATATTTGGGAAAATAATTATTAGATTAGTTTGTCTTTAGTCAATCTAATAAAATCGATTTGAAATAAACAAATCCAAATTAATGAGATTTAATTACCTTTTGGTTAATGGGTTATAAATAGAACTGTTGGGTGGAGAAAAATGTTTAATATAAATAATCAAACACCAGAGATTTCAAAGTAACGATATGGTGTTATAAAACCATAGTTAAAAATATACATGAAAATACGATCGGATAGATATTATAAGTAATAAGGGATTAGAGTCCAGACTTGTATCGGTTCTAAGGTAAGAACGTTGTCGATCAAGGTCTGAGAGGTAAATAGAATACCCCAACTTGAACGGCTTCACTATTATCGAGGAACAATAACAGTTGTAACGGAAAGAGATGTCAAGATGTGTATAAAAGGAATACGGCAGCGTATTGCCAGTCTTAGAATTATAGCGATAAAATAACGCTGTTGATAAGATAAGTGTGACTGTTATG
The DNA here is from genome assembly GCA_030737875.1 of Allium sativum. Lineage (NCBI taxonomy): Eukaryota > Viridiplantae > Streptophyta > Magnoliopsida > Asparagales > Amaryllidaceae > Allium > Allium sativum. The sequence continues at coordinate 5,402,191 of CM060909.1, read as the reverse complement.
TCAAGATTAGTTATAACAAAAATATTACAACGTATGACAAGTTGAACTATAGCAATAAAATAACATTGTTGATAAGGTAAGTGTGACTGTAATTTGTTACAAGGAGAATATTACAGCGCATGACAAGTTTAGAACTATAGCGACAAATTAACTGCTGTTGATTTGACTTAAGCATGACTTTTATATATAGCAGCACTTCCTAGGAAATGTAACAGTTTGGTTTGAAACCCACTTATTCTAGAGTAATAAGTAACGACGTTTGTTCAAAGAAATATAAGAAAGAGTTTAGAAAAAGAATTGGGGAATCGTATTAGAAACTGATTACAGCATTTCGATGTTCGAAATGTGATTAGAATTAAACCGTTAGGATTTGTAACTAGAATTCGACGATGTCGAATGTATTAAAAGTAAACTATTTTTAGGGATTATAATCTGATAGAATAATTAACATTTAGTTTAAACAAATAAATGTTAATAGGAAAGGAGTCAGTATTTAGTTATAAACTTGATATCGATTAGATAAGAAGTTGACTTAGAGACAGAGTTTATAAAGTGGAATAGGAGTGAAAAAGTATGAAAGAGATTTCGGTAAACAAGATAAGGGAGATTATTATGTGAATAAAGAGTTATATGATCAAGGTGTTCAGATTTCTATAAAAAGGGATGGTATTCACATTTCAAAATGAATAATGTTTTAAAAGTAAATGTGGGACCGATTAAAAGGTTAAAATGAAATTGGAAATATTTTCCAATATAATTAGGGTAGTTTATCCAAGTATAGAAATAAAGATTGTGAAAAATGGATTGAACATTGATAACGTATATTTTCTGGAACGTGAGAAAATAAGAACTAGAAATGTTTTCAAAGAAGTGTTAAAAGGCTAAAATGGGATTTGATGAATATCTGGTAAGGTATGGTACTCGAATAATAAAATGAATGTTAAATAAAAGTGTCCATGGTTGTGTGATGTTAGTTATACATTATAATGGATGTTGTTTTAACTCCGATAGTTAAATAACCGACTATCGAAGTGTTTTGACCATCGTGGTCAATACGGAGAGATCGGTTGGGTTATTACCCGAAAACATATAGGCATAATCGTTGTGAATTAGATATGCTGAAAATAATTGAAGGCGGAGTTAAATGCAAGGATCGTCTAGTTATAGAATAGTGTGTTTTTGTTTGTCCAGTCCGAGGACAACTTGTATGGACGAGTATCTGACAGAGTATTTCCAACGGTCATGCCGTTGATTTTACGAATATACCAAGTTGGTGGGCAGAACATAACTTCTCTTTATTCTACACCCAGTGTGCATTTGTGTAATCAATGTGTGATTACGGATTTGACGATGTTACATTCAAAGTGAATGGTGATCAGATGTTCTGAAGATAGACGTAGCCTCTAGCCTCACAACTAGGAAGTGATAGAAGTTGGGCTAGGCAGCATGGCTAGTTGGGTCATCCCCAAGCATGGTGTATTGTCACCGATCTAGAGAAAATTCATATTTATACTTCTTTTCGATTCTGTATCTTCGGATGACGGTTGGATGGCCTACAACCGTGGTGGCAATATATTCGATACACTCAAGCTAAATGAGTGGTCGGTCATGTGTGGCCGGGTTGCAAGGCGTTCTTGTTGAACCCTGAGTGTATCCCCTCTAGAGTACACTATTCAGAAGTGCTCCCATACCTTGTCTGTTGGAATCCATTCTCCAATAAGCGCCCAGCGGTTTATGATTTTATAACATATATATGTGGAACGTGAGATGCAAACGTTCTGCTACTTGGATATTTATGTGCTTAGACATTATCATAATATCACTGGTTTTGATATCAATGTATTTTGGATTATAGCAAGATAAAAACCATCCATGTTTATGTGTGGGCTGGTCTTACTATTGTCTTCTTGTTTGAAAAGAAATTTCAAAGTTAAACAGTATGTTTGGAATTTACTCACACCAGTCCCATGACTGACCTAGAGTTTATTTGTTTGTGTTTTCCCTAAACTCTTGGGTGCCCAAATTTGTACGGGCAGTCAAGTGTTTCAGGATTTTGCAGATTCACTTGGAGGAGCTAAAAGCAGGATGCTCCACTATTAGTTATTGAGAGATTATTTCCGCTGTGATGTATACCATGTATTATACTCTGATATGGTATGTATATATACAGACTCAGATTCGTATTTCAAACTTGTTATATAATAAAGATTATTATTCCGATGTGAGATTCGTGTTTTCTCTGATTCTGTTCAGTTGTGATCTTCTTCTTCTTCTATTCTATTAGTTCTATCTTTTCTTTCTCACCCTCTAAATTCTTCTATTAATGTCCCGGTATTTTCAATGCTTGAGAAATTAACAGTGTATTTATGTTGATTTTCCAGGTCGAAAATCCCAGACGTTACAGTTGGTATCAAAGCATAAGGTTAAGAGATTACCTTGGTTCTGTGACGTAACTCAATAGAGATGGAGTTAGTAATACTCTAGATTGAGTATGAGTGTATATATATGAGCGCGTATTTGTAAACTAATATAAAAACTCTTTTATACTGTGTTGACTTGTCAGTCGAGTGGTTTATAAATTATGGTCAAAACAGTAATGCAAACTGTGTCAATAGGTGTTTCTAAACTCTTGAATAGAGTAATTCGACACAGTATGTTTTGAAAAAGGGTAAATGAAATAATTTTACCAAAAATATATTTTGATATAAAAAGGAGTATATATCTTGAAATTATTATAGGGTTGATCATTATTATGATCAAATAAGATCTATAATTGAGTTGGTTATATAAATAACCAATCGAAATATTATATGAGTATAATATGCAAAAAGCGGATGAATTAAATCTAAATTTAAAACCAGAATTGAAATAAAACTCTGGAAATTTGGAAAAGAGCTGGAAATAATGTTTGCATTAAATATATGGGAATTTCAAAATCCTGGGAGATTTGAAATTGTTTTCCAAGTGTTGTATTTTGAAGAAATTTCAAAATTAAGTTTTGATAAATGAGTTTTAAAAGTAATATAGTATTGAACTCACTTTGATTCGCTGGGAAATAAATTCCGATGATGAAGTCGACCATTATCGGTTTTCATTTTCGAGTTCTAAGTGACGGATTACTACCAAAAGATTTTGTTTTTGAATTGTTGTTCGGAAATTTAATTATTTTGAATTACTATTAATATATGATTTCAAACTGATTTGAAATAAATCCAGGGAATTTGAATTCTGAAATAAAGATTTAACTTATGAAGTTAAATGGTAAAAGTGGAACTTAAACTAAGATAACGAAATTGGACTGAATTTAGAACGATCCAGAAAAGAAATGTTGGAGATTCGAGTGAATTGATTCTTAGAGAATAAGGATCGAATTTAGAATTTGGAGATGAAGATAACAGATTTGAGAAATAAATCAGTAAATGGAATTGGAGTTGAAATAAAAATTTTGCCTTAGAAAAAGCGAATGATTGGATTGGAAAATAAATTGATTGGTGATCAGTTGGGAATGTTTGGATATATGCTAGTTTGATAGCAGATGGCAGAGATGGAGTTGAAATGCCCAACAAAAAGGTATACGTTTATATTATATTGGATATGAGATTTTTATGAGTCGGTTTGAGCAAGGCGTTTGGCTGTTTGATTTTCTTTTGGATTGGAGAAGGCCCAGAGTGGCAGGTTGTTGTGGTACCAAGTGAGCCGTGGAGAGGAGATGCTAGCAAGATTCTCTGAAAATTTAAGCTGTTAGTAAATTTTCAGAATTTTCGAAAATATTCGAAATAAGGAATTAATATTTTAATTGGAATCAATCAGTTGAGTTGAAACAGAAATTATGAAGTAAACCAAAAAGATTTTTAACCAGTTTATAATAGAGATTGTAGTATTTTCCCTATCTTAGCAATTTCGAGGACGAAATTATTTTAAGGGGGAAGGACTATAACGTCCTGCATTTTTGTCGGTTTGTATTTGAATATTTAAATCAGTTTAAATATTGAATTTGTAATATAAGTGGATTTATATATTAATTAAAACGAACTTGAACGTATAAAAATATATATTAATTATAATCGAGCCCATAACAACGCTGTAGTTCGTAAATTAACGTTCTAAACTTCAACTGAGTGTACCGGACTCGTTTTGAATCAGTTTTCTTCGAAACGAGAAACGTTGGAATCTGTTGAACGATATCTTTCTAAGAGAAGTGAAAAACCAAGATTTCGTCGAATATATTGCAAGATATGTCCAAATCAAATATTTAGAAAGTCGCTATGAAATCGTATATCGACCGTAACGATTATTTGAATATAACTTGATATCGGTTGCAAATCGGGACAAGGTTCTTTTGAGGCGCAACGATAATTTATTTTTTGGAATTTTACTGTAATTTTTAATTAATTAAATATGCAACTTTTATTTGGAGTATTCCGCACCCTGTATCGGTATTTCTGGGTTTCACAGAATGAGTCAACCTACCGATATTATTATAATTTTGGGATCGTGGCACCTCGCTGGACACGACTGTATTTTTATTGCTGTCGATAATGGCTCATACATGAACGTGATTTTTCGTAACACGGTACACTAAACTTTTAAAATTAAAAATAAATAAATTATTTTAAATACCTTCTTTGCCCTTGTCTACCTAGTTTGGAATATCTTTTCTCCAATGCCTAATCTAACGAAAACAATAAATCCTACACGAAATTCAAGAGGCATGGAAAATATCTTTTCATATGTATGGTGCTCCATGCTCCATAACTCATACCATACGGAAAATGAAGTAAAATCAACTAGATAGCTAGAAATTTAATGCTCCATACCCTACAGCACTTATTCCATACCCTATTTTGCCATTTTACACCCCTACATTGGAAAATCATCACCCCTACGCTATGCTTATAACCATTCCATACTAAGAATGACTTTGTCATTATCCTCACCATTCCCTTTTTATAAAACCATCTCCATTTGCTTTCGAAAACTTAGAAAAACAAAAGGACCGATCCTCCTCTTCATCTTTTGTAAATAAAAAAATGGCTGCTGCGATCCATTAGAGGACCGCTTCCATTTTTACAGACTACACTGCATAACAGTTCGAAGTATTGGTGACCGGACTCGGTGGGCGTGGCGTTCAAGATCCGGAGAAGCAAGCAGATCAGTCGCTGGGGATGTGCACTTAAGAGGGAGAAGGATAGTTTACAAACAGTGGCTTCAGTTTCAACGGATGTGGAGACAGTGAGTTGCTACATGTTGAAGTGCAAGAGCGAGGGATCTGTTAGTGGGTTCGGTAGCATATTTTGTTGGGTTTATTTGAGAAGGATGACATGTAGTATAGAAGAGAGAGAGAGGCTACGGTGGCGTGTACTAAATTGTATGAGTGGTAGTTTGTTAATAATGTAAAAGGTGAGATGAGGGAGTCAGTAAGGAAGGCTGCATGTGAAATGTACAGCAAGAAGTGGAGTTGCGGTGGGTATCATGAAACATAACGGACTGGAACAGCGAAGTAAGAGGGTGCGGTTCTTATATGTGGAATGGTGAAAGAATGTGGTGAGTTTCATGTCGTCAGCAGCAGTTTGAGGGTTCGATGGTTCACATATACACGTACTGTGCATGAAGTAATGATGAGGGGTAGAACTTTAAAGCAAATGATGAGGGAGCGTCAGTGTTGGGTACAGGGTGTTTGAATTGGGTATTTTAATAAGTGAGAGAGAGAACGTTGGAAGGATCAATGAGTGCATGGTCCAGTTTGACGCAGGAGCTTGAGGAGATGACCATGTTTCTATAGTAGGAAACAGTTCCAATGTTTATGTCAAAAACATTTTCTATGGGCCGGGTCACGATATAAGCATCGGATGTTTGGGAAAATCAAAGTCCCCAGTTTATATCCAATGTATTGAAGTTGATGGAGCTTTCATTTCCAACACTGAAAATGGTGTGCGAATCAAAATATTGAAGTTGACGTAATTGCTGCGTGATAAGAAAGCAACAGGAGCATGACGAGAAGGATACAAAAATGGATGCTTGTATAATATAAAGGAGAAGGTCAAACAGTGATGAAAAGAAGAGGGTATATTGTATGAAGTAGAAATGATGGGAGTAGTGTTGTTCATTAGAAATGAAAGCACGGTATGTAGCAGAGCGTTACATGATCCGCATGGGTTATATGTCCACCATGGTGAGAAATGTAGAAGCAGTATGGTGAGGTTAGTGGGAATAAACATGGAGAAATCGAAGTTGCTGATAAGGCGTGTTATGTACGTGCAATGGTGATTTTGCTGGTATACGTGGAAGTACATGCGAGTGCACATGGGATCGTGCATGGATGTGTATACACCTGTATGTGGTGGCAGATGTGAGAATGTTGGAATGGGGTGTTGGGTTGATCTATGAAAGATTTCATCTAAATCGTATGGTCACAGGGTATGCACTGGAACCGGTCTAAAGCGATTTGGCACTCGTTTGAATTCAGGCAAATTTAACTGCTCAACCAAATCAGCCAACGCAAATCGTATTTAAACAGTTAACGTGCAAAGGTGAGTAAATTCACTAACTCTGACCAATTTTTAAAATATTATAATTATATTTTAAATGTTGTTTGAATGTTGTGTGATGGTCGATTAGGTAAATTACAATTAAATTAGTTAAATATTATATATCGTTGCATATGTACACATCACCAGTTGGATACTGATTCCGTCGATTATAAATATCCCCTAATATGGAATCAGTGATAATTCTTTGACTAACATCCGTGGATGCAGAAACCGGTTGGAGGAATCCGACCGGATTCCTCGATATTTATATGTACTGTTTGTTTTGTATGCACTGTTTGAACCCGAAGTATATTTAAAACACAAAGTGAATATTGATGTTGAACGGAAATTCAACATCTGTTTCGATAAATCAATAAACGATATCAATTTAGAAAGTGATAACAGTCGACCGTAAAACCATCGTTTTGTTAAGAAGTTGATTTGCCGTCAGGCAAATCAACGAGGTTAATTATAAAAATTATATTTTTATAATTAAAAAGAAGATTTAAATTTATAATAGAAGTTCTATTATAAACCAGTATCTTAGAGTTCGTTTTTATAAAATAAATAAAAACGATTGTTGATATTTAAATAAGTTTATAAAGCAGAAATTATCCGACGATAAAATATTTGGATAACTATATTTAAGATAAACAATTTAGAAGTATTATTTGATTAATTATATTAATCTAATATTAAGAAGTAATTAAAATCAATTAAGGAATTAACTGATGGAATGAAGTTGATTTTAATCAACTGATATTTGGGAAAATAATTATTAGATTAGTTTGTCTTTAGTCAATCTAATAAAATCGATTTGAAATAAACAAATCCAAATTAATGAGATTTAATTACCTTTTGGTTAATGGGTTATAAATAGAACTGTTGGGTGGAGAAAAATGTTTAATATAAATAATCAAACACCAGAGATTTCAAAGTAACGATATGGTGTTATAAAACCATAGTTAAAAATATACATGAAAATACGATCGGATAGATATTATAAGTAATAAGGGATTAGAGTCCAGACTTGTATCGGTTCTAAGGTAAGAACGTTGTCGATCAAGGTCTGAGAGGTAAATAGAATACCCCAACTTGAACGGCTTCACTATTATCGAGGAACAATAACAGTTGTAACGGAAAGAGATGTCAAGATGTGTATAAAAGGAATACGGCAGCGTATTGCCAGTCTTAGAATTATAGCGATAAAATAACGCTGTTGATAAGATAAGTGTGACTGTTATGTCAAGATTAGTTATAACAAAAATATTACAACGTATGACAAGTTGAACTATAGCAATAAAATAACATTGTTGATAAGGTAAGTGTGACTGTAATTTGTTACAAGGAGAATATTACAGCGCATGACAAGTTTAGAACTATAGCGACAAATTAACTGCTGTTGATTTGACTTAAGCATGACTTTTATATATAGCAGCACTTCCTAGGAAATGTAACAGTTTGGTTTGAAACCCACTTATTCTAGAGTAATAAGTAACGACGTTTGTTCAAAGAAATATAAGAAAGAGTTTAGAAAAAGAATTGGGGAATCGTATTAGAAACTGATTACAGCATTTCGATGTTCGAAATGTGATTAGAATTAAACCGTTAGGATTTGTAACTAGAATTCGACGATGTCGAATGTATTAAAAGTAAACTATTTTTAGGGATTATAATCTGATAGAATAATTAACATTTAGTTTAAACAAATAAATGTTAATAGGAAAGGAGTCAGTATTTAGTTATAAACTTGATATCGATTAGATAAGAAGTTGACTTAGAGACAGAGTTTATAAAGTGGAATAGGAGTGAAAAAGTATGAAAGAGATTTCGGTAAACAAGATAAGGGAGATTATTATGTGAATAAAGAGTTATATGATCAAGGTGTTCAGATTTCTATAAAAAGGGATGGTATTCACATTTCAAAATGAATAATGTTTTAAAAGTAAATGTGGGACCGATTAAAAGGTTAAAATGAAATTGGAAATATTTTCCAATATAATTAGGGTAGTTTATCCAAGTATAGAAATAAAGATTGTGAAAAATGGATTGAACATTGATAACGTATATTTTCTGGAACGTGAGAAAATAAGAACTAGAAATGTTTTCAAAGAAGTGTTAAAAGGCTAAAATGGGATTTGATGAATATCTGGTAAGGTATGGTACTCGAATAATAAAATGAATGTTAAATAAAAGTGTCCATGGTTGTGTGATGTTAGTTATACATTATAATGGATGTTGTTTTAACTCCGATAGTTAAATAACCGACTATCGAAGTGTTTTGACCATCGTGGTCAATACGGAGAGATCGGTTGGGTTATTACCCGAAAACATATAGGCATAATCGTTGTGAATTAGATATGCTGAAAATAATTGAAGGCGGAGTTAAATGCAAGGATCGTCTAGTTATAGAATAGTGTGTTTTTGTTTGTCCAGTCCGAGGACAACTTGTATGGACGAGTATCTGACAGAGTATTTCCAACGGTCATGCCGTTGATTTTACGAATATACCAAGTTGGTGGGCAGAACATAACTTCTCTTTATTCTACACCCAGTGTGCATTTGTGTAATCAATGTGTGATTACGGATTTGACGATGTTACATTCAAAGTGAATGGTGATCAGATGTTCTGAAGATAGACGTAGCCTCTAGCCTCACAACTAGGAAGTGATAGAAGTTGGGCTAGGCAGCATGGCTAGTTGGGTCATCCCCAAGCATGGTGTATTGTCACCGATCTAGAGAAAATTCATATTTATACTTCTTTTCGATTCTGTATCTTCGGATGACGGTTGGATGGCCTACAACCGTGGTGGCAATATATTCGATACACTCAAGCTAAATGAGTGGTCGGTCATGTGTGGCCGGGTTGCAAGGCGTTCTTGTTGAACCCTGAGTGTATCCCCTCTAGAGTACACTATTCAGAAGTGCTCCCATACCTTGTCTGTTGGAATCCATTCTCCAATAAGCGCCCAGCGGTTTATGATTTTATAACATATATATGTGGAACGTGAGATGCAAACGTTCTGCTACTTGGATATTTATGTGCTTAGACATTATCATAATATCACTGGTTTTGATATCAATGTATTTTGGATTATAGCAAGATAAAAACCATCCATGTTTATGTGTGGGCTGGTCTTACTATTGTCTTCTTGTTTGAAAAGAAATTTCAAAGTTAAACAGTATGTTTGGAATTTACTCACACCAGTCCCATGACTGACCTAGAGTTTATTTGTTTGTGTTTTCCCTAAACTCTTGGGTGCCCAAATTTGTACGGGCAGTCAAGTGTTTCAGGATTTTGCAGATTCACTTGGAGGAGCTAAAAGCAGGATGCTCCACTATTAGTTATTGAGAGATTATTTCCGCTGTGATGTATACCATGTATTATACTCTGATATGGTATGTATATATACAGACTCAGATTCGTATTTCAAACTTGTTATATAATAAAGATTATTATTCCGATGTGAGATTCGTGTTTTCTCTGATTCTGTTCAGTTGTGATCTTCTTCTTCTTCTATTCTATTAGTTCTATCTTTTCTTTCTCACCCTCTAAATTCTTCTATTAATGTCCCGGTATTTTCAATGCTTGAGAAATTAACAGTGTATTTATGTTGATTTTCCAGGTCGAAAATCCCAGACGTTACAGTTGGTATCAAAGCATAAGGTTAAGAGATTACCTTGGTTCTGTGACGTAACTCAATAGAGATGGAGTTAGTAATACTCTAGATTGAGTATGAGTGTATATATATGAGCGCGTATTTGTAAACTAATATAAAAACTCTTTTATACTGTGTTGACTTGTCAGTCGAGTGGTTTATAAATTATGGTCAAAACAGTAATGCAAACTGTGTCAATAGGTGTTTCTAAACTCTTGAATAGAGTAATTCGACACAGTATGTTTTGAAAAAGGGTAAATGAAATAATTTTACCAAAAATATATTTTGATATAAAAAGGAGTATATATCTTGAAATTATTATAGGGTTGATCATTATTATGATCAAATAAGATCTATAATTGAGTTGGTTATATAAATAACCAATCGAAATATTATATGAGTATAATATGCAAAAAGCGGATGAATTAAATCTAAATTTAAAACCAGAATTGAAATAAAACTCTGGAAATTTGGAAAAGAGCTGGAAATAATGTTTGCATTAAATATATGGGAATTTCAAAATCCTGGGAGATTTGAAATTGTTTTCCAAGTGTTGTATTTTGAAGAAATTTCAAAATTAAGTTTTGATAAATGAGTTTTAAAAGTAATATAGTATTGAACTCACTTTGATTCGCTGGGAAATAAATTCCGATGATGAAGTCGACCATTATCGGTTTTCATTTTCGAGTTCTAAGTGACGGATTACTACCAAAAGATTTTGTTTTTGAATTGTTGTTCGGAAATTTAATTATTTTGAATTACTATTAATATATGATTTCAAACTGATTTGAAATAAATCCAGGGAATTTGAATTCTGAAATAAAGATTTAACTTATGAAGTTAAATGGTAAAAGTGGAACTTAAACTAAGATAACGAAATTGGACTGAATTTAGAACGATCCAGAAAAGAAATGTTGGAGATTCGAGTGAATTGATTCTTAGAGAATAAGGATCGAATTTAGAATTTGGAGATGAAGATAACAGATTTGAGAAATAAATCAGTAAATGGAATTGGAGTTGAAATAAAAATTTTGCCTTAGAAAAAGCGAATGATTGGATTGGAAAATAAATTGATTGGTGATCAGTTGGGAATGTTTGGATATATGCTAGTTTGATAGCAGATGGCAGAGATGGAGTTGAAATGCCCAACAAAAAGGTATACGTTTATATTATATTGGATATGAGATTTTTATGAGTCGGTTTGAGCAAGGCGTTTGGCTGTTTGATTTTCTTTTGGATTGGAGAAGGCCCAGAGTGGCAGGTTGTTGTGGTACCAAGTGAGCCGTGGAGAGGAGATGCTAGCAAGATTCTCTGAAAATTTAAGCTGTTAGTAAATTTTCAGAATTTTCGAAAATATTCGAAATAAGGAATTAATATTTTAATTGGAATCAATCAGTTGAGTTGAAACAGAAATTATGAAGTAAACCAAAAAGATTTTTAACCAGTTTATAATAGAGATTGTAGTATTTTCCCTATCTTAGCAATTTCGAGGACGAAATTATTTTAAGGGGGAAGGACTATAACGTCCTGCATTTTTGTCGGTTTGTATTTGAATATTTAAATCAGTTTAAATATTGAATTTGTAATATAAGTGGATTTATATATTAATTAAAACGAACTTGAACGTATAAAAATATATATTAATTATAATCGAGCCCATAACAACGCTGTAGTTCGTAAATTAACGTTCTAAACTTCAACTGAGTGTACCGGACTCGTTTTGAATCAGTTTTCTTCGAAACGAGAAACGTTGGAATCTGTTGAACGATATCTTTCTAAGAGAAGTGAAAAACCAAGATTTCGTCGAATATATTGCAAGATATGTCCAAATCAAATATTTAGAAAGTCGCTATGAAATCGTATATCGACCGTAACGATTATTTGAATATAACTTGATATCGGTTGCAAATCGGGACAAGGTTCTTTTGAGGCGCAACGATAATTTATTTTTTGGAATTTTACTGTAATTTTTAATTAATTAAATATGCAACTTTTATTTGGAGTATTCCGCACCCTGTATCGGTATTTCTGGGTTTCACAGAATGAGTCAACCTACCGATATTATTATAATTTTGGGATCGTGGCACCTCGCTGGACACGACTGTATTTTTATTGCTGTCGATAATGGCTCATACATGAACGTGATTTTTCGTAACACGGTACACTAAACTTTTAAAATTAAAAATAAATAAATTATTTTAAATACCTTCTTTGCCCTTGTCTACCTAGTTTGGAATATCTTTTCTCCAATGCCTAATCTAACGAAAACAATAAATCCTACACGAAATTCAAGAGGCATGGAAAATATCTTTTCATATGTATGGTGCTCCATGCTCCATAACTCATACCATACGGAAAATGAAGTAAAATCAACTAGATAGCTAGAAATTTAATGCTCCATACCCTACAGCACTTATTCCATACCCTATTTTGCCATTTTACACCCCTACATTGGAAAATCATCACCCCTACGCTATGCTTATAACCATTCCATACTAAGAATGACTTTGTCATTATCCTCACCATTCCCTTTTTATAAAACCATCTCCATTTGCTTTCGAAAACTTAGAAAAACAAAAGGACCGATCCTCCTCTTCATCTTTTGTAAATAAAAAAATGGCTGCTGCGATCCATTAGAGGACCGCTTCCATTTTTACAGACTACACTGCATAACAGTTCGAAGTATTGGTGACCGGACTCGGTGGGCGTGGCGTTCAAGATCCGGAGAAGCAAGCAGATCAGTCGCTGGGGATGTGCACTTAAGAGGGAGAAGGATAGTTTACAAACAGTGGCTTCAGTTTCAACGGATGTGGAGACAGTGAGTTGCTACATGTTGAAGTGCAAGAGCGAGGGATCTGTTAGTGGGTTCGGTAGCATATTTTGTTGGGTTTATTTGAGAAGGATGACATGTAGTATAGAAGAGAGAGAGAGGCTACGGTGGCGTGTACTAAATTGTATGAGTGGTAGTTTGTTAATAATGTAAAAGGTGAGATGAGGGAGTCAGTAAGGAAGGCTGCATGTGAAATGTACAGCAAGAAGTGGAGTTGCGGTGGGTATCATGAAACATAACGGACTGGAACAGCGAAGTAAGAGGGTGCGGTTCTTATATGTGGAATGGTGAAAGAATGTGGTGAGTTTCATGTCGTCAGCAGCAGTTTGAGGGTTCGATGGTTCACATATACACGTACTGTGCATGAAGTAATGATGAGGGGTAGAACTTTAAAGCAAATGATGAGGGAGCGTCAGTGTTGGGTACAGGGTGTTTGAATTGGGTATTTTAATAAGTGAGAGAGAGAACGTTGGAAGGATCAATGAGTGCATGGTCCAGTTTGACGCAGGAGCTTGAGGAGATGACCATGTTTCTATAGTAGGAAACAGTTCCAATGTTTATGTCAAAAACATTTTCTATGGGCCGGGTCACGATATAAGCATCGGATGTTTGGGAAAATCAAAGTCCCCAGTTTATATCCAATGTATTGAAGTTGATGGAGCTTTCATTTCCAACACTGAAAATGGTGTGCGAATCAAAATATTGAAGTTGACGTAATTGCTGCGTGATAAGAAAGCAACAGGAGCATGACGAGAAGGATACAAAAATGGATGCTTGTATAATATAAAGGAGAAGGTCAAACAGTGATGAAAAGAAGAGGGTATATTGTATGAAGTAGAAATGATGGGAGTAGTGTTGTTCATTAGAAATGAAAGCACGGTATGTAGCAGAGCGTTACATGATCCGCATGGGTTATATGTCCACCATGGTGAGAAATGTAGAAGCAGTATGGTGAGGTTAGTGGGAATAAACATGGAGAAATCGAAGTTGCTGATAAGGCGTGTTATGTACGTGCAATGGTGATTTTGCTGGTATACGTGGAAGTACATGCGAGTGCACATGGGATCGTGCATGGATGTGTATACACCTGTATGTGGTGGCAGATGTGAGAATGTTGGAATGGGGTGTTGGGTTGATCTATGAAAGATTTCATCTAAATCGTATGGTCACAGGGTATGCACTGGAACCGGTCTAAAGCGATTTGGCACTCGTTTGAATTCAGGCAAATTTAACTGCTCAACCAAATCAGCCAACGCAAATCGTATTTAAACAGTTAACGTGCAAAGGTGAGTAAATTCACTAACTCTGACCAATTTTTAAAATATTATAATTATATTTTAAATGTTGTTTGAATGTTGTGTGATGGTCGATTAGGTAAATTACAATTAAATTAGTTAAATATTATATATCGTTGCATATGTACACATCACCAGTTGGATACTGATTCCGTCGATTATAAATATCCCCTAATATGGAATCAGTGATAATTCTTTGACTAACATCCGTGGATGCAGAAACCGGTTGGAGGAATCCGACCGGATTCCTCGATATTTATATGTACTGTTTGTTTTGTATGCACTGTTTGAACCCGAATTATATTTAAAACCCAAAGTGAATATTGATGTTGAACGGAAATTCAACATCTGTTTCGATAAATGAATAAACGATATCAATTTAGAAAGTGATAACAGTCGACCGTAAAACCATCGTTTTGTTAAGAAGTTGATTTGCCGTCAGGCAAATCAACGAGGTTAATTATAAAAATTATATTTTTATAATTAAAAAGAAGATTTAAATTTATAATAGAAGTTCTATTATAAACCAGTATTTTAGAGTTCGTTTTTATAAAATAAATAAAAACGATTGTTGATATTTAAATAAGTTTATAAAGCAGAAATTATCCGACGATAAAATATTTGGATAACTATATTTAAGATAAACAATTTAGAAGTATTATTTAATTAATTATATTAATCTAATATTAAGAAGTAATTAAAATCAATTAAGGAATTAACTGATGGAATGAAGTTGATTTTAATCAACTGATATTTGGGAAAATAATTATTAGATTAGTTTGTCTTTAGTTAATCTAATAAAATCGATTTGAAATAAATAAATCCAAATTAATGAGATTTAATTACCTTTTGGTTAATGTGTTATAAATAGAACTGTTGGGTGGAGAAAAATGTTTAATATAAATAATCAAACACCAGAGATTTCAAAGTAACGATAAGGTGTTATAAAACCATAGTTAAAAATATACATGAAAATAGGATCGGATAGATATTATAAGTAATAGGGGATTAGAGTGCAGACTTGTATCGGTTCTAAGGTAAGAACGTTGTCGATCAAGGTCTGAGAGGTAAATAGAATACCCCAACTTGAACGGCTTCACTATTATCGAGGAACAATAACAGTTGTAACGGAAAGAGATGTCAAGATGTGTATAAAAGGAATACGGCAGCGTATTGCCAGTCTTAGAATTATAGCGATAAAATAACGTTGTTGATAAGATAAGTGTGACTGTTATGTCAAGATTAGTTATAACAAAGAATATTACAGCGTATGACAAGTTGAACTATAGCAATAAAATAACGTTGTTGATAAGGTAAGTGTGACTGTAATTTGTTATAAGGAGAATATTATAGCGCATGACAAGTTTAGAACTATAGCGACAAATTAACTGCTGTTGATTTGACTTAAGCATGACTTTTATATATAGCAGCACTTCCTAGGAAATGTAACAGTTTGGTCTGAAACCCACTTATTCTAGAGTAATAAGTAACGACGTTTGTTCAAAGAAATATAAGAAAGAGTTTAGAAAAAGAATTGTGGAATCGTATTAGAAACTGATGACAGCATTTCGATGTTCGAAATGTGATTAGAATTAAACCGTTAGGATTTGTAACAAGAATTCGACGATGTCGAATGTATTAAAAGTAAACTATTTTTTGGGATTATAATCTGATAGAATAATTAACATTTAATTTAAACAAATAAATGTTAATAGGAAAGGAGTCAGTATTTAGTTATAAACTTGATATCGATTAGATAAGAAGTTGACTTAGAGACAGAGTTTATAAAGTGGAATAGGAGTGAAAAAGAATGAAAGAGATTTCGGTAAACAAGATAAGGGAGATTATTATGTGAATAAAGAGTTATATGATCAAGGTGTTCAGATTTCTATAAAAAGGGATGGTATTCACATTTCAAAATAAATAATGTTTTAAAAGTAAATGTGGGACCGATTAAAAGGTTAAAATGAAATTGGAAATATTTTCCAATATAATTAGGGTAGTTTATCCAAGTATAGAAATAAAGATTGTGAAAAATGGATCGAACATTGATAACGTATATTTTCTGGAACGTGAGAAAATAAGAACTAGAAATGTTTTCCAAGAAGTGTAAAAAGGCTAAAATGGGATTTGAGGAATATCTGGTAAGGTATGGAACTCGAATAATAAAACAAATGTTAAATAAAAGTGTCCATGGTTGTGTGATGTTAGTTATACATTATAATGGATGTTGTTTTAACTCCGATAGTTAAATAACCGACTATCGAAGTGTTTTGACCATCGTGGTCAATACGGAGAGACCGGTTGGGTTATTACCCGACATATAGGCATAATCGTTGTGAATTAGATATGCTGAAAATAATTGAAGACGGAGTTAAATGCAAGGATCGTCCAGTTATAGAATAGTGTGTTTTTGTTTGTCCAGTCCCAGGACAACTTGTATGGACGAGTATCTGACATAGTATTTCCAACGGTCATGCCGTTGATTTTACGAATATACCAAGTTGGTGGGGAGAAGATAACTTCTCTTTATTCTACACCCAGTGTGCATTTGTGTAATCAATGTGTGATTACGGATTTGACGATGTGACATTCAAAGTGAATGGTGATCAGATGTTCTGAAGATAGACGTAGCCTCTAGCCTCACAACCAGGAAGTGACAGAAGTTGGGCTAGGCAGCATGGCTAGTTGGGTCATCCCCAAGCAGGGTGTATTATAACCGATCTAGAGAAAATTCATATTTATCCTTCTTTTCGATTATGTATCTTCGGATGACGGTTGGATGGCCTACAATCGTGGTGGCAATATATTCGATACACTCAAGCTAAATGAGTGGTCGGTCATGTGTGGTCGGGTTGCAAGACGTTCTTGTTGAACCCTGAGTGTATCCCCTCTAGAGTACACTATTCAGAAGGTGCTCCCATACCTTGTCTGTTGGAATCCATTCTCCAATAAGTGCCCTACGGTTTATGATTTTATAACATATATATGTGGAACGTGAGATGCAAGCTTTCTGCTACTTGGATATTTATGTGCTTAGACATTATCATAATATCACTGGTTTTGATATCAAAGTATTTTGGATTATAGTAAGATAAAAACCGTCCATGTTTATGTGTGGGCTAGTCTTACTATTATCTTGTTGTTTGAATAGAATTTTCAAAGTTAAACAGTATTGTTGGAATTTACTCACACCAGTTCCAATGACTGACCCAGAGTTTATTTGTTTGTGTTTTCCCTAAACTCTTGGGTGGCCAAATTTGTATGGGCAGTCAAGTGTTTCAGGATTTTGCAGATTCACTTGGAGGAGCTAAAAGCAGGATGCTCCACTATTAGTTATTGAGAGATTATTTCCGCTGTGATGTATACCATGTATTATACTCTGATATGGTATGTATATATAAAAACTCAGATTTTTATTTCAAACTTGTTATATAATAAAGATTATTATTCCGCTGTGAGATTCGTGTTTTCTCTGATTCTGTTCAGTTGTGATCTTCTTCTTCTTCTATTCTATTAGTTATATCTTTTCTTTCTCACCCTATAAATTCTTCTATTAATGTCCCGGTATTTTCGATGCTTGAGAAATTAACAGTGTATTTATGTGGATTTTCCGGGTCGAAAATCCCAGACGTTACATAGGGGTTCAGGGCACGCTTACTGAACTAATTGTAAGAGGTTCACTCTGATAATGGCGAGGAGTGTTGATGGCTCATTCCAACCGGGTCATGTGCGTGCATGGATCCGGTATGCTCTGAGGATGTAGGACACCCTGACATATTTAAACAGGTCAGTGTCTATAGGTTGCCACTTTAATGAGTGATACACCCTTCTTTGGGGCCGACACAGGGTATTTATGTATTAGGGAGCCAATTGCTAGGGGTAGAATTTAGGGAACACTTAGTTCTGTCTGTTTTTGTTGGGGTACCATCTATTTCTGTTGAGGTGGTAACACCTATCTGTTTCTGTGTGGTACCGTCTGTTGTGGCGGTAAAGGCCCATTACAAGTGTATACCTAATTCTAATATTCTGTTTCCATTGGGATTATTCTGTTTCCATATCTGATTCCGTCCCTTCATTCTATTTCTGTACCTTCTGTTTCCGATCGGGTGGTAAAGGCCCGTTACTAGCATCGGGTTTCTGAAGAGATCGTTCCATTTTCTGTTTAGACATATGGACAACACCTAAACCTGTTATACTAGTAATAGTGCTGAGAAGTAAGATATAGTAAGAAGCATATCTTGGACTATAACATTCTGTTTTGAAGAATTAAGAGAAGTATGGGTAGTTTAATCATAGTAGGGGTAGATCAACAAATATGAAAGATGATGAATTATTTTGATTGGATCGACAAATATGATTGATAATGAATCATTTGGATTGGGTGCTGTGAAAACCAACCATTCACAGAAGTTAAAAAATAGGGGAAATTGTTGGAAGTAAGCTCTATTTACAGAATTAGTGGTAGAATTAAAAAGAAGGGTTGTTTTGAAGTATTAAGAGAAGTAGGGGTAGTTTAGGCATTGTAGGGGTAGATCGACAAATATGAAAGATGATGAATCATTTAGATTGGGTGCTGCAAAAACCAACCCTTCACAGTAGATAAAAATAGGGGTAATTATTGGAAGTAAGGGCTAGTTAGAAATTAGTGGTAGGATTAAAAAAAAGATTGTTTTGAAGTATTAAGAGAGGTATGGGTAGTTTAAGTATAGTAGGGGTTGATTGAAAAATATGAAAGATGGTGAATCATTTCGATTGGGTACTAAAAAAACCAATCCTTCAATGAAGTTAAAAATAAATGTCAGAAGAAAGTGATATTTAGAAAATTAGGTGTGGGATTAAAAATAAAAACTGTTTTGAAGTATTTAGTGAAGTATGGGTAGTTTAAGCATATTAGGGTAGATCAACAAATATGAAAGATGATGAGTCATTTTGATTGGGTGCTGCAAAAACCAACCCTTCATAGTAGTTAAAAAATATGGCTAATTAGTGGAAGTTAGGGATATTTAGAGAATTAGGGATAGGATTAAAAAGAATAGGTGTTTTGAAGTATTACTTCCAACAATTACACCTATATTTTTACTATTGTGAAGGGTTGGTTTTTGCCGCACCCAATCCAAACGATTCATAATCTTTCATATTAGTTGAGCTACCCCAACATTTTGCTTAAACGACCCCTACTTATGTTAATACTTCAAAACAGTCCTTCTTTTTAATCCTATCCCTTATTCTCTAAATAGCCCTTCATTCCAACAATTATCCCTATTTTTTTACTATTGTGAAGGATTGGTTTTTATAATACCTAATCCAAACGATTCATCATCTTTCATATTTGTCGATAAGCCCTTACTTCCAACAATTACACCAATCCTTTTACTCCTATGAAGGGTTGGTTTTTGCAGCCCCCAATCCAAACGATTCGTAATTTTTCATATTGGTCGATCTACCCCTACTATGCTTAAACTACCCCAACTTCTATTAATACTTCAAAATAGTCCTTCTTTTTAATCATGCCCCTAATTTTCTAAATAGCCTTTACTTCCAACAATTACCCCTATTTTTTAACTTCTATGAAGAGTTGGTTTTTGAAGTACCTAGTTTAAATGATTCATCATCTTTCATTTTTGTCGATTTACCCCTACTATGCTTAAGCTACCCCTACTTCCTTTAATACTTCAAAACAGTCCTTCTTTTTAACCCTTCCCCTAATTCTCTAAATAGGCCTTACTTCGAACAATTACACCAATCTTTTTACTATTTTGAAGGGTTGGTTTTTGCAGCACCCAATCCAAATGATTCATAATCTTTCATATTTGTCGATCTACCCCTACCATGCTTAAACTACCCTTACTTCTCTTAATACTTAAAAACAATCCTTCTTTTTAATCCTACACCCAATTCTCTAAATAGCCTTTACTTCCAACAATTACGCCTATTTTTTAACTACTGTGAAGAGTTCGTTTTTGTAGAACCCAATTTAAATGATCCATCGTCTTTCATATTTGTCGATCTACCCCTGCTATGCTTAAACTACCCCTACTTCTGTTAATACTTCAAAACAGTCATTCTTTCTAATCCTACCCCAGATTCTCTAAATAGCCTTACTTCCAACAATTACGCCTTATTTTTTATCTACTGTGAGGTGTTGGTTTTTGCAGCACCCAATATTAATGATTCATCATCTTTCATATTTGTCGATCTACACCTACTATCCTTAAACTACCCATACTTCTCTTAATACTTCAAAACAACACTTCTTTTTAATCCTACCCTTAATCCTTTAAATAGCCCTTCCTTCAAATAATTACCCTTATTTTTTCACTATTGTGAAGGATTGGTTTTAGCTGCACCCAATCCAAATGATTCATCATCTTTCATATTTGTCGATCTACCTCTACTATGCTTAAACTACACCTACTTCTCTTTATACTTAAAAACAACCCTTCCTTTTAATCCTACTGCTAATTCTCTAAATAGACCTTACTACCAACAATTACACTTATTTTTTAACTACTGTGAAGGGTTTGTTTTTGCAGCACACAATCCAAACAATTCATCATCTTTCACATTTGTCGTCAACCCCTACTATGCTTAAACTACCCCTACTTCACTTAAAACTGCAAAAAAGCTCTTCTTTTTAATCATAACCCTAATTCTCTAAATAGCCCTTCCTTCCAACAATTACCCCTATTTTTTAAGTACTATGAAGGATTGGTTTTTGCAGCAACCAATCCAAAAGATTCATCGTCTTTCATTATTGTCGATCTACCCCTACTATGCTTAAACTACCTCTACTTCTCTTAATACTTCAAAACCACAATTATTTTTAATCCTATCCCTATATCTGTAAATAACCCTTTCTTCCAACAATTACCCCTATTTTTTAATTTCTGTGATGGGTTGGTTTTTGCAGCACGCAATCCAAATAATTCACCATCTTTCAAATTTGTCGATATACCCCTACTATGCTTGAACTACCTCTACTTTTTTTACCTTTCAATAATTAGCCCTATTTTTAACTATTGTGAAGTGTCGGTTTTTGTTGCACCCAATCCAAACGATTCATAATCTTTCATATTTGTCGATCTACCCCTACTATGCTTAAACCACCCGTACTTCTCTTAATACTACAAAAAAACCTTCTTTTTAATCCTACCCCTAGTTCCCTAAATAGCCCTTATTCCAACAATTACCACTATTTTTTAACTACGGTGAATGGTTGCTTTCTGCAGCACCCAATCCAAATGATTATCATCTTTTATATTTGTCGATCTACCCCTACTATGCTTAAACTACCCTTACTTATCTTAGTACTTCAAAACGACCCTTCTACTTAATCCTACCTCTAATTGTCTAAATAGCACTTACTTCCAACAATTACCACTTTTTTAACTACTGCGAAGGGTTGGTTTTTGCAGCACCCAATCTAAATGATTCATCATCCAATTTTGAAGTATTAAGTGAAGTATGGGTAGTTTAAGCACAGTGGGGGTAGATCGGCAAATATGAAAGATGACGAATCGTTAGGATTGGGTGCTGCAAAAACCAACCCTTCACAATAGTTAAAAAATTACGGTAACTGTTGGAAGTAAGGGCTATATAGAGAATTAGGTGTAGGATTAAAAAGAATAGTTGTTTTGAAGTATTAATAGAAGTAAGGGTAGTTTACGCATAGTAGGCGTAGATCGACAAATATGAAAGATGATGAATCATTTATATTGGGTGCTGCAAAAACCAACCCTTCACAGTAGACTTCCCCAACTTCTCCTAAAAATTCAAAACAGCTCTTCTTTTTAATCCTATCCCGAATTCTCTAAATGGCCCTTACTGCAAACAATTACACCTATTTTTTAACTACTATGACGGATTCGGTTTTTGCAGCACACAATCCAAACAATTCATCATCTTTCATATTTGTCGATCTACACCTACTATGCTTATACTACCCCCTAACTTTTATTATTGTTTTCCTTTATTCATTTCTCTATTCAATTTTTTTGCATTATTCATTTCTTTCTTTGTAAACTAATTATCATTCCACTACTGTGAAGTGTTGGTTTTTGCAGCACCCAATCCAAACGATTCATCATCTTTCATATTTATCGATCTACCCCTACTATGCTTAAACTACCACTACTATTCTTAATACTTCAAAACAACCCCTCTTTTTAATCCTACCTATAATTCTCTAAATAGCCCAAGCTTCCAAAAATTACCCCTATTTTTTAACTACTATCAAGGATTGGTTTTTGCAGCACCCACTCTAAATAATTCATCGTCTTTCATATTTGTCGATCTACCCCCACTATGCTTAAACTACCTCTACTTCTCTTAATACTACAAAATAGTCCTTATCTTTATCCTACCCCTAATTCTCTAAATAGCCCTTACTTCCAACAATTACGCATATTTTTTAACTACTGTGAAAGGTTGATTTTTGAAGCACCCAATCTAAATGATTCAACATCTTTCATATTTGTCGATGTACCCCGATTATGCTTAAAATACCCCTAACATTTATTATTATGTTCCATTATTCATTTCTTTATTCATTCCAAACGATTCATAATCTTTCATATTTGTAGATCTACCCCTACTATGCTTAAACTACCCCTACTTCTCTCAGTACTTCAAAACAACCCTTCTTTATAATCCTACCCCTAAATCTCTAAATAGCCATTCCTTCCGACAATTACCCCTATTTTTTAACTTCTGTGAAAGGTTGGCTTTTGCATCACCCAATCCAAACGATTCATCATCTTTAATATTTGTCGATCTACTACTACTATGCTTAAACTACCCTTACTTCACTTAACACTTCAAAACATGATGATGAATCATTAAGATTGGGTGCTGCAAAAACCAACCCTTCACAGTAGTTAAAAAACAGGGTTTATTTTTGGAAGTAATGGCTATTTACAGAATTAGGGGTAGGATTAAAAAGAAGGGTTGTTTTGAAGTGTCGATCTACCCCTTCTATGCTTAACCTACCCTTTCTTCTCTTTACACTTCAAAACAACCCTTCTTTTTATCCTACCCCTAAATCTCTAAATAGCCTTTCCTTCCAACAATTGCCCCTATTTTTTAACTATTGTGAAGGACTGGTTTTTGCAGCACCCAATCTAAACGATTCATCATCTTTCATATTTGTCGATCTAACCCTATTGTGCTTAAACAACCCCTACTTCTCTTAATACTTCAAAACAGTCCTTTTTAATCCTATCCCCAAATCTCTGAATAGCCCTTACTTCCTACAATTACGCTTATATTTTTACTACTGTGAAGGGTTGGTTTTTGCAGCACCCAATCCAAACGATTCAACATCTTTCATATTTGTCGATCTACCCCTACTATGCTTAAACTACCCCTACTTCTCTTAATACTTCAAAACAACCCTTCTTTTTAATCCTACCCCTAATTCCCTAAATAGCCCTTACTACCAACAATTACCCCTATTTTTTAACTACTGTGAAGGATTGGTTTTTGCAGCTCCCAATCCAAACGATTCGTCATCTTTCATATTTGTCGATCTACCCCTACTATGCTTAAACTATCCCTACTTCTCTCAATACCTCAAAATAGCTATTCTTTTTAATCCTACACCTAATTCTCTAAATAGCGCTTACTTCCAACAATTACGCCTATTTTTTAACTACTATGAAGGGTTTGTTTTTGCAGCACCCAATCAAAATGATTCACCATCTTTCATATTTGTCGATCTACCCCTACTACGCTTAAACTACCCCTACTACCTTTAATATTTCAAAACAACTGTTAGTCTTAATCCTACCCCTTATTCTATAAATAGCCCTTACTTCCAACAATTACCCCTATTTTTTATCTTCTGTGAAAGGTCGGTTTTTGCAGCACTCAATTCAAACGATTGATTATATTTCATATTTGTCGATCTACCGTACTATGCTTAAACTACCCCTACTTCTCTTAATACTTCATAAAAACCCTTCTTTTTAATCCTACCTCTAATTCTCTAAATAACCTTTACTTCCAAAAATTACCCCTATTTTTTAACTACTGCAAAAGATTGTTTTTGTAGCACCCAATCCAAATGATTCATCATCTTTCGTATTTGTCGATCTACGCCTACTATGCTTAAAAACCCATACTTCTCTTGATATTTCAAAACAATCCTTCTTTTTAATCCTATGTCTAATTCTCTAATTATCCCTTCCAACAATTACCTCTATTTTTTAACTTCTATGAAGGGTTGGTTTTTGCAGCACCCAATCAAAATGATTCATCATGTCTAATATTTGTCGATCTACCACTACTTCTCTTAATACTTCAAAATAGAGCTTCTTTTTGGTCCTACCCTGAATTCTCTAAATAGCCCTTCCGTCTAACAATTGCCCCTGTTTTTTAACTACTGTGAAGGATTGGTTTTTGCAGCAACCAACCCGAATGTTTCATCATGTTTCACATTTGTAGATCTACCCCTACTTCTCTTAATACTTCAAAACAACCTTTCTTTTTAATAATACTACTAATTCACGAAATAGCCATTACTTCCAAAAATTACCCGTATTTTTTAACTTCTGCAAATGGTTGGTTTTTGCAAAACTCAATCCATATGTTTCATCATCTTTTATATTTGTCGATCTACCCCTACTTTGCTTAAACTACCCCTACTCCTCTTAATACTTCAAAAAAGTCCTTCTTTTTAATCATATACACTATGCTTAAACTACCTCTACTTCTATTAATACTTCAAAATAGTCATTCCTTTTAATCCTACCGCAAATTCTCTAAATAGCCCTACCTCCAACAATTACCCCTATTTCTTAACTACTGTGAAGGGTTGCTTTTTGCAACACCCAATCCAAATGATTCATAATATTTCATATTTTTCGATCTACACCTATTATCCTTAAACAACACCTAGTTCTCTTAATACTTCAAAACAAACCTTCTTTTTAATCCTACCCATAATTCTCTAATCCTTCCAACAATTACCCCTATTTTTTAAATAATATAAAGGGTTAGTGTTATGGCCCGGTTTTTTCTAACTTTTGATATTGATTTAATAAGGTAATTAAATCATAAAATGGATTTACTTAACAAACTTATACAATTAGAAATGTATTGTAACGCCCTGGATTTTTGAATAATCGAATTAATGAAATTAAGAGAACAATTAATCTCAGACGTGAGAATTATAGGGATTGGGTTGCTCCATTGTGTTCGTCTCGGAATTCTGGCTGAAATAGAGTCCGAGTTTGCGTGAAACGGGTACCGGATGAAGGAGTTATGGATGAACGAAGATTGGTGGCCGAAAGTAAAAAAATATATTAATGCACTGGCGCACTTGGGAAGTGCGCCAGTACATATTTACACAGGCGCACCTGCCAAGTGCGCCCAGGCCGAGGCAAAAGCCTGCATAGCTTTCTGGTTCAGGCTGACCCGTGTTATTGAGTCCTTTCTGACTCCTTGCTAAGTCATTAGGGCTGACTCATCACCCTATCATGGTTGGATGGTTTTGATTAACCCTAAGATCATCCGACGGCTTAAATTAATTCATAAATCTATAAAAAGACCCATAGACTCAAACCCTAAATCAGAATTAAAATTGAAACTATGGCCGTCATGCTGTTCTTTTGAACCCTAGAGCAGCCGCCAACAAAATTAAGAGGAAGAACAGCAACCAAATCAGAACTAGTCAACCCTAACAGCGAATCTTCATCAAAGGAGTGCTAATTCAACTCTAGAAATCTTAATTCAGAACTCAAGACTGCTTTTTATTTGTGAGTTTGATAGTCTTAACAAAATAATTAATAAATGAATTGGATTGAGTTATAATGCGGATAATTTGGATATGATATGAATTGTTGATTACATGTTGTAATTATGTTGTAGAATCGTGTTGTAATTTCTATGATATTATATTATGATGCTATCATTTACGATGCAAAGTTATGGTGTTATCACCCATGTTATAATCCTATGATTGGCTTAGATCTAGTTGAATCATCATGTTTCATATGCTAGTAGTTATATTGATTCATACGATAAATCATATGTATGTAAGTTTGGATTTTGTTTTAACATGAATCATATACAAGTTAGTAGAATTATATGTGAACTTACATGATTATGACACCTAGTTTATGTGAGATTTTAATTGAAAGTTAGGCTATGACATATGCTAAATTCTACATGATACTTTACATGTTTGATACTAGTTTACACCATTGTTCCGATGTATAAATCACATATGTGAGTTTATGAGTTGGATATGAATCATGTTATGTTATTACCTATGCAAGTTTGTGG
This sequence comes from Allium sativum, assembly GCA_030737875.1. NCBI lineage: Eukaryota > Viridiplantae > Streptophyta > Magnoliopsida > Asparagales > Amaryllidaceae > Allium > Allium sativum. The sequence goes on along the minus strand of CM060909.1, from coordinate 5,375,589 downwards.
CCATTATTTCATCAAGTTCACACCTTTAGATTCGGATCCATGACATATGTTGTTTATACAAGTTTGTGGCCATTTTCTCATCATGTTCAAACCTTTAGATTGGATCCATGACATATGTTGTTTATGCAAGTTGTTGTTTTGGCCTATGCAAGTTTTAGATGTAAAACATCATTCACATATGCAAGTTCACCCCTATGTTAGATTTATGTTTTAATTATGTGTATATTGTGATGCTTTCTTTTTATTCCATGAGTTAGACTATTCGAGTCTAACGTATATTTTACGTTAAACAAACAAACATACAACATGGGGTAAAAGGGGATAATACTAAAAAGATTTAATTGGCATAAATGCCTTAAAAGGCATAAAATATAATTGTGGTGAAAATTGGTATGATTTTACATACCATAAATGGATGGACATAATTGAGTCAATTATGGACATCGTTAAATTTGGAATTGATTGATAATTTAAATAGGGAAAGTAATTCAAATTGGGTAATGATTAATTAGGAATAATTAATCGCCTAAGACACGAGGTTGGACTCATTTGTGGTGTAAGATTGCCCGGACCCGCCAGGCAAATCCAGCTGTCACAAATGCCAGTCTAATGTGAGAGGTCTTAGGCATAAACTAAATACGTAACAATTGTAAAGACACGAGGTTAGGCTCTTTTGTGGTGTAAGACTGCCCCGACCCGCTCGGCAAATCCAGCCGCCACAAATGTCGGTCTAATGTGAGAGGTCTTTATGAAGTTACGGTCTTAATGAATAAAGAAACACTTAACTAGATAAGCATGTAGTGGGACATGAGGGGGTTAAGTGGGTGCCTTGGGTGGCATGTGGAATCTAGTGGGTGCCGTGGGTGGCATTTGGAAATACGATTAGAAACACTTAACCAAAATATGAAACATGTATTTGAAACATGAATAAGAAGTGGGTTAAGTGGGATGTACTAGAGGGGACCAAGCTTAGGTGGATAGCTTGTGTCAAGTAATGGGGGCCCGTTTCAACCAGTAACCCATACGTATCTTTGTGGGCTCGACCCAAGTCGAGGACGGGACACGCATACTGGGCTTGACTGTAAGAGGCCAAACCGGGTTGCGGTGGCAACGCAAGTCCAACGGGTTCATATGCGTGTGTGGACCTGGGCTGGTAGGTAAGACGTTGTTGCATCGTGTAGGTATAAGCTGTGCATTGTTAGTTGTATCGGGTTGCCACTTTTGGGAGTGATACACCCCACTGTGGGGCCAACACAGGTATCTACGAGTTAGGTAGCCGATTACTTGGGGGTAGTGGGTACACCTAGTGGAGATAGGGGCAGACGGCACAGATGAAGGCAGCTACGGGTGCACGAAACTACCAATATCATTATTAAGTATGTAGGCGGGATCAACTTTAGGGTGACTAATGGTGGTGCATTATACTAGTGGCGGTGAAGTATAGCAATCATCTCAAAGTGTTGGCATAGTTTAGTAAATTATCTTAGTGGGTTTAGGTGCGCTTAAACGATATCGTTGATCATCCTGTTTCCTTATTTACTCTGCCATACCCAATGGTTCATGGTCATTTCCTTATTTTCCAACTTATGCCTTAGCCTAGTTACTTTGCTAATTATATTATTAGAATTATCGCACTCGCCAGACTTTATGTCTGACCCCCCTTTTTCCATCTCTTTCCCCCCCCAAGTGCTCAGGTTGGAACTAGCACCAGTGGAGCTTGATTTTGGACTGCTTTTAGAAGATTTCTTGGACCGCTGAAGTAAAGTTCTGCTTCTCTTTAATTATGGCTATTTTAATTTTGGGGATTATGTCTTTCAGATTATGTACTTTTTTTTATCAGGATGGATATGATGTACTTGACTTTGGTTTATGGTTTTGATGATGTAACCAAACATATTTACCTTCTGCTGCAATAAATAAAGTTTTGAATTTTCAAGTACTGTTTTATATCTGTCTTGTTGTGATTTTCCGTTCTATACTTTCTTAAAACACTGCATTGAAGTTAATGCATTCCCTTTCTGAGTGACATTAATGGATGTGGGGTGTTACACGTTGTATCAGAGCTGAAGGTTACCATAACAGATATGAATTTTTGAAAAACTATTTTTCAAAACAATTTTTATAAAGAAGTACTTTCAAAAGTATGTTTTAAGGAAAGTATTTTCAAGATAAAAGTATATTTTGAAAAGCATAACCCCAAGAGCCATATATATTTCCCTCGGTTCTTTTATATTGAATCTTTCCTTTTTCGTTTCAGCATGTCTGAAGCATCTGAGATACCAGAGGGTGTTCATGTGCCCGGTTGGTTTCGTCAATATCTTGAGGCTAGGGCCGCCACTACAGGTCCAGCTAATGCTCCTCCTCCTCATCCTCCACCTCCTCCTTGCGTCGATACTTTTGCTAAGATATGTAAGTACTTTAGAACAATGGGTGGAAAACATTTTCACGGGACGGAGACATTTGTTGAAGCTCGAAACTGGCAAAAGGAAGTGGAAGAATTGTTTGGAATCTTTGAAGTGGATGATGGAAGAAAAGTCCAGCTAGCTGCCTGGCTAATGAAGGATGAGGCCTCGTTTTGGTGGGAGGTCACTAATGGGGGACGTCCAATCAATACATGGCCAGATTTTAGGCAGAGGTTTGAGGCGAATTTTCTCTCGTGGGTTAAAGAGAATCTATACATGGAAAGGTTTTTGTCACTGAAGCTAGGGAATCTATCGGTGAAAGAGTACGTTAACAAAATTCAACCAATTGTCAAGGTTTGGCTTAGACTTGGTGAACACTCCAGAGAAGAAGGCTCTAAGATTTGTTAAGGGTTTAAACGAGCCACTTCATGGGTTAGCTATGAACTACATTCCCATGGGGGCTACCTTTGAGAGGTTAGTTGACATGGCGCTCATGCATGAAGAGGAGAAGGGCGCCAATGCTAATAAGGCACCCGAGAAGAAAGGGGATCAAAAGAAGCCGCAACAGCAACAACAGAATAGGAAAGGAGGCAAAGCAAACAATGCTAAGGGGAAGAAGAAATGCTTTAACTGTGGGACACCCGGCCATCTAAGCAAAGATTGTAGGAAGAAGAAGAAGACCGGTTGTTTCCACTGTGGCGAGGCGGGACATCTTATTAAGGACTGCCCAAAGAAAGGGCAGAGTGCAGGGTCTACCTCTAGAGGACAGGTACAAGCTCTTATGGCACCAGGGCAGGCAAGCGGACAAGTTCAGGCTCTCGTGGTCCCACCGCTGCAAGAACGAGGTCGAGCAATTTTCATTGAAAGTTTAGTTTTTCTGTTTGATCATCCTATCCGTACTTTATTACATTATGGCACATCACATTCGTTTATTTCTACATCATTAGTTGAAACACTGCACCTTGATACTAGTCTAGTTACTGATCCCTTAGTAGTCTCAAATCCTATCGGTGGTTCGGCTCATCTTTCTATGATTTGTCGGGATATGAGAGTGTTTATCTTGGGCGTTGAGTTTGAATGCAATCCTTTTGTTCTTGGATTCATGGGCTGCGGTTTAATTCTAGGTATGGATTGGCTAACTAGATATGGGGCCATCCTATATTGTGAAAGAAGGGTAGTTGGATTGTTGACTCGTTCTGGACAGACCGTTCATATTTCTTGTGACCCTAGAGGTCCAGCATTGCTTAGTTACCTAGAATCCCTTGACGCATCCGATGATGATTTACATTCTGTTCCCATAGTCTGTAAATATACTGATGTCTTTGATGAGGTGAGGGGTTTACCCCCAAAACATGAAATCGACTTTCGAATATATCTAATAGATAATGCAAAGCCAGTTGCATAGCCAGTGCGCCACATGGCCCCAAGAGAGAGAAGAGAACTCAGTAAGCAAGTGAAAGAATTGCTTGAGACGGGGTTCATCAGATGTAGGATATCGGAGTGGGGTGCTCCAATAGTGTTTGCCACAAAGGCAGATGGGTCCCTTAGACTTTGTGTGGAATATAGAGAACTTATTAAGCTTACTAAGAAGAATAGACACCCACTGCCGAGGATTGACGATCTCTTCGATCAGTTAGTTGGCACCTCAGTGTTTTCTTAGTTGGACTTAGCCACGGGTTTCCATCTGTTGAGAGTGGCTGAGGATAGCATAGACAAGGCTGGCTTTAGGTCTCCAGACGGTTTCTTCGAGTGGTTGGTGTTGCCCATCGGTTTGATAAACGCCCCCGCATACTTTGTTGACTTGATGTGTAGGGTGTTTAGGGAGTACCTTAATAAATTCGTGGTCGTCTTTGTGGACGATATCTTGATCTTTTCTAAAAGCGAAGAAGAGCATGCCTTACATCTTAGGGAAGTGTTGGAGACTTTTCGAGCGCATAGCCTTAAAGAAATTTTTTCTAAATGTCACTTTTGGAGGAAAGAAGTGCGATTCTTAGGGCACGTGGTTTCCAAAGAAGGGATAGTCGTGGATCCCGCGAAGATAGTGGCCATCGAAGATTGGAAGGTTCCTAAAAATGCGACCGAGGTGAGGAGTTTCTTAGTGTTGGATGGCTACTATAGGAAGTTCATTAAAGACTTCGCAAAAATATCATCTCTATTAACACGCTTGATGAAGAAGAACTTAGTTTTCACGTGGGACGTTGATTGTGATGATGCGTTCCAGAGTTTAAAGAGAGCTTTGTCCACAGCCCCAGTCTTAGTTTTTCCAGATGGGAGTAAGCCATTTACCATTTATACCGATTCTTGTGGGACAGGACTAGGCGCAGTCTTAATGCAAGAGGGAAGGGTAATAGCCTATGGTGGAAGGCAATTGAGAGTACATGAGAGAAATAACCCGACACATGGCCTTGAGTTAGCCGCTATTGTCTTCGTGCTTAAGTCTTGGCATCATTATCTTCTTGGCGAAAAATTCGAATTATTCACTGACCACAAGTCGTTTAAATACTTGTTCTCTCAGAAGGACTTAAACTTAAGGCAGCAAAGGTGGATGGAGTTCCTAGCATCCTACGACTTCGAGATAGCATATACCCCTGGCAAGGGTAACGTGGTGGCAGATGCCTTAAGTAGAAAAAGGTTGTCTTTGAGTCCGTTGTTTGTTGAGCGACAAAGTTTAGAGTTCATCTCTATGTTTGACTTTGTACCTGGTTTGCTAGCATCCTTAGTGGTCAGACCTACGCTTTTGGGATGGATTGCCGAGGCATAGCGGGACGACCCACAGTTGGTTGAGTTAGTAGGGAAGCTCAAAGGAGTGGAGTCATCAAGCAATCTTCGTAGGTATACCCTAGATGATAAGGGTTGGTTACACAGGGATGGTAGACTTTGTGTACCAAAAGACGGTGACCTAAGGAAGAACATTCTTGATGATGCACATCGTTCGAAGATGACCATCCATCCCGGCGGGGACAAGATGTACATGTACATGAGACGAGTTTACTGTTGGGCCGGTATGAAGAAGGACATGGCCAAATATATCGCTAGATGCTTGGTGTGCCAACAAGTAAAAGCAGAGCAAAATAAGCCTGGTGGATTGCTACACCCATTGGAGGTCCCACAATGGAAGCGGAAAAGCGTCTCGATGGACTTTATCGACGGATTACCGGGATCGAGGAAGGGTAATATGGGGATTTGGGTCGTGGTAGACAGTCTTACTAAGAGCGCCCATTTCATTCCCGTGAAGAGTAAGAGGACTGCTCCATGGTTAGCCTCCGTATACATTCGAGAAATAGTTCGTCTGCACAGTGTTCCTTCTAGCATAGTGAGCGACCGCGATCCCATCTTCACTAGCGAATTTTGGAAAAGCTTACAAGAGGCGGTAGGGACTCAGTTATGTTTGAGCGCCGCATATCATCCTCAGACGAACGGCCAGACCGAGAGGGTGAATCGTATTCTAGCAGACTTAATTAGGTTATGTGTCTTAGACTTCGGAGGTACATAGGAGAACATCTTCCCTTGGTGGAGTTCGCATATAATAATAGCTTTCAGTCTAGCATGGGCATGGCACCGTTCGAAGCTCTTTATGGACGGTCGTGTCGTTCGCCTATATGTTGGTGGGAATCTACGGATAGGATCTTGCTTGGACCCGATATGATTAGAGAAACTTTGAAGATGATCGATTTGATTCGAAGAAGATGAAGACGGCGCAAGATAGACAGAAATTTTATGCGGACAAGAGGAGGTCAGATCTTGAGTTTGATGTTGGGGACATGGTCTTTGTCAAGGTGTCTCCGTTACGGAACGTCGTTCGCTTTGGGTCCGTTGGGAAGCTAGCACCAAGGTTCGTAGGGTTCTTTCCTATTAAAGAAAGGATTGGGCAGATGGCGTATAGAGTGGATTTGCCCGAGAGACTTAGTGGTGTACACGACGTATTCCATGTATCACATTTGAGGAAGTGCTTGCACGAGACCACGGAAGTGGTAGAGCCGAGCTTGCTTAGAGAGGTGGAGATCGAGCGTTATGCGACGATTTGTCGAGCTCCTACGCGCATTCTTGGGTCGGAGATTAAGAAGTTAAGGAATCGAGAGGTCATGCTAGTCAAAGTGCAATGGGGAGATGATGAGAGTGACGATACTTGGGAGACAGAAGCGAAGATGCGTTCATTATACCCTTTTCTTTTCGAGGGTACGTCTTTTAAATTTCTCCTTTATCGCTTACCTTGTACTTATCTTATCTTAAGTATGCCCTCTCGCTAGTATCTTTGACCTTTAGATAGGATAGTCCTATGGTTTAAACATGTGTTTGAGACATGTTATGTATGATGGACGCACGTGGATGCAAGTGTTTGCTAGTGGTTGCTCGTGGATGCATATACACACAATTTAGGCACTAGATCGGCTCAGTCACTTCATATTGCATATTGCATATAAACGTGTGTACATATTTAAGTAATGGATGTATAATGGTTGTACCATCATATGGATGTTGCATTTTGGTGAATGGTTGTGCACACATGTAGAAATAATATGTATCGATAAGGTTCTTTCGCATACATAATGGACGCATGGCACTATCATGGTTTGCATTAAGGAGGTCAACTGAATCAGTAGACCGCCTGATTTTGCATTAGGTAAGGAACATACACACACACTTCTTGCATATGTTCATACAACACTAGAAATTTTATAAGGACAATGGATGACCGTGTTTGATGGTTGAGTAGATGGTTATTTGGATGGTAGGATATGCATTCTCCTTGACTTGGAGATTTCGGGGACAAAATCCTTTAAGGATGGGAGAATGTAACACCCCGAATTTTTGAATAATCGAATTAACTAAATTAGAGAATAATTAATCTCAGACGTGAGAATTATGGGGAATGGGTTGCGCCATTGTGTTCATCTCAGAATTCTGCTTGAAATAGAGTCTGAGTTTGCAGGAAACGGGTACCGGATGAAGGAGTTATGGACGAACGAAGATTGTTGGCTGAAAGTAAAAAATAAATAAAAATAATAATATAATGCACTGGCGCACTTGTGAAGTGCGCCAGTATATATTTGCACTGGCACACTGCTAAGTGCGCCCAAGCCGAGGCAAAAGCCTGCACGGCTTTCTGGTTCAGGCTGACCCGTGTTGTTGAGTCCTTTTTGACTCCTTGCTGAGTCATTAGGGCTGACTCATCACCCTATCATGATTGAATGGTTTTGATTAACCCTAAGATCATCCGGCGGCTTAAATTAATTCATAACTCTATAAAAAGACCCATAGACTCAAACCCTAAATCAAAATTAAAATTGAAACTATGGTCGTCATGCTGTTGTGTTGAACCCTAGAGCAGCCGCCACCAAAATTAAGAGGAAGAACATCAACCAAATAAGAACTACTCAACCCTAACAGGGAATCTTCCTCAAAGGAGCGCTAATTCAAATCCAGAAATCAGAATTCAGAACTCAAGGCTTCTTTTGAGTTGTGAGTTTGATAGTCTTAACAAAATAATTAATAAATGAATTGGATTGATTTATAATGCGGATAATTTGGATATGAAATGAATTGTTGATTGTATGTTGTAATTATGTTGTAGAATTGTGTTGTAATTTCTATGATATTATATTATGATGCTATCATTTACGATGTAAAGTTATGGTGTTATCACCCACGTTATAATCCTATGATTGGCTTAGGTCTAGTTGAATCATCATGTTTCATATGCTAGTAGTTATATTAATTCATATGATAAATCATAGGTATGTAAGTTCGGATTTTGTTTTAACATGAATCATATACAAGTTGGATAGAATTATATGTGAACTTACATGATTATGACACCTAGTTTTTATGAGAATTTAATTGAAAGTTAGGCTATGACATATGCTAAATTCTACATGATACTTTACAAGTTAGATACTAGTTTACACCATTGTTGCGATGTATAAATCACATATGTGAGTTTATGAGTTGGATATGAATCATGTTATGTTATTACTTATGCAAGTTTGTGGCCATTATTTCATCAAGTTCACACCTTTAGATTCGGATCCATGACATATGTTGTTTATACAAGTTTGTGGCCATTTTCTCATCAAGTTCACACCTTTGGATTGGATCGATGACATATGTTGTTTATGCAAGTTGTAGTTTTGGCCTATGCAAGTTTTAGATGTAAAACATCATTCGCATATGCAAGTTCACCCCTATGTTAGATTTACGTTTTAATTATGTGTATATTTTGATGCTTTCGTTTTATTCCATGAGTTAGACTATTCGAGTCTAACGTATATTTTACGTAAAATGAACAAACGTACAACGTGGGGTAAAAGGGGATAATATTAAAAAGATATAATTGGCATAAATGCCTTAAAAGGCATAAAATATAATTGTGATGAAAATTGGTATGATTTTACATACCATAAATCGATGGACATAATTGAGTCAATTATGGACTTCGTTAAATTTGGAATTAATTGCTAGTTTGAATAGGGAAAGTAGTTCAAATTGTGGAATGATTAATTAGGAATAATTAATTGTCTAAGACACGAGGTTAGACTCTTTTGTGGTGTAAGACTGCCCGGACCCACCCGGCAAATCCAGCTGCCATAAATGCCAGTCTAATGTGAGAGCTCATAGGCATAAACTAAATATGTAACAATTGTAAAGACACGAGGTTAGGCTCTTTTGTGGTGTAAGATTGCCCGGACCCGCCTGGGAAATCCAGCAGCCACAAATGTCAGTCTAATGTGAGAGGTCTTTATGAGGTTACACTCTTAATGAATTAAGAAACACTTAACCAGATAAGCATGTAGTGGGACATGAGGGGGTTATGTGGGTGCCTTTGGTGGCACGTGGAATCTAGTGGGTGCCTTGGGTGGCATTTGGAAATATGATTAGAAACACAAAACCAAAATATGAAACATGTAATTGAAACATGAATAAGAAGTGGGTTAAGTGGGTTGTACTAGAGGGGACCAAGCTTAGGTGGATAGCTTGTGTCAAGTAATGGGGGCCCTTTTCAACCAGTAACCCATACGTATCTTTGTGGGCTCGACCCAAGTCGAGGATGGGACACGCATACTGGGCTTGACTGTAAGAGGCCAAACCGGGTTAGCGGTGGCAACTCAAGTCCAACGGGTTCATTTGCGTGTGTGGACCCGGGCTGGTAGGTAAGACGTTGTTGCATCGTGTAGGTATAAGCCGTGCATTGTTAGTTGTATCAGGTTGCCACATTAGGGAGTGATACACCCCACTGTAGGGCCAACACGAGTATCTACGAGTTAGGGAGCGGATCGCTTGGGGGTAGTGGGTACACCTAGTGGAGATAGGGGCAGACGACACCTATGAATGCAGCTAGGGGTGCACGAAACTACCAATATCATTATTAAGTCTGTAGGCGGGATCAACTTTTGGGTGACTAGTGGTGGTGCAGTATACTAGTGGCGGTGTTGTATAGCAAACATCTCATAGTGTTGGCGTAGTTTAGTAAATTATCTTAGTGGGTTTAGGTGCGCTTAAACGAAATCGTTGATCATCCTCTTTCCTTATTTACTCCGCTATACTCAATGATTCATGGTCATTTCCTTATTTTCCAACTTATGCCTTAGCCTAGTTACTTTGTTAATTATATTGTTAGAATTATCGCACTCGCCAGACTTTATGTTTGAATCCCCATTTTCCATCTCTTTCCTCCCCCCCCCCCCAAGTGCTCAGGTTGGAACTAGCACCAGTGGAGCTTGATTTTGGACTGCTTTTAGAAGATTTCTTGGACCGCTGAAGTAAAGTTCAGCTTCTCTTTAATTATGGCTATTTTATTGTTGGGGATTATGTCTTTCAGATTATGTACTTTGTTTTATCAAGATGAATATGATGTACTTGACTTTGATTTATGGTTTTGATGATGTAACCAAACGTATTTACCTTCTACTGCAATAAATAAAGTTTTGAATTTTCAAGTACTGTTTTATATCTGTCTCGTTGTGATTTTCCCTTCTATACTTACTTAAAACGCTCCATTGAAGTTAATGCGTTCCCTTTGTGAGTGACATTAATGGACATGGGGTGTTACATATATGTGTAAAGATATATGTGTGTGTATACACTAATAATGTGTATGTTTGGTGTTGTTTTGAACATGAAAACATAATATAAAAGTGCAACAAAAGCAACCTTAATCATAAATCAAAACATACATTTTGTGATGGGACTAATTGCTTTGAAAATATAACAATATTGAAACACCCCCCCTCCGTTAAGGTCACTCACAAAGGGAATGCCTTAACTTTTGTGGAGCGTTATAGGTAAAAGACACAGAAAATTTACAAGATAGAAATATAAGCAGTGGAAAACAAACATTTACTTCATACGTGGTTTAATACAAAAGTCATTGCAGCAAGTTGTCTCAAAATAATTTCCAAAACATTACATCATAATCTCTGTCTTGATTAAAACATAAAGAAGCATAAAACATAAATAAAACTGCATAAATCCCCAAATCTAGTGTGTCCAATGTCATAGCCAAAGATAAGAGATTCCAAGCCGTACATCACAGAGTCTTCAAGCTTGGAAAGATGAACGGTCCAAATTAAGCTGAGCTGTTCCCTCCCTGGCTAACTGAGGGGGGGGGGGGAATCGAAAGAAAAGAAGACGAAAGAAAATTGGGTTAGACATAAGTCTGAGTAAGTCAAGTGACTTTTCAGTGTGTGAATAAGGAAAAGGTCGTGATAGAAATAAACTGAAAATAGGACAGTACCAGAACATCAAACTAACATAAAGCTATATAAGGCAGGATAAACCGAATATACATCGCACCCATGTCTAATTCACTGCACCTACTTATACTTGTCCAACTAGCACCACGTGTTCATGGTGAAATGATCCCCTTATATCGATCGGCTCCTACTCGCTTGAATTTATCACATGTGTCATTCAACACCCGCTTGGTTGTAGATACTTGTGCTTGTCCCACCACGGGGTGTATCAGATCCTATGGTGGCAACCCAACATGATTCTAGATGCACAATGTATGACTACTGATGCCAAGTGCCTGCTTTTTCCACTCCGGAGTACGTGCACGCCTGTACTCCGTCGGAACCAACACTGACGCACCACCCGGCGACGTTTTGACCGCTTACAATTCAACCCAGTAATCGTGCCCCACCCTGCCTAGTTCAGGTTTCCAAGATACATCTATGTGGGTTACTGCTGAAATGGGTCCCCATTACTAGGGTTTTCTAGCCAACAAGTTAAATTGGTTAAGTGTCCAAATTTACCTAACCCAGCCCATCAGTTTAGTTAACATGTTGAATTCGTTAAGTGTTTCCTTAATTGACTCAACCCTACCAATCTTGACTAGGCTTTATTAAAGCACCAACCACTCACATTAGACAGGTATTGTTGTGGTCACTAGTTGTGCCGGTCGGTTCCCGGCAGTTTTACACCACAACTCAGTCAAACCTCGCATCCTTATTGGTCTCAATGCACTAACCACCCACATTATACAGGTATAATTGTGGTCACTAGTTGTGCCGGTCAGTTATGGGAAGTTTTACACCACAACTCAGTCTAACCTCGGGTTGGGGATATTCATCTTTTCTAAATTTACATATTTATCCTTTTATTCTTGTATGTAAATTTGTCAACAATTTATTGTCATTTCCCACTTTCCTCTTAATTCAACTTCATAATTTTGGTATGTAAATTATACCATTTCAACGCCCACCATTTACATGGTTATGAGCCAAATATGTCAACTACATGTAGCTATCATGTTTTCCCATAACGTTACCCCCGTTGAACGTTCGCAAAGTTTCAAAGAATGTTAGGCTTGACATTTTAGCCTAACTTATTAAATATAAGTGGAAAAAGAGAAACTTGGAACATTCTAACATCAAACAAAAATATGGATCTCACTACAGATGTGTCACATGAACTTGGCATAATATATTTTTAATTATGAACTTGCAAACTAGATCTATGCAACATGAATCATAAAATAATAGTTTTACATAGAACTACCAAAACTTAATTAGACATGTAGTGGTGAACTAGCATAGGGATTGAATCATGCTAACATAGAGGCATGTGGATCTAACATATAAAGTGTAGATCTAAACATATAGGTTTACATAATCATGTTTCTAACATATAAACTTGCATGTATTCATAACATGATAGCATCAGCTAACTTGCATAAACATGGCAAATTTCCCAAATTGACATACAACATATAGATGTCATCACTAAATTATACAACATGACATGTCATCGCCATTCAACATACAACACATAGGTTCATTTCCAAGCCTTTTACAATGGTAGTTTTATCATCAATCTACATACAACATGACCGCAAATTTATCATGATAAACCTCAATAGTTCAAGGAAAACATGATAGAATAGACATGAATTAACTTGAATCAGCATCACATACAACTTGGTTCAAATTCTATTTTTAAATTCACTACAAATCATGTCTTTAATTTATTCACATCTGAAAGGTAACAACACTTACAAACAAAAAGGAATTCTTGAGTTCTAGGATCTTTATTCTGAAACTGAATTGCTCGCCTTTGATGTAGATCGTTGAGTTCTCTTGGTTGAATTAGATCAGATTTGATTTTGATGTAGCTTCTATCTTGCCGTTGAGTTAAAAGAGATGACGGCTATTCTAGGTTCACTACTGACGGCATGACGGCTCTAGAAATATTTTTGAGTGGCTTAGGTTTTAGTTTTCGGTTGCTTACATAGAAGTTTGATTAATTTAGAGCCATCAGATCAAGCCAGAAGCGATAAAGACCATCCAGACAAGATAGAACAGCCAAATCTGTCCTAATGACTCAGCTGGGAGTCAGAACACATCAGTTTTCAGATCTGCCCGAGGGGGTGTAGGTCGACCCCCTGGTCGACTTGTATAGGGGGAGGTCGACCCCCTGGTCGACCTCCTGGTCGACCTAGCCCTGGGCGGGAAATTTCCCGCCCAGCCCGCTTCTGCTTCTGATTTTGAATTTTCAATTTCTGTACTTTTTGTTTAAACTACTGAAAATTCTGAAGACCATAACTCATTCATAAAGAGTCCAATTCACGCAAACTCGGACTCTATCCTAAGCAGAATTCCGAGGGAGAACACAATGCATAACCCGTTTCCCTTAATTCTCACATTTAAAATTAAATATTCTTTAATTTGTAACTTTAATGTTAATAGAAAATACGGGGTGTTACATTCTCCCATCCTTTAAGGATTTCGTCCCAGAAATCTTCAAGTCGAGAAGAACATATATCCAACCATCCACTCGTCCATCTACTCAACCATCAAACACAAGCATCTATTGTCCTTAAAAGACTTCTGTTGCTTCATGATCATATGCATAGTGTGTATAGATGTCCCTATCTAATGCAAAATCAGGCGGTCTACTGATTCAATTGACCTTCTTAATGCAATTCATGTTGATGCCATGAGTCCATTATGTATGCAATCATCGCTAATCATACTTTCTACATGAGTGCACAATCATTCATACAAATGTAACGTCCACATGATAACACATCAAGTTTCAATCATATAAAAGTACATATATGCATATGCAATATGAAAGTGACTTAGCCGATCTAGTACCTAATGTGTGTGTATATGCATCCACGAGCAACCACTAGCAATCACTTGCAACCACTTGCAACCATAAATCATAACATGTTTCAAATACATGTTTACATACATTGGTTTCTATTTAAGGATCGAAAACAACACTGAGGAGAATACTAAACAGATAGATATGAGCATGAACAAACATAAGGAAAAAGAGATCAAAGATGTACCCTCAAAAAGAAAAGGGTAGGCTGCGCGTATCTTGGCCTCAGTCTCCCAAGTCGCGTCTTCCTCGGCGTCACTCCATTGAACTTTAACAAGTTTGACTTCGCGGTTGCGTAGCTTTTTGATTTCTGTACCCAAGATACGAGTTGGAACTCTTCTCACAGTAACGTCTCTTTCTACTTCTATTTCCTCTAATATGCTTGGTTCCACCACTTTCACAGACTCATGTAAGCACTTCCGTAGGTGAGAAACATAAAAGACATTATGAACTCCAGTCAATCTTACGGGCAACTCTACTCTATAAGCCATCTTCCTAATCTTCTCGATCACAGGAAACAACCCTACAAATTTTGGTGCTAACTTCCCTGCGGATCTAAAGCGAACGACGTTCCTTAAAGAAGATACTTTAAGGAACACCTTGTCTCTAACCTCAACCTCAAGGTCGGTCCCTGTTTTGTCTGCGTAGGAATTCTGTCTATCTTAGGCAGTCTTCATTCTTTTCCGTATCAAGTCCACTTTCTCTGAAGATTCTCTAATCATGTCCGGTCCAAGTATGAGCTTGTCTGTAGACTCCCACCAACAAGTTGGTGATCGACATGGTCTTTCATATAAAGCTTCGAAAGCTGCCATGCTTGTGTTGGCTTGCTAGCTATTGGTGTAAGCGAATTCCACCAAAGGTAGATGATACTTCCATGTACCTCCAAAGTCAAGAATGCATAGTCTCAAGAGGTCTTCTAATACTCTGTTCACTCTTTCCGTCTGACCATCGGTTTGTGGGTGATAGGCCATGCTTAAGCATAATTGTGTGCCTATAGCTTCTTGCAAACTCCTCCAAAACTCGCTCGTAAAATAGGATCTCGGTCACTCACTATGTTGGAGGGTATCCGATGGAGTCGAACTATCTATTGAAGATATATGGATGTTAGGGATGAGGCAGTCCTTCTACTCTTAACAGGTATGAAGTGAGAGCTTTTGTGAGCCTGTCCACTATTACCTAAATACTGGTATTGCCTCGTCTTGACCTAGGCAGCCCATCGATAAAATCCATTGAGATGCTATCCCATTTCCATTGTGGGACCTCTAGAGGATGAGGCAAACCACCAGGCTTCTTCTGCTCCGCCTTGACTTGTTGGCATATCATGCACTTAAAACGAATTCCGCTACGTCCCTCTTCATGCCCTTCCAAAAGAAAACCCTTTTGATGTCTTTGTACATTTTGTCTCCACCGGGGTGTATGGTCAACTTAGAATGATGTGCTTCTTCAAGAACTTTCTTCACCAAATCCCTTGCTTGTGGGACGCACAGTCTTCCATCCCGCCTCAATCATCCCTTGTCATTGATGGAGTATTTATTGAGGTGACTAGAAGTCTCACCCCTAATCAGCTTATCTATCACATCAACTAGCTGAGGGTCTTCACATTGTACGGTTCCTATTGAGTCCAAAATAGTAGGCCGCACCTCCAGCGATGCTAACAAACCAGTCACATGATAGATAGAGGGTCTAAAATCAAAGTTGGCTATGTACTCCAAGCTTTGTCTTTCTACAAAGAGAGGGCTTAGGGTTAGCTTCTTTCTACTCAAAGCGTCTGCTACTACATTGCCCTTGCCAGGAGTATTGGAAATCTCAAAATCATATGAGGTAAGAAACTCCATCCATCTTTGCTGCCTCAAGTTGAGATCTTTTTGCAAGAAAAGGTACTTTCACATTTTATGGTAAGTATACAATTCAAATTTTTCACCTAGGAGATAGTGGCACCAAGACTTAAGCGCAAAGACGATGGCAGCCAACTGTAGATCGCAGGTTGGGTAGTTTTTCGCATGTACTCTCAACTTTCTTCCACCGTAAGCTACTACCTTCCCTTCTTGCATCATGACAGTGCCTTGTCCTGTACTGCCTGCATCTATATATATGGTAAACATCTTCCTTCCATCGGGCAATGTCATAACTGGGGCTATTTTCAGAGCCCTTTTCAAGCGTTGGAAAGCAATATCGCAATCCAAATCCCAAGTGAAAGTTTAGTTCTTCTTTGTAGACCTTGTAAGTGGAGCTGAGATTTTCGCAAAATCTTTGACGAACTTTCGATAAAAGCGTGCTAGCCCGAGAAAGCTTCAGACTTCCGTTGCATTCCGTGGGTGTCTTCCAATCTTGCATCGCAACTACTTTTGCATCGTCCACAGCTAACCCTTCTTTGGGCACCACATGTCCAAGAAATCTAACTTCTTCTCTCCAGATTTGGCATTTGGAGAATTTGGCTTTCAGCTGAAGTGCACGAAGAGTATCCATGACTTCCCTTAAATGTTGATCATGCTCTTCTTCAATCTTCGAGAAAATCAAAATATCATCTACGAAGACCACCATAAACTTATTAAAGAATTCTCTGAACACCCAGCTCATCAAATCAACGAAGCAAGCGAGTGCGTTTGTCAAGCCGAAAGGCATGACAAGCCATTCGAAGAAACCATCCGGGGTTCAACGCGGTCTTATCAATGTTGTCTTCAGCCACTCTTAGCTGATGGAACCCAGTGGCCTGAACTAGTTGGGAGAAAGCAAACGCACCTATAAGCTGATCAAACAAGTCATCTATTCTTGGGAGTGGGTGCCTATTCTTCTTGGTCAGCCTGTTTAGCTCCCTATAGTCAATACATACCCGAAGTGAACAATCCGCTTTGGTTGTCAATACTACTGGAACACCCCATTCAGAAATACTCTGCCTTATATACCCTTTTCGAGCAGCTCTTTGACTTGCTTACTGAGGTCTTTTCTTTCCCTAGGAGCCATGTGTCTAACGGGTAGAGCTACGGGTTTTGCATTATCAACAAGGTATATGCGGAAGACTATCTCCCGCTTCGGGGGTAAGCCCTTTACCTCTTCAAACACATACGAGTATTCATGGACTACTCTAACAGAATGCAAGTTTTCAATAGACGCATCAAGAGATTCTAGGTAGCTAAGCATAACAGAATATTTGGGATTACAAGAGATTTCGAGAGTGTTGCCAAGGCGAGTCACAAGTGTGACCATCTCTTTTCACAATCGAGGATGGCACCATTACTGGATAACTAATCCATGCCTAGAATCAACCCATAGCCCGAGAAGCCCAATATAAAGGCATTACATTTAAACCCAACGCTTAGTATAGAAATTTTCAAATCCAAACAAACCAATGACAAATAAGCCGAGCCCCCAATTGGATTTGAAACAACCAAGGGATCCTCTACTATACTGGTGTTAGGTGCAGAGATTCAACTAAAGTAGTAGACATAAAAGAGTGCGATGCACCAGAATCAAAGAGTGTACGAACAAGATGATCAAAAAAATAAACTAAACTCTCAACAGAAATATTTCTACCTTATTCTTGCAGAGGTGCTATGAGAGTGTGAACTTGCCCTCTAGAAGTGGATCCAGCTCTCTGCCCTTGCCCTTGCTTTCTTGGGCAGTCCTTAGCCACGTGTCCTGTCTCACCACAATGGAAACAACCACACATATTCCTCTTCTTCTTCCTGCGGTCCTTAACCGGATGTCTAGGAATGCCACAAAAGTTACACTTCCTCTTTTCATGGGGTTTGTTGTTCTTCCCTCCTTCCTTTGAATCTTCTTTCTTATTCTGTGACCCCTCCGCTTTCTTGTCTTGAGGCACCTCCACCTTTGCCTCTTTCTTGCCATTGTCTTCCTCGTGTAAGAGTGCCATGTCCGCTAATCTCTCATAAGTCGCCCCTATGGGTATGTGGGTCATATCTAGGCTGTGTAGTGGCTCATTCAATCCCTTAACAAAACGGAGAGCCTTCTTATGAGGCATGTTCACTAAATCCAATACGAATCTGGCTAGCTGTTTGAATTGGTTGATGTATTCTTTGACCGTCTTACTTCCTTGCTTAAGAGATAAGAACCTTTCCACCTGTAGACTTCATTCAGCTTATGAGAGGAATTTCATTTCAAACCTCATTCTTAAATCATCCCAAGTTTCAACCGGTCTCTCAGCATTGGTGACTTCCCACCAGTAAGAAGCTTCATCTTTAAGCAACCACACTACCAACTGTATCTTCTGTCTATCATCCACCTCGAAGATAACGAATAGATCCTCAGTTTCTTTGAGCCAGTTTCTTGCTTCCGCGAATGATTCAGTTCCATTAAAACTCTTTCCACCCATAGCTCTAAATTCTCTACAAATCTTTGAGAAAGCATTTGCACGAGGAGGAGGAACCGCTGTAGCTGGGGAAGGAGGAATATCTGCTAGGCCTGAGTCGTTGGCCCTAGCCTCTAGGTACCTCTTGAACCAGCCAGGTATCGGTACACCCTCTGGAACGTTAAGACTCCCAGACATGCTGAAACGAAACAGGAAAGACTCAAAACAAAGGAAAGAAACATAGTGAATATGGCTTTAGGTGATTACGCCTTTTAAAGAAAAACTAACACTTTTTCTTGAAAAATGCTTGCTTATACTTCTTTTTGAAAATAGTTTTCAAAAACTTTTATCTGATCTAATAAACCTTTTCTCTGATACCAAGTGAAACACCCTACCTCCGTTAAGGTCACTCACAAAGGGAATGTCTTAACTTTGGAGGAGCATTATAGGTAAAAGACACATAAAATTTACAAGACATAAATGTAAGCAGTGGAAAACAAATATTTATTTCATACGTGGTTCAATACAAAAGTCATTACAGCAAATTAACTCAAAATAACTTCCAAAAAATTACATCATAATCACAGTCTTGATTAAAACATAAAGAAGCATAAAACATAAATAATACTATATAAATCCCCAAGTCAAGTGTGACAAAAGCCATAGCCAAAGACAAGACATTCCAAGCCATATATCATAGAGTCTTCAAGCTAGGAAAGATGAACGGTCCAAATTAAGCTGAGCTATTCCCTCCCTGGCTACATGGGGGGAACGGAAGAAAAGAAGACGAAAGAAAAATGGATCAGACATAACTCTGAGTCATTCCGGTGACTTTTCAGTGTGTGAATAAGGAAAAGGTCATGATAGGAATACACTGAAAATAGGACAGTACCTGAACAATAAACTAACATAAAGCTATATAAGGCAGGATAAACCGAATATACATCGCACCCATGTCTAATTCTCTACACCTACTTATACTTGTCCAACTAGCACCACGTGTTCATGGTGAAATGATCCCCTTATATCGATCGGCTCCTACTCGCATGCATTTATCTCGTGTGTCATTTGGCCTCCGCTTGATTGTAGATACCTGTGCTGGTCCCACCACGGGGAGTATCAAATCCTATGGTGGCAACCCGACATAATTCAAGATGCACAGTGTATGACTACTGATGCCCAGTGCCTGCTTTTTCCACTCCGGAGTACATGCACGTCCATACTACGTCGGAACCTACACTAACGCACCACCTGCCGACGTTTTGACCGCTTGCAATTCAGCCCAGTAATCGTGCCACACCCTGCCTAGGTAAGGGTTCCATGATACATCTATGTGGGTTACTGCTCAAATGGGTCCCCGTTACTATGGTTTTCTAGCCAACATGTTAAATTGGTTAAGTGTCCAAATTTACCTAACCCCACTCAGCAGTTTAGTTAACGTGTTGAATTGGTTAAGTGTTTCCTTAATTGACTTAACACTACCAATCTTGACTTAGCTTTATTAAAGCACCAACCACTCACATTAGACAGGCATTATTGTGGTCACTGGATGTGCCGGTCGGTTCCGGGCAGTTTTACACCACAACACAGTCTAACCTCGGGTCCTTTTTGGGCTCAATGCACTAACCACCCACATTAGACATGTATTGTTGTGGTCACTGGATGAGCCAGTCGGTTCCGGGCAGTTTCACACCACAATTCAGTCTAACCTCGAGTTTTGGCAAATTCTTCTTTTCTAAATTCACTCATTTATCCTATAAATTTGTCAAAAATTTATTGTCATGGCCCACTTTCCTCTTAATTCAAATTCATAATTTTGGTATGTAAATTATACCATTTCAATGCCACACCATTTACAGGGTTATTAGCCAAATATGTCAATTACATGTAGCTTTCATATTTTCCCCCAACGTTACCCCAGTTGTACATTTGTAAAGTTTCATAGAATGTTAGGCTCGACATTTTAGCCTAACTTATTAACTAAAAGGTGAAAAAGAGGAACTTGCAACATTCCAACATCATACAAAAATATGGATCTCACTACAGATTTGTCACATGAACTTGGCATAATATATTTTTAATTATGAACTTGGAAACTAGATATATGCAACATGAATCATAAAATAATAGTTTTACATAGAACTACCAAAACTTAATTAGACATGTAGTGGTGAACTGGCATAGGGTTGAATCATACTAACATAGAGGCATATGGATCTAACATATAAAGTGTAGATCTAAACATATAGGTTTACATAATCATGTTTCTAACCTATAAACTTGCATGTATGCATAACATGATAACATCACCTAACTTGCATAAACATGGCAAAATTCCCAAATTGACATACAACATATAGATGTCAATACTAAATTATACAACATGACATGTCATCGCCCATTCGACATACAACACATAGGTTCATTGCCAAGCCTTTTACAATGGTAGTTTTATCATCAAACTACATACAACATGACCACAAATTGAACATGATAAACCACAATAGTTCATAGGCAAACAGGACATAATAGACATGAATAGACATGAATCACCATCACATACAACTTGGTTCAAATTCTATTTTACAATTTACTACAAATCATGTCTTTAATTTATTCACATATGAAAGGTAACCACACTTACAAACAAAAAGGAATTCTTGAGTTCTGGGATCTGTATTCTGAAACTGAATTGCTCGCCTTTGATGTAGATAATTGAATTCTCTTAGTTGAATTAGATTAGATTTTATTTTATTTTGACGTACCTTATATCTTGCCTTTGAGTTAAAAGAGATGACGGCTATTCTAGGTTCACTACTGATGGCATGACAGCTCTAGGAATATTTTTCTGTGGCTTAGGGTTTAGATTTAGGTTTCTTATATAGAAGCTTGATTAATTTAGAGCCGTCAGATCAAGCCAGAAGCGGTCAAGACCATCCAGACAAGATAGAATAGCCAAGTAATCCGTAATGACTCAGTAGGGAGTCAGAACACATCAGTTTTCAAGTCTGCCCGAGGGGTGTAGGTCGACCCCCAGGTCGACCTGTACGGGGGAGGTCAACCCCCTGGTTGACCTCCTGGTCAACCTGGCCCTGGGCGGGAAATTTCCCGCCCAGCCCATTTCTGCTTCTGATTTATAATTTATAATTTCTGAACTGTTTATTTAAACAACTGAAACTTCTGAAGACCATAACTTCTTCATACGAAGTCCAATTCATGCAAACTTGGACTCTATCCATAGCAGAATTCCGGGACAAACGCAATGGCGTAACCAGTTTCCCTTAATTCCACATTTAAAATTAAAAATTCTTTAATTTGTAACTTTAGTGTTCACAAAAAATACGAGGTGTTACAAATATGGATGTGCAACTATAATGCATATATAAGTTGGTTTAAACATAAATTCAAAGTAAAATCTTGAAACTTAGCCTGTAGATTACCACATAAGAATGACAACAAAATGCACATATGGAAAGGTATTTTTATCACTTTAATAATATAAGGACTTGGAAACAAATAAGGATAATAAAGTAAACATATGAAGGAAACAAATTGGCCATAACAATATACATAAACATATAAAAAGAACATGCACATGACATGTTTGAAAAATTAACCAAGAGAAAATATCAAGGGATGCATAACAAAACAAAAGGAAGCAAAGTGATGATCCTTAATGTGATTTAACATCAAATAGTATAGCTAAATATATACCTAAACCATTCCTCTAAATGAGGGCTATACAACTTGCAAATACAAATATTCTCCTGAGAAAAATATCTAATACGTAGAGGGTAAGTAAACCATTTTATATTGGAAATAAAATCAAATGAAGCTTAAGACCATTCAGCCACATTTATGAGGCATGGTAGGACTTCTAGAAGTTAGGAAGTAGACAAGATTATATGGGTGATTTTTATCCTGCATACAATTCAGGTAAGCTAAAATAAATTAGGGTTAATGAAAGTTTAAGGCTAAAACTCACTATGGATGGAAATGTTATAAAACTAAGACCTAACCAATTATTTAAATGAATCGTTTAATACTTAAAAACTTGGCTACATAAACCACATGGATCTCCACATCTTTCCTTACACAAATAATTGGAATTAAGAAATCAGTTAGCAGAATAATTAGAAGACCATAGGAAAGTGGCATGTGAGTAAACTCAATTTCTAACTCTCTACTAAATTTCTATTTTAACTAATATTGAATGTTTACCAACTGTTTAAATTGTATATATATCTGTGTCTATAGTGTATCCTTTATATCATTGGTATGTTGATTTTATAATAGCATAAACTGATAAACAGACCCTATGAAATATCATTTAAACATCCACTGTGTTATATAAACAACTTACCTCTTTCAGTAGATAAGATCCGTAGAATAAATTTAGACAGGTTTTAACGTCTGATTAATAAATGAAAGTCATTAATTTATGTCCATGGTGTAAACAAAATTGGTTCCTGATCATATAAATTGTTATATTCTTATATATGCCTAGTTTCCGGTAACTCCACTATAAACGCGAGATTCCAACCAATTTAAAATCAAAACACAAGCATACGAATGAAATTATAAGGAGAAATCATGAATTTTAGTATATATTTCTTGATTTTTAAGGGAGTGGATAGTGGGATATCTTGTGATGAATGGAAAATTTCTTTTGGGTAAGTTCTGATTATCTAGGTGATCGAATCCAACGATAGGGGGTCTGGAGAAGCGTGCGAGGTTGAGGAACATAGGAAAAATACAAAATAAATTTTCAATTAAGGGATTTGCGTAAATGAGGAAAAAAGTTTTTTTTTTACTGTGTTTTAACATCGCCTTTGGTGGAGAACTACACCCTCGGGAATGGATCGAGTGTAATACAATTTGTTGAGGAGGTGCACCCAAGGGTCATTCCCATTCTGTTGAAGTTTGGTAAGTAATGGTGGTGGTAGCAATGGGGGACAAGGTGAACGTGAGGGGGATGCCTGTTTTTTGAGAAACTAGGTTGAACATCGAAAATCTAATTGAGGTGACGAGGGGGTGATCGGAGTTCACGGATAAGATCAGGAGGTGAAGTGAAGTATGTGGAGATTGGACCGGAGTGGAGGTGGTCGAGGCCGTAGCTATGCATGTGCACAACGTGTATGGCATGCACGGAAATAGGTAACACAAGAAGAAAAGAAGAGGAAGAAATGGTGATCGAGCATGTATTTTCGTGGTGATCCTGTATATTTGGATTGCCAAGTTCATGGATCTGGAAAGTCGAAATGAAAACAGGGCACTGGAAAGGAAGTAAGTGGAATGAATTGATGGGTTAGAGAAGGGGCGATATCGAACAGTGGAATGTAGAAGATAAAGAAGGGACGCCGGCTTAGGCAGATGGGCTTTGGGCCGGTGGAGATAAATAAAACTAAAAAGAAAAAAAATAGAAAAGGGAATTGGGCCTTCAAGGATTTTTTAGAAATTCTAAAACATAGTATAAAGAAGGAAAGGAGCATTCGGGCCAACGGTTTAGGCCAGGTTTTTTTTAAAGTTAAATTAAACGAAAAATAGGAAATAAAAGGATATTTTTAAGGTTTATAAAATAAGATTAAATAAAAATGGGCCAACCATACTAGGCCGGTGAAAGAAAAGATGAGAAGGAGGATAGGCTGGAGTAATTGGGCCTCAAGGGCTTTAGTAAGATAAATTAGATAAAAAGGAGATATAAGTTAAAAAATTGAAAATCAAATAAAAATAAAAGTTGGGTAATAAAAATAAGTAAAAGGAGATTTTTAAATTAATAAAATCGTAAAGAAATGAAATATCTTGGCAAGTGGAAGGAAGGACATTTGCAGGGAAATCGAACGCAGAAGCTTAGCTTAAGAGTATAAACGAGTTAAAAAATAAAACAAAAGAGGTATATAATTATAAATCAAGTTATTTATAATTATTGAGAAATAAAAAGCTGATTTACAAAGGTGTAAAATGTCGTATAAACAAGGCGAAATTTTAGAGTAAAGTACTGTGTGCGAGGCACATGCTTTAGTGGCTCATTTATATAGGATAGTCGAAACTGAATAAATTTCCGTGTGTGACGCACACGCTTTAGTCACTCAATTATAGAAAATAGTAAAAAATGTCTGGATTTAAACAATATGGACATATACCATTCTGTTCGGTTGAAGCTCATAAATAAAGGGTAAATAAAATGAATTATACTTAATCCAGTTCATTTTAAACTGATACCTATTTCTTTAAAGAAAGGTTTGGAATCAAATGAATATTGTAAACAGATCTTAAGTGTCGTATAAACATAAAAGACATTACGCTAATCATTTTGAAGAGACCAGAATTAATATTCCAACTCGGTTTGATGTATACATCGCGTGACAGAGATTATTGAAGATAAGTGAAGACCGTGGACCTTCATAAGCGGAAGGATTGCTATCGAATTTCTCTGACTTGCAACTAGAGGTTCTCTAACATGATTCGATCGTGGTTGAGATTTGCAGATTGCAAGGACTTTGTAACACCCCACGTCCATTAATGTCACTCACAAAGGGAATGCAATAACTTCCATGGTGGTTTTAAGTGAATATAGAACAGAAAAATTACAACAAGACAGATAATAAATGGTACTTGGAAATCTAGAACTTCATTTTATTGCAGCGGAAATTAAACATGTTTGTTACATCATAAAACCATAAATCAGAGTCAAGTACAATATCCATCTTGATAAACAAAATACATAACCCCATTACATAAATAGCCACTAAATAAGATAACAAGCTGGACTTTACTTCAGCGGTCCAAGCTTTCCAAAAGAGAGATAAAGCAATCCAATCAAACTACACTAGAGCTGGGCCCAACCTGGGGACCTGGAGGGGGAAAAAGATAGAAATGGAGGGGGTCAGACATAAAGTCTGGCGAGTATGATAATTCTAACAATACTATCATCCAAATAACAAGACTAAGGCATAAGCTGGAAAACAAGGAAATGTCTATGAAATTTTGGGTATGGAAGAGCAGATAAATATAACGTTAAAGGCACACCTAATTACGAAAGAATAATTACTACACTGCACAGCACCAGTCACCCTAAAGGTTGATCCCACTTGCTTCGCTTAGAAATTACATAAATAGCCTTGCGTACCCCTAGCTGACTACATAGGTGTCGTCTGCCCCTATCTCCGCTAGGTTTACCCCACTACCCACTTTTGATCGGCTCCCTACTCGTAGATACCCGTGCTGGTCCCACAATGGGGTGTATCACTCCCCTAAAGTGGCAACCCGATACAACTTGAGAATGCACGGCTTATACCTACACGATGCAACAACGTCTTACCTACCCGCCCGGGTCCACACACACATATGAAACCCGTTGGACTTGCATTGCCACCGCTAACCCGTTTTGGCCTCTTATAGTCAAGCCCAGTATGCGTGTCCCGTCCTCGACTTGGGTTCGAGCCCACAAAGATACGTTTGGGTTACTGGTTGAAATGGGCCCCCACAAGCTATCCACCTAAGATTGTCCCCACTAGTATATCCCACTTAACCCTGTTCTTAGTCATGTTCGTTTACATGTGTGTCTGGTTAAGTCTTACTAATTGTATTTCAAATGCCACTAAAGGCAACCACTAGATTCCTCATGCCACCCAAGGCACCTACTTAACCCCCATGTCCCACCTTACATGTTTATCCGGTTAAGTATTTCTTAATTCATTCAGGCCATAACCTCATAAAGACCTCTCACATTAGACTGGCATTTATGGCAGCTGGATTTGCCGGGCGGGTCCGGGCAATCTTAACCATAAAAGAGTTCTAACCTCGTGTCTTTACGAATGTTATGCTTTAGTTTGGGCCTAGGACCTCTCACATTGGGCTAACATTTGTGACCACTGGATTTGCCGGTCGGGTCCGGGCAGGTTTACGTCACAAACGAGTACAACCTCGTGTCCTAAGCATTGATTAACACTTATAATCTCTTACCCCAGTTTTAGTAATTCCCTATTCAAATTATTAATTAATTCCAATTTTAACGATGTCCATAATTGACTCAATTATGGCCATCCACTTATGGCATGCAAAATCATATCAATTGCGCCCTAATTTCTTAATATTAAACCCTTAATATTACCCCTACCCCACGTTATACGTTCGCTTATTCAACGCAAAATATACGTTAGACTCGAATAGTCTAACTCCTAGAACAAAGATAAATTATCACAACATAGAGAAAAATAAAATAGATCTAATCATAATAGGGGTGAAACTTGCATAAAACTACACATGTTATGGATCTAAAGGTGTCAACTTGTTTGGTTAGATGTCACAATTTAAATGATGTGATCATAACCCGAAGTCATGTATAAACTTGCATATGGGGTTTTATGCAACATAATGATGGTGTGAACTAGCATATAACACATAGAACTCACACATGTCATAGCACAATTCTGTATCTAAATAGATGTCATGGCATTTGTTCATAATCTTTACTAATCAATCTAAACTTGCATACATGATTTTTCATATAAATCAACATAGCCCAGATAATATCAACATTATGATTCGATTAACATGAACTAATTAGCAAAGATAATAATATCATGACTTTATAACATGTATGATTTATCACAACTTAGCATAGAAAATTACAACCTATACAATATCATCATAGCATGATTTACAACATATAGGATATCATCATCACATAACATAGGATTTACAACATACATGATAGCACAAGGTTTACAACAACATATATGACAATCCACATCATTCACTTATAATCCATTCATAACTTAATCTTACTTGTTCAATAACAATCTCGTTAAGATCATCATACTCATAATTAGAGAAGAAAGGGAGTCTTGATTTGCTTTAGAGTTGAGTAGAATCAAGGTTTTGATAAGCTTTCTTCCTTCTTAGTTGGCGGCGGCTAGACTGAGTTCCATGGCGGCGGTATGTCGGTGTCTATTCTATTTTTCATGTGAGTTTAGAGTGAGAGACTACCTAGGTATTTATAGAGTTTAGGATTTATTTAGACCGTCAGATCAATTCAGAACTAACCTGAACCATTAAATTTGCCAACTCATCCCTAAAGACACATCAGCAGCTCAAGATTGGGCTCTGCCAAACCCTAGCCGACCTTACCAGGTCGACACCCAGGTCGACTGCCCTGTCGACTACCCAGTCGACCTGGGGGGTGTCGACTGCCCAGTCGACTCCCCAGTCGACCCGGGGTGCTGGGAAGGAAATTTCCCGCCTAGCCTGTTTGACTTCGAATTTTGAATTTTAAATTTTCTGAAATCTGTTTTGAATTTTCTAAAACTTCCGATGGCCATAACTTCTTCATACGAAGTCCAATTCACGCAAACTCGGACTCTATTTCAACCATAATTAAGAGACGAACACAATGGCGCAACCTGTTTCCCACAATTTTCTCGTCTGAGATTAGTTATTCTTTAATTTGTGAATATAAATATTAACAGAATTACGGGGTGTTACATTCTCCCCTCCTTAAAGGATTTCGACCCCGAAATCTTCAAGTCAAGAAGAATGTATATCCTAACATCCAATCGTCCATCTACTCAACCATCAAACACAGGCATCCATTGTCCTTATAGACTTCTAATGCTTTCATGTTTAAATGCACAATGTGTGTATATGTCCATATCTAATGCAAAATCAGGCGGTCCACTGATTCAGTTGACCTCCCTAATGCAAATCATGATAGTGCCGTGAGTCCATTATGTATGCAAAATTTCCTTAATGCTACATATTATCTCTATATGCGTGCACAATCATCATCTGAATGCAGCGTCCATATGATAAAAAAATCCTCATACATCCATTTTACTAAATACATCCATATATATGCAATATGAAATATGAAGTGACTGAGACGATCAAGTGCCTAATAGTGTGTGTATATGCGTCCACGAGTAACCACTAGCAAACACTTTCATCCACTTTGCATCCATCATACATAACATGTCTCAAACACATGTTTTAACCATAGGATTATCCTAACTAAAGATCAAAGATACTAGTGAGAGGACATACTAAAGATAAGATAAGTACAAGCTAAGCGACAAAGGAGAAATTAAAAGACATACCCTCAAAAAGAAAAGGGTACAACGAACGCATCTTCGCTTCTGTCTCCCAAGAAGCGTTGCTCTCGTCAACTCCCCAGTGCACTTTGACTAGTCTGACCTCTCGATTCCTCAACTTCTTGATCTTCGACCCAAGAATGCGCGTAGGAGCTCGTCGAATCGTCGCATCATGCTCTATCTCAACCTCTCTAAGCAAGCCCGGCTCTACCACCTCCGCGGTCTCGTGCAGTCACTTCCTCAAATGTAATACATGGAATATGTCGTGTACACCACTAAGTCTCTCAGGCAACTCCACTCTATACGCCATATGTCCAATCTTCTCCTTAATAGGAAATGGCCCTACGAACCTTGGTGCTAATTTCCCAACGGACCCAAAGCGAACAACATTCCGTAATGGAGAAACTTTGATAAAGACCATGTCCTCCACACAAACTCAATATCTGTCCTCCTCTTATCCGCATAAGATTTCTGCCTATCTTGTGCTATCTTCATCCTCCTTCGAATCAAATCGATCTTCTCCGAAGTCTTCCTAATCATATCGGGCCCAAGTAAGATCTTATCCGTAGATTCCCACCAACATGTAGGTGAACGACAAGGTCGTCCATAAAGAGCTTCGAAACGTTCCATGCCAATGCTAGACTGAAAGCTGTTATTATATTTAAACTCTACCAACGGAAGATGCTCTTCCCACGTACCCCCAAAGTCTAGGATACATAGCCTCAAAAGGTCCTCTAGAATACGATTCACCCTCTCGGTTTGGCCGTCTGTCCGAGGATGATATGCGGTGCTCAAACATAACTGAGTCCCTACAGCTTCCTGTAAGCTCCTCCAAAATTCGCTAGTGAAGATAGGATCGCGGTCGCTTACTATTTTAAAAGGAACACCATGCAAACGAACTATCTCTCGGACGTATACAGAAGCCAACCATGGAGAAGTCCTCTTACTCTTCACGGGAATAAAATGGGCGCTTTTAGTAAGTCTATCTACTATAACCCAAATCCCCGTATTACAATTCCTTGATCTTGGTAATCCATCCACAAAGTCCATCGAGACACTTTCCCACTTCCATTTTGGAACCTCCAATGGGTGAAGCAACCCACTGGGTTTCCTTTGCTCCGCTTTTACTTGTTGGCATACCAAGCATCTAGCGACATACTCGGCCACATCCCTCTTCATACCAGCCCAAAAGAAAACTCGCTTCATGTATTTATACATCTTGTCCCCGCCGGGATGAATGGTCATCTTTGAACGATGTGCTTCGTCAAGAATAGCCTTCCTCAAACCTTCGTCTCGAGGTACACAAAGTCTACTATCCCTACGTAACCAACCCTAATCATTTAGGGTATACCTACGGAGATGGCTTGATGACTCCCCTCTTTTGAGCTTTTCTACTAACTCAACCAACTGTGGGTTGTCTCGCTGTGCCTCACCAATCCATCCCAAAAGCGTAGGTCTAACCTCTAAGGATGCTAGCAAACCGGGTACAAAGTCAACGGAAGGTCTAAAGTCAAACATAAAAATGAATTCTAAGCTTCGCCGCTCAAACAAACAACGGACTCAAGGACAGCCTTTTCCTACTTAGGGCATCCGCCACCACGTTACCCTTGCCAGGGGTATATGCTATTTTGAAATCGTAGGATGCTAAGAATTCCATCCACCTTTGTAGCCTTAAGTTCAAGTCCTTCTGAGAGAATAAGTATTTTAAAGATTTGTGGTCAGCGAATAATTCGAATTTCTCGCCAAGAAGATAGTGACGCCAAGACTTAAGCGCAAAAACAATAGCGGCCAACTCTAGGTCATGTGTAGGGTAATTTTTCTCATGCGCTCTCAATTTTCTTCCACCATAGGCTATTACCCTTCCCTCTTGCATTAAGACTGCGCCTAGACCTGTCCCACAAGCATTGGTATAAACAGTAAATGGCTTACTCCCGTCTGGCAGCACTAAGACTCGAGCTGAGGTCAAAGCTCTCTTTAAACGTTGGAATGCATCATCACAATCCACGTCCCATGCGAAGACTAGGTTCTTCTTCGTCAACCATGTTAATGGAGTTGATATCTTTGCAAAGTCTTTGATAAACTTCCTATAGTAGCCAACCAACCCAAAGAAACTTCTTACTTCGGTAGCATTTTTAGGGACCTTCCAATCTTGGATGGCCACCACCTTCGCGGGATCCACAGCTATCCCTTCTTTGGAAACCACGTGCCCAAAGAATCATACTTCCTTCCTCCATAAGTGACACTTAGAAAATTTAGCTTTAAGGTTATGCGCTCGTAGGGTCTCCAACACTTCCCTAAGATATAGGGCATGCTCTTCTTCATCCTTAGAAAAGATCAAGATGTCATCTACAAAGACTACCACGAATTTGTTAAGGTGCTCCCTAAACAACCTACTCATCAGATCAACAAAGTACGCGGGGGCGTTTGTCAAACCGAAGGGCCTCACTAGCCATTCATAGAAACCGTCCGGAGTCCTAAAGGAAGTCTTGTCAATGCTATCCTCAGCCACTCTCAACTGATGGAAACCAGTGGCTAAGTCCAACTGCGAAAACACTGAGGCCCCAACTAACTAATCGAAGAGATCGTTAATCCTCGGTAGTGGGTGTCTGTTCTTCTTAGTAAGCTTATTAAGTTCTCTATAGTCCACACAAAGTCTAAGGGACCCATCCGCCTTCGTGCCAAATACTACTGGAGCACACCACTCCGATATACTTCATCTTATGAACCCCTTCTCAAGCAAATCCTTAACTTGCTAATTGAATTCCCTCCTTTCACGAGGAGCCATGTGGCGTACTGGCAAGGATACTGGTTTTGCATTATCCACAAGGTATATTCGAAAATCTATCTCCCACTTCGGAGTTAATCCCTTCACCTCCTCAAACACATCCGAGTATTCTCGGACCACTCTAACAGATCGTAGATTCTCCACAGACGCGTCAAGCGATTCTAGATAACTAAGCATAACAAAATTTATGGGATTATAAAAGATTTCGAGAGCGTTACCGAGGCAAGTCATGGGCCTAACTATTCTCCTTTCACAATTAAGAACGGCCCCATTTCTGGATAACCAATCCATTCCAAAAATTAGCCCATAGCCCGTGAAGCCCAAAACATAAGCATCACATCTAAACTCAATGCTAAGTATAGAAATTCTCAAATCCAAACACATCATGGACAAATAAGCTGAGCCCCCAATTGGATTCGAAACAACTAAGGGATCCTCTACTAAACTGGTGTGTAAGTGCAGTGATTCAACTAATGATGTAGAGATAAACGAATGCGATGCGCCTGAATCGAATAAGGTACAGACAGGATGATCAAACAGAAAAACTAAGCTTTCAACAGAAACGGTTCTACCTCGTTCTTGCAGCGGTGGGACCGCGAGAGCCTGAACTTGTAACAACCCGAATTTTTATAACATGTTAAAACAAAAAATCTAGACTGAATATAAATTTAAAATAAGAACCAAGGGAAACGGGTTGTGCCATTGCGTTCGTCTTGGAATTCTGGTTGAAAACAAGTCCGAAATTTTGTAAATTGGAGTCCGTATGATCGAGATATGGCCTCTACAAGTTTCACGAAAAATCAGAAGACGAAAATAGATTTTTAAAATTCGAATTTAGCCCAAACAAACGGGGCAGGAAAATTTCCCGCCCAGTCCCAGGTCGACTTGGAGTCGACTGGGGAGTCGACCCCCCAGGACCAGGTTGACTGGACAGTCGACCTGGGTGTCGACTTGGGGGTCGACCTCCTTAGTCGGGCCAGGTTGGCCTAGTGCACCTGCTTGCTTCTTTGGGTCTGTTCTGTTTTCCTGTGACGATATTGGATGGTTCAGATCTAAACTAGGGTTAATCTAAGGGCCTAGACTAGTCCTAAATCCTATATAAACCCCCTGATGCCTAAACCCTAATTCACTACAACATGTCTAGCCACTGTTATGCTACTAAAATCCCTCTTGGTCATGGCCGCCGTCTCTAATCTTCTTCTTAAGCTCTCATATGCCATCCAATACAAAGATGAAGACTTCTACAATATTTCAAGGAGATGAATCAACAACGCTCCAACATCGATTTCAGTTCTTAAATTCGCTAGCCATGCTATGTAAGTTCTAGTTACTTTTTAGATTAAAATACTTAATTTTAATATGTCTATGGAATAAAGTGTAATTGGATATAAGCATGTTTATCAATTCAGATATATTCCTGTTTACCTTTGAACCTTGGGTTTTGAGACTTGTTCATCTCCATTCTTATGTCTAGTTCAAGCTCTATTCAGCCGTTGTAAATCAGTTTCTCGGATTCATGTTGATATCATTATCAAAATCTAATCTTTATGCCTATCATGATGATTTATGCTGTTTTCTCTCTCTGGTCTTGTTTGATTGCAAAATTCTACCTTTCCTCTATTTATTTTCTTTTGATGAACCTAGATCAATTTCGGATCTAGGACAAAACCATGATTTTGCGTACGATCGAATACGGGGAAAAGTATGGGAATATTACCTATTTGGATATATGAGATTGGTGGAATTGATGGCATAACATGAAAATTGGATATATGGGTATTATTGCAATTAATATGAAATTTGATAATTTGGTATTGCCATTAAAATGGTAATTGCATGAATATGGATTAGCATATGTAATTTGGCTAGAACTTGATAGGTGTAAATTGGCATAAATTTGGCATACATATAAAACGACATGGACTGAACATATGTAGATTTGGTATGAATTGGGCCTATGTAAAACTGATATGTAATCTAGAACTTGGGCATATGTTAATTATGTGAGATTTGTAGTTCAAACACATATGATATTTTATGTCTTGAAAAAGGGCTAATACGAACACGCCTAAGTGGGTTTTGGGTAGTTGGCATGTAATAGCCTTAAAGGAGGATAAATATAAATTGAGATAAGCTGCCTTTAATGGCATAAGATAAACTGTGGTAAAATTGGTATGATTTTGCATACCATTAATTGATGAACATAATTAAGTCAATTATGGACATCGTTAAATTAGGAATTAATTAATAATTTGAATAGGGAATTTATTAAGACTGGGGTAAAGGATTATAAGTGATAATCAATGCTTAGGACACGAGGTTGGACTCATTTGTGATGTAAAACTGCCCGGACCCGCCCGACGAATCCAGTAGTCACAAATGGTAGCCCAATGCGAGAGGTCCTAGGCCCAAATTAAAAGCGTAATAGTTGTAAATACACGAGGTTAGACTCTTTTATGGTGTAAGACTGCCCGGACCCGCCTGGAAAATCCAGCCGCCATAAATGTCAATCTAATGTGAGAGGTCTTTATAGGGTTACGACCTTAACGAATTAAGAAATACTTAACCCGATAAAAATGTAGTGGGATATGGGGGTTAAGTGGGTGACATGTGGGTGATATATGGAAATACGAATTGTAATACTTAACCAACATAACATTGTAATTAGACCAGTGGATAGGGTTAAGTAAATTAAGAACACTTAACGAATATGGTATGAATGGGTGGGTTAAGTATTATGATTAGGCTAATGACACTTAACCAATATGGTATGAATGGGTGGGTTAAGTAATATGACTAGGCTAATGACACTTAACTATTATGACATGAATGGTTGAGTTAAGTAAATCTTAATTAATGCCTAAGTGGGAATGATA
This sequence comes from Allium sativum, assembly GCA_030737875.1. Classification (NCBI taxonomy): domain Eukaryota; kingdom Viridiplantae; phylum Streptophyta; class Magnoliopsida; order Asparagales; family Amaryllidaceae; genus Allium; species Allium sativum. The sequence goes on along the minus strand of CM060909.1, from coordinate 5,341,522 downwards.
ACTTGTGGAATAAAGTAAGTTAGGCGGAAAAATTGATAAGATAATATAACTTATGTGATAAGGAAAGGTGTGCTTCTTTGTAGATTAAGCAATATGTAAAGACAAGAATGAATTTACAATTGAAGGCGACGTAAGTTATATTATAAAAAGGAACATAACATTGGTTAGGTTGGATAATCCTCTGAGTATCAATCTGATGTTGATTCCGGTCTTCGGGGTTGGTATTTAGGGAATTATTCTCTCTCTCTAGTGTGTTTGTAAGTTATGAGGTACTTGGTTGTAAAAATTGAATAAGAACATGTTATTGTACCATAACGGGCGTTAATGTATGGATCATAGGTATAACATGTTGTGGGCTTATTAATGGACTTAATATAGTGCAAGTTAAGAATTGAATTAATAAGCAAAGTTGAAGGTTGGTATGAATGGAAATAACCAAGTTAAATGATAAGACTGATGAGGTAGCACAAGCGCATAATTAATGGATAGACATAGGGTCTAATGGAAGATAAAGCCAAGGCACTTGGTTAAACCCAGACGTTGGGGATAATATGAATGACATGTAAAATATAACCTATAAGCACTTAACCAAGATAAAGCATGTATTAAGACATGAGGATGATGTAGGAGTTAAGTGGGGGATATGGGTAACCTATAAGACATAACTGGTGTATACTTAACCAAAATTTGAGCATGTAAGTGGACATGAATAAGAAGGGGTTAAGTAAGAATTACTAGAGGGGACCAAGCATAGGTGGGAAGCTTGTGTCGAGACAAGGGGACCCTTTTCAGACCAATAGCCCATTACATATCTTTGTAAGCTCGACCCATGTCGAGGACGGGACACACAGACTGGGTTTGATTGTAAGAGGTCAAAACGGGTTAGCGGTGGCAACGCAAGTCCAACAGGTTTCATATGCATGTGTGGACCCGGGCTGGTAGGTAAGACGTTGTTGCATCGTGCAGGTATAAGCCGTGCATCCTCAAGTTGTATCGGGTTTCCACTTTGGGGAATGATACAACCCACTGTGGGGCCAGCACGGGTATCTACGAGTCAGGGAGCCGATCGCACGGGGTTGGTGGGTGCACCTAGTGGAGATAGGGGCATACGGAACCTAGGTAGTCAGGTAGGGGTACATAAGACTAATATCATGATTTCTAAGTAGTGGGTGGGATCACCTTATTATATAACACGGGCTACTAGTTGGGACACTAGTAGGAGGTAAGGATCCCTGTTACAAGGGACACTAGTTGGAGTACTAGTAGGAATATGAAACATTCCATGTAAGACACTTGTAAAGATGCTATTTAGGTGGTGCAGAGCAAGTAGATCTCATAGAAATATTTTAATGGCGAAGCAGAGGAATCATGATATGCTTGTTAGGAATCTTACGAAATTATACTTAGTTTATCTTGAATGGGAACCTTGCGATGTTACTTGACAAAAATCACATCATGTTATCCTTAGCTATCTTGCCTTTTGCTTATCTTGTCATCATGCTTATGTTTACTTTCAGTTTACTCATGCCATATTATCCTTAATTATTTTTATGCTGAGAGTCACTAGGACTTACTCAGTCTTTATGACTGACCCGTTTTGTTTCGTCTCTTTCTCTTCCGTTCCCCCCCCCTTAGGTTCGCAGCGTGGGAATACAACTTAGCTCGGATCTTATCAAGCTCCAAGGCTCTTTCATGCAAGGCTTGGATTTTTCTTGGCTATGGCTTGCTTTGCTTTATTGGGGAATACTATAACTTATTTTTATGCTTCTTTGTTTTGAGCAAGACAGATATTTTAACTATGTAATTGGGTATTGGAAGTTGATGGGCTTTTCTTGTAAACACTTATATTTAATAAATGATTTGAAATACTTCCACTTTACTTTCCGCTGTTTTATATATGTCTGTCTTGTAATATTTCTGTTCCAGTACCCATAATGCTCCATTAGAGTTAAGGCTTTCCCTTTGTGAGTGACCTTAACGGATGTGGGGTGTTACATTTGGTATCAGAGCAGAAGGTTACCAGACTGGGCAAAAGTTTTCAGAAACCTTCTGAACTAGTTTTCAAAACATTTACAAAGAAGCAAATTTTCAAGAAAATTTTGTTTTGATTAAAAGGCATATTCCCCAAATCCATATACACTATCTTTTGATTTTCTCTTGAAATCTCTTCTCTCTCTTTTCACCATAATTTCGTAGGCATCCGACATATGTCGGAGGGCAAAGAAGTGCCCAACATCCATCTGTAGCCGTTGTAGTTTTACTTGCGACTAATCGTATTTCAAGCTGTGTAGAATTGTCGGGTGATGGAGGTAGCTTCCGAGGGACTTGTCAACAAACTATACAAGGATATTAAGAACAAGAAACTAGTTGTTATGGCTTAATCCACGAAGGAGGAAAAATGTGAAAGGAAAGAGGAAGAAGTGAAAGAATTGTAGAACCCACGACAAGAGAGAGTATCTTTAGTATGGTAAAAAAGGACATGCAGTTAAGTATAGGACAAGGACAAGCGCAAAAAGGCAAGATCGTTGAGAAGGCAATTATATACCTAAGAGAGGTAGTAACGTTTCTATTAAAAGTTTAGCTTTCTTTTCTATCATCCCACTAGAACTTTGTTTTTTTCATCGCATCCTTTGAATTCTGCTTCGGTAGTTGAGTCTCTGCACCTGAGTACTAGCGTAGTAGAGGATCCCATTTTTGTCTCAAATCCTGTTGGGGAATCGGCTTATTTATTCATGACTTGTTAGGATTTGAGAATGTCTATGGTAAGTGTTGAGTTTAGTAGGAATGCTCATGTTTTTGTGAGTTATGGGTTGATTCTAGGGATGGAGTGGTTATCCAATAAGGGTGCCATTCTCGGTTTCGAAAAGAGGGTAGATAGACTTTTGACTTGCCTCGGTAATACCCTCGAAGTCGCGTGTAACCTTTAGGGTTCTATTAGGATTAGTTACCTAGAATCTCTTGATACATTAGTTGATCCGCTCGAGTAGTGTTCGCCACTAAGGCGGATGGGTCATTTCGCTTATGCATGAGTTGTAGAGAGTAACCTAAGTAAGTACATTGGGCAACATGGTTGACATTTGTTTATTGTCAAGAGGTAATTCATCTATGTGGAATACTTTCTAGTAAAGTGAACGAGATCCACGACTTACTAGTGAATTTTGGAGAGCTTGTGTGAAACCATGAGTATGCTGTTATGTGTAAGTCGAGTATACAAAAAGGAGAATAAGTGAAAGTGGAACGAGAGGCAATAGTGAAATGAGTTCCAACTCATAATTTGGAAACAAGAATTAAGAAGCTACAAAATTGTGAAGTTAAAGATGGTTAAAGAACAATGGAGTTAAGCTCAAGGAAATGCGACCTAGAAGATTGAAGACTAGATTCGCGCATCACATCTCTTTTTAAGGGTATATCCTTGATCCCTCTTTTCCTGTAGAGCTTACTTGCATGCTATCTTTTGTGTATATCCTCTCGGTCCTATTCTCAATCCAATTTATGTTGCAAACCCCATTGGGAGCATGACTCATCTGTTAGTTTTACATGTTGGGGCTTGAGGGTGTCCGTTGGGTTTATTAAACCTTTTGGGTTTTTATAGGATATGGGTTGGTTAGGAAGGGATGTCTTGTGACCTAAAAGGGGTCCATCATGCTTAGTTTCCTATAATCACATGTATATTGGTTGGGTTGATAATTTCTTTGGGTGTCAGTCTGATGTTGATTTCGGTCTTCGGGGCTAGTGCTTAGGGAATTCTTCTCCTAATCAGTATATATGTGACGTAGATTTCCAGCTTTGATGGGCGCAGCATTTTTACTTGCTTCTATCATTCGATTATATCTTTAGGTAGGAACAGTTGGGTGTAAACATGTGTTTGAGACATGTTATAATTGATGGTTGCAAGTGGTTGCTAGTGGTTTCTCGTGGATGCATATACACGCACATTAGGCACTAGATCGGCTCAGTCACCTTTCATACTGCATATGCATGAGTGTTTACACTTGTTTGTGGATGAAATTGAATGTGTTATCATGTGGATGTTGCATATGGATGGAGGTTTGTGCACACATTTAGTGTTCATGTGACTAGGACTATTTGCATACATGTTGGACTCATGACACTAAACATATTTTTGCATTAAGAGGATCAATCAGGCCTGATCATTTGCATTAAACAAGGAACATATACACACACTTCTTGCATATGTTCATACAGCATTAGAAATTTCTTAAGGACAATGAATGCTTGTGATTGATGATTGAGTAGATGGATGATTGGATGGTAGGACACATTCTCCTTAACTTGAAGATTTCGGTACGAAATCCTTTAAGGAGGGGAGAGTGTAACAACCCGAATTTTTATAACATATTAAAACAAGAAATCAAGGCAGAATTAAAATTTAATATAAGAACCAAGGGAAACGGGTTGCGCCATTGCGTTCTTCTCGGAATTCTGGTTGGAAACGAGTCCAAAATTTCGTAAATTGGAGTCCTTATGACCGAGATATGGCCTCTAGAAGTTTCACGAAAAATCAGAAAACGAAAACAGATTTTTAAAATTCAAATTTAGCCCAAACAGACGGGGCGGGAAAATTTCCCGCCCAGCCCCAGGTCGACTGGGGAGTCGACTGGGGAGTCGACACCCCAGGACCAGGTCGACTGGGCAGTCGACCTGGGTGTCGACCTGGGGGTCGACCTCCTTGGTTGGGCCAGGTTGGCCTGGTGCACCTACTTGCTTCTTTGGGTCTGTTCTATTGGCCTGTGACGAGACTGGATGGTTCTGATCTAAACTAGGGTTAATCTAAGGGCCTAGACTAGTCCTAAATCCTATATAAACCCCTTGATGCCTAAACCCTAATTCACTACAACATGTCTAGCCACTGTTATGCTACTAAAATCCCTCTTGGTCATGGTCGCCGTCTCTAATCTTCTTCTTAAGCTCTCATATGCAATCCAATAGAAAGATGAAGACTTCTACAACGATTCAAGGAGATGAATCAACAACGCTACAACATCGATTTCAGTTCTTAAATTCGCTAGCCATGCTATGTAAGTTCTAGTTACTTTTTAGATTAAAATACTTAATTTTAATATGGCTATGGAATAAAGTGTAATTGGATATAAGCATGTTTATCTATTCAGATCTATTCCTGTTTACCTTTGAACATTGGGTTTTGAGACTTGTTCATCTCCATTCTTATGTCTAGTTCATGCTCTATTCAGCCGTTGTAAATCAGTTTCTTGGATTCATGTTGATATTATTATCAAAATCTAATCTTTATGCCTATCATGATGATTTATGCTGTTTTCTCTCTCTGATCTTGTTTGATTGCAAAATTCTACTTTTCCTCTATTTATTTTCTTTTGATGAACCTTGATCAATTTCGGATCTAGGACTAAACCACGATTTTGCGTACGATCGAATACGGGGAGAAGTATGGGAATATTACCTATTTGGATATATGTGATTGGTGGAATTGATGGCATAAAATGAAAATTGGATATATGGGTATTATTGCAATTAATATGAAATTTGATAATTTGGTATTTCCAATAAAATGGTAATTGCAAGAATTGGGATTAGCATATGTAATTTGGCTAGAACTTGATAGGTGTAAATTGGCATAAATTTGGCATACATATAAAATGGCATGAACTGAACATATGTAGATTTGGTATGAATTGGGCATATGTAAAACTGATATGTAATCTAGAACTAGGGCATATGTTAATTATGCGAGATTTGTAGTTGAAACACATATGATAATTTATGTCTGGAAAAAGGGCTAATATGAACACGCCTAAGTGGGTTTTGGGTAGTTGGCATGTAATAGTCTTAAAGGAGGATAAAAATAAATTGAGATAAGCTGCCTTTAATGGCATAAGATAAATTGTGGTAAAATTGGTATTATTTTGCATACCATTAATTGATGAACATAATTAAGTCAGTTATGGACATCGATAAATTAGGAATTAATTAATAATTTGAATAGGGAATTTATTAAGACTGGGGTAAAGGATTATAAGTGATAATCAATGCTTAGGACACGAGGTTGGACTCATTTATAATGTAAAACTGCCCGGACCCGCCCGGCAAATCCAGTAGTCACAATTGGTAGCCCATTGTGAGAGGTCCTAGGCCCAAATTAAAAGCGCAACAGTTGTAAAGATACGAGGTTAGACTATTTTATGGTGTAAGACTGCCCAGACCCGCCCGGCAAATCCAACTGCCATAAATGTCAGTCTAATGTGAGAGGTCTTTATAGGGTTACGGCCTTAATGAATTAGGAAATACTTAACCAGATAAACATGTAGTGGGACATGGGGGTTAAGTGGGTGACATGTGGGTGACATGTGGGTGATATATGGAAATAAGAATAGTAATACTTAACCAACATAACATGGTAATTAGACCAGTGGATAGGGTTAAGTAAACTAAGAACACTTAACCAATATGGTGTGAATGGGTGGGTTAAGTAATATAATTAGGCTAACGACACTTAACCAATATGGTATGAATGGGTCGGTTAAGTAATATGACCAGGCTAATGACACTTAACTATTATGACATGAATGGTTGAGTTAAGTAAATCCTAATTAATGCCTAAGTGGGAATGATAACTTATGGAGTAAAGTAAGTTAGGTGGAACAATAGATAAGATGAGATAACTTATGTAATAAGGAAAGGTGTGCTTCATTGTATATTAAGCAATATGTAAAGACAAGAATGAATTTACAATTGAAGGCGACATAAGTTATATTATAAAACGGAACAAAACATTGGTTAGGTTGGATAATCCTCTGAGTATCAATCTGATGTGGATTCCGGTCTTCGGGGTTGGTATTTAGGGAATTATTCTCTCTCTCCAGTGTGTTTGTAAGTTAAGGGGTACTTGGTTGTAAAGATTGAATAAGAACATGTTATTGTACCATAACGGGCGTTAATGTATGGATCATAGGTATAACATGTTGTGGGCTTATTAATGGACTTAATATAGTGCAAGTTAAGAATTGAATTAATAAGCAAAGTTGAAGGTTGGTATGAATGGAAATAACCAAGTTAAATGATAAGACTGATGAGGTAGCACAAGCGCATAATTAATGGATAGACATAGGGTCTAATGGAAGATAAAGCCAAGGCGCTTGGTTAAACCCAGACGTTGGGGATAATATGAATGACATGTAAAATATAACCTATAAGCACTTAACCAAGATAAAGCATGTATTAAGACATGAGGATGATGTAGGAGTTAAGTGGGGGATATGGGTAACATATAAGACATAACTGGTGTATACATAACCAATAATTGAGCATGTAAGTGGACATGAATAAGAAGGTGTTAAGTAAGAATTACTAGAGGGGACCAAGCATAGGTGGGAAGCTTGTGCCGAGACAAGGGGACCCTTTTCAGACCAGTAGCCCATTACGTATCTTTGTGAGCTCGACCCATGTCGAGGACGGGACACGCATACTGGATTTGATTGTAAGAGGTTAAAACGGGTTAGCGGTGGCAACGCAAGTCCAACGGGTTTCATATGCGTGTGTGGACCCGGGCTGGTAAGTAAGACGTTGTTGCATCGTGTAGGTATAAGCCGTGCATCCTCAAGTTGTATCGGGTTGCCAATTTGGGGAGTGATACACCCCACTGTGGGGCCAGCACGGGTATCTACGAGTTTGGGAGCCGATCGTATGGGGTTGGTGGGTACATCTAGTGGAGACAGGGGCAGACGACACCTTTGTAGTAAGTTAGGGGTACATAAGACTAATATTATGATTTCTAAGTAGTGGGTGGGATAACCTTATTATATAACACGGGCTATTAGTTGGGACACTAGTAGGGGGTAAGGATCCCTGTTATAGGGAACACTAGTTGGAGTACTAGTAGGAATACGAAACATTCCGTGTAAGACACTTGTAAAGATGCTAGTTAAGTGGTGCAGAGCAAGTAGATCTCATAGAAATATTTTAATGGCGAAGCAGTGGACTCGTGATATGCTTGATAGGAATCTTACTAAATTATACTTAGTTTATCTTGAATGGGAACCTTGCGATGCTACTTGACAAAAGTCACATCATGTTATCCATAGTTATCTTGCCTGTTGCTTATCTTATCATCATGCTTATGTTTACTTTCAGTTTACTCATGCCGTATTATCCTTAACTATTTTTATGCTGAAAGTCACTAGGACTTACTCAGTCTTTAGACTGACCCATTTTGTTTCGCCTCTTTCTCTTCCGTTCCCCCCCTGAGGTTCGCAGGGTGGGTATACAGCTTAGCTCGGACCTTATCAAGCTCCAAGGCTCTTTCATGTAAGGCTTTGATTTTTCTTGGCTATGGCTTGCTTTGCTTTATTGGGGAATACTATAACTTATTTTTATGCTTCTTTGTTTTGAGCAAGACAGATATTTTAACTTTGTAATTGGGTATTGGAAGTTGATGGGATTTTCTTGTAAGCACTTATATTTAATAAATGATTTGAAATACTTCCACTTTACTTTCTGCTGTTTTATATATGTCTGTCTTGTAATATTTCTGTTCTAGTACCCATAATGCTCCATTGAAGTTAAGGCATTCCCTTTGTGAGTGACCTTAACGGATGTGGTGTGTTACAGAACTTGTCCCCTTGCCTGCCCCTGTAACACCCCACACCCGCTACGGTCACTCACTAAGGGAATGCCATAACATCGGTGGAGTATTTTAAGTGAATATAGAACAGAAAAATTACAATAAGACAGATATAAGTAATACTTGAGAATTTAAAACATCATTTCATTCCAGCGGAAAGTAAAACATGTTTGGTTACACCGAAACCATAAATAAGAGTCAAGTACATAATATCCATCCTGATAAAAACAAAAGTACATAATCCCACTCCATAACCTAATATAATAGAAAAGATAAACAGGGCTTTACATCCATGGTCCAAGCTCCAAAAGATAGATAAAGCAGTCTGATCGAAGCCCACTAGTGCTAGGCCCACTCTGAAAACCTGAGGGTTGGGAAAAAGATAAAGAAACAACGGGGTCAGACATAAGTCTGAGTGAGTCCTATAACCCTAACAATACAATCATTAAAGTAATTAGGGTATGATATAAACAAGGTACGGTACTTCTGGGGATAATGACTACACTAAGTAGCCAACTAAACACAGGATGTACTAAGATAACCGAAAAGACGCATTTATCCACCCAAGGATAATTACTAGATTACACCACCCCAGATCTACCCACCCAAGGGTAATTCCTACACTGCACCACACCAGTCATTCCTAACTTAAAGGTTGATCCCACCCGTGGACTTATAAAATTAACTTAATAGTTCTCGCGTACCCCTAGGTGACTAAGTAGACGCCACGGGGCCCTACAATCCACTAGGTGTACACACTACTCCCCATTCGATCGGCTCCCTAACGTAGATACCCGTGCTGGCCCCACCGTGGGGTGTACCATTCCCCAACGTGGCAACCTGATAAAACTAACGGTGCACGGCTTATATCTACACGATGCAACAACGTCTTATTTACCAGCCCGGGTCCACACACGCATATGAAACCCGTTGGTCATGCGTTGCCACCGCTAACCCATTTTGGCCTCTTATAGTCAAGCCCAATATGCGTGTCCCGTCACTCGACTAGAGTCGAGCCCACTAAGATACGTTTGGGATATTGGTTGAAATGGGCCCCCCACAAGCTACCACCTAAGCTTGTTATTTTATCTAGTGTATCCCACTTAACCCCTTTTATAATCATGCCCACCTACATGTTAAGGTTTGGTTAAGTCATCTAATCATATTTCAATTGCCACTTAAGGCACCCACTAGATTTCCACATGCCACCCAAAGCACTTACTTAACCCTTTACCCATGTTTAATTACATGTTCCTCTTTGGTTAAGTATTCTAATCGTATTTTCAATTGCCACCCAAGGCAACCCACTAGATTTCCACATGCCACCCAAGGCACCCACTTAACCCCTCATGTCCCTCTACATGCTAATATGGTTAAGTGTTTCTTAATTAATTAAGATCATGACCTCATAAAGACCTCTCACATTAGACCATCTTTTATGACCGCTGGATATGCCGGTTGGTTCCGGGCAGACTTCTGTCATAAAAAGGTCTAACCTCGTTTCTTTACTTTAATCACGTATTTAATTTATGACTAAGACCTCTCACATTGGGCCAATCATTTGTAGCTGCTGGATGGCCGGTCGGTTCCGGGCAGACTTCCGCTACAAAAGGGTCCAACCTCGTGTCTTAGTTGATTAATTACACCTAATTAATCACCCCCATAATTTGAATTAATTATGCCTAATTAATTACACATTTTTAAGAATATGGGTAGACCTAACTCAATAGGTAAATTCCCAATTCCATAGTATGGGTAGACCTAACTTAATAGGTAAATTCCCAACTCCATAATATGGGTAGACCTAACTTAATAGGTAAATTCCCAATTACGTCCATTAAATTTGTGGTATGATTAATCATACCCATTTCACATCATTTTATTAACATGCATATTAACACCATCGTTCCCCACGTAGTTCGTTCTCATAACACGACATAATAAAGGGAAGATTCATCACAAAGGTCATGGGTTTAGCCAACATAGCATGTAACTTTATCATGGGTTCAAAAGGTGTCAACTTGCATATATGAACATACATTAAACCCAACTAGTATTTAACCCAAACTTGCATTATGCATATCATAAAAGAGACAACTTGCATATGAACTTGCACATAAACTTGCATATGAACTTACATCATAACTTTCATATGAACTTGCATCATAACTTGCATATGAACTTGTATCATAACTTGCATATGAACTTGCATAACATTCCATACCTAGAGGCAAACTTGCATATATTATGCATATCATAAAAAGAGACAAACTTGCATATGAACTTGCATCATAACTTTCATATGAACTTGCATCATAACTTGCATAAAACCAAACACTTAGCATGCATAAAACCAAATACTTAGCATGCATAAAACCAAATACATAGCATGCATAAAACCAAATACTTAGCATGCATAAAACCAAATACATAACTTGCATAACATGTTACGTATAGACTTGCATATAATCTCCCATATAGCTTGCATAACATGTTACATATGAATCAATGTTCAACATAGTGTTTTGCATCATAAAACATAGCATTAAACTGGCATATAGCACACAACATACACTATACTAAACTTGCATAAACACATTGATTCCACAAACATAGCCATATCTTATCATATCCTATCATAATCAATTTAACAATTGATTGTTAAGTCTATAGAAACTCACCACTAAACTCCCATAAGCAAACCCTTGCCAAAAACCACCCAAAAACTCTAGCCTTGACCATAAAGCTTGCAACTTGATGATGAATGCAAGCTAATGATCACTCATACAACTCAAAGATGCTTGTATGCACATGAAAGCCTTCATAGAAATAGTTTAGAAATAGGATGGAGGCTAGGGTTTTGAGTGGTGGCCATGATCATAGAAAATTTTGGCATAGTTTAGTTAGCGTATAGGATTATGATCATTTAGGGCTAGCTTAGGGTCTTATTTATAGGATTAGGCAAGTTTTTTAGGCCATTAGATTAACCCTAAATTAGATTAGGACCATCAGATCTCGGAAGCTTCCAGAAACCGGCCCCAAAACACAGCCTAAACCCTAAAATGGTGCACCAGGCCAGCCAGAAAGCTGTGCAGGTTTCTGGCTCGACACGGGCGCACTTCCCAAGTGCGCCAGTGTAAAAATGTGTTGGCGCACTTCACAAGTGCGCCAGTGCATTTTTGTGTTGGCGCACTTCACAAGTGCCCCAGTGCATTCTGGCTTGTTTTCGGTTTTTCTGCCTAACTTCGTTCGTCCATATCTTTTTCATACGGACTCCGATTTTCGAAAACTCAGACTCTATTTCGCGTATTTTTCCGAGACGAACGAAATGGTGCAACCTGTTTCCCCTAATTCCCACATATGGGATTAGTTAGTCTTTAATTTGTGAATTTTAGCATTAACCAAAATTCGGGGTGTTACAGCCCCGGTGTTATAAGAGCCTGCACCTGTCCTCCCGAGGTAGACCATGTCCTCTGCCCCTTCCTTGGGCAGTCCTTCACCAGATGTCCCGCTTCACCACAATGAAAACATCTAGTCTTCTTTTTCTTTCTGCAATCCTTGCTGAGATGGCCTTGTGTCCCCCAGTTAAAGCATTTCTTCTTTCCCTTTCCATTATTGTCTTTACCACCCTTCTTGTTTTGCTGTTGTGGTTTCTTCTGATCCCCTTTCTTCTTGGGTGCCTTATTAGCATTAGCGCCTTTCTCCTCATGCATGAGTGCCATTTCTACTAGCTTCTCAAAGGTTGCCCCCATAGGGATGCGGGTCACAGCCAACCCTTGCAATGGCTCATTCAAACCATTAACGAACCTCAGAGCCTTCTTCTCCAGCGTGTTCACTAAGTCCAAGCCAAACCTTGCTAACTGATTAAATTTGTTGACATATTCTTTCACTGATGAGCTTCCTTGCTTTAATGTCAAGAACCTTTCCATATATAGATTTTCTTCCGCCCGTGAGAGAAACTTTGCCTCAAACCTACGCCTGAAATCCGCCCTAGAGTCAACCTGACGCTCCCCATTAGTGACCTCCCACCAAAACGAGGCCTCTCCCTTCACTAACCAAGGTGCTAATTTGACTTTCCTCCCTTCTTCTACTTCAAAGATTTCCAGCAATTCTTCCACCTCCTTAAGCCAATCTCTAGCTTCGGCAGACGTTCCTGACCCTTGAAAAGGTTTTCCACCCATAGCCTTAAATTCCTTGCATGTCTTTGTAAAAGTATCAGCGCAAGGAGGAGGAGGAGCGGGTGCAACTGGTGGTGGAGGAACATTGGCTGGACCTACAGCGGCCCCAGCCTCTAATAGCCTCCTATACCATCCTGGTATCGTTACACCATCCGGAAGGTTAAAATCTTCAGCCATGCTGAAATGAAAAAGGAAAGATTCAAAATGGAGAATTCGAAAGATAATGATATATGGCTATTGGGGATTATGTTTTTCAAAAAAACTTTCCTCTTAAAATAACTCATAAAGACATGTTTTTGAAAACACTTCTTCCAAAAATACTTTAGAAAAATAGTTTTTCTAAAAAACTTATCTTCTATGGTAACCTTAAGCTCTGATACCACGTGTAACACCCCATGTCCATTAATGTCACTCACAAAGGGAATGCATTAACTTCCATGGAGGTTTTAAGTGAATATAGAATAGAAAAATTACAACAAGACGGATAATAAGTGGTACTTGGAAATCTAAAACTTCATTTTATTGCAGCGGAAATTAAACTTGTTTATTACATCATAAAACCATAAATCAGGGTGAAGTACAATATCCATCTTGATAAACAAAATACATAACTCCATTACATAAATAGCCACTAAAGAAGATAACAAGCTGGACTTTACTTCAGCGGTCCAAGCTTTCCAAAAGAGAGATAAAGCAATCCAATCAAACTCCACTAGAGCTGGGCCTAACCTGGGGACCTGGTGGGGGAAAAGATAGAAATGGAGGCGGTTAGACATAATGTCTGGCGAGTATGATAATTCTAACAATACTATCATCAAAATAACTAGACTAAGGCATAAGCTAGAAAACAAGGAAATGTCTATGAACTATTGGGTATGGAAGAGTAGATAAAGATAACGTTAAAGGCACACCTAATTACTAACGAATAATTACTACACTGCACCGCACTAGTCACCCTAAAGGTTGATCCCACTTGCTTCACTTAGAAATTATATAAATAGCCTTGTGTACACCTAAATGACTACATAGGTGTCGTCTGCTCCTATCTCCGCTAGGTGTACGCCACTACCCACTTTCGATCTGCTCCCTACTCGTAGATACCCGTGCTGGTCCCACAGTGGGGTGTATCACTCCCCAAAATGGGCAACCCGATACAACTTGAGAATGCACGGATTATACCTACATGATGCAACAACATCTTACCTACCAGCCCGGGTCTACACACGCATATGAAACCCGTTGGACTTGCATTGCAACCGCTAACCCGTTTTGGCCTCTTATAGTCAAGCCCAGTATGCGTGTCTCGTCCTCGACTTGGGTCGAACCCACAAAGATACGTTTGGGTTACTGGTTGAAATGGGCCCCCACAAGCTATCCACCTAAACTTGTCCCCACAAGTATATCCCACTTAACCCTCTTCTTAGTCATGTTCATTTACATGTGTGTCTGGTTAAGTTTTACTAATCGTATTTAAAATGCCACTGAAGGCAACCACTAGATTACTCATGCCAACCAAGGCACCTACTTAACCCCATGTCCCACTTACATGTTTATCTGATTGTATTTCTTAATTCATTCAGGCCATAACCTCATAAAGACCTCTCACATTAGACTGGCATTTATGGTAGCTGGATTTGTCGGGCGGGTCCGGGCAGTCTTACACCATAAAAGAGTCTAACCTCGTGTCTTTACAACTTTATGCTTTAGTTTGGGCCTAGGACCTCTCACATTGGGCTGACATTTGTGACCACTGGATTTGCTGGTCAGGTCCGGGCAGGTTTACGTCACAAACGAGTCCAACCTCGTGTCCTAAGCATTGATTAAAACTTATAATATCTTACCCCAGTTTTAATAATTCCCTGTTCAAATTATTAATTAATTCCAATTTTAATGATGTCCATAATTGACTCAATTATGGCCATCCACTTATGGCATGCAAAATCTTATCAATTGCACCCCAATTTCTTAATATTAAATCCTTAATATTACCCCTACCCCGCGTTATACGTTCGCTTATTCAACGCAAAATATACGTTAGACTCGAATAGTCTTACTCATAGCACAAAGATAAATTATCACAACATATAGACAAATAAAATAGATCTAATCATAATAGGGGTGAAACTTGCATAAAACAACGCATGTTTTGGATTTAAAGGTGTCAACTTGTCTGGTTAAATGTCACAATTTAAATGATATGATCATAACCCAAATTCATGTATAAACTTGCATATGGGGTTTTAAGCAACATAATGATGGTTTGAACCAGCATCTAACACATAGAAATCATACATGTCATAGCACAATTCTTGATCTAAATAGATGTCATGGCATATGTTCATAATCTTTACTAATCAATCTAGACTTGCATACATGATTTGTCATATAAATCAACATAGCCCAGATAATATCAACATTATGATTTGATTAACATGAACTAATTAGCATAGATAATAACATCATGACTTTATAACATGTATGATATATCACAACTTAGCATAGAAAATTACAACCTATACAATATCATCATAGCATGATTTACAACATATAGGATATCATCATCACATAACATAGGATTTACAACATGCATGATAGCATAAGGTTTACAACAACATATATGACAATCCACGTCATCCACTTATAATCCATTCATAACTTAATTTAATTAGTTCAGTAATAATCTTGTTAAGATCATCATACTCACAATTAGAGAAGAAAGAGAGTCTTGATTTGCTTTAGAGTTGAGTAGAATTAGGGTTTTGATTAGCTTTCTTCCTTCTTAGTTGGAGGCGGCTAGACTGAGTTCCATGGCGGCGGTATGACGGTGGCTATTATATTTTTCATGTGAGTTTAGAGTGAGAGACTACCAAGGTATTTGTAGAGTTTAGGATTTATTTAGACCGTCAGATCAATTCAGAACTAACCTGAACCATTAAATTTGCCAACTCAGCCCTAAAGACACATTAGCAGCTCAAGATTGGGCTCAGCCAAACCCTAGCCGACCTGACCAGGTCGACACCCAGGTCGACTGCCCAGTCGACCTCGGGGGGTGTCGACTGCCCAGTCGACTCCCCAGTCGACCTGGGGTGCTGGGCGGGAAATTTCTCGCCTAGCCTGTTTGACTTCGAATTTTAAATTTTTTGAAATCTGTTTTGAATTTTCTCAAACTTCCGATGGCCATAACTTCTTCATACGAAGTCCAATTCATGCAAACTCTGACTCTATTTCAACCAGAATTCCGAGACGAACACAATGTCGGAAACCATTTCCCACAATTCTCACGTCTGAGATTAGTTATTATTTTATTTTTGAATATTAATATTAACAGAATTACGAGGTGTTACAGACTTCTTACTACCGATCCTTTGGATGCGGTAGGAGAGTGGCTTCGGTTCATCCTGTTCCTGGATGGCTTGTATGGATGAGTGGCTGACAGAGTATTTCCATATGGTCACGTACATTGATTTCTTCAAACGTGCCCAGTGTATTTTGGAGGTAGTCAATTAGTGATCTGACGGATTTGACGATGTGGCATTAAAAGTGAATGTGGACCAGATTTTCTATGAAGTAAACGTAGCCTCAAGCCTCATCAACTAGGAAACGAAAAAAGTCGGGCAGGCAGCATGGCTAGGTGGGTCATTCCGAAGCAGGTTGTATTATCACCATCTAGAGAAATTCATTTTTTACTTATTAATCAATATTTGGGTGCTGCATCTTTCGAAAATGGTATGTCGCGCCTAACCGTGGGGGTGATAATATATTTGCTACACTCAAGCTAAATGAGTGGGCGATCCTGTGTGGCCGGGTTGCAAGACTTTCTTGTTGAACCCCAATGTATCCCTTCTAGAGTACATTGGTCAATAGGTGGTCCCATACCTCGTCTGTTGGAGTCCAATCTCCAATAAGAGCCCACGGTTTTTTATTTTATACTATATATTGTTGGATCTAGAATAATCCTTGGGGGGTGAATAGGGTTTTTCACAGTTTTTGACTGAATTAAAAATCTAACGAGACATATATTAATAAACTGATCACAGAATATAGCAGAATTAAAAAGCAGAAAATAAATCACACACAAATATACCCAGCTTCGGCAAAACCCTGCCTACTACTGCTTTGCTAAGGTTTCTACTAGGTGATAGAACAGATCCCGCATACAATACAATGTACACTCGCAACTCTCGCTCCTATTCTAACCCTATGCTCAAAATCCTAGACTGACCGATATCCACTCGATCAGATTTCCCCTGATTACAACCCCGTTACCAGCAACCCAGATTTTACAGACTCTGTGAATCCCCTAGATTTTTCAGATCTCTAGAAACTGATTCAGAATGGTTTACAACTCAAATTAAAATTACAAAAATAAATAAAAACAAATTAAAACAAAATAAATACAAATAAACCCTAGGAGTTTAAAAGAGGGTCATCCCCTTGTAAAACATGGCCGTCCTATTTCTTTTGAATCCTCTTTTAGTCATGCCCGATCTCCTTTGTCTCTGGAAATATAAATGGCGGCTAGGGTTTTAATGTTTGCCCCAAATCTAATCGCGATAGCTTCAGATTGATGTAATCTGGTCCTCTAATGGCTTGAACTTTTGTAGCTCCTTCGTCGTTGAATTCCTCTCTGATTTGGGAATATCTGGCGACCGAAACCTTAGAGAAAAAAAGTGAGTTATCTGATTTTGATTTCTTTAATCTTGTCTGAATTTGTTCGGTTTCGATCTTCGATTGAATTGTTTGTGGTTTTTCATCTTACTTGCCGATGACGAAATGGTTGTGTGTACATATAGGGTAACTCAGACCCTAAAATTCTCTGATTTCGTGATTAATGACTTGGCCTGGTTTTTGTGTTGATTTCTTGAGTTTCGCCTTTTTGATTTAATCACCTCGGTTTTGAAACGAATTTGAATTTGTTGCCTTTTAAAACATATATCCCCGTTTTGTAATTAAACAGTCTCGACCCTGATTAGATGCTGTAAGTGTTGTGCTTGAAATCCAGAAAGAATGAATTTGATTCATGCGTTAAAAATAGTTTTTCCCTTTTGTAGCCAAAAAAAGTTTTACTTTGAAAATGCCTTGATTAATGCTCGTGAATTTCTTGCCAAAAACAAAGTTAATTTCTGATTTCTGGAAACAGCGTAAAATTAGAAACAATCTTCATTTTGTTGCATGCTAGAATGAAGACTTATCATGTTCGAACTCATTTGCCCCTTGGAATAGATTAAATCCTTTCCCAAAATTTATATTCTTTCCAGTAAAAACTTTTCCAAATATGCTGTTCGAAAATTGAAAAGAATATCTAACATAATTTTCGAACTAGAAAATAAAAGCTTCCCAAAGACTCTTTGCTCATTTCCTTATATTTGGTCTTTGATGAAATACCATATATTGTGCATATAATGTTGCTGCCATGTTTAAATTTTATTACTTTTGCAGCATGCTCTTGAACTTAAATGTCTTCGAATAATCTGCGGCTTACTACACTTAGAATTATTCACTTGAATATTTGTTTGTTGCTCCATGTCCATACTTGATTGCTTCTTGACTTGCACCATCTTCATTGAATCACATTGCATGTTGTACTAGCCATACACTTGCTCCACAGTACAAAATATTGCACTGTCTTGATTTTGCTGTTGGCCATGCTGATTTGAACACAAATATTGTTGCCACTTGTGTATATCTGAATACCGATCACACTCATTTGACGATGTTTGAATTGTCTGGACCATGTACTTGTCCATCACTGTTTTCTTTGACCTCAAACCATTTGCTGTCTGCATATGATATGAACCTGTTCATGCTGTAATGTTTAAATCATGCTGCACCAAAATTGAAATTGATGCATCCAGACTTGTTAGCCTCATGCTGCTATTATTCACCATCCTACTCGGCCCCTTTGAGCTACTTTGCTTCTTTTTGATGTTGTGTGCACCATTGTGAATTTGCTGTCTTTACTTGTTTTACATTGCTGCACTTTTAAATATGCTTGGCAGGCTTTGTTGGCTTGATGCAATTTTCTGAATCACAAGTGCCATTTCTTTTTTACACTTTGACTTGACCATGCCATCCATATATACATGCATATGTTTCACCAATGTTTGCTGCAACTTGTTTGGGTTGTGTTTGACCTTTGGCTTGAGCTTTGACCTTACTTGTTGCATGATTCATGGTGTGCTGAACATGTTGTATCTACTACTTTTTGCTGCATTGTGATCTTTGAAATGCTCGACCCACTATGCCATTTGATTTGAATTGCTGGTTTGAGCTTGCATTGAGTTGTTTTTCATGAATGCACTGAGTCGAGTTGGTCCATGTGGCTGCTCGTCAATTGCACACTGAATTGGCGTGGCAGTGCACACGTGTATATACATACACGTGTGTATATACAGCCATTCAGAAAATTTCCTGTCCCTGTACATATACAAACTGTCTGCCTAGACACAGATGAATCAGATCAGGTCATGAAAAATGATGAGAAACACCCCAGAAAACTGAGGCAAATAAAATTGCAAAAATAAAATTCAAATCTGCATGTATTCAGTTTTTATTTCTATTGCAGTGTACTGTGTGTTTGTTTCATGTGACAGGTAAACAGGTGATGACTGGACTGACTGAGGAGATGCTGTGAAGACAGAAGACTGAAGAAGCCAGTGTGTCAATATGTAAATGAGTGTATATAAAATAGTATATTAAAATGTATGAAATCAAAGTATTTATATATACACGAGTGTGAGTGTTATAGTGGGAAGCTGTGTACTGAAATGGAGTTGTACTATAATTTGTAATACACAAGTTTGATTGAAATAAAATAATATCTTATTGTTGTCAAACAAACTCGTCAATTTCATTCTGTTATTTATTAGTACAAATATTCTGCGAGTGTTTAAATAGTGGAATTTATAAGATTTGTACTGTTGTGTTATTGAAATAGAATATTCAATTTAAGTTGAATACGGTATGAATATATCAATGTCTGTGTTGCCGTATTCCATTTACATATAAATACTATATTTCAGTCAGTGATGTATATATTTAACAGTACGATTACAAACACATTTATAATAATATTTATTTGGTTGTTGTCATCAAACAAAAATCATATAATTGTGTATACAACAACGTTATATACCACAATCTCCCCCTTTTGATGATGACAAAGAAATAAAAGATTTTGTATACAATAAGTATGTTTGACAGTGAAAATTGAACTCCCCCTATTTACCATCTCCCTCTACAACAGACAACTCCCCCTGTAAATGTGCTTGAGTGAAATGAATGATATGAATAATCATAAATTTTCAAAAAAAATTATTTATAAAATATTCAGTCATAAATCAAAATCTCAACCCATTCTCCCCATTTTGTTATCATCAAAAGGATACAGAATTATATAGATGAAAAATGACTAACAAATACAATGTCAGCATAAGAGGAAGAACTGTTATCATAAATTTCAATCAGTCAAACAAAAATCAAAATATTCTGAGAACAGATGGCATATTTCACATTGTAGAAAATGACGGATATACGATGAATTTTATATAAAATGGAGAGAGTTTTTAAAAACAATTCATTTCCAATTATTTCCAAAGGATTTTTATAAAAATAAAGCACAAAAATAGTGATGAATTTGGACTATAATTAATATTTCAATTTAAGTAACAAGATTGAATAATCTCAAATCCCAAAAACTATCAATCAACAAATCATAATACGTCATAAGATTTCAACATATTTCACAGATTAGAAGATGGATTCATAGGCTGGTTTTTATACTCAGAGGAGAATTTCAATTTTATTTCTAATTTTAGCACTCTATATATTATTATTATTATATTTTTTAATTATTATTTAAGAGCACACTGACCACGCATAACCAGAGCTTGGATTTTTAAATGAGATCAGTCGCAGCTTAAATCATAAGATGTCTCATAACCATGCATAACCAGAGCTTGGATTTTTAAATGAGGTTAGAGACACTCCTATATATTAATTATATTTTTATTATTTTCAGCTATATAAATGAAAAAAAAAATTTCTCCTCGGTATATGAAACCAATATGGATGATAGAACTATGGTAGGTACAGAAATGAACTGTGAAATAAATTTCTAAATTAATTATATTATGAAATAAGCTCGACTGTACCGGGATTATTGAAAAATTTCAATTATCACTAATTTTGAAAAATAATATAGTCCCATTTCTATCACAAATAATTTTCACTGTTTTAAAATAAGATGATTTTTCTTTTAAAAAAATAAACTCTCCAAATTAATATTAAATCATGATGGATGGCAGACGGGTGATAGATAAAGGAGATGGTCGTGAAATAATTGCCAGTTCAAAGATATTATAATAAATATTCAACCATCATGAAAATCCAAAAATAATCTCCTCTTATGGTGAATTATATTGCAGTCACAATTCATCACAATTTCAAATTCTAATAATAATTTTGATGAAATATAAATACTGTTCAATTTGGATATTGATTTCAATTTCTGAATGAATAATCAACAAATAATTTTAAAATTGAAAAACAATTACAAGAAGAAATTAAACAGATTTATAAAACAAATAGAATCTATACAGGGTGATAATTATAAAAAAAAGATGAGTGAAAAAGGCTGTTACCAAATGTTTTTGCTTATCGAGGAATTTAATTACACCCTGATGGACTATCATGGACATCTCAGGCTAAAGAAATTTAAACACAAACCCAGCCAAACAAATTTAGCACATTTATTTGTATAAAGCAAAAAAAAATGTATGGATCTATACAAGGTGAAAATTTGAATCCCAGTACAGATGGGTGAAACAAATATAAGAACTTCTGATACCACTTGATGTCTTTATTCACAAAGCCCAAACAGACAGACTTAACAAATTTGCACATTTTTCAAAACTGCAGACAAGAACAAGCAAATATTTGAAAAACAGTATCAGAGCAGCAAACAATTCTTCTCAATACAAGCAGTCATTTAGAGCATTTTCACACCAGTATCAGAGCGGTACAAAAATCGTTTCAAAGCACACTTGTCAAGACATTTCTGTTGGTCACAGAATATGATTCATGATCCAAGATTAAACGTACTGTTTATTTGAAATCATTTGATGCAAGATGAAGATATCAGGATTCAATGAATCGATCACAAAAGATTTTATATATATATATATATATATATATATATATATATATATTCCAGATATGTGTGAGTTTCAGTAAATCAATAAATTCAAATGATTTTAAACAAACAGATATTCAAACCAAATAATCATAAAATAACAGAGAATTTTAAGACCAATTTTAAAAAAGAAATTTTCACAAGTATCTGACAAGTGTGGGATTAAATTCAGATCATTTACATCAAATTTGAGAGGTATTCATGAATTAGAAAATTAAAGTAATTTATTTGAAATCACTTGAATCAATGTCAAGTTCTGGGATATAATGAATCAGTCAAACAAGATTGATAATTTCAAATTTAGGAGGTATGTGTGATTCAAAATATCAGGAATTTCAGACGATTTCAAACAAACTAATTTCAACTGTACTAATCATGAATTAAAATAAATTTTAAGATGTATCACTAAGACAAGGCATTTCAAAAAGATATTCAAGCCAATCTGAAAATTAATGGAATTGTCACAACTGATAAATAACAGTGTGCTGTAATAAGTATAATATCTTGAGCTTTTCTAAAATGAATTAGAATGAACTTAGAACAGCAAAGGTGTGTGAATTTCCATATAATTTTCAGATCTTCAAAACAATTTAGAATTCAGATTAACAATGTTCAAGATATAACAAGAATACGTCAACACCGTTAGGAATTCAGAAATAAAAATATACTTCAAAACAATTGCAGATATTTACAAGATTAAGTACAAGATCTGGAAATAATTAAAAACATTGGAGTTCTATACACACAAAACAAATTTCCAGAATATCACGAATACTGCAATTCAAGAAGCACAAAAAACATGACAGTGATAAATCAAATTAGAATAGACAGAAGAAAGAGATGGAAGGGAGAAGAAGAAGAAGAAATAAATAAAAGAAAAAGAATCAAAACAGAAAAATATTTACAGAGTTGAGTTTAGAGATCATACCAGAATCCAGTGTAAATCAGAATCTCTAACTCAACAGACTTGAATATGGAGCTGTGAATGATTCCATGATATGAAGCAGTTTGAATTCAGTTTCTCTTTCTACACAGCTGCACCTCAGCCTCCTCGGGTACCTAATGGTTTAGGGGATCGAGTGTTCTAACAAAGTTTGTAAAACCACTCACAGTTTTATTCACATATTTTGGTACCCAAACTTGTTTATACAACAACCCATCTGAATTCACCTTTGTACCTTTAGGAACCCAGATCTGTTTGAATTTAACAAATTTTGTTTTATTCCTTTTTGGGATCCAGGATTGTTCAAATAGATTATTATAAATCAAATTCTCATCATGTTTATGATTCAAAAATCCTTTGCGATTATCAGAGTTTGAATTTCCATATCGATTCTTTCCAAAGCAGTCTAAAGGATTTTTCAAATCAAATGAGTTTTGTTTTCCAAAAACATCATTTTTCTCAAAGCCAAGACCAGATTTATTTCTAATAGAAAGTTGGTTTTGTAACAGCATATTCAACGATTTTTCCCCATTAGAAAATTTATCCAAAGTTGATTCTAATCGTTGAATTTTGGATTTTAGATCGCTATTTTCTTTTAGTAAATTTGAGCAATTATTTATAGCGATCTTCTGTTCAGCGTTGGACTGTTTCAAAACCAAATTCTCATTTTCAAGCAATTTAATTTTGACTTGGGATTCGGAAATTTCAAGTTCAAATCGTTTTTGTTTTTCAGACTCAAAATTCTTGGATTTTTCAATCTCATTTTCATGTTCTTTCAAAATCAAACCACTTTTCACCAAATTTTCATTTTCAGCAATTTCAAATTTGGAATATACATCAGTCTTAAAAATTTCAAATTCCTTTTGTAAAAAGTTATTCAAACTTGATAACTCAATCTTGTTTTCTTTTAAGATCAAAATTTCCTTTTCGAACTTTTGAATATTTTTATTGAGATGAACAAGATTGGTTTTCAATTTTAAACAGTTTTTGCAATCTGAATTTGAAGAATTTTTAAAATATTCAAGCTGTGATTCCAAATCATCAATTTTGCTGGTCAACTGAGAATTCCTAGATTTTAGAGATTTGTTTTTAGATTTGAGTTTATCAACAGATTTAGTTAAATCAACACACATATAAACCAAATCTTCGTATGAGAAATTTTCAACTTCAGCATCCGTTGATTCTTCATCATCTGATCCTTCTGAATTTTCATTTGTAAATCCTGTTAAACAGAATTTTGAATCTGAGTTGACATTCTAGGGTTTTGAGCTGTTGTCAGATTTTCCATACTTCGTATTGAGAGTATCCCAGATTTCCTATGCAGATAAACAATGGCAGATAAGATTAAACTGTTCATTACTAAGATAATCAAATATAATTTTCATAGCACGGGTATTGAAAGTAATATCTACACTATCAAATCCATGGATAATAGCATTCCAACATTTAATATTAACAGATTTTAAATAAAATTCCATTTTGGATTTCCAGTTTAAAAAATCTGTTCCATCGAAAATAGTTGGAACTGGACTGACTTTCTATCGACTGACAACTAGGGTTACCCACGACTCTAGAGTTAATGAAAATACCTGCTATGATACCACTTGTTGGATCTAGAATGACCCTAGAGGGGGGGTGAATAGGGTTTTTCACAGTTTTTGACTGAATTAAAAATCTAACGAGATATATATTAATAAACTGATCACAGAATATAGCAGAAATAAAAAGCAGAAAATAAATCACACACAAATATACCCAGCTTCGGCAAAACCCTGCCTACTACTGCTTTTCTAAGGTTTCTACTAGGTGATAGAACAGATCCCGCATACAAGACAATGTACACTCGCGACTCTCGCTCCTATTCTAACCCTATGCTCAAAATCCTAGATTGATAGATATCCACTCGATCAGATTTCCCCTTATTACCACCCCGTAACCAGCAACCCAGATTTTGCAGAGTCTGTCAACTGTCAGTCAACACCCTGACTGAATCCCCTAGATTTTTTCAGACCTCTAGAAACTGATTCAGAATGGTTTACAACTCAAATTAAAATTACAAAAACAAATAAAAACAAATTAAAACAAAAGAAACACAAATAAACCCTAGGAGTTTAAAAGTGGGTCATCCCCTTGTAAAACATGGCTTTCCTATTTCTTTTGAATCCTCTTTTAGTCCTGCCCGATCTCTTTTGTCTCTGGAAAAATAAATGGTGGCTAGGGTTTTAATGTTTGCCCCAAATCCAATCGCGATAGCTTCAGATTGATGTAATCTGGTCCTCTAATGGCTTGAACTTGTGTAGCTCCTTCATCGTTGAATTCCTCTATGATTTGGGAATATCTGGCGACCGAAACCCTAGAGAAAAAAGTGAGTTATCTGATTTTGATTTCTTTAATCTTGTCTGAATTTGTTCGGTTTCGATCTTCGATTGAATTGTTTGTGGTTTTTCATCTTACTTGCCGATGACGAAATGGTTGTGTGTACATATAGGGTAACTCAGACCCTAAAATTCTCTGATTTCGTGATTAATGACTTGGCCTGGTTTTTGTGTTGACTTCTTGAGTTTCCCCTTTTTGATTTAATCACCTCGGTTTTGAAACGAATTTGAATTTGTTGCCTTTTAAAACATATATCCCCGTCTCGACCCCGATTTTATGCTGTAAGTGTTGTGCTTGAAATCCAAAAAGAATGAATTTGATTCATGCCTTAAAAATAGTTTTTCCCTTTTGTAGCCAAAAACAGATTTACTTTGAAAATGCCTTGGTTAATGCTCGTGAATTTCTTGCCAAAAACAAAGTTAATTTCTGATTTCTGGCACAACACCAGAAAAGGGTTTTTCTAACAGTTATTACCGTTACTAATAAACATGGTAACAGTTAAAACCGTTACTATAACATACGTGACAAATGGTTGCCACAAATATTGTAACGGTTATAACCGTTATAAAGTGCGTATATTACAATAGTTATAACCGTTACAAAACTTCTATTTTATCACACTTATAATCGTTAGTAGTGGAAAATTTATAACACTTATAACCGTTATAATCAATTTTTTTATAACACTAATTACTGTGACAAATATTAAATATGTAACAGTTATTTTTGTTAGTATGTAAAATTGACTATTGCATACAATAAATTTAATAACAGTTATAACTGTTACAAACTTGAATATTATATCAAACATATAGTAGGTAATTCCTTTAAACAAGTAACAATCATAATATGCTCCAATTGATTTCATAAAGCATATAACAATAAGAATATACAACATATTATATATCAATATCCCAAAACAAATACAAAACATCACAATGTATCCAAAAGCAAATTCCATTTCGACAAACATCAAACTATCACAATTTAACATACAACCGTTCATTATCCGTAACAAATATCAAATAACATCAAAATATCACATTTTAACATACAACCATTACACATACCACCAATGACAAACCACCTTACATAGCAAGTTGCCTTGTAGTTGGACATGCTTTTCCTCCCTTGCAACCCGAAAGAAAAGCCATTTTATTCGAATCAAATACATTGAAGCTATAAATTAATATTTTTGATGAACATACAGATAAAAGTTACAATTTTGAAAATCACCCAAAGAAGAAGAAGAAAAAGACGCATATGAAAAGGAAAAAATCTAATAGAATTGTGTTGTAATTTTCAAACTTAATCTATTTTCCAGAACTGTGTTATAATTCCGAATTTCGATGAGCATGAAAAATTCAAAGGTATTAGACAAGTCTGTTCAATCCAACAACACTTTCAAAGGATAGCTTTTCCCAAGAGATACAACGAGCTTAACAATTTGAGAAGTTACTAGAAGAAAATTATCACAGTAAAATTAGTATTTGGTAATATATGCACTAACATCACACTTTAATGAAATCTACTCTTATGAACTCATTTTGCATCAGCTTTGCATTAGTCCACATGTTTAATTCTGCTATTTTGGAGCAGCAATGGACCCATTGTTCTATACTGTTATTCCACTCATCATGCCGTTGTCACACACCAGTTTTACATCATATTTGTTCTTATTCAGGTTAATATAAAGACTCCTATGAGATTTTAGGACTCCAAAAAAATTTCAGTGAACCTATTCAGAAGTTAGGCAGATAAGATAGGTGCATTTTCATATGATTACTTTTCATACTCATGGTTTTCGTATGAAAAGGAACAAAATTACAAATTTCAAGATTCTTTAATTTTCTCGAATTGTGTTGTAATTTCTATGCCATTTAATCAATTTTCTAAGTTAGAGTGCAGAAAAGTAATTACTTTCCAATGGAAGTTAAAAGGTGTCTTTTGAAACTTGCTGAATATTGCCCATTCGTGTAGTTTTTATTTTTTACAAGGGAGACAATTAACTTACGTTAAGCTGTCAAAAGAACCCCTTAGTCATATAGCAAGTTTGTCATGCCTTTTGGAAGAATCTACATATGATTCTTCAATAAACTAATAATACTTCACTTTCTATATATAATTAGGCAATCTAGTGTATGAATTCGACCCAGCAAACAATTGAATGAAACTAATAATTAAGCAAAAACAAATGCATATATTACCTTCGCATCAGGTGCAGACACCAATGTTAGTTTTGGACTCTTTTATCTTGGCATTAGGTGAAGACGCCAATGCATATATTCCCTTGTCATGTATAAGTGAGGTATGTTTTAAAAAAAGCAAACCTAATGGGTAATGCTTGTTAATACAATCAATGTACAAATTCATAATACCTGCCAAAATCAAACATGTTAGTTATTAACACAGAAAATCATTAGTGAACAACATACCATTTTATATGCACTAGAATTCAATATGAGCGATTGATGTTTAAGATAATTATTTTGTGATAGATATTCAATATGAGTGAACAAATGTCCCCTTTTATGTGCGTTTTAATCATGAAAATATATGTTATAGTTGTAACTTACAAGAAAAACTTGATTTTTTCTCTCCAATTCATCGATGTATTGTAGTTTCCAAACATGGGATCACTGTGTAAGCTGCCTGAAGTGATAAAACAGAAATAAATAGAAATTTATTGAGCAAAACGTTAAAGCATACAATGTATAGCTCGAGTAGCTAAGCACAGCTGCCACAAGAAAATACCTGGCACCTACTTTGTCCAAGTATGCAAGATAGTTAAAACAACAATATAAAAGCAACTGAAGAGTTGGAGAAATATGATCCTCATAAAGATCCCAATGCAACTGGGGACCCTTACAAGACGCTTTTTGTTGCAAGACTTAATTGAAAAACAGCTGAAAGTAGGATCAAAAGGGAGTTTGAAGCTTATGGACCTATTAAACGGGTCAGGTTGGAGACGGATGCAGAGACTAATAAGCCTAGGGGATATGCCTTTATTGAGTATATGCATACAAGAGACATGAAGACTATTTAAGCTGATGGGAGAAAGCTTGACAACAGAAGAGTTCTTGTCGACGTTGAGCGCGGTAGAACTGTCCCTAACTAGAGACCTCGACGACTGGGTGGTGGTCTAGGTTCTACTAGGATCGGAGGCGATGACCTTAATCAAAGAATATATGGAAGGGAAATACAATAATCTAGGGGACACCGCAGATCCGAAGAACCAAGAGTACGTGAAGATCGTCAGGATGATCGCGAACAACACTCCAATACACACAATTATATCAAATTAACTACCATGTTCAATGTACTAACCATCCATAAATAAGCTGTCAAGCTGAAATATACTATAGAGTGTACCTGTAATATATAATTCTTGCCTTGTTGATGTAAACCTGAGTAATTTGAAGTTAATGATCTAAAATCATATAGCTAAGCAACTTTAGCTATAAACCATATAGTTATGACCTAAAATTACTGGTTTACTTACATGATTTCCCAATAAGTTGGATTGCTCAGTAGCCAAATTTATAAGGGGAATATGGTTATCTTCAACAAATATTATTAATTTTTAAATGCTTCAACCTCCAACACACAATTTTTTGTCTAAAGTTCATTGCTTCAGTTAATCAAATGAAGAGGCTAAGCTAATGATATGTTAATATAAATGTAAATAACAGTTTAACGGGCATTATCAAATAAGATAAAGCACAAGCTTTATGTAATAAAAAAACAAGTAGCCAGAACTTAGAATATACACTTTTTTTTACATAATTGGGATTATCATATACAAGAAAATTTAAATTTTCCTACCTACCTCGACATCTTGCAAAATAACAGTCTTTCGCATTCTCTCTTATATGCCTATTTGTGACAATACTCATATTAACTGACTACTAGCTAGCTAGAAAACTGAAATATGTGTACAAAACAGTCTTTCGGTGCTCCAAAACTCTTTACCACTACTTCAATTGTTAAGAAGGGACATATGATTCTCTTGCTTTATATTTGTGAAACAGATATAGATGATAATAGAAAAAACCAAATTCAGGAAGAGGTATATGTTTGTTGTCAAACATATAATTGATACCAAAATTCCAAGAGAAATTATTTTAAACCGATTATGAGAAGGGTTGTATCACAGTTTGGACATCTGACCAGTAACACTAGTGTTTTTAAAATTAATCATAAGCGCAAAATAAATTTTTGGTAACTTGAAGATAGTTTTTTAATCAGAAAGAGAACCTATATATGCTGATCTAATCACTGAAATAAAGACAGAAACTGCAAATGCTTGTAGCCCAAACTGATGTGGAAATTAAGAACAAATTTAGAATATACAATGACATACGAATATACAATGACAGAAACTTCAAATGAGGTAATTTTAATTGCTAACCAATCTTACTAGGAAAAGCAAAATTATTGAAGTTATTTTATAGGCTAAAGCCACACTGCCATAAGGATGTCATAAATAATCCATAATGAGATCAATATGCAACTCCGCACAAAAGTAAGGTATGAAAATAATGAAAAAGCTGAGTGACATTACAAATAAAATATCCATTTGTTGTTTATTAGAAATTTTTGAATACTGCATATGACGTATACAAGCTTATTAAACCAGAAAAGGGCTTTTAAAAGGTTCTAATTGAAAAAATAATCATAGGGGATAAAATAATAAGATCCACAAAAAAATTTGCACTAAAATAGATATCAACTAATCACGTAGTACAAAAACTAAGTCTGATTAACGCAATGGAAAATTCAAAAACTAAGTCTGATTACACTTGTTAATCATATACCGCTAAGGTTACTTTCCAAAAGGATATTAGAATTGTGTTCAAACCAGTATAAAGGGTTCAAAATTTTGATACAACATAAAATATTGTAAAGAGTTAAACGTTGGATTGAAATAATAGAAAAAACATGTATGCATTAAAATTAAGTGTCGACTGTATTTAATTTTGTGAAACAATAACACGACAAGTATATGTATATATAATTATGTGCGCGTGTGTGTATATATATATATATATATATATATATATATATATATATATAGAGAGAGAGAGGCAGGTTCAATGTCATCCCAAATAGTGAGCACCCCTTTAGCCTACCACTTTTCCACCACTCATTTCCCACTAACTCCCCTTCAATCTCCTTCCACTAACTCTCTCACTTCCCACTCACTTTCTTTAATATAAATGAGAGGTGGAAATCATGGGGCTTTTGGGGTGCTCCATTTTTGGGGTGCAACGGAACGCTTGCCATATATATATATATATATATATATATATATATATATAGCAACATATATATAGTTATAATTAACTTTGAAATTGTTAGAGGTCAAAAATTCAATATTTTTAGAAATAAATTGAGACATTCATTCTAAGTTTAGTATGAAACTTCAAGTTTGATTTTGCACAATATATAAATATATATACACACACCCCCATATATATGTTTGTATGTGTGTGTGTATATATTTATATATATATATATAAATATGTTTGTAGCACATGCGAATAATGTACTTAAGAATACATAATATTAGAAAATGAACACACTAAATCAAAATTAAATTAAATTAAATTAAATTTTCATGAAGTCAAAAATGCTATAAAAAAAGATGTATGAAGAATATGCGGTTATAGGTGATATTTAACTTTTTTAATTCTAAAAACAAATTAAATTATATCAACATATATCAAAATTTTGAATGTTTTTTTTTGGAACCAACTAACCATGATAGTGCTACTAAGAGAACAATTGTACCGATGAAAAATAGTATAATAGGTATCAACCCGTTTGAACAATGTTAAAAAAATCATTAAAAACTATGAATAAATCTATATTCATCTTTAAAAGAAAGAGAACTCATCAACCGTGTTTTATCCACTATCATCATATAAATATGTAAGACCTGACCTTTACCGTAGTTACACCTGGGTACGAGATTATGTATAGAAATTTAGGAAATTACAGAATTATTAAAAACATTCACATACAACATTACACTTAGTATCTTAGTAACCATATAATTATGAAGTTAAGAACCAAAAATTCTCTAATTTTCAAACATGTCTGTCAAAAAAACAATCCAAAACTACCTAATATTCAGCATCGAAACAGTACCCAAATCTCAATTTCAAACAAAACTTTCCAAACTTGCTAACTTCTTTTCCTAGTTCATTGCTACTAAACACTAAAATTAATTAAATAAATAATAGTATATAAAAAACCTGTTGGAAGCTTTTGACAGCCTCCCCAGAGTTGCGTCTAATTTCAGGTAGCAGTTTAGGAATGAACAGAAGGGCTGCGACACCAGCAATCATTTGCAGCTTCGGTACGCTTAGATGGAACAAGCCACGACACACAGCACTTTCCCGTTCATCGATTCGACAGAGTTTCGGGCTCGATTCTCATCTTTCTATGAAATCAAACTGGTAATTTGTTTGGACAAGGCACTTTTGGTGAAGAATAAGCTATTTGAAGATAAAAAATTATCCGAAGGCGACGGAAGAAGCATGAAGACGATGTAGAAAAAATTGGAGGGCCGAAACCCTAGAATGAAAAGGGAATAAAATGACGACGCTATCCGTGAGAGACGTGAGAATGCATAACTAATAAAAGAAGATAAATTACGGTCCTATCCAAGTTTGGTTGACTATTTGCAAAATTACCAAACATAGCTGAACAATATCACAGTAATAACCGTGATAACAAGTTATAACGAAAATATCCGTTATAACTTTATAACGGTTATTACTGTTATAACTTGAAAGCGAAAAAGTGTTACAAAATGGCCTGTATGGTGTAGTGTGGAAACAGCGTAAAATTAGAAACAGTCTTCATTTTGTTGCATGTTAGAATGAAGACTTATCATGTTCGAACTCATTTGCCCCTTGGAATAGAATAAATCCTTTCCCAAAATTTATATTCTTTCCAGTAAAAACTTTGCCAAATATGCTCGTCGAAAATTGAAAAGAATATCTGACATAATTTTCGAACCAGAAAATAAAAGCTTCCCAAAGACTCTTTGCTCATTTCCTTATATTTGGTCTTTGATGAAATACCATATATTGTGCATATAATGTTGCTGCCATGTTTAAACTTTATTACTTTTGCAGCATCCTCTTGAACTGAAATCTCTTCGAATAATCTGCGGCTGACTACACTTAGAATTATTCACTTGAATATTTGTTTGTTGCTCCATGTCCATACCTGATTGCTTCCTGACTTGCACCATGTTCATTGAATCACCTTTCATATTGTACTAGCCATATACTTGCTGCACAGTACAAAATATTGCACTGTCTTGATTTTGCTGTTGGCCATGCTGATTTGAACACAAATATTGTTGTCACTTGTATATATCTGAATACCGATCACACTCATTTGACGATGTTTGAATTGTCTGGACCATGTACTTGTCCATCACTGTTTTCTTTAACATCAAACCATTGCTGTCTACATATGATATGAACCTGTTCATGCTGTAATGTTTAAATCATGCTGCAACAAAATTGAAATTGATGCATCCAGACTTGTTAGCCACATGCTGCTATTATTCACCATCCTGCTCGGCCCCTTTTTGCTGCTTTGCTTCTTTTTGATGTTGTGTGCACCATTGTGAATTTGCTGTCTTGACTTGTTTTACATTGCTGCACTTTTAAAGATGCTTGGCAGGCTTTGTTGGCTTGATGCAATTTTCTGAATCACAAGTGCCATTTCTTGTTTACACTTTGACTTGACCATGCCATCCATATATGCATGCATATGTTTCACCAATGTTTGCTGCAACTTGTTTGGGTTGTGTTTGACCTTTGGCTTGAGCTTTGACCTTACTTGTTGCATGATTCATGCTGTGCTGAACATGTTGTATCTACTACTTTTTGCTGCATTGTGATCTTTGAAATGCTCGACCCACTATGCCATTTGATTTGAATTGCTGGTTTGAGCTTGCATTGAGTTGTTTTTCATGAATGCACTGAATCGAGTTGGTCCATGTGGCTGCTCCTCAATTGCACACTGAATTGGCGTGGCAGTGCACACGTGTATATACATACACGTGTGTATATGCAGCCATTCAGAAAATTTCCTGTCCCTGTACATATACAAACTGTCTGCCTAGACACAGATGAATCAGATCAGGTCATGAAAAATGATGAGAAACACACCAGAAAACTGAGGCAAATAAAATTGCAAAAATAAAATTCAAATCTGCATGTATTCAGTTTTTATTTCTATTGCAGTGTACTGTGTGTTTGTTTCATATGACAGGTAAACAGGTGATGACTGGACTAATTGAGGAGATGCTGTGAAGACAGAAGACCGAAGAAGCCAGTGTGTCAATATGTAAATGAGTGTATATAAAATTGTATATTAAAATGTATGAAATCAAAGTATTTATATATATACGAGTGTGAGTGTTATAGTGGGAAGCTGTGTACTGAAATGGAGTTGTACTGTAATTTGTAATACACAAGTTTGATTGAAATAAAATAATATCTTATTGTTGTCAAACAAACTCGTCAATTTCATTCTGTAATTTATTAGTACAAATATTCTGTGAGTGTTTACATAGTGGAGTTTATAAGATTTGTACTGTTGTGTTATTGAAATAGAATATTCAATTTAAGTAGAATACAGTATGAATATATCAATGTCTGTATTGCCGTATTCCATTTAAATATAAATACTATATTTCAGTCAGTGATGTGTATATTTAACAGTACGATTTCAAACACATTTATAATAATATTTATTTGGTTGTTATCATCAAACAAAAATCATATAATTGTGTATACAACAACGTTATATACCACATATATATGGAGCGTGAGATGCAAGTGTCCCGCTAGATGGTTACTTATTTGATAAAAACTATTATAATATCAGATGATTTTATATCAAAAATGTTTTAGGTTATATTAAGGTAAAAACCGTCCATTTTTATGTGTGGGTTGGTCTTACTATTATCTTTTCTTTCTAAAGGTTTTAGAATGTTAAATCAATCTGTTCTCGTAAGAGAATAACTCGTTCTGTGTTAAGAATTGATCATCTGAACTGTTTTAAAATTGTTTACTCACACTAGTCCCCCAACTGACCCAGAGTTTATTTTTCTGTGTTTTCCTATACTCTTGGGTACTCATAACACTTGTTATGGGTAGACAAGTGATCCAAGTTCTAATGGAGTCCTTTTGAAGTAATGTATAGTACGAGTTCAAGAACCTGTCTAGCAGCTACATCTATCTCTAAGTGTCCAGTGGAATATATGTATTAAACTAGTAATCGTGTATGATGATGTATTATGACGATGTTGTACTATGATGTGACAGACTCTGATATGTAACATATAATGTGATATTATTTTGTTAAATTCCTCTGTGAGATTCTGATGTTCTTCTAACTCTTCTATTCGATTAGTTCTATCTTATCTTATTATCCCTTAAATTCAAGGAATTAACAGTTAGGGTTCGATACTTGGGTTTTTGACAAGTAATACGGGATTTCTTGTTACCGTTGAAAATTCGAGAGTCGAATTTTCCCTGCCGTTACAGTTGGTTTCAGAGTTATTGGTTGAGTAGTTACCTTGGCTCTATGGCGTAACTCAGTTGAGATAGGGTTAGTGATAACCTAGACTGAATTTAGGTAAGTATTGAGAGAGCGTGTTTTGAAAATTTAAATTATAAGATAAATTATAACATATATACTTAATACAGGACAAATAGAGCATCGACTTAGGTCACCATTAAATAAGTCTTCCGATTATGTTTGATTACCAAGCTATTATATTCAGAAAGTTAGAAATGAGTTCACAGGGAAGAAGAGACCGAGG
This sequence comes from Allium sativum, assembly GCA_030737875.1. Classification (NCBI taxonomy): domain Eukaryota; kingdom Viridiplantae; phylum Streptophyta; class Magnoliopsida; order Asparagales; family Amaryllidaceae; genus Allium; species Allium sativum. Next base: position 5,306,356 of record CM060909.1, on the reverse strand, counting down.
ATCGAGTAGGACCACCACAACAACCAATGGAAGGAGTTAAAATGAATCAAGTTTGTCCTTAGGAAAAGTTAAATGGTTTTTAATTGAGTTAGAAGAGTATCGGGTAAAAATTCGTGCAGGATAAGTGAAACACCCCACCTCCGTTAAGGTCACTCACAAAGGGAATGCCTTAACTTCGGTGGAGCATTGTAGGTAAAAGATACATATAATTTACAAGACAAACATATAAATAGCGGAAAAACTAAATTTATTTCATAAGCACGTGGTTCAGTCAAAACATTACAACAAACTGTCTCCGAACAACTTCCAAATTATTACAACAAAATCTCTGTCTTGACTAAAACATAAAGAAGCATAAAACGAGAATAAAGTAGCATAAATCCCCATTAAGAGTGCATCCAAATCCAGAGCCCAAGAAAAAAGAGTCCAAGCAATACATCTACTCTCTTCAAGCTTGCAAAAGGTCTGAACTAAGCTGAAGTATTCCATTCCTATGGACCTGGGGGGGGGGGGGGGGGGGGGGGAAACGGTAGAAAAAAATACAAAAGAAAAATGGGTCAGACATAAGTCTGGTAAGTCCAGTGATTTTACGGCACGTGAACAAGAAAAAGGATCATTACAGGAATAAACTAAAAATAGGACAATACCAGAATAACAAGATAACATAAACCATGATAAGGCGGTTTAAACCGAATATACTATCGCACCCATTTGTATATCTCTACACCTACTAACTATTGTTTCAACCAGCTCACATTTTCATCACAAAGTGATCCCCTTTATCATTCGGCTCCTACTCGTATATGTTTATTACTTGTGTCATTCGGCCCCCGCTTGATTGTACATACCTGTGTTGGTCCCACCATGGGGTGTATCAACTCCTATGGTGGCAAACCGACACAATTCAAGATGTACAGTGTATAACTACTGATGCCCAGTGCCAGCTTTTTCCAATCCGGAGTACGTGCAAGTCGCTACTCCGTCGTAACCTACACTGACGCACCACCGGCCATTGTTTTGACCACTTATAATCAGCCCAGTAATCGTGCCTGTAACACCCCACGTCCATTAATGTCACTCACAAAGGGAATGCATTAATTTCATTGGAGCATTTTAAGTGAATATAGAACAGAAAATCACAACAAGACAGATATAAAGCAGTACTTGGAAATTTAAAACTTTATTTCTTTGCAGCGGAAAACACATTTTTTTGATTACATCGTCAAAACTATAAACCAAAGTCAAGTACATCATATCCATCTTGATAAAACAAAGTACATAAACTGAAAGACATAATCCCCAACATCAAAATAGCCATAAATAAAGAGAAGCCGAACTTTACTTCAGCGATCCATGCAATCTTCTAAAAGCAGTCCAATATCAAGCTCCACTGGTGCTAGTTCCAATGTGAGCACCTGGGGGGAAAGGAAAGAGATGGAAAAAGGGGGGTCAGACATAATGTATCGCGAGTGCGATAAATCTAACAATATAATTAACAAAGTTACTAGGCTAAGGCATAAGTTGGAAAATAACGAGATGATCATGAACCATTGAGTAAGACAGAGTAAACAAGGAAACAAGATGAACAACGATATCGTTAAAGCGCACCTAACCCACTAAGATAACTTTACTAAACTACACCAACACTATAGGATAATTGCTATACTGCACCGCCACTAGTATACTGCACCACCACTAGTCATCCTAAGGTTGATCCCGCCTACAGATTTAATAATAATATTGGTAGTTTCGTGCACCCCGAGCTGCCTTCATAGGTGCCGTCTGCCCCTATCTCCACTAGGTATACCCACTAGCCCCAAGCGATCGGCTCCCTAACTCATAGATACCTGTGCTAGTCCCACAGTGGGGTGTATCACTCCCCAAAGTGGCAACCTGATACCACCAAGAATGCACGGCTTCTACCTACACGATGCAACAACGTCTTACCTACCAGCCCGGGTCCACACACGCATATGAACCCGTTGGACTTGCGTTGCCACCGCTAACCCAGTTTGGCCTCTTACAGTCAAGCCCAGTATGCGTGTCCCGTCCTCGACTTGGGTCGAACCTACAAAGATACGTATGGGTTACTGGTTGAAACAGGCCCCCATTACTTGACACAAGCAATCCACCTAAGCTTTGTCCGCTCTAGTACATCCCACTTAACCCACTTCTTATTCATGTTTCAATAACATGTTTAAATTTTGGTCAAGTGTTTCTAATCGTATTTCCAAATGCCACCCAAGGCACCCACTAGATTCCACATGCCACCAAAGGCACCCACTTAACCCCCTCATGTCCCACTACATGCTTATCTGGTTAAGTGTTTCTTAATTTATTAAGACCGTAACCTCATAAAGACGTCTCACATTAGACTGACATTTGTGGCAGCTGGATTTGCCGGGCGGGTCCGGGTAGTCTTACACCACAAAAGAGCCTAACCTCGTGTCTTTACAACTGTTATGTATTTAGTTTGTGCTTAAGACCTCTCATATTAGACTGACATTTGTGGCAGCTGGATTTGCCGGGCGGGTCCGGGCAGTCTTACACCACAAAAGAGCCTAACCTCGTGTCTTAGACGATTAATTACTCCTAATTAATCATTCCCCAAATTTGAATTACTTTCCCTATTCAAATTACCAATCAATTCCAAATTTAACGATGTCCATAATTGACTCAATTATGTCCATCCATTTATGGTATGTAAGATCATACCAATTTTCACCACAGTTGTATTTTATGCCTTTTAAATATTTTTAATATTATCCCCTTTTTCCCCACGTAGTACGCTTGTTCGTTTAACGTAAAAATATACATTAGACTCAAATAGTCTAACTTATAAAATAAAAGAAAACATCACAATTTATACACATAATTAAACATAAATCTAACATAGGGGTGAACTTGCATATATGAATGATGTTCTACATCAAAACTTGCATAGGCCAAAATTATAACTTGCATAAATAACATATGTCATGGATCCAAATCTAAAGGTGTGAACTTGATGAAATAATGACCATAAACTTGCATAAATAACATATGTCATAGATCTATATTTGCATAGGTAATAATCCTAAACTTGCATAACATGATTCATATCCAACTCATAAACTTACATAGGTGATTTATACATCGCAACAATGGTGTAGACTAGTATCTAACATGTAATGTAACATGTAGAATTTATCATATGTCATAGCCTAACTTTCGATAAAATTCTCACCTAAACTAAGTGCCATAGCTATGCAAGGTCACATATAATTCTACCCAACTTGTATATGGTTCATCTTTGAATCAACATCTAAACTTTCCTACATATGATTTATCATATGAATCAATATAACAAACTAGCATAAGAAACATAATGATTCAACTAGGCATAAGCCAATCATAGGATTATATCGTGGGTGATAGCATCATAACTTTGCATCGTAGATGATAGCATCATAACACAATATCATAGAAATTACAACATAATTCTACAACATAATTACAACATGAAATCAACAATTTATATCACATCCAAATTATCCGCATTATAACTCAATCCAATTTATTTATTAATTATTTTGTTAAAACTATCGAACTCACAACTCAAAAGCAGTCTCGAGTTCTGAATTTTGATTTCTGGAGTCGAATTAGCGCTCCTTTGATGAAGGTTCGCTGTTCGAGTTGAAAAGGATTGAATTTGGTTTGCTTTCTTCCTCTCTAATGGGCGGCGGCTTTTCTGAGTTGCAAGGTGACGGCATGGAGGTCATGAATCCAATTTTGTTTTGATTTTAGGGCTTGAGTCTATAGGTGTTTTTATAGAGTTTAGGATTATTTTAAGTCGTCCGATTAACCCAAAATTAATCCCAGCCAATCAGAACAGATCAGAACCCCTAATGAGTCAGCATATAGTCACAAACATGTCATCAATCAAATCTGCCCGGGGGGGGGGGGGGGGGGCAGGTCGACCCATAGGCCGACCCTATGGTCGACCTGGTTAAGGCAGGTCGACCCCCAGGTCAAACCTATGGTGGACCTGGCCCTGGCGGGAATTTTCCCACCTAGCTCGTCTGACTCTGAAATTTGAATTTTCTGAAAATCCGTTTTGAACTTTCTGAAACTTCCGATTGCCATAACTTCTTCATACGAAGACCAATTCACGCAAACTCGGACTTTATCTCAACCAGAATTCCGAGATGACCACAATGGCGCAACCCGTTTCCCTTAATTCTCACGTCTGAGATTAATTATTCTTTAATTTAGTTAATTCGATTATTCAAAAATCCGGGGTGTTACATTCCCCCCTCCTTAAAGGATTTTGCCCTCGAATTGCCTAAGTTAAGGAGAATGCATATCCTAACATCCAAACAACCATCTACTCAACCATCAAACACATGCATCCATTGTCCTTATAAATTCCTAATGCTGTATGAACATATGCAAGAAGTGTGTGTATATGTTCCTTATTTAATGTAAAATCGGGCGGTCTACTAATTCAGTTGACCTCCTTAATGCTAACCATGATAGTGCCATGCGTCCATTATTTATGCGAAGAACCTTATAGATATATATCATTTCTACATGTGTACACAACCATTCACCAAAATGAAACATCCATATGATGGTACAACCATTATTCATCCATTACATAAATATGTACACACATTTATATGCAATATGAAGTGACTGAGCCGATCTAGTGCCTAAAGTTTGTGCATATGCATCCACGAGCAACCACTGGCAAACACTTGCATCCACATGCATCCATCATACGTAACGTGTCTCAAACACATGTTTCAACCATAGGACTACCCTATCTAAAGGTCAATGATACTAGCGAGAGGACATACCAAAAATAAGATAAGTACAAGCAAAGCAATAAAGGAGAAATTAAAAGACATACCCTCGAAAAGAAAAGGGTATAATGATCGCATCTTCTCATCCATCTCCCAAGTAGCGTTGCTCTCGTCATCTCCCCATTGCACTTTGACTAGTTTGACCTATCGATTCCTCAACTTCTTAATCTCCGACCCAAGAATGTGCGTAGGAGCTCGTCGAATCGTTGCATCACGCTCGATCTCCACCTCTCTAAGCAAGCTCGGGTCTACCACTTCCGCGATCTCGTGCAAGCACTTCCTCAAATGTGATAAATGGAATACGTCGTGTACACCACTAAGTCTCTCGGGTAACTCCACTCTATACGCCATCTTCCCAATCCTTTTCTTAATAGGAAACGAACCTTGGTGATAACTTCCCAACGGACCCAAAGCGAACGACGTTCCATAATGGGGACACCTTGACAAAGACCATGTCCCCAACATCAACTCAAGATCTGACCTCCTCTTGTCCGCATAAGATTTCTTTCTATCTTGCGCCGTCTTCATCTTCCTTCGAATCAAATCGATCTTCTTCGAAGTCTCTCTAATCATATCGGGTCCAAGCAAGATCTTATCCGTAGATTCCCACCAACATGTAGGCGAACGACACGACCATCCATAAAAAGCTTCGAACGGTGCCATGCCAATGCTAGACTGAAAGCTATTATTATATGAGAACTCTACCAATGGAAGATGTTCCTCCCACGTACCTCCGAAATCTAAGACACATAATCTCAATAGGTCCTCTAGAATATGATTCACCCTCTCGGTCTGGCCGTCCATCTGAGGATGATATGCGGTGCTCAAACATAACTGAGTCCCTACCGCCTCTTGCAAGCTCTTCCAAAACTCGCTAGTGAAGATGGGATCGCAGTCGCTTACTATGCTAGAAGGAACAACGTGCAAACGAACTATTTCTCGAATGTATACAGAGGCTAGCCATGGAGCAGTCCTCTTACTCTTCACGGGAATGAAATGGGTGCTCTTAGTAAGTCTGTCTACCACGACCCAAATCCCCGTATTACCCTTCCTCAATCTTGGTAGTCCGTCAATAAAGTCTATCGAGACGCTTTCCCACTTCCATTGTGGGACCTCCAATGGGTGAAGCAATCCACTGGGCTTCTTTTGCTCTGCTTTTACTTGTTGGCACACCAACCATCTAGTGACATACTCAGCCACATTTTTCTTCATGCCAGCCCAAAAGTAAACTCGTTTCATGTCCAAGTGCATCTGGTCCCTACCGGGATGAATGGTCATCTTCAAACGATGGGCATCATCAAGAATGGTCTTCCTCAGATTCTTGTCCCGTGGTATACAAAGTCTACTGTCCCTACGCAACCAACACTTATCATCTAGGGTATACCTACGGAGATGGCTCGATGACTCCCCTCCTTTGATCTTTTCTACTAACTCAACCAACTGTGGGTCATCTCGCTGTGCCTCGCCAATCCGTCCCAAAAGCGTAGGTCCGACCTCTAAGGATGCTAGCAAACCAGGTACGAAGTCAATTGAAGGTGTAAAGTCAAATGTAGGGATGAACTCTAAACTTCGCCGTTTAACAAACAATGGACTCAAGGATAATCTTTTTCTACTTAACGCATCTGCCACCACGTTACCCTTGCCAGGGGTATATGCTATATCGAAGTCATCGGATGTTAAGAACTCCATCCACCTTTGCTGCCTTAAGTTCAAGTCCTTCTGAGAGAAAAAGTATTTTAGCGATTTGTGGTCAGTGAACAATTCGAATTTCTCGCCAAGAAGATAATGACGCCAAGACTTAAGTGCGAAAACGATAGCGGCCAACACTAGGTCATGTGTAGGGTAATTTCTTTCATGCACTCTCAACTGCCTTCCACCATAGGCTATTACCCTTCCCTCTTACATTAAGACTGCGCCTAGTCCTATCCCACAAGCGTCGGTATAAATGGTAAATGGCTTACTTCCATCTGGCAACACTAAGACTGGGGATGTGGTCAAAGCTGTCTTTAAACGTTGGAACGCATTATCTCAATTTACGTCCCATATGAAAACTAAGTTTTTCTTCGTCAAGCGTGTTAATGGAGCTGATATTTTTGCGAAGTCTTTGATGAACTTCCTATAGTAGCCAGCCAACCCTAAGAAACTCTTCACCTCGGTCTCATTTTTAGGAACCTTCCAATCTTGAATGGCCACTACCTTTGCGGGATCCACGACTATCCCTTCTTTGGAAACCACGTGCCCTAAGAATCGCACTTCCTTTCTCCAAAAGTGACATTTAGAAAATTTAGATTTAAGGCTATGCACTTGAAGAGTCTCCAACACTTCCCTATGATGTAGGGAATGCTCTTCTTCGCTTTTAGAAAAGATCAAGATGTCATCTACAAATACTACCACGAATTTATTAAGGTACTCCCTAAACACCCTACTCATCAAATCAACAAAGTATGCAGGGGAGTTGGTCAAATCGAAGGACATCACCAGCCACTCGAAGAAACCTTCTGGTGTCCTAAAGGCAGTCTTGTCTATGCTATTCTCAGCCACTCTCAACTGATGGAAACCCATGGCTATGTCCAACTGCGAAAACACTGAGGTGCCAACTAACTGATCGAAGAGATCATCAATCCTTGGCAGTGGGTGTCTATTCTTCTTAGTAAGCTTATTAAGTTCTCTATAGTCCACACAAAGTCTAAGGGACCCATCCCCCTTCGTGGCAAACACTACTGGAGCACCCCACTCCGATATACTATGACTGATGAACCCCTTCTCAAGCAATTGTTTTACTTGCTTACTGAGTTCCCTTCTCTCTCTTGGAGCCATGTGGCGCACTGGCAATGCAACTGGCTTTGCATTGTCCACTAGATATATTCGAAAGTCTATCTCACATTTCGGGGGTAAACCCCTCACCTCATCGAAGATATCAGCATATTCACAGACTATACGAACTGAATGTAAATCATCATCGGATGCATCAAGGGACTCTAGGTAGCTAAGCATTACCGGACCTCTAGGGTCACAAGAAATATCAAGGGTCCTTCCATAACGAGTCAACAATCTAACTACCCTTCTTTCACAATCTAGGACGGCCCCATATCTAGTCAGCCAATCCATACCTAGAATCAAGCCGTAGCCCATAAATCCCAGAACAAAGGCGTTGCATTCAAACTCAACGCCCAAGATAAACACTCTCAAATCCCAATAGATCATAGAAACATGAGCCGAACCACCAATAGGATTTGAGACTACTAAGGGATCAGTAACTAGACTAGTATCCCAGTGCAGTGTTTCAATTAATGATGTAGAAATAAACGAATGTGATGCGCCAGAATCGAATAAAGTATGGACATGATGATCAAACAGAAAAACTAAACTTTCAACGGAAATTGCTCTACCTTTTTCTTGTAGCGGTGGGACCACGAGAGCCTGAACTTGTCCCCTTGCCTGCCCTGGTGCCATAAGAGCTTGCACCTGTCCTCCCAAGGTAGACCCTGCCCTTTCTTTGGGCAGTCCTTAATAAGATGTCCCGCTTCGCCATAGTGGAAACAACCAGTCTTCTTTTTCTTCCTACAATCTTTGCTTAGATGGCCGAGTGTCCCACAGTTAAAGCATTTCTTCTTCCCCTTAGCATTGTTGCCTTATTAGCATTGGCGCCCTTCTCCTCTTCATGCATGAGCGCCATGTCAACTAACCTCTCAAAGGTAGCCCCCATGGGAATTTGGGTCATAGCTAACCCATGAAGCAGATTGTTTAAACCATTAACAAATCTCAGAGCCTTCTTTTCTGGAGTGTTCACCAAGTCTAAGCCAAACCTTGCCGATTGGTTGAATTTGTTGACGTACTCTTTCACTGACAGATTTCCTTGCTTCAGCGACAAAAATCTTTCCATGTATAGATTCTCTTCAGCCCGTGAGAGAAACTTCGCCTCAAACCTCTGCCTAAAATTTAGCCATGTATCGACTGGACGTCCCCCATTAGTGACCTCCTACCAAAACGAGGCCTCATCCTTCATTAGCCTGCCAGCTAGCTGGACTTTTCTTCCATCGTCCACTTCAAAGATTCCAAACAATTCTTCCACCTCCTTTAGCCAGTTACGAGCTTCAACAAATGTCTCCGTCCCGTGAAAATGTTTCCCACCCATTGCTCTAAAGTCCTTACATATATTTGCAAAATTATTGACACGAGGAGGAGGGGGAGGGGGAGGAGGATTTGCTGGAACTATGGTGGCGGCCCTAGCCTCGAGATATTGACGAAACCAACCGGGTACATGAATACCCTCTGGTATCTCAGATGCTTCAGACATGCTGAAACGAAAAAGGAAAGATTCAATATAAAAGAACCGAGGGAAAGATATATGGCTCTTGGGGTTATGCTTTCCAAAATATACTTTTCTCTGGAAAATACTTTCCTTAAAACATACTTTTGAAAGTACTTCTTTATAAAAATTGCTTTGAAAAATAGTTTTTCAAAAATTCATATCTGTTCTGGTAACCTTCAGCTCTGATACCACGTGTAACACCCCACGTCCATTAACGTCACTCACAAAGGGAATGCATTAATTTCCATGGAGCATTTTAAGTGAATATAGAACAGAAAGTTACAACAAGACAGATATAAAGCAGTACTTGGAAATTTAAAACTTTATTTCATTGCAGCGGAAAACACATATGTTTGATACATCATCAAAACCATAAACCAAAGTCAAGTACATCATATCCATCTTGATAAAACAAAGTACATAAACTGAAAGACATAATCCCCAACATCAAAATAGCCATTAAGAAAGAGAAGTTGAACTTTACTTCAACGATCCAAGCAATCTTCTAAAAGCAGTCCAAAATCAAGCTCCACTGGTGCTAGTTCCAACCTGAGCACCTAGGTGGCGAAAGGAAAGAGATGTAAAAAGGGGGGTCAGACATAAAATCTGGCGAGTGCGATAATTCTAAAAATATAATTCACAAAGTAAATGAGCTAAGGCATAATTTGGAAAATAAGGAAATGATCATGAACCATTGAGTAAGACAGAGTAAATAAGGAAACAAGATGAACAACGATATCGTTAAAGCGCACGTAACACACTAAGATAAATTTACCAAACTACACCAACACTATAGGATAATTGCTATACTGCACCGCCACTAGTATACTGCACCACCACTAGTCACCCTAAGGTTGATCCCGCCTACAGACTTAATAATAATATAGGTAGTTTCGTGCACCCCTAGCTACCTCCATAGGTACCGTCTGCCCCTATCTCCACTGGGTGTACCCACTACCCCCAAGCGATCGGCTCCCTAACTCGTAGATACCCGTGTTGGCCCCACAGTGGGGTGTATCACTCCCCAAAGTGGCAACCCGATACCACCAAGAATGCACGACTTATACCTACACGATGCAACAACGTCTTACCTACCAGCCCGGGTCCACACACGCATATGAACCCGTTGGACTTGCGTTCCCACCGCTAACCCGGTTTGGCCTCTTACAGTCAAGCCCAGTATGCGTGTCCTGTCCTCGACTTGGGTCGAGCCTACAAAGATACGCATGGGTTACTGGTTGAAACGGGCCTCCATTACTTGACACAAGCTATCCACCTAAGCTTGGTCCCCTCTAGTACATCCCACTTAACCCACTTCTTATTCATTTTTCAATTACATGTTTAAATTTTGGTTAAGTGTTTCTAATCGTATTTCCAAATGCCACCCAAGGCACCTACTAGATCCCACATGCCACCAAAGGCACCCAATTAACCCTCTCATGTCCCACTACATGCTTAACTGGCTAAGTATTTCTTAATTCATTAAGACCGTAACCTCGTAAAGACCTCTCACATTAGACTGACATTTGTGGCAGCTGGATTTGCCGAGCGGGTCCGGGCAGTCTTACACCACAAAAGAGCCTAACCTCGTGTCTTTACAACTGTTACGAATTTAGTTTGTGCCTAAGACCTCTCACATTTGACTGACATTTGTGGTAGCTGGATTTGTCGGGCGGGTCCGGGCAGTCTTACACCACAAAAGAGCCTAACCTCGTATCATAGACGATTAATTACTCCTAATTAATTATTCCCAAATTTTGAATTACTTTCCCTATTCAAATTATCAATCAATTCCAAATTTGACGATGTCCATAATTGGCTTGATTATGTCCATCCATTTATGGCATGTAAAATCATACCAATTTTCACCACAATTATATTTTATGCCTTTTAAATATTTTTAATATTATCCCCTTTTTCCCCACGTAGTACGTTTGTTCGTTTAACGTAAAAATATACGTTAGACTCGAATAGTCTAACTTATAAAATAAAAGAAAACATCACAATTTATACACATAATTAAAACATGAATGTAAAATAAGGGCGAACTTGCATATGTGAATGATGTTCTACATCTAAAAATTGCATAGGCCAAAATTACAACTTGCATGAATAACATATGTCATTGGATCCAAATCTAGAGGTGTGAACTTGATGAAATAATGGCCACAAACTTGCATAAATAACATATGTCATAGATCTATATTTGCATAGGTAATAATCCTAAACTTGAATTACATGATTCATATCCAACTCATAAACTTACATAGGTGATTTATACATCGCAACAATGGTGTAGACTAGTATCTAACATGTAAAGTATCATGTAGGATTTAGCATATGTCATTGCCTAACTTTCGATTAAATTCTCACCTAAAATAAGTGCCATAGCTATGTAAGGTCACATATTATTCTACCCAACTTGTATATGGTTCATCTTTGAACCAACATCTAAACTTTACTACATATGATTTATCTTATGAATCAATATAACAAACTAACATAAGAATCATGATGATTCAACTAGACATAAGCCAATCATAGGAATACAACATGAAATCAACAATTCATATCACATCCAAATTATCTGCATTATAACTCAATCCAATTCATTTATTAATTATTTTGTTAAAACTATCGAACTCACAACTCAAAAGTAGTCTTGAGTTCTGAATTCTGATTTATGGAGTTGAATTAGTGCTCCTTTGATGAAGATTCGCTATTAGAGTAGAAAAGGATTGAATTTGATTTGCTTTCTTCTTCTCTAATGGGTGGCCGCTATTCTGAGTTGCAAGGTGACGACATGAAGGCCATGAATCCAATTTTGTTTTGATTTTAGGGTTTGAGACTTTAGGTGTTTTTATAGAGTTTAGGATTAGTTTAAGGCGTCCGATCAACCCAGAATTAATCCCAACCAATCAGAGCAGATCAGAAACCCTAATGAGTCAGCATATAGTCACAAATAGGTCATAAATCAAATCTTCCCGGGGGGGATAGGGGTAGGTCGACCCTATGGTCGACCTGGTTAAGGCAGGTCGACCCCCAGGTCGACCCTATGGTCACCTGGCCCTGGAGAGAATTTAACCGCCTAGCTTGTCTAACTCGAAATTTGAATTTTCGGAAAATCTGTTTTGAATTTTCTGTAACTTCCGATCGCAATAACTTCTTCATACGAAGTCCAATTCACGCAAACTCGGACTTTATGTCAACCAGAATTCCGAGACGAACACAATGGCGCAACCGGTTTCCCTTAATTCTCACGTATGAGATTAATTATTCTTTAATTTTGTTAATTCGATTATTCGAAAATCCGGGGTGTTACAGTGCCCCACCCTGCCTAGTTCATGGTATCATGATACATCTATTTGGGTTACTGCTAAAATGAGTCCCCGTTACTGGGGTTTCCTAATCAACATGTTAGATTGGTTAAGTGTTCTCAAATTAACCTAACCCCACCCATCAGTTTAGTTAACATGTTGTATTGGTTAAGTGTTGCCTTAATTAGCTTAACCCAACCATTCTTAGCCTGCCTGTACCTTAGCTTCTCATTCATTAAAGCATCAACCACTCACATTAGATCTATATTGTTGCAGTCGCTAGATATGTCGGTCGGTTCCGGGCAGTCTTACACCGCAACTCAATCTAACCTCAGATTCTTTTTGGGCTTAATGCGCTAACCTCTCACATTAGATCTATATTGTTACGGTTACTGGATTTGTCGGGCGGTTTCGGGCTGTCTTACATCGTAACTTAATCTAACCTCGGGTTAGGCATATTTTCCTTTTGCTTAATTTACATATTTACCTTTTTGTTTATATGTAAATTATTCACAAATTTGTTGTCATTCAAGTAATGCCCCATTTACCCTCTAAATCATGATCATAATTTTTAGGTATATAAATTTTACCATTCATGCTACCAAACAATGCCAATAATATGTAAATTAATAATTTTCCAAACGTTACACCCGTTATAATTTCGCATAAATCACACAGAATGTTAGGCTTCGCAATTTATCCTAACTCATAAACAAAAGGGGAAATGGGAGGAACATGTAACATTCCAACAAGCATAATATGGATCCAACTAAACATATGTCATATGGATTTCGCATAGAATAATATAAATTTAATTATGAACTTGAAATTTAGATCCACTCAACATGAATCATAACCATATAAATAGGAGTTTACATAGAAATACACAAACTTAATTAGGCATGTAGATGTGAACTTGCATTTGGGTTAAATCAAGTTAACATAGATCTAACATAGAGGCATGTGAATCAAAATATTTAGGCATATATGACATGACTTAGCCTATAAACTTGCATGTAACGTAACATGATAGAATCACCAAACTTACATACAACGTGATAGGTTTCATCGCCAAATTACTATTCAACATGATAGGTTCATCACCAAATTAACATACAGCATGATAAGTCCAATAAACAACGATAGTCTCATAGGCATATATGATTGAATTGTCACAAGAATAGACGTAAGTAAGCAAACACCAATATCTTACAACTAGGTACAATTCTAGTTTTACTTTATTACAAATCCTGACTTTTATTTGTTCACTTCTAAAAGAAAACTGAACTTAAAAACAAAAGAACAGTCTTGTTTTCTAGGATTTGTTTTCTTGAACTGAAAAGCTATCCTTTGATGTAGACTTTTTGTTCTCTAATTTAGATTTAATTTGAGGCTTCTAACTTGCATTCTAGTTTGCCTTCTAGTGGAAGAAGAAAGGCGGCTACTCTTGGTTGACCATGGACAGCATGACGGCTCTTGGAATGAATTTGTGTGTTTTACGGTTGAGGGTTGGGGTTATTTATATAGAAGTTTAATTTAATGAGAGTCGTTAGATCAACCTAGGAATAACTAGAACCATCCATACCCATTAGAGTTATCCAGAAATAGCCATCTATGCCCCAGTAACTCAGCAATAGGTCACAAATCATCACTGTTCGGATCTGGGGGAGGGGGTCGACCCGTACAGGGGGTCGACACCCCTCTTGGACGGTCGACACCTATGTCGACCGCCCTTGGGGGGAGTCGACCCCTATGGGCGGGAATTTTCCCACCCAGCTGATTTGTGGGATTTTGAAATTCGAACTGCTTTTTACCTGAATTAATTATTACTTATATATAATATCTGATTAAACTAGAAATCTTCTGAACTCCATAACTTCTTCATACAGAGTCCGATTCACACAAACTCGGACTCTATCTCAAGCATAATTCCATGACGAACGCAATGGCATAACCCGTTTCCCTTAATTCTCACTTTAAAAATTAAGTATTCTTTAATTCATTATTTTAGTAAACACGGAAAATTCAGGGGGTTACATTCTCCCCTCCTTAAAGGATTTCGTCCCCGAAATCTTCAAGTCAAGAAGAACATATATCCTACCATCCAATCATCAATCTACTCAACCATCAAACACAGGCATCCATTGTCCTTAAAGGACTTCTAATGCTTTCATGACCATATGCATAGTCTGTGTACATGTCCTTATCTACTGCAAAATCAGGCGGTCTACTAATTCAGTTGACCCCCTTAATGCGAGTTATGTCAGAGCCATGCGTCCATTATGTATGCAATTATTCCTAATCATACTTTCTACATGAGTGCACAAACATTCATACAAATGCAACGTCCATATGATAGCACATCAAGTTCAATCCATATACAAATACATATACGCATATTCAATATGAAAGTTACTGAGCCGATCTGACACCTAATGTGTGTGTATATGCATCCACGAGCAACCACTAGCAAACACTTGCAACCATCAATCATAACATGTTTCAGATACATGTTTACATCCATTTGTTTCTACCTAAGGATAAAGAATAGGGCCGAGGAGATATAATTAAAAGGTAGATACAAGCATGCATAAACTTAATGAAAAAGAGATCAAGGTTGTACCCTCAAAAACAAAATGGTAGGCTACGCGTATTTTGTCCTCAGTTTCCCAAGTCGCGACTTCCTCATCATCACTCCACTGAACTTTAAAAGGCTTGACTTCACGGTTGCGTAGCTTTACGACTTCTGTACCTAAGATACGAGTTGGAACTCTTCTCACAGTTGCTTCTCGTTCCACTTCTACTTCCTCTAGTATGCTTGGCTCCACAACTTCCGCAGACTCATGTAAGCACTTTCGTAGTTGAGAAACATGGAAAACATTATGAACTCCATCCAGTCTTTCGGGCAGCTCTACTCTGTAATCCGTCATCCCAATCCTTTCAATGATAGAAAATGGTCCTACAAATCTTGGTGCCAACTTTCCTACGGACCCAAAGCGAATGAAATTCCTCAAAGGAGATACTTTAAGGAACACCCTGTTTACAATCTCAAACTCAAGCTCGGTCCTTATTTTGTCTGCGTAGGACTTCAGTATATCTTGGGCAGTCTTCATTCTTCTAAGTATCAAGTCCACTTTCTCTGAATTTTCTCTAATAATGTCTGGCCCAAGTACGAGCTTGTCTATAGACTCCCAGCAACAAGTTGGTGATCGGCATGGTCTTCCATATAAAGCTTCGAAGGGTGCCATGCCTATGGTGGCTTGGTAGCTATTTTTGTAAGAGCATTCCACCAAAGGAATATGAACCTTCCATGTCCCTCCAAAATCAAGAATGCACAATCTCAAGAGGTCTTCCAATACTCTATTCACCCTTTCCGTCTGACCATCGGTTTGCGGGTGATCGACCATGGTTAAGCATAGCTGTGTGCCCATAGCCTCTTGCAAGCTCCTCCAAAACTCGCTCGTAATGATAGGATCTCGATCACTCACTACGCTTGTGGGTATCCCATGTAGTCGAACTATCTCTTTAAGATAAATGGATGTTAAAGACGAGGCAGTACTTCTACTCTTAACAGGTATAAAGTGAGCGCTTTTAGTGAGCCTGTCCACTATTACCCAAATACTGGTATTTCCCCTTCTTGACCTAGGCAACCAATCAACAAAGTCCATCGAAATGCTATCCCATTTCCATTGTGGGACCTCTAGATGATGAAGCAAACCACCAGGCTTCTTCAGCTCCGCCTTGACTTGCTGGCATATCATGGACTTAGAAACAAATTCAAATACATCCTCTTCATGTCGTTCCAAAATAATACCCTTTTCATGTCTTTATTCATCTTATCACCACCTGAGTGTATGGTCAACTTAGATTGGCGTGCTTCTTTGAGAACCGTCTTAACCAAATCCCTTGCTTGTGGGGCACATAGTCGTCCATCCCGTCTCAACCAACACTTGTCATCGATGGAGTATCCATTGAGGTGACTAGAAGTCTCACCCTTAATTAGCTTATCTATTACATCAACTAGTTGAGGGTCTTCACGTTGTGCGGTTCCTATTGAGTCCAAAAGAGTAGGACGCACCTCTAGCGATGCTAACAAAACCGGTACTAATTCAGAAGAGG
Organism: Allium sativum; assembly: GCA_030737875.1. Taxonomy (NCBI): domain Eukaryota; kingdom Viridiplantae; phylum Streptophyta; class Magnoliopsida; order Asparagales; family Amaryllidaceae; genus Allium; species Allium sativum. The sequence continues at coordinate 5,289,761 of CM060909.1, read as the reverse complement.
GTTTAAAGTCAAAGTTTGCTATGTACTCCAAGCTTTGCCTTTCTACAAAGAAAGGGATTAAGGTCAGCTTCTTTCTACTCAAGGCGTCTGCTACCACATTGCCTTTGCCAGGGGTATAAGAAATCTCAAAATCATACGAGGCAAGAAACTCCATCCACCTTTGTTGTCTTAAGTTTAGATCCTCCTATGAGAAAAGGTACTTTAACGATTTATGGTCAGTAAATAGTTCAAACCTTTCTCCTAGCAGGTAACGACGCCATGATTTAAGAGCAAAAACAATGGCAGCTAGCTCCAAATCATGAGTTGGGTAGTTCTTCTCATCTACCTTCAACTGTCTTCCCCTATAACAAACAACCTTGCTGTCTTGCATCAAGGCAACGCCTAATCTTGTACCGCATGCGTCTGTGTATATGGTAAACATTTTTATCGCATCAGGCAATGCCAGAACTTGGGCTGTTGTTAGATCCCTTTTCACACATTGGAAAGCAACATCGCAATCCAAATCCCAAGAGAAAATTAGTTTCTACTTCGTCGACCTTGGAAGTGGTGCTGAGATTTTCGCAAATTCTTTAATGAACTTTTGATAAAAGCCAGCTAGCCTGAGAAAGCTTCGAACTTCGGTTGCATTCCGTGGAACCTTCCAATCAAGCACCGCAACTACTTTTGCGGGTTCCACAGCTATCCCCTCTTTTGGAGAATTTGGCTTTTAGCTGATGCACGAAGAGTATCCATGACTTCCCTTAAATACAGAGCATGCTCTTCCTCACTCTTCGAGAAAATAAAAATGTCGTCCACGAAGACCACCACAAACTTATTAAGGAATTCCCTGAACACCCTGCTCATCAAGTCAACGAAATAATTGGGTGCGTTTGTCAAGCCGAAAGGCATGACAAGCCATTCGAAGAAACCATCCAGGGTTCTAAACGCGGTCTTATCAATGCTGCCTTCAGCCACTCTTAGCTGATTAAAAACGATAGCCAGATCTAGTGGGGAGAAAACCGATTCACCTACAAGCTAATCGAACAAGTCATCTATTCTTGGAAGTGGGTGCCTATTCTTCTTGGTCAGCTTATTTTGCTCCCTATAATCAACGCATAGGCGAAGCGAACCATCTTCTTTGGTTGCGAATACTACTGGAACACCCCATTCTGAAATACTCGGCCTTATAAATCCATTTTCTAGCAGCTCTTTAACTTGCTTGCTGAGCTCTTTCCTCTCCCTTGGAGTCATGTGTCTAACGGGTAAAGCAACGTGTTTTGCATTATCAATGAGGTATATGCGGAATTCTATCTCCCTCATTGATGGTAAGCCCTTCACCTCTTCAAATACATCCGATTATTCACAAACTACTCTAACAGACTGCAAATTCTCAACAGACGCATCAAGAGATTCTAGATAGCTAAGCATAACAGAGTTCATGCGATTACAAGAGCTTTCGAGAGTGTTACTGAGGCGAGTCATGAGTCTAACCACTCTCTTTTCACAATCGAGGACGACACCATTACTGGATAACCAATCCATGCCTAGAATCAACCCATAGAGTGTGAAGCCCAAAACATAGGCATTACATCTAAAACCAAAGCTTAGTATAGAAATTTCAAAATCCAAACAAATCATTGATAAATAAGCCGAACCCCTAATTGGATTTGAAACACCCAAGGGATCCTCTACTATATCGGTGTCTAGGTGCAGAGATTCAACTAAAGCAGTAGATATAAAAGAGTACGATACGCCAGAATCAAAGAGTGTACGAACATGATGATCAAAAAGATAAACTAAAATCCCAACAGCAATATTTCTACCTTGTTCTTGCAGAGGTGCTACGAGAGCGTGAACATGCCCTCCAAAAGTGGACCTAGTCCTCTGCCCTTGCCATTGCTTTCTTGGGCCATCCTTAACCATATGTCCTGTCTCGCGACACTAAAAACAACCACCCATCTTCCTCTTTTTTTCTGCAGTCCTTAATCGGATGTCAAGGAATTTCATATAAATTACACTTCCTCTTGTCACGAGGTTTGTTGTTCTTCCCGCCCTTCTTGGAATCTGTATTCTTGTTATGTGATCCTTCCACTTTCTTATCTCGAGCTACTTCCATCTTTGTCTCTTTCTTGCCATCTGTATCACCTTCCTGTAACAATGCCATGTCCACCAGTCTCTCATAAGTCGCACCCATAGGTATATGGGACATAGCTAGGTTGTGCAGTGGCTCGTTCAAACCTTTAACAAAACAGGGAGATTTCTTATATGGAGTGTTCACTAACTACAATCCGAATCTAGAAAGCTGGTTGAATTGGTCGATGTATTTCTTGACCGATATACTTCCCTGTTTGAGAGCTAAGAACTTCTCCATCTGTAAGCTTCATTCAGCTTGTGAGAGGAATTTCATTTCAAACCTCATTCTGAAGTCCTCCCAAGTTTCAACTGGTCTCTCAACATTGGTAACCTCATACCAATAAGAAGCTTCATCTTTAAGCAACCGTACGGCCAAGTGTATCTTCTGCCTATCGTCCACTTCGAAGATAACAAACAAATCTCAATTTCTTTGAGCCAGTTCGTTGCTTCCACGAATGATTCAGTTCCATTAAAGTTCTTTACACCCATGGATCGAAAGTCTCTACATATCTTTGAGAAAGCATTTGCACGCGGAGGAGGAGGAGGAACTGCTTCAGATGGGGGAGGAGGAACGTTAGCTGGGCCTGCGTCATTAGCCCTAGCGTCTTGGTACCTTCTGAACCAGCCAGGTACCGGCATGGCCTCTGGAAGGTTAATATCCCCAGACATGCTAAAACGAAAATGGAAAGATTTAAAACAAAGGATAGCAAGATAGTGCATATAGCTTTGGGGATTATGCCTTTTAAAATAAAAACAACACTTTTCTTGAAAAATGCTTCTTTAAACTTCTTTTTGAAAAGTAGTATTCAAAAACTTTTATCTGGTCTGGTAAATTTTTGCTCTGATACCAAGTGAAACACCCCACCTTCGTTAAGGTTACTCACAAAGGGAATGCCTTTACTTCGGTGGAGCGTTGTAGGTAAAACATACAGATAATTTACAAGACAGACATATAAACAGCGGAAAAACTAAATTTATTTCATTAGCACGTGGTTCAGCCAAAGCATTACAACAAATTATCTCAAAACAACTTCCAAATTATTACAACAAAATCTCTGTCTTGATTAAAACATAAAGAAGCATAAAACGATAATAAAGTAGGGTAAATCCCCATTAAGAGTGTATTTAAAGCCATAGCCGAAGAAAAGAGAGTCGAAGCAATACATCTGCTATCTTCAAGCTTGCAAAAGGTCTGAAATAAGATGAAGTATTCCCTCCCTGCGTACTTGGGGGGGATGTGAACGGAAGAAAAGAAGACGAAAGAAAAATGGGTCAGACATATGTCTGGTAAGTCCAGTGATTTTTCAGCATGTGAACAAGAAATAGGATCACGACTGGAATAAACTGAAAATAGGATAATACCAGAATAACAAGACAACATAAACCAAGATAAGGCAGTTTAAACTGAATATACCAATGCACCCATTTCTATTTCTCTGCACCTAATAACTATGGTTTCAACCAGTCGCACATGTTCATAACAAAGTGATCCCATTTATCAATCGGCTCCTACTCGTGTATGTTTAATACTTGTGTCATTCGGCCTCCGCTTGATTGTAGATACTTGTGTTGGTCCCACCATGGGGTGTATCAATTCCTATGGTGGCAACCCGACACAATTCAAGATGCACAGTGTATAACTACTAATGCCTAGTGCCTGCTTTTTCCACTTCGAAGTACGTGCACGCCCGTACTCTGTCGGAACCTACACTGACGAACCACCCGCCGTTGTTTTGACTACTTATAATCAGCCGAGTAATCATGCCCCACCCTGCCTAGTTCAGGGTATCATGATATATCTATGTGGTTTACTGCTGAAATGGGACCCCGTTACTAGGGTTTCCTAATCAACATGTTAGATTGGTTAAGTGTTCTCTAATTAACCTAATCCCACCCATCAGTTTAGTTAACATGTTGTATTGATTAAGTGTTGCCTTAATTAGCTTAACCCTACCATTCTTAGCATGCATGTTCCTTAGCTTTAATTCATTCATTAAAGCACCAACCACTCGCATTAGGTCTATATTGTTGCGGTCGCTGGATTTGCCGGTCGGTTTCGGGCAGTCTTACACCGCAACTCAATCTTACCTCGGGATCTTTTTGGGCTTAATGCGCTAACATCTCACATTAGATCTATATTGTTACAGTTGCTGGATTTGCTGGGCGGTTCCGGGCAGTCTTACATCGTAACTCAATCTAACCTCCGGTAAGGCATATTCGTCTTTAGCTTAATTTACATATTTATCCTTTTTGTTTATATGAAAATTAATCACAAATTTGTTGTCATTCAAGTCATGCCCCATTTACCCTCTAAATCATGTTCCTAATTTTTAGGTATATAAATTTTACCATTCATGCTACCTAACTGTGTCAATAATATGAAAATTAATAATTTTCCCAACGTTACCCTTGTTGTACATTCGCATAAATCACAGAAAACGTTAGGCTTTGCAATTTAGCCTAACTCATAAACAAAAGGGGAAAGGGAAGGAACATGTAACATTCCAACAAGCATAATATGGATCCAACTAAACATATGTCATATGAATTTGGCATAGAACAATATACATTTAATTATGAACTTGCAATTTAGATCCACTCAACATGAATCATAAGCATTTAAATAGGAGTTTACATAAAACTACACAAACTTAATTAGGCAAGTAGATGTGAACTTGCATTTGGGTTGGATTAATTTAACATAGATCTAACATAGAGCTCTATGTGGATCTAAACATTTAGGCATATACGACAGGACTTAGCCTATAAACTTGCATGTAACATAACACGATAGAATCACCAAACTTACATACAAGATGATAGGTTTCATTGCCAAATTAGTATTCAACATGATAGGTTCATCACGAAACTAACATACAACATGATAAGTCCAATAAACAACAATAGTCTCATAGGTATATATGATAGAATTGTCACAACAACTGACATAAATCAGCAATCACAATTATCTTACAACTAGGTACAATTCTAATTTCGCTTTATTACAAATCATGACTTTTATTTGTTCACATCTAAAAGATAACTGAACTTACAAACAAAAGAACAGTCTTGTTTTCTGGGATCTGTTTTCTGAAACTGAAAAGCTATCCTTTCATGTAGACTATTTGTTCTCTAATTTAGATCTGATTTGAGGCTTCTAACTTGCTTTCTAGTTTGCCTTCTAGTCAGAGAAGAATGGCGGCTACTCTAGGTTAACCATGGACAGCATGACGGCTCTTGGAATGAATTTGTGTGGTTTAGGGTTGAGCGTTGGGGTTGTTTCTATAGAAGTCTAATTTAATGAGAGCATTTAGATCAACCTAGGAATAATCAGAACCATCCAGACCCATTAGAGTTATCCAGAAACAGCCACCTATGCCCTAGTGACTCAGCAACAGGTCACAAATCGTCACTGTGCGGATTTGGGGGAGGGGGTCGACCCCTACAAAGGGGGTCGACACCCCAGTTGACACCCCTCTTGGGGGTCGACACCTATGTCGACCCCTCATGGGGTGAGTCGATCCCTATGGGCGGGAATTTTCCTGCCCAGATGATTTGTGGGATTTTGAAATTCGAACTGCTTTTTTCCTAAATTAAATATTATTTATATATAATTTATAATTAAACTAGAAATCTTCTGAACTCCATAACTTCTTCATACGGAGTCCGATTCACGCAAACTCGGACTCTATCTCAAGCAGAATTCCAAGACAAACGCAACGGCGTAACACTTTTCCCTTAATTCTCAGTTTAAAAATTAAGTATTCTTTAATTCATTATTTTAATAAACACAAAAAGTTAGGGTGTTACAATAAGTTAATTAAATTTAGAGTAATATCCAATGAATATAATTGGTATTACCCAGTATTAAAGACCAGACTTGGGTTATTAGTGGATATAGACCCATTTGAGTTAAGTAACTGATTTTATAATAAAATCAGAAATTTTGGATTCCAGGAATTAAGATAACTAAATTCTAAATAAATAGGGAATCTATCCTGAAGAGAAGGTAAATAGTTACGGATGTGTATTAATTTGACTTTAATTAAAACTAAAATCAACACGTGACTCTTTAATTTGGGGACAAAATTATTTTAAGGGGGGTGGACAGTAATGTCCCAGTTTTTTCTTACTTCTGATATTGTTTTAATAAGGTAATTAAATAATAAAATAGATTTACTTAACAAAACTAAACAATTAGAAATATATATGTAAAGATATAAGTGTACGTATTTACTAATAATGTGTATGTTTGTTTATGTTTTGAACTTGAAAACATAATATAAAAGTGCAACAAAGGAAACCTTAATCATAAATCAAAACATACATTTTATGATGGGATTAATTGCTTTGAAAATATAACAATATGGATGTGTACACTATAATGCATATATAGTATTGGTTTAAAAATAAATTCAAAGCAAAGTCTTGCAACTAAAACTGTAACTTTCCACATAAGAATGATAACAAAATGCACATATTTAATGGGCCTTTTTATCACTTTTAAAATATAAGGACTTGGAAACAAATACGGATAATAAAGCAAACATATGCAGGAAAACGATTGGCCATAACAATATACATAAACATATAAAAAGAACATGCACATGAAATGTTTGAAAAATTAACCTAGAGAAAATATCAAGGGATGCATAACAAAACAAAAGGAAGCAAAGTCAAGATCCTTAATGTGATTTAACATCAAATAGTATATCTAAATATAGACCTAAACAATTCCTCTAAAAGAGGGCTATACAACTTGCAAATATAAATATTCTCCTCAGCAAAATATCTAATACTTAGAAGGTAAGTAAACCATTTTATATTAGAAATAAATTCAAAGGAAGCTTAAGACCATTCGACCACATTTATGAGGCATGGTAGGACTTGTAGAAGGCAGGAAGTAGACAAGATTATATGGTAGATTTTTTCCCTGCATACGATTCTAGGAAGCTAAAACCAAATAGTGTTAATGGAAGTCTAAGGCTAAAATTACTGTGGATGGAAATGTTATAAAACTAAGACCTAACCAATTATTTAAATGAATTGTTTAATACTTAAAAACTTGGCTATATAAACCACATGAATCTCCACATCTTTCCTCGCACAAACAATTGGAATTAAGAAATCAGTTTCTTGATAATTAGAAGAGCAGAGGAAAGTAGCAGGTGAGTAAACTCACTTTCTAACTCTCTGTTAAATTTCTATTTTAACTAATATTGAAAGTTTACCAGCTGTTTAAATTGTATATATGTTTGTGTTTATAGTGTATCCTTTATAACATTGGTATGTTGATTTTATAATAGCATAAACAGATAAACACAACTTGTACAAAAATCATTTGAACATCCTCTGTGTTATATGAATAACTTACCTCTTCCAGTAGATAAGATCCATAGATTAAATTTAGACAAGTTTCAGCATCTTATTAATACATGAAAGTCATTAATTTATGCCCATGGCATAAATAAAATTGGTTCCAGATCATATAAATTGTTATATCTCAGATATTGCTAGTTTCCTGTAACCCCACCGTAAATGAGAAATTCCAACTTATTTAAAATTGAAATTCAAGCATAAGAATGAAATAATAAGAAGAATTCGTGAAATTTAATACATATTCCCTGATTTTTAAGGGAGTGGATAGTGGGATATCTTGTGATGAACGGAAAATTTCTTTTGGGCAAGTTCCGACTATCTAGGTGATCGAATCCAAGGATAGGGGGCCTGGAGAAGCATGCGAGGCTGAGGAACACAGGAAATATATAAAATAAATTTTCTATCAAGGGATTTGCGTAAACAAGCAATAAAGGGATTTTAGCTGTGTTTTAACATCACCTTTGGTGGAGAACTGCACCCTCGGGAATAGATCGAGTGTGATGCAACTAGGTGAGGAGGTGCAGCCAAGGGTCGTTTCCATTCTGGTGAAGTTTACTGAGTAATGGCGTAAAGTGGTGGTAGCAGTATGTGACAAGTTGAACGTAAGGGGGATTCTAGTTTTTGGGGAAACTGGGTTGAACATCGAAAATCTGATCGCGGTGACAAGGGGTTGATCGGAGTTCACAGACGAGATCAGGAGGTGAAGCGGAGTGTGTAGAGATTGGACTGAAGGGGAGGTGGTAGAGGTCGGCGCTGCGCATGTGCACAACGTTTATGGCGTGCACGGAAATATGTAACACAGGAAAAAAAAGAAACAAGGGTGATCGGGCATGCATTTTCGGGGTGATCATGTACATTTGGATTGCCAAATTCATGGATCTGGCAAGTCGAAAACGAAAGGAATTCAGAGCAGTGCAAAGGAAGTAAGTGGAATGAATTGATGGGTTAGAGAAGGTGCGGCCTCAAATAGTAGAAGGGAGAAGATAAAGAAGGAATGCAGGCTCAGGAAGATGGGCTTTGGGCTAGTGGAGTTAAATAAAACTAAAAAGAAAAAAAATAGAAAAGGGAATTGGGCCTTCAAGGATTTTTTTAGAAATTTTAAAACATAATATAAAGAAGGAAAGGAGCAATCGGGCCAATGGTTTGGGCCGGGTGTTTTTACAAGTTAAATTAAATGAAAAGTAGGAAATAAAAGGATATATTTAAGGTTTATCAAATAAGATTAAAGAAAAATGGGCCAACCATACTAGGCCGGTAAAAGAAAAGACTAGAAGGAGGATAGGCCGGAGTAATTGGGCCTCAAGGGCTTTAGTAAGATAAATTAGATAAAAAGGAGATATAAATTAGAAAATTGAAAATAAAATAAAATCAAAAGACGGGCAACAAAAATAAATAAAAGGAGATTTTTAAATTAATAAGATCGTAAAGAAATGAAATATCTTGGCAAGTAGAAGGAAGGACATTAGCAGGGAAATCGAACGCAGAAGCTTAGCTTAAGAGTTTCAACAAGTTTAAAAATAAAAAAAAAGGGAGATAATTTAAAATCATGTTATTTATAATTATTTATATATGAAAAGAATTTACAAAGGTATAAAATGTCGTATAAACAAGCCGACATTTTATAGTAAAGTACCATGTGGGACGCACACACTTTAGTGGTTCATTTATATAGGATAGTCGAAACTAAATAATAACCATATGCGACGCTGTTTTAACCAAAAATGGCCAAACACCAAATGATGATAGAAAAGCACATCACTAAGTAAATGGTATGAAATTATGAATCCACGAACACAAAATAAAAGTAAAGGCAATTAGAAGACGTGATTTTTATAGTGGTTCGATTTGCTATTAATCTACGTCCACTTCTTAATCACTTCTCATTATGGAGTTTTTCTTTACAACACACATGAAATCTCTCATACATTCATTTCTCGCTTCTCTCATTTTTTGTGATCAAAATACACTTGAATTTGACAAGGAATTGTTGGGATTTCTGCTTTCATGATGGAGGATGTGTGAATTGTCGATCACTTTAGCATGTAGGTGATTTTCCTCAATTTGTTGATGTAGTTTGTGTTAGATCCGGATTTTTAGAGATAGCTAGTGGTGATTAAAAAGCATTAGACTCGAGTTAGATCAACTTTGAATGGAGAATTGAATTGGTTTTATATTCATGTTGTTGGAGAATTGTAAAGCAAAGTTAAGAAGCCATTAATGATGTATTTGAAGCATTAAGAGAAGTGTATGAATGGTTTAGGCAGCACTTCGGGGTCAAGAAATCTGTCCCTTGAATTATGGAGCAAGGGGCTATTTATAGAAGAAGTTTGAAGGTAGTTGCAGTTTCGTAATTATGGGATATAGAGTTTGGATTGGGCATGAAGTTGGATCGGGCTAAACTTGGGTCAGTCATTAATTTGGATCAGGCTCTAACTTGGTTCGGGTGTAAAGTTGGATCGCGGTAGACATGGATCGGGACTTGCTTTTAACGAGCTTCAGCCTTTATTGTACCGTTCCACTTTATCATTACATACCGATCCATTTTCAATGCACTGTACCAATCCAATCTATAATTAATCGACTGATCCACTTTTTGGACATCGATTCAAGATAGCACAGATCCAGTTCTAGCTACATGCACCGATCCAGTTTACAATTAATTACCAACATGCCACTGCATCAATCGACACTGATCCACGTATATTTCTTTAGACGATTCAGTTTGTTCTAGCATGCCGGTTCAGTTTATTACATAATGTGCAACCGCCTTTTCTGAATAGCACTGATCCAAATATTATTTGCCTCAGGACTTTGTGCTTTCATATTTTCTTTAGGACCGATTCCATTCTTTGGTACTGCCCGATTTGCACTGTTTTGTAGTGGTCGACTCGGTCCTCTAACACTGACCGACCCGATCCGCTCTGGATGAAATGGACCGACCCGATGTAGTGACCGATACAAGACTATCTGAATGGTTCGATCCACTTTGTTGAGGCCGATTCAAATTTGTGACCGACCCGGTCCGTTGGTATTGTCTGACCCATATGACTGAGGCTGATCCAGTGCTTTTGTAGTGTTAACATTTGCCCCCCGAAGCTTGTATTTTTTTCTTGCGAGAAATGTGGGCTTCGAAATAAACGTTGTCGTTGATATATTCAGCATTGATATCCAGTAATAGCTTTTTGTCCTGCTATGTTGAACCATGATTTGAATTGGTAAGCTTTGTGTCACATGTTTTGTAATTAAAACAAGCACTTTTGCAATTTTGGAATTATACTCACCATCGACTGTCCAAATACGATATTTATTAGAATCGAATATAATATCTGCACAGAATTGCTCGACTTAGCGGTTTATAACTCACTGAATATTATCTATACAAATACGATATTCGAATTCGAATTCACATTTAATGCTTAAAATTAGCTAGTCGACTAGAGCCGACTGTGGATTTCAAACATTATCGTTTTAATGTCTTAAATGATGGTATCTGATACTTTTCATTTGAGAAATAAGTATAGGCTATTTATTCTCTACATTTTTTCGGAGAAGTTTTTGATTATCGGTGCCCCTGCTCTTGAGGTTCATTTTAATCCAATGTTTTGTCTTTTCTTATCGACTGAGTCAAAATGATGGAGCTCATCGAGCATTGTAGATTTTTCCTGTGGAGAAATTGCTTTCTTTATGGAAATGATTTTTGCTTGTCGCATCATTTTGTAGTGCGAACTACCACGAAGTTTGGGTGAGGGGTGAGGTTGCATCGATCCGTAGAGCGAACATCACTCATCTGTCAGAGTCACTTAACTTGGTGAATGAACGCTGCCCAGCTGAGGCGCCTTGGACTCCCGCGAACCTTTGGAATAAGGTTAAGTTTGAGCCAATCCACGGAGCGGGCATTAGTCATCGGTCGGAGTCACTTAACTTTGTAAGTGATCGCTGCCCGACCTAGGAATCCTCAACCTCTGTGAACCATTAGGTAAGGTTGAGCTGAACCATGGAGTGGGCATTAGTCATCAGTTGGAGTCATTTAACTCGGTAAGTGATCGCTGCCCGACTGAGGCATCCTGGACCTCCATGAACCATGAGGTAAAGGTTGGGTTGATTCACGGAGCAGTGATCAGTCATTGGTCGGAGTCACCTAACTCGGTAAGTGATCGCTGCCCGACTGAAGCATCATAGACCTCCATGAACCATGAGGTAAAGGTTAAGGTTGGTTCATGGAGCAGGATCAGTTATCAGTCGTAGTCACTTATCTCGGTAAGTGATCGCTGCCCGACTGAAGCATCCTGGACCTCCATGAACCACAAGGTAAAGTTTAAGGTTTATTCATAGAGCGGTGATCAGTAATCGGTCAGAGTCACTTAACTCGGTAAGTGATCGCTGCCCGACTAAAGCATATTGTACCTCCATGAATGATGAGGTAAGGTTGTGCTGATACATGGAGCGAGATTCAGTCATCGGTCGGAGTCACTTAACTCGGTAAATGATCGCTGCCCGACTGAGGTGCCTTGGAATCCCGCAAACCTTTGGGTGAAGGTTGGGCCGATCCACAAAGCGGGTATCAGTGATCGGTCAGAGTCACTTAACTCAGTAAGTGATCGCTGCCCGACTAAAGCATCCTGGACCTCCATGAACCATGAGGTAAAGGTTAAGGTTGATTCACAGAGAGGTGGCCAGTCATCGGTTGGAGTCACTTAAATCGGTATGTGATCGCTGCCCGGCTGATGCATCCTGGACCTCCATATACAATGAGGTATAAGTTAGTTCCATCGATCCGCAGAGCGAACCTCAGTCATCGGCCGGAGTCACTTAACTTGGTAAGTGATTACTTCCCGACTGAGGTACCTTGGATTCACGCGAACCCTTGGGGTTTCAGATCCAAGGCTACTTGCTAATCTCTTGAGTGTTTGACTTATTGGGACTTTCTCGATCTACCATTGAATCGGTGTTATCAGGTTGTCTCGCTTGGTCGTGTTGTGAGGAAGCAAGTGCTCGCCGGATAGCCTGTAATGAACAATTGTCTATTAGCAAATTTTCATATAAATTTGGCAAGACGGAGAATTAAACAGGTAGGTAATACTTCATTCAAAATCCCATTGTTCGGTACAGTGCATGTAAAACATTACAGAATATTTACAAGAAAGTAGAACATAGCAAAGAGTAAAGTAATGCGAGAAGTAAAGTAAATGCGATAGAGATTGCTCATGTTGAGTTGTAGATATTAGATCATCATCAACGTTCATCAGTTGATTGTCATCCTTGGAAAAGTGTCAGCAGAAGTTACGTTTCTTGGACCGGAGTGGTCATTTGATGACCTTGCCCTTGGGTAGTGTAACACCCCACGTCCGTTAGTGTGACTCACAAAGGGAATGCACTAAGTTCTGTGGAGCATTTAGGGTAAAAGATGCAGATAAATTACAAGACAGACAAAATTAAACAGCGGAAAATAGAACTTTGCTTTATTGATAAAAATAGTTTGTACAATGGTTTCCTTACAATATCAGAGTATCATCTGTCTTACAAAATAAAGAAGCATAAAAACAACATTTATAATCCACGATTTTAGCAAGAGCCAGCCATAGCATCTGAAAAGAGAATCCAAGCAAACTTCAACAATTCTTCAAGCTGGGAAAGAGTGGCAGTCCAACTTAACCTGAGCTAAACTATTCCCTCCTTTACTACCTGGGGGGGGGGGGGGGGGGGGACGGAAGAAAAGAAGACGAAAGAAAAACAGAGTCAAACATAAAGCCAGAGTAAGTTCAGTAACTTCTAGCATGTGAACATGGAACAACAACAAAATGACATGAATTAACTGAATACAAGATAACACCATGTTGATAGGATCCGCAAGATTAGACAAGATAATCACAAGATATGCTAAGCTAAGATAAACTAGATATGCTCTAATACGCCGCTTCGCTATTTCCTTGTTATACTGGTTTCTATATCTCTGCACCGCCCAACTAATGTCTCAACTAATAACGCTAACATGTTCCCAATCCCTATATTTTCCATCGCCTTCAGGCATCCATTTATTTATTTGTTACCTAGATTTAATCTAGGGTTTTGTACCAAGTGCCCTCTAGATTCAACTAGAGTTTACGCTGTCTGCCGAACGTTTCTCGGATTCAGGATTTATGCCTCCTAGTTCTACTAGGAATTATGCTACCTGTCGAACGATGCCCCCAAGTCTAGGACACACTACCTAGAGTGGTATATGTTCCCATACTTCCCCACGCATGTATCGCGAATCGTTATCGCTTGTCTAGATGCACATGTCCTGTAATGTGCGGTCCGAGTCCTGTGACATGGCAAATCAAGGAATACAGAAATCGGTCGGGAGCTTTCAGATATCTGCCGATGCAGATGCTAAGTCTTTTTTTATTCCAGTGGCTATGGTCCCACTTGACCCCTCCCTCAACTAATGAAAGGCACACTTTGTAAAATGAGAACTATACGCCGGCCCCCGGTGCCCCACTATCCTATGGCCATCCTCACCCATAACTAGATAGCAAGTATATGGTCTTTTGGAGTTCTCCGCCTTTCCGCTTCACGTATCTCGATTGACTCAAGAAGGATGGTAGACAACGAGTCGCTATCACAGGGCTACCGTTTGCTCGTCGAATCACGCCGGTCCATCCTGGTGTTAAGGTTGCCATGTATTGCAACCAAGGCATACCCCTGGTTCTTCTACGCAGACCTTAACCTCTGTGGGCCCAGGAGGATCATCTGCAGCATCACAGAGGGATACCAAGAGTACCCTCACGTCCCCTCGAAGCCTCGGGCTTCGTAACCCAATTCGTTGGAGCCTCCTTTTTACTCAGACGGACATTCGCTCCTTTCCGTGTTATACTAAGAACTACTACTTAGTTTTACTAACTAAGATTTCCCACTTAGTTTCCAGAATCATTGTTTTCTTACCTAAGGTTCACTACTTGGTTCTCCTTCCCGTTAATTTGGATTGGCTAAGTGTCATTAGTCAATTCAAGCTAACTTAACCCCCCTCATTTATCCTGTTAAACTGGTTAAGTTTTATCAGTAATTCATGTTGACTTAACCCGACCACAAACCAAGTTATGTTGGTTAAGTATTCCTTATTACTTAACCCTACCCATTATCCTGTATTGGTTAAGTGTTCCTTTTTAACTTAACCTTGCCCGTCTATTTTCACTAACATGTTATTAATGGTTAAGTATTGTCCCTACATGTTTTAGACTTAGCCTTATTCCTTTATCACAACCTGATGGTTAAGTGTTCAAGTTTACTTAACCCTACGGTCTAGCCCAGCTAACATATCAAGTTGCTAAGTGTATTAACTTTACTTAACCCCACCTTCTTAGTCTAGTTAACATGTTAATTTGGCTATGTGTTTTCTTAATTACTTAACCCCTACAGATCTTGTCTTGCTACCTTGAGTTTGGTTAAGTGTCTCTATGGACTTAGCCCTCCCATTCTAGCTTAACTGTGTTAAGTTGGTTAGGTGTTCCTATGGACTTAACCCTCCCATTCTAGTCAGCCTGAAACTTACCCCACCCATCCTTCTAGTTATCATGTTGAACTGGTTAAGTGTCTTAGTTAACTTAACCCTACCATTCTTGTTCTAGCTTTAACTAAATAGATTAAAGCCACTACCATTCACATTAGACATGTATTGTTGCGACTATTGGATGAGCCGGATGGTTCCACGCAGGTTTACATCGCAACTCAATCTAACCTCGGGCTAGGCATATTCGTGTTTTCTAAGTTCAAAGGGTTTCAATTTATTTTCAAATCAAGTTTTGAAAGTAACCATCCCGTTCGTCGGATCAGTTAGGGATAGCCAGGGAGAGCAGGAAACTTGTATTTTCCAAACCCACGCCTAGACACTATCCTCTCTGTCACCCCAGAACTTTCGGGTGTGTCATTAAAAGAGATGTCATTAATAAACCTTTAATTTGTCAAAATTAACATTTCCTCATTTAGGACAAATTCTATAAGTAAATTAATCCTAAATTACTTATTTCCCAATTACTCTTTTAATGTAAATTGTCTACATTTATTTCTATGGCCCATTTCCCCCTCTATATCATATTTATGCCTTTTGGTATGTAAACTATACCAATTAAGTGTCACTAACCATGATTTTGCTAAACCTGACAGTTATTCCCAATTATGGCCAATCTCAAATTTATACCAATATATTTATTACGCCAAATTAGCTAATCCAATCCTGATTTAACATTCTAATTACAGTTCACGTCAAACTAGTCTTATTATTCTAGTTCATAACTCATGTAAATGCTAGATTTACAAGTCAATACTAGATTCAAATTACACATCCTATATTTCATGTTAAATTTATCCAATTTGTATTTCTATGAACATGCCATAATTCATGTTCCCAATTCATGCCAGATTCCTAGTTTATAACTATCTTTTTAGTACATTTCACATTATGCCCAAATCGTATTCCCAGCGTTCGTATAATTGGGATTAAATCTAGAATATGGATAAATCTAGACTCGTAGAAAATAGGGAATGAACCAAAGATGCTACGAAAAAGGATGGAAATAATAACTAGCATAAAAGGTTTGAATAACGATATAGGTTCAAGAACATGGGTAGACCTAATTTAATAGGTAAATTCCCAAGGTCTAAAACCAAGGATAGACAGAATAGAGACATAGGTTCAAGAACATGGGTAGACCTAACTTAATAGGTAAATTCCCAAGGTCTAAAACCAAAGAAAACAAAGAACAGTCTGAATACATAATCGGGTTTAGAACCAATTTCACAGTCACAAAACTTAAACACTTTCCACGTCATGAACCATAGATGCTTAATCACAGTTGTCCCATTTATGTCATAGACAATAGTTTGCTTCCTAATCAAAGGTATAGGCTTGTGTTCATAGTCATGGAAATAATTCTCATAGTTACAGTCACAGTCATAGGCAATGTTCATAGTCATAGGCAATGTTCATAGTCATATGAAATGTTCATAGTCAAAGAGGCATATGGTTCTAAGGTCCATAGTTTCATAGTCACAGTCTTATTTGTCCTTGAATCATGACAGTTCTTAATTAGGTCCAAAGAGATAGACACAGATTCGAATAGAAAGATTTGGCATATTCTTTTATTCCTTTAATTTCATGTCACGAACAGAGAAGAATGTTCAAATCTAAAAAGTAACTGACTTACAGAGATTAGATTAGAATAGAAAGGAGGCGTTGCTATGATTCGTGCGACGTTTAGCCTTTAATCCTTATCTTGAAGCTTTGAATCTCTTCTAGACAACTTGAGCAGCATAACGTTGTCTTGGATTTTCGTTTTATCTTCTAATTTTTATTGATTTATTTATTTTCTCAGAGGAAGCATAAGGATAGAAAAGAATTGTGAATAGAGAAGAAGACCAGGGCTGTTTATATAGTGTAGAAGTCAACGAATCTGGTCAGAAGGGCGTCCAGATACAGAAGAACGAACCAGGTGCAGAAAACAGGAAAAAGCCGGGGGGGGTCGACCCCCAGGTCGACTACCCAGTCGACCTGGGTGACCCAGGACGACTACCCTGTCGACCTGGGCGCCCAGGTCGACTACCCAGTCGACCTGGGTGCCTTGGGCGGGAAAATTCCCGCCTAGCCCAATCTGGGTCCGATTTTAATTTTGAACTTGACCTGTTTTGAATTTTGAACCTTGCTGAAACTTCCGGAGGCCATATCTTCCTCATACGCACTCTGATTTACGCAAACTCGGACTCGTTTTCATGCAGAATTCCGAGACGAACGTAATGGCGCGGCCCGTTTCCCTTGATTTTGATTTTAACTTTATTTCTTCCTTGATTTGTGAATCTTAGCATTACAGAATCACGGGGTGTTACATTCTCCCCCACTTAAAAGGATTTCGTCACCGAAATCTTCAAGTTATGAAGAATGTGTCCTACCATCCAATCACCCATCTACTCAACCATCCAATCACAGGCATTCACTGTCCTTAAAAGATTTCTAATGCTTTCCTGTTTATATGCATAGTGTGTGTATATGTCTTTATCTAATGCAAAATCAGGCGGTCTACAAATTCAGTTGACCTCCTTAATGCGAATCATGTCAGTGCCATGCGTCCAATCATGTATGCAAGCATCCCTAGTTATGTAAATACTACATGCGTGCACATCCACTCATCCATATGCAACATCCATATGATAACATATCAAGTTCAACTTACAAACAAATACATATTTGTAAATGCAATATGCAAGCGTCCGAACTTGATCTAGTGCCTAATACGTATGCATATGCATCCACGAGCAACCATTAGCAACCACCAATCATAACATGTTTCAAATACATGTTTACATCCATTGGCATCTACCTAAGGATCGAAGATACGACCTAGAGGATATACACTGGAAAGAGAGAAACAATTATGCGCAAAGCTCCTAAACAATGAAATCAAGGATGCACCCTCAAGGAAAAGGGTATGATGCTAGTATCTGGCCTTCTTGAGTTTTACTCCACTGTATCTTAACTAATTTAACTTCATGATTGTGAAGTTCCGGATCTCCATTTCCAAAACAAATAGATGTCAATCATGGTACCAAGTGTACATACCAAGATGGTTTGAGGTCTCTCCTCTTATCTGCCATGCCATAACTATAAGGGTCGAAAGGTTACTACGTGCTTTTTAGAGTGCCTGTCACAACTATTCATTTCTCACGCAAACCATCCTAGTCGAACTCGACATTCCCTAAGTACTAGCCCCAAAGGCCTAAACCAATATCAAACAAGCACCCAAGGAATATCTCCTCCGAATTTAGACGATCTACGTGAGATGATATAAGCAAACTCGATGGCTATTCTCAAATCTCTACTAACCAAAAATAAACTGGTCGGACCACCAATTGGATTTGAGACCCTAGTGGGATCTTTCTACTATACTAGTACTATGGTGCAGAGACCCAACTATGGAAGTGGATATGAACAAATGCGAAGCGCTAGAACCTAAGGAAATAGCACGAACAGAAAACTAGACTCTTCCAACCGGACTGCCTTTCTCCTAGGTACGCTTGATGGGGAAAGCATGTACTTGTCCTTTTGAAAATCCTGTCCTCGTCCTTGCCCTTATCCTTAAGTATATGCCCGATCATACCCTAGTAAAGATACTTCCTCTTGTCTTAGGTTTTATAATTTCTTCCTCCTTCGTGTGCTCAGTCTACATCCATGAATTCCTCATCCTACGGTTGTGCTCCTTAGCCAAACTCCTCATCCCCTTTTGTATGTAACCATGTTGACAAATCTCTCGAAAGCTGCCTCCATCGGACAGAAAACCCTACTAAGCTTGAAAGAAAACTAACATCAGGTGAAACTACTACGATTATAGATGGAAGTCGGGCACTACTTCGCCCTTCGATGAGGTTACCTCCCAGAAATCTAGGAGCCACAGAGAGTCAAGAAAGAAGGAGACAAGAATTCGAACAGAGGAAGAGAAGATAATGCGTATGGCTTTTTGGGGAATATGCCTTTAAAACAAATCTTTTCTCTTGAAAATGCTTCTTTAAAAACTGTTTTGAAAATAAATTTTCAAATCCTTTATCTGATCTGGTAACCTTCAGCTCTGATACCACGTGTAACACCCCACATCCGTTAGTGTCACTCACAAAGGGAATGCACTAAGTTCTGTGGAGCATTTAGGGTAAAAGATGCAGATAAATTACAAGACAGACAAAAATTAAACAGCGGAAAATAGAACTTTGCTTTATTGATAAAAATAGTTTGTACAATGGTTTCCTTACAATATCAGAGTATCATCTGTCTTACAAAATAAAGAAGCATAAAAACAACATTTATATTCCCCGATTTTAGCAAGAGCCAGCCATAGCATCTGAAAAGAGAATCTAAGCAAACTTCGACAATTCTTCAAGCTGGGAAAGAGTGGAAGTCCAACTTAACCTGAGCTAAAATATTCCCTCCTTTACTACCTGGGGGAGGGGGGAAACGAAAGAAAAGAAGATGAAAGAAAAACAGAGTTAGACATAAAGGCTGAGTAAGTTCAGTAACTTCTAGCTTGTGAACATGGAACAACAACAAAATGACATGAATTAACTGAATACAAGATAACACCATGATGATAGGATCGGCAAGATTAGACAAGATAATCACAAGATATGCTAAGCTAAGATAAAATGGATATGCTCTAATACGCCGCTTTGCTATTTCCTTGTTATACTGGTTTCTATATCTCTGCACCGCCTAACTAATGTCTCAACTAGTAACGCTAACGTGATCCCAATCCCTATATTTTCCATCGCCTTCAGGCATCCATTTATTTACTTGTTACCTAGATTTAATCTAGGGTTTTCTACCAAGTGCCCTCTATAGTCAACTAGAGTTTACGTTGTCTGCCGAACGTTTCTCGGATTCAGGATTTATGCCACCTAGTTCAACTAGGAATTATGCTACCTATCGAACGATGCCCCCAAGTCTAGGACACACTACCTAGAGTGGTATATGTTCCCATACTTCCCCACGCATGTATCGTGAATCGTTATCGCTTCTCTAGATGCACATGTCCTGTAATGTGCGGTCCGAGTCCTGTGACAGGGCATATCAAGGAATACAGAACTCGGTCGGGAGCTTTCAGATATCTGTCGATGCAGATGTTAAGGTCTGTTTTTATTCCAGTGGTTATGGTCCCACTTTACCCCTCCCTCAACTAATTAAAGGCACACCTTGTAAAATGAGAACTGTACGGCGGCCCCCGGTGCCCCACTATCCTATGGCCATCCTCACCCATAACTAGATAGCAAGTATAAGGTCTTTTGGAGTTCTCCGCCTTTCCGCTTCACGTATCTCGATTGACTCAAGACGGATGGTAGACGACGAGTCGCTATCACAGGGCTATCGTTTTCTCGCCGAATCACGCTAGTCCATCCTGGTCTTTAGGTTGCCATGTATTGCAACCAAGGCATACCCCTGGTTCTTCTACGCAGACCTTAACCTCTTTGGGCCCAGGCGGATCATCTGCAGCCTCACATAGGGATATCAAGAGTACCCTCACGTCCCCTCGAAGCCTCGGGCTTCGTAACCCAATTCGTTGGAGCCTCCTATTTACTAAGACGGACATTCGCTCCTTTCCGTGTTATACTAAGAATTACTACTTAGTTTTACTAACTAAGATTTACCACTTAGTTTCCAGAATCGTTGTTTTCTTACCTAAGGTTCACTACTTAGTTCTCCTTCCCGTTAATTTGGATTGGTTAAGTGTCATTAGTCAATTCAAGCTAACTTAACCCCCCTCATTTATCCTGTTAAACTGGTTAAGTGTTATCAGTAATTCATGTTGACTTAACCCGACCACAAACCAAGTTATGTTGGTTAAGTATTCCTTATTACTTAACCCTACCCATTATCCTATATTGGTTAAGTGTTCCTTTTTAACTTAACCTTGCCCGTCTGTTTTCACTAACATGTTATTAATGGTTAAGTAATGTCCCTACATGTTTTAGACTTAGCCTTATTCCTTTATCACAACCTGATGGTTAAGTGTTCAAGTTTACTTAACCCTACGGTCTAGCCCAGCTAACATATCAAGTTGGCTAAGTGTATTAACTTTACTTAACCCCACCTTCTTAGTCTAGTTAACATGTTGATTTGGCTAAGTGTTTTCTTAATTACATAACCCCTACAAATCTTGTCTTGCTACCTTGAGTTTGGTTAAGTGTCTCTATGGACTTATCCCTCCCATTCTTGCTTAACCGTGTTAAGTTGGTTAGGTGTTCTTATGGACTTAACCCTCCCATTCTAGTCAGTCTGAACCTAACCCCACCCATCCGTCTAGTTATCATGTTGAACTGGTTAAGTGTCTTAGTTAACTTAACCCTACCATTCTGGTTCTAGCTTTAACTAAATAGATTAAAGCCGCTACCACTCACATTAGACAGGTATTGTTGCGACTACTGGATGTGCCGGTTGGTTCAGGGCAGGTTTACATCGCAACTCAGTCTAACCTTGGGCTAGGCATATTCGTGTTTTATAAGTTCAAAGGGTTTCAATTTATTTTCAAATCAAGTTTTGAAAATAACCATCCCATTCGTCGGATCAGTTAGGGATAGCCAGGGAGAGCAGGAAACTTGTATTTTCCAAACCCAGGCCTAGACTCTATCCTCTCTGTCACCCTAGAACTTTCTGGCGTGTCATTAAAAGAGATGTCGTTAATAAACCTTTAATTTGTCAAAATAAACATTTCCTCATTTAGGACAAATTCTATAAGTAAATTAATCCTAATTTCTTATTTCCCAATTACTCTTTTAATGTAAATTGTCTACATTTATTTCTATGGCCCATTTTCCCCTCTATATCATATTTATGCCTTTTGGCATGTAAACTATACCAATTAAGTGTCACTAACCATGATTTTGCTAAACCTGACGGTTATTCCCAATTATGGCCAATCTCAAATTTATACCAATATACTTATTACCCCCAAATTAGCTAATCCAATCCTGATTTAACATTCTAATTACAATTCACATCAAACTAGTCTTATTATTCTAGTTCATAACTCATGTAAATGCTAGACTTACAAGTCAATACTAGATTTAAATTACACATCCAATATTTCATGTTAAATTTATCCAATTTGTATTTCTATGAACATGCCATAATTCATGTTCCCAATTTATGCCAGATTCCAAGTTTATAACTATGTTTTTAGTACATTTCACATTATGCCCAAATCGTATTCCCAGCGTTCGTATAATTGGGATTAAATCTAGATTATGGATAAATCTAGACTCGTAGAAAATAGGGAATGAACCAAAGATGCTACAAAAAAGGATGGACATAATAACTAGCATAAAAGGTTTGAATAACGATGTAGGTTCAAGAACATGGGTAAACCTAACTTAATAGGTAAATTCCCAAGGTCTAAAACCAAGGATAGACAGAATAGAGACATAAGTTCAAGAACATGGGTAGACCTAACTTAATAGGTAAATTCCCAAGGTCTAAAACCAAAGAAAACAAAGAACTGACTGAATAGATAATCAGGTTTAGACCCAATTTCACAGTCACAAAACTTAAACACTTTCCTAGTCATGAACCATAGGTGCTTAATCATAGTTGTCCCATTTATGTCATAGACAATAGTTTGCTTCCTAATCAAAGGTATAGGCTTGTGTTCATAGTCAAGGAAATAATTCTCATAGTTATAGTCACAGTCATAGGCAATGTCCATAGTCATAGGCAATGTTCATAGTCATAGGTAATGTTCATAGTCAAAGAGGCATATGGTTCTAAGGTCCATAGTTTCATAGTCACAGTCTTATTTGTCCTTGAATCATGATAGTTCTTAATTAGGTCCAAAGAGATAGGCACAGATTCGAATAGAAAGATTTGGCATATTCTTTTATTCCTTTAATTTCATGTCACGAACAGAGAAGAACGTTCAAATCTAAAAAGTAACTGACTTACAGAGATTAGATTAGAATAGAAAGGAGGCGTTGCTATGATTCGTGCGATGTTTAGCCATTAATCTTAATTTTGAAGCTTTGAATCTCTTCTAGACAACTTGAGCAGCATAACCTTGTCTTGGATTTTTGTATTATCTTCTTATTTTTATTTATTTATATATTTTCTCAGAGGAAGCATAAGGATAGAAAAGAATTGTGAATAGAGAAGAAGACCAGGGTTGTTTATATAGTGTAGAAGTCAACGAATCTGGTCAGAAGGGCGTCCACATACAGAAGAACGAACCAGGTGTAGAAAACAGGAAAAAGCAGGGGCGTCGACCCCCAGGTCGACTACCCAGTCGACCTGGGTGACCCAGGTGGACTACCCAGTCGACCTGGGTGCCCAGGTCGACTACCCAGTCGAGCTGGTTGCCTTGGGCTGGAAAATTCCCGCCCAGCCCAATCTGGGTCCGATTTGAATTTTGATCTTGACCTGTTTTAAATTTTGAACCTTGGTGAAACTTCCGGAGGCCATATCTTCCTTATACGGACTCCGATTTACGAAAACTCGGACTTGTTTTCGTGAAGAATTCCAAGACGAATGCAATGGAGCAGCCCGGTTCCCTTGATTTTGGTTTTTACTTTTAATTCTGCCTTGATTTGTGAATCTTAGCGTTACACAATCACGGGGTATTACAGGTAGTCGCAGAAGGTTTTGCATCTTTAGAATTTTTCACATACTGTTGCAAATGGTTCTTCTTAATCATCTCTTCGATCAATGATCTTAGTTGTTTGCACTCGTTGGTGTAGTGGCTCGGCTGATTATGATACCGACAAAACTTCCTAAATTCGGTCAGATGGTCATTCCTTCTCATTGGCGGTGGATCTGGATAATCTTTGGCATTCTTGGTGGCATGGTAAATGTTCCCTGGAGTATCATTTAGAGGTTTTAGATCAGATGAGTTAAGAGGACGAAACTTTTTATTAGCTTTGTTGTCGTTTCCGTTGTTGGCTCGCTCTGCCCCTTGCGCACTCTTCTAATTAGGTTTAATAGCTGCACTTTTAGGGGCCTCAAGGAGCTGGTTACCACGAATGATCTAAAGAGATATAGGATTATCATCCACCATTATGTACTCTTCTTCTTTCTTATAGAACTTGTCAAGCATAGTTGGTTCCTTCATCTTTATACATCTTCCTAATTCGCTCGTTTTATCTATAGCATCGGGTACATCCATGAGGACTATACGTGGTTCCGAATTCCTTACTTCGGACAGGGCGATATTGAATCAAACAAGGAAGGCTTTGACAGTCTCCCCTAGCTTCTGCTTCATTGCTGAGAGAGTTATAGCGTCGTTGTCTTTCGTATCATACAAGCGGAACGGCTCCTTGAACTTTTGGTTAGGTCGGAGAAACGGTCTATGGATTTGGGGTGGTAGCTTTATGAACCATAATGACGCAGCAACTTCTAGATAAAGGGGAAATTAGCTGCATCTCATTTAGTCAGTCGCTTTAGCTGCGCTCAAACGCCCCTCATATTTGAATAGGAAGTAGTTGGGATCAACGAGGCCGTTGTATAGAGGCAAGTTCGGAGGATTAAATTTCTTTGGACATTCTGCTTCGAGGATCCTTTCGGTGAACGGAGTCCTATCGAGGGAGAAGTCCCATTCTCTTTCGTCGTCTTTGCTAGCTTGATTGTTTTCATGGCTCGTTCTATCATACCCGAAATGTATTCTTCGGTGTTATGTCAATCTGTGAAGCTGAGCTCTTTACCAATTGTTTGTCTAGGCATATGATCTCGATTAGAGAGCATAGGTACTTTGCCTTCTAGACGAGGGGGTGCCCCACATGATAGGGTTAACGATCTTTCGAGCATTCACTTCAGAATGATTTATAGTTTTGATACCAATTCTTCGATGTTAGTTTTGTCCCTGTCACTCGCCCTATCATAATCTTCTTCCATGTTGTCGTTGCGGTTACGACAGAAGTGGGCGATTTATCATTCTCTTCGAGATCCACATGCACTTTCGGAGGAGCTGGATTTGATCGAGCATTAAGAACGGCGTCAAGTTTCTCCATCATCATTCTAGTAGAGGCAACCATTTGGTTGTTGACATTGTCAATAGCGACTTTTAATTCATTTCTGGTCACATCGGCTGCGCTTTTTGAATTTTCACCAACTTCAAAGCGGTTTGCGAGCGTTGCTTCTTCATGACAACATTATCGGCTTCTACCACGGTCTTGCTAGTGGTCTTCTTAGACTTTACCATGATCTCGGATAAGGCCTTGAATTTTGATGATAATTCACTGATTGGACTAGATCTTGGATTTGCGGAATCTATGGTAGAAGTAGGCTTTGAACTTCAATGTGAAGGAAGGTGATGCGAACACGGCCCCACGGTAGGCGCCAAATGTTTTAACCAAAAATGATAAAACACCAAATGATGATAGAAAAGCACGTCACTATGTAAATGGTATGAAATTGTGATGCCACGAACAAAAAATAATAGTAAAAGCAATAAGAAGACCAGATATTTATAGTGGTTCAATTCACTATGAATCTACGTCCACTTTTCAATCACTTCTCATTACGGAATTTTTCTTCACAGCACTCATCAAATCTCTCATACATTCATTTCTCACTTCTCTCATTTTTTATGATCTAAATACACCTGAATTTGGCTAGGAATTGTTGGGATTTCTATCTTCATAATGGAGGATGGGTGAATCGTCGATCACTTTAGCATGTAGTTTCTTTTCCTCGATTTGTTGATGAAGTTCATGCAAGATCCCGATTTTTAGAGATAGCAAACGGCGATTAAAGAGCATTAGACTCGAGTTAGATCAACTTCGAATGGAGAAATGATTTGATATGATCTTCATGTTGTTACGAATGATAAAGAAAAGTTAGGAAGCCATTAATGATGTTTATGATGTTTATGAAGCTTTTAGAGAAGTGTAGAGAAGTTTCGTAATTATGGGATACAGAGTTTGGATCGGGCATTAAGTTGGATCGGGCTAAACTTGGATCGGGCGTTAATTTGGAACATGCTTTAAAGTTGTTCGGGTGTAAAGTTGGATCGGGGTAGGCATGGATCGGGACTTGCTTTTAAGGAGATTCAGCGTTTATTGTACCATTCCACTTTATCATAACATACCGATCCATTTTTAATGCACTATACCAATCCAATTTATAATTAAGTGACTGATCCACTTTCTATACACCGATTAATGATAGCACCGATCCAGTTCTAGTCATATGTACCGATCTAGTTTCCAGTAAATTACCAACATGCCACCTCATCAATTGACACTGATCCATGTGTACTTTCTTTGGACGAGTCACTTTGTCTTAGCATGCCGGTCCAGTTTATTACGTAATGTGCCACCGCCGTTTCGGAATAGCCCCGATCCAAATATTATTTTCTTCAGGACTATATGCTTTCATATTCGCTTTGGGACCGATCCAGTTCTTTGGTACTGACCGATCCGCACTATTTTGTAGTGACTGACTCGGTCCTCTGACACTGACCGACCCGATCGGCTTTGGATGAAATGGACCGACACGATGTAGTGACCGATCCGACACTATCAGATTGTTCGATCCACTTTGTTGAGGCCGATCCAAATTTGCGACCGACCCGGTCCGTTGGTACTGTCCGACCCATATGACTAAGGCCGATCCAGCGCTTTAGCAGTGTTAAAATTTGGCCCTCAAATCCTGTATTTTTTGCTTGCGAAAAATGCGGGCTTCGAAATAAAAGTTTTGTTGATATATTCTGCATTGAGACCCAGTTATAGCTTTTTTCTGCTATGCTGAACCATGCTTTGAATTGATATGCCTCGTGTCACTTGTTTTGTAATTAAAATAAGCACCTGTGCAGTTCTGGACTTATACTCACCATCGACTGTCCATATCGATGGTGGATAAGTTAATCATCAGAAAATGAATTATAATGAATTTCAGTTTGAATCTAATAAAATATCTGCACAAAATTGATCTACTCAGCGGTTTATAACTCACTGAATATTATCTATACAAATACGATATTCCAATTGAAATTCGCATTTAATGCTTAAAATCTGCTAATCGACTAGAGCCGACTGTGGATTTCAAACATTATTGTTTTAATTTCTTAAATGATGGTATCTGATACTTTTCATTTGAGAAATATGTATTAGCAATTTATTTTCTGCTTTTCTTCGGAGAAGTTTTTGATTATTGGTGCGCTGGCTCTGGAGGGTTCATTTTAATCCAACGTTTTGTCTTTTGTTGTCGACTGAGTCAAAATGATGGAGCTCATCGAGCGTTGTTGTTTTTTCCTACGGAGAAATTGCTTTCTTTATGGAAATGACATTTTGCTTGTCTCATCATTTTTCAGTGCGAACTCCCACGAAGTTTGGGTGAGGGGTGAGGTTTCATCGATCCGTAGAACGAACATTAGTCGTCGGTCAAAGTCACTTAACTTGGTGAGTGAACGCTACCCAACTGAGGTGCCTTAAACTCCCGCTAACCTTTGGGATAAGGTTAAGGTTGAGCCGATCCATGGATAGGGCATCAATCATGGGTCGGAGTCACTTAACTTGGTAAGTGATCACTACCCGACTGAGGCATCCTGGACCCCCATGAACCATGAGGTAAGTTTGAGATGATCTATGGAGCAGGCATCAATCGCCGGTCGGAGTCACTTAACTCGGTAAGTGATCGCTGCCCAACTGAGGCATCCTGGACCCCCATAAACCATGAGTTAAAGGTTGGGTTGATTCACAGGGCGGTGATCAGTCATCGGTCGGAGTCACTTAACTTGGTAAGTGATCGCTACCTGACTGAAGCATCCTGGACCTCCACCATGAGGTAAAGGTTAAGGTTGATTCATGAAACGGTGATCAGTCATCGGTCAGAGTCACTTAACTCGGTAAGTGATCGTTGCCCGATTGAAGCATCTGGACCTCCATCAACCATGAGGTAAAGGTTAAGGTTGATTCACGGAGCGGTGATCAGTCATCGGTCGGAGTCACTTAACTCGGTAAGTGATCGATGCACGACTGAAGCATCCTAGAACTCCATGAACCATAACGTAAGGTTGAGCTGATCCATGGAGCGGTCATCAATCATCGGTCGGAGTCACATAGCTCGGTAAGTGATCGCTGCCCGCCTGAGGTGCCTTGGACTCTCGCGAACCTTTGGGTGAAGGTTTGGCTTATCCATGGTGCAGGTATCAGTCATAGGTCAGAGTCACATAACTCAGTGAGTGATTGCTACCCAATTGAAGCATCCTGAACCACCATGAACCATAAGGTAAAGGTTAAGGTTGATTCACGGAGTGATGATCAGTCATCGGTCGGAGTAACTTAACTCGGTAAGAGATCACTGCCCGACTGATGCATCCTGGACCTCAATGAACCATGAGGTATAGGTTAGGGTTGCATCGATCCACAGAGCGAACCTCGGTCATCGGTCGGAGTCACTTAACTTGGTAAGTGATCGCTGCCCAACTGAGGTGCCCTGGACTCCCGCGAACCCTTGGGGTTTTAGATCCGTGGCTAGTTGCTAATCTCTTGAGTGTTTGACTCATCAGGACTTTCTCGATCTACCATTGAATCGGTGTTATCGGGTTGTCTCACTTGGTCGTGTAGTGAGGAAGTAAGTGCTCGCCGGATAGCCCGTAATGAGAAATTGTTTGTTAGCAAATTTTCGTATAAATTTGGCAAGACAGAGATTTATACAGGCAGGCAATACTTCATTCGGAATGTCGTTGTTCGGTACAATGCATGTAACTCATTACAGAATATTTACAAGAAAGTATAACATAGCAAGGAGTAAAGTAATGCGAGAAGTAAAGTAAATGCATTAGTGGTTGCTAATTTTGAGTTGTAGAAATTAGATCATCATCATCGGTCATCAGTTGGTTATCAGCCATGGAATAGTGTGAGCAAAAGCTACGTTGCTTGGACCAGAGTGGTCTTTTGATGCCCCTTTCCCTTCGGTAGTCATAGAAGGATATGCATCTTGAGAATTTTTCACATACTACTGCAACGGTTCTTTTCAGTCAGCTCTTCGATCAATGATCTTAGATATCTGCACTCGTTGGTGTTGTGGCCTTGCTGATTTTGATACCGACAAAACTTCCCAGATTTGGTCAGACGGTCATTCATTCTAATTGGCCGAGTCTCTGGATAATATTCTGCATCCTTTGTGGCAAGGTAAATGTTCTCAGGAGTATCATTCGAAGGTGTTAAATCAGACGAGTCAAGAGGACGAAACTTTTTATTAGATTTGTTGTTGTTTCCGTTGTTGGCTCGCTTCTTCCCCTGTGTACTCTTCTGATTAGGTTGAATAGCTGCACTTTTAGGAGCCTCAAGGAGTTGGTCACCACCAATGATCTGAAGAGGTATAGGATTATTGTCCACCCTCATGTACTCTTCTACTTTCTTATAGAACTTTTCAAGTGTAGTTGGTTCTTTCATCTTTATCCATCTTCCGAATTCGCTCATTTTATCTATAGCATCGAGTAGAGCCATGAGGACTATACGTAGTTCCGGATTCTTTCCTTCAGACAAGGCAATATTGAATTAACCAAGGAAATCTTTGATAGTTTCCCTGACCTCTGCTTCATTGCTGAGAGAGTTATAACATCCTTGGCTTTGGTAGCATACAAGCGGAACTGCTCCTTGAACTTTTTGGTTAGGTTAGAGAAATGGTCTATGGATTTAGGTGGTTGCTTTGTGAACCATAATGATGCGGCACCTTCTAGATAAAGGGGAAAGTAGGTGCATCTCATTTCGTCAGTCGCTTTAGCTACGCTCATATGCCACTCATATTTGAATAGGAAGTTGTTTGGATCAACAAGGCTGTTTTATGGTGGCAAAGTCGGAGGATAAAATTTCATTGGACATTCTGCTTCGAGGATCCTTTCGGAGAACGGAGTCCTATCGAGGGAGAAGTCCCATTCTCTTTCGTCGTCTTTGCTATCTTGATTCTTTTTCATGGCACGTTCTATCAGATTTGAAATGTATTCTTCAGTGTTATGGCGATCTGTGAAGATGAGCTCTTTAGCAAATGTTCGTCTAGGCATATGATCTCGATTAGAGAGCTTAGGTGCTTCGCCTTCTCGATGAGGAGGTGCCATTGTGATAGGGTTAGCAATCTTTCGAGCATTCACTTCGGAATCACTCTTAGCTTTTGGTAACAATTCTTCGATGTTAGCTTCGTCCCTGTCACTTGGCCAATCATAATCGTCGTCCATATTGTCGTTGCGGTTATGATCGAAAGCGGGCGATTCATCATTCTCTTCGAGATCCACATGCACTTTCGGAGGAGCTGGATTTGATCGAGCATTAAGAATGGCGTCAATTTTAACCCATCATCATTTAAGTAGAGGCATCCATTCGGTGGTTGACATTGGCAATAGCGACTTTTAATTCATTTCTGGTCACACAGGCTCTGCTTTTTGAATTTTCGCCAAATTTAAAGCAGTTTGTGAGTGGTGTTTCTTCATTCACAACATTATCGGCTTCAACGACGGTCTGGATAGTAGTCTTCTGAGACTTTGCCATGATCTTGGATAAGGCCTTGAATTCTGATGATAATTCGTCGATTGGCCTAGATCTTAGATTTGCAGAATCTATGGTAGAAGTAGGCTTAGAACATTAATGTGAAGGAAGGAGATGCGAACACGACCCCACGGTGGGCGCCAAATGTTTTTACCAAAAATAGTCAAACACCAAATGATGCTAGAAAAGCACGTCACCAAGTAAATGGTATGAAATTGTGAAGCCAAGAACACAACTAAAAGTAGAAGCAATAAGAAGACGAGATTATTATCGTGGTTCGATTCACTATGAAGCTGCGTCCACTTTTCAATCACTTATCATTACGGAACTTTGCTTTACAATATACATGAATTCTCTGATACATTCATTTCTCACTTCTCTCATTTTTTATGATCTAAATACACTTGAATTTGGCAAGGAATTGTTGGGATTTCTATCTTCATGATGGAGGATGGGTGAATCGTCGATCACTTTAGCATGTAGGTGCTTTTCCTCGATTTGTTGATGAATTTTGTGCTAGATCCGAATTTTTTGAGATAGGTAATGGCGATTAAAAAGCATTAGACTCGAGTTAGATCAACCTCGAATGGAGAAATGAATTTATTTGATCTTCATGTTGTTGGAGAATGATATAGAAAAGTTAGGAAGCCATTAATGATGTTTTTGAATCTTCTAAAGAAGTGTAGGAATGGTTTAGGCAGCCCTTCGGGGTCAAGAAATCGGTCCCTTGAATTATGGAGCAAGGGGCTATTTATAGAAGAAGTTTGAAGGTAGTTGTAGTTTTGTAATTATGGGATACATAGATTGGATCGGGCATGAAGTTGGATCGGGCTAAACTTGGATCGGGCGTTAATTTGGATCAGGCTTTAACTTGGTTCGGGTGTAAAGTTGGATCGGGGTAGACATGGATCTGGACTTGCTTTTATGGTGATTCATCCTTTATTGTACCGTTCCACTTTATCATAAAATACCGATCCATTTTCAATGCACTGTACCAATCCAATTTATAATTAAGTGACTGATCCACTTTCTGCACACCGATTCAAGATAGCACCGATCCAGTTCTAGCCACATGCACCGATCTAGTTTCAATTAAATTACCAACATGCCACCGCATCAATTGACATTGATCCACGTGTACTTTCTTTGGACAATTCACTTGGTTTTGGCATGCCGGTCCAGTTTATTACATAATGTGCCACTGCCTTTTATGAATAGAACAGATGCAAATATTATTTGACTCAGGGCTATGTGCTTTCATATTTGCTTGACCAATCCAGTTCTTTGGTACTGACCGATCAGCACTGCTTTTTAGTGACCAACTCGATCCTCTGACACTAACCGACCCGATCCACTCAGGATGAAATGGACTGACCCGAAGTAGTGACCGATCCGACACTATCTGAATGTCCAATCCGCTTTGTTGGGGCCGATCCAAATTTGCGACCGACCCGGTCCATTGGTACTGTCCGACACATATGACTGAGGCCGATCCAGTGCTTCAGTAGTGTTAATAGACGCACACGCTTTAGTTGCGCAATTATAGAAAATAGTCTAAAATGTTGGGATTTAAACAATATGGATATATACCATTTTATTTGGTTGAAGCTCATAAGTAAAGGGTAAATAAAATGAATTATACTAAATCCAGTTCATTTAAACTGATAACTATTTCTTTAAAGAAAGGTTTGAGATCAAAGGAATATTGAAAACAGATCTTAAGTATCATCTAAACATAAAAGAGATCCTGCAGATCATTTCGAAGAAACCGGAATCAATATTCCACTTCGATTTGATGTATACGTTGTGTGACGGAGATTACTGAAGATAAGTGAAGACCGTGGACCTTCATAAGCGGAAGGATTTCGGTCGAATTTCTCTGACTTGCAACCAGAGGTTTTCTGACGTGATTCGGTCATGGTTGAGATTTTGTGTATTGCAAGGACTTCTTGCTACAGATCCTTTGGATGCGGTAGGAGAGTGGCTTCGATTCATCCTGTTCCTCGATGACTTGTATGGACGAGTGTCTGACAGAGTATTTCCAAATGGTCGCGTACATAGATTTCTTCAAACGTACCTATTGTATTTTTGAGGTTGTCAATTAGGGATTTGACGTATTTGACAATTTGGAATTAAAAGTGAATGGGGACCAGATGTTCTAAGAAGTAAACGTAGCCTCAAGCCTCACCAACCGGGAAATGACAGAAATCCGGCTGGTAGCATGGCTAGGTGGGTCATTCCCAAGCAGGGTGTATTATCGCCATCTAGAGAAATTCCTTTTTTACTTCTTAATCTATATTTCTTTTTGTAGCTTCTAGAAATTGTGGGTCGCTCCCATCCGTGGGGGTGATAATATAATCGCTATACTCAAGCTAAATGAGCGGGTGGTCATTTGTGATCGGGTTGCAAGACGTTCTTGTCGATCCACGCTGTATCCCCTCTAGAGTACATTGATCGGCAGGTGGTCCCATACCTTGTCTGTTCGAGTCCAATATCCAATAAGAGCCCGCAGTTTTCTATTTTATACTATATATATGGAGCGTGAGATGCAAGCATTCCGCTAGATGGTTATTTATTTGATAAAAACTATTATAATATCAGATGATTTTGATATCAAAAATGTTTTAGGTTATAGTAAGGTGAAAATCATCCATGTTTTTGTGTTGGCTGGTCTTACCATTATCTTTTCTTTCGAAAGGTTTTAGAATGTTAAATCAATCTGTTCTCATTAGAGAATAACTCGTTCTATGTTAAGAATTGCTCATTTGAACTGTTTTAAAATTGTTTACTCACACTAGTCCCCCGACTGACCCATAGTTTATTTTTCTGTGTTTTCCTAAACGATTGTGTAGTCATAACACTTATTATTGGTAGACAAGTGATCCAGGTATGTTATGGAACACTTTTGAAGTAATGTGGAGTACGAGTCCAAGAACCAGTCTAGTAGCTATATCTACCTCTAAGTATCCAGTTGAATATCTGTATTAAACTAGTAATCATGTATGATGATGTATTATGACGATGATGTACTATGATGTAACAAACTCTGATATGTAATATAATATGTGATATTATTTTGTTAAATTCCGCTGTGAGATTTTATGTTCTTCTTAATCTTCTATTCTATTTGTTCTATCTTTCTACTTCTCATCCTCTAACTTCTTTCTATCAACATTATGATTTTCTGTATAATTTGAGTTGACTGTGGTAGTAAAATGTCAGCTTAAATTTGTACGGAAAAGTGGGACGTTACAGTTGGTTTTTGCAGCACCCAATCCAAACGATTCATCATCTTTCATATTTGTCGATCTACCCCGACATCTCTTAATACTTCAAAACAGATCTTTTTTTAATCCTACCCCAAATTTCTAAACAACCCTTATTTCCAACAATTACCCCAATTTTTTAAATGCCCTAAACTTTATTTATTGTTTTCCTTTATTCATTTCTTTAAACCAACCCTTCACAGTAGTTAAAAAATAGGGGTAATTGTTGGAAGTAAGGGATATTTAGGGAATTAGGGGTAGGATTAAAAAGAATGGATGTTTTGAAATATTAAGAGAAGTAGGTGTAGTTTAAGATAGTAGGGGTAGATCGATAAATATGAAAGATGATGATTCGTTTGGATTGGGTGCCGCAAAAACCAACCCTTCGTAGAAGCAGAATGATTATTGGTTTACAAAGAAAAAATGAATAATGAAAAAAGTGAATAAAGGAAAACAATAATAAAAGTTGGGGGGGGGGTAGTTAAAGCAGAGTAGGGGTAGATCCACAAATATGAAAGATATTGAATCGTTTGGATTGGGTGCAACAAAAACCAACCCTTTACAGAAGTAGAACAATAATTGGTTTACAATGAAATAAATTTATTATGCAAAAAAAATTGTGAATAAAGAAATGAATAAAGGAAACCAATAATAAAAGTAGGGGGTAGTTTAGGCAGAGTAGAGGTAGATCGACAAATATGAAAGATGATGAATCATTTTGATTGGGTGCTACAAAAACCAACCCTTCACAGTAGTTAAAAAATAGGGGTAATTGTCGGAAGCAAGGGCTATTTAGAGAATTATGGTTAGGACTAAAAAGAATGGCTATTTGAGGTATTAAGAGAAGTAGGGTTAGTTTAAGCTTAGTAGGGGTAGATCGGCAAATATGAAAGATGATGAATCGTTTGGCTTGTGTGCTACAAAAACCAACCTTTCACCGAAGTATAATGATAATTGGTTTACAAAGAAAGATACGAATAATGAAAAAATGGATAAAGAAATGAAAAAAGAAAAACAATAATAAAAGAAGGGGTAGTTATAAATATAGCGGTAATTGTTGGAAGGGCTATTTAGGGATTTAGAGGTAGGATTAAAAAGAACGGATGTTTTGAAGTAACAAGAGAAGTAGGGGTAGTTTAAGCATAGTAGGTGTAGATCGAAAAATATGAAAGATGACGAATCGTTTGGATTGGGTGTTGCAAAAACCAACCCTTCACAGTATTAAGAGAAGTAGGGGTAGATCGACAAATATGAAAGATGATGAATCATTTGGATTGGGTGCTGCAAAAACTATCCCTAATTCTCTAAATAGCCCTTACTTCCAAAAATTACCATTATTTTTTACTACAATGAAGGGTTGGTTTTTGCAACACCTAATCTGAATGATTCATCATCTTTCATATTTGCTGATCTACCCCCACTATGCTTAAACTACCCCTACTTCTCTTAATACTTCTAAACAAATCTTTTTAATCGTGCACCTAATTCTCTAAATAGCCCTTACTTTCAACAAATACCCCTATTTTTTAACTACTGTGAAGGGTTTGTTTTTGCAGCACGCAATCCAAATGATTGATCATCTTTCATATTTATCGACCTACCCCTACTATGCATAAACTACCCCTACTTCTCTTAACACTTCAAAACAACCCTTGTTTTTAATCCTACCACTTATACTCTAAATAGCCCTTATGACCAACAATTACCCCTATTTTTTAACTTCTGTGAAAGGTTGGTTTTTGTAGCATCCAATGTAAATGATTCATCGTCTTTCATATTTGTCGATCTATCCCTACTATACTTAAACTACCCCTACTTCCCTTAATACTTCAAAACAACCCTTCTTTTTAATGCTACCACTAATTCTCTAAGTAGTCCTTACTTCCAATAAGATAGTGATTTGCAGCTTGTTAAAAGTGAAAGAATCTAGTAAGAATATTTTAAAAAGGGACCATTCACTATGAAAAAGTACAGCTGAAAGACGATGTACTAATTTATGGAAATGTTAGTGCTGTAAGATGGACATCGAGAACGAGTTCCGATATCAAATGGATACTACAGCATTTACAATGTATGTAGGTCGGCTTTGATATAGCTATATGATAAGTATGTGAAATTAAACTTCTTACATGTAGCAGATCGTGCAAGCGAGCATCATTCATGCAAACTCTCAAATTGAACCTAGTAACTCAATCTTTTATTAATAATAAACTCCAGAATTTTGTATTTAATGAACACCTACTCACTACTTGTTATAAGGTTGTTATTTAAATTAGCACTATGCATTATTGAATCCTTCTTTGCACCCAGCTCAGACATGTGAAAATGAATAAAAATAATCGTTAGAAAGTCAAATGGGGATAATTATCTCTAAAACCAATACAACAGAGTGTAAACATAATTAAGAAAAATGGAAGACTTTACCTAAATATCCTGTCGCCGTGCTTCATCCTTATCTGTTGTTAACAAACATAGTGCTTTCCCCATCAACGTATCAAGGAACATAAGTCTATTAAGAAATAGGGGTAATTGTCAGAAGTAAAGGAAATTTAGAGAATTAGGGGTAGGATTCAAAAGAAGGGTTGTTTGAAGTATTAAGAGAAGTATGGGTAATTTAAGTATCGTAGGGGCAGATTGACAAATATGAAAGACGATGAATCGTTTGGATTGGGTGCTGCAAAAACCAACCCTTCAAGTAGTAAAAAATATGGGTCATTGTTGGAAGTAAGGGCTATTCATAGAATTAGGGGTAGGACTAAAAAGAAGGGTTGTTTTGTAGTATTTAGAGAAGTAGGGGTAGTTTAAGCATAATTGGGGTAGATCGACAAATATGAAAGATGATGAATCATTTGGATTGAGGACTGCAAAAACCAACCCAACACAGAAGTTAAAAAATAGGGGTAATTGTTGGAAGGAAGGTGTAACACCCCACCTACATTAATGTCACTCACAAGCGAATGCATTAACTTCAGTGAAGCGTTGTAATGTAAAAGATGCAGATAAATTACAAGACAGACAAATAAAGCAGCAGAAAAGTATAAAACTTTACTTCATTGATAAAATAGCAGCTTGTTAAAACAGCTTGTGAAAAGATTGTTTTCTAACACCAAAACCAACAATACCCAGTACAACAAAGTATCTATCTTGTTTAATAAAATAAAGAAGCATAAAATTACAATGATATTCCCAATAAAGCATGAGCCAACCATAGCAGTGGAAAGGAGAGTCCAAAGCAATACATCGACTATCCTCGAGCTTGGAAACAGAAACGGTTCGAACTAAGCTAAGTTAACACCTCCTTGACTACATTGGGGGGGGGGAGGGAACGGAAGAAAAGAGACGGAACAAAACTTGGTCAGACATAAGTCTGGTAAGTCCAGTGATTTTCAATATGTAAACATGTAATAGTAACATGATATGAATAAACTGAATATAAGACAATACCGTGATAATAGGGATAAAAAGATAACCTAAGATTAGCATAAGATATGATAAGGCAAGATAAACCGAACGTGTTGTTACTCTTTCTCTACTTCGCTACTACCCTGTTATTCTGATTTCTATATCTCTGCGCCGCCTAACTAGTGTCCCAAATAGCAATATGTACAAAATGATAATATTACAACGTGATCCCAATCGCCGTAATTGTGGTGGCCTTCAGTTGTACATCTAATATGAGGATCTTAGCTCAATCAGCCTAATTGCCATGAAGATGTTAGATGTACCTGTTAGACCAAAAAAAGGTCCTAACACTCAATTGATTACATTTTGCAGAGAATAATGAGGAATCATGAACTAAAAGCAAGAAAAATCAGTCAACACACGAAGTTTATAGTGGTTCGGCATTAATGAGCCTACGTCCACTTCATAGTTTCTCATTTCATTCATGGATTACAATTACAATGAATTTAATAACTCAATCACTCAAATTCAACGAACAATTCTCTCTGAATTCATTGACTCTATTAAAGAAGTTGGTCATTTTCAGTAGAGGAATTCGGCCATAGAAGCCATGAAGAAGATAACTGCCCACAGACCCTGATATTGATGCGAAATCATGTATTTATAGGCAGAAATTCGGTTTAGGTTGGATGCCACGTGGCAGCTTCAGGGGAAATCTCGAAAGTAGTGGAGTGAGTGGAGACTTGGCAACCACTTTTACTGTGTGGACATTTGATCGGGCCAGCCTTTATTCAATCCGAACCGAAAGCAAGCAGCAATGATGAAGCAGTGAAGTCATCCGACCCGAATGGTCCGATCTGATCCAGATACGTATGCCAGAGAATCATGTCATATTCATTTGCACAGGTGGAACGGATGTGGGTTAATCCGATCTGAACCGGTGTTACTGTTCCCATCAGGTCTGACTTCTTTTCCATTAAAGAAGAGGTAAAAGCACCTAGAACCAATCCGACCCCACACTCTAACCTAGGGCTGTTGCTAACATTTGAGCCCCGAAGTTAGATCTGACCCGAGGAAAGGATCCGATCTGAGGCGAGAATCTAACCCCGTGGCCTCCATGCATGTATGAGCCATGTTTTTCAAATGCTCTATTACTTCATTCAAGTGATTGTTGATCCCTTATGCTTTGGGTATCCTGGTCACAAAGCAGGCTAACATTTTGCCCCCCCCCCCAAAGTACGTCTTATCATAGATGAGATGTACCTTGAATAACTTTCTGGAATGCCATCTGCCCTTGAAAAGGTTCTACCAAGTAGTTCTGATATTTCGATTCTTCGTTGTGTAGATGGCTTGCCATATATCATACCATATCCATGGGTGCTCATCGATGCCAAATTTATGGTCGAAGGAGTAAAGATGATCAAGTAATCCTTTGAACCTTGCTGAATAAAGAGGTCAAGTTATTTTACCATAAGTCTCATAGGATTGCTGGCTCCCATGCATGCGATTATGCCTGCACAGGTCGTTGATAAACGACATTGTCTTCCCAGGAAAATCTAAAGTATTGTGGAGTTGTACTTTCTTTTGCATACGATTCAATGCACGAAGTATCCATCCAAGTCATATGGCAATATAAAAATCTCTGAACTTTAAGCTAGTTTCAAGACTGTTGGGATATATCACATCAGAATTGGTGCATGAATTTGTCATTTGCGCTCGTCTTGGGACTATCCCGCCATCAGGATAGTAATCAGATCGTATTACAAGAAATCCACGATTTTTCGGGTCCTTTCATAGTCTCGTGATCACATGCAAATCAGCAAGGGGCGTT
Source organism: Allium sativum (assembly GCA_030737875.1). NCBI lineage: Eukaryota > Viridiplantae > Streptophyta > Magnoliopsida > Asparagales > Amaryllidaceae > Allium > Allium sativum. The sequence goes on along the minus strand of CM060909.1, from coordinate 5,250,797 downwards.
GTTGAAATCATACAAACCAATGCTCAATAAGATCATCACAATCGTAAGGCAGTAGAGGCCCCACATTCTCCATTTGATATAGCTGTAGATCAATTCTTTGAAGTCATGTTTGACCCGTCAGTGGGCTTTCTTGAACGGTTAAGACTAATCACGTCATATTGTAGAGATGCAGTTCATATGTTCTGAATTATGCACATAGTCGGGGTCATGTTTGAATTCAGTCTGTGAGTTGAAGCTTATGCTCCCAACGTCAGTGGAAGAAAAGCGAAGTCAGTGCTTATGCCCCCAGCATGAAGTCTTGAAGTGGGTGGAAGCCTACGTTTGGCTTCTTGGTTCTGCATATGTAATAGCCATCAATCAGGCTTCTGTCTTTTAATTTTGGATGGTGATTCGCTGCTCGGATGTATGTGAGCTAGTTTTGAGGAGTCATTTTTTTGGTTATAGTATGGGGTCTTGCAGAACTTCGATGATTGTAAATGCACATAAAGTCGACGAATAGTCGAATTACGTTGCTCAAGGCTCGTATCATGTGCCCCCTATCTATGGGGGTTTTGCTAAGCGGTGAGCATTAAATCCATGTCTTCTCTGAATTTATACTCCCTCATCCAGTCGTGAGTTGGAGTTTGATACAAAATGATTTGTTTGTGTCCATCCCATGTTAGTCTTCGATCTCCTATCCAATCTCTGAGGATCGGAGTCGGGTAGACATAAGGTCGAATTGTAGTCGCCTTGAATGCTTCCACTTGCCCCTGCATTAAGGAATGGGGAATTTCATATTGAAGCTGAATTGGAATTGAAGCATTCTTCTGAACAACAGCAAAGGTTGGTCGAACTTCATTTTAGTTTCCAATGGCTCTTGCATCGCCGTCGTTTTCGTCCAAAATGTTACCATCAGAAGTTGCATGCTGCAAATGTCTGGGAGGAGGTTGATTGCACCTTGTTTTATTCAAGACGATATTGTCAACTTGTCATAGGGTATATGTGATCTGAACCGCGGAGTAGGGAGTGTTTGAGCCAAGTTCGTTGTCGCTCAAATTCCCATGTTGCTCGTTGTACTGAGTAAGTCGTAGTTGCTCGGCCTTCCATCTATCCAAGCATCCGGGTTCTCAATTCATCCATGGCACCTTCCATTTCCTATCTAGTCGAACATGCTGAGGGTTCATTACAAGAAGAAATCTACTGATTTCCTTCATCCCTAGCGCCTTCTGCGCCAACATTCTCAGTATGGGAGACATATCTATCTTCCTTCTTAGGCCTTGAGTCGGAGTATCAAGCTGTTTTCTTCCTTGCAAGATAGAAGTCAAGTAATGGCGTGCCCCCTTATCCAGGGTCTTTCAATCGAGAAGTCAGTTAGGACTAGCTAATGGGCGTTCACTCTACATCCATTCTGTGGTCCTCAAGCGGCGTGATTGAGTTATTCAAGTGCTCGAGTCATCACGTTTTCCATTCAGTGTATTCACGGGGTGATACTCGTCATTGCATTTGTGCTATGATCAGTCATACATGAGTGTGTATGTTGATTTGATATATCACTCTTAAGGCCTCCTTTCGGTCGTTGCCTTAAATTGTGTGACACATCATTAAACAATTCACTCTCAAGGCCTCCTTTTGGTCGTTGCCTTGAGTCTCATGAGAAGTTTAGCATTGGGCATCAGCGTCTGCCTTCTGGACATGGCCCTTTGTTCGTTTTTCAATGGCCTGTTGCGGTTGTCGCGAGTGTGGCCCCCACATTCTTGTCCTGTTATCTTGTACGAGCCTGCACTCTGTAAACAAAGCGACTCTCTAAGTAATAGGTAATAAAGCATGTCACAATCAAATAAGGGTTCCAATTCAGAGTCCATGCCATCAAATAATATCTAGCAAATCATATAGAATTTATCTAAAGGGGGTGATGTGTGTGTGCCCCCAATCAATTATGGATAAAGTGCCCAGTCAGGGCTTGTTCGACATTGTGTTGCCCCCAATCCTTCCGCAGGGGACATAGGCTCAGCTTTTAATCTTATCCCCAATCCTTCAGTGGGGTAGGAGCCTGTTGACTTCGGTACTTAATCTTAGCACCTTTGTACTCTCCTGACATATGCCTAGGTTAGAGTGTAATCAAGGCGGTTTTTAATCGTGGCGCACCATCACGCCTTGTGGACGTCGTCTTCCCGTCCTTTATACTCTTCCTCAAGTCATGGGGTTAGAGTTATTTAGGCGAACAGACATATCATTCACCCTGGCGCTCCTTCTACACTCTATTTCCAAGAGTGGGAGTCCACCGTGTCGAGTGTCGTTCTCAAACTCAGTTTTAGTTCTTACTCCGCACTTCACTCTGGAGGATGGAGTTTTTTCGGACAAGCGGTCGGATCACACTTGCCGAGGCGCTACCTCATAATCCCTGATTCATGGGTAGAGGTGGCCATTTGCAATAATCAAGTCCCTCTCGTCTCGTCGACTTGTGGGATGGAGTTCGGTTGGACACTGCAATATTGTCCTTCAAATGTTCTCTCGAATCATGAAAGCCAGAGCCATGGATCGAATGGTCTTTAGTCATGGTGCGCCCATCATATTCATCCTAGATGGGTACTTCTATTCAATCTCTGTGGGTAAGAGTCAGCATGGCAAACAGTCGGGAAATGTTTGCAGAAGATTTGCGTTTCTCCGATCAATCTATGGAAGGAGTGATTGGCACCGACCTTTGGGTACCTGCATCACTCATATCGCATGAATTAGACATGTCAATAACTCAGGAAGCATTTAAAAGTAAATTTCATGAATGAAAAGTAAGCATGTCAAGGGGCAGTGCTGCATCCTTTATTTGGATTCATGTAATTTGGCAGCGTCAAATATAGGATCGAGCCATGTAGACGATCGAACTGCATCCATCTGAAATCGGATTCCAACTTTGGAATGCAAAAGTCAATGCATAATTATCTTTAGCTCTGCCACGTATGAGCCAAGGAGTGGATGGTGATCTCGGATCCACCTTCAGCTATACAACCTCTTTTAGGCGGAGAGAGTGACCTTTTAAATGAGCGGTTCAGTCAAGCTTGTCATGATATTGCTCCATAAATCTATATGCAGGTGTTAGAAGTCTGATCGGTATCAAATCCTAGGAACCTACACCATCCACATATTATTTCATCTGAGTTAATTACATCAATAACTCATAAAGGATGCAAATATAAGAGTCATGGTTCAAGAGTAGTCCTATTAAAGGAATGAATATGACTCTGTGTGAAAATGGCCTTGCATGCTATCTCAATGTCCATTTTGCCTTGCCCAATTTCTGTCAGGGATGGCTTGATTGTGGTCTTAGAGTGACAAAGACAACTAGGAAAATACTGTAAGCGAATGACAAGGTCATGTCTCCTTTAAATCGCCTTTTTGCCCCCATGCTAAGGGCAAGGGTTGAATGTTATGGGGTCATGCAAGCCTATCATGTATCAACTTCGAATTAAATGATGTAATCATGAGCAATCGACGTTCGAATCTCCGGTTGCACCCAATGTCTGGGACATGAGTTACTTGACTAATCCTCGATGAAGGGACTGAAATTGTAAATCTTCACGTTCTAACTCCAAAACGTCGTTTGTCAAAAGTTTCATTCGCGTTCATCACCCATCCAGCGGAAGGCTGATTAGTGATTTTGTCCAATCATCAAGGGAGGTGAATTCAGCAACGAGTCTCGTTGATGTCTATCTTGGGACAACCTTCCAAGGGAAATAAGCATTGCATGTCATATCTTGAGGCATAAAGAGAGCAATGGCTTGCCTTTCACTTCTCCTTGCTAAATGCATTCCGCACGGTAGGAAGTTCATCATGAAGTTGTCTATAACTCTCTTCTGAGTTGTCGGAACTGTCTAACTTAGCCGGATTATTGACCTTTTTATTTTTCATTCGTAGGACATAAGATATGCTGTAACATTCCAATTCATCCAACAGCTCTTCTACCTGTTCTATGTAAGCTATGAGTTATAGTCCCTTCATTTGGAATTTCCTTTGAATCAATACATCTCCAACGCCAGGTCATCGATCATTCATTGCACCGTCGGTATAGAGTAACAGGTGCTTGTATTCATTTTTTTTTCTGAAGGGCCATCTTCTTTATCTAACACATCCTCTTCGGGAATGGAAAATTCAGCGATGGATTCGGCTAATGTTTGGGGATTGAGCAGTAGACACTAGGGTGTAATGTAAGCTCTGAATTCTACTGGAGCTGGTCGGTCCAGACCTTGATCAGATAAACTTGAGTATGATAGCATAGCTTGCGAGACTTTAAGTAATATTAATGCGTTACGTCACAATGCAAATAAGTAGTAGAGAGCTAGTGGTTGATTCATATTTTCTTTAATCCCGAGCTCTCATCATTTGACCCAGGTCGTATGGTGGCTGGTGATTAGTCAAGTTGTTATAATCCTGGAAAGGATCCATAGGTCCAATCGTGGCGTGTGGTGGTCCAAGTAGTCCTTAACTCTGGGCACCAAAGTATGTTTATTTAACCCATATTCGATGTAAATCAGTCTTCGTCGATGCAGTTGACAGAAAACAGCAATTGCAATGGTTCGCCAAGTTCTTCGGAAGGCTAACCGCATGACATATTTCATTCATCACATCATACAATTGAAGTGTAGCTTTGGGACATTAAGATCCTTAGCTGCTTTCTGGTATCCCCTTATTGGCAATCATGGTCACTAAGATCATAGGAATTATCTTCGTAGTAGTGCTCGGACCGCTCCATATAACCATCATCCGATGCCCCGCTGATTGGACAAGTTCAAGTCGCATTAATAAGATGGTCACTACTCGTTAGCGAGCAACATCGGTTGCATTGGTGACATATACACACCATCAGAACTAATGAAGAGGAAGCTGCTATGAGACAATCATTGTCTTGTATACTGTCCTTAATAACAAGCCGAATCTGATCAATAGCTCCTCAAATTGGCTTACCGATGTAAATAAGTGTCATGGCCCTGGGAAGAATCCCAGTCGTTGCCAACTTGCTGTGATATTCTCAAACTATCCGTCTAATCTTCATTGACAAGCTTTGATAAATGTTGTTAGCTAAAATGTACGCCGAGCCGAAGGCGAGGCCGTGCTCCGAGCCGAAGGCGAGGACGTCGGCGGGTCTGGGCGCAGCGCTGGTGGGGGTCCGGGGCCCCACAATCCTGGCGTCGATTTTTTCGATTTTGGACGATGGAGCCTTTTCTGAAATGATCAGAAAAATGTATTTTTTCCCAAAAACAGTTGTTTCGGTTCGGATCGGATCATGCCTTCCAGTAGCGGTTCGGAGTCGTCTTCACGTTGGGTCGGGTCAGACTAGTTCCTCCGAACCGGATCAGAGCATCATCAACTGGCCGGTTCGGGTCTTTTCCTGCGGTTTGGGTCGGAATGAATTTTTCATTTTACTGGGGTCGGATCGGACCCCTGGTCATTCGATCCGAACCAATGCTGCTATTACTAGTTCCAGCGTCTCAGTGTATAACTTCGTGGGGTCGGGTCGGACCCGACCCGAACCGAGTGGAGCTATCCGAACCGAAGCCCTGCGATTCTACATCAACTCAATCCGATCTGCTGGTCACCCTCATCCGATCCAGAGACTTCTTCGAACTGGAAAGTCATTAAAAATGTTGAATTTGCAGGATTTCCTCATCGGACTTGGCGATCCAATAGTAGAATGGAGAATCCCTATATGTTGAGAATCTTCATTTCTCAGTGAGAGCACAAAAATGTTAGACCAACAAATGGTCCTAACACTCAATTGATTGCATTTTGCAGAGAATAATGAGGAATCATGAACTAAAAGCAAGAAAAATCAGTCAACACACGAAATTTATAGTGGTTCGGCGTTAATGAGCCTACGTCCACTTCATAGTTTCTCAATTCATTCATGGATTACAATTACAATGAATTTAATCACTCAATCGCTCAGATTCAACGAACAATTCTCTCTGAATTCATTGAATCTATTAAAGAAGTTGGTCATTTTTCAGAAGAGGAATTCGGCCATAGAAGCCATGAAGAAGATAACTGCCCAAAGACCCTGATATTGATGCGAAATCATGTATTTATAGGCAGAAATTCGGTTTAGGTTGGACGCCACGTGGCAGCTTCAGAGGAAATCTCGAAAGTAGTGGAGTGAGTGGAGACTTGGTAACCACTTCTGCTGTGTGGACATGGGATCGGGCCAGCCTTTATTCAATCCGAACCGAAAGCAAGCAGCAATGATGAAGCAGTGAAGCCATCCGACCTGAATGGTCCGATCCGATCTGGATACGTATACCGGAGAATCATGTCATATTCATTTGCACAAGTGGAACGGATGTGGATTAATCCGATCCTAACCGGTGTTACTGTTCCCATCAGGTCTGACTTCTTTTCCATTAAAGAATAGGTAAAAGCACCTAGAACCAATCCGACCCACAATCCAAACTGGGGCTGTTGCGGACATTTGAGCCCCGAAGTTAGATCTAACCCGAGGAAAGGATCCGATCTGAGGTGAGAATCTAACCCCGTGGCCTCCATGCATGTATGAGCCATGTTTTTCCAATGCTCTATTACTTCATTCAAGTGATTGTTGATCCCTTAAGCTTTGGGTAGCCTGGTCACAAAGTAGGCTAACAGTACCTTTACTACCTGTTAGACCAAGATTTGGCTCTAACACCCAAATTATTCGAATTTGCGGAGATTTATGTCTAGAAATGCAGAAAAATAAAGAAAACGCACAAGATTTACAGTTGTTCGGCACGAGCCTACGTCCACTTTATATCTATGATTATACGAAGGATTTGACTACAATCAGTGATTTCTCCCTTAATCTCACTTTTACAATGTTAATTCACTCAACGATTTCGAATTAACAATAATAAGAAATAATGCAAAGACAGTAATGGTAGGAACAACATGCAGATATGCCCAAAGATGCTGAAAAATGCCAAGTCTGGAGCTATTTATAGGAGATTTCTGCAAGTAGATCGTGGTATCGCGTGGCACAAATCCCAAAGATCTCGAACTGCTTCGTAGCTTGATGAAGAAATAGTCAAAATGGCGGTTATGGACGGATGTCACATGATCCATCATCTTTGGATCGTGGATGACTTGCTCGTGGCCTCCATCTCTCAGCTTCAGGGATCGGATCGGGGAAAACCGGCATAAGCGGATCGGATCGCCGTTGGGATTCGCGAACGAAATGGCGTACCAGTTATGTTACGATCCGGGAAGGGCTTGGTGACCACGATCGGGGTTTCATGGCTTTTATAAGTAAAACTCCATACATGTGAGTCTTGGTGGCTTGGTCCGAAAGCTAGCCAACATTTTGCCCTCTCGAAGTATGTTTTATTGAGGATGGAACATGCTTCAAAATTACGAACTTATCTTTTCATGAAGTGATGCAAATCAAAAATAGTATCTGTCTGAAACGTCGTACAGCTTCAGGAAGTTGCGCTCTTTGACGGGTATAAATAACGGGTTGTATCATCAGTCATTTCTCTGTTCAATGAGTGATTTTCATCTCTTGAATTCCTGGAGATATTGCTATTAAATCATCCCGTAAGTCTCAAAACCCATTGTAAAAAGAAGCATTTAATAACTCTCGTATTTCTACAACTACGGGACTCTATTATTTATGATTCGTTGGTCATGCTAGTGCTTAGATCATCACCTCAAATCTCGGGTCGTGATGGACCATATCGCACCTTCGAGTAAAGTCGTCCTATGGGCTTCGGATCGTAGCGTGAAGGGGGCCTGGTACGAACCCTGGTGGACTTTCCGCCTGCTCGTGGCCCATGATGGCCAGGCGAACCATATAGAACAAAGAAGGGAATGTCAAGGGCTTCTCTTCTTTTACATAAACGGGTTTACTCTCCATTTTTTCACTTTTTACATTCTCCTTTACCAACCGCCGTTCTCTTTACCTTTTACCTTCAAAACCCTAATTTGACAAATCGAGATTTTCTTTCAATTAAAAAGGTAATAATAATGATAAATTTTCTCGTATCCCTTCTCTTCTTTTTGATTATCGATTCAGGTTCAATTTCCGTGTGGTTTTTATTTAATGGCTTGAGATTACGCGGCGGTCCTGTGATCTTTAATGGGTTTGCTGTTACATAGTTGAGCTAGAAGAATTGGAGAGGAGAAACGAGGAAGAAGAAGAAGAGGAGCGGGAGTGAGGTTCGGGTTCGGATCGTGATATCAGTGGGATGGAGGAACGCGAGATGGAGCTGGTGTTTAACGCAGCAACGGATCGGATCACCATATGTTGGTGTGATACTGGCTGATGGAGACATGGAGTGGAACGGATCGGTGGAGTTGTCATGGACGGGATCGTTCTTCGATCCGTAGCCTACATCACGAGGCGATGCTTCCTTGCTAGCATAATTTGCCTGCGATCGGACACCCACGATCCGATCGCAGTACCACATATCGACATTTATGCCCTGATCCGATCTGCAAAACTCCAATGAACCATCTTTGTTGATGATCTCAGACACATATTAACTTAAGCAATGCAATATATGACAAAGGACAGTTAGGCTAGAACCTTCACGATGAACGTCCTAGACTGATCAGTGGCATAACTTGATAGCATATAATGGCTATTATTCCGTTTATCTAACTAACTTCATGCTTTCCTTATTGTATGCACATGCACACTTGCATTTACACACACGGGGGATGGGTAACTGTGTTCTAATCTTTATTCGCCAACACATCTATGTCTGATAAACAAGTGACTGAGACACCAGAGAAAGGTACCGAGCCAGAGACATCGGTACATCATGATCCTGATGTGCATCCTTCAGATTCGGATGGGGAAAAATCCAACCCCGATTACGAGATGGATACCGATATAGAGTCAACGACTTCTGAGAGCACATCGCTTGAAGCTGAAGATGATCGAGCCCCTGATGAGATTCAGGGTGTTAAAGAAATTGAGGAAGAAAAAGTCACTGATTCTCTAGCCTCCAAATTGGATGTTATAAAACTTAAGAAGATTTGTTTGAAACATGGGATTCCATGGGATGATGTGAAAACTCCAGAAAACGAAGATATGCCTCATTCTGCCCCAGAGGGGTACATGACTGTCAGTCGACTCATGTGCTGGGTAGGAGCTATTGCTCCCTTCCCTCCACTTGTTGTCGATCTCTTAAGACCATTACACGTTGCCCCTACGCAACTCCATCCTAATGCTTACGCGGCTCTCTATACTCTGTACGTTGCTTATGCAGAGGTGTACAAACTGAGCTAACCTTTAAGGATCTGACATTCTACTACCATTTCAAACACCGATCCATAGAAGCCACAAACTTTTCTTTCTTCGAGTCAGCTACCGGAAGAAAAGTTTTATCGGACAGTCATAGCAATATAGGGGATGTTAAATCTGATTGGTTTTACATCAAGCATCAAGCCGGGTGCGCGAGGAAGTGGTTGCAATCAAGTAAGGTTTAAATTTCTCAATTCATGTCCTTCTTGCTTGATTGAAATGCTAATGTGCTCTTTTATTCCGTGCAGATCACAATTTTGCAAGAACAGAAGGTCCGGGATATGAAGACCGACTGTCCCGTCTTCTCAAAAGTAACTCAGATTTCTTAAGAATAAAGAAGTGCATCAACGATGAGAATCTTCACAAGCACCATCTTATGGATATAATATTCGGACTTGGCACGGGTGGTAAGCCTTACAAATATGTGCCCCCGACTAAAGGAGAAGGAACCTATTAGGTTATAGAGACAACCAACCTTCGCAAGAGTCCTTCACCGATGATTGATCAAGATGATGAAGATTTAAATGTATATAAAGGAGATGAGGTCCAAAACAATGAGCCCAAAGAAATCCCGGCCTCTAAGGGGCAGTCTCCTTCAAGAATTTCTCCACTGGTTGAGTCTGTTGCTCACGATGAGTTAACAGAGGAGCGGATACTCGGGGAATTAGACAAGGTTCCTCAACCAGAAGATATCTATACGCATGAAGACTTCGGAGGGGGACCACTCTTTCCTCTTTCTGAGGCGATTAATGCCCCGGTCGGAAAAAAGACAACACACAGATGAGCCTAGCTCTGGACCCTAGTCTGTTAGGGGGAAATTACACGAGATGCACAAATCACATGCACCACTTGCCGCTACACTCTTTCACCATCAATGTTCATGGTTTTAACATATGTTTGTTTCCTTTGCAGGGGAGATGCCTCGTAAACGGTCTTACACTTATCGCTCCTTACGTGAGGGCACACCAAGTCTTTATTCAAATCCCGAGCATGTTCGTAGTGATAGTCGGGAAGAGATAGTCATCGGCCCCGAGACTCTCATCAATCTTATTCTACACGATCTCGATCTCCGTCAAAGCAAGGTTCTGGAAAGTCTAACAGTCGTCCATAGCCACCAGCCGGGGGTAAGCAACTTCCTAGAGATTTGACTCCTCCGTAAAATATACCTTCGCATGCCCAGTCTCAAAAAAAACACCACGAGCCGTAGGACAAGAACAAATATGAGGGAAAGATCGTGGAGAAGGGCAAGGAAACCCTTATTTCCTTTAGTGAGCACAGCTTGGATACTACCACTACATAGGATGTTGCCCCCAATTCTGAGATTATGGCCAGGCTGGAGCGCTTGGGAAAGCAATTCCCTGATATTTTCTTTGAGAGGATGATGTTCATCTCGGTTCTTGAACTAGTCCTCGAGGATTGGGACTTAGAGGTGATAGGGTACGTGTGCCATATGGCCAAACAATATGGGGTGATGAAGAGGCATGTTGTTCATCTTTCAGATGCCATCCGTCGCCTAGAAACGAATGAGGCCGGGTCCAGAGTGAAAATTGATAATGATGCTAGGGCCAGGAGCAAAATGAAAAAAAAACTAGAGGATGCACAGGCGCAACTGGCTTTAGCTCGACGAGATGCAGAAAATTACAAGTCAGAGATGGAAAGTGCTAGGAAGCGTTTTTGTAGTGAGCTTGATTCAAACAGCCAGGAAAGTGTGGCGCCGAAGAAGGAAGTGGAAGATCTTATGGCAATTAACACTGAACTAAAAACAGCACCGGAACATTTTACTGTTGAGAAAGCTGCCTGGGAGAAATAGAGGGCAAGCTTAAAAGACGGTCTCGCTCTTGCCAAAAAAGAAAAAGAAGTTTTAAATGATCAACTTGTCCAAGCTGAGGAGCGTGCAACTCTCGTTGAAAGTAATGCCAGTAATGCTCTTTATCGGCCGCCGCTGCTGCTGATAAGCTAGCTGAAAAAGAGAAAGATATAGCTGGTTTTGAGGAACTATTGTTCAACTTCTTTATTCAAGTCATCAATACACATGACAACTCTTGGATTCCGAATTATCATGTTACTCTGGCCAATGTATTGGATGCAACTGTCCAAGACGAGAAGCGGCGGTTGATGGTCGATGAGATTGATGAAAACCAGCTGATGCAGACCTTTCTCAGGGTGAAGAACCTGAGGCTTTGGAGAAAGGCAGACGCTTAATCCAAGAAGAGATCGATAGGGAAAAGACTAAGCTTAAGGGCAAGAATAAGATTGACGAAGGCTCAAACTCGGTGGTGGAGCCCAAAATTTCTGAGGTTGAGGAATATAACCCTGATGATCGGTGGACTCCCTTGGCTCCAACCCCTCCAGTTGTCGGAGCTACCATTTCAAATCTGGGCGAGGAGTCGGCTGAAGGTATCTCCATATTCTTTGCACAATTCGTCAAGGCAGTCATAACTTTTCGTCGTCTCATGGGACAGACAACTGAGATGGCCACATCCTCTCCCGATTTACTAACATTTGCTTCTCATGATATAGGTGTCAAACTGATCGAGAAAGATGCATAGGAGACGATAGAGGAAAAGAAAGTTGATGTCCCCTCGGGCACTGATGTTGAAGTTTCTGAGATTCCAAAGCAAACCGAGGGTACGACAACTGAGTAGGTCACTGTAGCACCCGTGGTATCCGGCACCGACGCTCCTGCGGATGCTGAGGTTATTTCAGCTTTGCATGACACCGAGGGTGGTCAGGGAGATGAAGAAGATGATGTGGTCATCAAAGATGAAATCAAGAATGATGATAACGAGACCTTGGCCAACATGTCGGCTAGGAAAGAGAAACAAATAGTTTTGAAGCAGGTGGAGCAGGCCCCTTTGTATGTTCCTCCAGTCTTGGAGGTTGACCCCAAAACTGTGTTGATCATAAAATTCTCCTCCAGATCAATAACTTCACAACTTGCCTCCCAGCCTTCTAGTTCTCCCTCGGAGTCTCTTGTTGATAAGAGGAAGAGGAAGAAGAGTTACCGCTCTGATGCTGACAAAGAGGAGTTGGAGAAACAGAAGAAGGAAAAGAAATCAAAGTCATCTCCCAAGCGTATATAGAATGCACTTATTATCTCATATTTTTCTTTTAGGATTTCCACTGGCCAAAAAATTTAGTTGTGAGAGTGGCCCTCACTTTTTTTAGCTTCTTGTTCTTGGGAACCTGTTTTAGTGAATGAAAATCTATTTCTTTTGCACCATTGTGTACCTGCAAGTTTACCGTCTTTGCAGAGTTTATTATCCTGAATCACAAAGCTTAAAAATAATCATAACCAAAACAATCATAACTAAATACTGAAGTCATGAATGATAATCATTGAAAAGTTCGTGTACTAAGTAAACGCGTAGTGTTCACAAATGTAAAGTATCATATGTGTATGCTACCAATCAATTGTTATTATAATGCCTGGCCAGGGCTTATTGACGATTGACTAGGGTCACGTTCGTGCTACCCCCATGTCCGGAAATGAGGGGTTTATGTCATTTGGCGGCGTACATCGCCGCGCCTTTATTCTTTCCCGACCCTTTGGTTGGGATAAGAATTCTTGTGGCGCTAAGTCACTAGCGCATTTATACTCTCCCGATCCTTCAGCGTGTTAGAGTTCGAGCTCGATTCTTAGTCTACTCACCGATCCTTTAACGGGGCAGAAGTTCTGGGGGCGCTATGTCTTAAGTGCTTTTATACTCCCCTGATCCTTCATCGGGTTAGAATGTTATCAAGGAAGTTTCATCATGGTGCACCTTCACGCCTTGGGGACGTTATCTTCGCGTCCTTTATACTCTCTCCCTAAACTCGAGAGTTAGAGTGCAAGCAGTAGTGTGATTTACCTCGCTACACCTTTTGGACATTTAGTTACTGTTAGCCTTCCGATCTGATATATGGAATTTTGAATTAGCTGTTTTGAGATAACTGCATAGTTTAAAACAAACTTCAAAATGGTAATGACTTATGTTAAATAAAATAAAAGGGCAGACAAAAAACAGTGCAGTAAAGGTAAATTGTAACACCCCGTAATTTTATAACTTTAAAATTCACAAATTAAAGTATACTTAATTTTTAGAAAAGAATTAAGTGAAATGGGTTACACTATTATGTTTGTTTCAAAATTTTGGGTCAAGATGGACATTTGGTTTGCACAAAACGGATACCTTATGAAGATGTCATTAAGCCTTGAAGTTTGTATGCATATGAGAGAAATATATATATGTATATTGATATACATAAAAAAATAATTAAATACATAAATTGGCAAAAAAATTCAAAACAACGAATTGGGAGGGGGAATAACCGAACCGGCCCATTTTTGAGATCGACTCGAGCACCACTGGGTCGACTAGTGGTTGATTCAAGGTGTTTGGCTGTCAACCCGTGGGCCGATTCGCTCAAAGGCAGATGTGGCATCTGATTGGTTCTCATGGTTTAGGGTTAATACAATGGTCCTAAATAACTTCCTACACCTATATATACACCCTAAGACCTAACCATAATTCATAAATATTATCTATGACACCATTATGCTGTTAAACTCTCTCTTAAACCCTAGCCGCCGCCTCTAAATCAAATCTCGAGTATTCAACTTCAACTCAAATTAAAGATTAGAGCTTCTACAACAATTTAAGAAGTTAAATCAGCAACACTTCAACGTTTCTACACCAATTTTAGTGCATAATTCTATTCTTTAACCACGAAAGGTGAGTACGGTGATTTTCACAATACATTGGGATTAAAAGTAACATGATGAAGTTGTAAAGAGGATTCATATGTATGTATGTAATTTAAATCTCATCCAATTCTTCACCTTTTTGATTCATGTCATCATATGCCTATGTTTCTATGTAAAGTTCTTAAATTATCAGTTTATCCATGTTGAATCTGTCATTATGCCTATATGCCAGTTTACATGCCCCTATATTTCATGATGTTGTGTCAGTTCCAATTTTCTGTGAGTTGATTCTCTCTTCTTATCCCTATTCCTTTTATTGTTGGATCAAGGCTACCTTAGAGCCAATGTTAAAAATACGCGCGAACGCAAATATGTGGGAATGATGGGAATATGTGAAATATGGAAAATTGGATATTAATGGATATTTTGAATATTTGGATAATATATGAAATTGGCATATTTGGGTATGGATTACATGGAATTGATGAAATTGCCTATAATTGTAAATTTGTAATTGAGGGTAATTAATATGTAATTAGTGACAAATTGGAATGGGCAATAATATAAACATGATTATATGTTTAATTGGATATACATGACATGAAAATTGGGTATGGGTGAAATACGATTATTAATAAACCTTTAACACGAGGTTAGGCGCAATTGTGGCGTAAGACTGCCCGGAATCGCCCGACAAATCCAGCTGCCACAATTGGATGTCTAATATAAGAGGTCAAAGGAATGAATTGTAGGCGCAATGGTTAATGACACGAGGTTGGACCCGGTTTGTGGCGTAAGACTGCCCAGAACCGCCCGGCAAATCTAGCGACCACAAAGCGTTCGGTCTAATGTGGGAGGTCAAGCACCGTTCATCATAAGGAATGAATTAAGGAATACTAGCCACAATAAGACATGGGTATGGTTAGAGGGTTAACTGGGGTGACATGTAAATTATGACTTGTAAATATGGACTTAACTGGTATAAGATAAGACATGTAAATTATGACATGTAAGTATGGACTTAACCATAGCATGTGTAAGACATGGACATTTAAATTAAAATGGTTAAGTGGGAGAAAAGCCTAGTGGGGACCAAGCATATGTCGGAGACTTGTGTCGGATGGGGGACTTGCTTCAACCAATAACCCGTTTGAGTATCTAATTGGGCTCGGTATTAGGCAGGGGTTGGGCCACGCTTACTGGACTTGAATGTAAGAGGTCAAAACGTGAATAGCAGTGGCAATGCGAGTCCAACGGGTTCATGTGCGTGCATGGGTCCGGGCTGGTAGGTAAGACGTTGTTGCATCGTGTAGTTATGGCCGTGCATTTTATGTTGGTATCGGGTTTGCCACTTTGGGGAGTGATACACCCGACTGTGGGGCCAGCACGGGTGCCTACAGGGTTTAGGGAGTCGATCGAATGGGTAGGGTAAGGGTACCTTAACGGTGGTAGGAGCAATGTAACACCCCACCTCCGTTAAGTACACTCACAAAGGGAATGCCTTAACTTTGGTGGAGCATTTTAGTAAACAGAACAAAAACTTACAAGACAGATAAAAACAATACTTGAAAATTTTTAACTTTATTACAACGGAAACAGAAATCAGTATGGTTACATCCTTTCAAATCTCAGAATTCAAGTACAAAATATTAGTCTTGTACAAACGCCTTCAGAATGCATAGTTTAAAATCATAATCCCCACAGAAGAAGACAAGCCATACTCTAAGCACTTCAAGCAGAAGAAATTCGGATCTTGCTAGAGTATTCCCTCCTTAGAAAACCGGGGGGGGGGGGGGAACGGGAAGAAAAGACGCGAAACAACAAGGGTCAGACATAAAGTCTGGCAAGTCCAGTGACTTTCAGCATATGAAAAGATAATAATATTATGACATGAACATAAAACTGGATGAGAGATAACTGTAACAGGTGTAGCAGATATAACAGAAGACAGAATGATATAAGCTATTGCTTTACACTTTTCTGCACTAATACTAGTATAACAGAATTAGGTGTCACCCTAATGTCTAAACTGAACCAGGAACGGGTACAGAATAATTTAACAGAAACAGAGTGCTAATAATGGGCCTTTACTACCTGATCAGAAACGGACAGAAGCAGAAACAGATTAATCCCTACGGAAACAGAATGTAGAATTAGGTGTACACTAGTAATGGGCCTTTACCACCCGAACAGACGGTACCACGCAGAAACAGACAGGTGTTACCACCCAACAGAAACAGACGGTACCAACAGAAACAGACAGAACTAAGTGTAACCTAAAACCCTACCCAAAGCGATCGGCTCCCTAATACATAAATATCCTGTGTCGGCCCCACAGTAGGGTGTATCACTCCCTAAAGTGACAACCAATTGGCACAGACCTATTTACAGATGTCACGGTGTCTTACATCCTCAGAGGCAGACCGGGATCCATGCACGCACATGACCCGGTTGGAACGCACCATCAACACCCTTCGCCATTATCATAATGAACCACTTACCCTACCTACTGTTGGGTCAAAGTTTTGATACCAGAAAGGGTTACTGACTAATATGGGTCCCAAACAACAGATGACACAAGTAATTTCCCTCCTAACCTTGTGTCCCCAGACTAACAGATTTCATATTAACTTGTTTACAAGTTCAGACATACAGAATTCAGATTTACTAGTTCACAAATTAAGTTAACAAGTTTTCAGACTAACGGATCAGATGTACAGATTTTTCAGATTTGTCTAACTTTGTATTGGGCCAACAGATTCACGGAACGGGTTTATCAGACTCATTTGTCAATTGGTTTAACCTTACCCAACATGTTTTAGACATCATAATTATCTCAGATTTTCATTAATTAAATATTAATGCCCAAACCTCTCACATTAGACTAACAGTTTGCGGCTACTGGTTAGGCCGGTTGGTTCCGGGCAGGTTTCTATCGCAAACTGAGTCTAACCTCGGGTTTCTAGCACATTATGACTAACTTCTCACATTAGAACCTATTGTTTGCGGCCACTGGATTATGCCGGGTGGTTCCCGGCAGAATTACGCCGCAAACTCATTCTAACCTCGAGTTAGCCATGTTTATCTTTGCGGCCAATTAATTAATGATTTACCATTTATACCCATGCCTAATATACATGTCAATTATTCACAACTATAGCCAATTCAGATTATCTCAATAGCGGACTAATTATACCAACTCAACAGATATAGCAGATAACAGATTTCTCAGATTAGGCGACTCAGCAGATTAAGCACACTAGCAGATTTAGTATTTTCAACAGACTTAGCAGATAACAGATTTGGCAGATGAACAAATCTAACAGACTAGGCAATAGAGCAGAACTAGCAGATTAAGCAATATAACAGAACTAGCAGATTAGGCAATGTAACACAACTAGCAATTTAGGCAAATATAACAAATTTACTCATTTCTTAAAGTTTCATACCTTGCCTAATTATAAATCTTGCCTAAGTTCACGTGCATAAATAATAGTCTTGATCCACAATATAATCATATACCCTATGTTTGTATCAAATCTACATAGCACAGATTATGGTCATAACTTCAAAACAACCCTTCTTCTTAATCCTATCCGTAATTCTCTAAATAGCCTTTCCTTTTGTTGATGCCAAAAATTGTCGCAAACACCAAAGACTCCCAATTACTTGGAATTATAAATATGGTCGCACAGATAAGAACATATTTAACACATAATAAGTAAACAACACAAGAGATTTACAGTGGTTCGGCCTTAGTGATGGCCTACGTTCACTTTGAAGAGTCGTTGGAATATTATTAATCACTTGGAAGAAATTACAAGGTTGAGACTATCTCATGACATCTCGTTACATCCGTGACACATGATATATGATGTCATAATTATCATATATTAAACAATAAGGAAAAAGACAATCATGTTCTTCTTCTTCCTCAAAGAGGAGATGCCATTAATGAAGCTTTATGGAGGTCTCCAGGATTAAGAACTCCTCCCTTTTGAAGTGTGAAGCCATGGGGTATTTATAGGAAGTGGTTAGGTAGGGGTTAGGTAGGAGTAGGCGGAAATGAGGACCATCTTCCAAAATTTCGCGCCTCCTCGTATCTGCCTTCGGAAATTCGCACCTGGGTGAGGTGCGAAATTTCGCATCTGGTGGGTACGAAATTTCGCACCTTCCCGGTACAAAATTTTGCGCTTGGTCGGTGCGAAATTTCGCTACCGGTTGGGTGCGAAGCTGATCTTGATTAGAGGAGGGGTTGAGGCTAGTTGACTTCGTTGGTGCAGCGTTGTGAAGGCGAAGGTGTGAGGTCCTTGTTCGCGGGACCTTTCTTCGGTCCTTGCCCCTGCACTTCCTGAATTTTGGTCGTGGCCCCGGCTTCAAGCGATGGGTTGAGTAGAGTGTGTCAGGAGTACTTTTGGTGACCGGACCAAAAGACCGGTTAACATTTGCCCCCCAAAGTACGTCTTGTCTTGACGCCTTGTCTTGACATGATGTGCTTTGGAATGGAAGTTGAGATGATAGTTGGGGAGCGGATTTATCCTACAAGTTATTGGAGAGAACGCGTCAGCTAGCGGGCTCGTTCGTTATGGGATTGTGAGCGAGCCGCCGTCGGATTGGTACAATACACGCGTCGCTGAGTGTCTGCATGGTGTCATCATCGCGTGCTTTGGGGCGACGGGATCTTGGTGGGAAATGAGCATACACGGAAGGGGAATTTTTTTCTTTTTCTTTTTTTTCAGAGGGCACGAAATTTCGAACCAGAGGGGTTCGAAATTTCTAACCCTATAGGCTCGAATCATCGAACCGTGGTGGCTCGAGAATTCGGGCCAAAGGTTCGGAATTTCGAACCCAAGAGGTTCGGAATTTCGAACCCAAGAGGTTCGAAAATTCGATCCCTTAGGCTCGAATTTCGGGTCCAGATTGGAATACGAAAGGTTTTCTCCTTTAAATTATATATAGGCCCCCCTCTCATTTTTCTTCCTTCTTCTATTTTCGTGTCGACTGCCATTTTTCTGAAAACATCAATTCTCGACCACGTTTACATGAAAATTTCTGTGGTAATAGACTTGGTCGAGTCGAGGGAAGGGAGGAAGGAGGTCGAGGTACAACGGGGCAGGCTCGAGACCTCGAGCCCGATGATAGGTTCGAAATTTCGAATCCGTTGGTCTCAAACCTTCGAACCTCATAGGGCTCAAGGCTTCAACCCCCTGTGGTTCGAATTCTCAAACCTCGGGGGTTCTCCCCCAGGGTTCGGATTTTCAAACCGTCAGGGCTTGAAATTTCAAACCAGAGGGGTTCAAGTTTTCGAGCTGCCGAGGCTCGAGAGTTCGAACCCCAAGGGGTTCGAATTTTTCGAGGCGCCCTGGTTTGGTTGAGTGATGTGCCTTAGCCAGAATGTCGGCTTTCGCCACTACGAACTTTAATTTCCTGACTTCCTATCCTCGGACTTATACACTGTTTGTTTTATTGTATGAATGTACCATTGTGGTCATTGATAACTGTGTGGATGGGAACTTAGAACCTTTACATAGGATAAAGCATTTATCTGGACTGTGGCTGAACTATAAAGATCTTTAATGTTTCTATGCACGTTCTCATTCTTTGCATGAAACTGCACACACACTTGTTAATCTTTATCAATACGAGGGGTACAGGTTATTTTACTATGATGTCTAACACTAGTACATTGAAGTATAGCGAGCCGTGCAAACAAGATCACAAACTGGGAAACTTCTGGAAGCCGAGGCTTCCCCGCCATCGTCTAATTCTTCTACTTCTACTTCTGACTCCACGGACAACACTAGCTCTGGAGGCAGCAAGCCTGAGACTAATGAAGGGTCGACTCCTTCTCAGACAGGGAGATCGCCTGAGGTGTCGTGGCACGGGGGTCATACTTAGAGGTTACACTCTCCAATTGTATACGCCGAGATGGAAAATGTAGATATTATGGAGAGTGGTGAGCCGCCTGCCCCAATGGCTCCTGACATGCTCCCCGATGCGGTCATCTTGGACAGTCCTCCGAATTCATTTCCATCGTGCTTGGATGTCGCGGCTATTAGAAAGCTGTCTTTGCGGTTTAATATCCCTGAGCGGGAGGCTCATGCCCCTGGATCGGGAAAAAGGGCTCACGGGCGGCCAGAACGCTTTACTGCTTGGAATCGAAACGCTTGCGTTGCGGGGTGTGTGCCCCCGACCAATGATTTTATACAGGAAATGCTATTCTATTTCTGCCTTGCACACTCACAGCTGCATCCGAACTCTTATTCTTCGCTCTTGGGCACTTGTGTTCTCTTTCTAGAGTTTCTGCATCGGGATTGTAACACCCCGAAAATTCTATAACTGTGAAAGTAACAAATTAAAGTATAATCAAATTCAAATCAAAGAACTAAGGGAAACGGGATACGCCATTGCGTTCGTCTCGGAAAAATACGCGAAATAGAGTCCGAGTTTTCAAAAAACGGAGTCCGTATGAAGAAGATATGGCCTTCGGAAGTTTTGAATTAAATTTAAAATTCAAACAGAATTAAACAATTAAATATTCCGAAGTGGGGCCCATTGGGCCAGAAGAACGCCCGCCTGGGCCACCCAGGTCGACTGGGCCGTCGACCTGGGCTACCCATGTCGACAGGGCTGTCGACAGGGGTATCGACCTGGTCGAGCCCAGTCAACCTGGCTGGCCAGGTCGGTGTGTGGTCGAATTTCTGTGGTCTGCTTTGTCATTAGGGCTAGGTGGCGGGTTTTTATTGGTCTCTCTTCCTAATGAATGGCTATGATCTAACCTAGCAACATCAAGGGTCCTAATCAATTCCTAACCTCTATATAAACAACCCTAGAATAAACCCTAATCTATTCATTCAAATTAAGAACATAGCCGCCATGTTGCTGAGGAACGACAAAGAATAGCCGCCAACTAAAGAGAGGATTAGGGAGAAAGTTCTAAGGCCTAAAGCTAATCAATTCAACAAAGGAATTTGTGTCTTCAATCCCTAAACTAGAGAATTCATCAAACCATTGTAAGTAGAGTATTACTTTGGTATTAATAAACAACTGTGTTGATGTGTATGCTTGAATTGTGGCAATGAAAGTAATTCATATTTGTGCAAAATTATGTTATTCATTATAAAGAACTACATGCGGTAGTTCTATGCAAATATACGTTTGGAATATTGCGCAAATTATGTAATCTATGTTGAAGCTACATGTATGTAGTTGAGTGAAATTTATGCAAGTTTGGGGCTTTGTTATTATATTGTCATGATGTATATTTTTGTGCATAAATCATTTTGCAAGTAATTGAGACAAGTTTGGTTGTTATAGTTCATATGAAACTATGTTGGAATTTTGACACCATAATCCATATATTAAGTCATGCTTTTGCAAAACTTATGAATATGGCTAGGCTATGAATGATATTTGGCGTAATTGAAATCTATGATTAAGTCTATCTTGTTTACAAGAATTATATGATGACATATGTGAGACATGGCTAAGTTAGACTCAAAAATCCCTTTTTGCAAGTTTAAAGCAAACACCATGTTTAGGAATATTTATGCATAAGTATGTTTATACCATCGTTATGTGATTAGGCTTAAATCATGATTAAGTTGAATTATGCTATGTTCATGCTAGAAGTATTTATGCCATGCTTATGTTTGACCATATGCCATGCCTATGCTAGAAGTATTTTATGCCATGCTTATGTTTGACAATATGCCATGTTTATGCTAGAAGTATTTAGGCCATGCTTATGTTTGACATTATGCCTAAATAAGAATATAGGTTCATGTTGTAGTTAAACCTATGCAAGTTTACATGCCTTGATTTATGTCACCTATGTTTTATGACCAAAAATACATGTCACCACTATGCAAGTACACCAATTTCTATTATGTATTTTCCAACGTCATATGCAAGTTCATGCGCTGACTTTCCCCTCTTTGTGTATACGCCATAAGCCTCCCCTTTTCGCATGGCTAAATTGGGCATTAAAAGGCTAAGCCCAATATATATAAACGGACGTGTAAAACGGGGGAAAATAACGTTGGGTTAAAAAATTAATTAATGAATGAAAATATGAAATAGAAGGGCCCAAAGTCAAGTATGGGTTGGGCCCATGGTTGGAGTAACCTTTACACCATTAACATAATAATGGGCCGCAAATATTTACATATAAGAAATAAAGAAGAATGACAAAATATGTAAATGTAGAAAAGACGATGTGTTTAACCCGAGGTTGGATTGAGTTGTGATGTAAACCTGCCCGGAACCGCCCGGCTGTCCAGTAGTCACAACAATACCTATCCAATGTGGGAGGTTAAACATGGAGCCCAGCAAGGACCCGAGGTTAGACTGAGTTGTGGCGTAAGACTGCCCGGAACCAACCGGCAACAGGCAGCCACAACAATACCTGTCTAATGTGAGAGGTCAGGGCCTTAATAAGACAATTAAGGCTGAGTCAGGATTGTTAGGATTAAGTGAACTAAAGACTTAATCAAAATGGAACATGCTAAACTAAACGGACTGGTGGGGTTAGGTTAGGAAACACTTAACCAACTTAGCATGTTGGCTAGAGATAGAAAACCTAGTAACGGGGGACCCTTTTCAGCAGTAACCCTAGAAGGTGTATCAGGATACCCTGAAAACTAGGCAGGGTGGGGCACGATTACTGGGCTGATTGTAAGAGGTCAAATCGACGGCGGTGGTGTAGCAGTGTAGGTTCTAACGGTGTGCGGGCGTGCACGCACTCCGGCGCAGAAAAATAAAGCACTGGACACCAGTAGCATACCTTTGCACTCTAAGGTTGTGTCGGGTTGCCACTATGGGACTTGATACACCCTATGGTGGGACCAGCATAGGTAACTACAAACATCGGGGGCCGTAAGACACATGTAACTATGCGAGTAGGAGCCGATCATCATTGAATGGATCACATCACCCTGATTATGGGGTGCCAGTTGGAAGCTAGTTTATATGGGTTCAGAGATTAACATGGGGTACGATAGTATATTCGACCCTAGATAACTTAACCAAGTTTATAATGTTGCCCACTTCCTGTTTTACTTATCATACCCAGTTCTTTATTCATAGACAAAGTAGTACTAGACTTACTCAGGCTTTATGTCTGGCTCTATTTTTCTTTCGTCTTCTTTCTTCCGTTTCCCCCCCCCCCCCCCCCCAGGTCCTCAGGGAGGGAACACAGCAGCTTGACCTACCTCAACATCCAGCTTGAAGAAGAGAAATGTATTGCTTGGACTTTCCTGTTTTGAACTATGGCTTTGGACAATCCACTATGGGGCTTTGGCAGTTTGTCTATGTTTTATTTATGCTTCTTTAAAAAAAAATAATGTACTCAAGACAGATTATGAAGTGTTATGTTATGTTTTTGGAAAGGATGTTGTTGTAACACGTATTTGACTTTATGAAATAAAGTTTGTTGTTCTTCCGCTGTTTACAAATATGTGTTCTTATATCTGTCTTGTATATCTGTGACTTGTACTTATAAACCTCCACCAAAATTAGGGCATTCCCTTTGAGAGTGACCCTAACGGAGGTGGGGTGTTTCACTTGGTATCAGAGCATAGGTTTACCGGATAAGATAAAAAGTTTTGAAAAATTATTTTCAAAAAGGAAATTTAAAGAAGCATTTTTAAAAGAAAAATGTTATTTTGTTTTAAAAAAGGCAAAGTCCACTCCCCAAAGCCATAGGAACTATCTCTTATCCTTCGTTTTGAATCTATCCTTTTTGTTTCAGCATGTCCCAAGATCTTAACTTGCCTGAAGGGGTACCCATACCTGGTTGGTTTAGACGTTTCTTAGAAGCAAGGGCCACTCAGCCAGGTCCTACCGTTCCTCCTCCTCCAGCTGAAGGAAATCACCCAGCTGCAGCAGCACCTTTTCCTCCACCTCCTCCTTGGGGAAACACGTTTGCTAAGATATGTAAAGATTTTAAAGCTATGGGAGGAAGGGATTTCCATGGAACTGAGTCCTTCGTGGCAGCTAGAAATTGGCTAAAAGAAACGGAGGACCTATTCATCATCTTTGAGGTAGAGGATAGACAAAAAGTACAACTGGCAGTGTGGCTATTGAAGGGCGAGGCTTCCTACTGGTGGGAAGTCACTAATGCTGAAAGACCAGTGGAGACATGGGAGGACTTTAGGGCAAGGTTTGAGACCAAATTTCTCTCAGATGCAGAAAGAAGTTTGTAGTTGGAAAAATTCTTATTTCTTAAGCAAGGGGACAAGACTGTCAGAGAGTATGTGAATCAGTTCGATGAGCTGGCTAGGTTTGGACTTGACCTAGTCAACACCCCGCATAAGAAGGCTCTCCGTTTCGTCAAGGGGTTAAATGAGCCATTACATAGTTTGGCCATGACCCATATACCCATGGGAGCCACGTATGAAAGATTGGTGCAAATGGCATTGCTGAACGAAGAGGACAAGGGCAAGAAGGAGACCAAGGCAGAAAGCTCTCAAGGGAAGAAAGAGGGTTTGCAGCCTAAGAAGACAGACTTTAAGAAGGGCGGAAAAGGCAACAAAGAGAAGAGGAAGTGTAATTTCTGTGGCAAAGTGGGGCACTTAGTAAAGGACTGCCGGAAAAAGAAGGCCAAGGAGAATGGTGGGTGCTTTTCATGCGGTCAGACAGGCCACAGGGCTAAGGACTGCCCAAGGAAACGAGGACAGGGGCAGGGCACTGGATCCACCCCAGGGGCACAGGTTCATGTGCTAGAAGCGCCACCATTGCAACAGCGAGGTATAAATACTTCTGTAGAAAGTGTAGTTTATCTTTATGATCACCCCGTTCGCACTTTGTTTGATTCTGGCGCATCACACTCCTTTATCTCGTCTGCTTTAGTAGAATCTCTGCACCTAAAAATTAGTATGGTAGAGGACCCCTTAATTGTTTCAAACCCAATTGGGGGCCCAGCTCATTTGTCTATGATCTGTGTGGGATTAAAAATTTCTATCCTAAGTGTTGAATTTCTATGTAGTGCCTTTGTTTTGGGCTTTTCGGGGTATGGTTTGATTTTGGGTATGGATTGGCTATCCCGTAATGGGGCCATCCTTGATTGTGAGAAAAGGGATGTTAGGCTCCTAACCCAGCTCGGTAATACTTTGGAAATTTCTTGTAATCCCTCGTATGCGGTTATGCTTAGTTATCTTGAATCGCTAGATGCCTCTGTTGAAAACTTGCAATCAGTTAGAGTGGTCCGGGAATATCCGGATGTCTTCGAAGAGGTGAAGGGCTTGCCTCCGAAGCGGGAAATAGACTTCCGCATATATCTTGTAGATAATGCAAAGCCCGTCGCGTTGCCCGTTAGACATATGGCTCCACGAGAAAGGAAAGAGCTCAGTAAACAGATTAAAGAGCTTCTAGAAAAGGGGTTCATTAGGAGGAGCATTTCAGAATGGGGCGCTCCAGTAGTGTTCGCTACAAAGGCGGATGGTTCACTCCGTCTATGTGTTGACTATAGGGAGCTCAACAAGCTAACGAAAAAGAATAGGCACCCTCTCCCTAGAATTGACGATTTATTTGACCAGCTTGTAGGAGCGTCTGTTTTCTCCCAACTCGATTTAGCAACCGGTTTTCATCAGCTAAGGGTGGCTGAAGACAGCATCGATAAAACGGCTTTCAGAACCCCAGACGGCTTCTTTGAATGGCTTGTCATGCCTTTCGGCTTGACAAATGCACCTGCGTACTTCGTGGACCTGATGAGTAGGGTATTTAGAGATTTCCTCAACAAATTTGTAGTGGTCTTCGTAGATGATATCCTTATCTTCTCAAAGAGTGAAGAGGAACATGCTCAGCACTTAAGGGCAATCATGGAAACTTTGCGAGTCCATCAACTAAAAGCCAAGTTCTCCAAATGCCACTTTTGGAGAGAAGAGGTGAGGTTCCTTGGGCACATAGTATCCAAACAAGGGTTAGCGGTGGACCCTGCTAAGGTAGTGGCGGTACAAGATTGGAAGACACCAAGGAATGCAACTGAGGTCCGAAGCTTTCTAGGACTAGCAGGTTTCTATCGAAAGTTTATAAGGGATTTTGCGAAAATTTCAGCTCCGCTCACGAAATTGACCAAGAAGAATCTAGTATTCAATTGGGATTTGGATTGCGAGTTTGCTTTCCAACGACTGAAGAAGGCTCTCACAACAGCCCCAGTTTTGACGTTGCCAGATGGGAGCAAGATGTTCACTGTTTATACGGATGCATGTGGGACAGGGCTAGGCGCCGTCTTAATGCAAGAAGGAAGGGTAGTAGCTTATGGCGGGAGGCAGTTGAAGGTGCACGAAAAGAACTACCCAACCCACGATCTAGAGCTAGCCGCCATCGTCTTTGCACTCAAGTCTTGGCGACACTATCTCCTAGGTGAGAAGTTCGAACTTTACACTGACCATAAATCGTTGAAATATCTTTTCTCGCAGAAAGATCTTAACTTGAGGCAACAAAGATGGATGGAGTTTCTTGCCTCGTACGATTTCGAAATCTCCTACACTCCGGGCAAAGGCAACGTAGTGGCAGACGCGTTGAGCCGAAAGAAATTGACCGTAAGCCCGTTGTTTTTTGAAAGACAAAGCCTAGAGTTTATAGCCAGCTTCGACTTTAGGCCCTCCTCCGATTTCGTACCGGGCTTGCTTGCATCTCTCGAAGTGCGCACAACTTTAGTGGATTCAGTAGGGACAGCACAACGCGAAGACCCTCAGCTTGTGGAAATAATTGATAGGCTAATTAGGGGTGAGACTTCAAGTCACCTCAACCGATACTCCATCGACGATAAGGGTGTACTAAGGCGAGACGGAAGACTATGCGTCCCACAAGCAAAAGATTTAGTGAAGAAGGTTCTCGAGGAAGCGCATCATTCCAAGATGACGATACACCCAGGCGGGGATAAAATGTACAAAGACATAAAAAGGACTTTCTTTTGGAATGGCATGAAAAAGGACGTGGCAGAATTCGTTTCTAAATGTATGGTGTGCCAACAGGTTAAGGCGGAACAGAAAAAGCCTGGCGGACTACTACATCCTCTGGAGGTCCCGCAGTGGAAGTGGGATAGCATCTCAATGGACTTCATCGATGGGCTGCCTAGGTCTAGGAGAGGCAACACTAGCATTTGGGTAATAGTGGATAGGCTTACTAAAAGCGCCCACTTTTTACCTGTCAAAAGTAAAAGAACTGCCTCATCCCTAGCATCACTTTACCTCAAGGAAATCGTTCGACTCCATGGTATACCATCTAGCATTGTTAGTGACCGAGACCCCATCTTCACCAGCGAATTTTGGCGGAGTCTGCAAGAACCAGTAGGAACGCAGTTACGCTTGAGCACAGCCTATCATCCCCAAACCGACGGCCAAACAGAGAGAGTGAACAGAGTTTTGGAAGACCTTTTAAGGCTATGCGTCCTCGACTTCGGAGGGACATGGGAAGACCACCTTCCTTTGGTGGAATTTGCCTACAACAACAGCTATCAAGCAACCATCGGAATGGCACCCTTCGAAGCTTTATATGGAAGACCGTGCCGATCGCCCACTTGTTGGTGGGAGTCCACGGATAAGCTCATACTTGGACCAGATATGATCCGAGAGACTTCAGAGAAAGTGGACTTAATACGAAGAAGGATGAAGACGGCCCAAGACAGACAAAAGTCCTATGCCGACAAGAGGAGGACCGACCTTGAATTCGAGGTTGGAGACAGAGTTTTTCTCAAGGTATCTCCACTGAGAAACGTTGTTCGCTTTGGAACCACAGGAAAGCTAGCGCCAAGGTTCGTAGGGCCATTCCCTATTATCGAGAAGATTGGGAAAATGGCCTATAGATTAGAGCTACCCGAGAAGTTGGCTGGAGTCCACAACGTTTTTCACGTTTCACATCTCCGAAAATGTCTGCATGAGTCAGCTGAAGTGGTAGAGCCAAACATCCTCGAAGAGGCCGAAGTGGAACGCGAAGCAACCATAAGGAGAGTTCCTACCCGCATCTTAGGAACGGAAGTGAAGAGGCTACGCAACCGCGAAGTCAAGCTCGTCAAAGTTCAGTGGAGCGACGCCGAGGGAGACGCGACTTGGGAAACTGAAGATAGAATCCGTACTGCCTACCCTTTTCTGTTCGAGGGTACATCCTTGATCTTTCTTTTCCTTAAGTTGCGCTTTTATCTATCTATCTTTTTAGGTATATTTCCTCGACCGTATCTTTTAGGTAGAAAACCTTTGGATGAAAACATGTAGTTGAAACATGTTATGTATGAATGGTTGCAAGTGGTTGCAAGTGATTGCTAGTGGTTGCTCGTGGTTGCATATACACACACAATCTAGGTTTTAGATCGGCTCAGTCACTTCACATTGCATATGCATATACGTTTGCTTTCGTATGTGGTTGAACTATAAGGTGTTGTCATGTGGATGTTGCATTTGCATTGAATGATTGTGCACTCATGTAGAATCATGAATAGGAAAATTTGCATACATAATGGATTCATGGCACTTACATAATTCGCATTAAGGAGGTCAACTGAATCTGTAGACCGCCTGATTTTGCATTAGATAAGTACATGTACACACACACTTTGCATATGATCATGAAGCATTAGAAGTCTTTTAAGGACAATGGATGCTCGTGTTTGATGGATGAGTAGATGGATGATTGGATGTTAGGATATACATTCCTCCTAACTTGAAGATTTCGGGGACGAAATCCTTTTAAGTGGGGGAGAATGTAACACCCCGAAAATTCTATAACTGTGAAAGTAACAAATTAAAGTATAATCAAATTCAAATCAAAGAACTAAGGGAAACGGGATACGCCATTGCGTTCGTCTCGGAAAAATACGCGAAATAGAGTCCGAGTTTTCAAAAAACGGAGTCCGTATGAAGAAGATATGGCCTTCGGAAGTTTTGAATTAAATTTAAAATTCAAACAGAATTAAACAATTAAATATTCCAAAGTGGGGCCCATTGGGCCAGAAGAACGCCCGCCTGGGCCACCCAGGTCGACTGGGCTGTCGACCTGGGCTACCCATGTCGACAGGGCTGTCGACAGCCCTGTCGACAGGGGTATCGACCTGGTCGAGCCCAGTCAACCTGGCTGGCCAGGTCGGTGTGTGGTCGAATTTCTGTGGTCTGCTTTGTCATTAGGGCTAGGTGGCGGGTTTTTATTGGTCTCTCTTCCTAATGAATGGCTATGATCTAACCTAGCAACATCAAGGGTCCTAATCAATTCCTAACCTCTATATAAACAACCCTAGACTAAACCCTAATCTATTCATTCAAATTAAGAACATAGCCGCCATGTTGCTGAGGAACGATAAAGAATAGCCGCCAACTAAAGAGAGGATTAGGGAGAAAGTTGTAAGGCCTAAAGCAATTCAAGCAACCTAAAGCTAATCAATTCAACAAAGGAATTTGTGTCTTCAATCCCTAAACTAGAGAATTCATCAAACCATTGTAAGTAGAGTATTACTTTGGTATTAATAAACAACTGTGTTGATGTGTATGCTTGAATTGTGGCAATGAAAGTAATTCATATTTGTGCAAAATTATGTTATTCATTATAAAGAACTACATGCAGTAGTTCTATGCAAATATACGTTTGGAATATTGCGCAAATTATGTAATCTATGTTGAAGCTACACGTATGTAGTTGAGTGAAATTTATGCAAGTTTGGGGCTTTGTTATTATATTGTCATGATGTATATTTTTGTGCATAAATCGTTTTGCAAGTAATTGAGACAAGTTTGGTTGTTATAGTTCATATGAAACTATGTTGGAATTTTGACACCATAATCCATATATTAAGTCATGCTTTTGCAAAACTTATGAATATGGCTAGGCTATGAATGATATTTGGCATAATTGAAATCTATTATTAAGTCTATCTTGTTTACAAGAATTATATGATGACATATGTGAGACATGGCTAAGTTAGACTCAAAAATCCCTTTTTGCAAGTTTAAAGCAAACACCAAGTTTAGGAATATTTATGCATAAGTATGTTTATACCATCGTTATGTGATTAGGCTTAAATCATGATTAAGTTGAATTATGCTATGTTCATGCTAGAAGTATTTATGCCATGCTTATGTTTGACCATATGCCATGCCTATGCTAGAAGTATTTTATGCCATGCTTATGTTTGACAATATGCCATGTTTATGCTAGAAGTATTTAGGCCATGCTTATGTTTGACATTATGCCTAAATAAGAATATAGGTTCATGTTGTAGTTAAACCTATGCAAGTTTACATGCCTTGATTTATGTCACCTATGTTTTATGACCCAAAATACATGTCACCACTATGCAAGTACACCAATTTCTATTATGTATTTTCCAACGTCATATGCAAGTTCATGCGCTCACTTTCCCCTCTTTGTGTATACGCCATAAGCCTCCACTTTTTGCATGGCTAAATTGGGCTTTAAAAGGCTAAGCCCAATATATATAAACGGACGTGTAAAACGGGGGAAAATAACGTTGGGTTAAAAAATTAATTAATGAATGAAAATATGAAATAGAAGGGCCCAAAGTCAAGTATGGGTTGGGCCCATGGTTGGTGTAACCTTTACACCATTAACATAATAATGGGCCGCAAATATTTACATATAAGAAATAAAGAAGAATGACAAAATATGTAAATGTAGAAAAGACGATGTGTTTAACCCGAGGTTGGATTGAGTTGTGATGTAAACCTGCCCGGAACCGCCCGGCTGTCCAGTAGTCACAACAATACCTATCCAATGTGGGAGGTTAAACATGGAGCCCAGCAAGGACCCGAGGTTAGACTGAGTTGTGGCGTAAGACTGCCCGGAACCAACCGGCAACAGGCAGCCACAACAATACCTGTCTAATGTGAGAGGTCAGGGCCTTAATAAGACAATTAAGGCTGAGTCAGGATTGTTAGGATTAAGTGAACTAAAGACTTAATCAAAATGGAACATGCTAAACTAAACGGACTGGTGGGGTTAGGTTAGGAAACACTTAACCAACTTAGCATGTTGGCTAGAGATAGAAAACCTAGTAACGGGGGACCCTTTTCAGCAGTAACCCTAGAAGGTGTATCAGGATACCCTGAAAACTAGGCAGGGTGGGGCACGATTACTGGGCTGATTGTAAGAGGCCAAATCGACGGCGGTGGTGTAGCAGTGTAGGTTCTAACGGTGTGCGGGCGTGCACGCACTCCGGCGCAGAAAAATAAAGCACTGGACACCAGTAGCATACCTTTGCACTCTAAGGTTGTGTCGGGTTGCCACTATGGGACTTGATACACCCCATGGTGGGACCAGCATAGGTAACTACAGACATCGGGGGCCGTAAGACACATGTAACTATGCGAGTAGGAGCCGATCATCATTGAATGGATCACATCACCCTGATTATGGGGTGCCAGTTGGAAGCTAGTTTCTATGGGTTCAGAGATTAACATGGGGTACGATAGTATATTCGACCCTAGATAACTTAACCAAGTTTATAATGTTGCCCACTTCCTGTTTTACTTATCATACCCAGTTCTTTATTCATAGACAAAGTAGTACTAGACTTACTCAGGCTTTATGTCTGGCTCTATTTTTCTTTCGTCTTCTTTCTTCCGTTTCCCCCCCCCCCCCCAGGTCCTCAGGGAGGGAACACAGCAGCTTGACCTACCTCAACATCCAGCTTGAAGAAGAGAAATGTATTGCTTGGACTTTCCTGTTTTGAACTATGGCTTTGGACAATCCACTATGGGGCTTTGGCAGTTTGTCTATGTTTTATTTCTGCTTCTTTAAAAAAAAAAATTAATGTACTCAAGACAGATTATGAAGTGTTATGTTATGTTTTTGGAAAGGATGTTGTTGTAACACGTATTTGACTTTATGAAATAAAGTTTGTTGTTCTTCCGCTGTTTACAAATATGTGTTCTTATATCTGTCTTGTATATCTGTGACTTGTACTTATAAACCTCCACCAAAATTAGGGCATTCCCTTTGAGAGTGACCCTAACGGAGGTGGGGTGTTTCAGGGATCCTACTGGAGATGACATTCGGTATCTTTTCCATTTCAGACGGTCAACTGGCGCATCATCTTCGCAACGGTTCTTGGAGGCTTCTCCAGCTACTAAATTTTTTGTTGGAAAGTGGCCCAGACCATCGGTGATTAAGCAAGATTGGTTCTTTGTTCGCTGCCCTCTCGGATTTGGGAGGAGATGGATAGAAGGAAGTGAGTATCTTTAATCTTCGCCTCCTTTTTCCACAAGTTACTGAGCTTTGTGACTCATTGTTTTTTATTATGGCAGGGACTCCCGAGGCACCTACTGGCGACGAGTATCGGCAACGTCTCAATGCTTGGCGAGCTATTCCTGAGGGGTCACGTATGACGGGCTCCGTATTGTATCAGGATCGCCTCCAGCGTGTTGGATTGCTTCCGGCCGACCGGGCCATAATTAGGCTTGCAGTTGCGAGTAGTGTACCTAAGGGGAAAGCAGCGGAAGGCCCTGCTGCCCCCGCTTTGAAGAGAAAGATGGCTCCTGGCGAGCTCGGGCATAAAAAGGTCGTTAAGTTTCAAGAGTGCGTTAGTGGTGACAAGGATGTTAGTGCATTGGCGGTTTCTCGGGATGAGGGACTTATTGACGCTTCTACTCCGCCCCCGATGGGAGGGGCGGGGGAAGAAGCGGTGGCCAGTCCTCACTCTCCTGCAACCTCTCTAGAAGCTGCAACCTCCCTTGACAGAGTAGAACAGTTCGCTGGTATGGATGTGGTTCCCATGTATTTTTCTTTGTGGCCGAGCGCAGCTAGTATGGAGGATATAGCTCGTGCCGCGGAAGGACTAATTCCTTTAACCGAGGGAAAATCTGGCCTATTGAGAGAGCACTTAAGACACACACTTATACACACTAAACTGCATAGAAGAGTGCTTGCACGTGCTACTTGATTGACTTTGCATTATTCCTTTGACAAGTGATATGGCTAGAGGAAGCGGGGGGCGAGGTCGTGGAGACCGCAACCGTCCCTAGAGTGCTTTTATTAAGCTCATTCAGGAGGGGGGGATAGCCTGTATGGCGATGTACCACCACCGCGAGGTCATAGTAGCGGGAGTTGTCACCAATATAGGTCCTCATCTTCTATGACACTTCCTCCTTCTCCGATTCGAGTGTCCAGTGGGAGTTTGAGGCTTCATCTAGGAGGGTCGAGTCGTACGTCATTAGTAACTTCATCCATCACCGTCCCGCCGGCACCTGTTCAGACAACCAAGGCGAAAAGGGCACTGTTCGACCCGCCGAGGCCGAGTAGGGTAGAGCCATAAGATTTGACCGAATCCCAAGTTCAAGAGCATTCCCCAGAGGAGAAGAAAGCGTTTTTGATGCATCATTTCCCTCGACTCTATTTTGATGAGCTGCCATCTCCCCGTGATCTTCGTCCGCCTCCCAATAGGGCCTCTGGAGAGATATGGAATCATGTGAAAGCCTCGTATCATCAGTTCAACTAGCTCACCCAATACTCCCATCATTTATCAGATCTGGACAGGGTGAAGAACTTGCATCTTTTGGATCAACAAATTGTCATTGATGCCGAGAAGACTTTCATCGCTAATCTGAATACCGAAATTGGTGGGTTTTCCTCTTTCCTTTTTTATGTTTGTTGGGGGTCGTTTGCTCTCGTACCTTTAGATACTGACTCGTGGATTTCGTGGATTTTCAACCGAGTTGAAGCAGGGGTATGAGACACTCAAACAGGTGGTGGTTAATTCTTGCTCCATGTTTACAGAGACCATAGCTGAATTGACCACCCAGAACATGTCTCTGAAGAAGGAGAAGGCTGATGTGGATCAATTCTGCATCGAGTTGGAGAGGGAGAACGGCAAAATTTTCCAGCTTCAGGAAGATAATAAGGCTTTACAAGCTGAGAACGATCTCCTTAGGAGGGAGCATGAGGCGACGAGGAAAGTGAAAGAGGATGCGGAAGCCAGCAATCGAGATGTGATGGGCACCGGTAAGGGGCGGAAGCTGAGCGCCTGAGAGAGGTGGAGCAACTGAAAAGGGAGCTAGCGAATGCAGAGTTTCAAGCGTATTCGACTATGGAAGAGGATAACAAGAACATGCTGGTAAAAGCCCTAAGGTTCAGTGGAATCTCTTGGATGGATGTCTATTTCCGCAGCCGTCTCGAACCTGGGAAAGGCTGGTCCCGTACGAGGCCTTCTTGCGTGGAGTGGAAGTTGGGACCCAGGACGAGCGACAACTTATAACTGACCTCTTGACCGTGGAAGAGCGTGAGAAGCTAGAAGAGGGTAGAAGTTTGCTGCGCGAGGATGTAGAGAAAGAAAGGCTGGAGAGGCTTGCCGCCGAAAAGGTAAAGTTTGTTGTGCCGGGAAGTGTTGTGGTAGAGGTGGATCCCACGGAGGGAAGTTCTTCTCTACCATCTGCTCCTGGATCGATCATCGCGATTGACTCGGTCGTTTTGACCCGAGTTTTGACCAAGCGTGATGCTGAGCATTCTGAATCAGGAGGTGCTGAACTCACGCTACCCTTTGTGCCAGGTGTCCCTTCGGCTCTTCCCTCGCCACCCTTGGCCGGGGTAAAATTTTCTTTGT
This sequence comes from Allium sativum, assembly GCA_030737875.1. Classification (NCBI taxonomy): domain Eukaryota; kingdom Viridiplantae; phylum Streptophyta; class Magnoliopsida; order Asparagales; family Amaryllidaceae; genus Allium; species Allium sativum. The sequence goes on along the minus strand of CM060909.1, from coordinate 5,216,321 downwards.
AATGCATCCCAGAGGATGATGTGATCACCGAATTTAAGGATTAAAAGATCGTTTTTTTTATGTAGCCCCTTTTGAAGTAACTTTGGCATCAGGCCCTGCCCCCGCGATTCCCCAAACAACTGAATCTGGGCCAGGACTAGGAGGGACTTAGCTTGGAGAGAGTGGAGATCAGCTTGATACCTTCTCGGGGATCCGCATAACTCCCAATGTTTACGAGGGCCTTCTTGATAATCAGGGAGAGGTGGTAGATGGGCAAAGTGGGATTGCCCGAGGTTCGATGGAGGAAAGGATGAGGAAGGATAATGCTTTTGGGTAGGAGATCGTAGCAAAGGTCACGGAGGATACTGCGGAGGGGCTGCAGTGGCTGTTGTCAAGAGCAGACTGATGAGGAAGCCTAGAGAAAAAGGGTAGCCTATGAGGCCCATAAGGAATGGGAGGATGAAGAGGACCGGCGAAGGGCTATTGAAAACCATGAGAAAACCAGGGCTGGCGATTCTGCACATAAGTCCCAGAAGCTCGTTGATCGTCAAGCCGCTAAAGAGGCCAAGGAGAAAGCCAAGAGGGATGAGAAAAAGACTCTGGAGGCAAGCGCAGCCGTGATCGGTCTTCCTGCTTGAGGGGCCCCCTTCTTGTGCCGCCAATTTCCCTCGATGATGTTATTGAGATCCCTATTGGCTACAAGGCGGGCAAGAGGCATCTCTCAACTTCTCACGGGTCGACCACTTCAGAAGGGAGCCGAAGTGGGAAAGGAGGATCTAGCAAGAGGAGGCCCGGCTCCACGGACGAACCATCGAGTGCAAAATCTGCAAAGAAGAAGCACAAAGATAAAAGAAGGAAGCACGATTGGCATTAGTCAATTAGGTATGAATTTATGGCTCATTTTGGTAGTGTAGGCCGATCGTTTACGCGTGTTTGGCCCTCGCTTTTGGTTTTTCAAGGCAAGGTGTGATTCTCATGTACGCCCTGCCATTAGAAGGAAATGATATTAGTAGTGTAGTGGGTTGTAATGTGTGTGTGTGTTGTAATGAAAAGTGAATTATTAAAGATCGCATTTTGTGTTAACTGTTTGGATGTTCCCCCATGTTTTCGGGTGTCCCGTACTCTCATAGGAATAATTATTGTTACATTTAACAAAAAAGCGATTGTGAGTGTTGTGCCCAAGGTTGGTGATTCCAAGGGGTGTGATTGAGTGTCGTGCTCTGGGTTGTAGTTCCAAAGGGGCGTAAGACAGTGTGCAGGGTTCTAGTAAGTCTCCCTCTGCTTAGGAGACACGTAGTTTGTGAAGCCCGGCTAGAGCGCCTGCTGTTTTTTCTTGGGTTGCCCAGGATTAAACTCAAGAGTAGCGGAGGCGCATGACGTCGCATTATGCGGTTCGTCTGGTGTAGGCTCTCCCATCATTCATCGGGTTGGGGCGAGCCTGAGGGCGTCGTCGTTCGCCAGGAAAGAAAAGCCCAGATCATCAGCTCGTAAGGTCCGATCGCGGCCATGGGATACCCCTCAGCAATGAGAGCTTTGGGGATGTGACGATTTAAGGTTCGGTATTAGCGCTGCGCCAAAGTCCGACTGACACCCGTAGCTCAGGGCGACTTCATGTTGCCCCTTAAGCTGTTGGCTGGTTGAATGATTTATCCTCGGCCTTGATTTTTTGTCAAGGTTCGAGTCAAGGGTTATTTATACTCGGTCGCGCCGCGGGCTGACTACTCGAGTACCATGGCCGGGCCCCGTGTTTGGGATGCCGGTCGTTGCCAATGTGATTAGGCCGCAGGATTGATCCGCGGTTGAGATGGCGATGCCGACCCCCATGTTGGGAGTTGGTACGGCGGTGTATAGAAACTAGCTATCAGGGTTAGCTAATTATGTCGCGTGAGGAGTGAACACAGAGTGGGGAGACAAAAAGATGAACATCATTTCCATTATTAACTTTTGGCATGAATAGCCTTTACAATTCCTTGAACCATTATGAAACAAAACATCGCTGGAAAGCGTAAACAACCATATGCTATGTTATGTGAAGTAACAGCGGAGATGTTCAATGTTCCAAGCCCTTGGTAGTTCAGCTCCGTCCATGGTGGCAAGCTTGAAAGTTCCATTGCTGAGTCTTCACAGAATGGAGTACGACCCTTCCCAGCGAGGAGCGAGTCCTGTTGGCGGAGGGAAGACCTGTTTTAGGATGAGTTCGCCGATGTTGAGGTCTTTATGGCGGACTCGAGAGTTGAAACACTGAGCGACTCGTTGTCGTTGTGCAGTGGCACGTAGGTCCGCTTCGTTTATTTCTTCTTCTAGCAAGTCGAGTTACCCCAGAAGCAAGTCCTGGTTCGTCTTTGGATCGAAGTAAGTGACACGATGAGACTAAAGCTCGAGCTCGATGGGGATGACGGATTCAGACACATAAGAAAGGGCGAAGGGAGTGTGCCCGGTTGCTGTCTTTTGAGTTGTTCGGTAGGCCCACAGTGCTAGAGGAAGTTCGTCTGCTCGCATGTCCCCAACCAACTCGCGGCGCTTCTTGATGATGGATTTGATGACTTTGTTGACTGCTTTGACCTGCCCGTTGGCTTGGGGGTGAGCTACGACCGAGAACGTTTTTTCGATGTCGTGCCGCTGATAGAAGGATTTGAATTCGGCGCTCTCGAATTGAGGGTCGTTGTCTGAGATGATGGCTCGAGGGACTCCGCATTGAGTGATGATGTTGCGCACCACGAAGTTGATCATCTTCTTGGTGGTGATAGTGGCGAGGGCTTCAGCCTCCGCCAATTTGGTAAAATAATCTACTACGATGGCGTATCGTGCCCCGTCTCTGGCCATGGGAAGAGTTCCAATGATGTCGATTCCCCACGTGGCGAATGGCCATGGGCTGGTCATCTATGTTAGTTCCGTCGGCTGGGCTCTTGGGATCTTAGAGAAGCGTTGGCATTTGTCGCACTTTCGAGCATAGTCTGTGGCGTATTGGTCAAGTGTGGGCTAGTAGTAACCGTGTCGGAGTATCTTACTGGCCAGTGTTTGCCCCCCTGTGTGGTCGCCGCATTCGCCTTCATGCATGCTAGTGAGAATTCTTTGGGCATCGTCATGGGATACACACCTAAGTAAGGGAACAAAGAAGCCTCTTCGATATAATATCCCGTCTACGAGAAGGTAGCGAGCTGACTGGCGGGTGAGCACTCGCCTTTCTTTGCGGCTCTCTGGGAGGGTTCCATGTCATAGGTAGCTCTTGATTGGCATCATCCATGATTCCAGTTCTGGTTCGGCAGTAATAGCCGCGCTGGTTTAAATTAGCTTGATACTGGGGGAGTTGAGTACTTCGACGAGGGCGAATCCCAAAAGCTGCTGGTCTTTAGAACTCACCAGTCTGGCCAATGAATCAGCTTTTTCGTTTTTGTCTCGCGGAATGTGAGTTATAGTGAAGTGGTCAAAGTGGGTGAGCAGTTTATGAACTTGAGTTAGGTACAAAGCGAGTCTTTCAGCCTTCATTTGGTACTCGTCTATCACTTTACGTACGACGAGTTGGAGTCGGAGAAGATTTGGATAGTTCTCAGCTTGTGCTTGATCGCGGTTCTCATCCCGGCTAACAATGCCTCATATTCCACATCGTTACTGGTAGCAGAGAAATTCACCTTTAATGCATAGTGTATTGATCGTCCCTCGGGTGTGATGAGTACGATACCGACTCCCGAGCACTTGATGTTGGAGGATCCATCTACAAACAACTTCCACACGTTTTGGGGGTTTCAGCGTCTTCCATAGAGGTTCCCTCGGGAGCCGTGAATTCTACTATGAAGTCGGCAAGGCCTTGCCCGAGAATATATCAGCGGGGAATGAATGTTATCTCGAACTGACTTAGTTCCATACTCCACTTCAGCAGTCGGCCAGATGCCTCAGGTCGTTGTAGGACCGTACGCAGTGGTTGGTCGGTGTAGACTTTTATGGGATGAGCCTGAAAATACGGCCGAAGCTTCCGGGAGGAGATTAGTAAGCAGAATGCCAGTTTTTCGAGCTTTGGGTAGTTCTTCTCTGCCCCTATCACTCATTTGCTTATGTAGTAGACGGGTTGTTGAATGCGATACCCGAGTCATATTAACGCCGAGCCAATTGCCTGTGGCGAAACAGCTAAGTAAACGTATAAGTCCACGTTGTTTATAGGCTTAGATAAGATGGGTGGTTGCTCTAAGTGATTCAAGGGTTCCTTGAATGCGGAAACGCGTTCAGGGTCCACTTGAAATTGCGTTTCCCTTTTCGAAGTAAATCAAAGAAAGGAATGCACTTGTTGGTAGCCTTAGAGATGAGTCGACTTAAAGCGACAACCTTCCCGTTCAAACTTTGAACATCCATGATGTTCTCGGGGATTTGGATATCCCGAATGGCCTGGATTTTCTCGGCGTTAGCATCGTTGCCCCGGGCGTTGACGATGAAACATAGAAACTTTCCTAAGGCGATGCAAAAGGAACATTTTAGAGGATTGAGTTTCATGTCGTGTTGGCGTAGGACATCAAACATTACGGAGAAGTCGTGGACGTGACTGCTAGACACTTTCGATTTAACTAGCATGTCATCCATGTACACCTCTATGGATTTCCGGATTTGATTTTTGAAGAGTCGATTAACCATCCGCTGATATGTAGCACCGGCATTCTTTAGGCCGAAAGGCATGACGCGATAGCAGTAGATTCGGACGTCGGTTACAAAGGAGGTATGATCCTGGTCCCGGAGATCCATCGGGATCTGGTTGTAACCGAAGTAGGCATCCATGAAAGATAGTAGTTGATATCCGACGGTTGAGTTGACTAGCTGGTCGTTCTTTGGGAGCGGAAAGCTGTCCTTCGGACAAGCTTTATTCAAATCAGAGAAATCGATGCACGTTCGCCATTTACCATTGGTATTCTTGACCAGAGCCGGACTGGAGACACACTCGGGGTAATAGGCTACACGGATGAAGTTGTAGTTTAGTAGGAGGTCGACCTCTTCTTCGAGTGCCTTGGAACTCTGGGGCCCTAGGAAACAGCGCTTCTGCTTGACTGGATGGATTTTAAGATCTATGCCCAAAGAGTGGCAAGCAATTGCGGGGTCTATTCCATTCATATCGGAATGAGTCCATGCAAATACGTCCAACTTGCCTTTCAAGAAATCCACGAGGTCATCGTTGATGGCTGGGTGCAGGTGCGATCCTATCTTCAGTACTCGTGATGGGTCACTGGGGGTAACGGGTACATCCATCGTGGGCTCGACTAGAGTTGGTCTCTCGTACTTGGGGTCTTCGTCTTTCCTTGAGTCAAGGTCATCGGAAATACAGGAGTGGAGCCCGAGCCGGGGCTCTGAAGTCGTTGATTGCTATGCTGAGGCGGTCTTAGCACAAAAGGGGACGGGTACTGCTTTACCCTTGTCCCTATTGCGCGCATTCTTCCATTCTATCGCGTAACATTCCCTATTTTTTTGCATTATTCATTCTATCGCGTTACCAAGTTCAACGGGTAGGTCGATGACTCCTAGTGGACAGTGGGATGCCCCATTAAAGCCGTGAATCGTGGAGCGGCATGGTTTGAGGTCTTTTGCTTCTAACTTCATATGATCGTAGGCGGCTTTGAAGATGATGTGGACCGAGCTTCCCGAATCGACCAATATCTTTCGGACGGTCGCAGCGCCGATTTGAGCCGTTATGACCAAAGGATCGGTTGTCAGGATTTCAATTCCCGTCGACACCCTTTCGTGGAAAATGATGTCGTCCCGCATGGTTTTCCGGAGCTTGGCCGGGGTGAATTCATCGGGAGCGGAGCAAGACTCGTAGGTTGCATGTTAAATGGAACCCATGTATTCCTCCATCTTTCGAAAGTTGTCATGCGTGGGGCTCGGTCCACCATATACAGTATTGATCACGATCCTTCCCCTTGCGTTAGACGGTCCAGGGGTCTTGGCGGTCATTTGAGGAGTTGGCGCTGAAGGTTTTGGATTGGCTCCGGGTGGAAAAGGCTCTTGAATATATCGTTCAAGCCGCTTCCCGCGGATGAGTTTTTCAACTGTATCTCGAAGCTGTCGACATTCATTTGTGTTATGTCCATACATGTTGTGATATCGGTAGTATCTCCCCGAGTTCTTCTCGGAGTCGGTCGACTCCCTTGTGATGGGTTTCGGATATGGCAAAGTGTTGAATGTTTCCAAGTATATGGTCTCCGGATTTTCATTTAACGGGGTATATGTCTAGTAAGCGCGGTAGGTGCGGGGCCTCCTTGGCTCTGTTTGGACCTGATTGTTGCCCCGGTCGCCTTGTCCTCCATTCCTTGGTCTCTGTCTGGGGGTCCTGCCCCCGTGTTCTGATTGGGGGGTCCTTCTGCTTCTCGAACCCAAGGTCGGTTATTTACGGTGTCAGATCGAGGGTTGGTGGGACGGTTGGCGTCGGAGTCGCGGTTCCGCCTTGCTTCTTCTTGGCATAAGAACTGCCCCGCTTTCTCATAGAAAGCATCAAGGCTCTTTGGTTGCTTTCGATCAATCCATACCACGAATTCGGAAGTAGAAAGGACTCCTTTAGCTAGCTGGAGGAGTATGGTGTGCCGATCCGGATCCTCGACTTCGGCGAGGGAGATGTTGAACTGGGAAAGGTAGCTTTTAGGTGATTCCGTAGGTCCTTGGTATAAGTTCGAAAGAGTAAGGGTGTTCTTCGGAGTCGGAATGTGCATTCTGAACAGTTTGACCAACTGTGTCGCTAATTGGCCGAAGTTGTTGAAGGAATTAAGCGGGAGGTGAGAGAACCATAAAACAACGGTCCTCAACAAGAAGACCGGAAAGCATTAGCATTTGACTGGATTGTTGCCTCTGCTTGAGTCCATTTACCACTCATAACGGTTTAAGAAAGCATAAGGGTCAGCGGTGCCATCGTACTGCAGCATCTGAGGCAAGCTAAAGCATCGCGGCCATTCAGCTTCATTAAATCTTCGAGTGAAAGGGTTGCTCCTAATGTGCGCTTCCCACGAATCATGCTCATTTCCTCGCATCTCCCTCACGATTCTTCGGACCATGTCGGGAAGGTAGGTCGGATGAGGGTCCGCTATCGGGACCCATGGGTTTTGGTGAGGTTTCGGAGTTCTGATGCGAGGGAGCCTTCTAAGATGGACGTCTTCAACGTCTTCTTCCATGTCCTCGACATCTATAATGGGAGCCTGGTGCGCGTGATGATGTGGGGCGGGGTCACGCGGATCCGGTTCTGGAAAAGCATGGGCCTCCTGAATGGTGGGTTCATTGTCTCGGCGGGCGACCACTGGGTCTTGTCAAGGAGGAGGTTGGTTAGTAGGAGTGGGTCCTTCATTGATGACTAGGCGAGAACGATCCTGAGGTTGGGCGTCCTCGCCATAGGTAACCGTGGTCCGGTCGCCGTTGTCGTTGGCGTATCCATTGCCATTGCCATTGTCGAGGGCATTAGTACGGACAGCGACGTTGTTGATGAGACTAAACCTTCTTCTTTGGTATGGGCCCCTTGACTCGGAAGAGGAAGTTTCCGATGTTGGTGGTCGAGGTCGAGCATTGATCCGAGCTAGTTGTAGTTGAGCGACGAAGCGCTTACTTTTGTTAAGTTGGCGCATAAGGTTGATGTTATTCCTTAGCACTTGATTGAGCTCGATGGCTGTTTTATCATATTTCTCACTAAACATACGGATTTGCGCTTGTGTTGTGGGTGCTTCGGGGTCCACAATAGGAGGTTCAGTTTCATTAGTGGCCGGGATGTCTACCGGTTGAGGTTGTCAAGATGTACCGGCCTCGGCTACGGCTGAAGAGCCGATCTTTGCGTTCTTCGAATTCTTTACCATCGTACGCGGACTCGATAACAGGTTAAGCAAGGAACCTTAAGCTTGACGAAGTCGAGATAGTAATGCGCAAGAAAGACGCAATATCGGAGTTCTCTCAATGAAAGCACCAAATTTTGACGGCAAAAAATGTCGCAAACACCAAAGATTCCCAACTACTAGGAATTATAAATATGGTCGCACAGACAAGAACATATTTAACACATAAGCAGTAAATAACACAAGAGATTTATAGTGGTTCGGCCTTATTGAAGGCCTACGTCCACTTTGAAGAGTTGTTGGAATATTATTAATCACTTAGAAGAAATTACTAGATTGAGACTATCTCATAACATCTCATTACATTGGCGACTCATGATATATGATGTCATAATTATCATATATTGAACAATAAGGAAAAAGACAATCTTGTTCTCCTTCTTCCTCAAAGAGGAGATGCAATTAATGAAGCTTTATGGAGGTCTCCAAGCTCAAGAACTCCTCCCTTTTGAAGTGTGAGGCCATGGGGTATTTATAGGAAGTGGTTAGGTAGGGTTTAGATAGGAGTAGGTAGAAATGGGGACCATCTTCCAGAATTTCGCGCTTCCTGGTATCGGCCTTCGGAAAGTCGCACCTGGGTGAGGTGCAAAATTTCGCACCAGGTAGGTGCGAAATTTCTCACTCGGCTGGGTGCGAAGTGGATCCTGATGGGAGGAGGGGTTGGGCTAGTGGACTTCGTTGGTGGGGTGTTGTGGAGGCAAAGGTGTGTGGTCCTTGTTGGCAGGATCTTTCTTCGGTCCTTCCCCTGCACTTCCTGAATTTTGCCCGTGGCACTGGCTTCACGCGATGGATTGAGTAGAGCGTGTCTTGAGTACTTTTGTTGACCAGACCAAAAGGTCGGTTAATACCTTCTAACAATTACCCCTATTTTTTAACTTCTGTGATGGGTTGGTTTTTGCAACACCCAATCCAAACGGTTCATCATCTTTCACATTTGTCGATATACCGCTACTATGCTTGAACTACCCCTACTTTTTTTAAAACTTCAAAACAGTACTTCATTTTAATCCTACCCCTAATTCTCTAAATAACCCTTCCTTCAAACAATTACCCCTATATTTAACTATTGTGAAGGATTGGTTTTTGCAGCACTCAATCCGAATGATTCAACAACTTTCATATTTGTCGATCTACCCCTACTATGCTTAAACAATCCCTAATTCACTTAATACTTCAAAACAACCCTTCTTTTTAATCCTACCCTTAATTCTCTAAATAGCCCTTACATCCAACAATTACCTCTATTTTTTAACTATTGTGAAGGGATTGTAACACCAAATCCAAAAAAATCATCAGCTTTCATTTTTTTGATCTACCCCTACTATCCTTAAACTACCCTAATTCTCTTAATACTTCTAAACAACTACTACTTTTAATACTACCCCTAATTCTCTAAATAGCCCTTACTTTCAACAATTACCCCTATTTTTTAATTACTGTGAAGGGTTGGTTTTTGCAGCACCCAATCCAAATGATTCATCATCTTTCAAATTTTTCGATCTACCCCTACTATGCTTAAACTAACTCTACATCTTTTAATACTTCAAAATAGCACTTCTTTTTAATCCTATCCCTAATTCTCTATATATCCCTTACATCCAACAATTACCCCCATTTTTTGACTACTGTGAAGGGTTGGTTTTTGCGGACCCAATCTAAATTATTCATCATCTTTCTTATTTTCCGATCTGCCCCAACTATGCTTAAATTACCCCTACTTCTCTTTATACTTCAACGCATCCTTCTTTTAATCCTACCCCTAATTCTCTAAATAGCCCTTCCTTCCAACAATTACCCTTGTTTTTTTAACAAATGTGAAGGATTGGTTTTTGCAGCACCCAATCCAAATGATTCATCATGTTTCACATTTGTCGATCTACCCCTACTTGTCTTAATACTTCAAGACAACCATTATTTTTAATCCTACCCCTAATTCTCTAAATATCCCTTCAAACAATTACCCCTATTTTTTAACTTTTGTGAAGGGTTGGTTTTTGCAGGACCCAAACCAAATGATTCATCATCTTTCATATTTGTCGATCTACCCCTACTATGCTTAAACTACCCCTACTTCTGTTAATACTTCAAAACAGCCCTTCTTTTTAATCGTACCCCTAATTCTCAAAATAGCCCCTACTTCGAACAATTACTCCTATTTTTTAACTTCTGTGAATTGTTGGTTTTTGCAGCCCTCAATCCTAATGATTCATTTTCTTTCATATTTGTTGATCGACCCCTACTATGCTTAAATTACCCTTACTTCTCTTTATACTTCAAAATAGCCCTTCTTTTTAATCCTACTCCTAACTCTCTAAATAGACTTTACTTCCGACAATTTCGACTATTTTTTAACTACAGTGAAAGTTTAGTTTTTGCAGCACCAAATCCAAATGATTCACCATCTTTCATATTTGTCGATCTACCCCAACTATGCTTAAACTACTTCTACTTCTCTTTACAGCCCTTCTTTTTAATTCTATCACTAATTCTCTAAATAGCCCATACTTCCAACAATTACACTTATTTTTTAACTACTGTGAAGGGTTGGTTTTTGCAGCACACAATCCAAATGATTCGTCATCTTTCATATTTGTCCATCTACCCCTCCTATGCTTAAACTACCACTACTTCTCTTAATGCTTCAAAATAGCTCTTTTTTAATCCTACCCCTAATTCTCTAAATGTCCCCTACTTCCAACAATTACCCCTATTTTTTAACTACTATGAAGTGTTAGTTTTTTCAATACCCATCCCAAATTTGTCGATCTACCCCTACTATGCTTAAACTACCCCTACTTATCTTAGTCTTTCTTTTTAATCCTACCTCTCACTCTCTAAATAGTCCTTGCTTCCAACATTTACCTCTCTTTTTTAACTATTGTGACGGGTTCGGTTTTTGCAGCACCCAATCCAAATGAATCATCATCTTTCATATTTGTCAATCTTCCCCTATTATGCTTAAACTACACCTACTTCTCTTAATAATTCAAATCAGCCCTTCACAGTAGTATAAAAATATGGGAATTGTTGGAAGTAAGGGATATTTAGAGAGCTAAGGGTAGGATTAAAAAGAATAGCTGTTTTGAAGTATTAAGAGAAGTAGGGGTAGTTTAAGCATAGTAAGGGTAGATCGACAAATATGAAAGATGATGAATCATTTGGATTGAGTTTAGAAAAAACCAACCCTTCACAGTAGCTAAAAATATGGGCAATTATTGGATGTAAGGGCTATTTACAGAATTAGGGGCAGGATTAAAAAGAAGCGCCTTTTTGAAGTATTAAGAGAAGTAGCGATAGTTTAAGCATAGTAGGGGTAGATCTACAAATATGAAAGATGATGAATCATTTGGATTGGGTGCTGCAAAACCACAGTAGTTAAAAAATAGAGGTATTTGTTGGAAGTAAGGGCTATTTACAGAATTCGGGGTAGGATTAAAAAGGAGGGATGTTTTGTTGTATTTAGTGAAGTAGGGGTAGTTTAATCATAGTAGAGGTAGATCGACAAAAATAAAAGATGATGAGTCGTTTGGATTGGGTGCTATAAAAGCACCGTAGTTAAAAAAATAGATGTAGTTGTTGGAAGTAGGGGCTATTTAGAGAATTCAGTGTAGGATTAAAAAGGAGGGATGTTTTGATGTATTAAGAGAAGTAGGGGTAGTTTAAGCATATAAGGGGTAGATCGACAAAAATGAAAGATGATGAATCGTTGGGATTGAGTGCTACAAAAACCAACCCTTCACAATAGTTAAAACATAGGGGTAATTGTAGGAAGAAGAGCTATTTAGAGAATTTGGGATAGGATTAAAAAGAAGGGTTGTTTTGAAGTAAAATGAATTAAGAAATGAATAAAGGAAAACAATAACAAAAGTAGGGTAGTTTTAACGTAGTAGGGGACAATCGACAAATATTAAAGATAATGAATCATTTGGATAGGGTGCTGCAAAAACAACTATTCACTGTAGTAAAAAATAGGCGTAATTGTTGGATGTAGGGGTTATTTAGAGAATTAGGGGTAGGATTATAAAGAAGGGCTGTTTTGTAGTATTAAGAGAAGTAGGGGTAGTTTAAGCATAGTAGGGTTAGATTGACAAATATGAAAGATTATGAATCGTTTGGATTAGGTGCTGCAAAAACCAACCGATCACAGTAGTAAAAAGATAGGCGTAATTGTTGGAATTAAGGGCTATCTAGAGAATTAGGGTTAGAATTAAAAGGAAGGGTTGTTTTGAAGTATTAAGAGAAGTATGGGCAGTTTAAGCATAGTAGGGGTAGATCGACACATAAAAAAGATGACGAACCATTTGGATTGGATCGACAAATATAAAAGATAATGAATCGTTTGGATTGGGTGCTGCAAAAAGCAATCCTTCACAGTAGTTAATAAATAGGTGAAATTGTTGGAAGCAAGGGCTATTTAGAGAATTAGGGGTAGGATTAAAAAGAAGGGATGTTTTGAAGTATTAAGAGAAGTAGGGGCAGTTTAAGCATTTTAGGGGTAGATCGACAAATATGAAAGATGATGAATAGTTTGGATTGGGTGTTGCAAAATCCAACCCTTCGCAGCAGTTAAATAATAGGGGTTATTGTTGGAAGTAAGGGCTATTATGAGCATTAGGAGTAGGATTAAAAAGAAAGACTGTTTTGAAGTATAAAGATAAGTAGGGGTTGTTTAAGCATACTAGGGGAAGATCGAAAAATATGAAGGATGGTGTATCGTTTGAATTGGGTTCTACAAAAACGAACCCTTCACGGTAGTTAAAAAACAGGGGTAATTGTCTAAAGTTAGGGCTATTTAGAGAATTAGGGGTAGGATTAAAAAGAAGTGATGTTTTGAAGTATTAAGAGAAGTAGGGGTAGTTTAAGCATAGTAGGGGTAGATCGACAAATATGAAAGATGATGAATCATTTGGAATGGGCACCGCAAAAACCAACCCTTCACAGCAGTTAAAAATAGGGGTAATTGTTGGAAGGAAGGCTATTTAGAGAATTAGGGGTAGGATTAAAAAGAAGTACTGTTTTGAAGTATTGCAAGAAGTAGGGGTAGTTTAAGTATAATAGAGGTAGATCGACAAATATGAAAGATGATGAATCATTTGGATTGGGTGCTGCAAGAACCGACCCTTCACAAAAGTTAAAAAAGTGGGGTAATTGTTGGAAGTAAGGGCTATTTAGAGAATTATGGTTAGGATTAAAAAGAAGGATTGTTTTGAAGTATTAATAGAAGTATGGGTATTTAAGCATAGTACGGGTTAATCGACAAATGTGAAAGATGTTGAATCATTTCGATTTGGTGCTGCAAAAACCATCCCTTCACAGTAGTTAAAAAATAGGGTTAATTGTTGGAAGGAAGGGCTATTTAAAGAATTAGGGGTAGGATTAAAAAAGAATAGATTATTTGAGGTATTAAGAGTAGTAGAGGTAGTTTAAGAATACTAGGTGTAGATCGACAAATATGAAAGATGATGAATTGTTTGGATTGGGTGCTGCAAAAACGAATCCTTCATAGTAGTAGAATGATAATTGGTTTTAAAAGAAAGAAATGAATAATGCGAAATAAATGAATAAAGGAAAACGTGAATAAAAGTAGGGGCAGCTAAAAAATAGGGGTAATTGTTGGAAGTAAGGGTTAATTTGAGAATTAGGCGTAGGATCAAAAAGAATAGCTCTTTTGAAGTATTAAGAGAAGTAGGGGGTAGTTTAAGCATAGTAGGGGTAGATCGACAAATATAAAACGTTATGAACCATTTGGATTGGGTGATGCAAAAACCAACAGTTCAAAGAAGTTAAAAAATACGGGTAACTGCTGGAAGTAAGGGCTATTTAGAGAATTAGGGGTAGTATTAAAAGTAGTAGTTGTTTAGAAGTATTTAGAGAATTAGGGTAGATCGACAAATATGAAAGATGATGAATCGTTAAGATTGGGTGTTTCAAAAACCAACCCTTCACATTATTTTAAAAATTGGGGTAATTGTTGGAAGTAAGGGCTATTTAGGGAATTAGGGGTAGGACTAAAAAGAAGGGTTGTTTTGAAGTGTAAAGAAAAGTAGGGGTACGTTAAGCATAACATGTGTAGATCGATAAATATGAAAGAAAATGAGTCATTTAGATTGGGTGTTGCAAAAACCAACCCTTCACAGTAGTTAAAAAATAAGGATAGTTGTTGGAAGTAAAGGCTATTTAGAGAATTAGGGGTAGGATTAAAAAGAAGGGCTGTTTTGAAGATTTAAGAGAAGTAGAAAGATGATGAATCATTTGAATTGGGTGCTGCAAAAACCAACCCTTCATAGTAGTTAAAAATAGGGCTAATTGTTGGAAGTAAGGACTATTTTGAGAGTTATGGGTAGGATTAAAAAGAAAGGTTGTTTTGAAGTACTAAGATAAGTAGGGCTAGTTTAATCATAGTAGATGTAGCTCGACAAATATGAAAGATTATGAATCATTTGGATTGTGTGCTGCACAAACCAACCCTTCCCAGTAGTAAAAAGATAGGAGTAATTGTTGGAAGTAAGGGATATTTAGAAAATTAGGGGAAGGATTAAATAGAAGGGCTGTTTTGAAGCGTTAAGAGAAGTAGGGGTAGTTTAAGCATAGTAGGTAGATCGCAAAGATGATGAATCATTTAGATTGGGTGCTGCCAAAACAACAGTAGTTAAAAAATAGGGGTAATTGTTAGAAGTAAGGGCTATTTAGATAATTAGGTATAGGATTAAAAGGAATAGCTGTTTAGAAGTATTAAGAGAAGTAGGGGTAGTTTAAGTATAGTAGGGGTAGATCGACAAATATGAAAGATGATGAATCGTTTGGATTGGGTGTTGCAAAATACAACCCTTTACAGTAGTTAAAAAATAGAGGTAACTGTTGGATGTAATGGTTATTTGGATAATTTGGGGTAGGATTGAAAAGAAGTGATGTTTTGAAGTATTAAGAGAAGTAGGGGTAGTTTCAGCATGGTAGGGGTAGATCGACCAATATACCGATGATGAATCGTTTGGATTGGGTTCTGCAAAAACCAATCCTTCATAGCAGTAAAAAGATAGGCATAATTGTTCGAAGTAAGGGCTATTTAATGAATTAAGGGTAGGATCAAAAAAAGGACAGTTTTGAAGTATTAAGAGAAGTAGTGGTAGTTTAAGCATAGTAGGGGCAGATCAACAAATATGAGAGATGTTGAATCGTTTGGAATGAGTGCTGCAAAAACCAACCCTTCACAGAAGTTAAAAAATAGAGGTAATTGTTGGAAGGTATGGCTATTTAGAAAAATATGGGTAGGATTAAAAAGAAGGATTGTTTTGAAGTATTAAGAGAAGTAGGGGCAGTTTAAGCATAGTTGGGGTAGATCGGCAAAAATGAAAGATGATGAATCATTTGGATTGGGTGCTGCAAAAACCAGGTCTTCATAGAAGTAAAAAAAAATAGAGGTTATTGTTGCAAGGAAGGGCTATTTAGAGAATTAAGGGTATGATTAAAAAGAAGGACTGCTTTGAAGTATTAAGAAAAGTATAGGTAGTTTAAGCATAGTAGGGGTATATCGACAAATATGAAAGATGATGAATCATTTGGATTTAGTGCTGCAAAAACCAACCCTTCAAAGATGCTAAAAAATAGGAGTAATTGTTGGAAGTAAGGGCTATTTTGAGAATTAGGGGTAGGATTAAAAGGAAGATCTGTTTTGAAGTATTAAGAGAAGTTTAGGTAGTTTAATCACAGTAGGGGTAGATCGACAAATATGAAAGATGATGAATCATTTGGATTTGGTGCTGCAAAAATCAACCCTTCACAGTAGTTAAAAAATAGGCTTAATTGTTGGAAGGAAGGGCTATTTACATAATTAGGGGTAGGATTAAAAAGAATAGCTTTTTTGAATTATTAAGAGAAGTAGAGGTAGTTTAAGCATAGTAGGGATAGATCGACAAATATGAAAGATGATGAATTTTTTGGATTTGGTGGTTCAAAAACGAACTCTTCATAGTAGTAGAATGATAATTGGTTTACAAAGAAAGAAATGAATAATGTGAAATAAATGAATAAAAAATGAATAAAGGAAAACAATAATAAAAGTAGGGGGTAGTTAAAAATTAGGGGTAATTGTTGGAAGTAAGGGCTATTTAGAGAATTAGGGGTAGAATTAAAAAGAATAGCCGTTTTGAAGTATTAAGAGTAGTAGGGGGTAGTTTAAGCATAGTGAGGTAGATCGACAAATATAAAACATGATAAATCATTTGGATTGGGTGATGCAAAAACCAACACTTCACATTAGTTTAATAAATATGGGTAACCATTGGAAGTAAGAGCTTTTTAGAGAATTAGGGGTAGGATTAAAAAGAATATCTTTTTTGAAGTATTAAGATAAGTAGGGGTAGTTTAAGCACAAAAGGGGTAGATCGAAAAATTTGAAAGATGATGAATCATTTTGATTGGATGTTGCAAAAACCCACCCTTCATAGTAGTTAAAAAATAGGGGTAATTGTTGGAAGTAAGGGCTATTTAGAGAATTAGGGTTAGGATTAAAAAGAAGGGTTGTTTTGAAGTACTAAGAGAAGTAGTGGTTGTTTAAGCATAGTAGGGATAGATCGACAAATATAAAAGATTATGAATAGTTTGGATTCAGCTTCAAAAACCAACCCTTCACAGTAGTAAAAGGATAGGCGTAATTGTTGGAAGTTAGAGCTATTTAGAGAATTAGGGGTAGGATTAAAAAGAAGAACTGTTTTGAAATATTAAGAGAAGTAGGGGTAGTTTGAGCGTGGTAGGGGTAGATCAACTAATATGAAAGATGATGAATCATTTAGATTGGGTGATGTAAAAACCAACCTTTACAGTTGTTAAAAAATAGGGGTAATTGTCGGAATTTAGGGCTATTTAGAAAATTAGGGGTAGGATTAAAAAGAAGGGATGTTTTGAAATACTAAGAGAAATAGGGGTAGTTTAGGCATGGTGGGGGTAGATCAACAAATATGAAAGAAGATGAATTGTTTGGATTGGGTTCTGCGAAAACCAACCTTTCACAGCAGTAAAAAGATAGGCGTAATTGTTGGAAGTAAGGGCTTTTTAGAGAATTAGGAGTAGGGTTAACAAGAAGGATTATTTTAAAGACTTCTCTTAATAATTCTAAACAATTCTTCTTTTTAATAATATCCCTGATTTTCTAAGTAGCCTTTCCTTCCAACAATTACCCCTATTTTTTAACTTTTGTAATGGGTTGGTTTTTGCAACAGCCAATCGAAATGATTCATAATCTTCCATATTTGTCAATATACCACTACTATGCTTGAACAACCCCTACTTTTTTTAAAACTTCAAAACAGTCCTTCTTTCTAATCCTACCCCTAATTTTCTAAGTAACCACTCCTTCCAACAATTACCCCTTTATTTAACTATTGTGAAGGATTGGTTTTTGCAGCACCCAATCCAAATGATTCATCATCTTTCATATTTGTCGATCAACCCCTACTATGCTTAAACTACCCCTACTTCTCTTAATACTTCAAAATAGTCCACCTTTTTAATCCAACACCTAATTCTCTAAATATCCCTTAATTCTAACAATTACCTCTATTATATAACTATTGTGAAGTGTTGGTTTTTGCTGCACCCAATTCAAATGATTCAACATCTTTCATATTTGACGATCTACCTTACTATGCATAAATTGCCCCTACTTCTCTTAATACTTCAAAACAACACTTCTTTTTAATCCAACCCCTAATTATCAAAAACTCCCTTCCAACAATTACCCCAATTTATTAACTTGTATGAAGGGTTGGTTTTTGCAGCACCCAATCCATATGATTCATCATCTTTTATATTTGTCGATGTACCCCTACTATGCTTAAACTACCCTACTTCTCTTAATACTTCAAAACAGTCGTTTTTAATCCTACCCCTAATAATATAAATAGCCCTTACTTCCAACAATTACGTCTATTTTTTACTTCTTTAAAGGGTTGGTTTTTGCAGAACACAATCCAAACGATTCATCATCTTGCATATTTGTTGATCTACCCCTACTATGCTTAAACTACCCCTACTTCACTTAATAATTCTAAACAACCCGTCTTTTTAATCCTACCCTTAATTCTCTAAATAGTCCTTACATTCAACATTTACCCCTATTTTTTAACTACTGTGAATGGTTGGTTTATGTAGCACCCAATCCAAACGATTCATCATCTTTTAATTTTTTTGATCTACCCATCCTATGCTTAAACTACCCTACTTCTCTTAATACTTCAAAATAACTATTATTTTTAATCCTACCAATAAATCTCTAGATCGCCCTTACTTCCAACAGTTACCCCTATTTTATAATTACCATGAAAGGTTAGTTTTCCAGCAACCAATCCAAATGATTCATTATCTTTCAAAATTTTCGATCAACCCCACTATGCTTAAATTACACCTATTTTTTAAATACCCCCTACTTTTACTATTATTTTCCTTTATTCATTTTTTTTGCATTATTCATTCCTTTCTATGAAAACTAATTATCATTCTACTTCTGTGAGGGGTTGGTTTTTGCGGCATCCAATCCAAACAATTCATCATCTTTTATATTTGTCTTTCTACCCTTACTATGCTTAAACTACCCCTACTTCTCTTAATACTAGAAAATAACCATTCTTTTTAGTACTACCCCTAATTCTCTAAATAGCCTTTACTTCCAACAATTACCCGTATTTTTTAACTACTGTGAAGGGTTGGTTTTTGCAGCACCCACTCTAAATGATTCATCATATTTCATATTTGCCGATCTACCCCTACATGTCTTAATACTTCAAAACAGTCCTTCTTTTTAATCCTACCCCTAATTCTCTAAATAGCACTTCCTTCCAATAATTACCCCTATTTTTTAACAATTGTGAAGGATTTGTTTTTGCAGCACCCAATCTAAACGATTCATCATGTTTCACATTTGTCGATATACCACAACTTCTCTTAATACTTCAAAACAACCCTTCTTTTTAATCCTACCCTAATTATGTAAATAGCCCATCAAAAAATTACCCCTATTTTTTTAACTTTTTCGAAGGGTTGGTTTTTGCAGCACCCAATCCAAATGAATCATCATCTTTCATATTTGTCGATCAACCCTTACTATGTTTAAGCTACCCCTACTTCCCTTAATACTTCAAAACATCCCTTCTTTTTAATCCTACCCCTAATTATCTAAACAGCCCTTACTTCCAACAATTACGCCTATTTTTTAACTTTAGTGATGGGTTGGTTTTTCCAGCACTCAACCAAAATGATTCATTTTCTTCCATATTTGTCGATCTACCCCTACTATGCTTAAACTACACCTACTTCTCTTAATACTTCAAAATAGACCTTCTTTTAAATCCTACCCCTAATTCTCTAAATAGACTGTACTTCCAACAATTTCCCCTATTTTTTTTACTATAGTGAAGGGTTGGTTTTTGCAACACCCAATCCAAACGATTCATCATCTTTCATATTTTTTGATCTACTCCTACTATGCTTAAACTACCCCCACTTCTCTTTATACTTCAAAAAAACCCTTCTATTTAATAATACCTATAATTCTCTAAATAGCTCTTACTTCCAACAATTACCCTATTTTTTAACTACTATAAAGGGTTGGTTATTGAGACGACCCGAACTTCCCCGTGTAGGAAAGCACGGATAGAATTGAGGACAAGACAAAATAGAACGCAGACGGAAGAACATTTCATTGCTATTACAACAATTCCATCAGATACAAGAATATACAGAGTACAAATGAATAAATTACATTCGATAAATATCAGAGATTACAATAAATTACATAGCAGCGGAAAAATATACAAAACACAACTGAAAGTAATACACGGATACAGAGCTTTCCGAGCATCGTTCTAGCTGTAAATCAGGACCCTGTGAATATAAATCTGCAAAACCAAAACTACTAGCTGCCCGTGTGGAAAATAGGGGCACCCAGAGTTTAGGTTAAAACAATAAACTCCAGGTCAGTCATGTGACTGGTGTGAGAACTAAAACATTTATTAATATTGGTTTTAAAGTTAGGTAAATCAAGGGACCACGCCGTATAACACGGAAAGGGTTACCTCCCAAGAATACCGGTGCATAAAACAAACAGCGCAATGCTAAATAAAGAAAAATGAAGCTGTTATAAGACCCAGGTCCCATCACACAATGCAACGCAAGCCGGAGGATAGGGTTTTCCCTTATAACAGCCAAAGCATGCTTGATACGTTTAAAACAAATCATTTGATACTATTTTAGGTGTATAGTGTCAAAACAATTCAAATCATAAATATCAATCATAGGCGGCATGGGTACCATCTATCATGTCGCCATACTAGTTCTACAATTAAAACCGCAATACACGTATTGAAAATTGGATTTCCGTCATGAGTCGAGGCTAGGGGCAAGCTCCTCTCCGCGTTCGAGACACTCTAGCAAATGCCTCAGGACCCCACTATGATCCTTGGATCTTCAGGGCCGGTCCTCTCTTACTTTTGAGGATTAGTTATTCCTGAACACACATTTCCCGGTCCTTACAGACCTATATCCGAGGCGCCTCATATCCAACAACCACACAGGTGAAAATTATATAAATGTTAGGGCTGGTAGGTCACTGACACCACCCTAGCTAGAAAGAAACGTCGTGCTCTCCCTGCAATCACTATCCCGTTTTTGACTCATACCGAGGTGTGAGGCTCGCGAATTCCCGTTATACACAAAGCTACGCCACACAGGCCGTGCTTTGATCATCAACCACAAGACTTTGCTTTTCAACAGAAGCCTTGATCAATTGCCACTTACGCATGCCACATTGGCAATTCACTCCATGCGACTGATGTCCATCGATATACAACCCCTGAGCTCGTATGTCTCAGAGAAGGGCGTTAAACAAGAGAATAAATTCTCCGCCGCCAAACAGATGTATATTTAATAGAGATCAATCAACACAGAATAAAATTCCAATGTCAGACACACAATCCATTTACAAGTTCGTTCTGGGTCTGAACGAAACCGGAGGCACTTTCCTCGCATATCCATCCATCTCCAGGTACGTCTGGACGATCACCAACTGATTCCCTCATCCTGGGTGTACAGCCCAATCAAGATCATCAGTAATCACCCAAACGATGTGAAGACTTCCGGTCTTCAACCACCGTCTTCATCTTCGACATCTCGTCGAATCGGTTATTCAGAATGGGTATAAACCCGGCCTTTCTGGATAACCCACGTATATAATAAACGAATGTTACACAAACACAACAACCGCCTCATTCCAATTCAGAATATTATTTTATTCACATAATCACATTCTTAGGGAAAGGTTCCCATTAATTTTATCCAAGATAAATTCTTCTAAATTTATTCTTTAATCCTCCTTTGGATATCATTTCAAACTAGTCGGGATTAACGAACCACACCGAAGTAATTATTTATTTTATTTCCCTATCCCAACCTATATATCCCATGGAGAAAACTGGTAATACTCCACATCTAACACCACGGTGTTATCGGTAAAATTAATTACCATTTCACGTTCAAATCTAATTAAAGATTTAGCTATCGCTTTGGAGCAAAACTGGTGGTACTCCATTCTCGATCACCTTTCAGATTTGATAATTTAAATTATCAATTCACATTTTAATCTAATTAAAGATTCATTAAAACTCCACTTAGTTTTAATCTTTTCGAAAATCGATATCTTGCCTTTAACTGGGTTAAAGAACCAATGTCCTCAAAAACATGATTCACGATAAACCCAAATCACATTTGATATTAAATACAAGGCTCTGAATGGAAAATATATCGGTTTATATTCAATATCAAATTCTGAAACCAACATATATTGTTTGGAAATAACGATATTAAATATATCATTCAAATTCCCATAACAATATCTGTATAGTCACGAAATCCAACATCGAAATATCCCGAAGATAATTTCGATTCAACTCCAGTCCAATCCACGTATTGGGAATATGGATTATTTTTAAAATCACTTTCAAATTCAATTTATTTATTTAAAAATAAATTGATTTTAATTCCAGCTCAAAACTAGATCATTTCGATAAAAATCTATTTTTATCTTCTAATGTGGTGTTCTCCAGCCCAATTCTTTCCAATTCACATATTTTGATTTTACACAAATTATAGATATTTTTAATAATTTTATCAAGGCCCGTACAGTCGATTTCCATCAACGGCCATCGAACTGCACTTACAACGACCTTTTCTGAAATTGATTTGGACATAATTCCAAATCCAACCGTTAGATTTCAAATTTCTAATATTCATTGGAAAGCTCTTTTCGATACGAACCCAACGGTTCCGGTTTTAGGAGAATCCGACGGTCGGATCTCCCGCAATGTCCGTTTGAAATAAATGGTCGAAATTCACGAACTGCCGCGGCGCGGCGCGTTCTATTCAGGCCATTATATTATATATATATATATATAATATATATAATATATATTTCGTCGATTTCTATTTAAAACGAATTTTATAAATCGTTTTAAATTCGTTTCTAAAACAATTCAACTTCTATATTCCATTTCAAATCGATTTGATTTCAGTTCAATTCGAGTTCATTTCAATTCAATTCCAATTTGAATTTGTTTTATATTCAATTCCATTCGAAGTCCCTTTTATGTTCAATTCAAATTCGTTTTCTTTTCAATTCGAATTTGCTATAATATTCATTTCAATTTGAATAAAATCGATGTAAATATCGTTCACGTCAAAATGGCGCAAAACTAATCAACACGGCTTTATATTCTTCAATAAATCCGTTATTCTATTCAACAAATGAATATTTATTTCATTCAACACATGAATCTATATTTCTTTCAACACACGACTAATCTCAACACATGAGTACTGTCAACACATCACTATTTTTGTTATGTAAAATATTTTATAAAACTAAGGTATCTATCGTTTGATTTTTAATTAGGCTTCTACTGGGAAGTAGATTCTAATTGTAAATATGATAAAGATGTAAATTTCATTGTATAAAATATTTCACTCAACACATAAACATCGTCAACACATGACTATTTTTATATTCAACACATGAATTTTCTTTTATAATATTCATTATTTTCCCGATTGGAATGAGGCCCAATCAATCACCATATAATGTTAATTATATGGATTCCATACAACACATGTATATAATAGCTTTGAAAAATAATCAACCACCAACCAAAGTGCACCACACAACTGCATAAGCATCAAATATAAATAATCGACGCTTACACAGTTTGTCGACCAATCGATCGACATATTTAATCAATCAGGATGCGTGAACTTCAAATTTCATCCCAACACCCGTGTGGGGTTTCAAATCAACAAACACACATTTTCGTTTGTGCAGTTGGGCGATGTGTAAAATTTATCGTCCCAATCAATGCCTTCAAATAGGTGTACATAAACAAACCGTCCGGTTTGTAAATGAATATTTTATTTTATTCACTTCCACGTTAAAAATTATATTTTTAACGATCAAATATTCTATTTCAACACATGAATTTCTATTCAGTTCATTTATTCAATAAAATGATATTTTTATTTTTCTTACATATTTTAGAAAATTTCGGCGGCATAACGGCACGATACTAGAAACGGGACGAGGCCTAGCCTTATCCCCGGTCTAGTGAAGGCCCACGCCATTCACACATCAATCAAATCCATTCCATTTCACCAAACAATTCAATTCCAACCAAATAAACTAACCAACTACTCAACCAAATAATTTAACAAACAAGCCATCCATGGTCTGTGGATGACGGGTGTCGGGTGCTGCTAAGCACCGTCTGCATCCTAGTATATATATAATTTGAAAAAGAAGTTTAGAGTGAGAAGTTCTCACCAATAGCTATCCACTCATCTTGACTCTTCTTTTATAGAAATCTTCTTCATTCTCGCTTTTTTATCATCTTCGTTGCTCGTAGTCACTACATATATAAAAATCACACATTTTTATATTTTGATGTCTTTAAAATAAAAATCACATTTTTATTTATTCACTTTCAATTTAAAAATCATATTTTTATAATTACTTCATATATTAAAAAATCGAATTTTCACTTCGCTAAAAATAGCATATTTTTACAACGCTACTATATAGATAAAGGTTATATTTTTATCACCTTATTCTTCATATAAAGATTTCGCCCTTTCAAAAATAAAGTTTTCGCCTTTATAAAAATAAAGTTTTCGCCTTTATAAAAATAAAGTTTTCTCCTTTATAAAAATAAAGTTTTCGCCTTTACTAACATTAAAATATCGTCTTTTTATTTTTAAAGATTTTACCTTTTCAATTCCATCCCTATAGAAATCACATTTTATTTTGCTACCTATAAAACGATGATATTTTTAATATTCCTAACATGTAAAAATTATATTTTTAATTCTTTAAAAATATAAAAATCATATTTTTACATCTTCTATATAGTAAAGATTATATTTTTAGAAATTTATAAATATAGAAATCATATTTCTATAATTAAAAATCACTTCTTTTCCTCTCTTAGCTAATGAACAAATAAAAATCTTAGCTTGTTCATAAAAATCAACTCTTTGTTTATTCTAAAATCTTGTCTTTCTATGTTTTCTTCAAAATCAAGTCTCGTACATTTAGAAATCAAATCCTTTATGACAGTAAAAATCAATCCTAAATCATAATGGTTCATACAAAATTTTAATAGCAAAAATAAAAAAATACTAACTAATAGAAGACTTACAGTGTTTTTTTTATAAGAGGTAGGGGGTTCGACAGTCGAGCGGAGGCCGAGGGAGGGGCGTTTGGGGTCGGCGGTGGTGGCCAGCGGGGTGGAGGAGGTCGGGGTTGTCGGCTAGGGTTTCAGGCGGGAGGGGGTGCGGTTGCTGGCGCGATGGGGGTTGCGCGCAGGGGGGAAGTGGCGAGGTGGAGGAAGAAGGAGGAGGAGAAGAAGAGGAAGCAGCGGCGGCGGCGTCGCTGGGGGGGGGGGGGGGGGGGGGCGCGATGTGGCGGCGGCGGCTCTCCCCCCCGTCGCCCTAGTCTCTCTTTTTTTTTTTTTTTAATACTGAATCGGGAAAGAAGAAATAAAAAAGGGGGGGGGGGCTTTTATAAAATTTATATTATTTAATTTATTTATTTTTAATTGCAAAAAGTTGACTTTCACAAACGACCTCTAAACGAGGTCCACCGCCTGTCGTCCTTAGCGTATTACCCCCATTCCGAACACAATGGGATATGTATCGCAAGCTGATTCGGCTGTTTCGATTAGTTTTCGTCAAAATCAACATATAACTCCATATATTGAATTTGAACGCGCATTTCAATTTACCGGGGTCACATACTAACTCTAAAAATTGCAGAAAAATATTTTCTAGCTTCGTATTAAAGATACGGTCCTAACAAAACTAGTTTCGTCGAATTCTGAGACCGTTGGAAAAATGGCCATTTTCCAGTCGATTAAATCAACTGAAACTGGTTAAACGCGTTTTCCTTTGCCACGCTCACATATTGATTCGAAAAATTATGAAATTTGAAACCTAGCAATAACTTTACACTGCGGATCCAACAAAAGTGGTTTCGTCGAAATCCGAGGTCGTTTGCAAAATGTCTACATTTAAGGGCCTGAATTCCATAGCGACTATTCAGAATTTTCAACTGGACATATCTTTTGATTCCCGCTATGAAATCTTGATCTGTCGGATTCGTTGGAAAGATATCATTAAATAGATCCTATTGTTTTTGGTTTCAATAAAATCCGGATTGTTTTGCACCCGGTACATTCAATTGAAGTTTGAAATCGAATTATCGAACTACCGCGCCATTTTCAATTCCTATTCATAATTATATATAATTATTTATATTCTATCGACGACGTATATAAATATATACGTTCGAATTATATTCAAAATAAATTTCTCGTCGATATTATTTAAAATAAGTGAATATTAGGCACAGGTCCCTAAAACGAAACTTAATTAGGCTCACCCCCGGTCATAAACTTATTGTAAATTTAGTCCCTATTTTCAAAAACATATAAAAACATACAAAAAAAATATTAAAAAACCATGTAAATTCGTATTTAATTAAAACAATTAATCGTGAAAAAAATCAGATCAAAAAAACATTAAAAACAACGTCGAAATCACGAAATACAGAAAATCAACGAAATGCAGTAAATTGCATCAAAACATGCATATAAGTCGATTAGTTGCATACATGTATGCATTTATTTCAAATCTGCGTCAAAACTGCAGTATAAATGCATACATGTATGCACATATTGTTAAAACATGCATCTGCCGATGCATTTGTTTAAAAACTGCATACCTACGTGCAACTTATTCACGTTTGCATGTATTTTGACATATATGCACACATGTATGCAGTTATATAGAAAAACTGCATACATGTATGCAATTTTTCAAACAGACGTGCATAAACATATGCATGTGTATTCGAATAGTTGCATAAATGTATGCAACTATTCGTAAAAGTTGCATACATTGATGCAACTTTTTTTTTTTTAATTTCTGTGGACTTCCGAGAATATTTACAGATTTTAGAAATTTTTTTTTTTTTTTAAGTGATAGCGCCTGAAAATTTGGACAGAAAACGAAAGAGGCGGAGGTATGGAAAGTGGCAGGCGGAAGATTCCAGGCGGCAGCTAAAATAGGGGGCAGGTTTACAGAGAAAACATTAATTACAGGGATGTATTGTGAATTTAAAACTTGCAAAATAGTTGCATACATGTATGCAACTTTTGCCAATAGTTGCATACATGTATGCAAGTATTTCTGAAGCTGTTTTAGTTGAAAATGCATGCAGAAACCTGCATACATGTGTGCAACTATTTGAAATACTTGCACACATGTATGCAAGTATTTACATGTGAAAATAAAATGTGTGCAGAAACTTGCATACATGTATGCAACTATTTTAAATACTTGCACACATGTATGCAAGTATTGCATGTAAAAATATAACAGAGAAATATTTGCACAGATGAATGCAAGTATTCCAAATATGTGCATGATTTGATGCAGATTACTGCATTTTTCGCTGTTTTCTGTATTTTTTTGATTTTGATGCATGTTTTGATTTTATTATGATCTGAATTTTTAGGCGAGCACATGTTTTATTTAAATACGAATTTACGTGATTTTTTTATATTTTTTTAATATTTTTTTGATGACTTTTCAGAAAATAGGGACCTAATTTACAATAAGTTTATGACCGGGTTTTTTTTATATTTTGAAACTTAATAGGGACCTCTAAAAAACGCACCCTTAAAATAATCTATTTTAAATGTTCAAAATTCACTAAAATTACCAAAATAAAAATTTTAAACTGGCTCAGATTTTCCGGGTTATTACAGTTATTGCAGCACCCAATCGAAACGATTCCTCTTATTTCATATTTGTCGATCTACCCCTACTATGCTTAAACTACCCCTACTTCTCTTAGCCCTTCTTTTTAATCCTACCCCAAACTCCCTAAATATCTTCCTTCCAACATTTACCCCAATTCTTTAACTATTGTGAAGGGTTTAGTTTTTGCAGCACCCAATCCAAATGAATATCATCATTCCTATTTGTCGATCTACCCCTATTATGCTTAAACGACACCTACTTCTATTAATACTTCATAACAGCCCTTCATAGTAGTAAAAAAATATGGATAACTGTTGGAAGTAAGGCTATTTGGAAAATTAGAGGTAGGACTAAAAAGAATAGCTGTTTTGAAGTATTAAGAGAAGTAGGGGTAGTTTTAGCATAGTAAATGTAGATCGACTAATATGAAAGATGATGAATCGTTTGGATTGGGTGTTGCAAAAACCAACCCTTCACAATAGCTAAAAAATACGGGCAATTGTTGGAAGTAAGGGCTATTTATAGAATTAGGGGCAGAATTAAAAAGAAGTATCGTTTTAAAGTATTAAGACAAGTAGTGGTAGTTTAAGCATAGTAGGGGTAGATCTACAAATATGAAAGATGATGAATCGATTAGGTTGAGTGCTGCAAAAACAAAGTATTTAAAAAATAGGGGTAGATGTTGGAAGTAATGGCTATTTAGAGAATTCGCGGTAGGATTAAGAAGGAGGGATGTTTTGACGTTTTAAGAGAAGTAGGGGTAGTTTAAGCATAGTAGGGGTAGATCGACAAAAATGAAAGATGATGAATCATTTGGATTGGGTGCTGCAAAACCAACCCTTCACATTAGTTAAAAAATAGGGGTGATTGTTGGAAGGAAGGGCTGTTTAGAAAATGCGGGATAGGAGTAAAAAGATGGGATGTTTTGAAGTATTAAGGGAAATAGGCATAGTAAAGAAAGAAAAAAATGAAATAAAAAATGAAAGAAGGAAAACAATAACAAAAGTAGTGGGTAGTTATAATATAGTAGTGGTAAATCGACAAATATGAAAGATAATGAATCGTTTGGATAAGGTGCTGCAAAAACCAACCCTTCACATAAGTAAAAAGGTAGGCGTAATTGTTGGATGTAAGGGCTATTTAGAGAATTAGGGGTAGGCTTATAAAGAAGGGCTGTTTTGAAGTATTAACAGAAGTTGGCGTAGTTTAAGCATAGTATGGGTAGATCGACAAATATAAAAGATTATGAATCGTTTGGATTTGGTGCTGCAAAAACCAACCCTTCACAGTAGTAAAAAGATAGGCGTAATTGTTCGAAGTAAGAGCTATATAGAGAATTAGGGGTAGGATAAAGAAGAATGGTTATTTTGAAGTATTAGGAGAAGTATGGGCAGTTTAAGCAAAGTAGGGGTAGATCGACACATATGAAAGATGATGAACCATTTGGATTGGATCGACAAATATGGAAGATTATGAATCGTTTGGATTGGGTGCTGCAATAACCAATCCTTCACAGTAGTTAATAAATAGGGGTAATTTTGTAAGTAAAATCTATTTAGGGTATTATGGGTAGGATTAAAATGAAGGGATGTTTTGAAGTATTAAGAGAAGTATGGGTAGTTTAAGCATAGTAGGGGTAGATCGACAAATATGAAAGATGATGAATCGTCTGGATTGGGTGCTGCGAAAACCAACCCTACACAAAAGCAGAATGATAATTAGTTTACAAAGAAAGAAATGAATAATGCAAACAAATTGAATAAAGAAATGAATAAAGAAAAACAATTATAAAAGTAGGGGTAGTCAAAATATAGCGGTAATTGTTGGAAGTAAGGGCTATTTAGATAAATATGGGAAGGATTAAAAAGAAGGGTTGTTTTGAAGTATTAAGAGAAGTAGGAGTAGTTTAAG
This sequence comes from Allium sativum, assembly GCA_030737875.1. Classification (NCBI taxonomy): domain Eukaryota; kingdom Viridiplantae; phylum Streptophyta; class Magnoliopsida; order Asparagales; family Amaryllidaceae; genus Allium; species Allium sativum. The sequence continues at coordinate 5,187,237 of CM060909.1, read as the reverse complement.
CAAAGTAGGTGTAGATCGAAAAATATGAAAGATGATGAATAGTTTGGATTGGGTGTTGCAAAAACCAACCCTTCACAGTAGTTAAATAATAGGTGTAATTGTTGGAAGTAAGGATTATTTAGAGCATTAGGATTGTTTTGAAGTATTAAGAGAAGTAGGGGTAGTTTAAGCATATTATGGGAAGATCGACAAATATGAAAGATGATGAATCGTTTGGATTGGGTGCTGCAAAAACCAACCCGTCACAGTAGTTAATACACAGGGGTAATTGTTGGAAGTTAGGGCTATTTAGAGAATTAGGGGTAGGATTAAAAAGAAGTGATGTTTTGAAGTATTAAGAGAAGTAGGGGTAGTTTAAGCATAGTAGGGGTAGATGGAAAAATATGAAAGATGATGAATCATTTGTATTGGGTGCTGCAAACACCAACCCTTCACAGCAGTTAAAATAGGGGTAATTACTGGAATTAAGAGCTATTTAGAGAATTAGAGGTAGGATTAAAAAGAAGGACTGTTTTGAATTATTAAGAGAAAAGGGGTAGTTTAAGCATAATAGGGGTAGATCGACAAATACGAAAGTTGATGAATCGTTTGGATTGGGTGCTGCAAAAAACAACCCTTGACAGTAGTTAAAAAATAGGAGTAATTACTGGAAGTAATGGCTATTTAGAGAATTAGGGGTAGGATTAAAAAAAGGGTTGTTTTGAAGTATTAAGAGAAGTAGGAGTAGTTTAAACATAGTAGGGGTAGATCGACAAGTATGAAAGATTATGAATCGTTTGGATTGGGAGCTGTAAAAACCAACTATTCACAGTAATAAAAAGAAAGTCATAATAGTTGGAAGTAAGGGCTATTTAGAGAATTAGGGATAGGACTAAAATTAAGGGCTGTTTTGAAATATTAAGAGAAGTAGGGGTAGTTTAATCATAGTAGGGATAGATCGACAAATATGAAAGATGATGCTGCAAAAACCAACCCTTCACAGTAGTTAAAAAATAGGGGTAATTGTTGGAAGCAATGGCTACTTCGATAGTTATAGGTAAGATTAAAAAGAAGGACTGTTTTGAAGTATTAAGAGAAGTTTGGGTAGTTTAAGCATAGCAGGGGTAGATCGATAGGTATAAAAGATGATGAATCATTTAGATTAGGTGCTGCAAAAACCTACCCTTCATAGAAGTTAAAAAATAGAGGTAATTGTTGGAAGTAAGGCTATTTAGAGAACTAGGGGAAGGATTAAAAAGAAGGGTTGTTTTGAATTATTAAGAGAAGTAGGTGTAGTTTAAGCATAGTTGGCGTAGATCGACAAATATGATATATGATGAATCATTTAGATTGGGTGCTGCAGAAACCAATCCTTCACAATAGTTAAAAAATAGGGCAAATTGTTTGAACGAAACGCTATTTTGATAATTAGGGGTAGGATTAAAAAGAAGGACTATTTTGAAGTATTAATAGAAGTCTGCAGAGTTTAAGTAGAGTACGGGTAGATCGACAAATATGAAAGATTACGAATTGTTCTGATTTTGGTGCTGTAAAAACCAACCCTTCACACATCCCTTCTTTTTAATCCTACCCCTAATTCTCTAAATAGCCCTTAGTTCCAACAATCACCCCTATTTTTTAATTATTGTGAAGAGTTGGTTTTTGCAGCAACCCAATATAAATGATTGATCATCTTTCTTATTTGTCGATCTACCCCTACTATGTTTGAACTAACCCTACTTCTCTAAATAATGCAAAACATCCCTTCATTTTAATCCTACCCTAAATTCTCTAAATAGCCCTTCCTTCCAATAATTACCCCTATTTTTTAACTACTGTGAAGGGTTGGTTTTTTGCAGCATCAAATCCAAACGATTCATCATCTTTAATATTTGTCGATCTATTCCTACTATGCTTAAACAACCACTACTTATCTTTATACTTCAAAATAGTCTTTCTTTTTAATCCTACCCCTAATTATCTAAGTAGCCCTTACTTACAAAAATTACCCCTATTTTTTAACTTCTGTGAAAACCTGATTTTTGCAGCACCCAATCTAAATGATTCAACATCCAACATATTTGTCGATCTACCCCAACCATGCTTAAACTACCCCTACTTCTCTTAATACATCAAAACAGTCCTTCTTTTTAATCCTACCCCTACTTATCTAAATAGCCCTTACATTCAACAATTATGCCTATCTTTTTACTACTGTGAAGGGTTGGTTTTTGCAGCACCCAATCCAAACGATTCATAATGTTTCATATTTTTCGATCTACCCCTACAATGCTTAAACTACCCCTACTTCTCTTAATACTTCAAAACAACCCTTCTTTTTAGTCCAACCCCAAATTCTCTAAATAGCCCTTACTTCCAACAATTACCCGTATTTTTTAACTACTGTGAAGAGTTGGTTTTCGTAGCACCCAGTCTAAATGATTCATCATCTTTCATATTTGTCGAACTATCCCTTCTATGCTTAAACTACCCATACTTCTCTTAATACTTCAAAACAGCCTTTCTTTTTAATCCTACCCCTAATTCTCTAAATAGACATTACTTCCAAAAATTACCCCTATTTTTAACTACCGTGAAGAGTTGGTTTTTGCAGCACCCAATCCAAACGATTCATCATCTTTCATATTTTTCGATTTACCCATACTATGCTTAAACAACCCCTACTTATCTTAATACTTCAAAACATCCCTTCTTTTTATACCTACCCCTAATTATCTAAATATCCCTTCCAACAATTACCCCTATTTTTTAACTTCTGTGAATTTTTTTTTTTTTTTTTTTTTTGCAGCACCCAATCCATATGATTCATCATCCTTTATATTTATCGATAAACCACTACTATGCTTGAACTACTCCTTCTTCTCTTAATACTTCAATACTGTCCTTCTTTTTAATCCTACACCTAATTCTCTAAATAGCCCTTATTTCCAACAATTATGCCTATCTTTTTACTACTGTGAAGGGTTGGTTTTTACAAAACCCAATCCAAACGATTCATCAACTTTCTTATTAGTTGATCAACCCCAACTACGCTTAAACTACCCCTGCTTCTCTTAATATTTATCGATCTAACCCAACTATGCTCAAACTACCCCTATTATCTTATCCATAATTATCTAAATAGCCCTTACTTCCAATAGTTACACCTATTTTTGAAGTACTGTGAAGGGTTGGTCTTTGTTTCACCCAATCTAAATGACTCATCATCTTTCATATTTATCGGTCTAACCCCATTTCTCTTAATACTTCAAAATAACACTTATTTTTAATCCTAACAACAATTCTCTAAATAGCCCTAGCTTCAAAAAATTACCCCTATTTTTTAACTACCCCTAATTTTATTATTGTTTTAGTTTATTCATTTTTTTGCATTATTCATTCCTTTCTATGTAAACTAATTATTATTCTACTTCTGTGAAGGGTTGGTATTTGTGGCAACCAACCCAAACAATTCTCCATCTATTATATTTGTCGATCTAACCCTACTATGCTTAAAGTACCCCTACTTCTCTTAATACTTTAAAATAGTCCTTCTTTTTAATCCTACCCCTAATTCTCTAAATACCCTTTACTTCCAACAATTACCCCTATATTATAACTACTGTGAAGGGTTGGTTTTTGCAACACCCAATCGAAACGATTCATCATCTTTCATATTTGTCGATCTACCATTACTATGTTTAAACCACTCCTACTTCTCTGTATACTTCAAAACAACCCTTCTTTTTAATCCTACTCCTAATTCTCTAAGTAGCCCTTACTTCCAAAAATTACGCCTATTTTTTAACTACTATGAAAGGTTGGCTTTTGCAGCACACAATCCAAATGATTCATCATCTTTCATATTTGTCGATCTACCCCTACTATGTCTAAAATACCCCTACTTCTTTAAATACTTTAAAACAGCTTTTCTTTTTAATCCTACCCCTAATTCTCTAAATAGTCCTTCCATCCAACAATTACACCTACTTTTTAACTATTGTGAAGGATTGGTTTTTGCAGCATCTAATCCAAACGATTCATCATCTTTCGTATTTGTCGATCCACCCCTTCTATGTTTAAACTACCTCTACATCTCCAATAGTAGTTAAAAATAGGGGTCATAGTTGGAAGTAAGGGCTCTCTAGAGAATTAGGAGTAGGATTAAAAAGAAAGGATGTTTTGAAGTAATAATAGAAGTAGCGGTTGTTTAAGCATAGTAGGGGTAGATCGACAAATAGGAGAGATGACGAATCGTTTGGATTGGGTGCTGAAAAACCAACCCTTCACAGAAGTTAAAAAATAAAGGTAATTTTTGGAAGGAATAAATATTTATAGAATTAGGGGTAGGGTTAAAAAAAACTGTTTTGTATTATTGGTGGAAGTAGGTGTAGCTTAAGCATAGTAGGTGCAGATCGACAAATATGAAAGACGATGAATCATTTGGATTGGGTGCTGCAAAAACCAACCCTTCGCAGTAGTAAAAAAAGGGGTAATTGTTGAAAGTAAGGGCTATTTAGAGAATCAGGAGTTGGATTAAAAAGAAGGGCTGTTTTGAAGTATTAACAGAAGTACGGGTAGTTTAAGCATAGCAGGGGTAGATCGACAAATATAAAAGACGATGAATCATTTGGATTGGGTTCTGCAAAAACCAACCCTTCAAAGCAGTTAAAATATAAGGGTAATTTTTGGAAGGAAGGGTTACTTAGAGAATTAGGGATATAATTAATAATAATGGTTGTTTTGAAGTATTAAGTGAAGTAGGGGTAGTTTAAGCATAATAGGGATAAATCAAAAAATATGGAGGATATTGAATCGTTTGGATTGGGGGCTACAAAAGCCAACCATTCACAGTAGTTAAAAAATAGGGGTAATGGTTGGAAGGAAGGTCTGTTTAGAGAATTAGGGGTAGGATTAAAAAGAATAGCTGTTTTGAAGAATTATGAGAAGTAGGGGTAGTTTAAGCATAGTAGGGGTAGATCGACAAATATGAAAGATAATGAATCATTTGGATTGGGTGCTGCCAAAACAAACACTTCACAGTAGTTAAAAAATAGGAGTAATTTCTCGAAGTAAAGGCTATTTAGGGAATTTATGGTTAGGATAGACAGAAGGGTTGATTTGAAGTATTTAGAGAAGTAGGGGTAGTTTAAGAATAGTAGGGGTAGATCGACAAATATGAAAGATGATGAATAACTTAGATTGAGTGCAGCAAAAACCTACCTCTCACAGAAGTTTAAAAAATAGGCGTAATTGTTTTAAGTAAAGCCTGTTTTGAGAATTAGGGGTAGGATTAAAAAGAAGGGATGTTTTGAAGTATTAAGAGAAGTAGTGGTTTTTTAAGCATAGTAGGGGTAGATCGACAAATATGAAAGATGATGAATCGTATGGATTGGGTGCTGCAAAAAACAATAGTTAAATAGGGGTAATTGTTGGAAGTAAGGGCTATTTAGAGAATTAAGGGTAGGATTAAAAAGAAGGACTGTTTTGAAGTATTAAGAGAATTATGGGCAGTTTAAGCATTGTAGGGGTAGATCGAAAAATATGATAGATGATGAATCATTTGGATTGGCTACTACAAAAACCGACCATTCGTAGTAGTTAAAAAATAAGGGTAATTTTTGGAAGGAAGGACAATTTAGATAATTAGGGTTAGGATTAAAAAGAATGGTTGTTTTGAAGTATTTAGAGAAGTAAGGGTACTTTGTGCATAGTAGGGGTAGATCGACAAATATGAAAGATGATGAATCATTTGGATTGGGTGGTGCAAAAATCAACCCATTACAGTAGTTAAAAAATAGGGGTAATTGTTGGAAGTAAGGGTAATTTAGAGAATTAAGGGTAGAATTAAAAACAAGGGTAGTATTACTTCAAAACAACCCTTCATTTTAATTCTACCCCTAATTCTCTAAAAAGCCCATACTTCCAAAAAATACCCCTATTTTTAACTTCTGTGAAGGGTTGGTTTTTGCAGCACCCAATCCAAACGATTCATCATCTTTTATATTTGTTGATCTACCCCTACTATGCTTAAAAAACCCCAACTTCTCTTAGTACTTCAAAACAACCCTTCTTTTTAATCCAACCACTAATTCTCTAAATATCCTTTACTTCCAACAATTATCCCTATTTTTTAAACTTCTGTGAAGGGTTGGTTTTTGCAGCACCCAATCCAAACGATTCATAATCTTTCATATTTGTCGATCGACCCCTACTTCTCCTAATACTTCAATGCAGACCTTCTTTTTAATCCTATCCCTAATTCTCTAAATATCCCTTACTTCCAACAATTACGCCTATCTTTTTAATGTTGTGAAGGGTTGGTTTTTGTGGCACCCAATCCAAACGATTCATAATCTTTCATATTCGTCAACCTACCCCTACTATGCTTAAACCACCCCTACTTCTCTTAATACTTCAAAACAACCCTTCTTTTTAATCCAATACCTAATTCTCTAAATAGCCATTTTTACCAATAGTTACCCGTATTTTTTAACTACTAAGAAGCGTTGGGTTTTGCAACATCCAATATAAATGATTCATCATCTTTCATATTTGTCGATCTAACCCTACTATGCTCAAACAACCCCTACTACATAAATACTTCAAAACAGTCCTTCTTTTTAATCCTACCCCAAATTCTCTAAATAGCCTTAAAAAGTAGGGTTGATTTGAAGTATTAAGAGAAGTAGGTGTAGTTTAAGCATAGTAGCGGTAGGTCGACAAATATGAAAAATAATGAATCATTTTGATTGGGTGCGGCAAAAACCAACCCTTCACAGAAGTAGAATGATGATTAGTTTTCAAAGAAAGAGGTAATTTTTGGAATTAAGGGCTATTTAGAGAATTAGGGGTAGGATTAAAAAGATAGACCGTTTGTAAGTATTAAGAGAAGTAGGGGTGATTTAAACATAGAAGGGATAGATCGATAAATATGAAAGATGATGAATGGTTTGGATTGTGTGATGCAAAAACAACCATTCATAGTCGTAAAAAAATAGGGGTTATTTTTGGAAGAAAGGGCTATTTAGGGAATTAGGGGTAGTATTAAAAAGAAGGGCCGTTTGAAAGTATTAAGAGAAGTAGGGGTGGATTAAGCACAATAGGGATAGTTCGACAAATATGAAAGGGCTATTTAGAGAATTAGCAGTAGGATTAAAAAAGGGCTGTTTTGTTGCATTAAGAGAAGTAGGGGTAGTTTAAGCATAGTAGGGGTAGATCGACAAATATGAAAGATGATGAGTCGTTTGGATTCGGTGCTGCAAAAACCAACCCTTCACAGTAGTTAAAAAATAGGGGTAAATTTTGGAAGTATAGGTTTTTAGGTAATTAGGGATAGGATTAAAAATAAGGATTGTTTTGAGGTATTAAAAGTAGTGTGGGTAGTTTAAGAACAGTAGGAATCGATCGACAAATATGAAAGATGATGAATCATTTCGATTGGGTGCTGCAAAAACCAACCCTTCATAGTAGTTAAAAAGTAGGTGTAATTGTTGGAAGTAGGGGCTCTTTAGAGAATTAGGGATAGGATTAAAAATAAGGACTGTTTTGAAATATTAAGAGAAGTAGGAGTAGTTTAAGCATAGTAGGGGTAGATCGACAAATATGAAAGATGATGAATTGTTTGGACTGGGTGTTGCAAAGACCAACCCTTCACAGTAGTTAAAAAATAGGGGTAATTTTTGGAAGTAAGGGATATTTATAGAATTAGGGGTAGGATTAAAAAGAAGGGCTGTTTTGAAGTATTAAGGGAAGTAGGGGTAGTTTAAGCATAGTAGGGTTTGATCGACAAATATGAAAGATGATTAATCGTTTGGATTACATGCTGCAAAAATCAACCCTTTACATTAGTTAAAAAATAGGGGTAAATTTTGGAAGTATGGGCTATCTAGATAATTAGGGATAGGATTAAAAATAAGGAGTGTTTTGAAGTATTAGGAAAAGTATGGGTAGTTTAAGAATAGTAGGGGTAGATCGACAAATATGAAAGATGATGAATCATTTCGATTGGGTCCTACAAAAACTAACCATTCACCGTAGTTAAAAATTAGGGGTAACTGTTGGAAGTAAGGGATATTCAGAGAATTGGGCATAGGATTAAAAATGAGGATTGTTTTGTAGTATTAAGAGAATTAGGGGTAGTTTAAGCATAGTAGGGGTAGATCGACAAATATGAAAGTTGATGAATCGTATGGATTGGGTGCTGCAAAAACCAACCTTTCACAGTAGTTAAAAAATAGCTGTAATTTTTGCATGTAAGGGCTATTTAGAGAATTAGAGGTAGGATTAGAAATAAGGATTGTTTTAAAATATTAAGAGAAGTATGGGTAGTTTAAGCATAGTAGGAATAGATCGACAAACATGAAAGATGATGAATCATTTTTATTGGGTGTTGGAAAAACCAACCCTTCACAGTAGTTAAAAAATAAGGGTAAATGTTGGAAGTAAGGTCTCTTTAGAGAATCAGGGAGAGGATTAAAAATAAGGATGTTTTGAAATATTAAGAGAAGTAGGAGTAGTTTAAGCGTAGTACGGGTTGATCGACAAATATGAAAGATGATGAATCATTTTGATTTGGTGCTGCAAGAACCAACCCTTCACAGAAGTTAATAATTATGGGTAATTGTTGGAAGTAAGGGCTATTTTGAGAATTAGCGCAAGGATTAAAAAGAAGGTCTATTTTGAAGTGTTAAGAGAAGTACAGGTAGTTAAGCATAGTAGGTATAGATCGACAAATATGAAATATGATGAATCATTACATTGGGTGCAGCAAAAATCAATCCTTCACAAATGTTAAAAAATAGGGCTAATTGTTGGATGGAAGCGCTATTTAGAGAATTATGGGTAAGATTAAAAAGGACTATTTTGAAGTATTAAGAGTAGTATGGGTAGTTTAGGCATAGTAGGGGTAGATTGACAGATATGAAAGAAGATGAATTCTTTGTATCAGATCGACAAGTATGAAAGATGATTAATCACTTGGATTGGGTGCTGCAAAAACCAACCCTTTACAGAAGTTAAAAAATAGAGGTAATTGTTGTAAGTAAGGGTTATTTAGAGAATTAGGGGTTGGATTAAAAAGAAGGATTGTTTTGAAGTATTAAGAAAAGTAGGGCTTGTTTAGACATAGTAGGGGTAGATCGACAAATATGAAAGATGATGAACCATTTGGATTGGGTGCTGTAAAAACTACCCCTTCACAATAGTTAAAAAATAAGGGTAATTACTGGATGTAAGGGCTAGTTAGAGAATTAGTGGTAGGATTAAAAAAAGAACTGTTTTTGAGTAGCGGTTGATCGAAAAATATGAAAGATGATGAATCATTTCGATTAGATGCAAAAAAAACCAATCCTTCAAAGAAGTCAAGAAGTAGAGGTAAACGTCGGAAGTAAGGGATATTTAGAAAATTAATGGTAGGATTAAAAAGAAGAACTTTTTTGAAGTATTAAGTGAAGTATGGGTAGTTTATGAATAGCAGGTGTAGATCGACAAATATGAAAGATGATGAATCATTTTGATTGGGTGCTGCAAAAACCAACCCTTCACAGTAGTTAAAAAATAGGGGTAATTGTTGGAAATAAGGCCTATTTAAAGAATTAGGGGTAGGATTAAAAAGAAGGGTTGTTTTTAAGTATTAAGAGAAGTAGGGGTAGATCGACAAACATGAATGATGATGAATCGTTTGGATTGGGTGCTACAAAAACAAAACCTTCGCAGTAGTTAAAAAATAGGGGTAATTGTTGGAAGTAAGGGCTATACAGAAAATTAGGAGTAGGATAAAAAAGAAGGGCCGTTTCGAAGTATTTAGAGAAGTAGGGGTAGTCTAAGCATAGCAGGCGTATATCGACAAATATGAAATATGATGAATCATTTGGATTATGTGTTGCAATAACGAATCGTTAAAAGTTGTTAAAAAATAGGGATAATTATTGGAAGTAAGGGCAATTTTGAGAACTAGGGGCAGGATTAAAATGAAGGACTATTTTGAAGTATTAAGAGAAGTAGGTGTAGTTTAAGCATAGTGGGGGTAGATCGACAAATATGAAAGATTATGAGTCGTTTGCATTGGGTGCTGCAAAAATCAACCATACATAGTAGTAAAAAGACAGGCGTAATTGTTGGAAGTAAGGGATGACCGACAAATATGAAAGATGATGAATCGTTTGGAATCTGTGCTGCAAAAACCAATCCTTAACAATAGTTAAAAAATAGGGGTAATTGTTGGAAGGAAGGGCTATTTAGAGAATTAGGTGTAGGATTAAAAAAGGACTGTTTTGAAGTATTAAGAGAAGTTGGGGTAGTTTAAGCATAGTAGGGGTAGATCAACAAATATGAAAGATTATGAATCATTTGGATTGGGTGCTGTAAAAACCAACCCTTCATTGTAGTAAAAAGTAGGCGTAATTGTTGGAAGTAATACTTCAAAACAACTATTATTTTTAATCCTACCCCTAATTCTCTATATAGCCCTTACTTCCAACAATTACCCTTTTTTTTTTTACTACAATGAAGGGCTGGTTTTTGCCGCACCCAATCCAAATAATTCATCATCTTTCATACTTGTCAATCTATCCCTACTATGCTCAAACTACCCATACTTCACTTAATATTTCAAAACAGCTCTTCTTTTTAATCCTACCCCTAATATTCTAAATATCCCTTACTTCCATCATTTTCCCATGCTTTTTAACTTCTATGAGAGATTGGTTTTTTTTTTTGCATCCAATCGAAATGATTCATCATCTTTCATATTTTTCGATCAGCCCCTACTATGCTTAAACTACCCCTACTTCTCTTAATACATAAAATCAATCCTTTTTTTATCCTATCACTAATTCTCTAACTAGCCCTTACTTCCAATAATTACCCCTATATTTTAACTACTTTGAAGGGCTAGTTTTTGTAGCACCCAATCCAAATGATTCATCATCTTTCATATTTGTCGATCTACCCATACTATGCCTAAACAACCCCTAGTTCTCTTAATACCTCAAAACAACCCTTCTTTTTAATCCAACCCCTAATTCTCTAAATAGCCCTTACTTCCTACAATTACCCCTATTTTTAAATTTCTGTGAAGGGTTGGTTTTTGCAGCACCCAATCCAAATGATTCATCATCTATCATATTTGTCGATCCAATCCAAATAATTCATCATCTTTCATATCTGTCAATCTAACCGTACTATGCTTAAACTACCCCTACTTCTCTTAATACTTCAAAACAATACTTATTTTTAATCCTATCCCTAATTCTCTAAATTGTCCTTGCTTTCCGCATTTACCTCTATTTTTTTAACTATTGTGAAGGGTTGGTTTTTGTAGCACACAATCCAAACGATTCATCATCTTTCATACTTGTCGATCTACCCCTACTATGCTTAAACTACTCCTACTTCTCTTAATACTTCAAAATAGCCCTTCTTTTTAATCCTACCTATAATTCTCTAAATAGCCCTTACTACCAAAAATTACGGCTATTTTTTAACTGCAGCGAAGGGTTGGTTATTGCAGCACCCAATCCAAACCATTCATCATCTTTCATATTTATCGATCTACCCCTACTATGCTTAAACTACCCCTACTTCTCTTAATACTTACAAACAAGCCTTCTTTTTATTCCTACTCCTAATTCTCTATATATCCATTACTTTCAAAAGTTACCCCTATTTCTAAACTTCTGTGAAGGGTTGGTTTTTGCAGCACCCAATCCAAATGATTCGTCATCTTTCATATTTGTCGATCTACCCTTACTATGCTTAAACTACCCCTAATTCTCTTAGTACTACAAAACAGTCCTTATTTTTAATCTTATCCCTAATTCTATAAATAGCCCTTACTTCCAACATTTATCCATATTTTTTAACTACTATGAAGGGTTGGTTTTTGCTGCACCCAATCAAAATGATTCATCATCTTTCAGATTTGTCGATCTAGCCCTACTATGCTTAAACAACCCATACTTCTCTTTACACTTCAAAACAGTCCTTATTTTTAATCCTATCTGTAATTCTCTAAATTGCCGTTAATTTCAACATTTACCCCTATTTTTTAGCTACTATGAAGGGTTGGTTTTTGCAGCACCCAATCCAAATGATTCATCGTCTTTCATACTTGTCGATCTACCCATACTATGCTTAAACTACACCTACTTCTCTTAATACTTCCAAAATTACCGCTATTTTTTAACTACTGTGAATGTTTGGTTTTTGCAGCACCCAATCCAAACGATTCATAATCTTTCATATTTATCGATCTACCCCTACTATTCTTAAACTACCCCAGCTTCTCTTAATACATACAAACAACCCATCTTTTTAATCCTACCCCTAATTCTATAAATAGCCCTTACTTCCAACAATTACCCTTATTTTGAAACTTATGTGAAGGGTTGGTTTTTGCAGCACCCAATCCAAACGATTCATCAACTTTCATATTTGTCGCTCTAACCCTTCTAGGCTTAAACTACCCCTAATTCTCTTAATACCACAAAACAGTCCTTATTTTTAATCCTATCCCTATTTCTATAATTATCCCTTACTTCAAACATTTACCCCTATTTTTTAACTGTTATGAATGGTTAGTTTTTACAACACCCAATCAAAATGATTCATCATCTTTCATATTTGTCGGTCTACCCCTAATATGCTTAAACAACCCATACTTCTCTTAATACTTCAAAACAGTCCATATTTCTAATCCTATCCCTAGTTCTCTAAATAGCCCTTACTTCCAACATTTACCCATAATTTTTAACTACTGTGAAGGGTTGGTTTTTGCAGCACCTAATCCAAACGATTCATCATCTTTCATATTTGTCGATCTGGCCCTACTATGTTTAAACTACCCCTACTTCCCTTAATACTTCAAAACTGTCCGTCTTTTTAATCCTAAACCTAATTCTCTAAATATCCCTTACTTCCAAAAATTACCACTATTTTTTAACTACTGTGAAGTGTTTGTTTTTGCAGCACCCAGTTCAAACGATTCATCATCTTTCATACTTATCGATCTACCCCTACTATGTTTAATCTACCCCTACTTCTCTTAATACTTACAAATAACCATTATTTGTAATCCCAACCCTAATTCTCTAAATATCCCTTACTTTCAACAATTACCTCTTTCTTTGAAATCTAATTATCATTCTACTTCTACGAAGGGTTGGTTTTTGCAGCACCCAATCCAAATGATTCATCATCTTTCATATTTGTCGATCTACCCCTACTATGCTTAAACTACCCATATTTCACTTAATACTTCAAAACAGCTCTAACTTTTAATCCTACCCCTAATTTTCTAAATATCCCTTACTTCCAACATAACCCTACTTTTTAACTTCTATGAAGGATTGTTTTTTTTTTTTTTTTTTTGCATCCAATCGAAATGATTAATAATCTTTCATATTTTTCGTTCAACCCCTACTATGCTTAAACTAACCCTACTCCTCTAAATACATAAAAACAGTCCTTTTTTATACTACCACAAATTCTCTAACTGGCCTTTACTTTCAATAATTACCCCTATTTTTTAACTGCTGTGAAGGACTAGTTTTTGCAGCACCTAATCCAAATGATTCATCATCTTTCATATTTGTCGATCTACCCTTAGTATGCCTAAACATCCCCTACTTCTCTTAATACTTCAAAACAACCCTTCTTTTTAATCCAACCCCTAATTCTCTAAATAGCCCTTACTTCCAACAATTACCCCTATTTTTTAACTTCTATGAAGGGTTATTTTTTGCAGCACCCAATCCAAATGATTCGTCATCTTTCATATTTGACGATCCAATCCAAATAATTCGTCATCTTTCATATTTGTCAATCTACCCTACTATGCTTAAACTACACATACATCTCTTAATACTTCAAAACAGTGCTTCTTTTTAATCTTACCCCTTATTCTCTAAGTAGTGCTTCCTTCAAAAAATTAGCCCTATTTTTTAGCTATTGTGAAGGATTGATTTTTGCAGCTCCCAATCAGTATGATTCATCATATTTCATATTTGTCGATGTAGCCCTACTATGCTTAAACTACATGTACATCTCTTAATACTTCAAAACAGCCCCTATTTTTAATCCTTCCCCTAATTCACTAAATAGCCCTTACTTCCAACAATTACCCATATTTTTTATCTTCTGCGAAGGGTTGGTTTTTATGGAAGCCAATCTAAATGATTCATCATCTTTCATATTTGTCGATCTACCCGTACTATGCTTAAACTACCCCTACTTCTCTTAATACTTCAAAACAGTCCTTATTTTTAATCCTATCCCTAATTCTTTAAATAGCACTTACTTCTAACAATTACCCCTATTTTTTAACTATTGTGAAGGGTTGGTTTTTGCAGTACCCAATCGAAATGATTCATCATCTTTCAAATTTGTCGTTCTACCCCTACTATGCTTAAACTACCCATACTTCTCTTAATACTTCAAAACAGTTCTTATTTTTAATCCTATCCCTAATTCTCTAAATTTCCCTTACTTTCAACATATACCTCTATTTTTTAACTACTGTGAAGGGTTGGTTTTTGCAGCACGCAATCCAAACGATTCGTCATCTTTCATACTTGTCGATCTACCCCTACTTTGCTTAAACTACCCCTACTTCTCTTAATACTTCAAAATAGCCCTTCTTTTTAATCCTACCTCTAATTCTCTATATAGCCCTTACTTCCAAAAATTACCGCTATTTTTTAACTATAGTGAAGGGTTGGTTTTTGCTGCACCCAATCCAAACGATTCATCATCTTTCAAGATTATCGATATACCCCTACTATGCTTAAACTACCCCTACTTTTCCTAATGCTTACAAACAACACTTCTTTTTAATCATACACCTAATTCTCTAAATATCCCTTACTTCCAAAAATTACCCCTATTTTTAAACTTCTGTGAAGGGTTGGATTTTGCAGCACTCAATCCAAATGATTCATCAACTTTCATATTTGTCGATCTACCCTTACTATGCTTAAACTACCCCTAATTATCTTAATACTACAAAACTGTCCTTATTTTTAATCATATCCCTAATTCTCTAAATATCCCTTACTTCCAACATTTACCCATATTTTTTAACTACTATGAATGGTTGGTTTTTGCAGCACCCAATCGAAATGATTCATCATCTTTTATATTTGTCGATCTACCCCTACTATGCTTAAACTACCCATACTTCTCATAATACTTCAAAATAGTCCTTATTTTTAATAATATCCATAATTCTCTAAATAGCCCTTACTGCCAACATTTACCCCTATTTTTTAACTACTGTAAAGGGTTGGTTTTTGCAACACCTAATCCAAACGATCAATCATCTTTCATATTTGTCAATCTACCCGTACTATGCTTAAACTAATCCTACTTCTCTTAATACTTAAAATCAGTCCTTCTTTTTAATCCTACACCTAATTCTCTAAATATTCCTTCCTTCCAAAAATTACCCTTATTTTTTAACTACTATAAAGGGTTGGTTTTTGCAGCACCCAGTCCAAACGATTCATTATCTTTCATATTTATCGTTCTACCCCTACTATGTTTAAACTACCCCTACTTCTCTTAATACTTACAAACAACCCTTATTTTTAATCCTACCCCCAGTTATCTAAATAACCCTTACTTCCAACAATTACCTCTTTCTTTGTAAACTGATTACCATTCACTTCTGTGAAGGATTGGTTTTTGCAGCACCCCATCCAAATGATTCATCATCTTTCATATTTGTCGATCTACGCCTACTATGCTTAAACTACGCATACTTCAAAACAACTCTTCTTTTTAATCCTACCCCTAATTTCCTAAATATCCCTTACTTACAACATTTAACCCTACATTTTAGCTTCTGTGAAGGATTGGTTTTTTTGCGTCAAATCGAAATGATTCATCATTTTTCATATTTTTCGATCAACCCCTACTATGCTTAAACTGCCCCTACTTCTATTAATACTTAAAAACAGTCCTTTTTTTTTATCCTACCACTAATTCTCTAACAAGCCCTTACTTCCAATAATTACCCCTATTTTTTAACAACCGTGACGGCTATTTTTTGCAGCACCCAATCCAAATGATCCATCATTTTTCATATTTGTCGATCTACCCCTACTTTGCCTAAACCACCCCCACTTCTCTTAATACTTCAAAACAACCCTTCTTTTTAATCCAACCCCTAATTTTATAAATAACCCTACTTCCAACAATTACCACTATTTTTTAACTTCTGTCAAGGTTTGGTTTTTGAATCACCCAATCCAAATGATTCATCATCTTTCATATTTGTCGATCCAATCCAAATAATTCATCATCTTTCATCTTTTTCAATCTACCCCTACTATGCTTAAACTACCCACACACCTCTTAATACTTCAAAACAGTCCTACTTTTTAATCTTACCCCTAATTCTCTAAATAGCGCTTCCTTCAAACAATTAGCCCTATTTTTTAACTATTGTGAAGGATTGATTTTTGCAGCACCCAATCTAAATGATTCATCATATTTCATATTTATCGATCTACCCCTACTATGCTTAAACTACACGTACTTCTCTTAATACTTCAAAACAACCCTTATTTTTAAAACTTCCCCTAATTCTCTAAATAAACCTTACTTCCAACAATTACCCCTATTTTTTCAATTCTGGGAAAGGTTGGTTCATGTATCACCAAATCTAAATGATTCATCATCTTTCATATTTGTCGATCTATACCAACTTTGCTTAAACTACCCATACTTCTCTTAATATTCAAAATAGTCCTTCTTTTTAATCCTACCCCTAATTCTCTAAATAGCCCTTACTTCCAACAATTATCCCTATTTTTTAGCTACTGCGAAGGGTTGGTTTTTGCAGAAGCCGATCTAAATGATTCATCACCTTTCATATTTGTCGATTTACCGTACTATGCTTAAACTATCCCTATTTTTAATCATATCCCTAATTCTTTAAATATCCCTTACTTCCAACATTTACCCCATATTTTTTTAACTACTGTGAAGGATTGGTTTTTACAGCACTGAATCGAAATGATTCATCATGTTTTATATTTGTCGATCTACACCTACTATGATTAAACTACCCATACTTCACTTAATACTTCAAAACAGTTTTTATTTTTAACCTTACACTAATTTTATAAATATCCCTTATTTCCAACACTTACCCCTACTTTTTAACTGCTGTGAAGGGTTGGTTTTTGCAGTACCCAATCCAAACGATTCATCATCTTTCATACTTGTCGATCTACCCCTACTATGCATAAACTACACCTACTTCTCTTAATACTTCAAAGTAGCCCTTCATTTTAATCCTACCTCTAACTCTCTAAATAGCCCTTATTTCCAAAAATTACCGCTATTTTTTAACTACTTTGAAGGGTTGGTTTTGTAGCACCCAATCCAAACGATACATCATCTTTCATATTTATCGATCTTCCCCTACTATACTTAAACTACCCCTACTTCTCTTAATACTTACAAACAACCCTTCTTTTTAATCCCACCCCTAATTCTCTAAATACCCCATACTTCCAACAATTACCACTTTCTTTGTAAACTAATTATCATTCTACTTCTGTGAAGGGTTGGTTTTTGCAGCACCGAATCAAATTGATTAATCATCTTTCATATTTGTCAACCTACCCCTACTTCTCAAAATACTTCAAAGCAACCTTTCTTTTTAACGGCTATTTAGAGAATTAGGGATAGGGTTAAAACGAAGGATTGTTTTAAAGTATTAATAGAAGTAGGGGTAGGCTAAGCATAATAAGGTTTGATCGACAAATATGAAAGATGCTGAAATATTTAGATTGAATGCTGCAAAAACCAACCCTTCACTTTAGTTAAAAAATAGGGGTAAATGTTGGAAGTAAGGGCTATTTAGAGAATTAGGGGTAGGATTAAAAAGAAGGGCTATTTTGAAGTACTAAGAGAAGTAGGGGTAGTTTAAGCATAGTAGGGGTAGTCGACAAATATGAAAGATGATGAATCATTTGGATTTAGTGCTGCAAAAACCTACCTTTCACAGAAGTTCAAAAATGGGGGTAATTGTTGAAAGTAAAGGCCATTTCGATAATTAGGGGTAGGATTAAAAAGAAGGGATGTTTTGAAGCATTAAGAGAAGTGGGGGTAGTTTAAGCATAGTAAGGGTAGATCGACTAATATGAAAGATGATGAATCATTTAGATTGGGTGCTGCAAAAACCAACCCTTCACAGTAGTTCAAAAATAGGGGTAATTGTTGGAAGGAGGTACTATTTAAAGAATTAGAAGTAGAATTAAAAAGAATAGCTGTTTTGAAGTATTAAGATAAGTA
The DNA here is from genome assembly GCA_030737875.1 of Allium sativum. NCBI lineage: Eukaryota > Viridiplantae > Streptophyta > Magnoliopsida > Asparagales > Amaryllidaceae > Allium > Allium sativum. Next base: position 5,168,952 of record CM060909.1, on the reverse strand, counting down.
CGGGTAGTTTAAGCATAGTAGGGTTATATCGACAAATAAGAAAGATGATGAATCATATAGATTGGGTGCTGCAAAAACCAACCCCTCACAGTAGATAAGAAATAGGGTTAATTGTTGTATGTAAGGGCTATTTAGAGATTTAGGGGCAGGATTAAAAAGAAGGGATGTTTTGAAGTATTTAGAGAAGTAGGGGTAGTTTAAGCATTGTAGGGGTAGATCGACAAACTTGAAAGATGATGAATCATTTGGATTGGATGTTGCAAAAATCAACCCTTCATAATAGTTAAAAAAAGGGTAATTGTTGGAAGTAAGGGCTATTAAGAGAATGAGGGATAGGATTAAAAAGAAGGGCAGTATTACATAACACCCCGTATTTTCTATGAATATAAAAGTAACAAAACAAAGTATACTTAATTTTTAGTAGAAGAATTAAGGAAAAAGGATTAGACCATTGCATTCGTCTCGGAATTCTACTTGAGATAGTGTCCGAATTTGCGTAAATCGGACTCTGTATGAAGACGTTATGGCCTTTAGAAGTTTTCAGAAAATTTAAACAGCTCAGTTCGAAATTCAGAAATCGAATTCAAATCACACACCTGGGTTTGGCCGGAAATTTCCCGCCTAGGACCCAGGTCAACCAGGGCATCGACCTAGCCACATAGGTCGACCATGGGGTCCACCTTGGGGTCGACCACCTCCCCTTTTCCAGATCCGAGGATAGATTTATTTTTCTGCATTTAGACGCCCGTTCTGACAGATTCGTTACTCCTGAGCTATTTAAATACCCCCAAACCCCACTTCCTCTCCACACCAAACCATTATAATGCTATGTTGTTTCAATTCATATTAAAATAAATCAATGGTGTCGCTACTCTTCTTAAACCTAAGCTAGAACTAGTGCCTCTTCTTCTTCCAGTCTGAATAGGATTAGAAGTGAATAAGTACAACCCTTTTTCTTTTAGAATCCAACCAAGGTGAGTACAGTAATTTTCAAATATGAAATTTAATTATGATCTTGACATGGTTATAAATCTGAATTTGAGATTATGCATATTCCTGTTTATCAGATCTGTTTTTCTGTATCAATCTATCTTATTCTTGTTTATCAGATCTATTTTTTTGTGTAGATCTATGTTATTGTAACTATTCCGTATCTCTTCCTTCCTTCTGTTCTATAGCTAGGTTACCACGAGTCTGAGCCAAATCTCATAAGAGATTGACACGCGAACGCTGAATTTAGGGAAAATACTGAATGATGCACAATTGAACATAACTGATTTGTGACTCAGTTAGTAACACAACATAAGTTGTAATTTAAGATCTAGATCTAGGCACACTATATATGATGATTTATGATTTGGAAGAAGGAGAATTATTGTTTGACAACATATGACTTGTAATTTGGGGACATAATGTATGTTATAATTCAAGATCTGATTTTGAGGAAATAATACATGTTGTAATTTAAGATCTAGATTTGGGGCATATTTTATATGACGTCTATGACTTGGAAGAAAAGTATATGTGACTTAGGCTTGAAAAACCTATATTAAAATAGGGAAAACTAATAAATGTGAACTCGCCTAAGTGGGGATTTTTGGACATTTGACATATTCTGAAATTAAAGGCTATAATTTGGCATAATTCATAGTGTATATCATGATTTAGTGTTTTTAGATAATATTCCGTACTATTTAAATTTAACTAAAATTTGGGGCATATGTTATATTGTGAATTATGACCAAAATTTGGGCATGTAAAATTAGGCTTAATTTTATGATTAAGCAAGGTATGTCGATGGAATTTTAAGGGATGACTGAATCTGTTAAATTGTCTAATCTGCTAAATCTGTTGAAACTGAATACGGTGATTTGGGGTATGGGAATCCGTAGGATCGATCTAAAATTGAGCAAAACATGTTATTAGAAATTTGGATAATCTGCTGTAACTTGTAAAGAAGTTAATTTGTTGAATTTGCATAATTAGTCTGATATTGTCTAATCTGTTAATGAATACTTTAGCTAAAATAAGAATGTTGAGACACGAGGTTAGACTCTGTTTGCGGTAGAATCCTGCCCGGACCCAAACGGCTTAACCAACAACCACAAACTGTCAGTCTAATTTGGGAGGTCGTAGGCATAAAAATGCTTAGACACGAGGTTAGGTCTGGCTTGTGGCAGAAGTCTTCCTGGAACCGCACGGCACATCCAGCAGCCACAAGCTACCGACCTAATGAGAGAGGTCTGTGCATTAATATTTAATTATTGAAAAATCTAAGATAAATGTGATACCCAAAATGTGTTGGGTGGATAGGGTTAAAACAACTGGACTGATGAATCTAACAAACCTGTTTGAAAATCTGTAGGCCCAATACAAGGTTAAGTGAAACAATCTGTAAGTCTGTTAATCTTTATATCTGATTCGTTGTTTTGAAAACTTGTTAACCTGTATGTCTGATCTGAGAACTAGTTAATTTGGACTTTGTACATTTGAAATCCGTAAGCCAGTTAATCTGAAATCTGTTAGTCTGGGGACACAAGATTAGGAGGGGTAATTACTTGTGTCATCTATTGTTTGGGACCCATATTAATCAGTAACCCTTTCTGGTATCAAAACTATGACCCAACACTAGGTAGGGGTCCAGGGCACGCTTACTGAACAAATTGTAAGAGGTACGCTCTAATAATGGCGAGGGGTGTTGATGGAGCATTCCAACCGGGTTATGTGCGTGCATGGATCCGGTCTGCTCTGAGTATGTAAGACACCGTGACATCTGTAAATATGTTTGTGTCTATAGGTTGCCACTTTAGGGAGTGATACACCCTTCTATGGGGCCGGCACATGGTATTTATGTATTAGGGAGCCGATCGCTTGGGGTAGAATTTAAGGTACACTTAGTTCTGTCTGTTTCCGTTGGGGTACCGTCTATTTTTGTTGGGGCGGTAACACCTGTCTGTTTCTGTGTGGTACCGTCTGTTGGGGTGGTAAAGGCCCATTACTAGTGTACACCTAATTCCAATATTCGGTTTCCGTTGGGATTATTCTGTTTCCATCTCTGATTCCATCCTTGCATTCTGTTTCTGTGCCGTCTGTCTCTGTTCTGGTGGTAAAGGCCCATTACTAGTATCGTGTTTCTGAAGAGATCATTCTGTTTTCTATTTAGACATTTGGACAACATGTAAACTAATTATACTAGTATTAGTGCAGAGAAGTAAGATATAGTAAGAAGCATAACTTGGACTATATCATTATGTTTCTTCCGTTAGCCTGCTACTCCTGTTATGGTTATCTCTCATCCGGTTTTATTTACATGTCATGATACTATTATCTGTTTATATGCTGAAAGTCACTGGACTCGCCAGACTTATTGTCTGACCCCATTTTGTTTCGCCTCTTTTCTTTCCTCCCCCCCCCCACAAGGTACTCTGGTTGGGAACATAGGAGCTTGATTTAGATTTCTCTCTGCTTGAAGAATTTGAAGTATTTCTCGGGTTTGATTCTTCCTATTTATGGCAGTATCTATTGGGGATTACGGCTTTAAAATTTCGTACTTTGAAGGCTTTTGTACAAGACTGATATTTGTGTACTTGAATTCCGATATTTTGATTTTGAAAGATGTAACCAAACTTATTTATGTTTCTGCTGTAAAAAAGTTACAAAATTTTCAAGTACTACTTTATGTATCTGTCTTGTAATATTCTGTTCTGTTTACTTATAATGCTTCATGAAAGTTAATGGTTCCCTTTTTGAGCAACATTAACGGACAGGGGATGTTACGCTTGGTACCAAAGCTGAAGTTTACCAGATTTGATAAAAAGTTTTTGAAAACTATTTTCAAAAAGGTTTTAAAAAGGAAGTATTTTCAAAAGAAGAGTTTATTTTGAAAAACATAATCCCTAAGAGCCATATATCTTTCCTTTGATTCTCCATTTTGAATCTCTTCCATTTTCTTTTCAGCATATCTGGGTTACCCGAAATACCCGAGGGCATACCGATACCAACTTGGTTTAGAAGGTATCTGGAGGCAAGGGCCACTGCCGCAGGCCCAGTAGACGTTCCTTCTCCTCCTTCTCCTCTACACCCTCCCCGCGTTGATACATTTTCGAAGATATGCAAGGAGTTTTGGGCTATGGGCGGGAAACCTTTTCACCGGTCAGGGACGTTTGTTAAAGCTCGAAATTGGCTTAAGGAGGTGGAAGATTGACTCATCTAAATAAGGATTGCAGAAAGAGGATGGGTGCTTACTTCCAAAGTGGAGAAATGGGACACTTCACTACGGACTGCCCGAAGAAACGAGGGCATGTGCAGAGGGCAGAACCTACTTCTTGAGTGCAGGCGAATGCTCTTGTGGCTGGTGGATAGGATAGAGATAGGAAAAAATTCTGCAGAAGGGTTAATTTCCTTATTTGGTTACTGAGTTAAAACTCTTTTTGATTTTGATTCTGTAATTGAGACTCTGCACTTTAATACTAGTCTTGTTTTTGATCCCGCTATAGTCTAAAAACCCCATGAGACTTCCGATTCATCTGTTTGTAATAGGTTGGGGTTTGAGGGTATCTGTGTTGGGCGTTAAGTTGACAATGACACATATATTCTGGGTTTTGTGGGATATGGTGGGGTTATATCAAGCTTAGTTTCCTAAGAATCATTTGAAAGTCTGATCTGTACCAGTTTTCTATACGTATTTTAATATTTCTGATAAGGTTAGGATTTTTACTCAAAGAGTGAAGTAGATTTCCAGTTTGACATTCGTTTAATGGGAGTAATTCTATGAGTGTCAAACTGATGTTGATTTCGATCCTTTGGTTTGATACTTAGGGAGTTATTCTCTTAAACCGATATCTAATAGGAGCAAAGCTTTTGTTTTAATTGTACTTGCCTCTATCACTCGGCTATATCCTATCGATCGAGTCTTCGACCTTTAGGTAGAAACTAAAGGGTGTAAACTTGTGTTTGAGACATGTTATGTTTGATGGTTGCAAGTGGATGCAAGTGGTTTCTAGTGGTTGCTCGTGGATGCATATACACACACTAGGCACTAGATCGGCTCAAAAAAACTCTTATACTGCATATGGATGTGTGTGCATTTTTTAATTTTTGTGGATGCAAAACGATTGACTCACCACATGGATGTTGCTTTTGGATGAATGTTTATGCACTCATATAAAAATGATGTGCATCAAATAGGATTTCTTTCAAACATAATTGGACTCATGGCATAAACATAATTCGCATTAAGGGGGTCAACTGAATAAGTAGATCGCCTGATCTTTGCATTAGATAAGAGACATATACACACACTTTTGCATATGTACATACTACATTAGAAGATTTATAAGGACAATGGATGCTTTTGGATGATGGTTGAGTAGATGGGTGATTCGATGGTAGGACACACTCTTCTTAACTTGAAGATTTCGGGGACGAAATCCTTTAAAGAGGGGAGAATGTAACACACCATATTCTCTGTGAATATAAAAGTAACAAAACAAAGTATACTTAAATTTTAAAAGAAGAATTAAGGTAAACGGATTATGCCATTGCATTCGTCTCGGAATTCTGCTTGAGATAGTGTCCGAATTTGCGTAAATCGGACTACGTATGAAGAAGTTATGGCCTTCAGAAGTTTTCAGAAAATTTAAACAGCACAGTTCGAAATTCAAAATTCGAATTCAAATCACACACCCGGGCTGGGTAGGAAATTTCTTGCCCAAGACCCAGATCGACCAGGGGGTCGACCTGGCAACATAGGTCGACCATGGGGACGACCTGGGGGTCGACCTCTACCCTTTTTAAAAATACAAGGACAGATTCATTTTTCTGCATTTAGACGCCTGTTCTGACCAGATTCGTTGCTCCTGAGCTATTCAAACACCCCCAAACCCCACTTCCCCTCCAAACCAAACCATTGTAATGCTATGCTGCCTCAATTCATATTAAAATAAATCAATGGCGTCGCTACTCTGCTGAAACCTATGCTTCTTCTTCCAATCTGAATAGGATTAAAAGAGAACAACTACAACCCTTTTTCTTTTAGAATCCAACCAAGGTGAGTATAGTTATTTTCAGATATGAAATTTAATTATGATCTTGACATGGTTATAAATCTGAATTATAGATTATGCATATTCCTATTTATCAGATCCGTTTTTTTGTGTCGATCTATCTTATCCTTGTTTATCAGATCTGTTTTTCTAGTGTAGATCTATCCTATTGTAACTATTCTGTATCTCTTCCTTCCTTCTGTTCTATAGCCAGGCTACCATAAGCCTGAGCCAAATCTCATAAGAGATTGACACACGAATGGCAAATTTGGGGAAAATATTGAATGACGCATAATTGGACATAACTGATTTGTGACTAAATTGAGAACACAACATAAGTTGTAATTAAAGATCTAGATCTAGACATACTATATATGACGGTTTATGATTTGGAAGAAGGAGAATTATTGTATGAAAACATATGACTTGTAAATTAGGGAAATAATGTAGGTTATAATTCAAGATTTGATTTTGAGGAAATAATACATGTTGTAATTTAAGATCTATATTTGGGGCATATTTTATATGATGCTCTATGACTTGGAAGAAAAGGATATGTGACTTAGGCTTGAAACCTATATTAAAATAGGGATAACTATTAAACGTGAACTCGCCTAAATGATGATTTTTGGACATTTGACATATGCTGAAATAAAAGGCTATAATTTGGCATAATTCGTTGTGTATATCATGATTTGCGGTTTTGGGAGAATATTCTGTACTGTGTAAATTTAACAAAAATTTGGGGCATATGTTATATTATGAATTATGAACAAAATTTGGGAATGTAACATTAGGCTTAATTTTATGATTCAGCGAGGTATGTCAATGGAATTTTAAGGGATGATTAAGTCTATTAAATTGTCTAATCTGCTAAATCTGTTGAAACTGAATACGGTAATTTGGGGTATGGGAATCTGTAGGCTCCATCTAAAATTTAGCAAAACATGTTAATAGAAATTTGGATGATCTGCTGTAACTTGTAAGGAAGTTAATTTGTTGAATTGGCATAATTAGTCTAATATTTGCTAATCTACGAATGAAAACTTTAGCTAAAATAAGAATGTTGAGACACGAGGTTAGACTCTGTTTGCAATAGAAGCCTGCCCGTACCAAACCGGCTTAACCAACAACCGCAAAATGTCAGTCTAATGTGAGAGGTCGTAGGCATAAAAATGCTTAGACACGAGGTTAGGTCTGGCTTATGGCAGAAGTCTGCCCGGAACCGCCCGGCACATCCAGCGGCCACAAGCTACCGTTCTAATGTGAGAGGTCTGTGCATTAATGTTTAATTAATGCAAATCTAAGATAAATTTGATACCTAAAACATGTTAGGTGGATAGGGTTAAAACAACTTGACTGATGAATCTAATAAACCCGTTTGAAAATCTGTAGGCCCAATACAAGGTTATGTGAAACAATATGTAAGTCCGTTAATCTGTTTATCTGATCCGTTAGTCTGAAAACTTGTTAACTTGTTTGTCTGATCTAAGATCTAGTTAATCTGGACTTTGTACATCTGAAATCCATAAGCAAGTTAATCTGAAATCTGTTAGTCTGAGGACATAAGGTTAGGAGGGCTAATTATTTGTGTCATCAGTTGTTTGGGACCCATATTAGTCAGTAACTCTTTATGTTATAAAAACTATAAACCAACACTAGGTAGGGTGTAACGTCCTGCATTTTTGCCGGTTTGTATTTGAATATTTAAATCAGTTTAAATATTGAATTTGTAGTAAAATTGGATTTATATATTAATTAAAACGAAGTTGAACGTATAAAAATATATATTAATTATAATCGAGCCCATAACGACGCTGTAGTTCGTAAATTAACGTTCTGAACTTCAACTGAGTGTACCGGACTCGTTTTGAATCAGATTTCTTCGAAACGAGAAACGTTGGAATCTGTTGAACGATATCTTTCTAAGAGAAGTGAAAAACCAAGATTTCGTCGAATATATTGCAAGATATGTCCAAATCAAATATTCAGAAAGTCGCTATGAAATTGTATATCGACCGAAACGGTTATTTGAATATAACTTGATATGGGTTGCAAATCGGGACAAGGTTCTTTTGAGGCGCAACAATAATTTATTTTTTAGAACTTTACTGTAATTTTTAATTAATTAAATTTGCAACTTTTATTTGGAGTATTCCGCACCTGGTATCGGTAATTCTGGGTTTCACAGAATGAGTCAACCTACCGATATTATTATATTTTTGGGATCGTGGCACCTCGCTAGACACGACTGCATTTTTATTGCTGTCGGTAATGGCTCAGACATGAACATAATTTTTAGTAACACGGTACACTAAACTTTTAAAATTAAAAATAAATAAATTATTTTAAATACCTTCTTTGCCCTTGTCTACCAAGTTTGGAATAGCTTTTCTCCAATGCCTAATGTAACGAAAACGATAAATCCTACACAAAATTCAAGAGGCATGGAAAATATCTTTTCATATGTATGGTGCTCCATGCTCCATAACTCATACTATACGGAAAATGAAGTAAAATCAACTAGACAGCTAGAAATTTAAAGCTCCATACCCTACAGCACTTATTCCATACCCTATTTTTCAATTTTACACCCCTACATTGGAAAATCATCACCCCTACGCTACGCTTATAACCATTCCCTACTAAGAATTACTTTGTCATTATCCTCACCATTCCCTTTTCATAAAACCATCTCCATTTGCTTTCCAAAACTCAGAAAAACAAAAGGGCCGATCCTCCTCTTCATCTTTTGTAAATAAAAAAAAATGGCTGCTGCGATCCATTAGAGGACCGTTTCCATTTTTACAGACTACACTGCATAACAGTTCGAAGTATTTGTGACCAGACTCGGTGGGCTATTCGGAGAAGCAAGCAGATCAGTCACTGGGGATGTGCACTCAAGAGGGAGAAGGATAGTTTACAAACAGTGGCTTCAGTTTCAACGGATGTGGAGACAGTGAGTTGCTACATGTTGAAGTGCAAGAGCGAGGGATCTGTTAGTGGGTTCGGTAGCATATTTTGTTGGGTTTGTTTGAGAAGGATGACATGTAGTATAGAAGAGAGAGAGGCTACGATGGCGTGTACTAAATTGTATGAGTGGTAGTTTGTAAATAATGTAAAAGGTGAGATGAGGGAGTCAGTAGGGAAGGCTGCACGTTAAATGTACAGCAAGAAGTGGAGTTGCGGTGGGTATCATGAAACAAAACGAACTGGAACAACGAAGTAAGAGGGTGCGGTTCTTATATGTGGAATGGTGAAAGAATGCGGTGAGTTTCATGTCGTCGGCAGCAGTTTGAGGGTTCGATGGTTCACATATACACGTACTGTGCATGAAGTAATGATGAGGGGTAGAACTTGAAAGCAAATGATGAGGGAGCGTCAGCGTTGGGTACAGGGTGTTTGAATTGGGTATGTTTAATAAGTGAGAGAGATAACGTTGGAAGGATCAATGAGTGCATGGTCCAGTTTGACGCAGGAGCTTGAGGAGATGACCGTGTTTCTATAGTAGGAAACAGTTCCAATGTTTATGTTAAAAACATTTTCTATGGGCCGGGTCACGAAATAGGCATCGGATGTTTGGGAAAATCAAAGTCCCCTGTTTATATCCAATGTATTGAAGTTGATGGAGCTTTCATTTCCAACACTGAAAATGGTGTGCGAATCAAAATATTGAAGTTGACGTAATTGTTGTGTGAGAAAAAAGCAACAGGAGCATGACAAGAAGGATACAAAAATGGATGCTTGTAATATAAAGGAGAAGGTCAAATAGTGATGAAAAGAAGAGGGTATATTGTATGAAGTAGAAATGATGGAAGTAGTGTTGTTCATTAGAAATGAAGGCACGGTATGTAGCAGAGCGTTACATGATCCGCATGGGTTATATGTCCACCATGGTGAGAAATGTAGAAGCAGTATGGTGAGGTTAGTGGGAATAAACGTGGAGAAATCGGAGTTGCTGATAGGGCGCGTTATGTACGTGAAATGGTGATTTTGCTGGTATACGTGGAAGTACATGTGAGTGCACATGGGATCGTGCATGGATGTGTATACACCTGTATGTGGTGGCGGATGTGAGAATGTTGGAATGGGGTGTTCGGTTGATCTATGAAAGATTTCATCTAAATCGTATGGTCATAGGCTATGCACTGGAACCGGTCTAAAGCGATTTGGCATTCGTTTGAATTCAGGCAAATTTAACTGCTCAACCAAATCAGCCAACGCAAATCGTATTTAAACAGTTAACGTGCAAAGGTGAGTAAATTCACTAACTCTGACCTATTTTTAAAATATTATAATTATATTTTAAATGTTGTTTGAATGCTGTGTGATGGTCGATTAGGTAAATTACAATTAAATTAGTTAAATATTATATATCGTTGCATATGTACACATCACCAGTTGGATACTGATTCCGTCGATTATAAATATCCCCTAATATGGAATCAGTGATAATTCTTTGACTAACATCCGTGGATGCAGAAACCGGTTGGAGGAATCCGACCGGATTCCTCGATATTTATATGTACTGTTTGTTTTGTATGCACTGTTTGAACCCGAAGTATATTTAAAACACAAAGTGAATATTGATGTTGAACGGAAATTCAACATCTGTTTCGATAAATCAATAAACGATATCAATTTAGAAAGTGATAACAGTCGACCGTAAAACCATCGTTTTGTTAAGAAGTTGATTTGCCGTCAGGCAAATCAACGAGGTTAATTATAAAAATTATATTTTTATAATTAAAAAGAAGATTTAAATTTATAATAGAAGTTCTATTATAAACCAGTATCTTAGAGTTCGTTTTTATAAAATAAATAAAAACGATTGTTGATATTTAAATAAGTTTATAAAGCAGAAATTATCCGACGATAAAATATTTGGATAACTATATTTAAGATAAACAATTTAGAAGTATTATTTGATTAATTATATTAATCTAATATTAAGAAGTAATTAAAATCAATTAAGGAATTAACTGATGGAATGAAGTTGATTTTAATCAACTGATATTTGGGAAAATAATTATTAGATTAGTTTGTCTTTAGTCAATCTAATAAAATCGATTTGAAATAAACAAATCCAAATTAATGAGATTTAATTACCTTTTGGTTAATGGGTTATAAATAGAACTGTTGGGTGGAGAAAAATGTTTAATATAAATAATCAAACACCAGAGATTTCAAAGTAACGATATGGTGTTATAAAACCATAGTTAAAAATATACATGAAAATACGATCGGATAGATATTATAAGTAATAAGGGATTAGAGTCCAGACTTGTATCGGTTCTAAGGTAAGAACGTTGTCGATCAAGGTCTGAGAGGTAAATAGAATACCCCAACTTGAACGGCTTCACTATTATCGAGGAACAATAACAGTTGTAACGGAAAGAGATGTCAAGATGTGTATAAAAGGAATACGGCAGCGTATTGCCAGTCTTAGAATTATAGCGATAAAATAACGCTGTTGATAAGATAAGTGTGACTGTTATGTCAAGATTAGTTATAACAAAAATATTACAACGTATGACAAGTTGAACTATAGCAATAAAATAACATTGTTGATAAGGTAAGTGTGACTGTAATTTGTTACAAGGAGAATATTACAGCGCATGACAAGTTTAGAACTATAGCGACAAATTAACTGCTGTTGATTTGACTTAAGCATGACTTTTATATATAGCAGCACTTCCTAGGAAATGTAACAGTTTGGTTTGAAACCCACTTATTCTAGAGTAATAAGTAACGACGTTTGTTCAAAGAAATATAAGAAAGAGTTTAGAAAAAGAATTGGGGAATCGTATTAGAAACTGATTACAGCATTTCGATGTTCGAAATGTGATTAGAATTAAACCGTTAGGATTTGTAACTAGAATTCGACGATGTCGAATGTATTAAAAGTAAACTATTTTTAGGGATTATAATCTGATAGAATAATTAACATTTAGTTTAAACAAATAAATGTTAATAGGAAAGGAGTCAGTATTTAGTTATAAACTTGATATCGATTAGATAAGAAGTTGACTTAGAGACAGAGTTTATAAAGTGGAATAGGAGTGAAAAAGTATGAAAGAGATTTCGGTAAACAAGATAAGGGAGATTATTATGTGAATAAAGAGTTATATGATCAAGGTGTTCAGATTTCTATAAAAAGGGATGGTATTCACATTTCAAAATGAATAATGTTTTAAAAGTAAATGCGGGACCGATTAAAAGGTTAAAATGAAATTGGAAATATTTTCCAATATAATTAGGGTAGTTTATCCAAGTATAGAAATAAAGATTGTGAAAAATGGATTGAACATTGATAACGTATATTTTCTGGAACGTGAGAAAATAAGAACTAGAAATGTTTTCAAAGAAGTGTTAAAAGGCTAAAATGGGATTTGATGAATATCTGGTAAGGTATGGTACTCGAATAATAAAATGAATGTTAAATAAAAGTGTCCATGGTTGTGTGATGTTAGTTATACATTATAATGGATGTTGTTTTAACTCCGATAGTTAAATAACCGACTATCGAAGTGTTTTGACCATCGTGGTCAATACGGAGAGATCGGTTGGGTTATTACCCGAAAACATATAGGCATAATCGTTGTGAATTAGATATGCTGAAAATAATTGAAGGCGGAGTTAAATGCAAGGATCATCTAGTTATAGAATAGTGTGTTTTTGTTTGTCCAGTCCGAGGACAACTTGTATGGACGAGTATCTGACAGAGTATTTCCAACGGTCATGCCGTTGATTTTACGAATATACCAAGTTGGTGGGCAGAACATAACTTCTCTTTATTCTACACCCAGTGTGCATTTGTGTAATCAATGTGTGATTACGGATTTGACGATGTTACATTCAAAGTGAATGGTGATCAGATGTTCTGAAGATAGACGTAGCCTCTAGCCTCACAACTAGGAAGTGATAGAAGTTGGGCTAGGCAGCATGGCTAGTTGGGTCATCCCCAAGCATGGTGTATTGTCACCGATCTAGAGAAAATTCATATTTATACTTCTTTTCGATTCTGTATCTTCGGATGACGGTTGGATGGCCTACAACCGTGGTGGCAATATATTCGATACACTCAAGCTAAATGAGTGGTCGGTCATGTGTGGCCGGGTTGCAAGGCGTTCTTGTTGAACCCTGAGTGTATCCCCTCTAGAGTACACTATTCAGAAGTGCTCCCATACCTTGTCTGTTGGAATCCATTCTCCAATAAGCGCCCAACGGTTTATGATTTTATAACATATATATGTGGAACGTGAGATGCAAACGTTCTGCTACTTGGATATTTATGTGCTTAGACATTATCATAATATCACTGGTTTTGATATCAATGTATTTTGGATTATAGCAAGATAAAAACCATCCATGTTTATGTGTGGGCTGGTCTTACTATTGTCTTCTTGTTTGAAAAGAAATTTCAAAGTTAAACAGTATGTTTGGAATTTACTCACACCAGTCCCATGACTGACCTAGAGTTTATTTGTTTGTGTTTTCCCTAAACTCTTGGGTGCCCAAATTTGTACGGGCAGTCAAGTGTTTCAGGATTTTGCAGATTCACTTGGAGGAGCTAAAAGCAGGATGCTCCACTATTAGTTATTGAGAGATTATTTCCGCTGTGATGTATACCATGTATTATACTCTGATATGGTATGTATATATACAGACTCAGATTCGTATTTCAAACTTGTTATATAATAAAGATTATTATTCCGATGTGAGATTCGTGTTTTCTCTGATTCTGTTCAGTTGTGATCTTCTTCTTCTTCTATTCTATTAGTTCTATCTTTTCTTTCTCACCCTCTAAATTCTTCTATTAATGTCCCGGTATTTTCAATGCTTGAGAAATTAACAGTGTATTTATGTTGATTTTCCAGGTCGAAAATCCCAGACGTTACAGTTGGTATCAAAGCATAAGGTTAAGAGATTACCTTGGTTCTGTGACGTAACTCAATAGAGATGGAGTTAGTAATACTCTAGATTGAGTATGAGTGTATATATATGAGCGCGTATTTGTAAACTAATATAAAAACTATTTTATACTGTGTTGACTTGTCAGTCGAGTGGTTTATAAATTATGGTCAAAACAGTAATGCAAACTGTGTCAATAGGTGTTTCTAAACTCTTGAATAGAGTAATTCGACACAGTATGTTTTGAAAAAGGGTAAATGAAATAATTTTACCAAAAATATATTTTGATATAAAAAGGAGTATATATCTTGAAATTATTATAGGGTTGATCATTATTATGATCAAATAAGAACTATAATTGAGTTGGTTATATAAATAACCAATCGAAATATTATATGAGTATAATATGCAAAAAGCGGATGAATTAAATCTAAATTTAAAACCAGAATTGAAATAAAACTCTGGAAATTTGGAAAAGAGCTGGAAATAATGTTTGCATTAAATATATGGGAATTTCAAAATCCTGGGAGATTTGAAATTGTTTTCCAAGTGTTGTATTTTGAAGAAATTTCAAAATTAAGTTTTGATAAATGAGTTTTAAAAGTAATATATTATTGAACTCACTTTGATTCGCTGGGAAATAAATTCCGATGATGAAGTCGACCATTATCGGTTTTCATTTTCGAGTTCTAAGTGACGGATTACTACCAAAAGATTTTGTTTTTGAATTGTTGTTCGGAAATTTAATTATTTTGAATTACTATTAATATATGATTTCAAACTGATTTGAAATAAATCCAGGGAATTTGAATTCTGAAATAAAGATTTAACTTATGAAGTTAAATGGTAAAAGTGGAACTTAAACTAAGATAACGAAATTGGACTGAATTTAGAACGATCCAGAAAAGAAATGTTGGAGATTCGAGTGAATTGATTCTTAGAGAATAAGGATCGAATTTAGAATTTGGAGATGAAGATAACTGATTTGAGAAATAAATCAGTAAATGGAATTGGAGTTGAAATAAAAATTTTGCCTTAGAAAAAGCGAATGATTGGATTGGAAAATAAATTGATTGGTGATCAGTTGGGAATGTTTGGATATATGCTAGTTTGATAGCAGATGGCAGAGATGGAGTTGAAATGCCCAACAAAAAGGTATACGTTTATATTATATTGGATATGAGATTTTTATGAGTCGGTTTGAGCAAGGCGTTTGGCTGTTTGATTTTCTTTTGGATTGGAGAAGGCCCAGAGTGGCAGGTTGTTGTGGTACCAAGTGAGCCGTGGAGAGGAGATGCTAGCAAGATTCTCTGAAAATTTAAGCTGTTAGTAAATTTTCAGAATTTTCGAAAATATTCGAAATAAGGAATTAATATTTTAATTGGAATCAATCAGTTGAGTTGAAACAGAAATTATGAAGTAAACCAAAAAGATTTTTAACCAGTTTATAATAGAGATTGTAGTATTTTCCCTATCTTAGCAATTTCGAGGACGAAATTATTTTAAGGGGGAAGGACTGTAACGTCCTGCATTTTTGTCGGTTTGTATTTGAATATTTAAATCAGTTTAAATATTGAATTTGTAATATAAGTGGATTTATATATTAATTAAAACGAACTTGAACGTATAAAAATATATATTAATTATAATCGAGCCCATAACAACGCTGTAGTTCGTAAATTAACGTTCTAAACTTCAACTGAGTGTACCGGACTCGTTTTGAATCAGTTTTCTTCGAAACGAGAAACGTTGGAATCTGTTGAACGATATCTTTCTAAGAGAAGTGAAAAACCAAGATTTCGTCGAATATATTGCAAGATATGTCCAAATCAAATATTTAGAAAGTCGCTATGAAATCGTATATCGACCGTAACGATTATTTGAATATAACTTGATATCGGTTGCAAATCGGGACAAGGTTCTTTTGAGGCGCAACGATAATTTATTTTTTGGAATTTTACTGTAATTTTTAATTAATTAAATATGCAACTTTTATTTGGAGTATTCCGCACCCTGTATCGGTATTTCTGGGTTTCACAGAATGAGTCAACCTACCGATATTATTATAGTTTTGGGATCGTGGCACCTCGCTGGACACGACTGTATTTTTATTGCTGTCGATAATGGCTCATACATGAACGTGATTTTTCGTAACACGGTACACTAAACTTTTAAAATTAAAAATAAATAAATTATTTTAAATACCTTCTTTGCCCTTGTCTACCTAGTTTGGAATATCTTTTCTCCAATGCCTAATCTAACGAAAACAATAAATCCTACACGAAATTCAAGAGGCATGGAAAATATCTTTTCATATGTATGGTGCTCCATGCTCCATAACTCATACCATACGGAAAATGAAGTAAAATCAACTAGATAGCTAGAAATTTAATGCTCCATACCCTACAGCACTTATTCCATACCCTATTTTGCCATTTTACACCCCTACATTGGAAAATCATCACCCCTACGCTATGCTTATAACCATTCCATACTAAGAATGACTTTGTCATTATCCTCACCATTCCCTTTTTATAAAACCATCTCCATTTGCTTTCGAAAACTTAGAAAAACAAAAGGACCGATCCTCCTCTTCATCTTTTGTAAATAAAAAAATGGCTGCTGCGATCCATTAGAGGACCGCTTCCATTTTTACAGACTACACTGCATAACAGTTCGAAGTATTGGTGACCGGACTCGGTGGGCGTGGCGTTCAAGATCCGGAGAAGCAAGCAGATCAGTCGCTGGGGATGTGCACTTAAGAGGGAGAAGGATAGTTTACAAACAGTGGCTTCAGTTTCAACGGATGTGGAGACAGTGAGTTGCTACATGTTGAAGTGCAAGAGCGAGGGATCTGTTAGTGGGTTCGGTAGCATATTTTGTTGGGTTTATTTGAGAAGGATGACATGTAGTATAGAAGAGAGAGAGAGGCTACGGTGGCGTGTACTAAATTGTATGAGTGGTAGTTTGTTAATAATGTAAAAGGTGAGATGAGGGAGTCAGTAAGGAAGGCTGCATGTGAAATGTACAGCAAGAAGTGGAGTTGCGGTGGGTATCATGAAACATAACGGACTGGAACAGCGAAGTAAGAGGGTGCGGTTCTTATATGTGGAATGGTGAAAGAATGTGGTGAGTTTCATGTCGTCAGCAGCAGTTTGAGGGTTCGATGGTTCACATATACACGTACTGTGCATGAAGTAATGATGAGGGGTAGAACTTTAAAGCAAATGATGAGGGAGCGTCAGTGTTGGGTACAGGGTGTTTGAATTGGGTATTTTAATAAGTGAGAGAGAGAACGTTGGAAGGATCAATGAGTGCATGGTCCAGTTTGACGCAGGAGCTTGAGGAGATGACCATGTTTCTATAGTAGGAAACAGTTCCAATGTTTATGTCAAAAACATTTTCTATGGGCCGGGTCACGATATAAGCATCGGATGTTTGGGAAAATCAAAGTCCCCAGTTTATATCCAATGTATTGAAGTTGATGGAGCTTTCATTTCCAACACTGAAAATGGTGTGCGAATCAAAATATTGAAGTTGACGTAATTGCTGCGTGATAAGAAAGCAACAGGAGCATGACGAGAAGGATACAAAAATGGATGCTTGTATAATATAAAGGAGAAGGTCAAAAGTGATGAAAAGAAGAGGGTATATTGTATGAAGTAGAAATGATGGGAGTAGTGTTGTTCATTAGAAATGAAAGCACGGTATGTAGCAGAGCGTTACATGATCCGCATGGGTTATATGTCCACCATGGTGAGAAATGTAGAAGCAGTATGGTGAGGTTAGTGGGAATAAACGTGGAGAAATCGAAGTTGCTGATAGGGCGTGTTATGTACGTGCAATGGTGATTTTGCTGGTATACGTGGAAGTACATGCGAGTGCACATGGGATCGTGCATGGATGTGTATACACCTGTATGTGGTGGCAGATGTGAGAATGTTGGAATGGGGTGTTGGGTTGATCTATGAAAGATTTCATCTAAATCGTATGGTCACAGGGTATGCACTGGAACCGGTCTAAAGCGATTTGGCACTCGTTTGAATTCAGGCAAATTTAACTGCTCAACCAAATCAGCCAACGCAAATCGTATTTAAACAGTTAACGTGCAAAGGTGAGTAAATTCACTAACTCTGACCAATTTTTAAAATATTATAATTATATTTTAAATGTTGTTTGAATGTTGTGTGATGGTCGATTAGGTAAATTACAATTAAATTAGTTAAATATTATATATCGTTGCATATGTACACATCACCAGTTGGATACTGATTCCGTCGATTATAAATATCCCCTAATATGGAATCAGTGATAATTCTTTGACTAACATCCGTGGATGCAGAAACCGGTTGGAGGAATCCGACCGGATTCCTCGATATTTATATGTACTGTTTGTTTTGTATGCACTGTTTGAACCCGAATTATATTTAAAACCCAAAGTGAATATTGATGTTGAACGGAAATTCAACATCTGTTTCGATAAATGAATAAACGATATCAATTTAGAAAGTGATAACAGTCGACCGTAAAACCATCGTTTTGTTAAGAAGTTGATTTGCCGTCAGGCAAATCAACGAGGTTAATTATAAAAATTATATTTTTATAATTAAAAAGAAGATTTAAATTTATAATAGAAGTTCTATTATAAACCAGTATTTTAGAGTTCGTTTTTATAAAATAAATAAAAACGATTGTTGATATTTAAATAAGTTTATAAAGCAGAAATTATCCGACGATAAAATATTTGGATAACTATATTTAAGATAAACAATTTAGAAGTATTATTTAATTAATTATATTAATCTAATATTAAGAAGTAATTAAAATCAATTAAGGAATTAACTGATGGAATGAAGTTGATTTTAATCAACTGATATTTGGGAAAATAATTATTAGATTAGTTTGTCTTTAGTTAATCTAATAAAATCGATTTGAAATAAATAAATCCAAATTAATGAGATTTAATTACCTTTTGGTTAATGTGTTATAAATAGAACTGTTGGGTGGAGAAAAATGTTTAATATAAATAATCAAACACCAGAGATTTCAAAGTAACGATAAGGTGTTATAAAACCATAGTTAAAAATATACATGAAAATACGATCGGATAGATATTATAAGTAATAGGGGATTAGAGTGCAGACTTGTATCGGTTCTAAGGTAAGAACGTTGTCGATCAAGGTCTGAGAGGTAAATAGAATACCCCAACTTGAACGGCTTCACTATTATCGAGGAACAATAACAGTTGTAACGGAAAGAGATGTCAAGATGTGTATAAAAGGAATACGGCAGCGTATTGCCAGTCTTAGAATTATAGCGATAAAATAACGTTGTTGATAAGATAAGTGTGACTGTTATGTCAAGATTAGTTATAACAAAGAATATTACAGCGTATGACAAGTTGAACTATAGCAATAAAATAACGTTGTTGATAAGGTAAGTGTGACTGTAATTTGTTATAAGGAGAATATTACAGCGCATGACAAGTTTAGAACTATAGCGACAAATTAACTGCTGTTGATTTGACTTAAGCATGACTTTTATATATAGCAGCACTTCCTAGGAAATGTAACAGTTTGGTCTGAAACCCACTTATTCTAGAGTAATAAGTAACGACGTTTGTTCAAAGAAATATAAGAAAGAGTTTAGAAAAAGAATTGTGGAATCGTATTAGAAACTGATGACAGCATTTCGATGTTCGAAATGTGATTAGAATTAAACCGTTAGGATTTGTAACAAGAATTCGACGATGTCGAATGTATTAAAAGTAAACTATTTTTTGGGATTATAATCTGATAGAATAATTAACATTTAATTTAAACAAATAAATGTTAATAGGAAAGGAGTCAGTATTTAGTTATAAACTTGATATCGATTAGATAAGAAGTTGACTTAGAGACAGAGTTTATAAAGTGGAATAGGAGTGAAAAAGAATGAAAGAGATTTCGGTAAACAAGATAAGGGAGATTATTATGTGAATAAAGAGTTATATGATCAAGGTGTTCAGATTTCTATAAAAAGGGATGGTATTCACATTTCAAAATAAATAATGTTTTAAAAGTAAATGTGGGACCGATTAAAAGGTTAAAATGAAATTGGAAATATTTTCCAATATAATTAGGGTAGTTTATCCAAGTATAGAAATAAAGATTGTGAAAAATGGATCGAACATTGATAACGTATATTTTCTGGAACGTGAGAAAATAAGAACTAGAAATGTTTTCCAAGAAGTGTAAAAAGGCTAAAATGGGATTTGAGGAATATCTGGTAAGGTATGGAACTCGAATAATAAAACAAATGTTAAATAAAAGTGTCCATGGTTGTGTGATGTTAGTTATACATTATAATGGATGTTGTTTTAACTCCGATAGTTAAATAACCGACTATCGAAGTGTTTTGACCATCGTGGTCAATACGGAGAGACCGGTTGGGTTATTACCCGACATATAGGCATAATCGTTGTGAATTAGATATGCTGAAAATAATTGAAGACGGAGTTAAATGCAAGGATCGTCCAGTTATAGAATAGTGTGTTTTTGTTTGTCCAGTCCCAGGACAACTTGTATGGACGAGTATCTGACATAGTATTTCCAACGGTCATGCCGTTGATTTTACGAATATACCAAGTTGGTGGGGAGAAGATAACTTCTCTTTATTCTACACCCAGTGTGCATTTGTGTAATCAATGTGTGATTACGGATTTGACGATGTGACATTCAAAGTGAATGGTGATCAGATGTTCTGAAGATAGACGTAGCCTCTAGCCTCACAACCAGGAAGTGACAGAAGTTGGGCTAGGCAGCATGGCTAGTTGGGTCATCCCCAAGAAGGGTGTATTATAACCGATCTAGAGAAAATTCATATTTATCCTTCTTTTCGATTATGTATCTTCGGATGACGGTTGGATGGCCTACAATCGTGGTGGCAATATATTCGATACACTCAAGCTAAATGAGTGGTCGGTCATGTGTGGTCGGGTTGCAAGACGTTCTTGTTGAACCCTGAGTGTATCCCCTCTAGAGTACACTATTCAGAAGGTGCTCCCATACCTTGTCTGTTGGAATCCATTCTCCAATAAGTGCCCTACGGTTTATGATTTTATAACATATATATGTGGAACGTGAGATGCAAGCTTTCTGCTACTTGGATATTTATGTGCTTAGACATTATCATAATATCACTGGTTTTGATATCAAAGTATTTTGGATTATAGTAAGATAAAAACCGTCCATGTTTATGTGTGGGCTAGTCTTACTATTATCTTGTTGTTTGAATAGAATTTTCAAAGTTAAACAGTATTGTTGGAATTTACTCACACCAGTTCCAATGACTGACCCAGAGTTTATTTGTTTGTGTTTTCCCTAAACTCTTGGGTGGCCAAATTTGTATGGGCAGTCAATTGTTTCAGGATTTTGCAGATTCACTTGGAGGAGCTAAAAG
The DNA here is from genome assembly GCA_030737875.1 of Allium sativum. Lineage (NCBI taxonomy): Eukaryota > Viridiplantae > Streptophyta > Magnoliopsida > Asparagales > Amaryllidaceae > Allium > Allium sativum. The sequence continues at coordinate 5,147,554 of CM060909.1, read as the reverse complement.
CAGGATGCTCCACTATTAGTTATTGAGAGATTATTTCCGCTGTGATGTATACCATGTATTATACTCTGATATGGTATGTATATATAAAAACTCAGATTTTTATTTCAAACTTGTTATATAATAAAGATTATTATTCCGCTGTGAGATTCGTGTTTTCTCTGATTCTGTTCAGTTGTGATCTTCTTCTTCTTCTATTCTATTAGTTATATCTTTTCTTTCTCACCCTATAAATTCTTCTATTAATGTCCCGGTATTTTCGATGCTTGAGAAATTAACAGTGTATTTATGTGGATTTTCCGGGTCGAAAATCCCAGACGTTACATAGGGGTTCAGGGCACGCTTACTGAACTAATTGTAAGAGGTTCACTCTGATAATGGCGAGGAGTGTTGATGGCTCATTCCAACCGGGTCATGTGCGTGCATGGATCCGGTATGCTCTGAGGATGTAGGACACCCTGACATATTTAAACAGGTCAGTGTCTATAGGTTGCCACTTTAATGAGTGATACACCCTTCTTTGGGGCCGACACAGGGTATTTATGTATTAGGGAGCCAATTGCTAGGGGTAGAATTTAGGGAACACTTAGTTCTGTCTGTTTTTGTTGGGGTACCATCTATTTCTGTTGAGGTGGTAACACCTATCTGTTTCTGTGTGGTACCGTCTGTTGTGGCGGTAAAGGCCCATTACAAGTGTATACCTAATTCTAATATTCTGTTTCCATTGGGATTATTCTGTTTCCATATCTGATTCCGTCCCTTCATTCTATTTCTGTACCTTCTGTTTCCGATCGGGTGGTAAAGGCCCGTTACTAGCATCGGGTTTCTGAAGAGATCGTTCCATTTTCTGTTTAGACATATGGACAACACCTAAACCTGTTATACTAGTAATAGTGCTGAGAAGTAAGATATAGTAAGAAGCATATCTTGGACTATAACATTCTGTTTTGAAGAATTAAGAGAAGTATGGGTAGTTTAATCATAGTAGGGGTAGATCAACAAATATGAAAGATGATGAATTATTTTGATTGGATCGACAAATATGATTGATAATGAATCATTTGGATTGGGTGCTGTGAAAACCAACCATTCACAGAAGTTAAAAAATAGGGGAAATTGTTGGAAGTAAGCTCTATTTACAGAATTAGTGGTAGAATTAAAAAGAAGGGTTGTTTTGAAGTATTAAGAGAAGTAGGGGTAGTTTAGGCATTGTAGGGGTAGATCGACAAATATGAAAGATGATGAATCATTTAGATTGGGTGCTGCAAAAACCAACCCTTCACAGTAGATAAAAATAGGGGTAATTATTGGAAGTAAGGGCTAGTTAGAAATTAGTGGTAGGATTAAAAAAAAGATTGTTTTGAAGTATTAAGAGAGGTATGGGTAGTTTAAGTATAGTAGGGGTTGATTGAAAAATATGAAAGATGGTGAATCATTTCGATTGGGTACTAAAAAAACCAATCCTTCAATGAAGTTAAAAATAAATGTCAGAAGAAAGTGATATTTAGAAAATTAGGTGTGGGATTAAAAATAAAAACTGTTTTGAAGTATTTAGTGAAGTATGGGTAGTTTAAGCATATTAGGGTAGATCAACAAATATGAAAGATGATGAGTCATTTTGATTGGGTGCTGCAAAAACCAACCCTTCATAGTAGTTAAAAAATATGGCTAATTAGTGGAAGTTAGGGATATTTAGAGAATTAGGGATAGGATTAAAAAGAATAGGTGTTTTGAAGTATTACTTCCAACAATTACACCTATATTTTTACTATTGTGAAGGGTTGGTTTTTGCCGCACCCAATCCAAACGATTCATAATCTTTCATATTAGTTGAGCTACCCCAACATTTTGCTTAAACGACCCCTACTTATGTTAATACTTCAAAACAGTCCTTCTTTTTAATCCTATCCCTTATTCTCTAAATAGCCCTTCATTCCAACAATTATCCCTATTTTTTTACTATTGTGAAGGATTGGTTTTTATAATACCTAATCCAAACGATTCATCATCTTTCATATTTGTCGATAAGCCCTTACTTCCAACAATTACACCAATCCTTTTACTCCTATGAAGGGTTGGTTTTTGCAGCCCCCAATCCAAACGATTCGTAATTTTTCATATTGGTCGATCTACCCCTACTATGCTTAAACTACCGCAACTTCTATTAATACTTCAAAATAGTCCTTCTTTTTAATCATGCCCCTAATTTTCTAAATAGCCTTTACTTCCAACAATTACCCCTATTTTTTAACTTCTATGAAGAGTTGGTTTTTGAAGTACCTAGTTTAAATGATTCATCATCTTTCATTTTTGTCGATTTACCCCTACTATGCTTAAGCTACCCCTACTTCCTTTAATACTTCAAAACAGTCCTTCTTTTTAACCCTTCCCCTAATTCTCTAAATAGGCCTTACTTCGAACAATTACACCAATCTTTTTACTATTTTGAAGGGTTGGTTTTTGCAGCACCCAATCCAAATGATTCATAATCTTTCATATTTGTCGATCTACCCCTACCATGCTTAAACTACCCTTACTTCTCTTAATACTTAAAAACAATCCTTCTTTTTAATCCTACACCCAATTCTCTAAATAGCCTTTACTTCCAACAATTACGCCTATTTTTTAACTACTGTGAAGAGTTCGTTTTTGTAGAACCCAATTTAAATGATCCATCGTCTTTCATATTTGTCGATCTACCCCTGCTATGCTTAAACTACCCCTACTTCTGTTAATACTTCAAAACAGTCATTCTTTCTAATCCTACCCCAGATTCTCTAAATAGCCTTACTTCCAACAATTACGCCTTATTTTTTATCTACTGTGAGGTGTTGGTTTTTGCAGCACCCAATATTAATGATTCATCATCTTTCATATTTGTCGATCTACACCTACTATCCTTAAACTACCCATACTTCTCTTAATACTTCAAAACAACACTTCTTTTTAATCCTACCCTTAATCCTTTAAATAGCCCTTCCTTCAAATAATTACCCTTATTTTTTCACTATTGTGAAGGATTGGTTTTAGCTGCACCCAATCCAAATGATTCATCATCTTTCATATTTGTCGATCTACCTCTACTATGCTTAAACTACACCTACTTCTCTTTATACTTAAAAACAACCCTTCCTTTTAATCCTACTGCTAATTCTCTAAATAGACCTTACTACCAACAATTACACTTATTTTTTAACTACTGTGAAGGGTTTGTTTTTGCAGCACACAATCCAAACAATTCATCATCTTTCACATTTGTCGTCAACCCCTACTATGCTTAAACTACCCCTACTTCACTTAAAACTGCAAAAAAGCTCTTCTTTTTAATCATAACCCTAATTCTCTAAATAGCCCTTCCTTCCAACAATTACCCCTATTTTTTAAGTACTATGAAGGATTGGTTTTTGCAGCAACCAATCCAAAAGATTCATCGTCTTTCATTATTGTCGATCTACCCCTACTATGCTTAAACTACCTCTACTTCTCTTAATACTTCAAAACCACAATTATTTTTAATCCTATCCCTATATCTGTAAATAACCCTTTCTTCCAACAATTACCCCTATTTTTTAATTTCTGTGATGGGTTGGTTTTTGCAGCACGCAATCCAAATAATTCACCATCTTTCAAATTTGTCGATATACCCCTACTATGCTTGAACTACCTCTACTTTTTTTACCTTTCAATAATTAGCCCTATTTTTAACTATTGTGAAGTGTCGGTTTTTGTTGCACCCAATCCAAACGATTCATAATCTTTCATATTTGTCGATCTACCCCTACTATGCTTAAACCACCCGTACTTCTCTTAATACTACAAAAAAACCTTCTTTTTAATCCTACCCCTAGTTCCCTAAATAGCCCTTATTCCAACAATTACCACTATTTTTTAACTACGGTGAATGGTTGCTTTCTGCAGCACCCAATCCAAATGATTATCATCTTTTATATTTGTCGATCTACCCCTACTATGCTTAAACTACCCTTACTTATCTTAGTACTTCAAAACGACCCTTCTACTTAATCCTACCTCTAATTGTCTAAATAGCACTTACTTCCAACAATTACCACTTTTTTAACTACTGCGAAGGGTTGGTTTTTGCAGCACCCAATCTAAATGATTCATCATCCAATTTTGAAGTATTAAGTGAAGTATAGGTAGTTTAAGCACAGTGGGGGTAGATCGGCAAATATGAAAGATGACGAATCGTTAGGATTGGGTGCTGCAAAAACCAACCCTTCACAATAGTTAAAAAATTACGGTAACTGTTGGAAGTAAGGGCTATATAGAGAATTAGGTGTAGGATTAAAAAGAATAGTTGTTTTGAAGTATTAATAGAAGTAAGGGTAGTTTACGCATAGTAGGCGTAGATCGACAAATATGAAAGATGATGAATCATTTATATTGGGTGCTGCAAAAACCAACCCTTCACAGTAGACTTCCCCAACTTCTCCTAAAAATTCAAAACAGCTCTTCTTTTTAATCCTATCCCGAATTCTCTAAATGGCCCTTACTGCAAACAATTACACCTATTTTTTAACTACTATGACGGATTCGGTTTTTGCAGCACACAATCCAAACAATTCATCATCTTTCATATTTGTCGATCTACACCTACTATGCTTATACTACCCCCTAACTTTTATTATTGTTTTCCTTTATTCATTTCTCTATTCAATTTTTTTGCATTATTCATTTCTTTCTTTGTAAACTAATTATCATTCCACTACTGTGAAGTGTTGGTTTTTGCAGCACCCAATCCAAACGATTCATCATCTTTCATATTTATCGATCTACCCCTACTATGCTTAAACTACCACTACTATTCTTAATACTTCAAAACAACCCCTCTTTTTAATCCTACCTATAATTCTCTAAATAGCCCAAGCTTCCAAAAATTACCCCTATTTTTTAACTACTATCAAGGATTGGTTTTTGCAGCACCCACTCTAAATAATTCATCGTCTTTCATATTTGTCGATCTACCCCCACTATGCTTAAACTACCTCTACTTCTCTTAATACTACAAAATAGTCCTTATCTTTATCCTACCCCTAATTCTCTAAATAGCCCTTACTTCCAACAATTACGCATATTTTTTAACTACTGTGAAAGGTTGATTTTTGAAGCACCCAATCTAAATGATTCAACATCTTTCATATTTGTCGATGTACCCCGATTATGCTTAAAATACCCCTAACATTTATTATTATGTTCCATTATTCATTTCTTTATTCATTCCAAACGATTCATAATCTTTCATATTTGTAGATCTACCCCTACTATGCTTAAACTACCCCTACTTCTCTCAGTACTTCAAAACAACCCTTCTTTATAATCCTACCCCTAAATCTCTAAATAGCCATTCCTTCCGACAATTACCCCTATTTTTTAACTTCTGTGAAAGGTTGGCTTTTGCATCACCCAATCCAAACGATTCATCATCTTTAATATTTGTCGATCTACTACTACTATGCTTAAACTACCCTTACTTCACTTAACACTTCAAAACATGATGATGAATCATTAAGATTGGGTGCTGCAAAAACCAACCCTTCACAGTAGTTAAAAAACAGGGTTTATTTTTGGAAGTAATGGCTATTTACAGAATTAGGGGTAGGATTAAAAAGAAGGGTTGTTTTGAAGTGTCGATCTACCCCTTCTATGCTTAACCTACCCTTTCTTCTCTTTACACTTCAAAACAACCCTTCTTTTTATCCTACCCCTAAATCTCTAAATAGCCTTTCCTTCCAACAATTGCCCCTATTTTTTAACTATTGTGAAGGACTGGTTTTTGCAGCACCCAATCTAAACGATTCATCATCTTTCATATTTGTCGATCTAACCCTATTGTGCTTAAACAACCCCTACTTCTCTTAATACTTCAAAACAGTCCTTTTTAATCCTATCCCCAAATCTCTGAATAGCCCTTACTTCCTACAATTACGCTTATATTTTTACTACTGTGAAGGGTTGGTTTTTGCAGCACCCAATCCAAACGATTCAACATCTTTCATATTTGTCGATCTACCCCTACTATGCTTAAACTACCCCTACTTCTCTTAATACTTCAAAACAACCCTTCTTTTTAATCCTACCCCTAATTCCCTAAATAGCCCTTACTACCAACAATTACCCCTATTTTTTAACTACTGTGAAGGATTGGTTTTTGCAGCTCCCAATCCAAACGATTCGTCATCTTTCATATTTGTCGATCTACCCCTACTATGCTTAAACTATCCCTACTTCTCTCAATACCTCAAAATAGCTATTCTTTTTAATCCTACACCTAATTCTCTAAATAGCGCTTACTTCCAACAATTACGCCTATTTTTTAACTACTATGAAGGGTTTGTTTTTGCAGCACCCAATCAAAATGATTCACCATCTTTCATATTTGTCGATCTACCCCTACTACGCTTAAACTACCCCTACTACCTTTAATATTTCAAAACAACTGTTAGTCTTAATCCTACCCCTTATTCTATAAATAGCCCTTACTTCCAACAATTACCCCTATTTTTTATCTTCTGTGAAAGGTCGGTTTTTGCAGCACTCAATTCAAACGATTGATTATATTTCATATTTGTCGATCTACCGTACTATGCTTAAACTACCCCTACTTCTCTTAATACTTCATAAAAACCCTTCTTTTTAATCCTACGTCTAATTCTCTAAATAACCTTTACTTCCAAAAATTACCCCTATTTTTTAACTACTGCAAAAGATTGTTTTTGTAGCACCCAATCCAAATGATTCATCATCTTTCGTATTTGTCGATCTACGCCTACTATGCTTAAAAACCCATACTTCTCTTGATATTTCAAAACAATCCTTCTTTTTAATCCTATGTCTAATTCTCTAATTATCCCTTCCAACAATTACCTCTATTTTTTAACTTCTATGAAGGGTTGGTTTTTGCAGCACCCAATCAAAATGATTCATCATGTCTAATATTTGTCGATCTACCACTACTTCTCTTAATACTTCAAAATAGAGCTTCTTTTTGGTCCTACCCTGAATTCTCTAAATAGCCCTTCCGTCTAACAATTGCCCCTGTTTTTTAACTACTGTGAAGGATTGGTTTTTGCAGCAACCAACCCGAATGTTTCATCATGTTTCACATTTGTAGATCTACCCCTACTTCTCTTAATACTTCAAAACAACCTTTCTTTTTAATAATACTACTAATTCACGAAATAGCCATTACTTCCAAAAATTACCCGTATTTTTTAACTTCTGCAAATGGTTGGTTTTTGCAAAACTCAATCCATATGTTTCATCATCTTTTATATTTGTCGATCTACCCCTACTTTGCTTAAACTACCCCTACTCCTCTTAATACTTCAAAAAAGTCCTTCTTTTTAATCATATACACTATGCTTAAACTACCTCTACTTCTATTAATACTTCAAAATAGTCATTCCTTTTAATCCTACCGCAAATTCTCTAAATAGCCCTACCTCCAACAATTACCCCTATTTCTTAACTACTGTGAAGGGTTGCTTTTTGCAACACCCAATCCAAATGATTCATAATATTTCATATTTTTCGATCTACACCTATTATCCTTAAACAACACCTAGTTCTCTTAATACTTCAAAACAAACCTTCTTTTTAATCCTACCCATAATTCTCTAATCCTTCCAACAATTACCCCTATTTTTTAAATAATATAAAGGGTTAGTGTTATGGCCCGGTTTTTTCTAACTTTTGATATTGATTTAATAAGGTAATTAAATCATAAAATGGATTTACTTAACAAACTTATACAATTAGAAATGTATTGTAACGCCCTGGATTTTTGAATAATCGAATTAATGAAATTAAGAGAACAATTAATCTCAGACGTGAGAATTATAGGGATTGGGTTGCTCCATTGTGTTCGTCTCGGAATTCTGGCTGAAATAGAGTCCGAGTTTGCGTGAAACGGGTACCGGATGAAGGAGTTATGGATGAACGAAGATTGGTGGCCGAAAGTAAAAAAATATATTAATGCACTGGCGCACTTGGGAAGTGCGCCAGTACATATTTACACAGGCGCACCTGCCAAGTGCGCCCAGGCCGAGGCAAAAGCCTGCATAGCTTTCTGGTTCAGGCTGACCCGTGTTATTGAGTCCTTTCTGACTCCTTGCTAAGTCATTAGGGCTGACTCATCACCCTATCATGGTTGGATGGTTTTGATTAACCCTAAGATCATCCGACGGCTTAAATTAATTCATAAATCTATAAAAAGACCCATAGACTCAAACCCTAAATCAGAATTAAAATTGAAACTATGGCCGTCATGCTGTTCTTTTGAACCCTAGAGCAGCCGCCAACAAAATTAAGAGGAAGAACAGCAACCAAATCAGAACTAGTCAACCCTAACAGCGAATCTTCATCAAAGGAGTGCTAATTCAACTCTAGAAATCTTAATTCAGAACTCAAGACTGCTTTTTATTTGTGAGTTTGATAGTCTTACCAAAATAATTAATAAATGAATTGGATTGAGTTATAATGCGGATAATTTGGATATGATATGAATTGTTGATTACATGTTGTAATTATGTTGTAGAATCGTGTTGTAATTTCTATGATATTATATTATGATGCTATCATTTACGATGCAAAGTTATGGTGTTATCACCCATGTTATAATCCTATGATTGGCTTAGATCTAGTTGAATCATCATGTTTCATATGCTAGTAGTTATATTGATTCATACGATAAATCATATGTATGTAAGTTTGGATTTTGTTTTAACATGAATCATATACAAGTTAGTAGAATTATATGTGAACTTACATGATTATGACACCTAGTTTATGTGAGATTTTAATTGAAAGTTAGGCTATGACATATGCTAAATTCTACATGATACTTTACATGTTTGATACTAGTTTACACCATTGTTCCGATGTATAAATCACATATGTGAGTTTATGAGTTGGATATGAATCATGTTATGTTATTACCTATGCAAGTTTGTGGCCATTATTTCATCAAGTTCACACCTTTAGATTCGGATCCATGACATATGTTGTTTATACAAGTTTGTGGCCATTTTCTCATCATGTTCAAACCTTTAGATTGGATCCATGACATATGTTGTTTATGCAAGTTGTTGTTTTGGCCTATGCAAGTTTTAGATGTAAAACATCATTCACATATGCAAGTTCACCCCTATGTTAGATTTATGTTTTAATTATGTGTATATTGTGATGCTTTCTTTTTATTCCATGAGTTAGACTATTCGAGTCTAACGTATATTTTACGTTAAACAAACAAACATACAACATGGGGTAAAAGGGGATAATTCTAAAAAGATTTAATTGGCATAAATGCCTTAAAAGGCATAAAATATAATTGTGGTGAAAATTGGTATGATTTTACATACCATAAATGGATGGACATAATTGAGTCAATTATGGACATCGTTAAATTTGGAATTGATTGATAATTTAAATAGGGAAAGTAATTCAAATTGGGTAATGATTAATTAGGAATAATTAATCGCCTAAGACACGAGGTTGGACTCATTTGTGGTGTAAGATTGCCCGGACCCGCCAGGCAAATCCAGCTGTCACAAATGCCAGTCTAATGTGAGAGGTCTTAGGCATAAACTAAATACGTAACAATTGTAAAGACACGAGGTTAGGCTCTTTTGTGGTGTAAGACTGCCCCGACCCGCTCGGCAAATCCAGCCGCCACAAATGTCGGTCTAATGTGAGAGGTCTTTATGAAGTTACGGTCTTAATGAATAAAGAAACACTTAACTAGATAAGCATGTAGTGGGACATGAGGGGGTTAAGTGGGTGCCTTGGGTGGCATGTGGAATCTAGTGGGTGCCGTGGGTGGCATTTGGAAATACGATTAGAAACACTTAACCAAAATATGAAACATGTATTTGAAACATGAATAAGAAGTGGGTTAAGTGGGATGTACTAGAGGGGACCAAGCTTAGGTGGATAGCTTGTGTCAAGTAATGGGGGCCCGTTTCAACCAGTAACCCATACGTATCTTTGTGGGCTCGACCCAAGTCGAGGACGGGACACGCATACTGGGCTTGACTGTAAGAGGTCAAACCGGGTTGCGGTGGCAACGCAAGTCCAACGGGTTCATATGCGTGTGTGGACCTGGGCTGGTAGGTAAGACGTTGTTGCATCGTGTAGGTATAAGCTGTGCATTGTTAGTTGTATCGGGTTGCCACTTTTGGGAGTGATACACCCCACTGTGGGGCCAACACAGGTATCTACGAGTTAGGTAGCCGATTACTTGGGGGTAGTGGGTACACCTAGTGGAGATAGGGGCAGACGGCACAGATGAAGGCAGCTACGGGTGCACGAAACTACCAATATCATTATTAAGTATGTAGGCGGGATCAACTTTAGGGTGACTAATGGTGGTGCATTATACTAGTGGCGGTGAAGTATAGCAATCATCTCAAAGTGTTGGCATAGTTTAGTAAATTATCTTAGTGGGTTTAGGTGCGCTTAAACGATATCGTTGATCATCCTGTTTCCTTATTTACTCTGCCATACCCAATGGTTCATGGTCATTTCCTTATTTTCCAACTTATGCCTTAGCCTAGTTACTTTGCTAATTATATTATTAGAATTATCGCACTCGCCAGACTTTATGTCTGACCCCCCTTTTTCCATCTCTTTCCCCCCCCCCCCCCCCAAGTGCTCAGGTTGGAACTAGCACCAGTGGAGCTTGATTTTGGACTGCTTTTAGAAGATTTCTTGGACCGCTGAAGTAAAGTTCTGCTTCTCTTTAATTATGGCTATTTTAATTTAGGGGATTATGTCTTTCAGATTATGTACTTTTTTTTATCAGGATGGATATGATGTACTTGACTTTGGTTTATGGTTTTGATGATGTAACCAAACATATTTACCTTCTGCTGCAATAAATAAAGTTTTGAATTTTCAAGTACTGTTTTATATCTGTCTTGTTGTGATTTTCCGTTCTATACTTTCTTAAAACACTGCATTGAAGTTAATGCATTCCCTTTCTGAGTGACATTAATGGATGTGGGGTGTTACACGTTGTATCAGAGCTGAAGGTTACCATAACAGATATGAATTTTTGAAAAACTATTTTTCAAAACAATTTTTATAAAGAAGTACTTTCAAAAGTATGTTTTAAGGAAAGTATTTTCAAGATAAAAGTATATTTTGAAAAGCATAACCCCAAGAGCCATATATATTTCCCTCGGTTCTTTTATATTGAATCTTTCCTTTTTCGTTTCAGCATGTCTGAAGCATCTGAGATACCAGAGGGTGTTCATGTGCCCGGTTGGTTTCGTCAATATCTTGAGGCTAGGGCCGCCACTACAGGTCCAGCTAATGCTCCTCCTCCTCATCCTCCACCTCCTCCTTGCGTCGATACTTTTGCTAAGATATGTAAGTACTTTAGAACAATGGGTGGAAAACATTTTCACGGGACGGAGACATTTGTTGAAGCTCGAAACTGGCAAAAGGAAGTGGAAGAATTGTTTGGAATCTTTGAAGTGGATGATGGAAGAAAAGTCCAGCTAGCTGCCTGGCTAATGAAGGATGAGGCCTCGTTTTGGTGGGAGGTCACTAATGGGGGACGTCCAATCAATACATGGCCAGATTTTAGGCAGAGGTTTGAGGCGAATTTTCTCTCGTGGGTTAAAGAGAATCTATACATGGAAAGGTTTTTGTCACTGAAGCTAGGGAATCTATCGGTGAAAGAGTACGTTAACAAAATTCAACCAATTGTCAAGGTTTGGCTTAGACTTGGTGAACACTCCAGAGAAGAAGGCTCTAAGATTTGTTAAGGGTTTAAACGAGCCACTTCATGGGTTAGCTATGAACTACATTCCCATGGGGGCTACCTTTGAGAGGTTAGTTGACATGGCGCTCATGCATGAAGAGGAGAAGGGCGCCAATGCTAATAAGGCACCCGAGAAGAAAGGGGATCAAAAGAAGCCGCAACAGCAACAACAGAATAGGAAAGGAGGCAAAGCAAACAATGCTAAGGGGAAGAAGAAATGCTTTAACTGTGGGACACCCGGCCATCTAAGCAAAGATTATAGGAAGAAGAAGAAGACCGGTTGTTTCCACTGTGGCGAGGCGGGACATCTTATTAAGGACTGCCCAAAGAAAGGGCAGAGTGCAGGGTCTACCTCTAGAGGACAGGTACAAGCTCTTATGGCACCAGGGCAGGCAAGCGGACAAGTTCAGGCTCTCGTGGTCCCACCGCTGCAAGAACGAGGTCGAGCAATTTTCATTGAAAGTTTAGTTTTTCTGTTTGATCATCCTATCCGTACTTTATTACATTATGGCACATCACATTCGTTTATTTCTACATCATTAGTTGAAACACTGCACCTTGATACTAGTCTAGTTACTGATCCCTTAGTAGTCTCAAATCCTATCGGTGGTTCGGCTCATCTTTCTATGATTTGTCGGGATATGAGAGTGTTTATCTTGGGCGTTGAGTTTGAATGCAATCCTTTTGTTCTTGGATTCATGGGCTGCGGTTTAATTCTAGGTATGGATTGGCTAACTAGATATGGGGCCATCCTATATTGTGAAAGAAGGGTAGTTGGATTGTTGACTCGTTCTGGACAGACCGTTCATATTTCTTGTGACCCTAGAGGTCCAGCATTGCTTAGTTACCTAGAATCCCTTGACGCATCCGATGATGATTTACATTCTGTTCCCATAGTCTGTAAATATACTGATGTCTTTGATGAGGTGAGGGGTTTACCCCCAAAACATGAAATCGACTTTCGAATATATCTAATAGATAATGCAAAGCCAGTTGCATAGCCAGTGCGCCACATGGCCCCAAGAGAGAGAAGAGAACTCAGTAAGCAAGTGAAAGAATTGCTTGAGACGGGGTTCATCAGATGTAGGATATCGGAGTGGGGTGCTCCAATAGTGTTTGCCACAAAGGCAGATGGGTCCCTTAGACTTTGTGTGGAATATAGAGAACTTATTAAGCTTACTAAGAAGAATAGACACCCACTGCCGAGGATTGACGATCTCTTCGATCAGTTAGTTGGCACCTCAGTGTTTTCTTAGTTGGACTTAGCCACGGGTTTCCATCTGTTGAGAGTGGCTGAGGATAGCATAGACAAGGCTGGCTTTAGGTCTCCAGACGGTTTCTTCGAGTGGTTGGTGTTGCCCATCGGTTTGATAAACGCCCCCGCATACTTTGTTGACTTGATGTGTAGGGTGTTTAGGGAGTACCTTAATAAATTCGTGGTCGTCTTTGTGGACGATATCTTGATCTTTTCTAAAAGCGAAGAAGAGCATGCCTTACATCTTAGGGAAGTGTTGGAGACTTTTCGAGCGCATAGCCTTAAAGAAATTTTTTCTAAATGTCACTTTTGGAGGAAAGAAGTGCGATTCTTAGGGCACGTGGTTTCCAAAGAAGGGATAGTCGTGGATCCCGCGAAGATAGTGGCCATCGAAGATTGGAAGGTTCCTAAAAATGCGACCGAGGTGAGGAGTTTCTTAGTGTTGGATGGCTACTATAGGAAGTTCATTAAAGACTTCGCAAAAATATCAGCTCTATTAACACGCTTGATGAAGAAGAACTTAGTTTTCACGTGGGACGTTGATTGTGATGATGCGTTCCAGAGTTTAAAGAGAGCTTTGTCCACAGCCCCAGTCTTAGTTTTTCCAGATGGGAGTAAGCCATTTACCATTTATACCGATTCTTGTGGGACAGGACTAGGCGCAGTCTTAATGCAAGAGGGAAGGGTAATAGCCTATGGTGGAAGGCAATTGAGAGTACATGAGAGAAATAACCCGACACATGGCCTTGAGTTAGCCGCTATTGTCTTCGTGCTTAAGTCTTGGCATCATTATCTTCTTGGCGAAAAATTCGAATTATTCACTGACCACAAGTCGTTTAAATACTTGTTCTCTCAGAAGGACTTAAACTTAAGGCAGCAAAGGTGGATGGAGTTCCTAGCATCCTACGACTTCGAGATAGCATATACCCCTGGCAAGGGTAACGTGGTGGCAGATGCCTTAAGTAGAAAAAGGTTGTCTTTGAGTCCGTTGTTTGTTGAGCGACAAAGTTTAGAGTTCATCTCTATGTTTGACTTTGTACCTGGTTTGCTAGCATCCTTAGTGGTCAGACCTACGCTTTTGGGATGGATTGCCGAGGCATAGCGGGACGACCCACAGTTGGTTGAGTTAGTAGGGAAGCTCAAAGGAGTGGAGTCATCAAGCCATCTCCGTAGGTATACCCTAGATGATAAGGGTTGGTTACACAGGGATGGTAGACTTTGTGTACCAAAAGACGGTGACCTAAGGAAGAACATTCTTGATGATGCACATCGTTCGAAGATGACCATCCATCCCGGCGGGGACAAGATGTACATGTACATGAGACGAGTTTACTGTTGGGCCGGTATGAAGAAGGACATGGCCAAATATATCGCTAGATGCTTGGTGTGCCAACAAGTAAAAGCAGAGCAAAATAAGCCTGGTGGATTGCTACACCCATTGGAGGTCCCACAATGGAAGCGGAAAAGCGTCTCGATGGACTTTATCGACGGATTACCGGGATCGAGGAAGGGTAATATGGGGATTTGGGTCGTGGTAGACAGTCTTACTAAGAGCGCCCATTTCATTCCCGTGAAGAGTAAGAGGACTGCTCCATGGTTAGCCTCCGTATACATTCGAGAAATAGTTCGTCTGCACAGTGTTCCTTCTAGCATAGTGAGCGACCGCGATCCCATCTTCACTAGCGAATTTTGGAAAAGCTTACAAGAGGCGGTAGGGACTCAGTTATGTTTGAGCGCCGCATATCATCCTCAGACGAACGGCCAGACCGAGAGGGTGAATCGTATTCTAGCAGACTTAATTAGGTTATGTGTCTTAGACTTCGGAGGTACATAGGAGAACATCTTCCCTTGGTGGAGTTCGCATATAATAATAGCTTTCAGTCTAGCATGGGCATGGCACCGTTCGAAGCTCTTTATGGACGGTCGTGTCGTTCGCCTATATGTTGGTGGGAATCTACGGATAGGATCTTGCTTGGACCCGATATGATTAGAGAAACTTTGAAGATGATCGATTTGATTCGAAGAAGATGAAGACGGCGCAAGATAGACAGAAATTTTATGCGGACAAGAGGAGGTCAGATCTTGAGTTTGATGTTGGGGACATGGTCTTTGTCAAGGTGTCTCCGTTACGGAACGTCGTTCGCTTTGGGTCCGTTGGGAAGCTAGCACCAAGGTTCGTAGGGTTCTTTCCTATTAAAGAAAGGATTGGGCAGATGGCGTATAGAGTGGATTTGCCCGAGAGACTTAGTGGTGTACACGACGTATTCCATGTATCACATTTGAGGAAGTGCTTGCACGAGACCACGGAAGTGGTAGAGCCGAGCTTGCTTAGAGAGGTGGAGATCGAGCGTTATGCGACGATTTGTCGAGCTCCTACGCGCATTCTTGGGTCGGAGATTAAGAAGTTAAGGAATCGAGAGGTCATGCTAGTCAAAGTGCAATGGGGAGATGATGAGAGTGACGATACTTGGGAGACAGAAGCGAAGATGCGTTCATTATACCCTTTTCTTTTCGAGGGTACGTCTTTTAAATTTCTCCTTTATCGCTTACCTTGTACTTATCTTATCTTAAGTATGCCCTCTCGCTAGTATCTTTGACCTTTAGATAGGATAGTCCTATGGTTTAAACATGTGTTTGAGACATGTTATGTATGATGGACGCACGTGGATGCAAGTGTTTGCTAGTGGTTGCTCGTGGATGCATATACACACAATTTAGGCACTAGATCGGCTCAGTCACTTCATATTGCATATTGCATATAAACGTGTGTACATATTTAAGTAATGGATGTATAATGGTTGTACCATCATATGGATGTTGCATTTTGGTGAATGGTTGTGCACACATGTAGAAATAATATGTATCGATAAGGTTCTTTCGCATACATAATGGACGCATGGCACTATCATGGTTTGCATTAAGGAGGTCAACTGAATCAGTAGACCGCCTGATTTTGCATTAGGTAAGGAACATACACACACACTTCTTGCATATGTTCATACAACACTAGAAATTTTATAAGGACAATGGATGACCGTGTTTGATGGTTGAGTAGATGGTTATTTGGATGGTAGGATATGCATTCTCCTTGACTTGGAGATTTCGGGGACAAAATCCTTTAAGGATGGGAGAATGTAACACCCCGAATTTTTGAATAATCGAATTAACTAAATTAGAGAATAATTAATCTCAGACGTGAGAATTATGGGGAATGGGTTGCGCCATTGTGTTCATCTCAGAATTCTGCTTGAAATAGAGTCTGAGTTTGCAGGAAACGGGTACCGGATGAAGGAGTTATGGACGAACGAAGATTGTTGGCTGAAAGTAAAAAATAAATAAAAATAATAATATAATGCACTGGCGCACTTGTGAAGTGCGCCAGTATATATTTGCACTGGCACACTGCTAAGTGCGCCCAAGCCGAGGCAAAAGCCTGCACGGCTTTCTGGTTCAGGTTGACCCGTGCTGTTGAGTCCTTTTTGACTCCTTGCTGAGTCATTAGGGCTGACTCATCACCCTATCATGATTGAATGGTTTTGATTAACCCTAAGATCATCCGGCGGCTTAAATTAATTCATAACTCTATAAAAAGACCCATAGACTCAAACCCTAAATCAAAATTAAAATTGAAACTATGGTCGTCATGCTGTTGTGTTGAACCCTAGAGCAGCCGCCACCAAAATTAAGAGGAAGAACATCAACCAAATAAGAACTACTCAACCCTAACAGGGAATCTTCCTCAAAGGAGCGCTAATTCAAATCCAGAAATCAGAATTCAGAACTCAAGGCTTCTTTTGAGTTGTGAGTTTGATAGTCTTAACAAAATAATTAATAAATGAATTGGATTGATTTATAATGCGGATAATTTGGATATGAAATGAATTGTTGATTGTATGTTGTAATTATGTTGTAGAATTGTGTTGTAATTTCTATGATATTATATTATGATGCTATCATTTACGATGTAAAGTTATGGTGTTATCACCCACGTTATAATCCTATGATTGGCTTAGGTCTAGTTGAATCATCATGTTTCATATGCTAGTAGTTATATTAATTCATATGATAAATCATAGGTATGTAAGTTCGGATTTTGTTTTAACATGAATCATATACAAGTTGGATAGAATTATATGTGAACTTACATGATTATGACACCTAGTTTTTATGAGAATTTAATTGAAAGTTAGGCTATGACATATGCTAAATTCTACATGATACTTTACAAGTTAGATACTAGTTTACACCATTGTTGCGATGTATAAATCACATATGTGAGTTTATGAGTTGGATATGAATCATGTTATGTTATTACTTATGCAAGTTTGTGGCCATTATTTCATCAAGTTCACACCTTTAGATTCGGATCCATGACATATGTTGTTTATACAAGTTTGTGGCCATTTTCTCATCAAGTTCACACCTTTGGATTGGATCGATGACATATGTTGTTTATGCAAGTTGTAGTTTTGGCCTATGCAAGTTTTAGATGTAAAACATCATTCGCATATGCAAGTTCACCCCTATGTTAGATTTACGTTTTAATTATGTGTATATTTTGATGCTTTCGTTTTATTCCATGAGTTAGACTATTCGAGTCTAACGTATATTTTACGTAAAATGAACAAACGTACAACGTGGGGTAAAAGGGGATAATATTAAAAAGATATAATTGGCATAAATGCCTTAAAAGGCATAAAATATAATTGTGATGAAAATTGGTATGATTTTACATACCATAAATCGATGGACATAATTGAGTCAATTATGGACTTCGTTAAATTTGGAATTGATTGCTAGTTTGAATAGGGAAAGTAGTTCAAATTGTGGAATGATTAATTAGGAATAATTAATTGTCTAAGACACGAGGTTAGACTCTTTTGTGGTGTAAGACTGCCCGGACCCACCCGGCAAATCCAGCTGCCATAAATGCCAGTCTAATGTGAGAGCTCATAGGCATAAACTAAATATGTAACAATTGTAAAGACACGAGGTTAGGCTCTTTTGTGGTGTAAGATTGCCCGGACCCGCCTGGGAAATCCAGCAGCCACAAATGTCAGTCTAATGTGAGAGGTCTTTATGAGGTTACACTCTTAATGAATTAAGAAACACTTAACCAGATAAGCATGTAGTGGGACATGAGGGGGTTATGTGGGTGCCTTTGGTGGCACGTGGAATCTAGTGGGTGCCTTGGGTGGCATTTGGAAATATGATTAGAAACACAAAACCAAAATATGAAACATGTAATTGAAACATGAATAAGAAGTGGGTTAAGTGGGTTGTACTAGAGGGGACCAAGCTTAGGTGGATAGCTTGTGTCAAGTAATGGGGGCCCTTTTCAACCAGTAACCCATACGTATCTTTGTGGGCTCGACCCAAGTCGAGGATGGGACACGCATACTGGGCTTGACTGTAAGAGGCCAAACCGGGTTAGCGGTGGCAACTCAAGTCCAACGGGTTCATTTGCGTGTGTGGACCCGGGCTGGTAGGTAAGACGTTGTTGCATCGTGTAGGTATAAGCCGTGCATTGTTAGTTGTATCAGGTTGCCACATTAGGGAGTGATACACCCCACTGTAGGGCCAACACGAGTATCTACGAGTTAGGGAGCGGATCGCTTGGGGGTAGTGGGTACACCTAGTGGAGATAGGGGCAGACGACACCTATGAATGCAGCTAGGGGTGCACGAAACTACCAATATCATTATTAAGTCTGTAGGCGGGATCAACTTTTGGGTGACTAGTGGTGGTGCAGTATACTAGTGGCGGTGTTGTATAGCAAACATCTCATAGTGTTGGCGTAGTTTAGTAAATTATCTTAGTGGGTTTAGGTGCGCTTAAACGAAATCGTTGATCATCCTCTTTCCTTATTTACTCGGCTATACTCAATGATTCATGGTCATTTCCTTATTTTCCAACTTATGCCTTAGCCTAGTTACTTTGTTAATTATATTGTTAGAATTATCGCACTCGCCAGACTTTATGTTTGAACCCCCATTTTCCATCTCTTTCCTCCCCCCCCCAAGTGCTCAGGTTGGAACTAGCACCAGTGGAGCTTGATTTTGGACTGCTTTTAGAAGATTTCTTGGACCGCTGAAGTAAAGTTCAGCTTCTCTTTAATTATGGCTATTTTATTGTTGGGGATTATGTCTTTCAGATTATGTACTTTGTTTTATCAAGATGAATATGATGTACTTGACTTTGATTTATGGTTTTGATGATGTAACCAAACGTATTTACCTTCTACTGCAATAAATAAAGTTTTGAATTTTCAAGTACTGTTTTATATCTGTCTCGTTGTGATTTTCCCTTCTATACTTACTTAAAACGCTCCATTGAAGTTAATGCGTTCCCTTTGTGAGTGACATTAATGGACATGGGGTGTAACATATATGTGTAAAGATATATGTGTATGTATACACTAATAATGTGTATGTTTGGTGTTGTTTTGAACATGAAAACATAATATAAAAGTGCAACAAAAGCAACCTTAATCATAAATCAAAACATACATTTTGTGATGGGACTAATTGCTTTGAAAATATAACAATATTGAAACACCCCCCCTCCGTTAAGGTCACTCACAAAGGGAATGCCTTAACTTTTGTGGAGCGTTATAGGTAAAAGACACAGAAAATTTACAAGATAGAAATATAAGCAGTGGAAAACAAACATTTACTTCATACGTGGTTTAATACAAAAGTCATTGCAGCAAGTTGTCTCAAAATAATTTCCAAAACATTACATCATAATCTCTGTCTTGATTAAAACATAAAGAAGCATAAAACATAAATAAAACTGCATAAATCCCCAAATCTAGTGTGTCCAATGTCATAGCCAAAGATAAGAGATTCCAAGCCGTACATCACAGAGTCTTCAAGCTTGGAAAGATGAACGGTCCAAATTAAGCTGAGCTGTCCCCTCCCTGGCTAACTGAGGGGGGGGGAATCGAAAGAAAAGAAGACGAAAGAAAATTGGGTTAGACATAAGTCTGAGTAAGTCAAGTGACTTTTCAGTGTGTGAATAAGGAAAAGGTCGTGATAGAAATAAACTGAAAATAGGACAGTACCAGAACATCAAACTAACATAAAGCTATATAAGGCAGGATAAACCGAATATACATCGCACCCATGTCTAATTCACTGCACCTACTTATACTTGTCCAACTAGCACCACGTGTTCATGGTGAAATGATCCCCTTATATCGATCGGCTCCTACTCGCTTGAATTTATCACATGTGTCATTCAACACCCGCTTGGTTGTAGATACTTGTGCTTGTCCCACCACGGGGTGTATCAGATCCTATGGTGGCAACCCAACATGATTCTAGATGCACAATGTATGACTACTGATGCCAAGTGCCTGCTTTTTCCACTCCGGAGTACGTGCACGCCTGTACTCCGTCGGAACCAACACTGACGCACCACCCGGCGACGTTTTGACCGCTTACAATTCAACCCAGTAATCGTGCCCCACCCTGCCTAGTTCAGGGTTCCAAGATACATCTATGTGGGTTACTGCTGAAATGGGTCCCCATTACTAGGGTTTTCTAGCCAACAAGTTAAATTGGTTAAGTGTCCAAATTTACCTAACCCAGCCCATCAGTTTAGTTAACATGTTGAATTCGTTAAGTGTTTCCTTAATTGACTCAACCCTACCAATCTTGACTAGGCTTTATTAAAGCACCAACCACTCACATTAGACAGGTATTGTTGTGGTCACTAGTTGTGCCGGTCGGTTCCCGGCAGTTTTACACCACAACTCAGTCAAACCTCGCATCCTTATTGGTCTCAATGCACTAACCACCCACATTATACAGGTATAATTGTGGTCACTAGTTGTGCCGGTCAGTTATGGGAAGTTTTACACCACAACTCAGTCTAACCTCGGGTTGGGGATATTCATCTTTTCTAAATTTACATATTTATCCTTTTATTCTTGTATGTAAATTTGTCAACAATTTATTGTCATTTCCCACTTTCCTCTTAATTCAACTTCATAATTTTGGTATGTAAATTATACCATTTCAACGCCCACCATTTACATGGTTATGAGCCAAATATGTCAACTACATGTAGCTATCATGTTTTCCCATAACGTTACCCCCGTTGAACGTTCGCAAAGTTTCAAAGAATGTTAGGCTTGACATTTTAGCCTAACTTATTAAATATAAGTGGAAAAAGAGAAACTTGGAACATTCTAACATCAAACAAAAATATGGATCTCACTACAGATGTGTCACATGAACTTGGCATAATATATTTTTAATTATGAACTTGCAAACTAGATCTATGCAACATGAATCATAAAATAATAGTTTTACATAGAACTACCAAAACTTAATTAGACATGTAGTGGTGAACTAGCATAGGGATTGAATCATGCTAACATAGAGGCATGTGGATCTAACATATAAAGTGTAGATCTAAACATATAGGTTTACATAATCATGTTTCTAACATATAAACTTGCATGTATTCATAACATGATAGCATCAGCTAACTTGCATAAACATGGCAAATTTCCCAAATTGACATACAACATATAGATGTCATCACTAAATTATACAACATGACATGTCATCGCCATTCAACATACAACACATAGGTTCATTTCCAAGCCTTTTACAATGGTAGTTTTATCATCAATCTACATACAACATGACCGCAAATTTATCATGATAAACCTCAATAGTTCAAGGAAAACATGATAGAATAGACATGAATTAACTTGAATCAGCATCACATACAACTTGGTTCAAATTCTATTTTTAAATTCACTACAAATCATGTCTTTAATTTATTCACATCTGAAAGGTAACAACACTTACAAACAAAAAGGAATTCTTGAGTTCTAGGATCTTTATTCTGAAACTGAATTGCTCGCCTTTGATGTAGATCGTTGAGTTCTCTTGGTTGAATTAGATCAGATTTGATTTTGATGTAGCTTCTATCTTGCCGTTGAGTTAAAAGAGATGACGGCTATTCTAGGTTCACTACTGACGGCATGACGGCTCTAGAAATATTTTTGAGTGGCTTAGGTTTTAGTTTTCGGTTGCTTACATAGAAGTTTGATTAATTTAGAGCCATCAGATCAAGCCAGAAGCGATAAAGACCATCCAGACAAGATAGAACAGCCAAATCTGTCCTAATGACTCAGCTGGGAGTCAGAACACATCAGTTTTCAGATCTGCCCGAGGGGGTGTAGGTCGACCCCCTGGTCGACTTGTATAGGGGGAGGTCGACCCCCTGGTCGACCTCCTGGTCGACCTAGCCCTGGGCGGGAAATTTCCCGCCCAGCCCGCTTCTGCTTCTGATTTTGAATTTTCAATTTCTGTACTTTTTGTTTAAACTACTGAAAATTCTGAAGACCATAACTCATTCATAAAGAGTCCAATTCACGCAAACTCGGACTCTATCCTAAGCAGAATTCCGAGGGAGAACACAATGCATAACCCGTTTCCCTTAATTCTCACATTTAAAATTAAATATTCTTTAATTTGTAACTTTAATGTTAATAGAAAATACGGGGTGTTACATTCTCCCATCCTTTAAGGATTTCGTCCCAGAAATCTTCAAGTCGAGAAGAACATATATCCAACCATCCACTCGTCCATCTACTCAACCATCAAACACAAGCATCTATTGTCCTTAAAAGACTTCTGTTGCTTCATGATCATATGCATAGTGTGTATAGATGTCCCTATCTAATGCAAAATCAGGCGGTCTACTGATTCAATTGACCTTCTTAATGCAATTCATGTTGATGCCATGAGTCCATTATGTATGCAATCATCGCTAATCATACTTTCTACATGAGTGCACAATCATTCATACAAATGTAACGTCCACATGATAACACATCAAGTTTCAATCATATAAAAGTACATATATGCATATGCAATATGAAAGTGACTTAGCCGATCTAGTACCTAATGTGTGTGTATATGCATCCACGAGCAACCACTAGCAATCACTTGCAACCACTTGCAACCATAAATCATAACATGTTTCAAATACATGTTTACATACATTGGTTTCTATTTAAGGATCGAAAACAACACTGAGGAGAATACTAAAAAGATAGATATGAGCATGAACAAACATAAGGAAAAAGAGATCAAAGATGTACCCTCAAAAAGAAAAGGGTAGGCTGCGCGTATCTTGGCCTCAGTCTCCCAAGTCGCGTCTTCCTCGGCGTCACTCCATTGAACTTTAACAAGTTTGACTTCGCGGTTGCGTAGCTTTTTGATTTCTGTACCCAAGATACGAGTTGGAACTCTTCTCACAGTAACGTCTCTTTCTACTTCTATTTCCTCTAATATGCTTGGTTCCACCACTTTCACAGACTCATGTAAGCACTTCCGTAGGTGAGAAACATAAAAGACATTATGAACTCCAGTCAATCTTACGGGCAACTCTACTCTATAAGCCATCTTCCTAATCTTCTCGATCACAGGAAACAACCCTACAAATTTTGGTGCTAACTTCCCTGCGGATCTAAAGCGAACGACGTTCCTTAAAGAAGATACTTTAAGGAACACCTTGTCTCTAACCTCAACCTCAAGGTCGGTCCCTGTTTTGTCTGCGTAGGAATTCTGTCTATCTTAGGCAGTCTTCATTCTTTTCCGTATCAAGTCCACTTTCTCTGAAGATTCTCTAATCATGTCCGGTCCAAGTATGAGCTTGTCTGTAGACTCCCACCAACAAGTTGGTGATCGACATGGTCTTTCATATAAAGCTTCGAAAGCTGCCATGCTTGTGTTGGCTTGCTAGCTATTGGTGTAAGCGAATTCCACCAAAGGTAGATGATACTTCCATGTACCTCCAAAGTCAAGAATGCATAGTCTCAAGAGGTCTTCTAATACTCTGTTCACTCTTTCCGTCTGACCATCGGTTTGTGGGTGATAGGCCATGCTTAAGCATAATTGTGTGCCTATAGCTTCTTGCAAACTCCTCCAAAACTCGCTCGTAAAATAGGATCTCGGTCACTCACTATGTTGGAGGGTATCCGATGGAGTCGAACTATCTATTGAAGATATATGGATGTTAGGGATGAGGCAGTCCTTCTACTCTTAACAGGTATGAAGTGAGAGCTTTTGTGAGCCTGTCCACTATTACCTAAATACTGGTATTGCCTCGTCTTGACCTAGGCAGCCCATCGATAAAATCCATTGAGATGCTATCCCATTTCCATTGTGGGACCTCTAGAGGATGAGGCAAACCACCAGGCTTCTTCTGCTCCGCCTTGACTTGTTGGCATATCATGCACTTAAAACGAATTCCGCTACGTCCCTCTTCATGCCCTTCCAAAAGAAAACCCTTTTGATGTCTTTGTACATTTTGTCTCCACCGGGGTGTATGGTCAACTTAGAATGATGTGCTTCTTCAAGAACTTTCTTCACCAAATCCCTTGCTTGTGGGACGCACAGTCTTCCATCCCGCCTCAATCATCCCTTGTCATTGATGGAGTATTTATTGAGGTGACTAGAAGTCTCACCCCTAATCAGCTTATCTATCACATCAACTAGCTGAGGGTCTTCACATTGTACGGTTCCTATTGAGTCCAAAATAGTAGGCCGCACCTCCAGCGATGCTAACAAACCAGTCACATGATAGATAGAGGGTCTAAAATCAAAGTTGGCTATGTACTCCAAGCTTTGTCTTTCTACAAAGAGAGGGCTTAGGGTTAGCTTCTTTCTACTCAAAGCGTCTGCTACTACATTGCCCTTGCCAGGAGTATTGGAAATCTCAAAATCATATGAGGTAAGAAACTCCATCCATCTTTGCTGCCTCAAGTTGAGATCTTTTTGCAAGAAAAGGTACTTTCACATTTTATGGTAAGTATACAATTCAAATTTTTCACCTAGGAGATAGTGGCACCAAGACTTAAGCGCAAGACGATGGCAGCCAACTGTAGATCGCAGGTTGGGTAGTTTTTCGCATGTACTCTCAACTTTCTTCCACCGTAAGCTACTACCTTCCCTTCTTGCATCATGACAGTGCCTTGTCCTGTACTGCCTGCATCTATATATATGGTAAACATCTTCCTTCCATCGGGCAATGTCATAACTGGGGCTATTTTCAGAGCCCTTTTCAAGCGTTGGAAAGCAATATCGCAATCCAAATCCCAAGTGAAAGTTTAGTTCTTCTTTGTAGACCTTGTAAGTGGAGCTGAGATTTTCGCAAAATCTTTGACGAACTTTCGATAAAAGCGTGCTAGCCCGAGAAAGCTTCAGACTTCCGTTGCATTCCGTGGGTGTCTTCCAATCTTGCATCGCAACTACTTTTGCATCGTCCACAGCTAACCCTTCTTTGGGCACCACATGTCCAAGAAATCTAACTTCTTCTCTCCAGATTTGGCATTTGGAGAATTTGGCTTTCAGCTGAAGTGCACGAAGAGTATCCATGACTTCCCTTAAATGTTGATCATGCTCTTCTTCAATCTTCGAGAAAATCAAAATATCATCTACGAAGACCACCATAAACTTATTAAAGAATTCTCTGAACACCCAGCTCATCAAATCAACGAAGCAAGCGAGTGCGTTTGTCAAGCCGAAAGGCATGACAAGCCATTCGAAGAAACCATCCGGGGTTCAACGCGGTCTTATCAATGTTGTCTTCAGCCACTCTTAGCTGATGGAACCCAGTGGCCTGAACTAGTTGGGAGAAAGCAAACGCACCTATAAGCTGATCAAACAAGTCATCTATTCTTGGGAGTGGGTGCCTATTCTTCTTGGTCAGCCTGTTTAGCTCCCTATAGTCAATACATACCCGAAGTGAACAATCCGCTTTGGTTGTCAATACTACTGGAACACCCCATTCAGAAATACTCTGCCTTATAAACCCTTTTCGAGCAGCTCTTTGACTTGCTTACTGAGGTCTTTTCTTTCCCTAGGAGCCATGTGTCTAACGGGTAGAGCTACGGGTTTTGCATTATCAACAAGGTATATGCGGAAGACTATCTCCCGCTTCGGGGGTAAGCCCTTTACCTCTTCAAACACATACGAGTATTCATGGACTACTCTAACAGAATGCAAGTTTTCAATAGACGCATCAAGAGATTCTAGGTAGCTAAGCATAACAGAATATATGGGATTACAAGAGATTTCGAGAGTGTTGCCAAGGCGAGTCACAAGTGTGACCATCTCTTTTCACAATCGAGGATGGCACCATTACTGGATAACTAATCCATGCCTAGAATCAACCCATAGCCCGAGAAGCCCAATATAAAGGCATTACATTTAAACCCAACGCTTAGTATAGAAATTTTCAAATCCAAACAAACCAATGACAAATAAGCCGAGCCCCCAATTGGATTTGAAACAACCAAGGGATCCTCTACTATACTGGTGTTAGGTGCAGAGATTCAACTAAAGTAGTAGACATAAAAGAGTGCGATGCACCAGAATCAAAGAGTGTACGAACAAGATGATCAAAAAAATAAACTAAACTCTCAACAGAAATATTTCTACCTTATTCTTGCAGAGGTGCTATGAGAGTGTGAACTTGCCCTCTAGAAGTGGATCCAGCTCTCTGCCCTTGCCCTTGCTTTCTTGGGCAGTCCTTAGCCACGTGTCCTGTCTCACCACAATGGAAACAACCACACATATTCCTCTTCTTCTTCCTGCGGTCCTTAACCGGATGTCTAGGAATGCCACAAAAGTTACACTTCCTCTTTTCATGGGGTTTGTTGTTCTTCCCTCCTTCCTTTGAATCTTCTTTCTTATTCTGTGACCCCTCCGCTTTCTTGTCTTGAGGCACCTCCACCTTTGCCTCTTTCTTGCCATTGTCTTCCTCGTGTAAGAGTGCCATGTCCGCTAATCTCTCATAAGTCGCCCCTATGGGTATGTGGGTCATATCTAGGCTGTGTAGTGGCTCATTCAATCCCTTAACAAAACAGAGAGCCTTCTTATGAGGCATGTTCACTAAATCCAATACGAATCTGGCTAGCTGTTTGAATTGGTTGATGTATTCTTTGACCGTCTTACTTCCTTGCTTAAGAGATAAGAACCTTTCCACCTGTAGACTTCATTCAGCTTATGAGAGGAATTTCATTTCAAACCTCATTCTGAAATCATCCCAAGTTTCAACCGGTCTCTCAGCATTGGTGACTTCCCACCAGTAAGAAGCTTCATCTTTAAGCAACCACACTACCAACTGTATCTTCTGTCTATCATCCACCTCGAAGATAACGAATAGATCCTCAGTTTCTTTGAGCCAGTTTCTTGCTTCCGCGAATGATTCAGTTCCATTAAAACTCTTTCCACCCATAGCTCTAAATTCTCTACAAATCTTTGAGAAAGCATTTGCACGAGGAGGAGGAACCGCTGTAGCTGGGGAAGGAGGAATATCTGCTAGGCCTGAGTCGTTGGCCCTAGCCTCTAGGTACCTCTTGAACCAGCCAGGTATCGGTACACCCTCTGGAACGTTAAGACTCCCAGACATGCTGAAACGAAACAGGAAAGACTCAAAACAAAGGAAAGAAACATAGTGAATATGGCTTTAGGTGATTACGCCTTTTAAAGAAAAACTAACACTTTTTCTTGAAAAATGCTTGCTTATACTTCTTTTTGAAAATAGTTTTCAAAAACTTTTATCTGATCTAATAAACCTTTTCTCTGATACCAAGTGAAACACCCTACCTCCGTTAAGGTCACTCACAAAGGGAATGTCTTAACTTTGGAGGAGCATTATAGGTAAAAGACACATAAAATTTACAAGACATAAATGTAAGCAGTGGAAAACAAATATTTATTTCATACGTGGTTCAATACAAAAGTCATTACAGCAAATTAACTCAAAATAACTTCCAAAAAATTACATCATAATCACAGTCTTGATTAAAACATAAAGAAGCATAAAACATAAATAATACTATATAAATCCGCAAGTCAAGTGTGACAAAAGCCATAGCCAAAGACAAGACATTCCAAGCCATATATCATAGAGTCTTCAAGCTAGGAAAGATGAACGGTCCAAATTAAGCTGAGCTATTCCCTCCCTGGCTACATGGGGGGAACGGAAGAAAAGAAGACGAAAGAAAAATGGATCAGACATAACTCTGAGTCATTCCGGTGACTTTTCAGTGTGTGAATAAGGAAAAGGTCATGATAGGAATACACTGAAAATAGGACAGTACCTGAACAATAAACTAACATAAAGCTATATAAGGCAGGATAAACCGAATATACATCGCACCCATGTCTAATTCTCTACACCTACTTATACTTGTCCAACTAGCACCACGTGTTCATGGTGAAATGATCCCCTTATATCGATCGGCTCCTACTCGCATGCATTTATCTCGTGTGTCATTTGGCCTCCGCTTGATTGTAGATACCTGTGCTGGTCCCACCACGGGGAGTATCAAATCCTATGGTGGCAACCCGACATAATTCAAGATGCACAGTGTATGACTACTGATGCCCAGTGCCTGCTTTTTCCACTCCGGAGTACATGCACGTCCATACTACGTCGGAACCTACACTAACGCACCACCTGCCGACGTTTTGACCGCTTGCAATTCAGCCCAGTAATCGTGCCACACCCTGCCTAGGTAAGGGTTCCATGATACATCTATGTGGGTTACTGCTCAAATGGGTCCCCGTTACTATGGTTTTCTAGCCAACATGTTAAATTGGTTAAGTGTCCAAATTTACCTAACCCCACTCAGCAGTTTAGTTAACGTGTTGAATTGGTTAAGTGTTTCCTTAATTGACTTAACACTACCAATCTTGACTTAGCTTTATTAAAGCACCAACCACTCACATTAGACAGGCATTATTGTGGTCACTGGATGTGCCGGTCGGTTCCGGGCAGTTTTACACCACAACACAGTCTAACCTCGGGTCCTTTTTGGGCTCAATGCACTAACCACCCACATTAGACATGTATTGTTGTGGTCACTGGATGAGCCAGTCGGTTCCGGGCAGTTTCACACCACAATTCAGTCTAACCTCGAGTTTTGGCGAATTCTTCTTTTCTAAATTCACTCATTTATCCTATAAATTTGTCAAAAATTTATTGTCATGGCCCACTTTCCTCTTAATTCAAATTCATAATTTTGGTATGTAAATTATACCATTTCAATGCCACACCATTTACAGGGTTATTAGCCAAATATGTCAATTACATGTAGCTTTCATATTTTCCCCCAACGTTACCCCAGTTGTACATTTGTAAAGTTTCATAGAATGTTAGGCTCGACATTTTAGCCTAACTTATTAACTAAAAGGTGAAAAAGAGGAACTTGCAACATTCCAACATCATACAAAAATATGGATCTCACTACAGATTTGTCACATGAACTTGGCATAATATATTTTTAATTATGAACTTGGAAACTAGATATATGCAACATGAATCATAAAATAATAGTTTTACATAGAACTACCAAAACTTAATTAGACATGTAGTGGTGAACTGGCATAGGGTTGAATCATACTAACATAGAGGCATATGGATCTAACATATAAAGTGTAGATCTAAACATATAGGTTTACATAATCATGTTTCTAACCTATAAACTTGCATGTATGCATAACATGATAACATCACCTAACTTGCATAAACATGGCAAAATTCCCAAATTGACATACAACATATAGATGTCAATACTAAATTATACAACATGACATGTCATCGCCCATTCGACATACAACACATAGGTTCATTGCCAAGCCTTTTACAACGGTAGTTTTATCATCAAACTACATACAACATGACCACAAATTGAACATGATAAACCACAATAGTTCATAGGCAAACAGGACATAATAGACATGAATAGACATGAATCACCATCACATACAACTTGGTTCAAATTCTATTTTACAATTTACTACAAATCATGTCTTTAATTTATTCACATATGAAAGGTAACCACACTTACAAACAAAAAGGAATTCTTGAGTTCTGGGATCTGTATTCTGAAACTGAATTGCTCGCCTTTGATGTAGATAATTGAATTCTCTTAGTTGAATTAGATTAGATTTTATTTTATTTTGACGTACCTTATATCTTGCCTTTGAGTTAAAAGAGATGACGGCTATTCTAGGTTCACTACTGATGGCATGACAGCTCTAGGAATTTTTTCTGTGGCTTAGGGTTTAGATTTAGGTTTCTTATATAGAAGCTTGATTAATTTAGAGCCGTCAGATCAAGCCAGAAGCGGTCAAGACCATCCAGACAAGATAGAATAGCCAAGTAATCCGTAATGACTCAGTAGGGAGTCAGAACACATCAGTTTTCAAGTCTGCCCGAGGGGTGTAGGTCGACCCCCAGGTCGACCTGTACGGGGGAGGTCAACCCCCTGGTTGACCTCCTGGTCAACCTGGCCCTGGGCGGGAAATTTCCCGCCCAGCCCATTTCTGCTTCTGATTTATAATTTATAATTTCTGAACTGTTTATTTAAACAACTGAAACTTCTGAAGACCATAACTTCTTCATACGAAGTCCAATTCATGCAAACTTGGACTCTATCCATAGCAGAATTCCGGGACAAACGCAATGGCGTAACCAGTTTCCCTTAATTCCACATTTAAAATTAAAAATTCTTTAATTTGTAACTTTAGTGTTCACAAAAAATACGAGGTGTTACAAATATGGATGTGCAACTATAATGCATATATAAGTTGGTTTAAACATAAATTCAAAGTAAAATCTTGAAACTTAGCCTGTAGATTACCACATAAGAATGACAACAAAATGCACATATGGAAAGGTATTTTTATCACTTTAATAATATAAGGACTTGGAAACAAATAAGGATAATAAAGTAAACATATGAAGGAAACAAATTGGCCATAACAATATACATAAACATATAAAAAGAACATGCACATGACATGTTTGAAAAATTAACCAAGAGAAAATATCAAGGGATGCATAACAAAACAAAAGGAAGCAAAGTGATGATCCTTAATGTGATTTAACATCAAATAGTATAGCTAAATATATACCTAAACCATTCCTCTAAATGAGGGCTATACAACTTGCAAATACAAATATTCTCCTGAGAAAAATATCTAATACGTAGAGGGTAAGTAAACCATTTTATATTGGAAATAAAATCAAATGAAGCTTAAGACCATTCAGCCACATTTATGAGGCATGGTAGGACTTCTAGAAGTTAGGAAGTAGACAAGATTATATGGGTGATTTTTATCCTGCATACAATTCAGGTAAGCTAAAATAAATTAGGGTTAATGAAAGTTTAAGGCTAAAACTCACTATGGATGGAAATGTTATAAAACTAAGACCTAACCAATTATTTAAATGAATCGTTTAATACTTAAAAACTTGGCTACATAAACCACATGGATCTCCACATCTTTCCTTACACAAATAATTGGAATTAAGAAATCAGTTAGCAGAATAATTAGAAGACCATAGGAAAGTGGCATGTGAGTAAACTCAATTTCTAACTCTCTACTAAATTTCTATTTTAACTAATATTGAATGTTTACCAACTGTTTAAATTGTATATATATCTGTGTCTATAGTGTATCCTTTATATCATTGGTATGTTGATTTTATAATAGCATAAACTGATAAACAGACCCTATGAAATATCATTTAAACATCCACTGTGTTATATAAACAACTTACCTCTTTCAGTAGATAAGATCCGTAGAATAAATTTAGACAGGTTTTAACGTCTGATTAATAAATGAAAGTCATTAATTTATGTCCATGGTGTAAACAAAATTGGTTCCTGATCATATAAATTGTTATATTCTTATATATGCCTAGTTTCCGGTAACTCCACTATAAACGCGAGATTCCAACCAATTTAAAATCAAAACACAAGCATACGAATGAAATTATAAGGAGAAATCATGAATTTTAGTATATATTTCTTGATTTTTAAGGGAGTGGATAGTGGGATATCTTGTGATGAATGGAAAATTTCTTTTGGGTAAGTTCTGATTATCTAGGTGATCGAATCCAACGATAGGGGGTCTGGAGAAGCGTGCGAGGTTGAGGAACATAGGAAAAATACAAAATAAATTTTCAATTAAGGGATTTGCGTAAATGAGGAAAAAAGTTTTTTTTTTACTGTGTTTTAACATCGCCTTTGGTGGAGAACTACACCCTCGGGAATGGATCGAGTGTAATACAATTTGTTGAGGAGGTGCACCCAAGGGTCATTCCCATTCTGTTGAAGTTTGGTAAGTAATGGTGGTGGTAGCAATGGGGGACAAGGTGAACGTGAGGGGGATGCCTGTTTTTTGAGAAACTAGGTTGAACATCGAAAATCTAATTGAGGTGACGAGGGGGTGATCGGAGTTCACGGATAAGATCAGGAGGTGAAGTGAAGTATGTGGAGATTGGACCGGAGTGGAGGTAGTCGAGGCCGTAGCTATGCATGTGCACAACGTGTATGGCATGCACGGAAATAGGTAACACAAGAAGAAAAGAAGAGGAAGAAATGGTGATCGAGCATGTATTTTCGTGGTGATCCTGTATATTTGGATTGCCAAGTTCATGGATCTGGAAAGTCGAAATGAAAACAGGGCACTGGAAAGGAAGTAAGTGGAATGAATTGATGGGTTAGAGAAGGGGCGATATCGAACAGTGGAATGTAGAAGATAAAGAAGGGACGCCGGCTTAGGCAGATGGGCTTTGGGCCGGTGGAGATAAATAAAACTAAAAAGAAAAAAAATAGAAAAGGGAATTGGGCCTTCAAGGATTTTTTAGAAATTCTAAAACATAGTATAAAGAAGGAAAGGAGCATTCGGGCCAACGGTTTAGGCCAGGTTTTTTTTAAAGTTAAATTAAACGAAAAATAGGAAATAAAAGGATATTTTTAAGGTTTATAAAATAAGATTAAATAAAAATGGGCCAACCATACTAGGCCGGTGAAAGAAAAGATGAGAAGGAGGATAGGCTGGAGTAATTGGGCCTCAAGGGCTTTAGTAAGATAAATTAGATAAAAAGGAGATATAAGTTAAAAAATTGAAAATCAAATAAAAATAAAAGTTGGGTAATAAAAATAAGTAAAAGGAGATTTTTAAATTAATAAAATCGTAAAGAAATGAAATATCTTGGCAAGTGGAAGGAAGGACATTTGCAGGGAAATCGAACGCAGAAGCTTAGCTTAAGAGTATAAACGAGTTAAAAATAAAACAAAAGAGGTATATAATTATAAATCAAGTTATTTATAATTATTGAGAAATAAAAAGCTGATTTACAAAGGTGTAAAATGTCGTATAAACAAGGCGAAATTTTAGAGTAAAGTACTGTGTGCGAGGCACATGCTTTAGTGGCTCATTTATATAGGATAGTCGAAACTGAATAAATTTCCGTGTGTGACGCACACGCTTTAGTCACTCAATTATAGAAAATAGTAAAAAATGTCTGGATTTAAACAATATGGACATATACCATTCTGTTCGGTTGAAGCTCATAAATAAAGGGTAAATAAAATGAATTATACTTAATCCAGTTCATTTTAAACTGATACCTATTTCTTTAAAGAAAGGTTTGGAATCAAATGAATATTGTAAACAGATCTTAAGTGTCGTATAAACATAAAAGACATTACGCTAATCATTTTGAAGAGACCAGAATTAATATTCCAACTCGGTTTGATGTATACATCGCGTGACAGAGATTATTGAAGATAAGTGAAGACCGTGGACCTTCATAAGCGGAAGGATTGCTATCGAATTTCTCTGACTTGCAACTAGAGGTTCTCTAACATGATTCGATCGTGGTTGAGATTTGCAGATTGCAAGGACTTTGTAACACCCCACGTCCATTAATGTCACTCACAAAGGGAATGCAATAACTTCCATGGTGGTTTTAAGTGAATATAGAACAGAAAAATTACAACAAGACAGATAATAAATGGTACTTGGAAATCTAGAACTTCATTTTATTGCAGCGGAAATTAAACATGTTTGTTACATCATAAAACCATAAATCAGAGTCAAGTACAATATCCATCTTGATAAACAAAATACATAACCCCATTACATAAATAGCCACTAAATAAGATAACAAGCTGGACTTTACTTCAGCGGTCCAAGCTTTCCAAAAGAGAGATAAAGCAATCCAATCAAACTACACTAGAGCTGGGCCCAACCTGGGGACCTGGAGGGGGAAAAAGATAGAAATGGAGGGGGTCAGACATAAAGTCTGGCGAGTATGATAATTCTAACAATACTATCATCCAAATAACAAGACTAAGGCATAAGCTGGAAAACAAGGAAATGTCTATGAAATTTTGGGTATGGAAGAGCAGATAAATATAACGTTAAAGGCACACCTAATTACGAAAGAATAATTACTACACTGCACAGCACCAGTCACCCTAAAGGTTGATCCCACTTGCTTCGCTTAGAAATTACATAAATAGCCTTGCGTACCCCTAGCTGACTACATAGGTGTCGTCTGCCCCTATCTCCGCTAGGTTTACCCCACTACCCACTTTTGATCGGCTCCCTACTCGTAGATACCCGTGCTGGTCCCACAATGGGGTGTATCACTCCCCTAAAGTGGCAACCCGATACAACTTGAGAATGCACGGCTTATACCTACACGATGCAACAACGTCTTACCTACCCGCCCGGGTCCACACACACATATGAAACCCGTTGGACTTGCATTGCCACCGCTAACCCGTTTTGGCCTCTTATAGTCAAGCCCAGTATGCGTGTCCCGTCCTCGACTTGGGTTCGAGCCCACAAAGATACGTTTGGGTTACTGGTTGAAATGGGCCCCCACAAGCTATCCACCTAAGATTGTCCCCACTAGTATATCCCACTTAACCCTGTTCTTAGTCATGTTCATTTACATGTGTGTCTGGTTAAGTCTTACTAATCGTATTTCAAATGCCACTAAAGGCAACCACTAGATTCCTCATGCCACCCAAGGCACCTACTTAACCCCCATGTCCCACCTTACATGTTTATCCGGTTAAGTATTTCTTAATTCATTCAGGCCATAACCTCATAAAGACCTCTCACATTAGACTGGCATTTATGGCAGCTGGATTTGCCGGGCGGGTCCGGGCAATCTTAACCATAAAAGAGTTCTAACCTCGTGTCTTTACGAATGTTATGCTTTAGTTTGGGCCTAGGACCTCTCACATTGGGCTAACATTTGTGACCACTGGATTTGCCGGTCGGGTCCGGGCAGGTTTACGTCACAAACGAGTACAACCTCGTGTCCTAAGCATTGATTAACACTTATAATCTCTTACCCCAGTTTTAGTAATTCCCTATTCAAATTATTAATTAATTCCAATTTTAACGATGTCCATAATTGACTCAATTATGGCCATCCACTTATGGCATGCAAAATCATATCAATTGCGCCCTAATTTCTTAATATTAAACCCTTAATATTACCCCTACCCCACGTTATACGTTCGCTTATTCAACGCAAAATATACGTTAGACTCGAATAGTCTAACTCCTAGAACAAAGATAAATTATCACAACATAGAGAAAAATAAAATAGATCTAATCATAATAGGGGTGAAACTTGCATAAAACTACACATGTTATGGATCTAAAGGTGTCAACTTGTTTGGTTAGATGTCACAATTTAAATGATGTGATCATAACCCGAAGTCATGTATAAACTTGCATATGGGGTTTTATGCAACATAATGATGGTGTGAACTAGCATATAACACATAGAACTCACACATGTCATAGCACAATTCTGTATCTAAATAGATGTCATGGCATTTGTTCATAATCTTTACTAATCAATCTAAACTTGCATACATGATTTTTCATATAAATCAACATAGCCCAGATAATATCAACATTATGATTCGATTAACTTGAACTAATTAGCAAAGATAATAATATCATGACTTTATAACATGTATGATTTATCACAACTTAGCATAGAAAATTACAACCTATACAATATCATCATAGCATGATTTACAACATATAGGATATCATCATCACATAACATAGGATTTACAACATACATGATAGCACAAGGTTTACAACAACATATATGACAATCCACATCATTCACTTATAATCCATTCATAACTTAATCTTACTTGTTCAATAACAATCTCGTTAAGATCATCATACTCATAATTAGAGAAGAAAGGGAGTCTTGATTTGCTTTAGAGTTGAGTAGAATCAAGGTTTTGATAAGCTTTCTTCCTTCCTAGTTGGCGGCGGCTAGACTGAGTTCCATGGCGGCGGTATGTCGGTGTCTATTCTATTTTTCATGTGAGTTTAGAGTGAGAGACTACCTAGGTATTTATAGAGTTTAGGATTTATTTAGACCGTCAGATCAATTCAGAACTAACCTGAACCATTAAATTTGCCAACTCATCCCTAAAGACACATCAGCAGCTCAAGATTGGGCTCTGCCAAACCCTAGCCGACCTTACCAGGTCGACACCCAGGTCGACTGCCCTGTCGACTACCCAGTCGACCTGGGGGGTGTCGACTGCCCAGTCGACTCCCCAGTCGACCCGGGGTGCTGGGAAGGAAATTTCCCGCCTAGCCTGTTTGACTTCGAATTTTGAATTTTAAATTTTCTGAAATCTGTTTTGAATTTTCTAAAACTTCCGATGGCCATAACTTCTTCATACGAAGTCCAATTCACGCAAACTCGGACTCTATTTCAACCATAATTCAGAGACGAACACAATGGCGCAACCTGTTTCCCACAATTTTCTCGTCTGAGATTAGTTATTCTTTAATTTGTGAATATAAATATTAACAGAATTACGGGGTGTTACATTCTCCCCTCCTTAAAGGATTTCGACCCCGAAATCTTCAAGTCAAGAAGAATGTATATCCTAACATCCAATCGTCCATCTACTCAACCATCAAACACAGGCATCCATTGTCCTTATAGACTTCTAATGCTTTCATGTTTAAATGCACAATGTGTGTATATGTCCATATCTAATGCAAAATCAGGCGGTCCACTGATTCAGTTGACCTCCCTAATGCAAATCATGATAGTGCCGTGAGTCCATTATGTATGCAAAATTTCCTTAATGCTACATATTATCTCTATATGCGTGCACAATCATCATCTGAATGCAGCGTCCATATGATAAAAAAATCCTCATACATCCATTTTACTAAATACATCCATATATATGCAATATGAAATATGAAGTGACTGAGACGATCAAGTGCCTAATAGTGTGTGTATATGCGTCCACGAGTAACCACTAGCAAACACTTTCATCCACTTTGCATCCATCATACATAACATGTCTCAAACACATGTTTTAACCATAGGATTATCCTAACTAAAGATCAAAGATACTAGTGAGAGGACATACTAAAGATAAGATAAGTACAAGCTAAGCGACAAAGGAGAAATTAAAAGACATACCCTCAAAAAGAAAAGGGTACAACGAACGCATCTTCGCTTCTGTCTCCCAAGAAGCGTTGCTCTCGTCAACTCCCCAGTGCACTTTGACTAGTCTGACCTCTCGATTCCTCAACTTCTTGATCTTCGACCCAAGAATGCGCGTAGGAGCTCGTCGAATCGTCGCATCATGCTCTATCTCAACCTCTCTAAGCAAGCCCGGCTCTACCACCTCCGCGGTCTCGTGCAGTCACTTCCTCAAATGTAATACATGGAATATGTCGTGTACACCACTAAGTCTCTCAGGCAACTCCATATGTCCAATCTTCTCCTTAATAGGAAATGGCCCTACGAACCTTGGTGCTAATTTCCCAACGGACCCAAAGCGAACAACATTCCGTAATGGAGAAACTTTGATAAAGACCATGTCCTCCACACAAACTCAATATCTGTCCTCCTCTTATCCGCATAAGATTTCTGCCTATCTTGTGCTATCTTCATCCTCCTTCGAATCAAATCGATCTTCTCCGAAGTCTTCCTAATCATATCGGGCCCAAGTAAGATCTTATCCGTAGATTCCCACCAACATGTAGGTGAACGACAAGGTCGTCCATAAAGAGCTTCGAAACGTTCCATGCCAATGCTAGACTGAAAGCTGTTATTATATTTAAACTCTACCAACGGAAGATGCTCTTCCCACGTACCCCCAAAGTCTAGGATACATAGCCTCAAAAGGTCCTCTAGAATACGATTCACCCTCTCGGTTTGGCCGTCTGTCCGAGGATGATATGCGGTGCTCAAACATAACTGAGTCCCTACAGCTTCCTGTAAGCTCCTCCAAAATTCGCTAGTGAAGATAGGATCGCGGTCGCTTACTATTTTAAAAGGAACACCATGCAAACGAACTATCTCTCGGACGTATACAGAAGCCAACCATGGAGAAGTCCTCTTACTCTTCACGGGAATAAAATGGGCGCTTTTAGTAAGTCTATCTACTATAACCCAAATCCCCGTATTACAATTCCTTGATCTTGGTAATCCATCCACAAAGTCCATCGAGACACTTTCCCACTTCCATTTTGGAACCTCCAATGGGTGAAGCAACCCACTGGGTTTCCTTTGCTCCGCTTTTACTTGTTGGCATACCAAGCATCTAGCGACATACTCGGCCACATCCCTCTTCATACCAGCCCAAAAGAAAACTCGCTTCATGTCTTTATACATCTTGTCCCCGCCGGGATGAATGGTCATCTTTGAACGATGTGCTTCGTCAAGAATAGCCTTCCTCAAACCTTCGTCTCGAGGTACACAAAGTCTACTATCCCTACGTAACCAACCCTTATCATTTAGGGTATACCTACGGAGATGGCTTGATGACTCCCCTCTTTTGAGCTTTTCTACTAACTCAACCAACTGTGGGTTGTCTCGCTGTGCCTCACCAATCCATCCCAAAAGCGTAGGTCTAACCTCTAAGGATGCTAGCAAACCGGGTACAAAGTCAACGGAAGGTCTAAAGTCAAACATAAAAATGAATTCTAAGCTTCGCCGCTCAAACAAACAACGGACTCAAGGACAGCCTTTTCCTACTTAGGGCATCCGCCACCACGTTACCCTTGCCAGGGGTATATGCTATTTTGAAATCGTAGGATGCTAAGAATTCCATCCACCTTTGTAGCCTTAAGTTCAAGTCCTTCTGAGAGAATAAGTATTTTAAAGATTTGTGGTCAGCGAATAATTCGAATTTCTCGCCAAGAAGATAGTGACGCCAAGACTTAAGCGCGAAAACAATAGCGGCCAACTCTAGGTCATGTGTAGGGTAATTTTTCTCATGCGCTCTCAATTTTCTTCCACCATAGGCTATTACCCTTCCCTCTTGCATTAAGACTGCGCCTAGACCTGTCCCACAAGCATTGGTATAAACAGTAAATGGCTTACTCCCGTCTGGCAGCACTAAGACTCGAGCTGAGGTCAAAGCTCTCTTTAAACGTTGGAATGCATCATCACAATCCACGTCCCATGCGAAGACTAGGTTCTTCTTCGTCAACCATGTTAATGGAGTTGATATCTTTGCAAAGTCTTTGATAAACTTCCTATAGTAGCCAACCAACCCAAAGAAACTTCTTACTTCGGTAGCATTTTTAGGGACCTTCCAATCTTGGATGGCCACCACCTTCGCGGGATCCACAGCTATCCCTTCTTTGGAAACCACGTGCCCAAAGAATCATACTTCCTTCCTCCATAAGTGACACTTAGAAAATTTAGCTTTAAGGTTATGCGCTCGTAGGGTCTCCAACACTTCCCTAAGATATAGGGCATGCTCTTCTTCATCCTTAGAAAAGATCAAGATGTCATCTACAAAGACTACCACGAATTTGTTAAGGTGCTCCCTAAACAACCTACTCATCAGATCAACAAAGTACGCGGGGGCGTTTGTCAAACCGAAGGGCCTCACTAGCCATTCATAGAAACCGTCCGGAGTCCTAAAGGAAGTCTTGTCAATGCTATCCTCAGCCACTCTCAACTGATGGAAACCAGTGGCTAAATCCAACTGCGAAAACACTGAGGCCCCAACTAACTAATCGAAGAGATCGTTAATCCTCGGTAGTGGGTGTCTGTTCTTCTTAGTAAGCTTATTAAGTTCTCTATAGTCCACACAAAGTCTAAGGGACCCATCCGCCTTCGTGCCAAATACTACTGGAGCACACCACTCCGATATACTTCATCTTATGAACCCCTTCTCAAGCAAATCCTTAACTTGCTAATTGAATTCCCTCCTTTCACGAGGAGCCATGTGGCGTACTGGCAAGGATACTGGTTTTGCATTATCCACAAGGTATATTCGAAAATCTATCTCCCACTTCGGAGTTAATCCCTTCACCTCCTCAAACACATCCGAGTATTCTCGGACCACTCTAACAGATCGTAGATTCTCCACAGACGCGTCAAGCGATTCTAGATAACTAAGCATAACAAAATTTATGGGATTATAAAAGATTTCGAGAGCGTTACCGAGGCAAGTCATGGGCCTAACTATTCTCCTTTCACAATTAAGAACGGCCCCATTTCTGGATAACCAATCCATTCCTAAAATTAGCCCATAGCCCGTGAAGCCCAAAACATAAGCATCACATCTAAACTCAATGCTAAGTATAGAAATTCTCAAATCCAAACACATCATGGACAAATAAGCTGAGCCCCCAATTGGATTCGAAACAACTAAGGGATCCTCTACTAAACTGGTGTGTAAGTGCAGTGATTCAACTAATGATGTAGAGATAAACGAATGCGATGCGCCTGAATCGAATAAGGTACAGACAGGATGATCAAACAGAAAAACTAAGCTTTCAACAGAAACGGTTCTACCTCGTTCTTGCAGCGGTGGGACCGCGAGAGCCTGAACTTGTAACAACCCGAATTTTTATAACATGTTAAAACAAAAAATCTAGACTGAATATAAATTTAAAATAAGAACCAAGGGAAACGGGTTGTGCCATTGCGTTCGTCTTGGAATTCTGGTTGAAAACAAGTCCGAAATTTTGTAAATTGGAGTCCGTATGATCGAGATATGGCCTCTACAAGTTTCACGAAAAATCAGAAGACGAAAATAGATTTTTAAAATTCGAATTTAGCCCAAACAAACGGGGCAGGAAAATTTCCCGCCCAGTCCCAGGTCGACTTGGAGTCGACTGGGGAGTCGACCCCCCAGGACCAGGTTGACTGGACAGTCGACCTGGGTGTCGACTTGGGGGTCGACCTCCTTAGTCGGGCCAGGTTGGCCTAGTGCACCTGCTTGCTTCTTTGGGTCTGTTCTGTTTTCCTGTGACGATATTGGATGGTTCAGATCTAAACTAGGGTTAATCTAAGGGCCTAGACTAGTCCTAAATCCTATATAAACCCCCTGATGCCTAAACCCTAATTCACTACAACATGTCTAGCCACTGTTATGCTACTAAAATCCCTCTTGGTCATGGCCGCCGTCTCTAATCTTCTTCTTAAGCTCTCATATGCCATCCAATACAAAGATGAAGACTTCTACAATGTTTCAAGGAGATGAATCAACAACGCTCCAACATCGATTTCAGTTCTTAAATTCGCTAGCCATGCTATGTAAGTTCTAGTTACTTTTTAGATTAAAATACTTAATTTTAATATGTCTATGGAATAAAGTGTAATTGGATATAAGCATGTTTATCAATTCAGATATATTCCTGTTTACCTTTGAACCTTGGGTTTTGAGACTTGTTCATCTCCATTCTTATGTCTAGTTCAAGCTCTATTCAGCCGTTGTAAATCAGTTTCTCGGATTCATGTTGATATCATTATCAAAATCTAATCTTTATGCCTATCATGATGATTTATGCTGTTTTCTCTCTCTGGTCTTGTTTGATTGCAAAATTCTACCTTTCCTCTATTTATTTTCTTTTGATGAACCTAGATCAATTTCGGATCTAGGACAAAACCATGATTTTGCGTACGATCGAATACGGGGAAAAGTATGGGAATATTACCTATTTGGATATATGAGATTGGTGGAATTGATGGCATAACATGAAAATTGGATATATGGGTATTATTGCAATTAATATGAAATTTGATAATTTGGTATTGCCATTAAAA
The DNA here is from genome assembly GCA_030737875.1 of Allium sativum. Classification (NCBI taxonomy): domain Eukaryota; kingdom Viridiplantae; phylum Streptophyta; class Magnoliopsida; order Asparagales; family Amaryllidaceae; genus Allium; species Allium sativum. The sequence goes on along the minus strand of CM060909.1, from coordinate 5,105,579 downwards.
TGGTAATTGCATGAATATGGATTAGCATATGTAATTTGGCTAGAACTTGATAGGTGTAAATTGGCATAAATTTGGCATACATATAAAACGACATGGACTGAACATATGTAGATTTGGTATGAATTGGGCCTATGTAAAACTGATATGTAATCTAGAACTTGGGCATATGTTAATTATGTGAGATTTGTAGTTCAAACACATATGATATTTTATGTCTTGAAAAAGGGCTAATACGAACACGCCTAAGTGGGTTTTGGGTAGTTGGCATGTAATAGCCTTAAAGGAGGATAAATATAAATTGAGATAAGCTGCCTTTAATGGCATAAGATAAACTGTGGTAAAATTGGTATGATTTTGCATACCATTAATTGATGAACATAATTAAGTCAATTATGGACATCGTTAAATTAGGAATTAATTAATAATTTGAATAGGGAATTTATTAAGACTGGGGTAAAGGATTATAAGTGATAATCAATGCTTAGGACACGAGGTTGGACTCATTTGTGATGTAAAACTGCCCGGACCCGCCCGACGAATCCAGTAGTCACAAATGGTAGCCCAATGCGAGAGGTCCTAGGCCCAAATTAAAAGCGTAATAGTTGTAAATACACGAGGTTAGACTCTTTTATGGTGTAAGACTGCCCGGACCCGCCTGGAAAATCCAGCCGCCATAAATGTCAATCTAATGTGAGAGGTCTTTATAGGGTTACGACCTTAACGAATTAAGAAATACTTAACCCGATAAAAATGTAGTGGGATATGGGGGTTAAGTGGGTGACATGTGGGTGATATATGGAAATATGAATTGTAATACTTAACCAACATAACATTGTAATTAGACCAGTGGATAGGGTTAAGTAAATTAAGAACACTTAACGAATATGGTATGAATGGGTGGGTTAAGTATTATGATTAGGCTAATGACACTTAACCAATATGGTATGAATGGGTGGGTTAAGTAATATGACTAGGCTAATGACACTTAACTATTATGACATGAATGGTTGAGTTAAGTAAATCTTAATTAATGCCTAAGTGGGAATGATAACTTGTGGAATAAAGTAAGTTAGGCGGAAAAATTGATAAGATAATATAACTTATGTGATAAGGAAAGGTGTGCTTCTTTGTAGATTAAGCAATATGTAAAGACAAGAATGAATTTACAATTGAAGGCGACGTAAGTTATATTATAAAAAGGAACATAACATTGGTTAGGTTGGATAATCCTCTGAGTATCAATCTGATGTTGATTCCGGTCTTCGGGGTTGGTATTTAGGGAATTATTCTCTCTCTCTCTAGTGTGTTTGTAAGTTATGAGGTACTTGGTTGTAAAAATTGAATAAGAACATGTTATTGTACCATAACGGGCGTTAATGTATGGATCATAGGTATAACATGTTGTGGGCTTATTAATGGACTTAATATAGTGCAAGTTAAGAATTGAATTAATAAGCAAAGTTGAAGGTTGGTATGAATGGAAATAACCAAGTTAAATGATAAGACTGATGAGGTAGCACAAGCGCATAATTAATGGATAGACATAGGGTCTAATGGAAGATAAAGCCAAGGCACTTGGTTAAACCCAGACGTTGGGGATAATATGAATGACATGTAAAATATAACCTATAAGCACTTAACCAAGATAAAGCATGTATTAAGACATGAGGATGATGTAGGAGTTAAGTGGGGGATATGGGTAACATATAAGACATAACTGGTGTATACTTAACCAAAATTTGAGCATGTAAGTGGACATGAATAAGAAGGGGTTAAGTAAGAATTACTAGAGGGGACCAAGCATAGGTGGGAAGCTTGTGTCGAGACAAGGGGACCCTTTTCAGACCAATAGCCCATTACATATCTTTGTAAGCTCGACCCATGTCGAGGACGGGACACACAGACTGGGTTTGATTGTAAGAGGTCAAAACGGGTTAGCAGTGGCAACGCAAGTCCAACAGGTTTCATATGCATGTGTGGACCCGGGCTGGTAGGTAAGACGTTGTTGCATCGTGCAGGTATAAGCCGTGCATCCTCAAGTTGTATCGGGTTTCCACTTTGGGGAATGATACAACCCACTGTGGGGCCAGCACGGGTATCTACGAGTCAGGGAGCCGATCGCACGGGGTTGGTGGGTGCACCTAGTGGAGATAGGGGCATACGGAACCTAGGTAGTCAGGTAGGGGTACATAAGACTAATATCATGATTTCTAAGTAGTGGGTGGGATCACCTTATTATATAACACGGGCTACTAGTTGGGACACTAGTAGGAGGTAAGGATCCCTGTTACAAGGGACACTAGTTGGAGTACTAGTAGGAATATGAAACATTCCATGTAAGACACTTGTAAAGATGCTATTTAGGTGGTGCAGAGCAAGTAGATCTCATAGAAATATTTTAATGGCGAAGCAGAGGAATCATGATATGCTTGTTAGGAATCTTACGAAATTATACTTAGTTTATCTTGAATGGGAACCTTGCGATGTTACTTGACAAAAATCACATCATGTTATCCTTAGCTATCTTGCCTTTTGCTTATCTTGTCATCATGCTTATGTTTACTTTCAGTTTACTCATGCCATATTATCCTTAATTATTTTTATGCTGAGAGTCACTAGGACTTACTCAGTCTTTATGACTGACCCGTTTTGTTTCGTCTCTTTCTCTTCCGTTCCCCCCCCCTTAGGTTCGCAGCGTGGGAATACAACTTAGCTCGGATCTTATCAAGCTCCAAGGCTCTTTCATGCAAGGCTTGGATTTTTCTTGGCTATGGCTTGCTTTGCTTTATTGGGGAATACTATAACTTATTTTTATGCTTCTTTGTTTTGAGCAAGACAGATATTTTAACTATGTAATTGGGTATTGGAAGTTGATGGGCTTTTCTTGTAAACACTTATATTTAATAAATGATTTGAAATACTTCCACTTTACTTTCCGCTGTTTTATATATGTCTGTCTTGTAATATTTCTGTTCCAGTACCCATAATGCTCCATTAGAGTTAAGGCTTTCCCTTTGTGAGTGACCTTAACGGATGTGGGGTGTTACATTTGGTATCAGAGCAGAAGGTTACCAGACTGGGCAAAAGTTTTCAGAAACCTTCTGAACTAGTTTTCAAAACATTTACAAAGAAGCAAATTTTCAAGAAAATTTTGTTTTGATTAAAAGGCATATTCCCCAAATCCATATACACTATCTTTTGATTTTCTCTTGAAATCTCTTCTCTCTCTTTTCACCATAATTTCGTAGGCATCCGACATATGTCGGAGGGCAAAGAAGTGCCCAACATCCATCTGTAGCCGTTGTAGTTTTACTTGCGACTAATCGTATTTCAAGCTGTGTAGAATTGTCGGGTGATGGAGGTAGCTTCCGAGGGACTTGTCAACAAACTATACAAGGATATTAAGAACAAGAAACTAGTTGTTATGGCTTAATCCACGAAGGAGGAAAAATGTGAAAGGAAAGAGGCAGAAGAGAAAGAATTGTAGAACCCACGACAAGAGAGAGTATCTTTAGTATGGTAAAAAGGGACATGCAGTTAAGTATAGGACAAGGACAAGCGCAAAAAGGCAAGATCGTTGAGAAGGCAATTATATACCTAAGAGAGGTAGTAACGTTTCTATTAAAAGTTTAGCTTTCTTTTCTATCATCCCACTAGAACTTTGTTTTTTTCATCGCATCCTTTGAATTCTGCTTCGGTAGTTGAGTCTCTGCACCTGAGTACTAGCGTAGTAGAGGATCCCATTTTTGTCTCAAATCCTGTTGGGGAATCGGCTTATTTATTCATGACTTGTTAGGATTTGAGAATGTCTATGGTAAGTGTTGAGTTTAGTAGGAATGCTCATGTTTTTGTGAGTTATGGGTTGATTCTAGGGATGGAGTGGTTATCCAATAAGGGTGCCATTCTCGGTTTCGAAAAGAGGGTAGATAGACTTTTGACTTGCCTCGGTAATACCCTCGAAGTCGCGTGTAACCTTTAGGGTTCTATTAGGATTAGTTACCTAGAATCTCTTGATACATTAGTTGATCCGCTCGAGTAGTGTTCGCCACTAAGGCGGATGGGTCATTTCGCTTATGCATGAGTTGTAGAGAGTAACCTAAGTAAGTACATTGGGCAACATGGTTGACATTTGTTTATTGTCAAGAGGTAATTCATCTATGTGGAATACTTTCTAGTAAAGTGAACGAGATCCACGACTTACTAGTGAATTTTGGAGAGCTTGTGTGAAACCATGAGTATGCTGTTATGTGTAAGTCGAGTATACAAAAAGGAGAATAAGTGAAAGTGGAACGAGAGGCAATAGTGAAATGAGTTCCAACTCATAATTTGGAAACAAGAATTAAGAAGCTACAAAATTGTGAAGTTAAAGATGGTTAAAGAACAATGGAGTTAAGCTCAAGGAAATGCGACCTAGAAGATTGAAGACTAGATTCGCGCATCACATCTCTTTTTAAGGGTATATCCTTGATCCCTCTTTTCCTGTAGAGCTTACTTGCATGCTATCTTTTGTGTATATCCTCTCGGTCCTATTCTCAATCCAATTTATGTTGCAAACCCCATTGGGAGCATGACTCATCTGTTAGTTTTACATGTTGGGGCTTGAGGGTGTCCGTTGGGTTTATTAAACCTTTTGGGTTTTTATAGGATATGGGTTGGTTAGGAAGGGATGTCTTGTGACCTAAAAGGGGTCCATCATGCTTAGTTTCCTATAATCACATGTATATTGGTTGGGTTGATAATTTCTTTGGGTGTCAGTCTGATGTTGATTTCGGTCTTCGGGGCTAGTGCTTAGGGAATTCTTCTCCTAATCAGTATATATGTGACGTAGATTTCCAGCTTTGATGGGCGCAGCATTTTTACTTGCTTCTATCATTCGATTATATCTTTAGGTAGGAACAGTTGGGTGTAAACATGTGTTTGAGACATGTTATAATTGATGGTTGCAAGTGGTTGCTAGTGGTTGCTCGTGGATGCATATACACGCACATTAGGCACTAGATCGGCTCAGTCACCTTTCATACTGCATATGCATGAGTGTTTACACTTGTTTGTGGATGAAATTGAATGTGTTATCATGTGGATGTTGCATATGGATGGAGGTTTGTGCACACATTTAGTGTTCATGTGACTAGGACTATTTGCATACATGTTGGACTCATGACACTAAACATATTTTTGCATTAAGAGGATCAATCAGGCCTGATCATTTGCATTAAACAAGGAACATATACACACACTTCTTGCATATGTTCATACAGCATTAGAAATTTCTTAAGGACAATGAATGCTTGTGATTGATGATTGAGTAGATGGATGATTGGATGGTAGGACACATTCTCCTTAACTTGAAGATTTCGGTACGAAATCCTTTAAGGAGGGGAGAGTGTAACAACCCGAATTTTTATAACATATTAAAACAAGAAATCAAGGCAGAATTAAAATTTAATATAAGAACCAAGGGAAACGGGTTGCGCCATTGCGTTCTTCTCGGAATTCTGGTTGGAAACGAGTCCAAAATTTCGTAAATTGGAGTCCTTATGACCGAGATATGGCCTCTAGAAGTTTCACGAAAAATCAGAAAACGAAAACAGATTTTTAAAATTCAAATTTAGCCCAAACAGACGGGGCGGGAAAATTTCCCGCCCAGCCCCAGGTCGACTGGGGAGTCGACTGGGGAGTCGACACCCCAGGACCAGGTCGACTGGGCAGTCGACCTGGGTGTCGACCTGGGGGTCGACCTCCTTGGTTGGGCCAGGTTGGCCTGGTGCACCTACTTGCTTCTTTGGGTCTGTTCTATTGGCCTGTGACGAGACTGGATGGTTCTGATCTAAACTAGGGTTAATCTAAGGGCCTAGACTAGTCCTAAATCCTATATAAACCCCTTGATGCCTAAACCCTAATTCACTACAACATGTCTAGCCACTGTTATGCTACTAAAATCCCTCTTGGTCATGGTCGCCGTCTCTAATCTTCTTCTTAAGCTCTCATATGCAATCCAATAGAAAGATGAAGACTTCTACAACGATTCAAGGAGATGAATCAACAACGCTACAACATCGATTTCAGTTCTTAAATTCGCTAGCCATGCTATGTAAGTTCTAGTTACTTTTTAGATTAAAATACTTAATTTTAATATGGCTATGGAATAAAGTGTAATTGGATATAAGCATGTTTATCAATTCAGATCTATTCCTGTTTACCTTTGAACATTGGGTTTTGAGACTTGTTCATCTCCATTCTTATGTCTAGTTCATGCTCTATTCAGCCGTTGTAAATCAGTTTCTTGGATTCATGTTGATATTATTATCAAAATCTAATCTTTATGCCTATCATGATGATTTATGCTGATTTCTCTCTCTGATCTTGTTTGATTGCAAAATTCTACTTTTCCTCTATTTATTTTCTTTTGATGAACCTTGATCAATTTCGGATCTAGGACTAAACCACGATTTTGCGTACGATCGAATACGGGGAGAAGTATGGGAATATTACCTATTTGGATATATGTGATTGGTGGAATTGATGGCATAAAATGAAAATTGGATATATGGGTATTATTGCAATTAATATGAAATTTGATAATTTGGTATTTCCAATAAAATGGTAATTGCAAGAATTGGGATTAGCATATGTAATTTGGCTAGAACTTGATAGGTGTAAATTGGCATAAATTTGGCATACATATAAAATGGCATGAACTGAACATATGTAGATTTGGTATGAATTGGGCATATGTAAAACTGATATGTAATCTAGAACTAGGGCATATGTTAATTATGCGAGATTTGTAGTTGAAACACATATGATAATTTATGTCTGGAAAAAGGGCTAATATGAACACGCCTAAGTGGGTTTTGGGTAGTTGGCATGTAATAGTCTTAAAGGAGGATAAAAATAAATTGAGATAAGCTGCCTTTAATGGCATAAGATAAATTGTGGTAAAATTGGTATTATTTTGCATACCATTAATTGATGAACATAATTAAGTCCGTTATGGACATCGATAAATTAGGAATTAATTAATAATTTGAATAGGGAATTTATTAAGACTGGGGTAAAGGATTATAAGTGATAATCAATGCTTAGGACACGAGGTTGGACTCATTTATAATGTAAAACTGCCCGGACCCGCCCGGCAAATCCAGTAGTCACAATTGGTAGCCCATTGTGAGAGGTCCTAGGCCCAAATTAAAAGCGCAACAGTTGTAAAGATACGAGGTTAGACTATTTTATGGTGTAAGACTGCCCAGACCCGCCCGGCAAATCCAACTGCCATAAATGTCAGTCTAATGTGAGAGGTCTTTATAGGGTTACGGCCTTAATGAATTAGGAAATACTTAACCAGATAAACATGTAGTGGGACATGGGGGTTAAGTGGGTGACATGTGGGTGACATGTGGGTGATATATGGAAATAAGAATAGTAATACTTAACCAACATAACATGGTAATTAGACCAGTGGATAGGGTTAAGTAAACTAAGAACACTTAACCAATATGGTGTGAATGGGTGGGTTAAGTAATATAATTAGGCTAACGACACTTAACCAATATGGTATGAATGGGTCGGTTAAGTAATATGACCAGGCTAATGACACTTAACTATTATGACATGAATGGTTGAGTTAAGTAAATCCTAATTAATGCCTAAGTGGGAATGATAACTTATGGAGTAAAGTAAGTTAGGTGGAACAATAGATAAGATGAGATAACTTATGTAATAAGGAAAGGTGTGCTTCATTGTATATTAAGCAATATGTAAAGACAAGAATGAATTTACAATTGAAGGCGACATAAGTTATATTATAAAACGGAACAAAACATTGGTTAGGTTGGATAATCCTCTGAGTATCAATCTGATGTGGATTCCGGTCTTCGGGGTTGGTATTTAGGGAATTATTCTCTCTCTCCAGTGTGTTTGTAAGTTAAGGGGTACTTGGTTGTAAAGATTGAATAAGAACATGTTATTGTACCATAACGGGCGTTAATGTATGGATCATAGGTATAACATGTTGTGGGCTTATTAATGGACTTAATATAGTGCAAGTTAAGAATTGAATTAATAAGCAAAGTTGAAGGTTGGTATGAATGGAAATAACCAAGTTAAATGATAAGACTGATGAGGTAGCACAAGCGCATAATTAATGGATAGACATAGGGTCTAATGGAAGATAAAGCCAAGGCGCTTGGTTAAACCCAGACGTTGGGGATAATATGAATGACATGTAAAATATAACCTATAAGCACTTAACCAAGATAAAGCATGTATTAAGACATGAGGATGATGTAGGAGTTAAGTGGGGGATATGGGTAACATATAAGACATAACTGGTGTATACATAACCAATAATTGAGCATGTAAGTGGACATGAATAAGAAGGTGTTAAGTAAGAATTACTAGAGGGGACCAAGCATAGGTGGGAAGCTTGTGCCGAGACAAGGGGACCCTTTTCAGACCAGTAGCCCATTACGTATCTTTGTGAGCTCGACCCATGTCGAGGACGGGACACGCATACTGGATTTGATTGTAAGAGGTTAAAACGGGTTAGCGGTGGCAACGCAAGTCCAACGGGTTTCATATGCGTGTGTGGACCCGGGCTGGTAAGTAAGACGTTGTTGCATCGTGTAGGTATAAGCCGTGCATCCTCAAGTTGTATCGGGTTGCCAATTTGGGGAGTGATACACCCCACTGTGGGGCCAGCACGGGTATCTACGAGTTTGGGAGCCGATCGTATGGGGTTGGTGGGTACATCTAGTGGAGACAGGGGCAGACGACACCTTTGTAGTAAGTTAGGGGTACATAAGACTAATATTATGATTTCTAAGTAGTGGGTGGGATAACCTTATTATATAACACGGGCTATTAGTTGGGACACTAGTAGGGGGTAAGGATCCCTGTTATAGGGAACACTAGTTGGAGTACTAGTAGGAATACGAAACATTCCGTGTAAGACACTTGTAAAGATGCTAGTTAAGTGGTGCAGAGCAAGTAGATCTCATAGAAATATTTTAATGGCGAAGCAGTGGACTCGTGATATGCTTGATAGGAATCTTACGAAATTATACTTAGTTTATCTTGAATGGGAACCTTGCGATGCTACTTGACAAAAGTCACATCATGTTATCCATAGTTATCTTGCCTGTTGCTTATCTTATCATCATGCTTATGTTTACTTTCAGTTTACTCATGCCGTATTATCCTTAACTATTTTTATGCTGAAAGTCACTAGGACTTACTCAGTCTTTAGACTGACCCATTTTGTTTCGCCTCTTTCTCTTCCGTTCCCCCCCTGAGGTTCGCAGGGTGGGTATACAGCTTAGCTCGGACCTTATCAAGCTCCAAGGCTCTTTCATGTAAGGCTTTGATTTTTCTTGGCTATGGCTTGCTTTGCTTTATTGGGGAATACTATAACTTATTTTTATGCTTCTTTGTTTTGAGCAAGACAGATATTTTAACTTTGTAATTGGGTATTGGAAGTTGATGGGATTTTCTTGTAAGCACTTATATTTAATAAATGATTTGAAATACTTCCACTTTACTTTCTGCTGTTTTATATATGTCTGTCTTGTAATATTTCTGTTCTAGTACCCATAATGCTCCATTGAAGTTAAGGCATTCCCTTTGTGAGTGACCTTAACGGATGTGGTGTGTTACAGAACTTGTCCCCTTGCCTGCCCCTGTAACACCCCACACCCGCTACGGTCACTCACTAAGGGAATGCCATAACATCGGTGGAGTATTTTAAGTGAATATAGAACAGAAAAATTACAATAAGACAGATATAAGTAATACTTGAGAATTTAAAACATCATTTCATTCCAGCGGAAAGTAAAACATGTTTGGTTACACCGAAACCATAAATAAGAGTCAAGTACATAATATCCATCCTGATAAAAACAAAAGTACATAATCCCACTCCATAACCTAATATAATAGAAAAGATAAACAGGGCTTTACATCCATGGTCCAAGCTCCAAAAGATAGATAAAGCAGTCTGATCGAAGCCCACTAGTGCTAGGCCCACTCTGAAAACCTGAGGGTTGGGAAAAAGATAAAGAAACAACGGGGTCAGACATAAGTCTGAGTGAGTCCTATAACCCTAACAATACAATCATTAAAGTAATTAGGGTATGATATAAACAAGGTACGGTACTTCTGGGGATAATGACTACACTAAGTAGCCAACTAAACACAGGATGTACTAAGATAACCGAAAAGACGCATTTATCCACCCAAGGATAATTACTAGATTACACCACCCCAGATCTACCCACCCAAGGGTAATTCCTACACTGCACCACACCAGTCATTCCTAACTTAAAGGTTGATCCCACCCATGGACTTATAAAATTAACTTAATAGTTCTCGCGTACCCCTAGGTGACTAAGTAGACGCCACGGGGCCCTACAATCCACTAGGTGTACACACTACTCCCCATTCGATCGGCTCCCTAACGTAGATACCCGTGCTGGCCCCACCGTGGGGTGTACCATTCCCCAACGTGGCAACCTGATAAAACTAACGGTGCACGGCTTATATCTACACGATGCAACAACGTCTTATTTACCAGCCCGGGTCCACACACGCATATGAAACCCGTTGGTCATGCGTTGCCACCGCTAACCCATTTTGGCCTCTTATAGTCAAGCCCAATATGCGTGTCCCGTCACTCGACTAGAGTCGAGCCCACTAAGATACGTTTGGGATATTGGTTGAAATGGGCCCCCCACAAGCTACCACCTAAGCTTGTTATTTTATCTAGTGTATCCCACTTAACCCCTTTTATAATCATGCCCACCTACATGTTAAGGTTTGGTTAAGTCATCTAATCATATTTCAATTGCCACTTAAGGCACCCACTAGATTTCCACATGCCACCCAAAGCACTTACTTAACCCTTTACCCATGTTTAATTACATGTTCCTCTTTGGTTAAGTATTCTAATCGTATTTTCAATTGCCACCCAAGGCAACCCACTAGATTTCCACATGCCACCCAAGGCACCCACTTAACCCCTCATGTCCCTCTACATGCTAATATGGTTAAGTGTTTCTTAATTAATTAAGATCATGACCTCATAAAGACCTCTCACATTAGACCATCTTTTATGACCGCTGGATATGCCGGTTGGTTCCGGGCAGACTTCTGTCATAAAAAGGTCTAACCTCGTTTCTTTACTTTAATCACGTATTTAATTTATGACTAAGACCTCTCACATTGGGCCAATCATTTGTAGCTGCTGGATGGCCGGTCGGTTCCGGGCAGACTTCCGCTACAAAAGGGTCCAACCTCGTGTCTTAGTTGATTAATTACACCTAATTAATCACCCCCATAATTTGAATTAATTATGCCTAATTAATTACACATTTTTAAGAATATGGGTAGACCTAACTCAATAGGTAAATTCCCAATTCCATAGTATGGGTAGACCTAACTTAATAGGTAAATTCCCAACTCCATAATATGGGTAGACCTAACTTAATAGGTAAATTCCCAATTACGTCCATTAAATTTGTGGTATGATTAATCATACCCATTTCACATCATTTTATTAACATGCATATTAACACCATCGTTCCCCACGTAGTTCGTTCTCATAACACGACATAATAAAGGGAAGATTCATCACAAAGGTCATGGGTTTAGCCAACATAGCATGTAACTTTATCATGGGTTCAAAAGGTGTCAACTTGCATATATGAACATACATTAAACCCAACTAGTATTTAACCCAAACTTGCATTATGCATATCATAAAAGAGACAACTTGCATATGAACTTGCACATAAACTTGCATATGAACTTACATCATAACTTTCATATGAACTTGCATCATAACTTGCATATGAACTTGTATCATAACTTGCATATGAACTTGCATAACATTCCATACCTAGAGGCAAACTTGCATATATTATGCATATCATAAAAAGAGACAAACTTGCATATGAACTTGCATCATAACTTTCATATGAACTTGCATCATAACTTGCATAAAACCAAACACTTAGCATGCATAAAACCAAATACTTAGCATGCATAAAACCAAATACATAGCATGCATAAAACCAAATACTTAGCATGCATAAAACCAAATACATAACTTGCATAACATGTTACGTATAGACTTGCATATAATCTCCCATATAGCTTGCATAACATGTTACATATGAATCAATGTTCAACATAGTGTTTTGCATCATAAAACATAGCATTAAACTGGCATATAGCACACAACATACACTATACTAAACTTGCATAAACACATTGATTCCACAAACATAGCCATATCTTATCATATCCTATCATAATCAATTTAACAATTGATTGTTAAGTCTATAGAAACTCACCACTAAACTCCCATAAGCAAACCCTTGCCAAAAACCACCCAAAAACTCTAGCCTTGACCATAAAGCTTGCAACTTGATGATGAATGCAAGCTAATGATCACTCATACAACTCAAAGATGCTTGTATGCACATGAAAGCCTTCATAGAAATAGTTTAGAAATAGGATGGAGGCTAGGGTTTTGAGTGGTGGCCATGATCATAGAAAATTTTGGCATAGTTTAGTTAGAGTATAGGATTATGATCATTTAGGGCTAGCTTAGGGTCTTATTTATAGGATTAGGCAAGTTTTTTAGGCCATTAGATTAACCCTAAATTAGATTAGGACCATCAGATCTCGGAAGCTTCCAGAAACCGGCCCCAAAACACAGCCTAAACCCTAAAATGGTGCACCAGGCCAGCCAGAAAGCTGTGCAGGTTTCTGGCTCGACACGGGCGCACTTCCCAAGTGCGCCAGTGTAAAAATGTGTTGGCGCACTTCACAAGTGCGCCAGTGCATTTTTGTGTTGGCGCACTTCACAAGTGCCCCAGTGCATTCTGGCTTGTTTTCGGTTTTTCTGCCTAACTTCGTTCGTCCATATCTTCTTCATACGGACTCCGATTTTCGAAAACTCAGACTCTATTTCGCGTATTTTTCCGAGACGAACGAAATGGTGCAACCTGTTTCCCCTATTTCCCACATATGGGATTAGTTAGTCTTTAATTTGTGAATTTTAGCATTAACCAAAATTCGGGGTGTTACAGCCCCGGTGTTATAAGAGCCTGCACCTGTCCTCCCGAGGTAGACCATGTCCTCTGCCCCTTCCTTGGGCAGTCCTTCACCAGATGTCCCGCTTCACCACAATGAAAACATCTAGTCTTCTTTTTCTTTCTGCAATCCTTGCTGAGATGGCCTTGTGTCCCCCAGTTAAAGCATTTCTTCTTTCCCTTTCCATTATTGTCTTTACCACCCTTCTTGTTTTGCTGTTGTGGTTTCTTCTGATCCCCTTTCTTCTTGGGTGCCTTATTAGCATTAGCGCCTTTCTCCTCATGCATGAGTGCCATTTCTACTAGCTTCTCAAAGGTTGCCCCCATAGGGATGCGGGTCACAGCCAACCCTTGCAATGGCTCATTCAAACCATTAACGAACCTCAGAGCCTTCTTCTCCAGCGTGTTCACTAAGTCCAAGCCAAACCTTGCTAACTGATTAAATTTGTTGACATATTCTTTCACTGATGAGCTTCCTTGCTTTAATGTCAAGAACCTTTCCATATATAGATTTTCTTCCGCCCGTGAGAGAAACTTTGCCTCAAACCTACGCCTGAAATCCGCCCTAGAGTCAACCTGACGCTCCCCATTAGTGACCTCCCACCAAAACGAGGCCTCTCCCTTCACTAACCAAGGTGCTAATTTGACTTTCCTCCCTTCTTCTACTTCAAAGATTTCCAGCAATTCTTCCACCTCCTTAAGCCAATCTCTAGCTTCGGCAGACGTTCCTGACCCTTGAAAAGGTTTTCCACCCATAGCCTTAAATTCCTTGCATGTCTTTGTAAAAGTATCAGCGCAAGGAGGAGGAGGAGCGGGTGCAACTGGTGGTGGAGGAACATTGGCTGGACCTACAGCGGCCCCAGCCTCTAATAGCCTCCTATACCATCCTGGTATCGTTACACCATCCGGAAGGTTAAAATCTTCAGCCATGCTGAAATGAAAAAGGAAAGATTCAAAATGGAGAATTCGAAAGATAATGATATATGGCTATTGGGGATTATGTTTTTCAAAAAAACTTTCCTCTTAAAATAACTCATAAAGACATGTTTTTGAAAACACTTCTTCCAAAAATACTTTAGAAAAATAGTTTTTCTAAAAAACTTATCTTCTATGGTAACCTTAAGCTCTGATACCACGTGTAACACCCCATGTCCATTAATGTCACTCACAAAGGGAATGCATTAACTTCCATGGAGGTTTTAAGTGAATATAGAATAGAAAAATTACAACAAGACGGATAATAAGTGGTACTTGGAAATCTAAAACTTCATTTTATTGCAGCGGAAATTAAACTTGTTTATTACATCATAAAACCATAAATCAGGGTGAAGTACAATATCCATCTTGATAAACAAAATACATAACTCCATTACATAAATAGCCACTAAAGAAGATAACAAGCTGGACTTTACTTCAGCGGTCCAAGCTTTCCAAAAGAGAGATAAAGCAATCCAATCAAACTCCACTAGAGCTGGGCCTAACCTGGGGACCTGGTGGGGGAAAAGATAGAAATGGAGGCGGTTAGACATAATGTCTGGCGAGTATGATAATTCTAACAATACTATCATCAAAATAACTAGACTAAGGCATAAGCTAGAAAACAAGGAAATGTCTATGAACTATTGGGTATGGAAGAGTAGATAAAGATAACGTTAAAGGCACACCTAATTACTAACGAATAATTACTACACTGCACCGCACTAGTCACCCTAAAGGTTGATCCCACTTGCTTCACTTAGAAATTATATAAATAGCCTTGTGTACACCTAAATGACTACATAGGTGTCGTCTGCTCCTATCTCCGCTAGGTGTACGCCACTACCCACTTTCGATCTGCTCCCTACTCGTAGATACCCGTGCTGGTCCCACAGTGGGGTGTATCACTCCCCAAAATGGGCAACCCGATACAACTTGAGAATGCACGGATTATACCTACATGATGCAACAACATCTTACCTACCAGCCCGGGTCTACACACGCATATGAAACCCGTTGGACTTGCATTGCAACCGCTAACCCGTTTTGGCCTCTTATAGTCAAGCCCAGTATGCGTGTCTCGTCCTCGACTTGGGTCGAACCCACAAAGATACGTTTGGGTTACTGGTTGAAATGGGCCCCCACAAGCTATCCACCTAAACTTGTCCCCACAAGTATATCCCACTTAACCCTCTTCTTAGTCATGTTCATTTACATGTGTGTCTGGTTAAGTTTTACTAATCGTATTTAAAATGCCACTGAAGGCAACCACTAGATTACTCATGCCAACCAAGGCACCTACTTAACCCCATGTCCCACTTACATGTTTATCTGATTGTATTTCTTAATTCATTCAGGCCATAACCTCATAAAGACCTCTCACATTAGACTGGCATTTATGGTAGCTGGATTTGTCGGGCGGGTCCGGGCAGTCTTACACCATAAAAGAGTCTAACCTCGTGTCTTTACAACTTTATGCTTTAGTTTGGGCCTAGGACCTCTCACATTGGGCTGACATTTGTGACCACTGGATTTGCTGGTCAGGTCCGGGCAGGTTTACGTCACAAACGAGTCCAACCTCGTGTCCTAAGCATTGATTAAAACTTATAATATCTTACCCCAGTTTTAATAATTCCCTGTTCAAATTATTAATTAATTCCAATTTTAATGATGTCCATAATTGACTCAATTATGGCCATCCACTTATGGCATGCAAAATCTTATCAATTGCACCCCAATTTCTTAATATTAAATCCTTAATATTACCCCTACCCCGCGTTATACGTTCGCTTATTCAATGCAAAATATACGTTAGACTCGAATAGTCTTACTCATAGCACAAAGATAAATTATCACAACATATAGACAAATAAAATAGATCTAATCATAATAGGGGTGAAACTTGCATAAAACAACGCATGTTTTGGATTTAAAGGTGTCAACTTGTTTGGTTAAATGTCACAATTTAAATGATATGATCATAACCCAAATTCATGTATAAACTTGCATATGGGGTTTTAAGCAACATAATGATGGTTTGAACCAGCATCTAACACATAGAAATCATACATGTCATAGCACAATTCTTGATCTAAATAGATGTCATGGCATATGTTCATAATCTTTACTAATCAATCTAGACTTGCATACATGATTTGTCATATAAATCAACATAGCCCAGATAATATCAACATTATGATTTGATTAACATGAACTAATTAGCATAGATAATAACATCATGACTTTATAACATGTATGATATATCACAACTTAGCATAGAAAATTACAACCTATACAATATCATCATAGCATGATTTACAACATATAGGATATCATCATCACATAACATAGGATTTACAACATGCATGATAGCATAAGGTTTACAACAACATATATGACAATCCACGTCATCCACTTATAATCCATTCATAACTTAATTTAATTAGTTCAGTAATAATCTTGTTAAGATCATCATACTGACAATTAGAGAAGAAAGAGAGTCTTGATTTGCTTTAGAGTTGAGTAGAATTAGGGTTTTGATTAGCTTTCTTCCTTCTTAGTTGGAGGCGGCTAGACTGAGTTCCATGGCGGCGGTATGACGGTGGCTATTATATTTTTCATGTGAGTTTAGAGTGAGAGACTACCAAGGTATTTGTAGAGTTTAGGATTTATTTAGACCGTCAGATCAATTCAGAACTAACCTGAACCATTAAATTTGCCAACTCAGCCCTAAAGACACATTAGCAGCTCAAGATTGGGCTCAGCCAAACCCTAGCCGACCTGACCAGGTCGACACCCAGGTCGACTGCCCAGTCGACCTCGGGGGGTGTCGACTGCCCAGTCGACTCCCCAGTCGACCTGGGGTGCTGGGCGGGAAATTTCTCGCCTAGCCTGTTTGACTTCGAATTTTAAATTTTTTGAAATCTGTTTTGAATTTTCTCAAACTTCCGATGGCCATAACTTCTTCATACGAAGTCCAATTCATGCAAACTCTGACTCTATTTCAACCAGAATTCCGAGACGAACACAATGTCGGAAACCATTTCCCACAATTCTCACGTCTGAGATTAGTTATTATTTTATTTTTGAATATTAATATTAACAGAATTACGAGGTGTTACAGACTTCTTACTACCGATCCTTTGGATGCGGTAGGAGAGTGGCTTCGGTTCATCCTGTTCCTGGATGGCTTGTATGGATGAGTGGCTGACAGAGTATTTCCATATGGTCATGTACATTGATTTCTTCAAACGTGCCCAGTGTATTTTGGAGGTAGTCAATTAGTGATCTGACGGATTTGACGATGTGGCATTAAAAGTGAATGTGGACCAGATTTTCTATGAAGTAAACGTAGCCTCAAGCCTCATCAACTAGGAAACGAAAAAAGTCGGGCAGGCAGCATGGCTAGGTGGGTCATTCCGAAGCAGGTTGTATTATCACCATCTAGAGAAATTCATTTTTTACTTATTAATCAATATTTGGGTGCTGCATCTTTCGAAAATGGTATGTCGCGCCTAACCGTGGGGGTGATAATATATTTGCTACACTCAAGCTAAATGAGTGGGCGATCCTGTGTGGCCGGGTTGCAAGACTTTCTTGTTGAACCCCAATGTATCCCTTCTAGAGTACATTGGTCAATAGGTGGTCCCATACCTCGTCTGTTGGAGTCCAATCTCCAATAAGAGCCCACGGTTTTTTATTTTATACTATATATTGTTGGATCTAGAATAATCCTTGGGGGGTGAATAGGGTTTTTCACAGTTTTTGACTGAATTAAAAATCTAACGAGACATATATTAATAAACTGATCACAGAATATAGCAGAATTAAAAAGCAGAAAATAAATCACACACAAATATACCCAGCTTCGGCAAAACCCTGCCTACTACTGCTTTGCTAAGGTTTCTACTAGGTGATAGAACAGATCCCGCATACAATACAATGTACACTCGCAACTCTCGCTCCTATTCTAACCCTATGCTCAAAATCCTAGACTGACCGATATCCACTCGATCAGATTTCCCCTGATTACAACCCCGTTACCAGCAACCCAGATTTTACAGACTCTGTGAATCCCCTAGATTTTTCAGATCTCTAGAAACTGATTCAGAATGGTTTACAACTCAAATTAAAATTACAAAAATAAATAAAAACAAATTAAAACAAAATAAATACAAATAAACCCTAGGAGTTTAAAAGAGGGTCATCCCCTTGTAAAACATGGCCGTCCTATTTCTTTTGAATCCTCTTTTAGTCATGCCCGATCTCCTTTGTCTCTGGAAATATAAATGGCGGCTAGGGTTTTAATGTTTGCCCCAAATCTAATCGCGATAGCTTCAGATTGATGTAATCTGGTCCTCTAATGGCTTGAACTTTTGTAGCTCCTTCGTCGTTGAATTCCTCTCTGATTTGGGAATATCTGGCGACCGAAACCTTAGAGAAAAAAAGTGAGTTATCTGATTTTGATTTCTTTAATCTTGTCTGAATTTGTTCGGTTTCGATCTTCGATTGAATTGTTTGTGGTTTTTCATCTTACTTGCCGATGACGAAATGGTTGTGTGTACATATAGGGTAACTCAGACCCTAAAATTCTCTGATTTCGTGATTAATGACTTGGCCTGGTTTTTGTGTTGATTTCTTGAGTTTTGCCTTTTTGATTTAATCACCTCGGTTTTGAAACGAAATTGAATTTGTTGCCTTTTAAAACATATATCCCCGTTTTGTAATTAAACAGTCTCGACCCTGATTAGATGCTGTAAGTGTTGTGCTTGAAATCCAGAAAGAATGAATTTGATTCATGCGTTAAAAATAGTTTTTCCCTTTTGTAGCCAAAAAAAGTTTTACTTTGAAAATGCCTTGATTAATGCTCGTGAATTTCTTGCCAAAAACAAAGTTAATTTCTGATTTCTGGAAACAGCGTAAAATTAGAAACAATCTTCATTTTGTTGCATGCTAGAATGAAGACTTATCATGTTCGAACTCATTTGCCCCTTGGAATAGATTAAATCCTTTCCCAAAATTTATATTCTTTCCAGTAAAAACTTTTCCAAATATGCTGTTCGAAAATTGAAAAGAATATCTAACATAATTTTCGAACTAGAAAATAAAAGCTTCCCAAAGACTCTTTGCTCATTTCCTTATATTTGGTCTTTGATGAAATACCATATATTGTGCATATAATGTTGCTGCCATGTTTAAATTTTATTACTTTTGCAGCATGCTCTTGAACTTAAATGTCTTCGAATAATCTGCGGCTTACTACACTTAGAATTATTCACTTGAATATTTGTTTGTTGCTCCATGTCCATACTTGATTGCTTCTTGACTTGCACCATCTTCATTGAATCACATTGCATGTTGTACTAGCCATACACTTGCTCCACAGTACAAAATATTGCACTGTCTTGATTTTGCTGTTGGCCATGCTGATTTGAACACAAATATTGTTGCCACTTGTGTATATCTGAATACCGATCACACTCATTTGACGATGTTTGAATTGTCTGGACCATGTACTTGTCCATCACTGTTTTCTTTGACCTCAAACCATTTGCTGTCTGCATATGATATGAACCTGTTCATGCTGTAATGTTTAAATCATGCTGCACCAAAATTGAAATTGATGCATCCAGACTTGTTAGCCTCATGCTGCTATTATTCACCATCCTACTCGGCCCCTTTGAGCTACTTTGCTTCTTTTTGATGTTGTGTGCACCATTGTGAATTTGCTGTCTTTACTTGTTTTACATTGCTGCACTTTTAAATATGCTTGGCAGGCTTTGTTGGCTTGATGCAATTTTCTGAATCACAAGTGCCATTTCTTTTTTACACTTTGACTTGACCATGCCATCCATATATACATGCATATGTTTCACCAATGTTTGCTGCAACTTGTTTGGGTTGTGTTTGACCTTTGGCTTGAGCTTTGACCTTACTTGTTGCATGATTCATGGTGTGCTGAACATGTTGTATCTACTACTTTTTGCTGCATTGTGATCTTTGAAATGCTCGACCCACTATGCCATTTGATTTGAATTGCTGGTTTGAGCTTGCATTGAGTTGTTTTTCATGAATGCACTGAGTCGAGTTGGTCCATGTGGCTGCTCGTCAATTGCACACTGAATTGGCGTGGCAGTGCACACGTGTATATACATACACGTGTGTATATACAGCCATTCAGAAAATTTCCTGTCCCTGTACATATACAAACTATCTGCCTAGACACAGATGAATCAGATCAGGTCATGAAAAATGATGAGAAACACCCCAGAAAACTGAGGCAAATAAAATTGCAAAAATAAAATTCAAATCTGCATGTATTCAGTTTTTATTTCTATTGCAGTGTACTGTGTGTTTGTTTCATGTGACAGGTAAACAGGTGATGACTGGACTGACTGAGGAGATGCTGTGAAGACAGAAGACTGAAGAAGCCAGTGTGTCAATATGTAAATGAGTGTATATAAAATAGTATATTAAAATGTATGAAATCAAAGTATTTATATATACACGAGTGTGAGTGTTATAGTGGGAAGCTGTGTACTGAAATGGAGTTGTACTATAATTTGTAATACACAAGTTTGATTGAAATAAAATAATATCTTATTGTTGTCAAACAAACTCGTCAATTTCATTCTGTTATTTATTAGTACAAATATTCTGCGAGTGTTTAAATAGTGGAATTTATAAGATTTGTACTGTTGTGTTATTGAAATAGAATATTCAATTTAAGTTGAATACGGTATGAATATATCAATGTCTGTGTTGCCGTATTCCATTTACATATAAATACTATATTTCAGTCAGTGATGTATATATTTAACAGTACGATTACAAACACATTTATAATAATATTTATTTGGTTGTTATCATCAAACAAAAATCATATAATTGTGTATACAACAACGTTATATACCACAATCTCCCCCTTTTGATGATGACAAAGAAATAAAAGATTTTGTATACAATAAGTATGTTTGACAGTGAAAATTGAACTCCCCCTATTTACCAGCTCCCTCTACAACAGACAACTCCCCCTGTAAATGTGCTTGAGTGAAATGAATGATATGAATAATCATAAATTTTCAAAAAAAATTATTTATAAAATATTCAGTCATAAATCAAAATCTCAACCCATTCTCCCCATTTTGTTATCATCAAAAGGATACAGAATTATATAGATGAAAAATGACTAACAAATACAATGTCAGCATAAGAGGAAGAACTGTTATCATAAATTTCAATCAGTCAAACAAAAATCAAAATATTCTGAGAACAGATGGCATATTTCACATTGTAGAAAATGACGGATATACGATGAATTTTATATAAAATGGAGAGAGTTTTTAAAAACAATTCATTTCCAATTATTTCCAAAGGATTTTTATAAAAATAAAGCACAAAAATAGTGATGAATTTGGACTATAATTAATATTTCAATTTAAGTAACAAGATTGAATAATCTCAAATCCCAAAAACTATCAATCAACAAATCATAATACGTCATAAGATTTCAACATATTTCACAGATTAGAAGATGGATTCATAGGCTGGTTTTTATACTCAGAGGAGAATTTCAATTTTATTTCTAATTTTAGCACTCTATATATTATTATTATTATATTTTTTAATTATTATTTAAGAGCACACTGACCACGCATAACCAGAGCTTGGATTTTTAAATGAGATCAGTCGCAGCTTAAATCATAAGATGTCTCATAACCATGCATAACCAGAGCTTGGATTTTTAAATGAGGTTAGAGACACTCCTATATATTAATTATATTTTTATTATTTTCAGCTATATAAATGAAAAAAAAAAATTTCTCCTCGGTATATGAAACCAATATGGATGATAGAACTATGGTAGGTACAGAAATGAACTGTGAAATAAATTTCTAAATTAATTATATTATGAAATAAGCTCGACTGTACCGGGATTATTGAAAAATTTCAATTATCACTAATTTTGAAAAATAATATAGTCCCATTTCTATCACAAATAATTTTCACTGTTTTAAAATAAGATGATTTTTCTTTTAAAAAAATAAACTCTCCAAATTAATATTAAATCATGATGGATGGCAGACGGGTGATAGATAAAGGAGATGGTCGTGAAATAATTGCCAGTTCAAAGATATTATAATAAATATTCAACCATCATGAAAATCCAAAAATAATCTCCTCTTATGGTGAATTATATTGCAGTCACAATTCATCACAATTTCAAATTCTAATAATAATTTTGATGAAATATAAATACTGTTCAATTTGGATATTGATTTCAATTTCTGAATGAATAATCAATAAATAATTTTAAAATTGAAAAACAATTACAAGAAGAAATTAAACAGATTTATAAAACAAATAGAATCTATACAGGGTGATAATTATAAAAAAAAGATGAGTGAAAAAGGCTGTTACCAAATGTTTTTGCTTATCGAGGAATTTAATTACACCCTGATGGACTATCATGGACATCTCAGGCTAAAGAAATTTAAACACAAACCCAGCCAGACAAATTTAGCACATTTATTTGTATAAAGCAAAAAAAAATGTATGGATCTATACAAGGTGAAAATTTGAATCCCAGTACAGATGGGTGAAACAAATATAAGAACTTCTGATACCACTTGATGTCTTTATTCACAAAGCCCAAACAGACAGACTTAACAAATTTGCACATTTTTCAAAACTGCAGACAAGAACAAGCAAATATTTGAAAAACAGTATCAGAGCAGCAAACAATTCTTCTCAATACAAGCAGTCATTTAGAGCATTTTCACACCAGTATCAGAGCGGTACAAAAATCGTTTCAAAGCACACTTGTCAAGACATTTCTGTTGGTCACAGAATATGATTCATGATCCAAGATTAAACGTACTGTTTATTTGAAATCATTTGATGCAAGATGAAGATATCAGGATTCAATGAATCGATCACAAAAGATTTTATATATATATATATATATATATATATTCCAGATATGTGTGAGTTTCAGTAAATCAATAAATTCAAATGATTTTAAACAAACAGATATTCAAACCAAATAATCATAAAATAACAGAGAATTTTAAGACCAATTTTAAAAAAGAAATTTTCACAAGTATCTGACAAGTGTGGGATTAAATTCAGATCATTTACATCAAATTTGAGAGGTATTCATGAATTAGAAAATTAAAGTAATTTATTTGAAATCACTTGAATCAATGTCAAGTTCTGGGATATAATGAATCAGTCAAACAAGATTGATAATTTCAAATTTAGGAGGTATGTGTGATTCAAAATATCAGGAATTTCAGACGATTTCAAACAAACTAATTTCAACTGTACTAATCATGAATTAAAATAAATTTTAAGATGTATCACTAAGACAAGGCATTTCAAAAAGATATTCAAGCCAATCTGAAAATTAATGGAATTGTCACAACTGATAAATAACAGTGTGCTGTAATAAGTATAATATCTTGAGCTTTTCTAAAATGAATTAGAATGAACTTAGAACAGCAAAGGTGTGTGAATTTCCATATAATTTTCAGATCTTCAAAACAATTTAGAATTCAGATTAACAATGTTCAAGATATAACAAGAATACGTCAACACCGTTAGGAATTCAGAAATAAAAATATACTTCAAAACAATTGCAGATATTTACAAGATTAAGTACAAGATCTGGAAATAATTAAAAACATTGGAGTTCTATACACACAAAACAAATTTCCAGAATATCACGAATACTGCAATTCAAGAAGAACAAAAAACATGACAGTGATAAATCAAATTAGAATAGACAGAAGAAAGAGATGGAAGGGAGAAGAAGAAGAAGAAATAAATAAAAGAAAAAGAATCAAAACAGAAAAATATTTACAGAGTTGAGTTTAGAGATCATACCAGAATCCAGTGTAAATCAGAATCTCTAACTCAACAGACTTGAATATGGAGCTGTGAATGATTCCATGATATGAAGCAGTTTGAATTCAGTTTCTCTTTCTACACAGCTGCACCTCAGCCTCCTCGGGTACCTAATGGTTTAGGGGATCGAGTGTTCTAACAAAGTTTGTAAAACCACTCACAGTTTTATTCACATATTTTGGTACCCAAACTTGTTTATACAACAACCCATCTGAATTCACCTTTGTACCTTTAGGAACCCAGATCTGTTTGAATTTAACAAATTTTGTTTTATTCCTTTTTGGGATCCAGGATTGTTCAAATAGATTATTATAAATCAAATTCTCATCATGTTTATGATTCAAAAATCCTTTGCGATTATCAGAGTTTGAATTTCCATATCGATTCTTTCCAAAGCAGTCTAAAGGATTTTTCAAATCAAATGAGTTTTGTTTTCCAAAAACATCATTTTTCTCAAAGCCAAGACCAGATTTATTTCTAATAGAAAGTTGGTTTTGTAACAGCATATTCAACGATTTTTCCCCATTAGAAAATTTATCCAAAGTTGATTCTAATCGTTGAATTTTGGATTTTAGATCGCTATTTTCTTTTAGTAAATTTGAGCAATTATTTATAGCGATCTTCTGTTCAGCGTTGGACTGTTTCAAAACCAAATTCTCATTTTCAAGCAATTTAATTTTGACTTGGGATTCGGAAATTTCAAGTTCAAATCGTTTTTGTTTTTCAGACTCAAAATTCTTGGATTTTTCAATCTCATTTTCATGTTCTTTCAAAATCAAACCACTTTTCACCAAATTTTCATTTTCAGCAATTTCAAATTTGGAATATACATCAGTCTTAAAAATTTCAAATTCCTTTTGTAAAAAGTTATTCAAACTTGATAACTCAATCTTGTTTTCTTTTAAGATCAAAATTTCCTTTTCGAACTTTTGAATATTTTTATTGAGATGAACAAGATTGGTTTTCAATTTTAAACAGTTTTTGCAATCTGAATTTGAAGAATTTTTAAAATATTCAAGCTGTGATTCCAAATCATCAATTTTGCTGGTCAACTGAGAATTCCTAGATTTTAGAGATTTGTTTTTAGATTTGAGTTTATCAACAGATTTAGTTAAATCAACACACATATAAACCAAATCTTCGTATGAGAAATTTTCAACTTCAGCATCCGTTGATTCTTCATCATCTGATCCTTCTGAATTTTCATTTTTAAATCCTGTTAAACAGAATTTTGAATCTGAGTTGACATTCTAGGGTTTTTAGCTGTTGTCAGATTTTCCATACTTCGTATTGAGAGTATCCCAGATTTCCTATGCAGATAAACAATGGCAGATAAGATTAAACTGTTCATTACTAAGATAATCAAATATAATTTTCATAGCACGGGTATTGAAAGTAATATCTACACTATCAAATCCATGGATAATAGCATTCCAACATTTAATATTAACAGATTTTAAATAAAATTCCATTTTGGATTTCCAGTTTAAAAAATCTGTTCCATCGAAAATAGTTGGAACTGGACTGACTTTCTATCGACTGACAACTAGGGTTACCCACGACTCTAGAGTTAATGAAAATACCTGCTATGATACCACTTGTTGGATCTAGAATGACCCTAGAGGGGGGGTGAATAGGGTTTTTCACAGTTTTTGACTGAATTAAAAAATCTAACGAGATATATATTAATAAACTGATCACAGAATATAGCAGAAATAAAAAGCAGAAAATAAATCACACACAAATATACCCAGCTTCGGCAAAACCCTGCCTACTACTGCTTTTCTAAGGTTTCTACTAGGTGATAGAACAGATCCCGCATACAAGACAATGTACACTCGCGACTCTCGCTCCTATTCTAACCCTATGCTCAAAATCCTAGATTGATAGATATCCACTCGATCAGATTTCCCCTTATTACCACCCCGTAACCAGCAACCCAGATTTTGCAGAGTCTGTCAACTGTCAGTCAACACCCTGACTGAATCCCCTAGATTTTTTCAGACCTCTAGAAACTGATTCAGAATGGTTTACAACTCAAATTAAAATTACAAAAACAAATAAAAACAAATTAAAACAAAAGAAACACAAATAAACCCTAGGAGTTTAAAAGTGGGTCATCCCCTTGTAAAACATGGCTTTCCTATTTCTTTTGAATCCTCTTTTAGTCCTGCCCGATCTCTTTTGTCTCTGGAAAAATAAATGGTGGCTAGGGTTTTAATGTTTGCCCCAAATCCAATCGCGATAGCTTCAGATTGATGTAATCTGGTCCTCTAATGGCTTGAACTTGTGTAGCTCCTTCATCGTTGAATTCCTCTATGATTTGGGAATATCTGGCGACCGAAACCCTAGAGAAAAAAGTGAGTTATCTGATTTTGATTTCTTTAATCTTGTCTGAATTTGTTCGGTTTCGATCTTCGATTGAATTGTTTGTGGTTTTTCATCTTACTTGCCGATGACGAAATGGTTGTGTGTACATATAGGGTAACTCAGACCCTAAAATTCTCTGATTTCGTGATTAATGACTTGGCCTGGTTTTTGTGTTGACTTCTTGAGTTTCCCCTTTTTGATTTAATCACCTCGGTTTTGAAACGAATTTGAATTTGTTGCCTTTTAAAACATATATCCCCGTCTCGACCCCGATTTGATGCTGTAAGTGTTGTGCTTGAAATCCAAAAAGAATGAATTTGATTCATGCCTTAAAAATAGTTTTTCCCTTTTGTAGCCAAAAACAGATTTACTTTGAAAATGCCTTGGTTAATGCTCGTGAATTTCTTGCCAAAAACAAAGTTAATTTCTGATTTCTGGCACAACACCAGAAAAGGGTTTTTCTAACAGTTATTACCGTTACTAATAAACATGGTAACAGTTAAAACCGTTACTATAACATACGTGACAAATGGTTGCCACAAATATTGTAACGGTTATAACCGTTATAAAGTGCGTATATTACAATAGTTATAACCGTTACAAAACTTCTATTTTATCACACTTATAATCGTTAGTAGTGGAAAATTTATAACACTTATAACCGTTATAATCAATTTTTTTTATAACACTAATTACTGTGACAAATATTAAATATGTAACAGTTATTTTTGTTAGTATGTAAAATTGACTATTGCATACAATAAATTTAATAACAGTTATAACTGTTACAAACTTGAATATTATATCAAACATATAGTAGGTAATTCCTTTAAACAAGTAACAATCATAATATGCTCCAATTGATTTCATAAAGCATATAACAATAAGAATATACAACATATTATATATCAATATCCCAAAACAAATACAAAACATCACAATGTATCCAAAAGCAAATTCCATTTCGACAAACATCAAACTATCACAATTTAACATACAACCGTTCATTATCCGTAACAAATATCAAATAACATCAAAATATCACATTTTAACATACAACCATTACACATACCACCAATGACAAACCACCTTACATAGCAAGTTGCCTTGTAGTTGGACATGCTTTTCCTCCCTTGCAACCCGAAAGAAAAGCCATTTTATTCGAATCAAATACATTGAAGCTATAAATTAATATTTTTGATGAACATACAGATAAAAGTTACAATTTTGAAAATCACCCAAAGAAGAAGAAGAAAAAGACGCATATGAAAAGGAAAAAATCTAATAGAATTGTGTTGTAATTTTCAAACTTAATCTATTTTCCAGAACTGTGTTATAATTCCGAATTTCGATGAGCATGAAAAATTCAAAGGTATTAGACAAGTCTGTTCAATCCAACAACACTTTCAAAGGATAGCTTTTCCCAAGAGATACAACGAGCTTAACAATTTGAGAAGTTACTAGAAGAAAATTATCACAGTAAAATTAGTATTTGGTAATATATGCACTAACATCACACTTTAATGAAATCTACTCTTATGAACTCATTTTGCATCAGCTTTGCATTAGTCCACATGTTTAATTCTGCTATTTTGGAGCAGCAATGGACCCATTGTTCTATACTGTTATTCCACTCATCATGCCGTTGTCACACACCAGTTTTACATCATATTTGTTCTTATTCAGGTTAATATAAAGACTCCTATGAGATTTTAGGACTCCAAAAAAATTTCAGTGAACCTATTCAGAAGTTAGGCAGATAAGATAGGTGCATTTTCATATGATTACTTTTCATACTCATGGTTTTCGTATGAAAAGGAACAAAATTACAAATTTCAAGATTCTTTAATTTTCTCGAATTGTGTTGTAATTTCTATGCCATTTAATCAATTTTCTAAGTTAGAGTGCAGAAAAGTAATTACTTTCCAATGGAAGTTAAAAGGTGTCTTTTGAAACTTGCTGAATATTGCCCATTCGTGTAGTTTTTATTTTTTACAAGGGAGACAATTAACTTACGTTAAGCTGTCAAAAGAACCCCTTAGTCATATAGCAAGTTTGTCATGCCTTTTGGAAGAATCTACATATGATTCTTCAATAAACTAATAATACTTCACTTTCTATATATAATTAGGCAATCTAGTGTATGAATTCGACCCAGCAAACAATTGAATGAAACTAATAATTAAGCAAAAACAAATGCATATATTACCTTCGCATCAGGTGCAGACACCAATGTTAGTTTTGGACTCTTTTATCTTGGCATTAGGTGAAGACGCCAATGCATATATTCCCTTGTCATGTATAAGTGAGGTATGTTTTAAAAAAAGCAAACCTAATGGGTAATGCTTGTTAATACAATCAATGTACAAATTCATAATACCTGCCAAAATCAAACATGTTAGTTATTAACACAGAAAATCATTAGTGAACAACATACCATTTTATATGCACTAGAATTCAATATGAGCGATTGATGTTTAAGATAATTATTTTGTGATAGATATTCAATATGAGTGAACAAATGTCCCCTTTTATGTGCGTTTTAATCATGAAAATATATGTTATAGTTGTAACTTACAAGAAAAACTTGATTTTTTCTCTCCAATTCATCGATGTATTGTAGTTTCCAAACATGGGATCACTGTGTAAGCTGCCTGAAGTGATAAAACAGAAATAAATAGAAATTTATTGAGCAAAACGTTAAAGCATACAATGTATAGCTCGAGTAGCTAAGCACAGCTGCCACAAGAAAATACCTGGCACCTACTTTGTCCAAGTATGCAAGATAGTTAAAACAACAATATAAAAGCAACTGAAGAGTTGGAGAAATATGATCCTCATAAAGATCCCAATGCAACTGGGGACCCTTACAAGACGCTTTTTGTTGCAAGACTTAATTGAAAAACAGCTGAAAGTAGGATCAAAAGGGAGTTTGAAGCTTATGGACCTATTAAACGGGTCAGGTTGGAGACGGATGCAGAGACTAATAAGCCTAGGGGATATGCCTTTATTGAGTATATGCATACAAGAGACATGAAGACTATTTAAGCTGATGGGAGAAAGCTTGACAACAGAAGAGTTCTTGTCGACGTTGAGCGCGGTAGAACTGTCCCTAACTAGAGACCTCGACGACTGGGTGGTGGTCTAGGTTCTACTAGGATCGGAGGCGATGACCTTAATCAAAGAATATATGGAAGGGAAATACAATAATCTAGGGGACACCGCAGATCCGAAGAACCAAGAGTACGTGAAGATCGTCAGGATGATCGCGAACAACACTCCAATACACACAATTATATCAAATTAACTACCATGTTCAATGTACCAACCATCCATAAATAAGCTGTCAAGCTGAAATATACTATAGAGTGTACCTGTAATATATAATTCTTGCCTTGTTGATGTAAACCTGAGTAATTTGAAGTTAATGATCTAAAATCATATAGCTAAGCAACTTTAGCTATAAACCATATAGTTATGACCTAAAATTACTGGTTTACTTACATGATTTCCCAATAAGTTGGATTGCTCAGTAGCCAAATTTATAAGGGGAATATGGTTATCTTCAACAAATATTATTAATTTTTAAATGCTTCAACCTCCAACACACAATTTTTTGTCTAAAGTTCATTGCTTCAGTTAATCAAATGAATAGGCTAAGCTAATGATATGTTAATATAAATGTAAATAACAGTTTAACGGGCATTATCAAATAAGATAAAGCACAAGCTTTATGTAATAAAAAAACAAGTAGCCAGAACTTAGAATATACACTTTTTTTTACATAATTGGGATTATCATATACAAGAAAATTTAAATTTTCCTACCTACCTCGACATCTTGCAAAATAACAGTCTTTCGCATTCTCTCTTATATGCCTATTTGTGACAATACTCATATTAACTGACTACTAGCTAGCTAGAAAACTGAAATATGTGTACAAAACAGTCTTTCGGTGCTCCAAAACTCTTTACCACTACTTCAATTGTTAAGAAGGGACATATGATTCTCTTGCTTTATATTTGTGAAACAGATATAGATGATAATAGAAAAAACCAAATTCAGGAAGAGGTATATGTTTGTTGTCAAACATATAATTGATACCAAAATTCCAAGAGAAATTATTTTGAACCGATTATGAGAAGGGTTGTATCACAGTTTGGACATCTGACCAGTAACACTAGTGTTTTTAAAATTAATCATAAGCGCAAAATAAATTTTTGGTAACTTGAAGATAGTTTTTTAATCAGAAAGAGAACCTATATATGCTGATCTAATCACTGAAATAAAGACAGAAACTGCAAATGCTTGTAGCCCAAACTGATGTGGAAATTAAGAACAAATTTAGAATATACAATGACATACGAATATACAATGACAAAAACTTCAAATGAGGTAATTTTAATTGCTAACCAATCTTACTAGGAAAAGCAAAATTATTGAAGTTATTTTATAGGCTAAAGCCACACTGCCATAAGGATGTCATAAATAATCCATAATGAGATCAATATGCAACTCCGCACAAAAGTAAGGTATGAAAATAATGAAAAAGCTGAGTGACATTACAAATAAAATATCCATTTGTTGTTTATTAGAAATTTTTGATTACTGCATATGACGTATACAAGCTTATTAAACCAGAAAAGGGCTTTTAAAAGGTTCTAATTGAAAAAATAATCATAGGGGATAAAATAATAAGATCCACAAAAAAATTTGCACTAAAATAGATATCAACTAATCACGTAGTACAAAAACTAAGTCTGATTAACGCAATGGAAAATTCAAAAACTAAGTCTGATTACACTTGTTAATCATATACCGCTAAGGTTACTTTCCAAAAGGATATTAGAATTGTGTTCAAACCAGTATAAAGGGTTCAAAATTTTGATACAACATAAAATATTGTAAAGAGTTAAACGTTGGATTGAAATAATAGAAAAAACATGTATGCATTAAAATTAAGTGTCGACTGTATTTAATTTTGTGAAACAATAACACGACAAGTATATGTATATATAATTATGTGCGTGTGTGTGTGTATATATATATATATATATATATATATATATATATATATAGAGAGAGAGAGAGAGAGAGGCAGGTTCAATGTCATCCCAAATAGTGAGCACCCCTTTAGCCTACCACTTTTCCACCACTCATTTCCCACTAACTCCCCTTCAATCTCCTTCCACTAACTCTCTCACTTCCCACTCACTTTCTTTAATATAAATGAGAGGTGGAAATCATGGGGCTTTTGGGGTGCTCCATTTTTGGGGTGCAACGGAACGCTTGCCATATATATATATATATATATATATATATATATATATATATATATAGCAACATATATATAGTTATAATTAACTTTGAAATTGTTAGAGGTCAAAAATTCAATATTTTTAGAAATAAATTGAGACATTCATTCTAAGTTTAGTATGAAACTTCAAGTTTGATTTTGCACAATATATAAATATATATACACACACCCCCATATATATGTTTGTATGTGTGTGTGTATATATTTATATATATATATAAAAATATGTTTGTAGCACATGCGAATAATGTACTTAAGAATACATAATATTAGAAAATGAACACACTAAATCAAAATTAAATTAAATTAAATTAAATTTTCATGAAGTCAAAAATGCTATAAAAAAAGATGTATGAAGAATATGCGGTTATAGGTGATATTTAACTTTTTTAATTCTAAAAACAAATTAAATTATATCAACATATATCAAAATTTTGAATGTTTTTTTTTTGGAACCAACTAACCATGATAGTGCTACTAAGAGAACAATTGTACCGATGAAAAATAGTATAATAGGTATCAACCCGTTTGAACAATGTTAAAAAAATCATTAAAAACTATGAATAAATCTATATTCATCTTTAAAAGAAAGAGAACTCATCAACCGTGTTTTATCCACTATCATCATATAAATATGTAAGACCTGACCTTTACCGTAGTTACACCTGGGTACGAGATTATGTATAGAAATTTAGGAAATTACAGAATTATTAAAAACATTCACATACAACATTACACTTAGTATCTTAGTAACCATATAATTATGAAGTTAAGAACCAAAAATTCTCTAATTTTCAAACATGTCTGTCAAAAAAACAATCCAAAACTACCTAATATTCAGCATCGAAACAGTACCCAAATCTCAATTTCAAACAAAACTTTCCAAACTTGCTAACTTCTTTTCCTAGTTCATTGCTACTAAACACAAAAATTAATTAAATAAATAATAGTATATAAAAAACCTGTTGGAAGCTTTTGACAGCCTCCCCAGAGTTGCGTCTAATTTCAGGTAGCAGTTTAGGAATGAACAGAAGGGCTGCGACACCAGCAATCATTTGCAGCTTCGGTACGCTTAGATGGAACAAGCCACGACACACAGCACTTTCCCGTTCATCGATTCGACAGAGTTTCGGGCTCGATTCTCATCTTTCTATGAAATCAAACTGGTAATTTGTTTGGACAAGGCACTTTTGGTGAAGAATAAGCTATTTGAAGATAAAAAATTATCCGAAGGCGACGGAAGAAGCATGAAGACGATGTAGAAAAAATTGGAGGGCCGAAACCCTAGAATGAAAAGGGAATAAAATGACGACGCTATCCGTGAGAGACGTGAGAATGCATAACTAATAAAAGAAGATAAATTACGGTCCTATCCAAGTTTGGTTGACTATTTGCAAAATTACCAAACATAGCTGAACAATATCACAGTAATAACCGTGATAACAAGTTATAACGAAAATATCCGTTATAACTTTATAACGGTTATTACTGTTATAACTTGAAAGCGAAAAAGTGTTACAAAATGGCCTGTATGGTGTAGTGTGGAAACAGCGTAAAATTAGAAACAGTCTTCATTTTGTTGCATGTTAGAATGAAGACTTATCATGTTCGAACTCATTTGCCCCTTGGAATAGAATAAATCCTTTCCCAAAATTTATATTCTTTCCAGTAAAAACTTTGCCAAATATGCTCGTCGAAAATTGAAAAGAATATCTGACATAATTTTCGAACCAGAAAATAAAAGCTTCCCAAAGACTCTTTGCTCATTTCCTTATATTTGGTCTTTGATGAAATACCATATATTGTGCATATAATGTTGCTGCCATGTTTAAACTTTATTACTTTTGCAGCATCCTCTTGAACTGAAATCTCTTCGAATAATCTGCGGCTGACTACACTTAGAATTATTCACTTGAATATTTGTTTGTTGCTCCATGTCCATACCTGATTGCTTCCTGACTTGCACCATGTTCATTGAATCACCTTGCATATTGTACTAGCCATATACTTGCTGCACAGTACAAAATATTGCACTGTCTTGATTTTGCTGTTGGCCATGCTGATTTGAACACAAATATTGTTGTCACTTGTATATATCTGAATACCGATCACACTCATTTGACGATGTTTGAATTGTCTGGACCATGTACTTGTCCATCACTGTTTTCTTTAACATCAAACCATTGCTGTCTACATATGATATGAACCTGTTCATGCTGTAATGTTTAAATCATGCTGCAACAAAATTGAAATTGATGCATCCAGACTTGTTAGCCACATGCTGCTATTATTCACCATCCTGCTCGGCCCCTTTTTGCTGCTTTGCTTCTTTTTGATGTTGTGTGCACCATTGTGAATTTGCTGTCTTGACTTGTTTTACATTGCTGCACTTTTAAAGATGCTTGGCAGGCTTTGTTGGCTTGATGCAATTTTCTGAATCACAAGTGCCATTTCTTGTTTACACTTTGACTTGACCATGCCATCCATATATGCATGCATATGTTTCACCAATGTTTGCTGCAACTTGTTTGGGTTGTGTTTGACCTTTGGCTTGAGCTTTGACCTTACTTGTTGCATGATTCATGCTGTGCTGAACATGTTGTATCTACTACTTTTTGCTGCATTGTGATCTTTGAAATGCTCGACCCACTATGCCATTTGATTTGAATTGCTGGTTTGAGCTTGCATTGAGTTGTTTTTCATGAATGCACTGAATCGAGTTGGTCCATGTGGCTGCTCCTCAATTGCACACTGAATTGGCGTGGCAGTGCACACGTGTATATACATACACGTGTGTATATGCAGCCATTCAGAAAATTTCCTGTCCCTGTACATATACAAACTGTCTGCCTAGACACAGATGAATCAGATCAGGTCATGAAAAATGATGAGAAACACACCAGAAAACTGAGGCAAATAAAATTGCAAAAATAAAATTCAAATCTGCATGTATTCAGTTTTTATTTCTATTGCAGTGTACTGTGTGTTTGTTTCATATGACAGGTAAACAGGTGATGACTGGACTAATTGAGGAGATGCTGTGAAGACAGAAGACCGAAGAAGCCAGTGTGTCAATATGTAAATGAGTGTATATAAAATTGTATATTAAAATGTATGAAATCAAAGTATTTATATATATACGAGTGTGAGTGTTATAGTGGGAAGCTGTGTACTGAAATGGAGTTGTACTGTAATTTGTAATACACAAGTTTGATTGAAATAAAATAATATCTTATTGTTGTCAAACAAACTCGTCAATTTCATTCTGTAATTTATTAGTACAAATATTCTGTGAGTGTTTACATAGTGGAGTTTATAAGATTTGTACTGTTGTGTTATTGAAATAGAATATTCAATTTAAGTAGAATACAGTATGAATATATCAATGTCTGTATTGCCGTATTCCATTTAAATATAAATACTATATTTCAGTCAGTGATGTATATATTTAACAGTACGATTTCAAACACATTTATAATAATATTTATTTGGTTGTTATCATCAAACAAAAATCATATAATTGTGTATACAACAACGTTATATACCACATATATATGGAGCGTGAGATGCAAGTGTCCCGCTAGATGGTTACTTATTTGATAAAAACTATTATAATATCAGATGATTTTATATCAAAAATGTTTTAGGTTATATTAAGGTAAAAACCGTCCATTTTTATGTGTGGGTTGGTCTTACTATTATCTTTTCTTTCTAAAGGTTTTAGAATGTTAAATCAATCTGTTCTCGTAAGAGAATAACTCGTTCTGTGTTAAGAATTGATCATCTGAACTGTTTTAAAATTGTTTACTCACACTAGTCCCCCAACTGACCCAGAGTTTATTTTTCTGTGTTTTCCTATACTCTTGGGTACTCATAACACTTGTTATGGGTAGACAAGTGATCCAAGTTCTAATGGAGTCCTTTTGAAGTAATGTATAGTACGAGTTCAAGAACCTGTCTAGCAGCTACATCTATCTCTAAGTGTCCAGTGGAATATATGTATTAAACTAGTAATCGTGTATGATGATGTATTATGACGATGTTGTACTATGATGTGACAGACTCTGATATGTAACATATAATGTGATATTATTTTGTTAAATTCCTCTGTGAGATTCTGATGTTCTTCTAACTCTTCTATTCGATTAGTTCTATCTTATCTTATTATCCCTTAAATTCAAGGAATTAACAGTTAGGGTTCGATACTTGGGTTTTTGACAAGTAATACGGGATTTCGTGTTACCGTTGAAAATTCGAGAGTCGAATTTTCCCTGCCGTTACAGTTGGTTTCAGAGTTATTGGTTGAGTAGTTACCTTGGCTCTATGGCGTAACTCAGTTGAGATAGGGTTAGTGATAACCTAGACTGAATTTAGGTAAGTATTGAGAGAGCGTGTTTTGAAAATTTAAATTATAAGATAAATTATAACATATATACTTAATACAGGACAAATAGAGCATCGACTTAGGTCACCATTAAATAAGTCTTCCGATTATGTTTGATTACCAAGCTATTATATTCAGAAAGTTAGAAATGAGTTCACAGGGAAGAAGAGACCGAGGATCGAGTAGGACCACCACAACAACCAATGGAAGGAGTTAAAATGAATCAAGTTTGTCCTTAGGAAAAGTTAAATGGTTTTTAATTGAGTTAGAAGAGTATCGGGTAAAAATTCGTGCAGGATAAGTGAAACACCCCACCTCCGTTAAGGTCACTCACAAAGGGAATGCCTTAACTTCGGTGGAGCATTGTAGGTAAAAGATACATATAATTTACAAGACAAACATATAAATAGCGGAAAAACTAAATTTATTTCATAAGCACGTGGTTCAGTCAAAACATTACAACAAACTGTCTCCGAACAACTTCCAAATTATTACAACAAAATCTCTGTCTTGACTAAAACATAAAGAAGCATAAAACGAGAATAAAGTAGCATAAATCCCCATTAAGAGTGCATCCAAATCCAGAGCCCAAGAAAAAAGAGTCCAAGCAATACATCTACTCTCTTCAAGCTTGCAAAAGGTCTGAACTAAGCTGAAGTATTCCATTCCTATGGACCTGGGGGGGGGGGGGAACGGTAGAAAAAAATACAAAAGAAAAATGGGTCAGACATAAGTCTGGTAAGTCCAGTGATTTTACGGCACGTGAACAAGAAAAAGGATCATTACAGGAATAAACTAAAAATAGGACAATACCAGAATAACAAGATAACATAAACCATGATAAGGCGGTTTAAACCGAATATACTATCGCACCCATTTGTATATCTCTACACCTACTAACTATTGTTTCAACCAGCTCACATTTTCATCACAAAGTGATCCCCTTTATCATTCGGCTCCTACTCGTATATGTTTATTACTTGTGTCATTCGGCCCCCGCTTGATTGTACATACCTGTGTTGGTCCCACCATGGGGTGTATCAACTCCTATGGTGGCAAACCGACACAATTCAAGATGTACAGTGTATAACTACTGATGCCCAGTGCCAGCTTTTTCCAATCCGGAGTACGTGCAAGCCGCTACTCCGTCGTAACCTACACTGACGCACCACCGGCCATTGTTTTGACCACTTATAATCAGCCCAGTAATCGTGCCTGTAACACCCCACGTCCATTAATGTCACTCACAAAGGGAATGCATTAATTTCATTGGAGCATTTTAAGTGAATATAGAACAGAAAATCACAACAAGACAGATATAAAGCAGTACTTGGAAATTTAAAACTTTATTTCTTTGCAGCGGAAAACACATTTTTTTGATTACATCGTCAAAACTATAAACCAAAGTCAAGTACATCATATCCATCTTGATAAAACAAAGTACATAAACTGAAAGACATAATCCCCAACATCAAAATAGCCATAAATAAAGAGAAGCCGAACTTTACTTCAGCGATCCATGCAATCTTCTAAAAGCAGTCCAATATCAAGCTCCACTGGTGCTAGTTCCAATGTGAGCACCTGGGGGGAAAGGAAAGAGATGGAAAAAGGGGGGTCAGACATAATGTATCGCGAGTGCGATAAATCTAACAATATAATTAACAAAGTTACTAGGCTAAGGCATAAGTTGGAAAATAACGAGATGATCATGAACCATTGAGTAAGACAGAGTAAACAAGGAAACAAGATGAACAACGATATCGTTAAAGCGCACCTAACCCACTAAGATAACTTTACTAAACTACACCAACACTATAGGATAATTGCTATACTGCACCGCCACTAGTATACTGCACCACCACTAGTCATCCTAAGGTTGATCCCGCCTACAGATTTAATAATAATATTGGTAGTTTCGTGCACCCCGAGCTGCCTTCATAGGTGCCGTCTGCCCCTATCTCCACTAGGTATACCCACTAGCCCCAAGCGATCGGCTCCCTAACTCATAGATACCTGTGCTAGTCCCACAGTGGGGTGTATCACTCCCCAAAGTGGCAACCTGATACCACCAAGAATGCACGGCTTCTACCTACACGATGCAACAACGTCTTACCTACCAGCCCGGGTCCACACACGCATATGAACCCGTTGGACTTGCGTTGCCACCGCTAACCCAGTTTGGCCTCTTACAGTCAAGCCCAGTATGCGTGTCCCGTCCTCGACTTGGGTCGAACCTACAAAGATACGTATGGGTTACTGGTTGAAACAGGCCCCCATTACTTGACACAAGCAATCCACCTAAGCTTTGTCCGCTCTAGTACATCCCACTTAACCCACTTCTTATTCATGTTTCAATAACATGTTTAAATTTTGGTCAAGTGTTTCTAATCGTATTTCCAAATGCCACCCAAGGCACCCACTAGATTCCACATGCCACCAAAGGCACCCACTTAACCCCCTCATGTCCCACTACATGCTTATCTGGTTAAGTGTTTCTTAATTCATTAAGACCGTAACCTCATAAAGACGTCTCACATTAGACTGACATTTGTGGCAGCTGGATTTGCCGGGCGGGTCCGGGTAGTCTTACACCACAAAAGAGCCTAACCTCGTGTCTTTACAACTGTTATGTATTTAGTTTGTGCTTAAGACCTCTCATATTAGACTGACATTTGTGGCAGCTGGATTTGCCGGGCGGGTCCGGGCAGTCTTACACCACAAAAGAGCCTAACCTCGTGTCTTAGACGATTAATTACTCCTAATTAATCATTCCCCAAATTTGAATTACTTTCCCTATTCAAATTACCAATCAATTCCAAATTTAACGATGTCCATAATTGACTCAATTATGTCCATCCATTTATGGTATGTAAGATCATACCAATTTTCACCACAGTTGTATTTTATGCCTTTTAAATATTTTTAATATTATCCCCTTTTTCCCCACGTAGTACGCTTGTTCGTTTAACGTAAAAATATACATTAGACTCAAATAGTCTAACTTATAAAATAAAAGAAAACATCACAATTTATACACATAATTAAACATAAATCTAACATAGGGGTGAACTTGCATATATGAATGATGTTCTACATCAAAACTTGCATAGGCCAAAATTATAACTTGCATAAATAACATATGTCATGGATCCAAATCTAAAGGTGTGAACTTGATGAAATAATGACCATAAACTTGCATAAATAACATATGTCATAGATCTATATTTGCATAGGTAATAATCCTAAACTTGCATAACATGATTCATATCCAACTCATAAACTTACATAGGTGATTTATACATCGCAACAATGGTGTAGACTAGTATCTAACATGTAATGTAACATGTAGAATTTATCATATGTCATAGCCTAACTTTCGATAAAATTCTCACCTAAACTAAGTGCCATAGCTATGCAAGGTCACATATAATTCTACCCAACTTGTATATGGTTCATCTTTGAATCAACATCTAAACTTTCCTACATATGATTTATCATATGAATCAATATAACAAACTAGCATAAGAAACATAATGATTCAACTAGGCATAAGCCAATCATAGGATTATATCGTGGGTGATAGCATCATAACTTTGCATCGTAGATGATAGCATCATAACACAATATCATAGAAATTACAACATAATTCTACAACATAATTACAACATGAAATCAACAATTTATATCACATCCAAATTATCCGCATTATAACTCAATCCAATTTATTTATTAATTATTTTGTTAAAACTATCGAACTCACAACTCAAAAGCAGTCTCGAGTTCTGAATTTTGATTTCTGGAGTCGAATTAGCGCTCCTTTGATGAAGGTTCGCTGTTCGAGTTGAAAAGGATTGAATTTGGTTTGCTTTCTTCCTCTCTAATGGGCGGCGGCTTTTCTGAGTTGCAAGGTGACGGCATGGAGGTCATGAATCCAATTTTGTTTTGATTTTAGGGCTTGAGTCTATAGGTGTTTTTATAGAGTTTAGGATTACTTTAAGTCGTCCGATTAACCCAGAATTAATCCCAGCCAATCAGAACAGATCAGAACCCCTAATGAGTCAGCATATAGTCACAAACATGTCATCAATCAAATCTGCCCGGGGGGGGGGGGGGGGCAGGTCGACCCATAGGCCGACCCTATGGTCGACCTGGTTAAGGCAGGTCGACCCCCAGGTCAAACCTATGGTGGACCTGGCCCTGGCGGGAATTTTCCCACCTAGCTCGTCTGACTCTGAAATTTGAATTTTCTGAAAATCCGTTTTGAACTTTCTGAAACTTCCGATTGCCATAACTTCTTCATACGAAGACCAATTCACGCAAACTCGGACTTTATCTCAACCAGAATTCCGAGATGACCACAATGGCGCAACCCGTTTCCCTTAATTCTCACGTCTGAGATTAATTATTCTTTAATTTAGTTAATTCGATTATTCAAAAATCCGGGGTGTTACATTCCCCCCTCCTTAAAGGATTTTGCCCTCGAATTGCCTAAGTTAAGGAGAATGCATATCCTAACATCCAAACAACCATCTACTCAACCATCAAACACATGCATCCATTGTCCTTATAAATTCCTAATGCTGTATGAACATATGCAAGAAGTGTGTGTATATGTTCCTTATTTAATGTAAAATCGGGCGGTCTACTAATTCAGTTGACCTCCTTAATGCTAACCATGATAGTGCCATGCGTCCATTATTTATGCGAAGAACCTTATAGATATATATCATTTCTACATGTGTACACAACCATTCACCAAAATGAAACATCCATATGATGGTACAACCATTATTCATCCATTACATAAATATGTACACACATTTATATGTAATATGAAGTGACTGAGCCGATCTAGTGCCTAAAGTTTGTGCATATGCATCCACGAGCAACCACTGGCAAACACTTGCATCCACATGCATCCATCATACGTAACGTGTCTCAAACACATGTTTCAACCATAGGACTACCCTATCTAAAGGTCAATGATACTAGCGAGAGGACATACCAAAAATAAGATAAGTACAAGCAAAGCAATAAAGGAGAAATTAAAAGACATACCCTCGAAAAGAAAAGGGTATAATGATCGCATCTTCTCATCCATCTCCCAAGTAGCGTTGCTCTCGTCATCTCCCCATTGCACTTTGACTAGTTTGACCTATCGATTCCTCAACTTCTTAATCTCCGACCCAAGAATGTGCGTAGGAGCTCGTCGAATCGTTGCATCACGCTCGATCTCCACCTCTCTAAGCAAGCTCGGGTCTACCACTTCCGCGATCTCGTGCAAGCACTTCCTCAAATGTGATAAATGGAATACGTCGTGTACACCACTAAGTCTCTCGGGTAACTCCACTCTATACGCCATCTTCCCAATCCTTTTCTTAATAGGAAACGAACCTTGGTGATAACTTCCCAACGGACCCAAAGCGAACGACGTTCCATAATGGGGACACCTTGACAAAGACCATGTCCCCAACATCAACTCAAGATCTGACCTCCTCTTGTCCGCATAAGATTTCTTTCTATCTTGCGCCGTCTTCATCTTCCTTCGAATCAAATCGATCTTCTTCGAAGTCTCTCTAATCATATCGGGTCCAAGCAAGATCTTATCCGTAGATTCCCACCAACATGTAGGCGAACGACACGACCATCCATAAAAAGCTTCGAACGGTGCCATGCCAATGCTAGACTGAAAGCTATTATTATATGAGAACTCTACCAATGGAAGATGTTCCTCCCACGTACCTCCGAAATCTAAGACACATAATCTCAATAGGTCCTCTAGAATATGATTCACCCTCTCGGTCTGGCCGTCCATCTGAGGATGATATGCGGTGCTCAAACATAACTGAGTCCCTACCGCCTCTTGCAAGCTCTTCCAAAACTCGCTAGTGAAGATGGGATCGCAGTCGCTTACTATGCTAGAAGGAACAACGTGCAAACGAACTATTTCTCGAATGTATACAGAGGCTAGCCATGGAGCAGTCCTCTTACTCTTCACGGGAATGAAATGGGTGCTCTTAGTAAGTCTGTCTACCACGACCCAAATCCCCGTATTACCCTTCCTCAATCTTGGTAGTCCGTCAATAAAGTCTATCGAGACGCTTTCCCACTTCCATTGTGGGACCTCCAATGGGTGAAGCAATCCACTGGGCTTCTTTTGCTCTGCTTTTACTTGTTGGCACACCAACCATCTAGTGACATACTCAGCCACATTTTTCTTCATGCCAGCCCAAAAGTAAACTCGTTTCATGTCCAAGTGCATCTGGTCCCTACCGGGATGAATGGTCATCTTCAAACGATGGGCATCATCAAGAATGGTCTTCCTCAGATTCTTGTCCCGTGGTATACAAAGTCTATTGTCCCTACGCAACCAACACTTATCATCTAGGGTATACCTACGGAGATGGCTCGATGACTCCCCTCCTTTGATCTTTTCTACTAACTCAACCAACTGTGGGTCATCTCGCTGTGCCTCGCCAATCCGTCCCAAAAGCGTAGGTCCGACCTCTAAGGATGCTAGCAAACCAGGTACGAAGTCAATTGAAGGTGTAAAGTCAAATGTAGGGATGAACTCTAAACTTCGCCGTTTAACAAACAATGGACTCAAGGATAATCTTTTTCTACTTAACGCATCTGCCACCACGTTACCCTTGCCAGGGGTATATGCTATATCGAAGTCATCGGATGTTAAGAACTCCATCCACCTTTGCTGCCTTAAGTTCATGTCCTTCTGAGAGAAAAAGTATTTTAGCGATTTGTGGTCAGTGAACAATTCGAATTTCTCGCCAAGAAGATAATGACGCCAAGACTTAAGTGCGAAAACGATAGCGGCCAACACTAGGTCATGTGTAGGGTAATTTCTTTCATGCACTCTCAACTGCCTTCCACCATAGGCTATTACCCTTCCCTCTTACATT
Organism: Allium sativum; assembly: GCA_030737875.1. Taxonomy (NCBI): domain Eukaryota; kingdom Viridiplantae; phylum Streptophyta; class Magnoliopsida; order Asparagales; family Amaryllidaceae; genus Allium; species Allium sativum. The sequence goes on along the minus strand of CM060909.1, from coordinate 5,062,613 downwards.
AAGACTGCGCCTAGTCCTATCCCACAAGCGTCGGTATAAATGGTAAATGGCTTACTTCCATCTGGCAACACTAAGACTGGGGATGTGGTCAAAGCTGTCTTTAAACGTTGGAACGCATTATCTCAATTTACGTCCCATATGAAAACTAAGTTTTTCTTCGTCAAGCGTGTTAATGGAGCTGATATTTTTGCGAAGTCTTTGATGAACTTCCTATAGTAGCCAGCCAACCCTAAGAAACTCTTCACCTCGGTCTCATTTTTAGGAACCTTCCAATCTTGAATGGCCACTACCTTTGCGGGATCCACGACTATCCCTTCTTTGGAAACCACGTGCCCTAAGAATCGCACTTCCTTTCTCCAAAAGTGACATTTAGAAAATTTAGATTTAAGGCTATGCACTTGAAGAGTCTCCAACACTTCCCTATGATGTAGGGAATGCTCTTCTTCGCTTTTAGAAAAGATCAAGATGTCATCTACAAATACTACCACGAATTTATTAAGGTACTCCCTAAACACCCTACTCATCAAATCAACAAAGTATGCGGGGGAGTTGGTCAAATCGAAGGACATCACCAGCCACTCGAAGAAACCTTCTGGTGTCCTAAAGGCAGTCTTGTCTATGCTATTCTCAGCCACTCTCAACTGATGGAAACCCATGGCTATGTCCAACTGTGAAAACACTGAGGTGCCAACTAACTGATCGAAGAGATCATCAATCCTTGGCAGTGGGTGTCTATTCTTCTTAGTAAGCTTATTAAGTTCTCTATAGTCCACACAAAGTCTAAGGGACCCATCCCCCTTCGTGGCAAACACTACTGGAGCACCCCACTCCGATATACTATGACTGATGAACCCCTTCTCAAGCAATTGTTTTACTTGCTTACTGAGTTACCTTCTCTCTCTTGGAGCCATGTGGCGCACTGGCAATGCAACTGGCTTTGCATTGTCCACTAGATATATTCGAAAGTCTATCTCACATTTCGGGGGTAAACCCCTCACCTCATCGAAGATATCAGCATATTCACAGACTATACGAACTGAATGTAAATCATCATCGGATGCATCAAGGGACTCTAGGTAGCTAAGCATTACCGGACCTCTAGGGTCACAAGAAATATCAAGGGTCCTTCCATAACGAGTCAACAATCTAACTACCCTTCTTTCACAATCTAGGACGGCCCCATATCTAGTCAGCCAATCCATACCTAGAATCAAGCCGTAGCCCATAAATCCCAGAACAAAGGCGTTGCATTCAAACTCAACGCCCAAGATAAACACTCTCAAATCCCAATAGATCATAGAAACATGAGCCGAACCACCAATAGGATTTGAGACTACTAAGGGATCAGTAACTAGACTAGTATCCCAGTGCAGTGTTTCAATTAATGATGTAGAAATAAACGAATGTGATGCGCCAGAATCGAATAAAGTATGGACATGATGATCAAACAGAAAAACTAAACTTTCAACGGAAATTGCTCTACCTTTTTCTTGTAGCGGTGGGACCACGAGAGCCTGAACTTGTCCCCTTGCCTGCCCTGGTGCCATAAGAGCTTGCACCTGTCCTCCCAAGGTAGACCCTGCCCTTTCTTTGGGCAGTCCTTAATAAGATGTCCCGCTTCGCCATAGTGGAAACAACCAGTCTTCTTTTTCTTCCTACAATCTTTGCTTAGATGGCCGAGTGTCCCACAGTTAAAGCATTTCTTCTTCCCCTTAGCATTGTTGCCTTATTAGCATTGGCGCCCTTCTCCTCTTCATGCATGAGCGCCATGTCAACTAACCTCTCAAAGGTAGCCCCCATGGGAATTTGGGTCATAGCTAACCCATGAAGCAGATTGTTTAAACCATTAACAAATCTCAGAGCCTTCTTTTCTGGAGTGTTCACCAAGTCTAAGCCAAACCTTGCCGATTGGTTGAATTTGTTGACGTACTCTTTCACTGACAGATTTCCTTGCTTCAGCGACAAAAATCTTTCCATGTATAGATTCTCTTCAGCCCGTGAGAGAAACTTCGCCTCAAACCTCTGCCTAAAATTTAGCCATGTATCGACTGGACGTCCCCCATTAGTGACCTCCTACCAAAACGAGGCCTCATCCTTCATTAGCCTGCCAGCTAGCTGGACTTTTCTTCCATCGTCCACTTCAAAGATTCCAAACAATTCTTCCACCTCCTTTAGCCAGTTACGAGCTTCAACAAATGTCTCCGTCCCGTGAAAATGTTTCCCACCCATTGCTCTAAAGTCCTTACATATATTTGCAAAATTATTGACACGAGGAGGAGGGGGAGGGGGAGGAGGATTTGCTGGAACTATGGTGGCGGCCCTAGCCTCGAGATATTGACGAAACCAACCGGGTACATGAATACCCTCTGGTATCTCAGATGCTTCAGACATGCTGAAACGAAAAAGGAAAGATTCAATATAAAAGAACCGAGGGAAAGATATATGGCTCTTGGGGTTATGCTTTCCAAAATATACTTTTCTCTGGAAAATACTTTCCTTAAAACATACTTTTGAAAGTACTTCTTTATAAAAATTGCTTTGAAAAATAGTTTTTCAAAAATTCATATCTGTTCTGGTAACCTTCAGCTCTGATACCACGTGTAACACCCCACGTCCATTAACGTCACTCACAAAGGGAATGCATTAATTTCCATGGAGCATTTTAAGTGAATATAGAACAGAAAGTTACAACAAGACAGATATAAAGCAGTACTTGGAAATTTAAAACTTTATTTCATTGCAGCGGAAAACACATATGTTTGATACATCATCAAAACCATAAACCAAAGTCAAGTACATCATATCCATCTTGATAAAACAAAGTACATAAACTGAAAGACATAATCCCCAACATCAAAATAGCCATTAAGAAAGAGAAGTTGAACTTTACTTCAACGATCCAAGCAATCTTCTAAAAGCAGTCCAAAATCAAGCTCCACTGGTGCTAGTTCCAACCTGAGCACCTAGGTGGCGAAAGGAAAGAGATGTAAAAAGGGGGGTCAGACATAAAATCTGGCGAGTGCGATAATTCTAAAAATATAATTCACAAAGTAAATGAGCTAAGGCATAATTTGGAAAATAAGGAAATGATCATGAACCATTGAGTAAGACAGAGTAAATAAGGAAACAAGATGAACAACGATATCGTTAAAGCGCACGTAACACACTAAGATAAATTTACCAAACTACACCAACACTATAGGATAATTGCTATACTGCACCGCCACTAGTATACTGCTCCACCACTAGTCACCCTAAGGTTGATCCCGCCTACAGACTTAATAATAATATAGGTAGTTTCGTGCACCCCTAGCTACCTCCATAGGTACCGTCTGCCCCTATCTCCACTGGGTGTACCCACTACCCCCAAGCGATCGGCTCCCTAACTCGTAGATACCCGTGTTGGCCCCACAGTGGGGTGTATCACTCCCCAAAGTGGCAACCCGATACCACCAAGAATGCACGACTTATACCTACACGATGCAACAACGTCTTACCTACCAGCCCGGGTCCACACACGCATATGAACCCGTTGGACTTGCGTTCCCACCGCTAACCCGGTTTGGCCTCTTACAGTCAAGCCCAGTATGCGTGTCCTGTCCTCGACTTGGGTCGAGCCTACAAAGATACGCATGGGTTACTGGTTGAAACGGGCCTCCATTACTTGACACAAGCTATCCACCTAAGCTTGGTCCCCTCTAGTACATCCCACTTAACCCACTTCTTATTCATTTTTCAATTACATGTTTAAATTTTGGTTAAGTGTTTCTAATCGTATTTCCAAATGCCACCCAAGGCACCTACTAGATCCCACATGCCACCAAAGGCACCCAATTAACCCTCTCATGTCCCACTACATGCTTAACTGGCTAAGTATTTCTTAATTCATTAAGACCGTAACCTCGTAAAGACCTCTCACATTAGACTGACATTTGTGGCAGCTGGATTTGCCGAGCGGGTCCGGGCAGTCTTACACCACAAAAGAGCCTAACCTCGTGTCTTTACAACTGTTACGAATTTAGTTTGTGCCTAAGACCTCTCACATTTGACTGACATTTGTGGTAGCTGGATTTGTCGGGCGGGTCCGGGCAGTCTTACACCACAAAAGAGCCTAACCTCGTATCATAGACGATTAATTACTCCTAATTAATTATTCCCAAATTTTGAATTACTTTCCCTATTCAAATTATCAATCAATTCCAAATTTAACGATGTCCATAATTGGCTTGATTATGTCCATCCATTTATGGCATGTAAAATCATACCAATTTTCACCACAATTATATTTTATGCCTTTTAAATATTTTTAATATTATCCCCTTTTTCCCCACGTAGTACGTTTGTTCGTTTAACGTAAAAATATACGTTAGACTCGAATAGTCTAACTTATAAAATAAAAGAAAACATCACAATTTATACACATAATTAAAACATGAATGTAAAATAAGGGTGAACTTGCATATGTGAATGATGTTCTACATCTAAAAATTGCATAGGCCAAAATTACAACTTGCATGAATAACATATGTCATTGGATCCAAATCTAGAGGTGTGAACTTGATGAAATAATGGCCACAAACTTGCATAAATAACATATGTCATAGATCTATATTTGCATAGGTAATAATCCTAAACTTGAATTACATGATTCATATCCAACTCATAAACTTACATAGGTGATTTATACATCGCAACAATGGTGTAGACTAGTATCTAACATGTAAAGTATCATGTAGGATTTAGCATATGTCATTGCCTAACTTTCGATTAAATTCTCACCTAAAATAAGTGCCATAGCTATGTAAGGTCACATATTATTCTACCCAACTTGTATATGGTTCATCTTTGAACCAACATCTAAACTTTACTACATATGATTTATCTTATGAATCAATATAACAAACTAACATAAGAATCATGATGATTCAACTAGACATAAGCCAATCATAGGAATACAACATGAAATCAACAATTCATATCACATCCAAATTATCTGCATTATAACTCAATCCAATTCATTTATTAATTATTTTGTTAAAACTATCGAACTCACAACTCAAAAGTAGTCTTGAGTTCTGAATTCTGATTTATGGAGTTGAATTAGTGCTCCTTTGATGAAGATTCGCTATTAGAGTAGAAAAGGATTGAATTTGATTTGCTTTCTTCTTCTCTAATGGGTGGCCGCTATTCTGAGTTGCAAGGTGACGACATGAAGGCCATGAATCCAATTTTGTTTTGATTTTAGGGTTTGAGACTTTAGGTGTTTTTATAGAGTTTAGGATTAGTTTAAGGCGTCCGATCAACCCAGAATTAATCCCAACCAATCAGAGCAGATCAGAAACCCTAATGAGTCAGCATATAGTCACAAATAGGTCATAAATCAAATCTTCCCGGGGGGGATAGGGGTAGGTCGACCCTATGGTCGACCTGGTTAAGGCAGGTCGACCCCCAGGTCGACCCTATGGTCACCTGGCCCTGGAGAGAATTTAACCGCCTAGCTTGTCTAACTCGAAATTTGAATTTTCGGAAAATCTGTTTTGAATTTTCTGTAACTTCCGATCGCAATAACTTCTTCATACGAAGTCCAATTCACGCAAACTCGGACTTTATGTCAACCAGAATTCCGAGACGAACACAATGGCGCAACCGGTTTCCCTTAATTCTCACGTATGAGATTAATTATTCTTTAATTTTGTTAATTCGATTATTCGAAAATCCGGGGTGTTACAGTGCCCCACCCTGCCTAGTTCATGGTATCATGATACATCTATTTGGGTTACTGCTAAAATGAGTCCCCGTTACTGGGGTTTCCTAATCAACATGTTAGATTGGTTAAGTGTTCTCAAATTAACCTAACCCCACCCATCAGTTTAGTTAACATGTTGTATTGGTTAAGTGTTGCCTTAATTAGCTTAACCCAACCATTCTTAGCCTGCCTGTACCTTAGCTTCTCATTCATTAAAGCATCAACCACTCACATTAGATCTATATTGTTGCAGTCGCTAGATATGTCGGTCGGTTCCGGGCAGTCTTACACCGCAACTCAATCTAACCTCAGATTCTTTTTGGGCTTAATGCGCTAACCTCTCACATTAGATCTATATTGTTACGGTTACTGGATTTGTCGGGCGGTTTCGGGCTGTCTTACATCGTAACTTAATCTAACCTCGGGTTAGGCATATTTTCCTTTTGCTTAATTTACATATTTACCTTTTTGTTTATATGTAAATTATTCACAAATTTGTTGTCATTCAAGTAATGCCCCATTTACCCTCTAAATCATGATCATAATTTTTAGGTATATAAATTTTACCATTCATGCTACCAAACAATGCCAATAATATGTAAATTAATAATTTTCCAAACGTTACACCCGTTATAATTTCGCATAAATCACACAGAATGTTAGGCTTCGCAATTTATCCTAACTCATAAACAAAAGGGGAAATGGGAGGAACATGTAACATTCCAACAAGCATAATATGGATCCAACTAAACATATGTCATATGGATTTCGCATAGAATAATATAAATTTAATTATGAACTTGAAATTTAGATCCACTCAACATGAATCATAACCATATAAATAGGAGTTTACATAGAAATACACAAACTTAATTAGGCATGTAGATGTGAACTTGCATTTGGGTTAAATCAAGTTAACATAGATCTAACATAGAGGCATGTGAATCAAAATATTTAGGCATATATGACATGACTTAGCCTATAAACTTGCATGTAACGTAACATGATAGAATCACCAAACTTACATACAACGTGATAGGTTTCATCGCCAAATTACTATTCAACATGATAGGTTCATCACCAAATTAACATACAGCATGATAAGTCCAATAAACAACGATAGTATCATAGGCATATATGATTGAATTGTCACAAGAATAGACGTAAGTAAGCAAACACCAATATCTTACAACTAGGTACAATTCTAGTTTTACTTTATTACAAATCCTGACTTTTATTTGTTCACTTCTAAAAGAAAACTGAACTTAAAAACAAAAGAACAGTCTTGTTTTCTAGGATTTGTTTTCTTGAACTGAAAAGCTATCCTTTGATGTAGACTTTTTGTTCTCTAATTTAGATTTAATTTGAGGCTTCTAACTTGCATTCTAGTTTGCCTTCTAGTGGAAGAAGAAAGGCGGCTACTCTTGGTTGACCATGGACAGCATGACGGCTCTTGGAATGAATTTGTGTGTTTTACGGTTGAGGGTTGGGGTTATTTATATAGAAGTTTAATTTAATGAGAGTCGTTAGATCAACCTAGGAATAACTAGAACCATCCATACCCATTAGAGTTATCCAGAAATAGCCATCTATGCCCCAGTAACTCAGCAATAGGTCACAAATCATCACTGTTCGGATCTGGGGGAGGGGGTCGACCCGTACAGGGGGTCGACACCCCTCTTGGACGGTCGACACCTATGTCGACCGCCCTTGGGGGGAGTCGACCCCTATGGGCGGGAATTTTCCCACCCAGCTGATTTGTGGGATTTTGAAATTCGAACTGCTTTTTACCTGAATTAATTATTACTTATATATAATATCTGATTAAACTAGAAATCTTCTGAACTCCATAACTTCTTCATACAGAGTCCGATTCACACAAACTCGGACTCTATCTCAAGCATAATTCCATGACGAACGCAATGGCATAACCCGTTTCCCTTAATTCTCACTTTAAAAATTAAGTATTCTTTAATTCATTATTTTAGTAAACACGGAAAATTCAGGGGGTTACATTCTCCCCTCCTTAAAGGATTTCGTCCCCGAAATCTTCAAGTCAAGAAGAACGTATATCCTACCATCCAATCATCAATCTACTCAACCATCAAACACAGGCATCCATTGTCCTTAAAGGACTTCTAATGCTTTCATGACCATATGCATAGTCTGTGTACATGTCCTTATCTACTGCAAAATCAGGCGGTCTACTAATTCAGTTGACCCCCTTAATGCGAGTTATGTCAGAGCCATGCGTCCATTATGTATGCAATTATTCCTAATCATACTTTCTACATGAGTGCACAAACATTCATACAAATGCAACGTCTATATGATAGCACATCAAGTTCAATCCATATACAAATACATATACGCATATTCAATATGAAAGTTACTGAGCCGATCTGACACCTAATGTGTGTGTATATGCATCCACGAGCAACCACTAGCAAACACTTGCAACCATCAATCATAACATGTTTCAGATACATGTTTACATCCATTTGTTTCTACCTAAGGATAAAGAATAGGGCCGAGGAGATATAATTAAAAGGTAGATACAAGCATGCATAAACTTAATGAAAAAGAGATCAAGGTTGTACCCTCAAAAACAAAATGGTAGGCTACGCGTATTTTGTCCTCAGTTTCCCAAGTCGCGACTTCCTCAGCATCACTCCACTGAACTTTAAAAGGCTTGACTTCACGGTTGCGTAGCTTTACGACTTCTGTACCTAAGATACGAGTTGGAACTCTTCTCACAGTTGCTTCTCGTTCCACTTCTACTTCCTCTAGTATGCTTGGCTCCACAACTTCCGCAGACTCATGTAAGCACTTTCGTAGTTGAGAAACATGGAAAACATTATGAACTCCATCCAGTCTTTCGGGCAGCTCTACTCTGTAATCCGTCATCCCAATCCTTTCAATGATAGAAAATGGTCCTACAAAACTTGGTGCCAACTTTCCTACGGACCCAAAGCGAATGAAATTCCTCAAAGGAGATACTTTAAGGAACACCCTGTTTACAATCTCAAACTCAAGCTCGGTCCTTATTTTGTCTGCGTAGGACTTCAGTATATCTTGGGCAGTCTTCATTCTTCTAAGTATCAAGTCCACTTTCTCTGAATTTTCTCTAATAATGTCTGGCCCAAGTACGAGCTTGTCTATAGACTCCCAGCAACAAGTTGGTGATCGGCATGGTCTTCCATATAAAGCTTCGAAGGGTGCCATGCCTATGGTGGCTTGGTAGCTATTTTTGTAAGAGCATTCCACCAAAGGAATATGAACCTTCCATGTCCCTCCAAAATCAAGAATGCACAATCTCAAGAGGTCTTCCAATACTCTATTCACCCTTTCCGTCTGACCATCGGTTTGCGGGTGATCGACCATGGTTAAGCATAGCTGTGTGCCCATAGCCTCTTGCAAGCTCCTCCAAAACTCGCTCGTAATGATAGGATCTCGATCACTCACTACGCTTGTGGGTATCCCATGTAGTCGAACTATCTCTTTAAGATAAATGGATGTTAAAGACGAGGCAGTACTTCTACTCTTAACATGTATAAAGTGAGCGCTTTTAGTGAGCTTGTCCACTATTACCCAAATACTGGTATTTCCCCTTCTTGACCTAGGCAACCAATCAACAAAGTCCATCGAAATGCTATCCCATTTCCATTGTGGGACCTCTAGATGATGAAGCAAACCACCAGGCTTCTTCAGCTCCGCCTTGACTTGCTGGCATATCATGGACTTAGAAACAAATTCAAATACATCCTCTTCATGTCGTTCCAAAATAATACCCTTTTCATGTCTTTATTCATCTTATCACCACCTGAGTGTATGGTCAACTTAGATTGGCGTGCTTCTTTGAGAACCGTCTTAACCAAATCCCTTGCTTGTGGGGCACATAGTCGTCCATCCCGTCTCAACCAACACTTGTCATCGATGGAGTATCCATTGAGGTGACTAGAAGTCTCACCCTTAATTAGCTTATCTATTACATCAACTAGTTGAGGGTCTTCACGTTGTGCGGTTCCTATTGAGTCCAAAAGAGTAGGACGCACCTCTAGCGATGCTAACAAAACCGGTACTAATTCAGAAGAGGGTTTAAAGTCAAAGTTTGCTATGTACTCCAAGCTTTGCCTTTCTACAAAGAAAGGGATTAAGGTCAGCTTCTTTCTACTCAAGGCGTCTGCTACCACATTGCCTTTGCCAGGGGTATAAGAAATCTCAAAATCATACGAGGCAAGAAACTCCATCCACCTTTGTTGTCTTAAGTTTAGATCCTCCTATGAGAAAAGGTACTTTAACGATTTATGGTCAGTAAATAGTTCAAACCTTTCTCCTAGCAGGTAACGACGCCATGATTTAAGAGCAAAAACAATGGCAGCTAGCTCCAAATCATGAGTTGGGTAGTTCTTCTCATCTACCTTCAACTGTCTTCCCCTATAACAAACAACCTTGCTGTCTTGCATCAAGGCAACGCCTAATCTTGTACCGCATGCGTCTGTGTATATGGTAAACATTTTGATCGCATCAGGCAATGCCAGAACTTGGGCTGTTGTTAGATCCCTTTTCACACATTGGAAAGCAACATCGCAATCCAAATCCCAAGAGAAAATTAGTTTCTACTTCGTCGACCTTGGAAGTGGTGCTGAGATTTTCGCAAATTCTTTAATGAACTTTTGATAAAAGCCAGCTAGCCTGAGAAAGCTTCGAACTTCGGTTGCATTCCGTGGAACCTTCCAATCAAGCACCGCAACTACTTTTGCGGGTTCCACAGCTATCCCCTCTTTTGGAGAATTTGGCTTTTAGCTGATGCACGAAGAGTATCCATGACTTCCCTTAAATACAGAGCATGCTCTTCCTCACTCTTCGAGAAAATAAAAATGTCGTCCACGAAGACCACCACAAACTTATTAAGGAATTCCCTGAACACCCTGCTCATCAAGTCAACGAAATAATTGGGTGCGTTTGTCAAGCCGAAAGGCATGACAAGCCATTCGAAGAAACCATCCAGGGTTCTAAACGCGGTCTTATCAATGCTGCCTTCAGCCACTCTTAGCTGATTAAAAACGATAGCCAGATCTAGTGGGGAGAAAACCGATTCACCTACAAGCTAATCGAACAAGTCATCTATTCTTGGAAGTGGGTGCCTATTCTTCTTGGTCAGCTTATTTTGCTCCCTATAATCAACGCATAGGCGAAGCGAACCATCTTCTTTGGTTGCGAATACTACTGGAACACCCCATTCTGAAATACTCGGCCTTATAAATCCATTTTCTAGCAGCTCTTTAACTTGCTTGCTGAGCTCTTTCCTCTCCCTTGGAGTCATGTGTCTAACGGGTAAAGCAACGTGTTTTGCATTATCAATGAGGTATATGCGGAATTCTATCTCCCTCATTGATGGTAAGCCCTTCACCTCTTCAAATACATCCGATTATTCACAAACTACTCTAACAGACTGCAAATTCTCAACAGACGCATCAAGAGATTCTAGATAGCTAAGCATAACAGAGTTCATGCGATTACAAGAGCTTTCGAGAGTGTTACTGAGGCGAGTCATGAGTCTAACCACTCTCTTTTCACAATCGAGGACGACACCATTACTGGATAACCAATCCATGCCTAGAGTCAACCCATAGAGTGTGAAGCCCAAAACATAGGCATTACATCTAAAACCAAAGCTTAGTATAGAAATTTCAAAATCCAAACAAATCATTGATAAATAAGCCGAACCCCTAATTGGATTTGAAACACCCAAGGGATCCTCTACTATATCGGTGTCTAGGTGCAGAGATTCAACTAAAGCAGTAGATATAAAAGAGTACGATACGCCAGAATCAAAGAGTGTACGAACATGATGATCAAAAAGATAAACTAAAATCCCAACAGCAATATTTCTACCTTGTTCTTGCAGAGGTGCTACGAGAGCGTGAACATGCCCTCCAAAAGTGGACCTAGTCCTCTGCCCTTGCCATTGCTTTCTTGGGCCATCCTTAACCATATGTCCTGTCTCGCGACACTAAAAACAACCACCCATCTTCCTCTTTTTTTCTGCAGTCCTTAATCGGATGTCAAGGAATTTCATATAAATTACACTTCCTCTTGTCACGAGGTTTGTTGTTCTTCCCGCCCTTCTTGGAATCTGTATTCTTGTTATGTGATCCTTCCACTTTCTTATCTCGAGCTACTTCCATCTTTGTCTCTTTCTTGCCATCTGTATCACCTTCCTGTAACAATGCCATGTCCACCAGTCTCTCATAAGTCGCACCCATAGGTATATGGGACATAGCTAGGTTGTGCAGTGGCTCGTTCAAACCTTTAACAAAACAGGGAGATTTCTTATATGGAGTGTTCACTAACTCCAATCCGAATCTAGAAAGTTGGTTGAATTGGTCGATGTATTTCTTGACCGATATACTTCCCTGTTTGAGAGCTAAGAACTTCTCCATCTGTAAGCTTCATTCAGCTTGTGAGAGGAATTTCATTTCAAACCTCATTCTGAAGTCCTCCCAAGTTTCAACTGGTCTCTCAACATTGGTAACCTCATACCAATAAGAAGCTTCATCTTTAAGCAACCGTACGGCCAAGTGTATCTTCTGCCTATCGTCCACTTCGAAGATAACAAACAAATCTCAATTTCTTTGAGCCAGTTCGTTGCTTCCACGAATGATTCAGTTCCATTAAAGTTCTTTACACCCATGGATCGAAAGTCTCTACATATCTTTGAGAAAGCATTTGCACGCGGAGGAGGAGGAGGAACTGCTTCAGATGGGGGAGGAGGAACGTTAGCTGGGCCTGCGTCATTAGCCCTAGCGTCTTGGTACCTTCTGAACCAGCCAGGTACCGGCACGGCCTCTGGAAGGTTAATATCCCCAGACATGCTAAAACGAAAATGGAAAGATTTAAAACAAAGGATAGCAAGATAGTGCATATAGCTTTGGGGATTATGCCTTTTAAAATAAAAACAACACTTTTCTTGAAAAATGCTTCTTTAAACTTCTTTTTGAAAAGTAGTATTCAAAAACTTTTATCTGGTCTGGTAAATTTTTGCTCTGATACCAAGTGAAACACCCCACCTTCGTTAAGGTTACTCACAAAGGGAATGCCTTTACTTCGGTGGAGCGTTGTAGGTAAAACATACAGATAATTTACAAGACAGACATATAAACAGCGGAAAAACTAAATTTATTTCATTAGCACGTGGTTCAGCCAAAGCATTACAACAAATTATCTCAAAACAACTTCCAAATTATTACAACAAAATCTCTGTCTTGATTAAAACATAAAGAAGCATAAAACGATAATAAAGTAGGGTAAATCCCCATTAAGAGTGTATTTAAAGCCATAGCCGAAGAAAAGAGAGTCGAAGCAATACATCTGCTATCTTCAAGCTTGCAAAAGGTCTGAAATAAGATGAAGTATTCCCTCCCTGCGTACTTGGGGGGGATGTGAACGGAAGAAAAGAAGACGAAAGAAAAATGGGTCAGACATATGTCTGGTAAGTCCAGTGATTTTTCAGCATGTGAACAAGAAATAGGATCACGACTGGAATAAACTGAAAATAGGATAATACCAGAATAACAAGACAACATAAACCAAGATAAGGCAGTTTAAACTGAATATACCAATGCACCCATTTCTATTTCTCTGCACCTAATAACTATGGTTTCAACCAGTCGCACATGTTCATAACAAAGTGATCCCATTTATCAATCGGCTCCTACTCGTGTATGTTTAATACTTGTGTCATTCGGCCTCCGCTTGATTGTAGATACTTGTGTTGGTCCCACCATGGGGTGTATCAATTCCTATGGTGGCAACCCGACACAATTCAAGATGCACAGTGTATAACTACTAATGCCTAGTGCCTGCTTTTTCCACTTCGAAGTACGTGCACGCCCGTACTCTGTCGGAACCTACACTGACGAACCACCCGCCGTTGTTTTGACTACTTATAATCAGCCGAGTAATCATGCCCCACCCTGCCTAGTTCAGGGTATCATGATATATCTATGTGGTTTACTGCTGAAATGGGACCCCGTTACTAGGGTTTCCTAATCAACATGTTAGATTGGTTAAGTGTTCTCTAATTAACCTAATCCCACCCATCAGTTTAGTTAACATGTTGTATTGATTAAGTGTTGCCTTAATTAGCTTAACCCTACCATTCTTAGCATGCATGTTCCTTAGCTTTAATTCATTCATTAAAGCACCAACCACTCGCATTAGGTCTATATTGTTGCGGTCGCTGGATTTGCCGGTCGGTTTCGGGCAGTCTTACACCGCAACTCAATCTTACCTCGGGATCTTTTTGGGCTTAATGCGCTAACATCTCACATTAGATCTATATTGTTACAGTTGCTGGATTTGCTGGGCGGTTCCGGGCAGTCTTACATCGTAACTCAATCTAACCTCCGGTAAGGCATATTCGTCTTTAGCTTAATTTACATATTTATCCTTTTTGTTTATATGAAAATTAATCACAAATTTGTTGTCATTCAAGTCATGCCCCATTTACCCTCTAAATCATGTTCCTAATTTTTAGGTATATAAATTTTACCATTCATGCTACCTAACTGTGTCAATAATATGAAAATTAATAATTTTCCCAACGTTACCCTTGTTGTACATTCGCATAAATCACAGAAAACGTTAGGCTTTGCAATTTAGCCTAACTCATAAACAAAAGGGGAAAGGGAAGGAACATGTAACATTCCAACAAGCATAATATGGATCCAACTAAACATATGTCATATGAATTTGGCATAGAACAATATACATTTAATTATGAACTTGCAATTTAGATCCACTCAACATGAATCATAAGCATTTAAATAGGAGTTTACATAAAACTACACAAACTTAATTAGGCAAGTAGATGTGAACTTGCATTTGGGTTGGATTAATTTAACATAGATCTAACATAGAGCTCTATGTGGATCTAAACATTTAGGCATATACGACAGGACTTAGCCTATAAACTTGCATGTAACATAACACGATAGAATCACCAAACTTACATACAAGATGATAGGTTTCATTGCCAAATTAGTATTCAACATGATAGGTTCATCACGAAACTAACATACAACATGATAAGTCCAATAAACAACAATAGTCTCATAGGTATATATGATAGAATTGTCACAACAACTGACATAAATCAGCAATCACAATTATCTTACAACTAGGTACAATTCTAATTTCGCTTTATTACAAATCATGACTTTTATTTGTTCACATCTAAAAGATAACTGAACTTACAAACAAAAGAACAGTCTTGTTTTCTGGGATCTGTTTTCTGAAACTGAAAAGCTATCCTTTCATGTAGACTATTTGTTCTCTAATTTAGATCTGATTTGAGGCTTCTAACTTGCTTTCTAGTTTGCCTTCTAGTCAGAGAAGAATGGCGGCTACTCTAGGTTAACCATGGACAGCATGACGGCTCTTGGAATGAATTTGTGTGGTTTAGGGTTGAGCGTTGGGGTTGTTTCTATAGAAGTCTAATTTAATGAGAGCATTTAGATCAACCTAGGAATAATCAGAACCATCCAGACCCATTAGAGTTATCCAGAAACAGCCACCTATGCCCTAGTGACTCAGCAACAGGTCACAAATCGTCACTGTGCGGATTTGGGGGAGGGGGTCGACCCCTACAAAGGGGGTCGACACCCCAGTTGACACCCCTCTTGGGGGTCGACACCTATGTCGACCCCTCATGGGGTGAGTCGATCCCTATGGGCGGGAATTTTCCTGCCCAGATGATTTGTGGGATTTTGAAATTCGAACTGCTTTTTTCCTAAATTAAATATTATTTATATATAATTTATAATTAAACTAGAAATCTTCTGAACTCCATAACTTCTTCATACGGAGTCCGATTCACGCAAACTCGGACTCTATCTCAAGCAGAATTCCAAGACAAACGCAACGGCGTAACACTTTTCCCTTAATTCTCAGTTTAAAAATTAAGTATTCTTTAATTCATTATTTTAATAAACACAAAAAGTTAGGGTGTTACAATAAGTTAATTAAATTTAGAGTAATATCCAATGAATATAATTGGTATTACCCAGTATTAAAGACCAGACTTGGGTTATTAGTGGATATAGACCCATTTGAGTTAAGTAACTGATTTTATAATAAAATCAGAAATTTTGGATTCCAGGAATTAAGATAACTAAATTCTAAATAAATAGGGAATCTATCCTGAAGAGAAGGTAAATAGTTACGGATGTGTATTAATTTGACTTTAATTAAAACTAAAATCAACACGTGACTCTTTAATTTGGGGACAAAATTATTTTAAGGGGGGTGGACAGTAATGTCCCAGTTTTTTCTTACTTCTGATATTGTTTTAATAAGGTAATTAAATAATAAAATAGATTTACTTAACAAAACTAAACAATTAGAAATATATATGTAAAGATATAAGTGTACGTATATACTAAT
Organism: Allium sativum; assembly: GCA_030737875.1. Classification (NCBI taxonomy): domain Eukaryota; kingdom Viridiplantae; phylum Streptophyta; class Magnoliopsida; order Asparagales; family Amaryllidaceae; genus Allium; species Allium sativum. The sequence continues at coordinate 5,046,418 of CM060909.1, read as the reverse complement.
AATGTGTATGTTTGTTTATGTTTTGAACTTGAAAACATAATATAAAAGTGCAACAAAGGAAACCTTAATCATAAATCAAAACATACATTTTATGATGGGATTAATTGCTTTGAAAATATAACAATATGGATGTGTACACTATAATGCATATATAGTATTGGTTTAAAAATAAATTCAAAGCAAAGTCTTGCAACTAAAACTGTAACTTTCCACATAAGAATGATAACAAAATGCACATATTTAATGGGCCTTTTTATCACTTTTAAAATATAAGGACTTGGAAACAAATACGGATAATAAAGCAAACATATGCAGGAAAACGATTGGCCATAACAATATACATAAACATATAAAAAGAACATGCACATGAAATGTTTGAAAAATTAACCTAGAGAAAATATCAAGGGATGCATAACAAAACAAAAGGAAGCAAAGTCAAGATCCTTAATGTGATTTAACATCAAATAGTATATCTAAATATAGACCTAAACAATTCCTCTAAAAGAGGGCTATACAACTTGCAAATATAAATATTCTCCTCAGCAAAATATCTAATACTTAGAAGGTAAGTAAACCATTTTATATTAGAAATAAATTCAAAGGAAGCTTAAGACCATTCGACCACATTTATGAGGCATGGTAGGACTTGTAGAAGGCAGGAAGTAGACAAGATTATATGGTAGATTTTTTCCCTGCATACGATTCTAGGAAGCTAAAACCAAATAGTGTTAATGGAAGTCTAAGGCTAAAATTACTGTGGATGGAAATGTTATAAAACTAAGACCTAACCAATTATTTAAATGAATTGTTTAATACTTAAAAACTTGGCTATATAAACCACATGAATCTCCACATCTTTCCTCGCACAAACAATTGGAATTAAGAAATCAGTTTCTTGATAATTAGAAGAGCAGAGGAAAGTAGCAGGTGAGTAAACTCACTTTCTAACTCTCTGTTAAATTTCTATTTTAACTAATATTGAAAGTTTACCAGCTGTTTAAATTGTATATATGTTTGTGTTTATAGTGTATCCTTTATAACATTGGTATGTTGATTTTATAATAGCATAAACAGATAAACACAACTTGTACAAAAATCATTTGAACATCCTCTGTGTTATATGAATAACTTACCTCTTCCAGTAGATAAGATCCATAGATTAAATTTAGACAAGTTTCAGCATCTTATTAATACATGAAAGTCATTAATTTATGCCCATGGCATAAATAAAATTGGTTCCAGATCATATAAATTGTTATATCTCAGATATTGCTAGTTTCCTGTAACCCCACCGTAAATGAGAAATTCCAACTTATTTAAAATTGAAATTCAAGCATAAGAATGAAATAATAAGAAGAATTCGTGAAATTTAATACATATTCCCTGATTTTTAAGGGAGTGGATAGTGGGATATCTTGTGATGAACGGAAAATTTCTTTTGGGCAAGTTCCGACTATCTAGGTGATCGAATCCAAGGATAGGGGGCCTGGAGAAGCATGCGAGGCTGAGGAACACAGGAAATATATAAAATAAATTTTCTATCAAGGGATTTGCGTAAACAAGCAATAAAGGGATTTTAGCTGTGTTTTAACATCACCTTTGGTGGAGAACTGCACCCTCGGGAATAGATCGAGTGTGATGCAACTAGGTGAGGAGGTGCAGCCAAGGGTCGTTTCCATTCTGGTGAAGTTTACTGAGTAATGGCGTAAAGTGGTGGTAGCAGTATGTGACAAGTTGAACGTAAGGGGGATTCTAGTTTTTGGGGAAACTGGGTTGAACATCGAAAATCTGATCGCGGTGACAAGGGGTTGATCGGAGTTCACAGACGAGATCAGGAGGTGAAGCGGAGTGTGTAGAGATTGGACTGAAGGGGAGGTGGTAGAGGTCGGCGCTGCGCATGTGCACAACGTTTATGGCGTGCACGGAAATATGTAACACAGGAAAAAAAAGAAACAAGGGTGATCGGGCATGCATTTTCGGGGTGATCATGTACATTTGGATTGCCAAATTCATGGATCTGGCAAGTCGAAAACGAAAGGAATTCAGAGCAGTGCAAAGGAAGTAAGTGGAATGAATTGATGGGTTAGAGAAGGTGCGGCCTCAAATAGTAGAAGGGAGAAGATAAAGAAGGAATGCAGGCTCAGGAAGATGGGCTTTGGGCTAGTGGAGTTAAATAAAACTAAAAAGAAAAAAAAATAGAAAAGGGAATTGGGCCTTCAAGGATTTTTTTAGAAATTTTAAAACATAATATAAAGAAGGAAAGGAGCAATCGGGCCAATGGTTTGGGCCGGGTGTTTTTACAAGTTAAATTAAATGAAAAGTAGGAAATAAAAGGATATATTTAAGGTTTATCAAATAAGATTAAAGAAAAATGGGCCAACCATACTAGGCCGGTAAAAGAAAAGACTAGAAGGAGGATAGGCCGGAGTAATTGGGCCTCAAGGGCTTTAGTAAGATAAATTAGATAAAAAGGAGATATAAATTAGAAAATTGAAAATAAAATAAAATCAAAAGACGGGCAACAAAAATAAATAAAAGGATATTTTTAAATTAATAAGATCGTAAAGAAATGAAATATCTTGGCAAGTAGAAGGAAGGACATTAGCAGGGAAATCGAACGCAGAAGCTTAGCTTAAGAGTTTCAACAAGTTTAAAAATAAAAAAAAAGGGAGATAATTTAAAATCATGTTATTTATAATTATTTATATATGAAAAGAATTTACAAAGGTATAAAATGTCGTATAAACAAGCCGACATTTTATAGTAAAGTACCATGTGGGACGCACACACTTTAGTGGTTCATTTATATAGGATAGTCGAAACTAAATAATAACCATATGCGACGCTGTTTTAACCAAAAATGGCCAAACACCAAATGATGATAGAAAAGCACATCACTAAGTAAATGGTATGAAATTATGAATCCACGAACACAAAATAAAAGTAAAGGCAATTAGAAGACGTGATTTTTATAGTGGTTCGATTTGCTATTAATCTACGTCCACTTCTTAATCACTTCTCATTATGGAGTTTTTCTTTACAACACACATGAAATCTCTCATACATTCATTTCTCGCTTCTCTCATTTTTTGTGATCAAAATACACTTGAATTTGACAAGGAATTGTTGGGATTTCTGCTTTCATGATGGAGGATGTGTGAATTGTCGATCACTTTAGCATGTAGGTGATTTTCCTCAATTTGTTGATGTAGTTTGTGTTAGATCCGGATTTTTAGAGATAGCTAGTGGTGATTAAAAAGCATTAGACTCGAGTTAGATCAACTTTGAATGGAGAATTGAATTGGTTTTATATTCATGTTGTTGGAGAATTGTAAAGCAAAGTTAAGAAGCCATTAATGATGTATTTGAAGCATTAAGAGAAGTGTATGAATGGTTTAGGCAGCACTTCGGGGTCAAGAAATCTGTCCCTTGAATTATGGAGCAAGGGGCTATTTATAGAAGAAGTTTGAAGGTAGTTGCAGTTTCGTAATTATGGGATATAGAGTTTGGATTGGGCATGAAGTTGGATCGGGCTAAACTTGGGTCAGTCATTAATTTGGATCAGGCTCTAACTTGGTTCGGGTGTAAAGTTGGATCGCGGTAGACATGGATCGGGACTTGCTTTTAACGAGCTTCAGCCTTTATTGTACCGTTCCACTTTATCATTACATACCGATCCATTTTCAATGCACTGTACCAATCCAATCTATAATTAATCGACTGATCCACTTTTTGGACATCGATTCAAGATAGCACAGATCCAGTTCTAGCTACATGCACCGATCCAGTTTACAATTAATTACCAACATGCCACTGCATCAATCGACACTGATCCACGTATATTTCTTTAGACGATTCAGTTTGTTCTAGCATGCCGGTTCAGTTTATTACATAATGTGCAACCGCCTTTTCTGAATAGCACTGATCCAAATATTATTTGCCTCAGGACTTTGTGCTTTCATATTTTCTTTAGGACCGATTCCATTCTTTGGTACTGTCCGATTTGCACTGTTTTGTAGTGGTCGACTCGGTCCTCTAACACTGACCGACCCGATCCGCTCTGGATGAAATGGACCGACCCGATGTAGTGACCGATACAAGACTATCTGAATGGTTCGATCCACTTTGTTGAGGCCGATTCAAATTTGTGACCGACCCGGTCCGTTGGTATTGTCTGACCCATATGACTGAGGCTGATCCAGTGCTTTTGTAGTGTTAACATTTGCCCCCCGAAGCTTGTATTTTTTTCTTGCGAGAAATGTGGGCTTCGAAATAAACGTTGTCGTTGATATATTCAGCATTGATATCCAGTAATAGCTTTTTGTCCTGCTATGTTGAACCATGATTTGAATTGGTAAGCTTTGTGTCACATGTTTTGTAATTAAAACAAGCACTTTTGCAATTTTGGAATTATACTCACCATCGACTGTCCAAATACGATATTTATTAGAATCGAATATAATATCTGCACAGAATTGCTCGACTTAGCGGTTTATAACTCACTGAATATTATCTATACAAATACGATATTCGAATTCGAATTCACATTTAATGCTTAAAATTAGCTAGTCGACTAGAGCCGACTGTGGATTTCAAACATTATCGTTTTAATGTCTTAAATGATGGTATCTGATACTTTTCATTTGAGAAATAAGTATAGGCTATTTATTCTCTACTTTTTTTCGGAGAAGTTTTTGATTATCGGTGCCCCTGCTCTTGAGGTTCATTTTAATCCAATGTTTTGTCTTTTCTTATCGACTGAGTCAAAATGATGGAGCTCATCGAGCATTGTAGATTTTTCCTGTGGAGAAATTGCTTTCTTTATGGAAATGATTTTTGCTTGTCGCATCATTTTGTAGTGCGAACTACCACGAAGTTTGGGTGAGGGGTGAGGTTGCATCGATCCGTAGAGCGAACATCACTCATCTGTCAGAGTCACTTAACTTGGTGAATGAACGCTGCCCAGCTGAGGCGCCTTGGACTCCCGCGAACCTTTGGAATAAGGTTAAGTTTGAGCCAATCCACGGAGCGGGCATTAGTCATCGGTCGGAGTCACTTAACTTTGTAAGTGATCGCTGCCCGACCTAGGAATCCTCAACCTCTGTGAACCATTAGGTAAGGTTGAGCTGAACCATGGAGTGGGCATTAGTCATCAGTTGGAGTCATTTAACTCGGTAAGTGATCGCTGCCCGACTGAGGCATCCTGGACCTCCATGAACCATGAGGTAAAGGTTGGGTTGATTCACGGAGCAGTGATCAGTCATTGGTCGGAGTCACCTAACTCGGTAAGTGATCGCTGCCCGACTGAAGCATCATAGACCTCCATGAACCATGAGGTAAAGGTTAAGGTTGGTTCATGGAGCAGGATCAGTTATCAGTCGTAGTCACTTATCTCGGTAAGTGATCGCTGCCCGACTGAAGCATCCTGGACCTCCATGAACCACAAGGTAAAGTTTAAGGTTTATTCATAGAGCGGTGATCAGTAATCGGTCAGAGTCACTTAACTCGGTAAGTGATCGCTGCCCGACTAAAGCATATTGTACCTCCATGAATGATGAGGTAAGGTTGTGCTGATACATGGAGCGAGATTCAGTCATCGGTCGGAGTCACTTAACTCGGTAAATGATCGCTGCCCGACTGAGGTGCCTTGGAATCCCGCAAACCTTTGGGTGAAGGTTGGGCCGATCCACAAAGCGGGTATCAGTGATCGGTCAGAGTCACTTAACTCAGTAAGTGATCGCTGCCCGACTAAAGCATCCTGGACCTCCATGAACCATGAGGTAAAGGTTAAGGTTGATTCATAGAGAGGTGGCCAGTCATCGGTTGGAGTCACTTAAATCGGTATGTGATCGCTGCCCGGCTGATGCATCCTGGACCTCCATATACAATGAGGTATAAGTTAGTTCCATCGATCCGCAGAGCGAACCTCAGTCATCGGCCGGAGTCACTTAACTTGGTAAGTGATTACTTCCCGACTGAGGTACCTTGGATTCCCGCGAACCCTTGGGGTTTCAGATCCAAGGCTACTTGCTAATCTCTTGAGTGTTTGACTTATTGGGACTTTCTCGATCTACCATTGAATCGGTGTTATCAGGTTGTCTCGCTTGGTCGTGTTGTGAGGAAGCAAGTGCTCGCCGGATAGCCTGTAATGAACAATTGTCTATTAGCAAATTTTCATATAAATTTGGCAAGACGGAGAATTAAACAGGTAGGTAATACTTCATTCAAAATCCCATTGTTCGGTACAGTGCATGTAAAACATTACAGAATATTTACAAGAAAGTAGAACATAGCAAAGAGTAAAGTAATGCGAGAAGTAAAGTAAATGCGATAGAGATTGCTCATGTTGAGTTGTAGATATTAGATCATCATCAACGTTCATCAGTTGATTGTCATCCTTGGAAAAGTGTCAGCAGAAGTTACGTTTCTTGGACCGGAGTGGTCATTTGATGACCTTGCCCTTGGGTAGTGTAACACCCCACGTCCGTTAGTGTGACTCACAAAGGGAATGCACTAAGTTCTGTGGAGCATTTAGGGTAAAAGATGCAGATAAATTACAAGACAGACAAAATTAAACAGCGGAAAATAGAACTTTGCTTTATTGATAAAAATAGTTTGTACAATGGTTTCCTTACAATATCAGAGTATCATCTGTCTTACAAAATAAAGAAGCATAAAAACAACATTTATAATCCACGATTTTAGCAAGAGCCAGCCATAGCATCTGAAAAGAGAATCCAAGCAAACTTCAACAATTCTTCAAGCTGGGAAAGAGTGGCAGTCCAACTTAACCTGAGCTAAACTATTCCCTCCTTTACTACCTGGGGGGGGGGGGGGGGACGGAAGAAAAGAAGACGAAAGAAAAACAGAGTCAAACATAAAGCCAGAGTAAGTTCAGTAACTTCTAGCATGTGAACATGGAACAACAACAAAATGACATGAATTAACTGAATACAAGATAACACCATGTTGATAGGATCCGCAAGATTAGACAAGATAATCACAAGATATGCTAAGCTAAGATAAACTAGATATGCTCTAATACGCCGCTTCGCTATTTCCTTGTTATACTGGTTTCTATATCTCTGCACCGCCCAACTAATGTCTCAACTAATAACGCTAACATGTTCCCAATCCCTATATTTTCCATCGCCTTCAGGCATCCATTTATTTATTTGTTACCTAGATTTAATCTAGGGTTTTCTACCAAGTGCCCTCTAGATTCAACTAGAGTTTACGCTGTCTGCCGAACGTTTCTCGGATTCAGGATTTATGCCTCCTAGTTCTACTAGGAATTATGCTACCTGTAGAACGATGCCCCCAAGTCTAGGACACACTACCTAGAGTGGTATATGTTCCCATACTTCCCCACGCATGTATCGCGAATCGTTATCGCTTGTCTAGATGCACATGTCCTGTAATGTGCGGTCCGAGTCCTGTGACATGGCAAATCAAGGAATACAGAAATCGGTCGGGAGCTTTCAGATATCTGCCGATGCAGATGCTAAGTCTTTTTTTATTCCAGTGGCTATGGTCCCACTTGACCCCTCCCTCAACTAATGAAAGGCACACTTTGTAAAATGAGAACTATACGCCGGCCCCCGGTGCCCCACTATCCTATGGCCATCCTCACCCATAACTAGATAGCAAGTATATGGTCTTTTGGAGTTCTCCGCCTTTCCGCTTCACGTATCTCGATTGACTCAAGATGGATGGTAGACAACGAGTCGCTATCACAGGGCTACCGTTTGCTCGTCGAATCACGCCGGTCCATCCTGGTGTTAAGGTTGCCATGTATTGCAACCAAGGCATACCCCTGGTTCTTCTACGCAGACCTTAACCTCTGTGGGCCCAGGAGGATCATCTGCAGCATCACAGAGGGATACCAAGAGTACCCTCACGTCCCCTCGAAGCCTCGGGCTTCGTAACCCAATTCGTTGGAGCCTCCTTTTTACTCAGACGGACATTCGCTCCTTTCCGTGTTATACTAAGAACTACTACTTAGTTTTACTAACTAAGATTTCCCACTTAGTTTCCAGAATCATTGTTTTCTTACCTAAGGTTCACTACTTGGTTCTCCTTCCCGTTAATTTGGATTGGCTAAGTGTCATTAGTCAATTCAAGCTAACTTAACCCCCCTCATTTATCCTGTTAAACTGGTTAAGTTTTATCAGTAATTCATGTTGACTTAACCTGACCACAAACCAAGTTATGTTGGTTAAGTATTCCTTATTACTTAACCCTACCCATTATCCTGTATTGGTTAAGTGTTCCTTTTTAACTTAACCTTGCCCGTCTATTTTCACTAACATGTTATTAATGGTTAAGTATTGTCCCTACATGTTTTAGACTTAGCCTTATTCCTTTATCACAACCTGATGGTTAAGTGTTCAAGTTTACTTAACCCTACGGTCTAGCCCAGCTAACATATCAAGTTGCTAAGTGTATTAACTTTACTTAACCCCACCTTCTTAGTCTAGTTAACATGTTAATTTGGCTATGTGTTTTCTTAATTACTTAACCCCTACAGATCTTGTCTTGCTACCTTGAGTTTGGTTAAGTGTCTCTATGGACTTAGCCCTCCCATTCTAGCTTAACTGTGTTAAGTTGGTTAGGTGTTCCTATGGACTTAACCCTCCCATTCTAGTCAGCCTGAAACTTACCCCACCCATCCTTCTAGTTATCATGTTGAACTGGTTAAGTGTCTTAGTTAACTTAACCCTACCATTCTTGTTCTAGCTTTAACTAAATAGATTAAAGCCGCTACCATTCACATTAGACATGTATTGTTGCGACTATTGGATGAGCCGGATGGTTCCACGCAGGTTTACATCGCAACTCAATCTAACCTCGGGCTAGGCATATTCGTGTTTTCTAAGTTCAAAGGGTTTCAATTTATTTTCAAATCAAGTTTTGAAAGTAACCATCCCGTTCGTCGGATCAGTTAGGGATAGCCAGGGAGAGCAGGAAACTTGTATTTTCCAAACCCACGCCTAGACACTATCCTCTCTGTCACCCCAGAACTTTCGGGTGTGTCATTAAAAGAGATGTCATTAATAAACCTTTAATTTGTCAAAATTAACATTTCCTCATTTAGGACAAATTCTATAAGTAAATTAATCCTAAATTACTTATTTCCCAATTACTCTTTTAATGTAAATTGTCTACATTTATTTCTATGGCCCATTTCCCCCTCTATATCATATTTATGCCTTTTGGTATGTAAACTATACCAATTAAGTGTCACTAACCATGATTTTGCTAAACCTGACAGTTATTCCCAATTATGGCCAATCTCAAATTTATACCAATATATTTATTACGCCAAATTAGCTAATCCAATCCTGATTTAACATTCTAATTACAGTTCACGTCAAACTAGTCTTATTATTCTAGTTCATAACTCATGTAAATGCTAGATTTACAAGTCAATACTAGATTTAAATTACACATCCTATATTTCATGTTAAATTTATCCAATTTGTATTTCTATGAACATGCCATAATTCATGTTCCCAATTCATGCCAGATTCCTAGTTTATAACTATCTTTTTAGTACATTTCACATTATGCCCAAATCGTATTCCCAGAGTTCGTATAATTGGGATTAAATCTAGAATATGGATAAATCTAGACTCGTAGAAAATAGGGAATGAACCAAAGATGCTACGAAAAAGGATGGAAATAATAACTAGCATAAAAGGTTTGAATAACGATATAGGTTCAAGAACATGGGTAGACCTAATTTAATAGGTAAATTCCCAAGGTCTAAAACCAAGGATAGACAGAATAGAGACATAGGTTCAAGAACATGGGTAGACCTAACTTAATAGGTAAATTCCCAAGGTCTAAAACCAAAGAAAACAAAGAACAGTCTGAATACATAATCGGGTTTAGAACCAATTTCACAGTCACAAAACTTAAACACTTTCCACGTCATGAACCATAGATGCTTAATCACAGTTGTCCCATTTATGTCATAGACAATAGTTTGCTTCCTAATCAAAGGTATAGGCTTGTGTTCATAGTCATGGAAATAATTCTCATAGTTACAGTCACAGTCATAGGCAATGTTCATAGTCATAGGCAATGTTCATAGTCATATGAAATGTTCATAGTCAAAGAGGCATATGGTTCTAAGGTCCATAGTTTCATAGTCACAGTCTTATTTGTCCTTGAATCATGACAGTTCTTAATTAGGTCCAAAGAGATAGACACAGATTCGAATAGAAAGATTTGGCATATTCTTTTATTCCTTTAATTTCATGTCACGAACAGAGAAGAATGTTCAAATCTAAAAAGTAACTGACTTACAGAGATTAGATTAGAATAGAAAGGAGGCGTTGCTATGATTCGTGCGACGTTTAGCCTTTAATCCTTATCTTGAAGCTTTGAATCTCTTCTAGACAACTTGAGCAGCATAACGTTGTCTTGGATTTTCGTTTTATCTTCTAATTTTTATTGATTTATTTATTTTCTCAGAGGAAGCATAAGGATAGAAAAGAATTGTGAATAGAGAAGAAGACCAGGGCTGTTTATATAGTGTAGAAGTCAACGAATCTGGTCAGAAGGGCGTCCAGATACAGAAGAACGAACCAGGTGCAGAAAACAGGAAAAAGCCGGGGGGGTCGACCCCCAGGTCGACTACCCAGTCGACCTGGGTGACCCAGGACGACTACCCTGTCGACCTGGGCGCCCAGGTCGACTACCCAGTCGACCTGGGTGCCTTGGGCGGGAAAATTCCCGCCTAGCCCAATCTGGGTCCGATTTTAATTTTGAACTTGACCTGTTTTGAATTTTGAACCTTGCTGAAACTTCCGGAGGCCATATCTTCCTCATACGCACTCTGATTTACGCAAACTCGGACTCGTTTTCATGCAGAATTCCGAGACGAACGTAATGGCGCGGCCTGTTTCCCTTGATTTTGATTTTAACTTTATTTCTTCCTTGATTTGTGAATCTTAGCATTACAGAATCACGGGGTGTTACATTCTCCCCCACTTAAAAGGATTTCGTCACCGAAATCTTCAAGTTATGAAGAATGTGTCCTACCATCCAATCACCCATCTACTCAACCATCCAATCACAGGCATTCACTGTCCTTAAAAGATTTCTAATGCTTTCATGTTTATATGCATAGTGTGTGTATATGTCTTTATCTAATGCAAAATCAGGCGGTCTACAAATTCAGTTGACCTCCTTAATGCGAATCATGTCAGTGCCATGCGTCCAATCATGTATGCAAGCATCCCTAGTTATGTAAATACTACATGCGTGCACATCCACTCATCCATATGCAACATCCATATGATAACATATCAAGTTCAACTTACAAACAAATACATATTTGTAAATGCAATATGCAAGCGTCCGAACTTGATCTAGTGCCTAATACGTATGCATATGCATCCACGAGCAACCATTAGCAACCACCAATCATAACATGTTTCAAATACATGTTTACATCCATTGGCATCTACCTAAGGATCGAAGATACGACCTAGAGGATATACACTGGAAAGAGAGAAACAATTATGCGCAAAGCTCCTAAACAATGAAATCAAGGATGCACCCTCAAGGAAAAGGGTATGATGCTAGTATCTGGCCTTCTTGAGTTTTACTCCACTGTATCTTAACTAATTTAACTTCATGATTGTGAAGTTCCGGATCTCCATTTCCAAAACAAATAGATGTCAATCATGGTACCAAGTGTACATACCAAGATGGTTTGAGGTCTCTCCTCTTATCTGCCATGCCATAACTATAAGGGTCGAAAGGTTACTACGTGCTTTTTAGAGTGCCTGTCACAACTATTCATTTCTCACGCAAACCATCCTAGTCGAACTCGACATTCCCTAAGTACTAGCCCCAAAGGCCTAAACCAATATCAAACAAGCACCCAAGGAATATCTCCTCCGAATTTAGACGATCTACGTGAGATGATATAAGCAAACTCGATGGCTATTCTCAAATCTCTACTAACCAAAAATAAACTGGTCGGACCACCAATTGGATTTGAGACCCTAGTGGGATCTTTCTACTATACTAGTACTATGGTGCAGAGACCCAACTATGGAAGTGGATATGAACAAATGCGAAGCGCTAGAACCTAAGGAAATAGCACGAACAGAAAACTAGACTCTTCCAACCGGACTGCCTTTCTCCTAGGTACGCTTGATGGGGAAAGCATGTACTTGTCCTTTTGAAAATCCTGTCCTCGTCCTTGCCCTTATCCTTAAGTATATGCCCGATCATACCCTAGTAAAGATACTTCCTCTTGTCTTAGGTTTTATAATTTCTTCCTCCTTCGTGTGCTCAGTCTACATCCATGAATTCCTCATCCTACGGTTGTGCTCCTTAGCCAAACTCCTCATCCCCTTTTGTATGTAACCATGTTGACAAATCTCTCGAAAGCTGCCTCCATCGGACAGAAAACCCTACTAAGCTTGAAAGAAAACTAACATCAGGTGAAACTACTACGATTATAGATGGAAGTCGGGCACTACTTCGCCCTTCGATGAGGTTACCTCCCAGAAATCTAGGAGCCACAGAGAGTCAAGAAAGAAGGAGACAAGAATTCGAACAGAGGAAGAGAAGATAATGCGTATGGCTTTTTGGGGAATATGCCTTTAAAACAAATCTTTTCTCTTGAAAATGCTTCTTTAAAAACTGTTTTGAAAATAAATTTTCAAATCCTTTATCTGATCTGGTAACCTTCAGCTCTGATACCACGTGTAACACCCCACATCCGTTAGTGTCACTCACAAAGGGAATGCACTAAGTTCTGTGGAGCATTTAGGGTAAAAGATGCAGATAAATTACAAGACAGACAAAAATTAAACAGCGGAAAATAGAACTTTGCTTTATTGATAAAAATAGTTTGTACAATGGTTTCCTTACAATATCAGAGTATCATCTGTCTTACAAAATAAAGAAGCATAAAAACAACATTTATATTCCCCGATTTTAGCAAGAGCCAGCCATAGCATCTGAAAAGAGAATCTAAGCAAACTTCGACAATTCTTCAAGCTGGGAAAGAGTGGAAGTCCAACTTAACCTGAGCTAAAATATTCCCTCCTTTACTACCTGGGGGAGGGGGGAAACGAAAGAAAAGAAGATGAAAGAAAAACAGAGTTAGACATAAAGGCTGAGTAAGTTCAGTAACTTCTAGCTTGTGAACATGGAACAACAACAAAATGACATGAATTAACTGAATACAAGATAACACCATGATGATAGGATCGGCAAGATTAGACAAGATAATCACAAGATATGCTAAGCTAAGATAAAATGGATATGCTCTAATACGCCGCTTTGCTATTTCCTTGTTATACTGGTTTCTATATCTCTGCACCGCCTAACTAATGTCTCAACTAGTAACGCTAACGTGATCCCAATCCCTATATTTTCCATCGCCTTCAGGCATCCATTTATTTACTTGTTACCTAGATTTAATCTAGGGTTTTCTACCAAGTGCCCTCTATAGTCAACTAGAGTTTACGTCGTCTGCCGAACGTTTCTCGGATTCAGGATTTATGCCACCTAGTTCAACTAGGAATTATGCTACCTATCGAACGATGCCCCCAAGTCTAGGACACACTACCTAGAGTGGTATATGTTCCCATACTTCCCCACGCATGTATCGTGAATCGTTATCGCTTCTCTAGATGCACATGTCCTGTAATGTGCGGTCCGAGTCCTGTGACAGGGCATATCAAGGAATACAGAACTCGGTCGGGAGCTTTCAGATATCTGTCGATGCAGATGTTAAGGTCTGTTTTTATTCCAGTGGTTATGGTCCCACTTTACCCCTCCCTCAACTAATTAAAGGCACACCTTGTAAAATGAGAACTGTACGGCGGCCCCCGGTGCCCCACTATCCTATGGCCATCCTCACCCATAACTAGATAGCAAGTATAAGGTCTTTTGGAGTTCTCCGCCTTTCCGCTTCACGTATCTCGATTGACTCAAGACGGATGGTAGACGACGAGTCGCTATCACAGGGCTATCGTTTTCTCGCCGAATCACGCTAGTCCATCCTGGTCTTTAGGTTGCCATGTATTGCAACCAAGGCATACCCCTTGTTCTTCTACGCAGACCTTAACCTCTTTGGGCCCAGGCGGATCATCTGCAGCCTCACATAGGGATATCAAGAGTACCCTCACGTCCCCTCGAAGCCTCGGGCTTCGTAACCCAATTCGTTGGAGCCTCCTATTTACTAAGACGGACATTCGCTCCTTTCCGTGTTATACTAAGAATTACTACTTAGTTTTACTAACTAAGATTTACCACTTAGTTTCCAGAATCGTTGTTTTCTTACCTAAGGTTCACTACTTAGTTCTCCTTCCCGTTAATTTGGATTGGTTAAGTGTCATTAGTCAATTCAAGCTAACTTAACCCCCCTCATTTATCCTGTTAAACTGGTTAAGTGTTATCAGTAATTCATGTTGACTTAACCCGACCACAAACCAAGTTATGTTGGTTAAGTATTCCTTATTACTTAACCCTACCCATTATCCTATATTGGTTAAGTGTTCCTTTTTAACTTAACCTTGCCCGTCTGTTTTCACTAACATGTTATTAATGGTTAAGTAATGTCCCTACATGTTTTAGACTTAGCCTTATTCCTTTATCACAACCTGATGGTTAAGTGTTCAAGTTTACTTAACCCTACGGTCTAGCCCAGCTAACATATCAAGTTGGCTAAGTGTATTAACTTTACTTAACCCCACCTTCTTAGTCTAGTTAACATGTTGATTTGGCTAAGTGTTTTCTTAATTACATAACCCCTACAAATCTTGTCTTGCTACCTTGAGTTTGGTTAAGTGTCTCTATGGACTTAGCCCTCCCATTCTTGCTTAACCGTGTTAAGTTGGTTAGGTGTTCTTATGGACTTAACCCTCCCATTCTAGTCAGTCTGAACCTAACCCCACCCATCCGTCTAGTTATCATGTTGAACTGGTTAAGTGTCTTAGTTAACTTAACCCTACCATTCTGGTTCTAGCTTTAACTAAATAGATTAAAGCCGCTACCACTCACATTAGACAGGTATTGTTGCGACTACTGGATGTGCCGGTTGGTTCAGGGCAGGTTTACATCGCAACTCAGTCTAACCTTGGGCTAGGCATATTCGTGTTTTATAAGTTCAAAGGGTTTCAATTTATTTTCAAATCAAGTTTTGAAAATAACCATCCCATTCGTCGGATCAGTTAGGGATAGCCAGGGAGAGCAGGAAACTTGTATTTTCCAAACCCAGGCCTAGACTCTATCCTCTCTGTCACCCTAGAACTTTCTGGCGTGTCATTAAAAGAGATGTCGTTAATAAACCTTTAATTTGTCAAAATAAACATTTCCTCATTTAGGACAAATTCTATAAGTAAATTAATCCTAATTTCTTATTTCCCAATTACTCTTTTAATGTAAATTGTCTACATTTATTTCTATGGCCCATTTTCCCCTCTATATCATATTTATGCCTTTTGGCATGTAAACTATACCAATTAAGTGTCACTAACCATGATTTTGCTAAACCTGACGGTTATTCCCAATTATGGCCAATCTCAAATTTATACCAATATACTTATTACCCCCAAATTAGCTAATCCAATCCTGATTTAACATTCTAATTACAATTCACATCAAACTAGTCTTATTATTCTAGTTCATAACTCATGTAAATGCTAGATTTACAAGTCAATACTAGATTTAAATTACACATCCAATATTTCATGTTAAATTTATCCAATTTGTATTTCTATGAACATGCCATAATTCATGTTCCCAATTTATGCCAGATTCCAAGTTTATAACTATGTTTTTAGTACATTTCACATTATGCCCAAATCGTATTCCCAGCGTTCGTATAATTGGGATTAAATCTAGATTATGGATAAATCTAGACTCGTAGAAAATAGGGAATGAACCAAAGATGCTACAAAAAAGGATGGACATAATAACTAGCATAAAAGGTTTGAATAACGATGTAGGTTCAAGAACATGGGTAAACCTAACTTAATAGGTAAATTCCCAAGGTCTAAAACCAAGGATAGACAGAATAGAGACATAAGTTCAAGAACATGGGTAGACCTAACTTAATAGGTAAATTCCCAAGGTCTAAAACCAAAGAAAACAAAGAACTGACTGAATAGATAATCAGGTTTAGACCCAATTTCACAGTCACAAAACTTAAACACTTTCCTAGTCATGAACCATAGGTGCTTAATCATAGTTGTCCCATTTATGTCATAGACAATAGTTTGCTTCCTAATCAAAGGTATAGGCTTGTGTTCATAGTCAAGGAAATAATTCTCATAGTTATAGTCATAGTCATAGGCAATGTCCATAGTCATAGGCAATGTTCATAGTCATAGGTAATGTTCATAGTCAAAGAGGCATATGGTTCTAAGGTCCATAGTTTCATAGTCACAGTCTTATTTGTCCTTGAATCATGATAGTTCTTAATTAGGTCCAAAGAGATAGGCACAGATTCGAATAGAAAGATTTGGCATATTCTTTTATTCCTTTAATTTCATGTCACGAACAGAGAAGAACGTTCAAATCTAAAAAGTAACTGACTTACAGAGATTAGATTAGAATAGAAAGGAGGCGTTGCTATGATTCGTGCGATGTTTAGCCATTAATCTTAATTTTGAAGCTTTGAATCTCTTCTAGACAACTTGAGCAGCATAACCTTGTCTTGGATTTTTGTATTATCTTCTTATTTTTATTTATTTATATATTTTCTCAGAGGAAGCATAAGGATAGAAAAGAATTGTGAATAGAGAAGAAGACCAGGGTTGTTTATATAGTGTAGAAGTCAACGAATCTGGTCAGAAGGGCGTCCACATACAGAAGAACGAACCAGGTGTAGAAAACAGGAAAAAGCAGGGGCGTCGACCCCCAGGTCGACTACCCAGTCGACCTGGGTGACCCAGGTGGACTACCCAGTCGACCTGGGTGCCCAGGTCGACTACCCAGTCGAGCTGGTTGCCTTGGGCTGGAAAATTCCCGCCCAGCCCAATCTGGGTCCGATTTGAATTTTGATCTTGACCTGTTTTAAATTTTGAACCTTGGTGAAACTTCCGGAGGCCATATCTTCCTTATACGGACTCCGATTTACGAAAACTCGGACTTGTTTTCGTGAAGAATTCCAAGACGAATGCAATGGAGCAGCCCGGTTCCCTTGATTTTGGTTTTTACTTTTAATTCTGCCTTGATTTGTGAATCTTAGCGTTACACAATCACGGGGTATTACAGGTAGTCGCAGAAGGTTTTGCATCTTTAGAATTTTTCACATACTGTTGCAAATGGTTCTTCTTAATCATCTCTTCGATCAATGATCTTAGTTGTTTGCACTCGTTGGTGTAGTGGCTCGGCTGATTATGATACCGACAAAACTTCCTAAATTCGGTCAGATGGTCATTCCTTCTCATTGGCGGTGGATCTGGATAATCTTTGGCATTCTTGGTGGCATGGTAAATGTTCCCTGGAGTATCATTTAGAGGTTTTAGATCAGATGAGTTAAGAGGACGAAACTTTTTATTAGCTTTGTTGTCGTTTCCGTTGTTGGCTCGCTCTGCCCCTTGCGCACTCTTCTAATTAGGTTTAATAGCTGCACTTTTAGGGGCCTCAAGGAGCTGGTTACCACGAATGATCTAAAGAGATATAGGATTATCATCCACCATTATGTACTCTTCTTCTTTCTTATAGAACTTGTCAAGCATAGTTGGTTCCTTCATCTTTATACATCTTCCTAATTCGCTCGTTTTATCTATAGCATCGGGTACATCCATGAGGACTATACGTGGTTCCGAATTCCTTACTTCGGACAGGGCGATATTGAATCAAACAAGGAAGGCTTTGACAGTCTCCCCTAGCTTCTGCTTCATTGCTGAGAGAGTTATAGCGTCGTTGTCTTTCGTATCATACAAGCGGAACGGCTCCTTGAACTTTTGGTTAGGTCGGAGAAACGGTCTATGGATTTGGGGTGGTAGCTTTATGAACCATAATGACGCAGCAACTTCTAGATAAAGGGGAAATTAGCTGCATCTCATTTAGTCAGTCGCTTTAGCTGCGCTCAAACGCCCCTCATATTTGAATAGGAAGTAGTTGGGATCAACGAGGCCGTTGTATAGAGGCAAGTTCGGAGGATTAAATTTCTTTGGACATTCTGCTTCGAGGATCCTTTCGGTGAACGGAGTCCTATCGAGGGAGAAGTCCCATTCTCTTTCGTCGTCTTTGCTAGCTTGATTGTTTTCATGGCTCGTTCTATCATACCCGAAATGTATTCTTCGGTGTTATGTCAATCTGTGAAGCTGAGCTCTTTACCAATTGTTTGTCTAGGCATATGATCTCGATTAGAGAGCATAGGTACTTTGCCTTCTAGACGAGGGGGTGCCCCACATGATAGGGTTAACGATCTTTCGAGCATTCACTTCAGAATGATTTATAGTTTTGATACCAATTCTTCGATGTTAGTTTTGTCCCTGTCACTCGCCCTATCATAATCTTCTTCCATGTTGTCGTTGCGGTTACGACAGAAGTGGGCGATTTATCATTCTCTTCGAGATCCACATGCACTTTCGGAGGAGCTGGATTTGATCGAGCATTAAGAACGGCGTCAAGTTTCTCCATCATCATTCTAGTAGAGGCAACCATTTGGTTGTTGACATTGTCAATAGCGACTTTTAATTCATTTCTGGTCACATCGGCTGCGCTTTTTGAATTTTCACCAACTTCAAAGCGGTTTGCGAGCGTTGCTTCTTCATGACAACATTATCGGCTTCTACCACGGTCTTGCTAGTGGTCTTCTTAGACTTTACCATGATCTCGGATAAGGCCTTGAATTTTGATGATAATTCACTGATTGGACTAGATCTTGGATTTGCAGAATCTATGGTAGAAGTAGGCTTTGAACTTCAATGTGAAGGAAGGTGATGCGAACACGGCCCCACGGTAGGCGCCAAATGTTTTAACCAAAAATGATAAAACACCAAATGATGATAGAAAAGCACGTCACTATGTAAATGGTATGAAATTGTGATGCCACGAACAAAAAATAATAGTAAAAGCAATAAGAAGACCAGATATTTATAGTGGTTCAATTCACTATGAATCTACGTCCACTTTTCAATCACTTCTCATTACGGAATTTTTCTTCACAGCACTCATCAAATCTCTCATACATTCATTTCTCACTTCTCTCATTTTTTATGATCTAAATACACCTGAATTTGGCTAGGAATTGTTGGGATTTCTATCTTCATAATGGAGGATGGGTGAATCGTCGATCACTTTAGCATGTAGTTTCTTTTCCTCGATTTGTTGATGAAGTTCATGCAAGATCCCGATTTTTAGAGATAGCAAACGGCGATTAAAGAGCATTAGACTCGAGTTAGATCAACTTCGAATGGAGAAATGATTTGATATGATCTTCATGTTGTTACGAATGATAAAGAAAAGTTAGGAAGCCATTAATGATGTTTATGATGTTTATGAAGCTTTTAGAGAAGTGTAGAGAAGTTTCGTAATTATGGGATACAGAGTTTGGATCGGGCATTAAGTTGGATCGGGCTAAACTTGGATCGGGCGTTAATTTGGAACATGCTTTAACGTTGTTCGGGTGTAAAGTTGGATCGGGGTAGGCATGGATCGGGACTTGCTTTTAAGGAGATTCAGCGTTTATTGTACCATTCCACTTTATCATAACATACCGATCCATTTTTAATGCACTATACCAATCCAATTTATAATTAAGTGACTGATCCACTTTCTATACACCGATTAATGATAGCACCGATCCAGTTCTAGTCATATGTACCGATCTAGTTTCCAGTAAATTACCAACATGCCACCTCATCAATTGACACTGATCCATGTGTACTTTCTTTGGACGAGTCACTTTGTCTTAGCATGCCGGTCCAGTTTATTACGTAATGTGCCACCGCCGTTTCGGAATAGCCCCGATCCAAATATTATTTTCTTCAGGACTATATGCTTTCATATTCGCTTTGGGACCGATCCAGTTCTTTGGTACTGACCGATCCGCACTATTTTGTAGTGACTGACTCGGTCCTCTGACACTGACCGACCCGATCGGCTTTGGATGAAATGGACCGACACGATGTAGTGACCGATCCGACACTATCAGATTGTTCGATCCACTTTGTTGAGGCCGATCCAAATTTGCGACCGACCCGGTCCGTTGGTACTGTCCGACCCATATGACTAAGGCCGATCCAGCGCTTTAGCAGTGTTAAAATTTGGCCCTCAAATCCTGTATTTTTTGCTTGCGAAAAATGCGGGCTTCGAAATAAAAGTTTTGTTGATATATTCTGCATTGAGACCCAGTTATAGCTTTTTTCTGCTATGCTGAACCATGCTTTGAATTGATATGCCTCGTGTCACTTGTTTTGTAATTAAAATAAGCACCTGTGCAGTTCTGGACTTATACTCACCATCGACTGTCCATATCGATGGTGGATAAGTTAATCATCAGAAAATGAATTATAATGAATTTCAGTTTGAATCTAATAAAATATCTGCACAAAATTGATCTACTCAGCGGTTTATAACTCACTGAATATTATCTATACAAATACGATATTCGAATTGAAATTCGCATTTAATGCTTAAAATCTGCTAATCGACTAGAGCCGACTGTGGATTTCAAACATTATTGTTTTAATTTCTTAAATGATGGTATCTGATACTTTTCATTTGAGAAATATGTATTAGCAATTTATTTTCTGCTTTTCTTCGGAGAAGTTTTTGATTATTGGTGCCCTGGCTCTGGAGGGTTCATTTTAATCCAACGTTTTGTCTTTTGTTGTCGACTGAGTCAAAATGATGGAGCTCATCGAGCGTTGTTGTTTTTTCCTACGGAGAAATTGCTTTCTTTATGGAAATGACATTTTGCTTGTCTCATCATTTTTCAGTGCGAACTCCCACGAAGTTTGGGTGAGGGGTGAGGTTTCATCGATCCGTAGAACGAACATTAGTCGTCGGTCAAAGTCACTTAACTTGGTGAGTGAACGCTACCCAACTGAGGTGCCTTAAACTCCCGCTAACCTTTGGGATAAGGTTAAGGTTGAGCCGATCCATGGATAGGGCATCAATCATGGGTCGGAGTCACTTAACTTGGTAAGTGATCACTACCCGACTGAGGCATCCTGGACCCCCATGAACCATGAGGTAAGTTTGAGATGATCTATGGAGCAGGCATCAATCGCCGGTCGGAGTCACTTAACTCGGTAAGTGATCGCTGCCCAACTGAGGCATCCTGGACCCCCATAAACCATGAGTTAAAGGTTGGGTTGATTCACAGGGCGGTGATCAGTCATCGGTCGGAGTCACTTAACTTGGTAAGTGATCGCTACCTGACTGAAGCATCCTGGACCTCCACCATGAGGTAAAGGTTAAGGTTGATTCATGAAACGGTGATCAGTCATCGGTCAGAGTCACTTAACTCGGTAAGTGATCGTTGCCCGATTGAAGCATCTGGACCTCCATCAACCATGAGGTAAAGGTTAAGGTTGATTCACGGAGCGGTGATCAGTCATCGGTCGGAGTCACTTAACTCGGTAAGTGATCGATGCACGACTGAAGCATCCTAGAACTCCATGAACCATAACGTAAGGTTGAGCTGATCCATGGAGCGGTCATCAATCATCGGTCGGAGTCACATAGCTCGGTAAGTGATCGCTGCCCGCCTGAGGTGCCTTGGACTCTCGCGAACCTTTGGGTGAAGGTTTGGCTTATCCATGGTGCAGGTATCAGTCATAGGTCAGAGTCACATAACTCAGTGAGTGATTGCTACCCAATTGAAGCATCCTGAACCACCATGAACCATAAGGTAAAGGTTAAGGTTGATTCACGGAGTGATGATCAGTCATCGGTCGGAGTAACTTAACTCGGTAAGAGATCACTGCCCGACTGATGCATCCTGGACCTCAATGAACCATGAGGTATAGGTTAGGGTTGCATCGATCCACAGAGCGAACCTCGGTCATCGGTCGGAGTCACTTAACTTGGTAAGTGATCGCTGCCCAACTGAGGTGCCCTGGACTCCCGCGAACCCTTGGGGTTTTAGATCCGTGGCTAGTTGCTAATCTCTTGAGTGTTTGACTCATCAGGACTTTCTCGATCTACCATTGAATCGGTGTTATCGGGTTGTCTCACTTGGTCGTGTAGTGAGGAAGTAAGTGCTCGCCGGATAGCCCGTAATGAGAAATTGTTTGTTAGCAAATTTTCGTATAAATTTGGCAAGACAGAGATTTATACAGGCAGGCAATACTTCATTCGGAATGTCGTTGTTCGGTACAATGCATGTAACTCATTACAGAATATTTACAAGAAAGTATAACATAGCAAGGAGTAAAGTAATGCGAGAAGTAAAGTAAATGCATTAGTGGTTGCTAATTTTGAGTTGTAGAAATTAGATCATCATCATCGGTCATCAGTTGGTTATCAGCCATGGAATAGTGTGAGCAAAAGCTACGTTGCTTGGACCAGAGTGGTCTTTTGATGCCCCTTTCCCTTCGGTAGTCATAGAAGGATATGCATCTTGAGAATTTTTCACATACTATTGCAACGGTTCTTTTCAGTCAGCTCTTCGATCAATGATCTTAGATATCTGCACTCGTTGGTGTTGTGGCCTTGCTGATTTTGATACCGACAAAACTTCCCAGATTTGGTCAGACGGTCATTCATTCTAATTGGCCGAGTCTCTGGATAATATTCTGCATCCTTTGTGGCAAGGTAAATGTTCTCAGGAGTATCATTCGAAGGTGTTAAATCAGACGAGTCAAGAGGACGAAACTTTTTATTAGATTTGTTGTTGTTTCCGTTGTTGGCTCGCTTCTTCCCCTGTGTACTCTTCTGATTAGGTTGAATAGCTGCACTTTTAGGAGCCTCAAGGAGTTGGTCACCACCAATGATCTGAAGAGGTATAGGATTATTGTCCACCCTCATGTACTCTTCTACTTTCTTATAGAACTTTTCAAGTGTAGTTGGTTCTTTCATCTTTATCCATCTTCCGAATTCGCTCATTTTATCTATAGCATCGAGTAGAGCCATGAGGACTATACGTAGTTCCGGATTCTTTCCTTCAGACAAGGCAATATTGAATTAACCAAGGAAATCTTTGATAGTTTCCCTGACCTCTGCTTCATTGCTGAGAGAGTTATAACATCCTTGGCTTTGGTAGCATACAAGCGGAACTGCTCCTTGAACTTTTTGGTTAGGTTAGAGAAATGGTCTATGGATTTAGGTGGTTGCTTTGTGAACCATAATGATGCGGCACCTTCTAGATAAAGGGGAAAGTAGGTGCATCTCATTTCGTCAGTCGCTTTAGCTACGCTCATATGCCACTCATATTTGAATAGGAAGTTGTTTGGATCAACAAGGCTGTTTTATGGTGGCAAAGTCGGAGGATAAAATTTCATTGGACATTCTGCTTCGAGGATCCTTTCGGAGAACGGAGTCCTATCGAGGGAGAAGTCCCATTCTCTTTCGTCGTCTTTGCTATCTTGATTCTTTTTCATGGCACGTTCTATCAGATTTGAAATGTATTCTTCAGTGTTATGGCGATCTGTGAAGATGAGCTCTTTAGCAAATGTTCGTCTAGGCATATGATCTCGATTAGAGAGCTTAGGTGCTTCGCCTTCTCGATGAGGAGGTGCCATTGTGATAGGGTTAGCAATCTTTCGAGCATTCACTTCGGAATCACTCTTAGCTTTTGGTAACAATTCTTCGATGTTAGCTTCGTCCCTGTCACTTGGCCAATCATAATCGTCGTCCATATTGTCGTTGCGGTTATGATCGAAAGCGGGCGATTCATCATTCTCTTCGAGATCCACATGCACTTTCGGAGGAGCTGGATTTGATCGAGCATTAAGAATGGCGTCAAGTTTAACCCATCATCATTTAAGTAGAGGCATCCATTCGGTGGTTGACATTGGCAATAGCGACTTTTAATTCATTTCTGGTCACACAGGCTCTGCTTTTTGAATTTTCGCCAAATTTAAAGCAGTTTGTGAGTGGTGTTTCTTCATTCACAACATTATCGGCTTCAACGACGGTCTGGATAGTAGTCTTCTGAGACTTTGCCATGATCTTGGATAAGGCCTTGAATTCTGATGATAATTCGTCGATTGGCCTAGATCTTAGATTTGCAGAATCTATGGTAGAAGTAGGCTTAGAACATTAATGTGAAGGAAGGAGATGCGAACACGACCCCACGGTGGGCGCCAAATGTTTTTACCAAAAATAGTCAAACACCAAATGATGCTAGAAAAGCACGTCACCAAGTAAATGGTATGAAATTGTGAAGCCAAGAACACAACTAAAAGTAGAAGCAATAAGAAGACGAGATTATTATCGTGGTTCGATTCACTATGAAGCTGCGTCCACTTTTCAAT
This sequence comes from Allium sativum, assembly GCA_030737875.1. Taxonomy (NCBI): domain Eukaryota; kingdom Viridiplantae; phylum Streptophyta; class Magnoliopsida; order Asparagales; family Amaryllidaceae; genus Allium; species Allium sativum. Next base: position 5,021,999 of record CM060909.1, on the reverse strand, counting down.
CACTTATCATTACGGAACTTTGCTTTACAATATACATGAATTCTCTGATACATTCATTTCTCACTTCTCTCATTTTTTATGATCTAAATACACTTGAATTTGGCAAGGAATTGTTGGGATTTCTATCTTCATGATGGAGGATGGGTGAATCGTCGATCACTTTAGCATGTAGGTGCTTTTCCTCGATTTGTTGATGAATTTTGTGCTAGATCCGAATTTTTTGAGATAGGTAATGGCGATTAAAAAGCATTAGACTCGAGTTAGATCAACCTCGAATGGAGAAATGAATTTATTTGATCTTCATGTTGTTGGAGAATGATATAGAAAAGTTAGGAAGCCATTAATGATGTTTTTGAATCTTCTAAAGAAGTGTAGGAATGGTTTAGGCAGCCCTTCGGGGTCAAGAAATCGGTCCCTTGAATTATGGAGCAAGGGGCTATTTATAGAAGAAGTTTGAAGGTAGTTGTAGTTTTGTAATTATGGGATACATAGATTGGATCGGGCATGAAGTTGGATCGGGCTAAACTTGGATCGGGCGTTAATTTGGATCAGGCTTTAACTTGGTTCGGGTGTAAAGTTGGATCGGGGTAGACATGGATCTGGACTTGCTTTTATGGTGATTCATCCTTTATTGTACCGTTCCACTTTATCATAAAATACCGATCCATTTTCAATGCACTGTACCAATCCAATTTATAATTAAGTGACTGATCCACTTTCTGCACACCGATTCAAGATAGCACCGATCCAGTTCTAGCCACATGCACCGATCTAGTTTCAATTAAATTACCAACATGCCACCGCATCAATTGACACTGATCCACGTGTACTTTCTTTGGACAATTCACTTGGTTTTGGCATGCCGGTCCAGTTTATTACATAATGTGCCACTGCCTTTTATGAATAGAACAGATCCAAATATTATTTGACTCAGGGCTATGTGCTTTCATATTTGCTTGACCAATCCAGTTCTTTGGTACTGACCGATCAGCACTGCTTTTTAGTGACCAACTCGATCCTCTGACACTAACCGACCCGATCCACTCAGGATGAAATGGACTGACCCGAAGTAGTGACCGATCCGACACTATCTGAATGTCCAATCCGCTTTGTTGGGGCCGATCCAAATTTGCGACCGACCCGGTCCATTGGTACTGTCCGACACATATGACTGAGGCCGATCCAGTGCTTCAGTAGTGTTAATAGACGCACACGCTTTAGTTGCGCAATTATAGAAAATAGTCTAAAATGTTGGGATTTAAACAATATGGATATATACCATTTTATTTGGTTGAAGCTCATAAGTAAAGGGTAAATAAAATGAATTATACTAAATCCAGTTCATTTAAACTGATAACTATTTCTTTAAAGAAAGGTTTGAGATCAAAGGAATATTGAAAACGGATCTTAAGTATCATCTAAACATAAAAGAGATCCTGCAGATCATTTCGAAGAAACCGGAATCAATATTCCACTTCGATTTGATGTATACGTTGTGTGACGGAGATTACTGAAGATAAGTGAAGACCGTGGACCTTCATAAGCGGAAGGATTTCGGTCGAATTTCTCTGACTTGCAACCAGAGGTTTTCTGACGTGATTCGGTCATGGTTGAGATTTTGTGTATTGCAAGGACTTCTTGCTACAGATCCTTTGGATGCGGTAGGAGAGTGGCTTCGATTCATCCTGTTCCTCGATGACTTGTATGGACGAGTGTCTGACAGAGTATTTCCAAATGGTCGCGTACATAGATTTCTTCAAACGTACCTATTGTATTTTTGAGGTTGTCAATTAGGGATTTGACGTATTTGACAATTTGGAATTAAAAGTGAATGGGGACCAGATGTTCTAAGAAGTAAACGTAGCCTCAAGCCTCACCAACCGGGAAATGACAGAAATCCGGCTGGTAGCATGGCTAGGTGGGTCATTCCCAAGCAGGGTGTATTATCGCCATCTAGAGAAATTCCTTTTTTACTTCTTAATCTATATTTCTTTTTGTAGCTTCTAGAAATTGTGGGTCGCTCCCATCCGTGGGGGTGATAATATAATCGCTATACTCAAGCTAAATGAGCGGGTGGTCATTTGTGATCGGGTTGCAAGACGTTCTTGTCGATCCACGCTGTATCCCCTCTAGAGTACATTGATCGGCAGGTGGTCCCATACCTTGTCTGTTCGAGTCCAATATCCAATAAGAGCCCGCAGTTTTCTATTTTATACTATATATATGGAGCGTGAGATGCAAGCATTCCGCTAGATGGTTATTTATTTGATAAAAACTATTATAATATCAGATGATTTTGATATCAAAAATGTTTTAGGTTATAGTAAGGTGAAAATCATCCATGTTTTTGTGTTGGCTGGTCTTACCATTATCTTTTCTTTCGAAAGGTTTTAGAATGTTAAATCAATCTGTTCTCATTAGAGAATAACTCGTTCTATGTTAAGAATTGCTCATTTGAACTGTTTTAAAATTGTTTACTCACACTAGTCCCCCGACTGACCCATAGTTTATTTTTCTGTGTTTTCCTAAACGATTGTGTACTCATAACACTTATTATTGGTAGACAAGTGATCCAGGTATGTTATGGAACACTTTTGAAGTAATGTGGAGTACGAGTCCAAGAACCAGTCTAGTAGCTATATCTACCTCTAAGTATCCAGTTGAATATCTGTATTAAACTAGTAATCATGTATGATGATGTATTATGACGATGATGTACTATGATGTAACAAACTCTGATATGTAATATAATATGTGATATTATTTTGTTAAATTCCGCTGTGAGATTTTATGTTCTTCTTAATCTTCTATTCTATTTGTTCTATCTTTCTACTTCTCATCCTCTAACTTCTTTCTATCAACATTATGATTTTCTGTATAATTTGAGTTGACTGTGGTAGTAAAATGTCAGCTTAAATTTGTACGGAAAAGTGGGACGTTACAGTTGGTTTTTGCAGCACCCAATCCAAACGATTCATCATCTTTCATATTTGTCGATCTACCCCGACATCTCTTAATACTTCAAAACAGATCTTTTTTTAATCCTACCCCAAATTTCTAAACAACCCTTATTTCCAACAATTACCCCAATTTTTTAAATGCCCTAAACTTTATTTATTGTTTTCCTTTATTCATTTCTTTAAACCAACCCTTCACAGTAGTTAAAAAATAGGGGTAATTGTTGGAAGTAAGGGATATTTAGGGAATTAGGGGTAGGATTAAAAAGAATGGATGTTTTGAAATATTAAGAGAAGTAGGTGTAGTTTAAGATAGTAGGGGTAGATCGATAAATATGAAAGATGATGATTCGTTTGGATTGGGTGCCGCAAAAACCAACCCTTCGTAGAAGCAGAATGATTATTGGTTTACAAAGAAAAAATGAATAATGAAAAAAGTGAATAAAGGAAAACAATAATAAAAGTTGGGGGGGGGGGGGGGGTAGTTAAAGCAGAGTAGGGGTAGATCCACAAATATGAAAGATATTGAATCGTTTGGATTGGGTGCAACAAAAACCAACCCTTTACAGAAGTAGAACAATAATTGGTTTACAATGAAATAAATTTATTATGCAAAAAAAATTGTGAATAAAGAAATGAATAAAGGAAACCAATAATAAAAGTAGGGGGTAGTTTAGGCAGAGTAGAGGTAGATCGACAAATATGAAAGATGATGAATCATTTTGATTGGGTGCTACAAAAACCAACCCTTCACAGTAGTTAAAAAATAGGGGTAATTGTCGGAAGCAAGGGCTATTTAGAGAATTATGGTTAGGACTAAAAAGAATGGCTATTTGAGGTATTAAGAGAAGTAGGGTTAGTTTAAGCTTAGTAGGGGTAGATCGGCAAATATGAAAGATGATGAATCGTTTGGCTTGTGTGCTACAAAAACCAACCTTTCACCGAAGTATAATGATAATTGGTTTACAAAGAAAGATACGAATAATGAAAAAATGGATAAAGAAATGAAAAAAGAAAAACAATAATAAAAGAAGGGGTAGTTATAAATATAGCGGTAATTGTTGGAAGGGCTATTTAGGGATTTAGAGGTAGGATTAAAAAGAACGGATGTTTTGAAGTAACAAGAGAAGTAGGGGTAGTTTAAGCATAGTAGGTGTAGATCGAAAAATATGAAAGATGACGAATCGTTTGGATTGGGTGTTGCAAAAACCAACCCTTCACAGTATTAAGAGAAGTAGGGGTAGATCGACAAATATGAAAGATGATGAATCATTTGGATTGGGTGCTGCAAAAACTATCCCTAATTCTCTAAATAGCCCTTACTTCCAAAAATTACCATTATTTTTTACTACAATGAAGGGTTGGTTTTTGCAACACCTAATCTGAATGATTCATCATCTTTCATATTTGCCGATCTACCCCCACTATGCTTAAACTACCCCTACTTCTCTTAATACTTCTAAACAAATCTTTTTAATCGTGCACCTAATTCTCTAAATAGCCCTTACTTTCAACAAATACCCCTATTTTTTAACTACTGTGAAGGGTTTGTTTTTGCAGCACGCAATCCAAATGATTGATCATCTTTCATATTTATCGACCTACCCCTACTATGCATAAACTACCCCTACTTCTCTTAACACTTCAAAACAACCCTTGTTTTTAATCCTACCACTTATACTCTAAATAGCCCTTATGACCAACAATTACCCCTATTTTTTAACTTCTGTGAAAGGTTGGTTTTTGTAGCATCCAATGTAAATGATTCATCGTCTTTCATATTTGTCGATCTATCCCTACTATACTTAAACTACCCCTACTTCCCTTAATACTTCAAAACAACCCTTCTTTTTAATGCTACCACTAATTCTCTAAGTAGTCCTTACTTCCAATAAGATAGTGATTTGCAGCTTGTTAAAAGTGAAAGAATCTAGTAAGAATATTTTAAAAAGGGACCATTCACTATGAAAAAGTACAGCTGAAAGACGATGTACTAATTTATGGAAATGTTAGTGCTGTAAGATGGACATCGAGAACGAGTTCCGATATCAAATGGATACTACAGCATTTACAATGTATGTAGGTCGGCTTTGATATAGCTATATGATAAGTATGTGAAATTAAACTTCTTACATGTAGCGGATCGTGCAAGCGAGCATCATTCATGCAAACTCTCAAATTGAACCTAGTAACTCAATCTTTTATTAATAATAAACTCCAGAATTTTGTATTTAATGAACACCTACTCACTACTTGTTATAAGGTTGTTATTTAAATTAGCACTATGCATTATTGAATCCTTCTTTGCACCCAGCTCAGACATGTGAAAATGAATAAAAATAATCGTTAGAAAGTCAAATGGGGATAATTATCTCTAAAACCAATACAACAGAGTGTAAACATAATTAAGAAAAATGGAAGACTTTACCTAAATATCCTGTCGCCGTGCTTCATCCTTATCTGTTGTTAACAAACATAGTGCTTTCCCCATCAACGTATCAAGGAACATAAGTCTATTAAGAAATAGGGGTAATTGTCAGAAGTAAAGGAAATTTAGAGAATTAGGGGTAGGATTCAAAAGAAGGGTTGTTTGAAGTATTAAGAGAAGTATGGGTAATTTAAGTATCGTAGGGGCAGATTGACAAATATGAAAGACGATGAATCGTTTGGATTGGGTGCTGCAAAAACCAACCCTTCAAGTAGTAAAAAATATGGGTCATTGTTGGAAGTAAGGGCTATTCATAGAATTAGGGGTAGGACTAAAAAGAAGGGTTGTTTTGTAGTATTTAGAGAAGTAGGGGTAGTTTAAGCATAATTGGGGTAGATCGACAAATATGAAAGATGATGAATCATTTGGATTGAGGACTGCAAAAACCAACCCAACACAGAAGTTAAAAAATAGGGGTAATTGTTGGAAGGAAGGTGTAACACCCCACCTACATTAATGTCACTCACAAGCGAATGCATTAACTTCAGTGAAGCGTTGTAATGTAAAAGATGCAGATAAATTACAAGACAGACAAATAAAGCAGCAGAAAAGTATAAAACTTTACTTCATTGATAAAATAGCAGCTTGTTAAAACAGCTTGTGAAAAGATTGTTTTCTAACACCAAAACCAACAATACCCAGTACAACAAAGTATCTATCTTGTTTAATAAAATAAAGAAGCATAAAATTACAATGATATTCCCAATAAAGCATGAGCCAACCATAGCAGTGGAAAGGAGAGTCCAAAGCAATACATCGACTATCCTCGAGCTTGGAAACAGAAACGGTTCGAACTAAGCTAAGTTAACACCTCCTTGACTACATTGGGGGGGGGGGGAGGGAACGGAAGAAAAGAGACGGAACAAAACTTGGTCAGACATAAGTCTGGTAAGTCCAGTGATTTTCAATATGTAAACATGTAATAGTAACATGATATGAATAAACTGAATATAAGACAATACCGTGATAATAGGGATAAAAAGATAACCTAAGATTAGCATAAGATATGATAAGGCAAGATAAACCGAACGTGTTGTTACTCTTTCTCTACTTCGCTACTACCCTGTTATTCTGATTTCTATATCTCTGCGCCGCCTAACTAGTGTCCCAAATAGCAATATGTACAAAATGATAATATTACAACGTGATCCCAATCGCCGTAATTGTGGTGGCCTTCAGTTGTACATCTAATATGAGGATCTTAGCTCAATCAGCCTAATTGCCATGAAGATGTTAGATGTACCTGTTAGACCAAAAAAAGGTCCTAACACTCAATTGATTACATTTTGCAGAGAATAATGAGGAATCATGAACTAAAAGCAAGAAAAATCAGTCAACACACGAAGTTTATAGTGGTTCGGCATTAATGAGCCTACGTCCACTTCATAGTTTCTCATTTCATTCATGGATTACAATTACAATGAATTTAATAACTCAATCACTCAAATTCAACGAACAATTCTCTCTGAATTCATTGACTCTATTAAAGAAGTTGGTCATTTTCAGTAGAGGAATTCGGCCATAGAAGCCATGAAGAAGATAACTGCCCACAGACCCTGATATTGATGCGAAATCATGTATTTATAGGCAGAAATTCGGTTTAGGTTGGATGCCACGTGGCAGCTTCAGGGGAAATCTCGAAAGTAGTGGAGTGAGTGGAGACTTGGCAACCACTTTTACTGTGTGGACATTTGATCGGGCCAGCCTTTATTCAATCCGAACCGAAAGCAAGCAGCAATGATGAAGCAGTGAAGTCATCCGACCCGAATGGTCCGATCTGATCCAGATACGTATGCCAGGGAATCATGTCATATTCATTTGCACAGGTGGAACGGATGTGGGTTAATCCGATCTGAACCGGTGTTACTGTTCCCATCAGGTCTGACTTCTTTTCCATTAAAGAAGAGGTAAAAGCACCTAGAACCAATCCGACCCCACACTCTAACCTAGGGCTGTTGCTAACATTTGAGCCCCGAAGTTAGATCTGACCCGAGGAAAGGATCCGATCTGAGGCGAGAATCTAACCCCGTGGCCTCCATGCATGTATGAGCCATGTTTTTCAAATGCTCTATTACTTCATTCAAGTGATTGTTGATCCCTTATGCTTTGGGTAGCCTGGTCACAAAGCAGGCTAACATTTTGCCCCCCCCCCAAAGTACGTCTTATCATAGATGAGATGTACCTTGAATAACTTTCTGGAATGCCATCTGCCCTTGAAAAGGTTCTACCAAGTAGTTCTGATATTTCGATTCTTCGTTGTGTAGATGGCTTGCCATATATCATACCATATCCATGGGTGCTCATCGATGCCAAATTTATGGTCGAAGGAGTAAAGATGATCAAGTAATCCTTTGAACCTTGCTGAATAAAGAGGTCAAGTTATTTTACCATAAGTCTCATAGGATTGCTGGCTCCCATGCATGCGATTATGCCTGCACAGGTCGTTGATAAACGACATTGTCTTCCCAGGAAAATCTAAAGTATTGTGGAGTTGTACTTTCTTTTGCATACGATTCAATGCACGAAGTATCCATCCAAGTCATATGGCAATATAAAAATCTCTGAACTTTAAGCTAGTTTCAAGACTGTTGGGATATATCACATCAGAATTGGTGCATGAATTTGTCATTTGCGCTCGTCTTGGGACTATCCCGCCATCAGGATAGTAATCAGATCGTATTACAAGAAATCCACGATTTTTCGGGTCCTTTCATAGTCTCGTGATCACATGCAAATCAGCAAGGGGCGTTGTTGAAATCATACAAACCAATGCTCAATAAGATCATCACAATCGTAAGGCAGTAGAGGCCCCACATTCTCCATTTGATATAGCTGTAGATCAATTCTTTGAAGTCATGTTTGACCCGTCAGTGGGCTTTCTTGAACGGTTAAGACTAATCACGTCATATTGTAGAGATGCAGTTCATATGTTCTGAATTATGCACATAGTCGGGGTCATGTTTGAATTCAGTCTGTGAGTTGAAGCTTATGCTCCCAACGTCAGTGGAAGAAAAGCGAAGTCAGTGCTTATGCCCCCAGCATGAAGTCTTGAAGTGGGTGGAAGCCTACGTTTGGCTTCTTGGTTCTGCATATGTAATAGCCATCAATCAGGCTTCTCTCTTTTAATTTTGGATGGTGATTCGCTGCTCGGATGTATGTGAGCTAGTTTTGAGGAGTCATTTTTTTGGTTATAGTATGGGGTCTTGCAGAACTTCGATGATTGTAAATGCACATAAAGTCGACGAATAGTCGAATTACGTTGCTCAAGGCTCGTATCATGTGCCCCCTATCTATGGGGGTTTTGCTAAGCGGTGAGCATTAAATCCATGTCTTCTCTGAATTTATACTCCCTCATCCAGTCGTGAGTTGGAGTTTGATACAAAATGATTTGTTTGTGTCCATCCCATGTTAGTCTTCGATCTCCTATCCAATCTCTGAGGATCGGAGTCGGGTAGACATAAGGTCGAATTGTAGTCGCCTTGAATGCTTCCACTTGCCCCTGCATTAAGGAATGGGGAATTTCATATTGAAGCTGAATTGGAATTGAAGCATTCTTCTGAACAACAGCAAAGGTTGGTCGAACTTCATTTTAGTTTCCAATGGCTCTTGCATCGCCGTCGTTTTCGTCCAAAATGTTACCATCAGAAGTTGCATGCTGCAAATGTCTGGGAGGAGGTTGATTGCACCTTGTTTTATTCAAGACGATATTGTCAACTTGTCATAGGGTATATGTGATCTGAACCGCGGAGTAGGGAGTGTTTGAGCCAAGTTCGTTGTCGCTCAAATTCCCATGTTGCTCGTTGTACTGAGTAAGTCGTAGTTGCTCGGCCTTCCATCTATCCAAGCATCCGGGTTCTCAATTCATCCATGGCACCTTCCATTTCCTATCTAGTCGAACATGCTGAGGGTTCATTACAAGAAGAAATCTACTGATTTCCTTCATCCCTAGCGCCTTCTGCGCCAACATTCTCAGTATGGGAGACATATCTATCTTCCTTCTTAGGCCTTGAGTCGGAGTATCGAGCTGTTTTCTTCCTTGCAAGATAGAAGTCAAGTAATGGCGTGCCCCCTTATCCAGGGTCTTTCAATCGAGAAGTCAGTTAGGACTAGCTAATGGGCGTTCACTCTACATCCATTCTGTGGTCCTCAAGCGGCGTGATTGAGTTATTCAAGTGCTCGAGTCATCACGTTTTCCATTCAGTGTATTCGCGGGGTGATACTCGTCATTGCATTTGTGCTATGATCAGTCATACATGAGTGTGTATGTTGATTTGATATATCACTCTTAAGGCCTCCTTTCGGTCGTTGCCTTAAATTGTGTGACACATCATTAAACAATTCACTCTCAAGGCCTCCTTTTGGTCGTTGCCTTGAGTCTCATGAGAAGTTTAGCATTGGGCATCAGCGTCTGCCTTCTGGACATGGCCCTTTGTTCGTTTTTCAATGGCCTGTTGCGGTTGTCGCGAGTGTGGCCCCCACATTCTTGTCCTGTTATCTTGTACGAGCCTGCACTCTGTAAACAAAGCGACTCTCTAAGTAATAGGTAATAAAGCATGTCACAATCAAATAAGGGTTCCAATTCAGAGTCCATGCCATCAAATAATATCTAGCAAATCATATAGAATTTATCTAAAGGGGGTGATGTGTGTGTGCCCCCAATCAATTATGGATAAAGTGCCCAGTCAGGGCTTGTTCGACATTGTGTTGCCCCCAATCCTTCCGCAGGGGACATAGGCTCAGCTTTTAATCTTATCCCCAATCCTTCAGTGGGGTAGGAGCCTGTTGACTTCGGTACTTAATCTTAGCACCTTTGTACTCTCCTGACATATGCCTAGGTTAGAGTGTAATCAAGGCGGTTTTTAATCGTGGCGCACCATCACGCCTTGTGGACGTCGTCTTCCCGTCCTTTATACTCTTCCTCAAGTCATGGGGTTAGAGTTATTTAGGCGAACAGACATATCATTCACCCTGGCGCTCCTTCTACACTCTATTTCCAAGAGTGGGAGTCCACCGTGTCGAGTGTCGTTCTCAAACTCAGTTTTAGTTCTTACTCCGCACTTCACTCTGGAGGATGGAGTTTTTTCGGACAAGCGGTCGGATCACACTTGCCGAGGCGCTACCTCATAATCCCTGATTCATGGGTAGAGGTGGCCATTTGCAATAATCAAGTCCCTCTCGTCTCGTCGACTTGTGGGATGGAGTTCGGTTGGACACTGCAATATTGTCCTTCAAATGTTCACTCGAATCATGAAAGCCAGAGCCATGGATCGAATGGTCTTTAGTCATGGTGCGCCCATCATATTCATCCTAGATGGGTACTTCTATTCAATCTCTGTGGGTAAGAGTCAGCATGGCAAACAGTCGGGAAATGTTTGCAGAAGATTTGCGTTTCTCCGATCAATCTATGGAAGGAGTGATTGGCACCGACCTTTGGGTACCTGCATCACTCATATCGCATGAATTAGACATGTCAATAACTCAGGAAGCATTTAAAAGTAAATTTCATGAATGAAAAGTAAGCATGTCAAGGGGCAGTGCTGCATCCTTTATTTGGATTCATGTAATTTGGCAGCGTCAAATATAGGATCGAGCCATGTAGACGATCGAACTGCATCCATCTGAAATCGGATTCCAACTTTGGAATGCAAAAGTCAATGCATAATTATCTTTAGCTCTGCCACGTATGAGCCAAGGAGTGGATGGTGATCTCGGATCCACCTTCAGCTATACAACCTCTTTTAGGCGGAGAGAGTGACCTTTTAAATGAGCGGTTCAGTCAAGCTTGTCATGATATTGCTCCATAAATCTATATGCAGGTGTTAGAAGTCTGATCGGTATCAAATCCTAGGAACCTACACCATCCACATATTATTTCATCTGAGTTAATTACATCAATAACTCATAAAGGATGCAAATATAAGAGTCATGGTTCAAGAGTAGTCCTATTAAAGGAATGAATATGACTCTGTGTGAAAATGGCCTTGCATGCTATCTCAATGTCCATTTTGCCTTGCCCAATTTCTGTCAGGGATGGCTTGATTGTGGTCTTAGAGTGACAAAGACAACTAGGAAAATACTGTAAGCGAATGACAAGGTCATGTCTCCTTTAAATCGCCTTTTTGCCCCCATGCTAAGGGCAAGGGTTGAATGTTATGGGGTCATGCAAGCCTATCATGTATCAACTTCGAATTAAATGATGTAATCATGAGCAATCGACGTTCGAATCTCCGGTTGCACCCAATGTCTGGGACATGAGTTACTTGACTAATCCTCGATGAAGGGACTGAAATTGTAAATCTTCACGTTCTAACTCCAAAACGTCGTTTGTCAAAAGTTTCATTCGCGTTCATCACCCATCCAGCGGAAGGCTGATTAGTGATTTTGTCCAATCATCAAGGGAGGTGAATTCAGCAACGAGTCTCGTTGATGTCTATCTTGGGACAACCTTCCAAGGGAAATAAGCATTGCATGTCATATCTTGAGGCATAAAGAGAGCAATGGCTTGCCTTTCACTTCTCCTTGCTAAATGTATTCCGCACGGTAGGAAGTTCATCATGAAGTTGTCTATAACTCTCTTCTGAGTTGTCGGAACTGTCTAACTTAGCCGGATTATTGACCTTTTTATTTTTCATTCGTAGGACATAAGATATGCTGTAACATTCCAATTCATCCAACAGCTCTTCTACCTGTTCTATGTAAGCTATGAGTTATAGTCCCTTCATTTGGAATTTCCTTTGAATCAATACATCTCCAACGCCAGGTCATCGATCATTCATTGCACCGTCGGTATAGAGTAACAGGTGCTTGTATTCATTTTTTTTTCTGAAGGGCCATCTTCTTTATCTAACACATCCTCTTCGGGAATGGAAAATTCAGCGATGGATTCGGCTAATGTTTGGGGATTGAGCAGTAGACACTAGGGTGTAATGTAAGCTCTGAATTCTACTGGAGCTGGTCGGTCCAGACCTTGATCAGATAAACTTGAGTATGATAGCATAGCTTGCGAGACTTTAAGTAATATTAATGCGTTATGTCACAATGCAAATAAGTAGTAGAGAGCTAGTGGTTGATTCATATTTTCTTTAATCCCGAGCTCTCATCATTTGACCCAGGTCGTATGGTGGCTGGTGATTAGTCAAGTTGTTATAATCCTGGAAAGGATCCATAGGTCCAATCGTGGCGTGTGGTGGTCCAAGTAGTCCTTAACTCTGGGCACCAAAGTATGTTTATTTAACCCATATTCGATGTAAATCAGTCTTCGTCGATGCAGTTGACAGAAAACAGCAATTGCAATGGTTCGCCAAGTTCTTCGGAAGGCTAACCGCAGGACATATTTCATTCATCACATCATACAATTGAAGTGTAGCTTTGGGACATTAAGATCCTTAGCTGCTTTCTGGTATCCCCTTATTGGCAATCATGGTCACTAAGATCATAGGAATTATCTTCGTAGTAGTGCTCGGACCGCTCCATATAACCATCATCCGATGCCCCGCTGATTGGACAAGTTCAAGTCGCATTAATAAGATGGTCACTACTCGTTAGCGAGCAACATCGGTTGCATTGGTGACATATACACACCATCAGAACTAATGAAGAGGAAGCTGCTATGAGACAATCATTGTCTTGTATACTGTCCTTAATAACAAGCCGAATCTGATCAATAGCTCCTCAAATTGGCTTACCGATGTAAATAAGTGTCATGGCCCTGGGAAGAATCCCAGTCGTTGCCAACTTGCTGTGATATTCTCAAACTATCCGTCTAATCTTCATTGACAAGCTTTGATAAATGTTGTTAGCTAAAATGTATGCCGAGCCGAAGGCGAGGCCGTGCTCCGAGCCGAAGGCGAGGACGTCGGCGGGTCTGGGCGCAGCGCTGGTGGGGGTCCGGGGCCCCACAATCCTGGCGTCGATTTTTTCGATTTTGGACGATGGAGCCTTTTCTGAAATGATCAGAAAAATGTATTTTTTCCCAAAAACAGTTGTTTCGGTTCGGATCGGATCATGCCTTCCAGTAGCGGTTCGGAGTCGTCTTCACGTTGGGTCGGGTCAGACTAGTTCCTCCGAACCGGATCAGAGCATCATCAACTGGCCGGTTCGGGTCTTTTCCTGCGGTTTGGGTCGGAATGAATTTTTCATTTTACTGGGGTCGGATCGGACCCCTGGTCATTCGATCCGAACCAATGCTGCTATTACTAGTTCCAGCGTCTCAGTGTATAACTTCGTGGGGTCGGGTCGGACCCGACCCGAACCGAGTGGAGCTATCCGAACCGAAGCCCTGCGATTCTACATCAACTCAATCCGATCTGCTGGTCACCCTCATCCGATCCAGAGACTTCTTCGAACTGGAAAGTCATTAAAAATGTTGAATTTGCAGGATTTCCTCATCGGACTTGGCGATCCAATAGTAGAATGGAGAATCCCTATATGTTGAGAATCTTCATTTCTCAGTGAGAGCACAAAAATGTTAGACCAACAAATGGTCCTAACACTCAATTGATTGCATTTTGCAGAGAATAATGAGGAATCATGAACTAAAAGCAAGAAAAATCAGTCAACACACGAAATTTATAGTGGTTCGGCGTTAATGAGCCTACGTCCACTTCATAGTTTCTCAATTCATTCATGGATTACAATTACAATGAATTTAATCACTCAATCGCTCAGATTCAACGAACAATTCTCTCTGAATTCATTGAATCTATTAAAGAAGTTGGTCATTTTTCAGAAGAGGAATTCGACCATAGAAGCCATGAAGAAGATAACTGCCCAAAGACCCTGATATTGATGCGAAATCATGTACTTATAGGCAGAAATTCGGTTTAGGTTGGACGCCACGTGGCAGCTTCAGAGGAAATCTCGAAAGTAGTGGAGTGAGTGGAGACTTGGTAACCACTTCTGCTGTGTGGACATGGGATCGGGCCAGCCTTTATTCAATCCGAACCGAAAGCAAGCAGCAATGATGAAGCAGTGAAGCCATCCGACCTGAATGGTCCGATCCGATCTGGATACGTATACCGGAGAATCATGTCATATTCATTTGCACAAGTGGAACGGATGTGGATTAATCCGATCCTAGCCGGTGTTACTGTTCCCATCAGGTCTGACTTCTTTTCCATTAAAGAATAGGTAAAAGCACCTAGAACCAATCCGACCCACAATCCAAACTGGGGCTGTTGCGGACATTTGAGCCCCGAAGTTAGATCTAACCCGAGGAAAGGATCCGATCTGAGGTGAGAATCTAACCCCGTGGCCTCCATGCATGTATGAGCCATGTTTTTCCAATGCTCTATTACTTCATTCAAGTGATTGTTGATCCCTTAAGCTTTGGGTAGCCTGGTCACAAAGTAGGCTAACAGTACCTTTACTACCTGTTAGACCAAGATTTGGCTCTAACACCCAAATTATTCGAATTTGCGGAGATTTATGTCTAGAAATGCAGAAAAATAAAGAAAACGCACAAGATTTACAGTTGTTCGGCACGAGCCTACGTCCACTTTATATCTATGATTATACGAAGGATTTGACTACAATCAGTGATTTCTCCCTTAATCTCACTTTTACAATGTTAATTCACTCAACGATTTCGAATTAACAATAATAAGAAATAATGCAAAGACAGTAATGGTAGGAACAACATACAGATATGCCCAAAGATGCTGAAAAATGCCAAGTCTGGAGCTATTTATAGGAGATTTCTGCAAGTAGATCGTGGTATCGCGTGGCACAAATCCCAAAGATCTCGAACTGCTTCGTAGCTTGATGAAGAAATAGTCAAAATGACGGTTATGGACGGATGTCACATGATCCATCATCTTTGGATCGTGGATGACTTGCTCGTGGCCTCCATCTCTCAGCTTCAGGGATCGGATCGGGGAAAACCGGCATAAGCGGATCGGATCGCCGTTGGGATTCGCGAACGAAATGGCGTACCAGTTATGTTACGATCCGGGAAGGGCTTGGTGACCACGATCGGGGTTTCATGGCTTTTATAAGTAAAACTCCATACATGTGAGTCTTGGTGGCTTGGTCCGAAAGCTAGCCAACATTTTGCCCTCTCGAAGTATGTTTTATTGAGGATGGAACATGCTTCAAAATTACGAACTTATCTTTTCATGAAGTGATGCAAATCAAAAATAGTATCTGTCTGAAACGTCGTACAGCTTCAGGAAGTTGCGCTCTTTGACGGGTATAAATAACGGGTTGTATCATCAGTCATTTCTCTGTTCAATGAGTGATTTTCATCTCTTGAATTCCTGGAGATATTGCTATTAAATCATCCCGTAAGTCTCAAAACCCATTGTAAAAAGAAGCATTTAATAACTCTCGTATTTCTACAACTACGGGACTCTATTATTTATGATTCGTTGGTCATGCTAGTGCTTAGATCATCACCTCAAATCTCGGGTCGTGATGGACCATATCGCACCTTCGAGTAAAGTCGTCCTATGGGCTTCGGATCGTAGCGTGAAGGGGGCCTGGTACGAACCCTGGTGGACTTTCCGCCTGCTCGTGGCCCATGATGGCCAGGCGAACCATATAGAACAAAGAAGGGAATGTCAAGGGCTTCTCTTCTTTTACATAAACGGGTTTACTCTCCATTTTTTCACTTTTTACATTCTCCTTTACCAACCGCCGTTCTCTTTACCTTTTACCTTCAAAACCCTAATTTGACAAATCGAGATTTTCTTTCAATTAAAAAGGTAATAATAATGATAAATTTTCTCGTATCCCTTCTCTTCTTTTTGATTATCGATTCAGGTTCAATTTCCGTGTGGTTTTTATTTAATGGCTTGAGATTACGCGGCGGTCCTGTGATCTTTAATGGGTTTGCTGTTACATAGTTGAGCTAGAAGAATTGGAGAGGAGAAACGAGGAAGAAGAAGAAGAGGAGCGGGAGTGAGGTTCGGGTTCGGATCGTGATATCAGTGGGATGGAGGAACGCGAGATGGAGCTGGTGTTTAACGCAGCAACGGATCGGATCACCATATGTTGGTGTGATACTGGCTGATGGAGACATGGAGTGGAACGGATCGGTGGAGTTGTCATGGACGGGATCGTTCTTCGATCCGTAGCCTACATCACGAGGCGATGCTTCCTTGCTAGCATAATTTGCCTGCGATCGGACACCCACGATCCGATCGCAGTACCACATATCGACATTTATGCCCTGATCCGATCTGCAAAACTCCAATGAACCATCTTTGTTGATGATCTCAGACACATATTAACTTAAGCAATGCAATATATGACAAAGGACAGTTAGGCTAGAACCTTCACGATGAACGTCCTAGACTGATCAGTGGCATAACTTGATAGCATATAATGGCTATTATTCCGTTTATCTAACTAACTTCATGCTTTCCTTATTGTATGCACATGCACACTTGCATTTACACACACGGGGGATGGGTAACTGTGTTCTAATCTTTATTCGCCAACACATCTATGTCTGATAAACAAGTGACTGAGACACCAGAGAAAGGTACCGAGCCAGAGACATCGGTACATCATGATCCTGATGTGCATCCTTCAGATTCGGATGGGGAAAAATCCAACCCCGATTACGAGATGGATACCGATATAGAGTCAACGACTTCTGAGAGCACATCGCTTGAAGCTGAAGATGATCGAGCCCCTGATGAGATTCAGGGTGTTAAAGAAATTGAGGAAGAAAAACTCACTGATTCTCTAGCCTCCAAATTGGATGTTATAAAACTTAAGAAGATTTGTTTGAAACATGGGATTCCATGGGATGATGTGAAAACTCCAGAAAACGAAGATATGCCTCATTCTGCCCCAGAGGGGTACATGACTGTCAGTCGACTCATGTGCTGGGTAGGAGCTATTGCTCCCTTCCCTCCACTTGTTGTCGATCTCTTAAGACCATTACACGTTGCCCCTACGCAACTCCATCCTAATGCTTACGCGGCTCTCTATACTCTGTACGTTGCTTATGCAGAGGTGTACAAACTGAGCTAACCTTTAAGGATCTGACATTCTACTACCATTTCAAACACCGATCCATAGAAGCCACAAACTTTTCTTTCTTCGAGTCAGCTACCGGAAGAAAAGTTTTATCGGACAGTCATAGCAATATAGGGGATGTTAAATCTGATTGGTTTTACATCAAGCATCAAGCCGGGTGCGCGAGGAAGTGGTTGCAATCAAGTAAGGTTTAAATTTCTCAATTCATGTCCTTCTTGCTTGATTGAAATGCTAATGTGCTCTTTTATTCCGTGCAGATCACAATTTTGCAAGAACAGAAGGTCCGGGATATGAAGACCGACTGTCCCGTCTTCTCAAAAGTAACTCAGATTTCTTAAGAATAAAGAAGTGCATCAACGATGAGAATCTTCACAAGCACCATCTTATGGATATAATATTCGGACTTGGCACGGGTGGTAAGCCTTACAAATATGTGCCCCCGACTAAAGGAGAAGGAACCTATTAGGTTATAGAGACAACCAACCTTCGCAAGAGTCCTTCACCGATGATTGATCAAGATGATGAAGATTTAAATGTATATAAAGGAGATGAGGTCCAAAACAATGAGCCCAAAGAAATCCCGGCCTCTAAGGGGCAGTCTCCTTCAAGAATTTCTCCACTGGTTGAGTCTGTTGCTCACGATGAGTTAACAGAGGAGCGGATACTCGGGGAATTAGACAAGGTTCCTCAACCAGAAGATATCTATACGCATGAAGACTTCGGAGGGGGACCACTCTTTCCTCTTTCTGAGGCGGTTAATGCCCCGGTCGGAAAAAAGACAACACACAGATGAGCCTAGCTCTGGACCCTAGTCTGTTAGGGGGAAATTACACGAGATGCACAAATCACATGCACCACTTGCCGCTACACTCTTTCACCATCAATGTTCATGGTTTTAACATATGTTTGTTTCCTTTGCAGGGGAGATGCCTCGTAAACGGTCTTACACTTATCGCTCCTTACGTGAGGGCACACCAAGTCTTTATTCAAATCCCGAGCATGTTCGTAGTGATAGTCGGGAAGAGATAGTCATCGGCCCCGAGACTCTCATCAATCTTATTCTACACGATCTCGATCTCCGTCAAAGCAAGGTTCTGGAAAGTCTAACAGTCGTCCATAGCCACCAGCCGGGGGTAAGCAACTTCCTAGAGATTTGACTCCTCCGTAAAATATACCTTCGCATGCCCAGTCTCAAAAAAAACACCACGAGCCGTAGGACAAGAACAAATATGAGGGAAAGATCGTGGAGAAGGGCAAGGAAACCCTTATTTCCTTTAGTGAGCACAGCTTGGATACTACCACTACATAGGATGTTGCCCCCAATTCTGAGATTATGGCCAGGCTGGAGCGCTTGGGAAAGCAATTCCCTGATATTTTCTTTGAGAGGATGATGTTCATCTCGGTTCTTGAACTAGTCCTCGAGGATTGGGACTTAGAGGTGATAGGGTACGTGTGCCATATGGCCAAACAATATGGGGTGATGAAGAGGCATGTTGTTCATCTTTCAGATGCCATCCGTCGCCTAGAAACGAATGAGGCCGGGTCCAGAGTGAAAATTGATAATGATGCTAGGGCCAGGAGCAAAATGAAAAAAAAACTAGAGGATGCACAGGCGCAACTGGCTTTAGCTCGACGAGATGCAGAAAATTACAAGTCAGAGATGGAAAGTGCTAGGAAGCGTTTTTGTAGTGAGCTTGATTCAAACAGCCAGGAAAGTGTGGCGCCGAAGAAGGAAGTGGAAGATCTTATGGCAATTAACACTGAACTAAAAACAGCACCGGAACATTTTACTGTTGAGAAAGCTGCCTGGGAGAAATAGAGGGCAAGCTTAAAAGACGGTCTCGCTCTTGCCAAAAAAGAAAAAGAAGTTTTAAATGATCAACTTGTCCAAGCTGAGGAGCGTGCAACTCTCGTTGAAAGTAATGCCAGTAATGCTCTTTATCGGCCGCCGCTGCTGCTGATAAGCTAGCTGAAAAAGAGAAAGATATAGCTGGTTTTGAGGAACTATTGTTCAACTTCTTTATTCAAGTCATCAATACACATGACAACTCTTGGATTCCGAATTATCATGTTACTCTGGCCAATGTATTGGATGCAACTGTCCAAGACGAGAAGCGGCGGTTGATGGTCGATGAGATTGATGAAAACCAGCTGATGCAGACCTTTCTCAGGGTGAAGAACCTGAGGCTTTGGAGAAAGGCAGACGCTTAATCCAAGAAGAGATCGATAGGGAAAAGACTAAGCTTAAGGGCAAGAATAAGATTGACGAAGGCTCAAACTCGGTGGTGGAGCCCAAAATTTCTGAGGTTGAGGAATATAACCCTGATGATCGGTGGACTCCCTTGGCTCCAACCCCTCCAGTTGTCGGAGCTACCATTTCAAATCTGGGCGAGGAGTCGGCTGAAGGTATCTCCATATTCTTTGCACAATTCGTCAAGGCAGTCATAACTTTTCGTCGTCTCATGGGACAGACAACTGAGATGGCCACATCCTCTCCCGATTTACTAACATTTGCTTCTCATGATATAGGTGTCAAACTGATCGAGAAAGATGCATAGGAGACGATAGAGGAAAAGAAAGTTGATGTCCCCTCGGGCACTGATGTTGAAGTTTCTGAGATTCCAAAGCAAACCGAGGGTACGACAACTGAGTAGGTCACTGTAGCACCCGTGGTATCCGGCACCGACGCTCCTGCGGATGCTGAGGTTATTTCAGCTTTGCATGACACCGAGGGTGGTCAGGGAGATGAAGAAGATGATGTGGTCATCACAGATGAAATCAAGAATGATGATAACGAGACCTTGGCCAACATGTCGGCTAGGAAAGAGAAACAAATAGTTTTGAAGCAGGTGGAGCAGGCCCCTTTGTATGTTCCTCCAGTCTTGGAGGTTGACCCCAAAACTGTGTTGATCATAAAATTCTCCTCCAGATCAATAACTTCACAACTTGCCTCCCAGCCTTCTAGTTCTCCCTCGGAGTCTCTTGTTGATAAGAGGAAGAGGAAGAAGAGTTACCGCTCTGATGCTGACAAAGAGGAGTTGGAGAAACAGAAGAAGGAAAAGAAATCAAAGTCATCTCCCAAGCGTATATAGAATGCACTTATTATCTCATATTTTTCTTTTAGGATTACCACTGGCCAAAAAATTTAGTTGTGAGAGTGGCCCTCACTTTTTTTTAGCTTCTTGTTCTTGGGAACCTGTTTTAGTGAATGAAAATCTATTTCTTTTGCACCATTGTGTACCTGCAAGTTTACCGTCTTTGCAGAGTTTATTATCCTGAATCACAAAGCTTAAAAATAATCATAACCAAAACAATCATAACTAAATACTGAAGTCATGAATGATAATCATTGAAAAGTTCGTGTACTAAGTAAACGCATAGTGTTCACAAATGTAAAGTATCATATGTGTATGCTACCAATCAATTGTTATTATAATACCTGGCCAGGGCTTATTGACGATTGACTAGGGTCACGTTCGTGCTACCCCCATGTCCGGAAATGAGGGGTTTATGTCATTTGGCGGCGTACATCGCCGCGCCTTTATTCTTTCCCGACCCTTTGGTTGGGATAAGAATTCTTGTGGCGCTAAGTCACTAGCGCATTTATACTCTCCCGATCCTTCAGCGTGTTAGAGTTCGAGCTCGATTCTTAGTCTACTCACCGATCCTTTAACGGGGCAGAAGTTCTGGGGGCGCTATGTCTTAAGTGCTTTTATACTCCCCTGATCCTTCATCGGGTTAGAATGTTATCAAGGAAGTTTCATCATGGTGCACCTTCACGCCTTGGGGACGTTATCTTCGCGTCCTTTATACTCTCTCCCTAAACTCGAGAGTTAGAGTGCAAGCAGTAGTGTGATTTACCTCGCTACACCTTTTGGACATTTAGTTACTGTTAGCCTTCCGATCTGATATATGGAATTTTGAATTAGCTGTTTTGAGATAACTGCATAGTTTAAAACAAACTTCAAAATGGTAATGACTTATGTTAAATAAAATAAAAGGGCAGACAAAAAACAGTGCAGTAAAGGTAAATTGTAACACCCCGTAATTTTATAACTTTAAAATTCACAAATTAAAGTATACTTAATTTTTAGAAAAGAATTAAGTGAAATGGGTTACACTATTATGTTTGTTTCAAAATTTTGGGTCAAGATGGACATTTGGTTTGCACAAAACGGATACCTTATGAAGATGTCATTAAGCCTTGAAGTTTGTATGCATATGAGAGAAATATATATATGTATATTGATATACATAAAAAAATAATTAAATACATAAATTGGCAAAAAAATTCAAAACAATGAATTGGGAGGGGGAATAACCGAACCGGCCCATTTTTGAGATCGACTCGAGCACCACTGGGTCGACTAGTGGTTGATTCAAGGTGTTTGGCTGTCAACCCGTGGGCCGATTCGCTCAAAGGCAGATGTGGCATCTGATTGGTTCTCATGGTTTAGGGTTAATACAATGGTCCTAAATAACTTCCTACACCTATATATACACCCTAAGACCTAACCATAATTCATAAATATTATCTATGACACCATTATGCTGTTAAACTCTCTC